>CM060929.1:963733730-966133730 GCA_030765085.1 Allium cepa | reverse complement strand
TTTAGTACATCTCATTTTTGTGGTATATAGTTATGCTCATTATTTTAACTTTTTTAGCTTCTGTCATCTTCGGTTTAGATTGTTTACCATGACTAACACATCTAACTAACGTTTTCATTCATTTCAGAAACTATCATTATTTCTTAGTGCACTAATAAGTCAATTTCAGGTGAGTAAAGTTAAATCTAACTATCACCGACCAATTTCTTATCATCACATATAATATGATTGAAGTGACAAATATGTTCTACTTTGTTGCTACATTTCATCCGTTGTCGACTGAAACATCTAATTTCATTCTACAGGCAAATTTATTCCTTTCCAAAATTGGTTGCAACAAGGATTGGAAACTGATTTTATGTAGAAAATATGATGACGAGGATGAGTACAAAAGATCGAAGGTATATAGTTACATAAAATGTGAGCATTTTAATTTATAGGGTTTTTCTTTCATATTTTCACGGCTGAATCTAATTTTGTTCTACATACCGATTGTAAAAAGGATTGACAATTAGTTTTATACAAATATACAAATTATGATGTTGTTACATCAATGAACAATATATTGCATTAAGTCTGTATGTGGCATATTACTCTCCAATTTGCGCACCATTGGATCCTAAATATTCCTGCATATGCATGTACCTCCACCATTCAATTGCTTTAGGTTATGGGTTTCAACATAGTCTTTAATATTAGTTTTATGGTTTCAAATATAGTCTGTTTACAGGTTATGAGATATAGATATAACACGAAGTAACTACTTTCAAAATGTCAAAATGGCATCAAAAGGAAGAAAAAAGAGATCATTTAAGAAGAGCTTATATAAAAGGTAATGACTCATGATTGTCTTTACATAAGCATATGTTGTTATGAGAGTATGTACTGTAATGTGTGTTGTATATGGGAATATATTAGTATACCATGATATTATGCATATCATAAGACGCATACAAGACATAGTTACAAAACCATACTCTATCGTGTATCTAAGAATGTCAACTTCATCGACTTTTAACCTAAAATATGTTTGTGATTGCAAGTGACATTTAAAGCATTCAGAGCCTAAGAAAGAAAGCAAGTATGGCTATGTTTGAAAGGTACGGAAAAATTAATATGAATTCTACAACTAAAATATTTCTTTATCAAATATATAATTCTGAATCCATGATTTAAAATCCCGTTTGTTAATATATACATGATATAATGACCACATGATTAATTTTCTTATTCTCATTCAAATGTCTTGGCATAGTTATATTTGACTATATATTTAACTTTTTTAGTGATCCTTATTTGCATCTAAAGAACGATTCATTCAAATGGTTACATTATTTATTATAAATTGCAACTTTCATTTCTAACCCCATAAATCATCGCCTAAGCCTTGAACTTGGGCTTATACATGGTTTTTATTACTCGAATTTGAAAGAGCTAGACTAATATTTTAATTGAAATCTCATCTAGCAGGTTTAATTGCAAACGGTTACGCAATTTAAAATCGCTAAGTTGTAAAAGTGTAGTGGTCAAAGGAAGTTTGTGCTTTAACATTGCTTTAATGTTGCTTCAACTGCATAGGCGTGCACACATCATGTGTGCCAATATGTGTGTGTGTGCGCGTGCGCGTATGTATTACATACTGCACATATATTCTCCTATGGAAGTTTATTACCATGAAACAATGTTCATTTTTTAAAGTAGATAATGCAAAATGATATTAGTAAGTCATGCATATCCTTACTAATTGGAGATTTACCATTGATTTTTAGTATTTTCGATGCATGATGGGTCATTAATCTGTTAATGTACCTTACTTATTTTTTCTTATCAAATTTATATCTAAACTGACATCAATTTGTCGAATTTTTTTATATGATTAGAGCACAGAAGTAGAAAGATTAAAGAACGAGAGACAGAGAATAATGTTTCTTAAGTTTAGCATAAAGCTTCATCTTTGAAACTATTATTGTCCACTTTATAGCTATTTTCTAAACATGACGTGGAGAGTGCTTACTTTTGCGTAATAGATTATATCAGTACTTAAATATTTCAGAATGCTTTTGCTATTTCTTTTAGTTATATTTTGCTCTTTTCCTTTACTTTTAGTTCTGACGTTTATGATGTCTTGCAGTATTGGTCATATTAATTATTTATTTTAGGCTTAGAGGTAATTTCCAGTTGTAAAATTTGGTATAGAAAAGTATAATTTCGTTGTGCAAACATACAAACTATGACTTCAGGTTTATATTCATACAGGGAAGTAGTTTTTTCATTCTTCTTTTAAAATTGTAACCCAAATCAACACCAAGCTCAAATCATGTTAAAGGTTACCGTGATATTGTTAAAATCAATATGTTCGTTCTGTGCGTAAAACCGTGTTGTTGAATTTAGAAAGTTTCAATATATCTTTTATAATATTTCTGGATGCAGGAATCCAGTTTGGTGTAATATAGGTATAACATAATGCATACCCCGATGGCCAAGTTTAGAGAAACCAATGGTTTTGAAGGGGTCGCTGGTTTCGAAAAGTGTGTGATTCTAGGCTTTATTACTTATGCATAGTTTCCAAAAAGGTGCTAAAGTTTCGAAGTATGCATGAGTTTTTGAACATGAACAGTTTCATATATATTTGGTTTCTTATATATGATAGTCTCAAAAAACAGCAGCTCTCATATATTTGCATGAAATTTAAATATAGGGATTTCGAAAGCTTTAAAAATGTGATTTTCTTACACTTTTCATGGAGATTTACATACGAGTTTGCAAAGGACGCATAGAGGTGATTGATGGTTTACATACTCTATGTAATAGCCTGCATGTATTATGCTGCACAAATTGTTATTTTTGGATTACATGTATATTTAAAGGCATTTGATTGCTTTTTCAATTTTCTTTCCCAGTAAAAATCAAGTATTGTTGCCTTATATTTGCTGTTGTAACATGTAAGTCCATATTTTACTGTGTATTTCCTATGTGTGTGTTAGTCAGTATATGTGAGTAAATGGTTGTGTTATGTGTAATTTGCGTGAGTTTTTATGTACTGACCACAAGTGAGATTGTCAATTATATAACGCATGGTGTTCAAACTATGATGCAACTGCTATTTGATATATACGCTTTACTGTTGACAACTTATGTACTACTATCTGATCAAAACTGAATACATTAGTATAAGTTTTAGAATATAAACAGAACAAACTCAGTTTAGATTAATTTTTGAAACTATAAGCAAAAATAGATCATATTTTTACTATTGATCTTATACTGAAATAAGAATCCACAGATTTATGGGTTTGGGCGAGTGATTAAACCAAACCATGAAAACAAAATTTACTTAGCAACAAGATATATTTATTTGTGTGGAACTGTTTCACCTGGAATTATAGTGTACGTAGGCCTGTGAATATTAGCCTGTGCTATATATAGCATGTACTTCCTATACATTGCACCAGTTCAGGATTCAACATCATGGATTATAAATTACATACCTATGTATTAAAATAGTATGTGAGCTCAGATATGTCATTTTGTTTCCTTCTCATCTTAATATGCTATCATATCTATTTTAGATTACCTACTATGTATAATGAAGAAAATATTCTATTTCCGTTAGGAAATCAAAGTTGTTGTTTACGGTTTGCATGAACATACAAGAATAATTCATAATTTCATACATTTATTACTTTTCTTTTTCTCCACATAAGGTCGGTCCCCTATTAATTTTTTTTTCCATATTTGATACAAACGTTCCATATACATGTCCATTGGACGTGGATGCATTCCGAAAGTCAATATCCAAAACATGCAACATTACGTGTACATCAAAGTCATTTTATAAAAGTCAAAAAACCTCACAGACGTTGTGTTTCTTAACGTCAGTTTCTTCTATGCACGTGCATCACACGTGCCAAAGTACTCGTGTGTATATATATATATATATATATATATATATATATATATATATATATATATATATATTATTCTATTTTGCATGCCTTATTTGTGAATTACACCAATCTTTGATTGTGAATAGTTGAAATGATTGACATACAATTTCATGCTATGGTGTGTTGAATTGGTCGAGTTATGTGTTTGAATATTGGATTTGATTCGATAGTTAACTATGAAATTACACGTATGTTGAGAACCATCAATATGCATTTAATTTTGTAGCTATATTATACCATGATTGTGAACTGTTTGTGTGAGCGAAGTTGCCATTTCATTTTTGGCTGATTTAGCGTTTGCACTCATTTTGAATATTGATGGATGGTTTTAATATTTGTTGAAAATTTCAAGTGTGATTTTCTCAATTTTGGAATTCTTGTCAAAATTACGTTTGAAATTTTATTGAACCATATTGAATGCTCAACTCATTTCCTTATTCAAATTCTAATTCAATCGTTTAAATTGGTTTATTTATTTAAAAATCCTCTAAAATCACTGTCTCAATTATATTTTAAATTTGAGAATGCTTAATTGCAAGTAAAATATAATTCAAATAAAATATATTTCTCTTTATAAAATAGGTCTATCATAAAAGAAATTTATCATATTTCAAGTGATTTTGATTATAGAAGTTATTTAATAATATTTGGAAGAGTTTTCAAGTTTTCTTATTCATGGTAGTAAACAATAATACAATAACTCGTATGCTTACGTAGATTTGAGATGTTCTTCCCCCAAAAAACCTAATTACTACATCTTTTATCAAGTTTTTGTCTCAATGGTTTTCTTGAACAAAATTTGTTGACTTGAAAGTCCCCTAGAAAGTTAAAATTGTATAGCATGAACGATGTTATTATTGCTTAACTTAATATTGAGTTTATGATAAATACCTTCATATCTAAGTTCTTTTTTTTAATCATATTCCACATAACGTTGTTAATAGTCCATATTATACAACAATGGTTGACGCGATTGCAGAATACGGTCGTGCAATTGATTTACCAACTGCATATGAAACATCATACTCGTACCTTGAAATGGAAATAGAAGAAATTGGAAAATATATTAAAACATTGCACAATTTCTGGGATGAATATGGTTGCACATTAATGTGTGAGGGCTGGGGTACATATAATCGATGAAAAATATTAAATTTTCTCGTGTCCTCTATCCATAGAATGGTATTTATTAAATCCATGGATGCCACAAATGAATTCCAAAGTGGGGATATATTTGTGGATTAATGGGTCATGTCATTGAAACGATTGGTGAAAATAGAATAATGCAAGTTGTTACAGATAATGGAGCAAACTACAAAGCCGCGACCAATTATTGATGCAAAAAAGAAGGCATTTAAGTTGGATACCTTTTGCAGCACATTGCATTGATTTGATTTTGGAAATTTTTTGCAAAGAGCCAGAGGTAACAACCGTTACCACAAACTGCCAGTTAATAACGATGTTTATATACAATCATGGTTGATTACTTTCCATTATGAAGAAAGAGACCAATAATAAAGAACTGATTAGACCGACGGTAATATGGTAACTCATTTAATCGTATTGGACTCTATTTATAAACATAAAGATGATCTAAGAAGTATATTTGCTTCGAGAGAGTGGACATCAAGAGTTCCCAGACTCAATACTAAAGACAAAAAAACAGCAAATATTGTCTTTACACTAATTTACAACTCTTTTCGAACCGATGCTGCTTCTGTCATCCTTTTTTTTAAGCCCTTGGTGAAAGTTTTACGAATGGTAGATAGTGATGACAAAGCAGATATGTGATATCTTTATGAAGCAATGGATCGAGCAAAAGAATCGATTAGAAAAAAATGTTGGTGGAAGGCAATGCCAAAAATGGTGGGATATAATAGACAAAAGATGGGAAAGACGATTACATCAACCTCTTCACGCCGTAGATAATTTGTTTTATCTTATCGTCATACAAATAATGAAATATATAACATTTCAATAATATTTTAAATCTTTCCTATATATGTTATTTTCTTAATCCCATCATTCAGTATGGGATGAACCAAACGATGAAGAAGTATTAAACGGATTTAACAACGTCGTTGAAAGAATGGTACCAGACATTGTAACACAGATTGAAATTGAAAAAGAGGTAAAACTAACATATATAATAGTTACGTTAAACATTTAACGTTTCAGACATATTAAATATTTGACATCACAGGTAGAAAGATATAGAATGAAAATTGGTGCATGTAGTTCGACAAAAGCATACGGAGCCGTAAAAACATGTTTTCCCCCTCAATGGTGGTCAATAATTGGAAGAGAGGATAATCCAAATTTAACACATTTAACAACGCATATTTTAAGTCAAACAGTTTCCTCTTCAAACTGCGAGAGAAACTGGATTACATTTTTAATGACCCATACAAAATTACGCAATAGAATAAAAATGAAAAATCTAGAAAAATTAGTATACATGCATTACAACATGAGATTAAGAGCAAAACATTCAAAACGCCGCGATACTGAAAATCAGGTGATCGATCTGGACTATATATTTAATGAAGTGGATCCATTAGCCGAATGGACTACTGAAGTTGAACCATCCTTGTTGGACGACGACCCTTGGATGACCAGTACACTGAATGATGTTGTCGCTGTTGTTGATGGTACACCTGCACAAGCAATAAGAAGTCAAAGCAAAGAAAATAGTAGCAGTTCCTCAAATGACGATCATGGTAACGCTGGTGGAAGTGGTGTGGGTTACTCGTAATTATGACATTGGTTCTAGTGATGACGGTGCATTATATAGACCAACGCAAACATATTCAAGAAGAAGGGGTGCGAGCAACAATCCTAAACGAAGTGACAGTAATTTAAATGTTGAATACGAACATCAACATGATTATGAGCATAATCCATATACTTCAAATAATCCACCAACCTATAGACATTCTACTTCTGACTATACGGGTGGTAACTCATATTATGGAACAAACGAAACATATAGTGATATCTCGAGTGATCAAAACAGTCAAGCTACGTATGCAACACAAAGATGAACCATCGTCTTTCGATAATATGATGGAGACATTTATGGGTCCAGGACAAATACAATATGGTTATCCATCGTATTATATGACACAAAACAGTAAAGAAAATTATGAAAACAATCCATATGTAGCTTCGAAAAATAGTTTTCGGATGTAGTTGTGTTATGTGTATCATTACTATTTTGTTGTGTACTATATTTTTATATGAATTTACATCGTTTATAGTTACTTTTCTATTACAAATGCAAATCTTCAATATTAGGACCGAAACCGAAACAAGCAAAATTTCCGAAACCGATCGAAAGCAACAAAATATAAGAAAGACTGAAACCGAGACGAAATCCGAGTTCTCGAACTTTTGGTTATTACAATACAAATTTATTCTTGGTTTTCTAAACTAAAAAAATAACAGAGTTATAATAATATTTAACATTTATGCATTACCTTATACGCATAATTTGAAATCGATTTACAAATATCAAACAAAAGAATGAAAAAATAATTAAAGTAATTCCAAAATCAAAAATCAATAAACGATGGCTTCTCATAATCGCCTTTGCCCCTCTTTCTTGGGCGTCGCCTGCCCTTTCTGAACTACCTTCCTTTCCTACACGCTTCCTCAAGGCCAAGAATAGGAAGGACAAGCCTCGGCTATCTGCCTCCTTTGAACGATTCTTCTCTCCATCTAAGACTAGATCTGGTCGCCACTTTTCTAGATCTGTTCCTATCACTTTTGGTGGTTTCGTGTCAAGCGATGGCGTTTCTGATGGTTTCGATTCTTGCATTGGCAACTCCGTTTCATCTTTGTTGCTCCACCAATCTCCGTTAGTTTCTGCCCCACCCGCGTCTGTTTCTGTTGTCAGACCATCTGCTTCTTGTTAAGATCTCGTATCAAATCCTTTAACCTCTCTCTTGGATGATTTATTAATGCTGATCTGGCGAAAGGTGTGCATCCCCTTATCACTTGTTAGCTTCTGATATTTCGAGATGGTGTGAGGATACTCCAAATGTGATATCTATATTTTCTGGTGAGGAGAAAAAGTAGCGGGTAGTACTCTATTTCACAGCGGCGATAGTGAGGTAGCTGTTCCTCTGGCCGCCTGCGATGTTAATATCAAGCCTGGTGCTGAAATCATGAATGCAGATAAAAATGAGACAGTGCCTTCCTGCGGTCTAGATTGTTTGAATAATGACCCAGGTGTGAAAGTTACGTCCGATGTATGTTCTTCTAGGCAAGATGCCAATTTATTATTTGTAACTACTTTGTTGAAGGAGTGTGGTCATGTTGGGCAGCTGGGCGATAATCTGTCCGATATCGCTGTGCCCGCCCAAACTCAATGGTCTTCTCTGTTCAAATCCCTACCAAGAATGCTAGAATCTATACTCCTAGGTCATTCAAATCGGATGTGATAGATGGTGTTTTGATTCCTCCGGTTGAAGTTGTGCAGGAGGGTGTTAAAATTTGGTCTGATTATTTAGTTGGTTTTTTTTAATGTGCTGTGCAGTTCCATACAAAGTTGTTCGTGACACTTGTAGACGTCTTTGGAAACTAAGAGGTATTCTTCAGGTACAACACTTCAATTCTACGTTTTATTTCAAATTTGGAAATATGCAAGATAAATTGAGAGCTCTAGAGTCAAGCCCATCAATGATTGATGGAAAACCATTTATTGTCACTCCGTGGAGACTTGGGGTTGATAAAGCAAGAGAGCAAATCTTATCTATTCCTGTTTGAGCAACCTTCATTTACATCCCTTTTGCACTGCAACCTTTGATAGGTATTAACTGGCTGGCTAGTCTTATTGATGATCTAAAATGTTTTGATTCCAATACTGAAGCCCGCAGGAGCTTTACGTATGCCAGAACATTGATTGAGATTACCCTGACACGAACTTGCCTTCAAAGCTTAAAGTAAGACTAGATGAAGCTAATGAAGTGGAAGTTGATGTTCAGTATAAATCATGGTTCTAACTTCCGGTCGGCATGCCGAAATCTCGTCGTTTCCATTCCGGTTCCGACATGGAACGGGGCGGAAGTTCATCAAAATCCTGTCTTGGGATTTAAAAAGCAAAAAGGATTAAAAAAATTTACAATAAGAAAATTAGTTATAAACGAACTTCGAAATTACCTAGCTTTAATCATCTATTTTGAGCTGCAAATCGAAATTGAACTCGGACAGTGTTTCCTCTTCGCCGATTCCAAGCATCCATCGGTAATTTGGTTTTTTGTTCCCTTTTCAAACTAGAACGAAAATCGATTTTAATTCAGGTTAGGGCACGGGCTTGAATGAGGACTGGGAAAGAAAGGGGTGAGGCAAGAGAAGGAAGAAGGGTTTGTACTTTTTTAATTTGATATTTCTTTTAACGTTGGGCTTGGCTGAGCAAGTAGTTGGGTAGGGTTAGTGAAAAATAATTTATTTAAAATAACATAAATAAACCTAATTTATTTAAAATAACATAAGTAAACTTAGTTAATGTTTTTTTATAGGGATATAAAGGAAGTTGAGCTAATTATATAATTTTTTAAAATTTTATATACTTTGATTTTCTATTCACACGCATAGATTTTTGTAAATTATGAAATAATACTGGAATCTACAAACCGGAACTAAAACGGAATTTTCGAAATTACCGAAACGATACCAAAATTTCTAAATTTTGTGAAGACCGAAACAGAAACAGAAAACGAAATTTTGAACCTTGGTATAAATGGAAACTTGAAATTTGCGTAGCGTGTCATTCTTTTGGTCATTTGTTGGATTCGTGGGTGATAGTTCACTTGACAACCTCTCCTGCCAAGGTTCCTCTTCCAAAACCGGTTTTGCAATGGGTACCAAAATCTTGCGATCCCTCTCCTTTGGATTCTCCACCAATCTTAATTCCTCCTGTAATTCCTGAAGCGAAAGCTACTCTTATTGACACTGTGTTGGAAGATGATTCTTCCTCTGATGAAGGAAATATTTACTGGGATGAAGTTGAGTGGGCATGGATTTACGCTGAAACAGAAATGAGGCATAATCCTGAATTAAAATAATACTATTTGTATGTTGGTGAAGGTGGTGAGAGTAAGGCATTAAATTATCAGGTTGTGGGAGAAGGGCTTTCTTTGTCTTCTTCTGGATTGGAAGGTTACCCTAATCTGTTATTTTTATTTTTGGATGCATCTTGGGACAGGAATTATCTGTATTCTTTGCTATCGAGGTCGTTTAATCCTTCGTTTGCATTGATATTTTCTGATGTTATTGGCCCTGCCTACGAGGGCAATGTCAGTTTAGGATGGAATGATATTTTTTCCAGTCATTGGCATTTTAGACTAGTCTTATTTATAGTTGCAGAAGCATTTTAGCTTCTCACCTATTTTGTAGCTTAAGTGGTATGATCACTACAAAACCATGTATAGTTGTTTTGTACATGTACAGAACACCTTTTCTTTATTTATATACAGTGGCACGACCCATTATAAAGTCGGCTGGGTTTGCCAAAAAAATAAAAATAAATAAATAAATAAAAGTCATGTGTTACTCATGAAAGAAGGAACATATATTTTCTGGAGGAAATAGATCTTATTGTTCAATCATGAAATATTATGTTTGAAAACTTACAAGAAGAGATGAGAAAATATAGAACATCAAAGCAAATCGAGTAAACCAATCAAAATAATAGCCATGAATAGTTGAAAATCAAGACGTATATAATAAAACTTAATCTTAAATTTCTTATTACTATTGCAATTTACTTGCAATTAGGGTGTATGTAATAATCTGAACACGATTAGATAACGATCTTAGATAAACATACAACCAGAACACGATTAAAACATTAACTAAAATAAACATACCTTTGATTGTTTTTGAACTTTCAAAATAAATAAGTAGGAATCTTGATCAAATTGCTATGAATCAAATAGCATGGTAATTTTATTATGAGATACAAGAAAGAGAAGCTCGCCTGCATAGTATATCGATTTCTGTCATTGTGGAGAATTTTTTTTTAAATAGGAAAGGTGTGTGTTTTTGCCCATAGTAGTAAGAATTAGGGGTACTTTTGTTTCTGCCTCAAGCTAAATATAAAGCGGTGTGTTGCTACCATAATTTTTTAAACAGTGTTATACTATTGGCGGTCGCTATTTTTGTTCTGGCCACCATTATAATTTTATTAGATATCAATAATTTTCATATACTTTTGGCTATCAAATTCTATTTTTCGCTCAGCTCTAAACAACCACGTCTTTCATCTCTTCTCAGCAAATCTTACGTATTTCTCAAAAATTTCAAACCCTAACCTCCTAAAAAAAATTATTTTTGCTTAATAGACGATGGAGGGTGAAAATTTAGTGGACGATCTCAATTATGATGATCATAAAAAGGTTAATTTTCTTTTCATGTGTTAAAATTTATTGTTCTTCTACAAAACAACCATAGATATGTTATGTAGGCTTTTTTGGTTGTTTTCTAGGTATGATTTCATGCCTCTCAACATAGGATTTTATGTCTTTGAAGTTATGGTTTCAGACGACATTATCAGACCAAAACAGTGGTTGACGAAAAGAAGACTTCTAATTGGGATTTACTTGAGGTGAACCATAAAACTTCACCTTGATGATCATTTGAAAAAATAGGTGCGTTTTGGTTTGATTTAAGGTTCACGAGGGAGATTTTAAAATGCTTGGGTGTCTGGTTGATTGAAAAACTAATAATGTTAAACGTTAAGAAACATGGAACACAAATTAGTAAGCTGGACTTTAGTTATGGTAGCCGGAAGAAAAAACTAGGTGTTAATAGCAGTACATTTTAATTATCTCTATTTATTAAGGTGCTTCCTAATACCACTTTTATTTCACCTCTCATTCATTAATCACCGGGCTTATTACCTTCTTTCTTTCGACGTTATGTCTAATATCCAAAACCCTAATACCCAACTTCTCGTATAGTTTATAATCTCCTGCTTATTTTCCTCCTCCGTCATTCTCTATCATTTTCATTGCTCTCTAACCCTAACTACTAAAATCTCAATTTAAAAATCACATTATAAAAATCGATTAAAATTTTAACTTTGGATTGTTAACCACTGGAGGGAGAAAATCATTCTAAGCATAAGATGACTTAGTAAATAGTCAATGTTCTAAGAAAAAAATGAGGTGATTTTGGTTCAAACTAATTTTGTTGTTTTTTTGCTTATTTTGCAATGTTTATTTGTTCTGTACTATATGTTCAATCTTTTTGTGGTATCTAGAGATGACCGTTAGTGTTTTGTTGAGATGCTTTATTTTTCTTGGTGACCCGGTTGACCTTAAAATGAGGTAATTTTGATTTAAGCTAATTTTATTATTATTTTTTGTTATTTTGCAATGTTTATTTTGTTTTTTAGGGTTTGTTCAATATTTTTTGTGGAATTTAGAAATGACCGATAGTATTTTGTTGAGATGCTTGATTTTTCTTGATGACCTGATTGACTTTTTTATTGCTGCGAAGCGAGGACAACTGCTTTACTGAAGACGGCTACTAAGGAGGAAAGTTAGGATTACATGAAATGGTAGCTATTTAGTTTGTTTGATGGTATAAGATAGCACATACGGTGATTAGGTATGGTGTTCTTTAGAAATGGGATCAGTCGGCACTTTTTTTTGGTGCTTTTAGCAACACCCAGCAATTTATAATAGCGGCTAATGTAAATTTTTCCTTTAATAAATTATTACTGGGATGGAGGGCAGATGATGGTATTCAATGTTGGTGTTTGCAAAGGCATTTTTATATATATTTTATTTTGGCAGACATTACATTTAAGTGGAAGATAGTAAGTAATATGCATATATCGTCATGCAACATACTAAATTTTCTGAAAATTGATAGTTTCTATGGTTTATTTATTGGATAAAAAAAAGGGAATGATCAGCTAAGGTATAGTACACAGAGCAGTTATAAAGATAAGCTCGGTACATGATATGAAAAGAAGCTAGAGAAGTAGATTAGTTACAAACTATGCAAATAACATAACATATAAATGAAAGAAAGACATGCAATCTACAATTTGTTATAGATAGTGGAATGTGAGCTACGTTTGTTTCTCTTGTTGGGATTCTTGTTAGGAGTGACTTGATGCCAGCTGTTTGATATCCCAAGTATTGCGAAATGTAAAGATTATTGGGATAAATGTATACACGTTCATTTCCTAACTACTTCAATAAGTTTTTTTTAGTGGAAAATTTAAACTGGTTTATTGGTTTTAATGCACGTGTATCATCGAAGGTAGATATATTAACTCATGATTTGCTATATTATGTAAAATATTTTCACCCATTCATACTTTTAGATCAATAAGTCAATAATTCTTATTTTCTTTTAATAATTGATGGACATGTAGTGATTTATTTAATTTTCTGTAAGGTGGCTGTAAGCAGTAATTCTAATATAAGTGGAAATATGAAATTAAAAATGGCCATTATAAATTCTAGTACTAGCTTAACTATTAGAGAAAAATTGTCTTCATGTTACAATGAAGACTGATAATGGACTCTGAAAGTTGAAGCTTGTAAGTAATATTTATAATAACACCATAAATACATTTTCGATCACCTACTATTTTACAAAATTCAGCTTAAACTATCGCAACTACTACAACATTCTACAACATTACGTCAAAAAGAATGAATGAAAATGAATGAAAATCAAAATGAAATAGGCGATGTGTGAGACAAGAGATTGGGAAGAAATCCAAAGATGGATTGAATAATGTCGAAAATTTAAAGTCAAGTGAATAAATAATTTAGGAAACACACATTTAATTGTCCCAAAAAAATTTAAGGAAGAATTTCCTAAAAATGAAAAATTAGATTTGCACAAAGACACCCTGATAATGATACTAAAAATTTATGGTCATTTATTATTTGCAATATATTTTCTTAACGTCCAGCCATACTAATAGAGGAATTTATAGTCTTTTTTCGAGATTTTTTTTATAAAATTTGAAGTTCAATAGTTTTTTATTGAATCGGAATTTCGGCTTGGTTTCGTTTCGGTCCTACTGAAACCTAAACGGAACAACCGAAATCTCGGTTTTTCGATCGAAACTTCAAACCTTGATAACTATCATTAACTACAATTTGTTAAAGAAAGCGCTTTTATATTGTCTACCCTGCACCTAACAAAACCAAAATCATTACCCGGTGTTAAAGTTATCAAAGCTCTAAAAAGACCCTTGATTTTATTTTTTATTTTATTAGTTGATAATATTTTCCATAAATACTACTAGTATGAACGCTTTAAAAGCATGTAATATACAAAATTGGTATCACGTAAATCTATATAACAAAATTCCTTGGTTTTACTGACTAGGACAAAGTAAAGATAAAGAACGGACTAGATTTAAAGATTAACCACAAAGGAAGGCTGTGATCCTACAGGTATATACTAAAGGTTGGTTAACTCCCTCGTCCGAAACTACATCAATTAACTCCCACGTCTTATTTTCCAATCTAACTTTTTTTCTTCTTCGTTTTCTTTAGTTACCTTTTTCCATCGCTCTGTAACCATAGCAGAAATTATCTTTCATCTCTTCCTCTAAATCTCATCTTCCAAAATGGGTTATTACTCTTGACAACGTCAGATCAGGTTTTTCAAAGCTTACTAAGTGTTTATTTTAAATCTAATTCTATAATGTTTTATTTGAGGTTTATCATTGTAACGACACGTAAATTTTCAGTAATTATAATTGTTAATTTAATAACATTTTTAAAATTTAATACTGATGAAAATAAAAATTTAGTGAATTATTAAAAAAAAAAGTTGTGATATAATAATGAAAATAACTAAGAGGAAACATAACAGGGGTTAATTAAAGTTAATAAATTTATGAAGTGAATGGAATACCAATTAATGAAAATAAATTTAAATGTTATACTTGGTTATAAATGAAATATACGAAACAAAATGTAAGTATGGAATAGATTTATGAAATACCACAAATTTAATGGTAATTGGATGAAATCAATATCATATGAGTCATTGCAACATTTGTTTGTAAACTATAAACCTATACATGTGATTGACAAATAGTGACCGTTATTATTTGTTACCAGTTTACTTAGGCTATTAAACTTTGATTGGGAATCAATTGAAATAAAAAATGAAACTTGGTATTACATTTATGAGTTTAAGACAAATATTACAAGATATGAATGTAAATAAGATGCATAGAAATGTTTGTTTATTTTGTAAATTAATAAATGATGTAATAAAAGAATGGAACCAAGATGGAATGATTTATTTGATTTAAATATTAATTAATGCGTGCATTAATTTATAATGGGATATAAAAGGGTAAATTAATAATTTAAAACATTGATTTACTAATAAAATGATGTATAATGAATGGAAATAGAATGAATTTGTGTTAGGAAACTAATGGTAGCTTTTGTTGTAGGCAATAAACTTATGAATGAAATAAAAAGTTAATGATATCAATTATTACGTCTTATATATTTATTTAGTCTATTAAATAAAATTTGAAAATCAATTTGCAATCAAAGAAAATAAAGTAGTACGTTAATTTGAAATTAAGTTAAAATGGGAGAACATTAAGAACCAAGATTTAAAAGCAGTGTTGATTATATTCTTGTTGTAATAAAGACTCGAATAACAAGGGTAAAGAATTCAATAAATTGAATTAATTAAAATTATACGAAATTAATATATCTAAATTTTATGTTATTTGAAATTAAGATGGAATGTAAGAATATCAATGTAATAGTTTTGAATCCAATGATAAATCCATCTATTTGACAATAATGAATGGAATAATTTTTGATTGATTGCATTAAATAAATTGGAGAATAAATTTCATTAAAGGTAATTAAATACTATCTTAATGTAAATTAAGATAATATTTGAAATTAATGTTAATTCCATTCATAATATGACAATTAGTTGAAGTGTGAGAAACTTACGCGTAACATTTGGCTTGTAAACAAATATTATAAGTTACCAGTTCAATTAGTTGATGGAATTAGAATTTAAAATAAATAAATGTTACATTAATGGGAAATGTAATAAGAGGTTTATGAGTTGTCAAATTTGAGTATAGTAAAGTAATAAAAGGATTGGAATAGAAACAAACCAATTTATTGCAATTTAATTTATAATAAATGGAATTTTCGTAGCAAATGGAATTTAATACTACGATGATTAGAACTAAGAGGAAATTGTGAAACATTAAGGTAATAGATATGGAACAAAATAATTATACCATAAGAAGAATGTATTGAAAATAAATGGAAAGCTAATTTGATTGAAAATTTTGGAAATTTAATGTATAATCTATAGACAATTGAAATAGAAGTTAAAGCTTTGCAAGTGTGGAATTTGCAACATCTAATCCATATGAGGAATCTTTAAATTAAAAGGAAAGAGAAGTTAATTGAAATTTATGGCATTTAATATAAGAAACGTACATTTTAGGTTAAATAGAAAGAGCATTTTTAATGAAAATAAAGAACGGTTTGAGAAAAATAAAATGAACGTTTCATTTTAAAGATAAGTAAAATTTTATAAAAAAGGAAAATTTTGAATTTTGAAACAACATTTTACTGTAATTTTATAACAATCAGAGGCAGTATAGAAGTGATTTTAACGCTAACCTTATATTTTAAAGTAAATTATATATTTTTAATCGTGATTGCGCGTTGAGAAAAACGTCGTTTTTAAATTTGAATTTCCCGTCTCGGTTCATCTTTTATTGTGTGCAGCGGCGGTCCCCAGTGGCATTAATTGGAGTGTTACATTTTATTAAATGTGCGTTAATAAAATTTAATTGGGTGTTAATAAGGTGTATATTTAGAAATTAATTTAGCGGAGTAGACGTTTTGAAATTAGATCTCAAACTTTTGGTACAACTGGTCCCTTTGTTACTTTATATTTATTATTCGTTACCACCTCTTTGTTTGCAATGTCTAAAATATCATTTTTGCTACCTGAAGCATTCATTTCATTAGTTCCATCCTCCTTTAGCCTCATTTTAATTTTTCAATCTCATTGAACTTCATTTTGCAAACATGACCCTATTTCATTTTCTCCATCACCTGCTTGCAACACTTTTTCATAATCCTTCTTGAAGCTTTGAGTTGCATGAAAGCCTCTCCACGTCAGCCAAGCCTTGCCACCACCTTGTCAGCAGGTACCCTAATCTCCTCATCCCAAAAACGTGAAATTTAATATTTATTTTGTTTATTTTAATATCACTATATATATACACTTTATTATGGCAATAGTCATTTTATAACTTGAATAACTTTCGCATATAATGTCTGATTTACGTGCGATTTTTTTTGTTAGGATCGTATTGAGATTTCTGACACTTTGACGCTGGTTTGGATGAATTTGGAGACTATGAAATTTTTATATTTAAATTGGATTTAAATTCAATTCAAATTCAAAAGGTGAGTGTTTTAACACACTCACAACTTCTAGAATTTCTTATGTTTGTTAAATTTAATTTTGTTGTGTTTATGCATTTATTTACGACTGTTTAGTATATTTTAGTCATCATCTCAGTTAATTGTATTTATTTAAATTAAATCGTTATTTAATTTATTATTGAATATAACTGCCAATTAATTACCTGTTAAATATTTTCAATTATATATTGATAGTTGATTGATTGTTTGGATGATGATTGTGATGAATGTATGATTTTGTGATTGGTGAATGGATGTTTATTTATATCATCATAATCTGGAAGATCTTTATTGCTTTGTCACTATTGATTCGGGATTGCGGTTTGAAATGATATATAACCGTACTTTTCTTTAAATTATGGACTGAAATGATAAATATCCGTATCACTTGACCATAGGATAGAAAATTATATACAGACACTGTCGATCTATATATATAAATATCTTGAAATGATTTCTATGGTTTTGGAGAGAAATATACGGTTGATAAATAATAAATTTTGATATTATATAAATATTATTTTTATATATATAGTTAAATTCTTGAATTTAAGCTTGTATAAATTGTGTAATAAAAATAAGTTATTCATGGAGTTCGATTGTTGTATATTATATGGTTAAGTACCTGTTTAAGATATTGTATATATATAGAGTTTTAATGGCTTAAATAAAAATTAAGTTGGAAGATAAATATGAAATTAGTTTAATTTGAATTAATTAAGAATTTTACTCGAATAAATGTGATTTGAAATCTAAATAAAATTGAGATTTTAAAGGGTATGATTCTTATAACTTGATTTGGTTTTGAGTGATTTAAATGAATATAATGTTGAGATAAATGAATATATCAAGTTAAATAAATTGAAAGAATATCCAGTTGTTTGAAGTTAAAAGTTTACTCAAATTATGTTGGATTCATTAAGTAGACATTTCAAATCTAAATAATAGTAATTGAATTTGATATATATATGGAATTATCAAAGGACTAGTTTTGAAATGGTGGAATATGTAAAGCTTTGAAATATATAAATTGGTATTCGGAATTTATTTGTTATATTGAAGAAGTTATTTTATTTTATAAATTATTTAATATTTAAACCATGTAAGTATGAGAAGTTATGTTTCAAAGCAACGAGTTTCAAGGTATATAGATTTGAAAGTGCTATGATTTTGGAAAAGGATATATTTGAAATAAAAATGATATCATATGGATTTGGGTTTTAAAAGCAGAAATGATATCGTATTTACATGGTTTTGAAATGGATATTATCTTCTGGTTTTAAAGTATAAGTTATTTTGAAACGACCGTGGTGTCATAATAACGTTTGGTTGTTAAAGAGATCGGGATCAGAAGTTGTCATACTCTCTGCCAACTCCGAAAACCACTTTAACAACCGTGTATGCGGTGGAGATTCCAGAATGAAGTAGGATGGTGGCGGCGTTTCCTTTGAGGTAAATACGTGAACCCGACTTCCGTGAGTTGGCATAAGGTGGCTAAAACAGAAGCGATTCTCGGGCCAATGAGGTAGCACTTTTGGTCGGACACATCCCTTCGATATTATACTTTGACTTTTGGATTGATTCGGTGACCACTTTTGATTTTTTTTTTGGGGGTGTGGCTCGAGGTGGGCGGTAGCTGCGGCTATGCGTCACCACCAGCCCGAATTGCAATTGGTATATCTACCCTGGCATTGCCTAGTTGTACCGTGTCACCTACCCTAGCGCGCCTTATACGATTTTGTTTTGTACCATACCTATGGAGTGCCCTCCGACGACGCCCAGTATGGGGGAGATTACGGTACTGTATAGACTATGTGAATATAAAAGTGTGTTAAGGGCTATATGGGTAACCCTTAACGCTATTTTCAGTATATTATACTTTACTTTAGACACTATTATAATAGCGTATATTACTGCATAGTAGATAGTTTAACGGACCCTTAGGGGTTGTGAATCCCGAACATCTCTTAAGTTACTGCACTCATGTTGGACACTGGATAGGAGATGTCGAATCCCGTTAACATCTCTGACGCCGTTACACTCATATTTATTTCTGTCGATTTAACTCACATAAGATATTTTAGTTCTGACTCGAGTGTTTTGTCTTTTCAATTCGCTCGGGTCAGCCTGAGCACTTCAGGATTTGAAGACTTTAGCTCTGAAGGACGTAGACGAAGATTTATTATTATTATTTATATAGTATTCCACCACATTCATACTGTTTCCGCTGCATTAATTATTATTCTCTGGTATGTGTAACTCTGATATGTATTGTATAAGTAAAATCAAATATTTTGTAAAACAGCTTCATGAACTATATATTTGATTATTATATTTTATCGTTCTGCTGCAAGATTCTGTTTTGTTTTATTTCTTCCTTCTTTTTCTTATTTACCCCATATCAATCCGTCCTTCTGTATGGTTTAAGTCTGATGTGTGTGGTTTATCGTCGATTCAAACCATACAAAAAAGGCGGGACGTTACAATCGTCGGCTTCCTCTTGGTTAGATTGGGGAAGCTTGCTTGCAATATTATACTTTCATCCCAAGATTTCAAGGTGAATTTTCAATCTGATCATCCATCATTGTTTTAGCAAATTCCTCAGAAATGGTCTGAATATTAAACTTCCTCTTCTCTCCTCTTGGCTATAACTCCAACCATTTGAATAATCAAAATTAACTCAAAATATAATTTGGTTTAACCAAAGTTCGTCAATTCCTAGGTTTGGTTAATCTCCTCCATTTCAACATCAAGCCCGTGACTCTATGAATCCAATGTAGATTGTTGCCCAAATCCTGACAGTTTTCAAACATTTGAACATCAATCAAGTGTGATTTGAGGTATCTTTTACTACCTTAAATTTTGTTAATTCCTCTTTATTACATCCGTGATTTTGATTTGGGCACAAGTCACTGCTTGGTTTCCAAAGCTTGAGAACTAAGTTTTCTATGATGGTATTTTGAATATGGTTACCTGAACATCCCTTTCCGATCAAAATATCAGCAGAACTAATAGTAAATGATTGATACGCTGTAAACTAGATTATCTGTGATAGATTTTTAATTTTGGTTATGTAGGGATCTTTGTTTAATCACTGCAAAATAGAGCTCGTATTTTATGATTGATATGTCGACATATCGGATAAAAACCCCTTTAATGCACTGCATAAATGAAATTAGACCACTTCTTTGGTATGCTAGAGGCTACAAATGATGAAAATTGGTTCTCCAGATATCAGTTGTACTATCTTCCATAATTTGGTATATATGTATACTTTGTTTAACATAGGAACCATCGAAAGCTTTTAGTAATTTAAATTATTGGAATAACTTTTGCATGGTAGGTTTAATGTAATAATTAGGAAACAAATATTAACTTTCATACACAATTCATGACAATAAGTAACTGCTTCTTTAGGTGTTAAAATTGTCATTATTCTCAAACTTAACAAGTCAAAAACATTTAGTCAATTTACTGCTATATGTGGCAGGTTCTTTTTTTCGATTTCCTTAGCACATTCATAACTATTTTAATATAACTTGATCTTTACCAAAACAGAAATAGGATATTTAATGAATTATATTAAATATATTTGATTTAGTCTAACTATAGTTAATTGAAGGTTGCATATAAAAGTTATTTATACATGGAAACACAATTGAAGAATAGCAAACAAAACATTTTGTCTAATAAAATATTTTGTGAGAAACTGGTATATATAGTTAGTTCTATCTATAATTAACTTTGTAATCATACACTATCTGGATACAAAGTATCATCTATGATATGTATTTTTGTCATAATTCATGTTCACGTTCTATTTTTACCTTAATTTTCAAAAGATTTTTAATTTATGCATGCATGCCTGCTTAACGATTATGTGATGTTTGGGAATAGCACGACAATATGCTTTCCAAAAATATTTGCCTATTTCTTTTTCTTTATGTTCCTTATTTTTCACTCTTTAGTATTATGAGCCATAAACGCTATAGTTAATTGAATTTTGTTTTAACTGCAGTAATTTTTTTTCTATTTGACGCACAACTTTACATACAACTCAGGCTTTTATTGCTCATTTACTGTTCCAAAATATACTTCTTCTGTACAGTAATATGAAGATGATATATTTGTTACATTGTGCATGTTCAGACTTGCAGCAACAAAGTTTTTATCGGTTTAGCCTCCTAAATTCTTTTAACTTTCTACCTTGTAAGCAAATTAAATCAGATAAACTGAACAAAAGCACTTGATACAGTGTAACACCTGAAATTGTTTTTAATCAGGGTTTATAAATGCTTATTTTTATGTTTTGTTTTCCACTCTTACAAGTACATATTTCAAAAATATTTTTTCCATGCAAATGAACTTCTTTCCGAAATTTATCCTAAACTTATTTTTTTACAACCTAACCACTGATTGAACATTTGAGACTGAACCATATGCATATAATTTTATATGTTTTGACATGCATCGAGAAGAAATTATCCATGCATGTTTACAGAAAAATAAACATTAGATGTCTATCTTTGCGTGGTTGTTCTTTGTAATGCTGATCTGGTGGTTATTATCTGTTACACTGACATGTTCATGTTTATGGTATAATTTTCGTAGCAATTATAAAATACACATTTTATTTAACGTGTTCATTCATATATTCAAAATATTCACATATTTTCTCAAATCGCATATAAACAGTTAATTTTCATCCTTTGCATAACAGGAAAAAGGATTTGAAAGAAAAAACAAATTAAGCAAAAAGCATGCATAAATAAAATATAAGGTATCGCACATTTGATAGGATAGAAAAATTTCTTCACTAGTACCATAAATAATCCTTTGGTTCAATTTTTCGCTATTCTTATATTACCTCGGACACCCTTTCATTCTTTTATTTTTTTAGTTCTAATACGATAATAAATTAGTGCTAAATGGTGCAGCTTTGTTTTGCACAGGGTGACATTAATAAAGGGGTTCAGAAGATTTGCAAATTATTTATCACTTTGATAATAACTACATCAAGTTGGTCGAGTTAGATTTGTAAACTAATGTAATTTAGTTTATGCCTGTTTTTAGGATGTAAAGATCCACACATGATGCAATTTAGCAAAATACATGCACTTTAGCAAAACATATGCACTTCAATTTTAAAGTGCGAACCATATTTACTTCAGAAGTAGGGATGCATAAAATTTAAGAGTGGTAATTTGACCCGTCAGACTCGGATACTACCCAGTGGATCTCGATCCTAGATGTTCAGAGTTTGGTAGGGTCTATACCAACAAAACCAATACCCTTCCTGGGCATTCGGTTGGTTCACGTATGATTGGAAAATAACGCTTAACCTACATATATCTTTATGTTTTTTGGTTGATTCTCTCAGGTTGGGACGGTTTGGGTTTACATTGGGTTTGGTCCAGTTTAAATGGTACTTTTTGCCACCCAAACCTGATCCGAGACTCATTGTGTTAGGTTTGTGTTCGAATATTCTTGGATCGAGTCGGTTCGATTTTACGGATTTCGATTCTAATGCTTGCTCTACCTAAATTCCTTTGATGTTTGGGGATTTTATTCCTATTATGAACCTATCCGTTCACATCTTTTTTTACCTTTTCCATTAATGTTATCAGGGAGAATCATTGGCTTCTGCTACAATTGAGTAAACATTTTTATTAATCTTACAACTACTTAACATTGAATCAAACTGTAAACTTTTGGCATAAGAAGATTTCTGACTATTTTAAATGTGAGAATTGTCAATAAAATATGGAGTAATTTGTTCATTTTAATCTTAGTTACAGCAGTTATTGTATTGTTTGATGTTTCAATAAGATTTTCCAACGTTTATTCTCAGTTTTTTCTCTAACATCTTTTTATAGTTTTACTTATAGTTTTCAAATAAATAACCCTTCTATTTCCATTATATGATTCAAAGGTTATAGATTTATATTTCTTCTTCCCTCTTTCTTTTACTGAAATGAATCTTTTGTAATTAGTTGCTTTTCGCTATTTTACAAATGTGTAATTATTTTGTAACATATCAATATGTAAGTAAGGTAGTATGCTCAAAATTTTCAACTAATATTTGTATCCCTTATCACAAATCAATTGGCTACCGATTCATTTTAGGAAACATATAATATTTCATTTATGAACGTCTATTGTAGCTTCACTTTATTTACAGTATTATATTATTGTGTCATTTGTAGCTAAATGTTCGATTGAGTAAGCTGGTGGTGTACAAAAGTTTGAAGTCTTGGATGGATAAACCCATGCATCATTTGAAACGTAGGTTACTTACTTACTGTAGTCAAAGGTGGAGGTACAAAAGGTTTGCTTTATAGATCGAAATATCATGGTTATGAGAAACTAGTACGAACCCGTGCTTCGCACATGGATGTTGAAAAAACATTATTGTTGCATAGGTCATATTCAAATGTATAATAAATTTAATATGGTGGTAATGAAAAATCATTGTTGAACGATGGTGTTACATCATGAATAACAATTTGGTAGGGTAAAGAATACATAGATATATTTGGTTATGATAATCACAATTGAAATCGAACAACATTTATAGTGAATATGTTAAATTTCACAGACTATTTAGAGGATAATGTGTTAAAAATTTATCTGCTAATGCATAAATATATTCACTGTGGCATATAACGCCAATGTTGTTGCTTTTGCAATTACATAGCTGCTTCAATGTGCATAGATATAGTTGAAGCATTCGCTGTGAACTGCAGACATAAAGACACAGTGCAGTTCGATTCAATTAAATAAGAGTAACAAAAGCTTTTTGCAATGGGTAGAAATATAGTAATAGGACGAAATTTGTAAACAGTCGGGAAAAGTATTTGTCAACGGCTGAAAAAAGAGGGAAAAAAGGAAAAGGCAACAGATGTAGTACATGAGAAAAGTAGTAAAACTGAAGATTCAATTGAAATAGAAATGATGATGCATAAGAAAATAACATGGGTTCCAATATAAATTACTATTGTTCACTAAATTTGATCTATGTCGATGTAGGATACAAGACACGGCATACAGCTAGTCGCAGTAACCAATATTTGAAAATATCCAAAACATACAGAAGAGAACAATTATGAGAAGTCTATTCATTTTTCAGCCTCAGAAATAACTGCTAGCAACGCATGTATCATATTGGGATTGAGCGCAAATAGGTGATGTTTTCTTAGCCCTAATAGATGCATTACATCAGTCAATTATTTTAACCATTGAAGGTATTTGTACCTGCAGCCAAAAAGGCAAAAGTGTCATTAATGCAGTATTATTACTAAATTCTCTCACTGCTCGTCTGACCTAGTTAACTATATCTAATAATCGAACTATGACTACATGATCATCTATACAAAGATACATTCATCAATTGTTTTCTGATAGTTTTTCGACAGTGGTGGTGCAAGTGATTTTAGAATTTAGTGTAAAAATAAAAAATAAACTCATTTAGATGGTTATCAACATTATTCTCACTACAGCACATGTTTTGACCCAGCACTTAAACTGTGCATCTACCTTAAGCCCGAATACAACAACTTATATGCTTATCGTATTATTGATCATCGTAATTGCAAAGGAAATTGAGTAAACTTAGCAAAATTATGTCACCAAACCTGGAAGCAATGTATTAAACGCTGAGCTGCACGCTTGAATCAAGCATTAATTATGTGAAGGCACCATTAAATCATCTCAAGCTATCAAAAAGCAAAATTCATTTTTCAATTATATTTTCATAATGTGGTTAAATTATTATCGTTAACATAGAAAAAAATCATTACTACAGCTAAATTAGTATTGCATCACACAAATGCAGTTAAAATATTCAGATGCAACAATAATTGCTTAATTCCAAAAATACTGCAAACTAGTAACCTCTTTTGCTTAATGCATTTAAATTTTAACTACAGTAAGCTCGAATAAATCATCGTGTCAACCAAAATTATTACTGCATCACATAAATATAGTTAAAATATTCAATTTCTGCCATGCATAATTCAAAATTGTCATTAAATTATAACCGCATTTTATTAATGTAGTTAAATTTTAATTGTATTAAGATTGAATAAATTCCTGAAATGTAGCCAAATTTATCACTACATCACATAAATATGGTAAAAATCTTCAAATATAGCTAAATTTACCCAAAACTTGATGGTAAATTATAATTGCATTTTCTTAATTTCATTAATTTATAACTGTTTTAAAATTGAATAAAATTATCAAATATAGTAAAAATCATTAATAGTAAATGCAATACAAAAATGCTAATGTAGTTAAATTAATTCAAAAAATGCCTATAAATTATTGCACCATTTTTTGATGGGGTTAAATTGTAACTGCACTAAGTTTGAATAAGCTATCAATCACAATCAAAGTTATTACTTTATTACATAATGCAGTTGCAATATTCAAAGGCAACCATAATTGTATGGTTCAAAAAAAATATTCCTTTCAAATATGTTAAAATATAATAAATAAATTATAATAGTCTAGGTAAAACTACTATGTAATATTTATGATCATTATAACAATGCTGTAACAGAAACACGGTACACAGCGGTGGCACAAAATAATTGGATTATATAAATGCAGTTAAAACTGCTATATAAAATTACGATTTTAATTAATTTATTTTTAGCTATCAACAATGGATATCATTGGAAAGCATATTAAAGTTGAGATTTTACAGTGAAAATGATTCTTAAATCCAATTAATGTAGAAAAAGTTATCACATTTCAAAGTTTAGAATAGAAAGAAATTAAAAATGCGACTGTTCATTTCTCAAAATATGAAAGAGGCATGTGTGCTCTTGAAATATAACTCAATAATAATAGTATAGCATAGATATGTATTTTCGGTAGATTTGTTCCTTTGTCACTCAATTAGCCAACTAATTATTATGTTTAAGCGGAGATTAAGCGTATGAGTTTAATTGTTATATTCTATAAGCAAAAGCAGGGGACTTGTAACAATTGTTTTTAAAGTTTAAATTAATTGTCTAACCATTTTGAAAACTTATTTCAATATATTATATTCTATAAGGCCTGAAAGAATTAGGTTTTTCAATATATTGTTATATTTTATAGTTAAGGTATTTTTCCTCCGTTTTAGCCTAATTATATTTGTCTCTATTTGTCATCTCTGACCTCCTTTCTTTTGGCCCCAGTAGCACAGTTCTATTTCCTTACATTTTTGGTATTAATCAATTTAAGCACCTATTGACCTGTTCACACTTAGCCTATGCACCCGTGCAGTGCACGGGCTTTCCACTAGTGTGTAATAATTTGGAAGGTTATTACACACGAGAAATAAATAGAGAATCCATTAAAAAAAATTGTTCAGAGTAATCGAACTCAAAAATCTCTTTCTTTCTTCGGCCTTCCTTTTTTATTAAAAATATACATTAATAAACAAAATTGGTATCATGTAAAAGTATGATTATTTTGTAAGGTTATTACTCACGATAATAAATAGCGAATCTAATCAAAAATTGTTCAGAGTAATCGAACTCTATAAACTCCTTTCTTGCTTCTCCTCGTTTTCACAATTTTGTAAAAATATATAACTATCAAGACAAAAAAAACAGGTTTCCATCCTTTTATCTATTCCAAATGCCGGGTGAAGGATCAGCTCCATCTAGCAAGTTAATTTTTATCTATGACTCTACTGTTAGCCTCACACAGAAATCAATTTGTATAAGAAACAAATCTATTGACATGTATTTTTGTAAACATTGTCTTCTATACTGAATTGAATTGTTACAACCTAACCAATCTATATTACACAATTCTTTTCACTGTATTCATAGTTGCTACTGCAATATACATAATACTTTGCAAACAAAATAAATATTAAACGGTGCAAGTTATGTGAACAAATGATTATCCATATTCGGTGCTTACAATATGTAGTTTTCCTAATAATTAATTGATTCTGAGCTTACAACTGAAAATAATAGTGTAACGTAGTAAAAAATGATAGATTTTGATTACTAATTTCCTTGATCACAGCTGGTTTTAAACGTATGTTTTCTTCTTCAATATTAACTCAATATTTTCTTTGCTTAATTTTCTCAACTGTGCTCCAATGTCGTTTCTGTTTCATGCTGAATAGCATAAAATGACATAAGCTATTCCAAAGTGTGTTCGACTTTTATGTTCACTGTCAACATACCTAAAGTGGCTTGAATTTAAAGTATAAAACATAAAGGGGAATACTAAGATCACATGGCTTATAAAAACAAATTGGGGAATTTCCAATGTACGAAATGAATATGCTACGCATCTACATCATATTTAAGGTTATATTAACAGATGGGTTCACTGAAATATTTGTTGAGTGAGCATGAATGATGAAAAAATATAGTAGAAATTAGGTCACTTTTATTAGCAACAAATAATGAGTTGATTAAATGTGTCATAATGTCTATAATATATAAGCCTTTCTACCCTAAAGTGTCGGTTGAAATTTTTATATCTACACCGTAGATTTATCTCCCATTGTTAGATTTAGATTCTTAAAATTAACTGGCAGCACCATGTTTAAAGCACTTAATTTGTCTCTTCATACTTTACCTTGGTTTCGGTCGAAACCTCAAACCTGGATTAATATCTTTAACTACAATTTGGTAAAGAAAGTGCTTTTATATTGTCCACCCTGCACCTAACAGAACCAAAGTCATTGCCCATTGTTAAAGTTATCAAAGCCCTAAAAAGACCTTCGATTATATTAATTTTCTTTTCATTAGTTGATAATATTTTCCAAAAATCTGTGTTTAATGTGTCCTGTAAATGTATTTTTCAATAGAAGGACGATAAAATGCCACAAGTGTTACTCCCTAATTTATCTTATTTTGGGATGTAATAAATGGTTTTTTTTCCTTTCTCTACTCCATCCCTATTTAGATCTTACTGCCACTCCCTAATTGTACTTTGTTTTGGGTGTACACTAAGCTTTTATCGTACATGCATATAAACTGCTTAAAATGTCTATAAGTTATGCCCAATATTTTGAGCATCTTAGCTATGTTTTTTCTTTGGTTCTCCAAATTTTTATGCTTCGAATATGATTTGGTTGGTAATATCGGCTTCAATTTACAACTATGTGTTTTTTTTCTCCTTCAAAACGGTAGCCTATTGTTTTTGAAAATATCACATCATGTACCTCAACTATGAGTCATGGATACATATAAACGACCGTCTACGGCAACAAAGCTGCTAGAACTATTTCTCAACCAAAAAATGTTGAAAAATTAGGATTAGCCACGGCTAAATATGTAGTTCAGATGTAATTTCTCGATTGATAAATTCACAAAAGGACCAGTAACAAAAAAAACCTAACAAAAACCATTTGACCACAACATTATCGTGGATACAAGAAAAAAGGAACTAGACTCTTAGTGTTAAAATACTCCATAATTTCCTACACCTGAATCAACTCAAAATTCATTCTCCAACTGCATTGCACATTCCTACTTTAGTACAATGTAAAAAAAACTGCATGATAATGTTTACGTGAGAGTGTGGACTAAGAATGTGGTCTACGGTATCTTTTATAGTTTGTTAGGAACAAAGATGCAGCATTTTTACATCATTAAATTACATGGTTTGTCAAACACACCAAATTAAATTTATTCAGAGACCGTGTATGCTACCACTATTTCATCACACTTACTATTTTGCAAAATGGTGCTCTAACTATCTCCATTCAGCAATAACCCTGTTCTACTAAATAATTATAAACAATAAGAATTGTTCTTTTAAAATTATGCATAACTACTCTACTTTATAACTGGAAATTAGAATCTGTCCCTTATTTTCAAAATTAACACATGATATTCTACATACTAATCATGCCATCTTAAAGTCAAACTATTAGATAAATACAACTAACTAATATTTATTAATTCATCTAACAAATTTAAAAACTACATGACAAATTCTATATGCATACAATGTTCATATATATAGGGGAAAAAAAATAATTTAGGTACAAGGATATATAAATCACATAACATAAAATGCATACATAAACGATAATTATTCTTAATCTATATTCATTTATCTCAAAAAAATTACCACATTACATAATAAAATTTTGTTTTTAAATTTTTTTAAAAGGATAATCCGTATTTTATAACATTACAATGTGAACGGGTTACATTCAAAAAAATTAGATTATATTGAATTCTCATTTTCGACGTGATATTAAACCTTAATAATTAAAATATTAAATAACATATTACAATTCATGTTTAGTTAAACCAACCAAAAGATGCTCTTCTTAATTACAATTATATACAAAGTTATTTTCAATTAGATAAATACAAATGTTCAACATTCATCCATTCATTAAATAAATCTTTGAAAAATGACACATTAATATACATGCATATACACACAAGACATTCACCTCAAAAAGTGGTAATTTCATTTCTTCATTAATGTATACATACGTGTGTATGTCTATGTACATGCATATAAACTCTCGCCCTTACATTAAGCATCGCATGTCATCTTAATTTATAATTCAATTACATCAGTATACTACCATATATCATATATTGCATAACAAAATTCTATTTTAAACAATGTTTAGAAAATAATCACTATTTTTAACAACATTACCATCCACAAAATTATTTTCAATTTTGTTCAACAATTCATTAGATAAATCTTTGAAAAATAACAATTTAGTATATATGCATACACACAAGACATTCACATCAAAAAGTGGTAAATTCATATCTACATTCCTGTACATATATGTGTGTGTATGTTTATATGTACGCATATAAACTCTAAACCTTAAGTTAAGCGTAGCATGTCATTTTAACGACATTACCATCTACAACGCACGTGTTACAAATTAATTTGCATATAATTGTGGTAATTTTTAACTACATGGACTTGAATAAAAAAATTACTTTTACCATATTTATCAATAGGAATGTGATGGTAAATTAATTTTATGTTTTGAATTCACTACATCAACCAATAAATATATATTAGTTGTATTTTTTAAAAAATTATAAATTTAAAGCACCTGAATAATTTAAATATATGACTGAACTTTCGATCAATGGAATTTTTTTCCAGAGAAAGCTATAGATAACTGTAAATTTATTAAATGTCGGTATTTAAATGTATGACGATAGGAGAGAAAATCATTAGAAAATTTCAACAAGTATAAGAATGAAGGGCTAGTGTGTGTTTCTTACTTTCTTGCATTAATATTGTAAAATCATAGCATTCGTAATTTAAATATGTTTGGAAGTAGAATTTTGTAATACAATGCATGTACGGTAAATGGATCGAAAAATGAATATTTATTAATAAATTATATCGTTTGTGTATGTTTTAAGTATAAATAAAGTTATGTTCTCTCAAGGTATTTTAATTTTAAATCCCTGTAACCTATTGCTTTGAAAATACTCTACGAAATTTCTCACACCATTTTACATTCAAATACTTATGTTTTAAAATTTTCAACAATCATTTACAGATCCCTTCTAATTTCTGCTGGTGTTTTACAGTCAAACGTATATACCTAAATTAATTATATTATGAAAAATTTAAACTATTTGAGAAACCCATTTAACCAGTTATTTATTATTAAATGCATCCTAAATATTGATAATATCGATATGTAAACCACGTTCGCATCAAAAAGTTGGTAAAATTGACTTTTCATTCATTTGCAAAGATATAGATAAATCACATAACGTACTTATATTTATTAACAATAACAACAAATTTATATTTTATAAATTCATTATCTTCAATGTATTAATCATACATTACACTATAAAATAATTTATAATTATTCTCACCTTGACTTGTTGGCGATCTAGCTTTATTACTTCGTTATATTCTTCTGTCACTTTATCCCATGAGTGGGTGTCGTGACAAGAGATCAGGTAGTGAATAACACCCCTGTCAATATTTGTGATTAGTCTCCATTCGGGATTGTCATCGATTTCCTTCCATTTCTTCTACAAAATTATGTATAAAAACAGTTAAGATTTCAGTTTTCATTCACCGTTATAATATGAACAACACAGCAAACTAAGGTGGAAGTAGAAGAAAAATATTTGGATTAACGTTCCAAAAAGAAAAGAAAAACTTGCTTCAATTTCTGCGGCAGTTCTTTTACCCTCGAAGTATGGGACTGCAGCGTCCCAATTGTTGTCACCAAACCATGTGACAACAAATCGTAAGATCATCATCTCCGGAACCGTCCAATCTGCATTAAAGAAGTAGAATACTCAGATAAACAGAAATGGTTAACAAAATACCATTCACTTATCCATAATCCAAACTAGACCTGTCAAAATATGACCCAGTCCATTAACCCAATCAATTTACCATGCTTTTAAATGGGTTGGGTCAACTCATTTATGAATTTTATTAATTGAGTTATGGGTTGGGCTGACCCATTTTTGAATGGATTATATATGGAAAACCCATTTACCCATTTATCAAAACATTGAACTTTAATATAAATTTGAAAAATAAGAATTTTGAACATACAATGCATTTTTTCATGAATACTGACATCTGTACTTAGAAAATAACAGGCCACTGTATTCTCGTATTTAAACTTCACCTAGTGCAGAAGCCGCTATTTTTTGTTCAGACTGTAATTACTTCTTCATACTTACTTGGAATCAGGCGAGACTTCGACCGATTAACTCCTACCTAAATTATGGACGGTATGTAACACTCAGATACTTCATCGTGTGAATGCACACCGTAGTTATGGAGTATTTTAACATTAATGGAGTTTTTTTGTTCAGACTGCAATAACTTCTTCGTACTAACTCGGAATCAGGTGAGACTTCGACTGATGAACTCCCACCTAAATTACGGACAACATGTAACACTCGGATATTTCATCTTGTGAACACACACTATAGTTTTCTAAGAGGACTGACAGTTGTACTTAGAAAATAACAGGCTACCACATCCCCACATTTGAATTTTGATAAAAATTAGAATTAAATTTTTTATTTTTTATCGAAATTCAAAACAAAAAATTAGAATTAGAAATATTTTATATTTAATTATTTTTTATTAGTCAAATCAAATTTAAATCTTTAAATAGGTTAAATGTGTAACCCGTTTATTAAACGGGTTGGGTCATAAATAAGTAGGGTCATAAGTGGGCAAAAAAGAACGAGTCAAAATGGGTAGAGTCAAACTCGGCCCAACCAATTTAGATCAAATCCAACCCATTTGACATGCCTAATCCACACTGAACTAAAATACGTTAGGAGGTGATGATCTATGAGAAGAAAGATTGGACTGATGGAAAAGAAATTTTATATATTGTTGTGAAATGGAAAAGACGTTTTATGCCGTTAAATCAATATGTAAAATGGAAAGTTAAAATTCACATAGAAAACAAAATTTTGAAAATACATTTTTTAATCCTAAAAAGCCAAATATTGTTAGTACTAGGAAACCAAAATGTTTGTGAAGACCACTAAGTTATATCGGCAAGAACAACGTTTTATTAAAATTGCTATCGATGAAAATTCAGTAACACTGAATCTATAAATGTTATTGTTCATGACTATGTCCAAAAAGCGCACATTTCTCAAATCACAAGGACAAATTGTGAAACTATTCTGTTAAAAATATCCGTACACACAACTGAAAAGCCTTTTAAATTTAAATTCTACATGTAAAATCAACAGAATTTTATTATGCTTTGAAATAAAATGTAATAGATAAATTTGGTTTAGAAGGTAATGTAATAAATACATATTTCTCAAAAATGAGATCCTAAATATTGTTAGTACTGGATATACATAAAAATTGAAATCCCAAATATTGTTAGTATGAACTACCACTCAAACATAACACAACCTACCAAGAACCAACAACTGAATAATCATGATGATCTAAGCATGTTAGACATAATCCCAAACACGCATGGCAAATTCTACAGAAGCAGAATAAATCACAAGATATATCGCTTATCTTGCTGGAAAAAATGCGAAAATAGCAACGTGAGTGCTAACTTTAGTCAGATCTACCGAGAAATGATGGCTCAAGTAATATCAGGAAATACTCATAGAAATCAACCACAAACAGAGCCACAGAAGCTCTGGAAACCACCTTGAGCCATAATAGCAGAATGGAGAAAAGAAATTTTTAGATCGCTAGCAAATCTCCCATTTTTGAGTTTTTTTTTTTTTTGCATGATGCTGAGTGTTGTAGTTAGGGCTTGTGAAAAGATGACCCTAGTACAAGGGGCATAGGGACTAGGGAGCGATGTACCGATACTGGCAGTGTATGGGCCTTGAGCGTTTTAATAATTACCAAGGCAGTGTATGTACCGATACTGTGCCAGTATCGGTACATCGCTCCCTAGTCCCTATGCCCCTTGTACTAGGGTCATCTTTTCACAAGCCCTAGCTACAACACTCAGCATCATGCAAAAAAAAATTAAATAAAATTTAAAAAAACTCAAAAATGGGAGATTTGCTAGCGATCTAAAAATCTCTTTTCTCCATTCTGCTATTATGGCTCAAAGTGGTTTCCAGAGCTTCCGTGGCTCCGTTTGTGGTTGATTTCTATTAGTATTTCCTGATATTACTTGAGCCATCATTTCTCGGTAGATCTGACTAAAGTTAGCACTCACGTTGCTATTTTCGCATTTTTTCCAGCAAGATAAGCGATATATCTTGTGATTTATTCTGCTTCTGTGGAATTTGCCGTACGTGTTTGGGATTATGTCTAGCATGCTTAGATCATCATGATTATTCAGTTGTTGGTTCTTGGTAGGTTGTGTTATGTTTGAGTGGTAGTTCATACTAACAATATTTGGGATTTCAATTTTTATGTATATCCAGTACTAACAATATTTAGGATTTCATTTTTGAGAAATATGTATTTATTACATGACCTTCTAAACCAAATTTAACTATTACATTTTATTTCAAAGCATAATAAAATTCTGTTGATTTTACATGTAGAATTTAAATTTGAAAGGCTTTTCAGTTGTGTGTACGGATATTTTTAACAGAATAGTTTCACAATTTGTCCTTGTGATTTGAGAAATGTGCGCTTTTTGGACATAGTCATGAACAATAACATTTATAGATTCAGTGTTACTGAATTTTCATCGGTAGCAATTTTAATAAAATGTTGTTCTTGCCGATATAACTTAGTGGTCTTCACAAACATTTTGGCTTCCTAATACTAACAATATTTGGCTTTTTAGGATTAAAAAATGTATTTTCAAAATTTTGTTTTCTATATGAATTTTAACTTTCCATTTTACATATTGATTTAACGACATAAAACGTCTTTTCCATTTCACAACAATATATAAAATTTCTTTTCCATCAGTCCAATCGTTTCTTCTCATAGATCATCACCTCCTAACGTATTTTAGTTCAGTGTGGATTAGGCCTGTCAAATGGGTTGGATTTGATCTAAATGGGTTGGGCCGAGTTTGACTCTACCCATTTATGACTCGTTCTTTTTTGCCCACTTATGACCCTGCTTATTTATGACCCAACCCGTTTAATAAACGGGTTACACATTTAACCTATTTAAAGATTTAAATTTGATTTGACTAATAAAAAATAATTAAATATAAAATATTTCTAATTCTAATTTTTTGTTTTGAATTTCGATAAAAAATTAAAAAATTAATTCTAATTTTTATCAAAATTCAAATGTGGGGATGTGGTAGCCTGTTATTTTCTAAGTACAACTATCAGTCCTCTTAGAAAAATACAGTATGTGTTCACACGATGAAATATCCGGGTGTTACATATTGTCCGTAATTTAGGTGGGAGTTCATCGGTCAAAGTCTCGCCTGATTCCGAGTTAGTACGAAGAAGTTATTGCAGTCTAAACAAAAAAACAACTGCTTCTGCACTAGATGAAGTTCAAATATGAGAACACGGTGGCCTATTATTTTCTAAATACAACTATCAGTCCCCTTGTAGAACTACAGTGTGTGTTCGCACGATGAAGTATCCGAGTAATACATACCGTCCGTAATTTAGATGGGAGTTAATCGGTCGAAGTCTCGCCTGACTCTGAGTCAATATGAAGAAGTTATTGCAGTTTGAACAAAAAAATAGCGACTTCTGCACTAGGCGGTGTTTATATATAGGGATGTATTAGCCTGTTATTTTCTAAGTACAACTGTCAGTCCCCTTGGAGAACTATAGTGTGCATTCACACGATGAAGTATTCGAGTGTTACATACTGTCCATAACTTAGGTGGGAGATAATCGGTCGAAGTCTCGTCTGATTTCAAGTTAGTATGAAGAAGTTATTGCAGTCTGAACAAAAAAATAGTGGCTTCTACACTAGGTGAAGTTTGAATATGAGGATACGGTGGCTTGTTATTTTCTAAGTACTGATGTCAATATTCATGAAAAACTGCATTGTATGTTCAAAATTCTTATTTTCCAAATTTATATTAGAGTTTGATGTTTTAAGAAATGGGTTACCCATATATAATCCATTTAAAAATGGGTCAACCCAACCCATAACCCATTTAATAAAATTCATAAATGAGTTGACCCAGTCCATTTAAGAGTATGGTTAATGGTTGTGTCATATTTTGACAGGTCTAGTATGAATTATGGGGTAAGTGAATGGTATTTTGTTAACCATTTTTGTTTATCTAAGTATTCTACTTCTTTAATGTAGATTGGACGGTTACGGAGATTATGATCTTACGATTTGTTGTCACATGGTTTGGTGACAACAATTGGGACGCTGCAGTCCCATACTTCGAGGGTAAAAGAACTGCCGCAGAAATTGAAGTGAGTTTTTTTTCCTTTTGGAATGTTAATTCATATATGTTTCTTCTACTTCCCACCTTAGTTTGTTATGTTGTTCATATTATAACGGTGAATGAAAACTGAAATATTAACTGTTTTTATACATAATTTTGAAGAAGAAATGGAAGGAAATCGATGGCAATCCCGATTAGAGACCAATCACAAATATTGACAGGGGTGTTATTCACCACCTGATCTCTTATCACGGCACCCACTTGTGGGATAAAGGGACAGAAGAATATAAGAAGTAATAAAGCTAGATCGCCAACAAGTCAAGGTGAGAATAATTATAAATTATTTTATAGTGTAATGTACGATTAATACATTGAAGATAATGGATTTATAAAATATAAATTTGTTGTTATTGTTAATAAATATAATTTACGTTATGTGATTTATCTATATCTTTGCAAATGAATGAAAAGTCAATTTTACCAACTTTTTGATGCGAACGTGGTTTATATATCGATATTATCAATATTTAGGACGCATTTAATGTATAATAAATAAATGGTTAACTGGTTTTCTTGAATAGTTTAAATTTTTTATAATATAATTAATTTAGGTATATACGTTCGACTGTAAAACACCAGCAGAAATTAGAAGGGATCTCTAAATGATTGTTGAGAATTTTAAAACATAAGTATTTGAATGTAAAATGGTGTGAGAAATTTCGTAGAGTATTTTCAAAGCAATAGGTTACAGGGATTTAAAATTAAAATAGCTGGAGAGAACATAACTTTATTTATACTTAAAACATACACAAACAATATAATTTATTAATAAATATTCATTTTTCGATCCATTTACCGTACATGCATTGTATTACCAAATTCTACTTCCAAACATATTTAAATTATGAATGTTATGATTCTACAATATTAATGTAAGAAAGCAAGAAATACACACTAATCCGTCATTATTATACTTGTTAAAATGTTCTAATGATTTTCTCTCCTATCGTTATACATTTAAATACTGACATTTAATAATTTTATCGTTATCTATAGCTTTCTCTCAAAAGAATTTCCATTGATCAAAAGTTCGGTCGTATATTTAAATTATTCAGGTGCCTTAAATTTATAATTATTAAAAAAATACAACTAATATATATTTATTGGTTGATGTAGTGAATTCAAAACATAAAATTAATGTGTTCCATCACATTCCTATTAATAAATATGGTAAAATTAATTTTTTTTATTCAAGTCCATATAGTTAAAAATTACTACAATTAACAATTATATACAGATTAATGTGTAACGCGTGCGTTGTAGATGGTAACTGTTGTTAAAATGACATGCTACGCTTAACGTAAGGTTTAGAGTTTATATGCATATATATAAACATACACACACATATATGTACACGAATGAAGATATAAATTTACCACCTTTTGATTTGAAGGTCTTGTGTGTGTATGCATATATACAAAATTGTTATTTTTCAAAGATTTATCTAATGAATTGTTGAACAAAATTGAAAATAATTTTGTGGATGGTAATGTTGTTAAATAGCGATTATTTTCTAATCATTGTTTAAAATAGGATTTTGTTATGCAATATATGATATATTGTAGTATATTGAGGTAATTGAATTATAAATTAAGATGACATGCGAAGCTTAATGCAAGGGCGAGAGTTTATATGCATGTATATAGACATACACACATATGTGTACATTAATGAAGAAATGAATTTACCACTTTTTGAGGTGAATGTCTTGTGTGTATATGCATATCTACTAATGTGTTATTTTTCAAAGATTTATTTAATGAATGGATGAATGTTGAACATTTGTATTTATCCAATTGAAAATAACTTCTTACATAATTGTAATTAAGAAGAACATCTTTTGGTTAGTTTAACCAAATATGAATTGTTATTTGTTATTTGATATTTTAATTATTTAAGGTTTAATATCACGTCGAAAATGAGAATTTAATATAATCTAATTTTTTTGAATGTAACCCGTTCACTTTGTAATGTTATAAAATACGAATTGTCCTTTTAAAAAAATTTAAAAACAAAATTTTATTATGCAATGTGGTAATTTTTTTTGATATAAATGAATATAGATTAAGAATAATTATCGTTATACATTTTATGTTATGTGATTTATATATCCTTATACCTAAATTAAGTTTTTTTCCCTATATATATGGACATTGTATGCATATTGAATTTGTCATGTAATTTTAAAAAAAATTAGATGAATTAATCAATATTAGTTAGTTGTATTTATCTAATAGTTTGACTTTAAGATGGCATGATTAGTATGTAGAATATCATGTGTTAATTTTGAAAATAAGGGACAGATTCTAATTTCTAGTTATAAAGTAGTATTATTATTGTTAGCAAATATATAACTTATGCGATGTGATTTATTATGAATATCTTTGTACATCAATGAAAATTTAATTTTGCTGATTTGTTGGTTAACATATTTAAATTGTCAAATTTTACGGGTTTATAAAACATTTGTTGGATTATATAACTAGCTTAAATATATGGATTCTACTACAAAGAAAATCGAGAAGAGATAGGCAAATGATTGTTGGAAGATTTTGAAATATAAATCTTTGAGCGTAGAATGGTGCGGGAAGTTTTGTAGAATATTTGTATTTAAAGTAAAATATCTGGTGAATTAAGGAGTATGGAAAAATTCTAGAATATTTATAAAGTATTCTTCTATAAGGTAATTATTTTAAATAACTATTATTATATTTTAATTATTGTTAGAAAAAAGGGAATTCTATTATGCAATGTGTGATCAATTTGTTGAGATAAGTGAACTGTAAATTATTTTTTATTTTTATTGTTAATAAACATAATTTATGCTATGCGATTTATCTATATCTTTGTATATGAATGAGAATGTAATTGTACCAATTTGTTGATGCAACATTTGTAACAACCCGCATATTTATCGAGTTTACATTTAAATATTTTTATTTAAATATTAAATCGTTAATCGGATTTTGGTCCGAAAAACTACTTTTTGCAAACGGTCAAATTAGGACTCGAGACCACTTCCATTGAGTTCGAAATGTCGTTTACAACTTTTTAAGTATAAACATCGATAGGTTTGGAGTTAGTGAAATTTCACTAACTTTTCCCGCTTTGGACTTTGGGTTAGTTTAGCCTATTAAGCCCAAGTTCCAACCCTCTTCTCCTCACTCTTCATAAATTTCCTAACTAACTCAAGCTTTAGCATTAATGGTGAAGAGAATGGGAAATTAAAACTCCAAGCTCAAATTCAATTGCAACTCCATCATTCAACTCCAAATTCAAGTAGAAGATATTGGATTCAAGCTTTGGATTGCTTCTCCTTGCTTTCAAGCTTCATCTTCATAAATTTTAGTGCAAAGGTGAGATTTTTATCTCACAATTCTAGTCTATAACTATATTGGACTGTTGGGAATGATTCCCTATCACTTTAGCATGCATATTTGCTTTTGGTTTGGATTGGATTGGCGAAAAACTCCGATTTTTGGTGTTTGGGAGAAATTTCTGCATTTAGGTCGTTCTGGCCGTTTTTAGCTCGCTCGGAGTTAGGTCGTGTGGACCTTAGGTCGTAGGTCGCGTACGAGTTAACCCCTAGGTCGTTCTGGCCATTTTCGTGTTTTCGGAGTTAGGTCGCTCAGGACCTTAGGTCGTAGGTCGTATGGCCGTTAGGTCGCTCTGCTTTGGCTCTGGCCATTTTTGCTCACTCGCAGTTAGGTCGCTCACGACCTAGGACTTAGGTCGCTCGCGAGTTAGTACCATAGGTCGCTGGGCCATCTAAATGCTTGTTCGGTGTTAGGCCATAGGTCGTATGGACCTTAGGTCGTAGGTCGCTCGGTCTCTCTCACTTCGCTAGGTCGCTAGCTCGTAGCTCGCAGCTCGCGTTTGAGCTTAGGTCGTAGGTCGTGGGTAGGTGGGTCGTAGGTCGCTCGCCTATATCCTCTGGCCATTTCATCCCTTGGTCGCTTGACCTCTAGGTCGCGGGTACCATTAGGTCGCTCGGCCTTGTTTAGTGCTAGGTCGCCGGACCATTTAGGTCGTTCGACCCTTAGGTCGCGGGTTTATAGGTCGTTAGGTCGCATGACCTATAACCTGTTAGGTCGCTCGACCGTTTACTCCATTAGGTCGCCCAACCCTACTACAAGTATTAGGTCATATGACCTTGTTCCACTAAGTCGCTCGACCCTTAGGTCGTAACACATTAGGTCGCACGCCTTTCACACCATTAAGTCGTGAGTTTAATTAGGTCGCTCGGCCTTAAAACGTTAGGTCGCTTGACCTGTGCTATTGTTAGGTCGCTTGGCCATTTCAGTTAGGTCGCATGACCATAGAGTTGCTCCAGTTAGGTCGCTTGACTGCTTAGACCCCTAGGTCGCAACCATTAGGTCGCTCGACCCTATTCCTCTTAGGTCGTTAGACCTCATTTTGTCTTCACTAGGTCGTACCGTTTTGATCGGGGCGCTGCCCCCTGGACCCCCGCGACCTAACCGGGCAGGTCGAACCCCGTAAGCGGTGGCGTTGCCCCCGCACCCCCACCTTGGGGGGTTGCCACCCCCCCTGGACCCCCCCTCCGTAGGGGATCTTATCTGAAAAATATTGAGCTGATTTCCTTGGATTTTATTCGCATCTCCGTATGCGATCTTTGTGACTGATTGTTTCTACACTTGCTTATGTGTTTTGTCACTTTATAATATAAAGGTTTCAATACTAGTAGTAAATATCAAAACTCTTTTAACAAACAATTTCAACTCTATTTTTAATAACAAAGCTCTTTTCTTAAACCGTTTTCCAATCTATTAGTATATACAAGCCTTTACCTCACTCGGATGAGAAATCTAATTAAACGACTTAGTAAAACAAGTGGTATGAAACGCTTGCGTTCACTTCGTCGGTTAATTCTTGGACTTGTTCGATTGAACCTCTTGTGACAATTTTATTAGTGAAGATTTACAGTTTGTTCGTAAATATTTAAGTTAAGCAAGTGGTTATGGGACATGAAGCTAAACTTCTATATTTACTAGCTTAGTGTAATTGACACTTCTCGTTGATCTTGATGATCGCTTTATGAATTAGACTAGCAATTGCGCGATGTCTCTTTCATTGCAAGGTTAGACTAGACACCACTTGTGTGATTCCATTCACACATACATTTCTGCTTTTTGGTTAGTCTTGACCTCATTCTGTGTGATTCCACTCACACATGTGGGGTAGCTCCCCATGGTCTTCGGACCGTCATGTGATAGGCCTCTTTCCCTTTTTATGATTTCTGGATTTCTCGTGTTGATTTCTGGAATTTATGTCATTGACTTGTTATGAGTACAAGTTTAGGGTATGATGCCCCCTTCGAATCTTTGAGAAGATTCTTGTGATATTGATTATCTCTTATTGATTGATCTTCTGTTGATCATTATTTACATACTTATAGTGGTATGTCGTTATGGATGTTTATGTTTATGCCATATCTTTTATGTTATATCATGTCATCTGATATTTATAGCTAGACTGATCCGTTTATTATTTTATTAAATAATACTCGGATCAGACCGAGATGTTACAGGTGCTTCTGCTTGACTTCTTCCCAGGGATTCATCACTCTGACTTTTGGCTAACTGTTTAGATTAGCAGTTTTTGTTGTATACACTTGAGATATAGACTCATAGTTGTATTCTTTTGTATAGCACGTGTTGCTATTCTTTTGTATTATCGTGGATCTTATTGACCACTACTCTGATGTACACTTTCATGTGTTAGTTATATATTCATATCTTCTTCCGCCTTTGTGATATGGATATCTGTGACTGATTTGTGATATGATTATTTCTATGTTTGTTTCCGAAGATTATTTATAGCCACCGTGTGATAAGCAATTACATGTATGGTCGCTCCTCAACAGCCTTATTCTCCGTGCTAGTTGACAACACTTCTTCGGAGTGTTCTTGGCTAGCGTGGGTATAGAGGTGGGGCGTCACAACATTGGTTTACATATTGAAACCGTCAAATTTTATAATCTATACAACATATTAATATATAAATATTGGTTAGCTGATCATAATATATATCACTAATATTGTATGACAATATATATCACTAATATTGTATGACAGGCAACAACGCTTGAAATGCAATCATCATCGGCAACACTGCCGTCAGAAAGTTTACCCGAAAAATGGTCTGCAGTGCCTACTTTAGTTCCAGATTCACCACCAATAGCAGAAGTCAGAGGGATGCCTTGTGCAGAATGTGGGTAACAAAACGAAAAGAATTAGGAGGCGTAATAAAGAGAATTCATCGAATAAATTTACTTGGTGTCTTTTTGAAATTCCAAATATACCCTTTTACATCTCGTTGAGAATAGTATTCAATTATGGGGATGTAGCATGTTATTTTCTAAGTACAAATATTAGTCACCATGGAAAACTACAGTGCGTGTTCATAAGATGAAGTATCCGAGTGTACCATATTGTCCGTAATTTAAGTGAGATTTCATCGGTCGAAGTTTTACATGATTCCGAGTAAGTACGAACAAGTTATTGCAGTCTGGAAAAAAAAAAGCGGCTTCTGTACTATGCGGAGTTCAAATATGGGGATGTGGTAGTCTGTTATTTTCTAAGTACGACTGTCAGGCCCCATGAAAAACTAAAGTGTGCATCCATAAGATGAAGTATCTGAGTGTTCCATATTGTCCGTATTTTAGGTGGGAGTTGATTAGTCGAAGCCTCGTCGGATTCTGAATTAGTATGAAGAAGTTATTGTATTCTGAACAAAAAAATAGCGGCTTCTGCCTTGGGCACATTTCAAATATGGAGATGTTGTAGCATGTTATTTTCTAAATAAACTGTCAGTTCCCAAGGAGAACGACGTTGTGCATTCAGAAGATGAAGTATCTGAGTGTACCATATTGTCCGTAGTTTAGGTGGGAGTTCATTGGCATGAACTAAAAAATAGCGGATTCTGCCTAGCCGAAGTCCAAATACGGAGATGTAACATGTTATTTTCTAAGTACAACTGTCGGTCACCACGGAAAACTGTGGTATACGTTTACTAGATGAAGTATCCGAGTGTACCATTTTGTCCGTAATTTAGGTGAAAGTTTATCGGTTGAAGTTTTGCTTGATTTCAAGTTAGTATGTAGAAGTTATTGCAGTCTAAAGAAAAAAATAGCAGCTTCTACTTAGGCGGAGTTCAAATATAATGATGCAGCATGTTATTTTCTAAGTACAGCTATTAGTCATCATGGAGAACTACAGTATACGTTCACTAGATGAGGTATTCGAGTGTTCCTTATTATCTATAATTTTGATGGAAATTTATTGGCCGAAGTCTTCTCTAATTCAAAGTTAGTATAAAGAAGTTATTGCAGTTTGAACAAAAAATAGCGGCTTCTGCCTAGGCGGAGTTCAAATATGGAGATGCTACTATCTAATCTACTTTCACATGTACAACTAAAAATGCATGCATGTTGTGATTAAATGCATTTCTGCCTGAACGTGCATATGTACTCGTTTTGGATAAAGATGATAACATGATTTGATTTGTTGGCCTGCTCAATGCTAGATGACTTATTTTAGGTTCACTGTAGAATTGAAAATTTACCGCACTATGCATGAAAATTAGACGTCTATTATTGACTCTATGGATCAGATGCTAATTAATTTAGATATATTATGAAATACTAGGATAGTTATTTGGAAGTTGGAAGCATTTAAAAATAGCAGAAGTAATAAAATGCAGGACAAAAAACTCGAATCCCGGGAGGAAAAGAGAAGGGTGCAGGGTATAATTCAAAGGCATTGCACCAATGTTGTTTGTTGTCAGACATGCATTGTTTATAAAGAAATTCGTGCTATAAACTGCAATTATATACCAACAAGACTAAAGTAGATCTTAGGCTTATATATAAGCAACCTTTGGTAAGTTACTAAAACTTCGAACGCCATCTGCATGTGCATTTGCATCACTTTTCGAGTTCCATTAAACATTATTATGTTATTTTTTTTCATAGGCTGCTGTGAAAGAATGAATAGAAGCACAAAGAGTTAAGCAGTCAGGGGAGGTGCTCCATCTAAACTGAAGCACAAAAGCTCGGAAGATTGGCCTTTTTTTATAAATAAAAGTATAATTCAATGAACCAATAATGTTGCCGATGATATATGATAATGCAATATTTAATCCAGTTTGATTTATTCATGAGTCCTACCACAGATCCAAAACTTTTCTTTTTAGTCTAATTAGTACGTTACACCGAACTGACAATGATTAGAGTAAGCGTATGCATTAAGTCTAATTATGCTCTCAATCATGATTTTTTTGTTATTTTCTGAAATTAACTTATTTCAATTTGTCTTTTTGCGCTACATTTACAATTTTAATATTTCTATTGAACTAAGTCTTAACAAACCAACTCTATAGGTTTAGCTGCAAACAAATTTAGCATTAGTCAGTTGCGTTGATTATTTTTTTATTATAAAGAAAACCCCGGCAAAAGAAGTAAAAAATGAAACACCTTCCGCAATACTCAAAACGCCCATTTTAAAATTTAGCATGGTATGTTACGCATCATCCTTTTGTTTTCTTCCAACGGGATTCTGCTTATTTTAGTATCCCATCTAGACCTGTCAAAAATATAACCAAATTCATTCACCCAACTCATTTATTCTATTTTTAAATGGATTATACGATGGGTTGACCTTCTCTTTACAGTGGATAACTCATTTACCCATTTATTGAAAACATTAAATTTTAATATAAATTTGAAAAATAAAAATTTTGAACAGTTTTTCATGATACCGACACCTATACTTAGAAACTAATAGGCCTCTGCATTCTCATATTTGAACTCACCTGATGCAAAAGTATGCTTGTTAAAGATTTTGACTTTTGTTTTAAAAAAATTCGTCTTTAAGACAAATGCAAATTTGGTTTTCGTAAGATAATCTACCACAAATGCATGGTTTTTTGTTAACACAAGATAATATGTATGTTATTGGGCTTTTAATTAGAGAAGAAAATTGGAGAGAATTTAAGAACTAGAAGCCATGACCACCCACCATAAGGATCCTTGATTGGGAACAAAATAATGTGTATTTCTAGAGGTCTCCACCAAAAAATAACATCTTATCCATTCTGATTATCCTTGGATAATCTCCATAAACATCCAAAGTTCTTTTAATAGCTTTTTTCACGGTATATGTTCTTTTATAAGGAATTTTATGACAACCAAATTTCTTTAGATGCTATTTTTTCATATATTTATAATTTATTTCTGCCATATTAATCGGTCTTTCAAAGCGTAAAATACAATGGAGGAAAATAAATTTTTGATACATACTATAAATTGTTTGTATTTACCAAAAATTTGAAAACTACATTCCATTTCACGACGAGAAACCGTGGAATTGCGTCGATAATGGATCCAACTTCACGAACTAAAACATGGCTATCGACATACCCGTACTCAAAAGGCATATCCTTGCATCTGGACAGGAAACCATATGCGTAACCGATTCAATCAGTGGACATTGCATTACGAGCAAATATTTACTCAACATCTATAACTATATTACATAATAATTATGAAATTTTTGCATGATAACTATATTGACACCTAGCTTATGCAAATTATGAACATTTAACTTCAATAGTGCTACTTCACATTTCCTACAATTCACTGAATTTAAAGTATCCTCCTCTTTCGATTAATCATTACACATTTTTAGTTCCTCCCATACCAACCATTTCATAAGACATCATACCAAATAATGTTTCAATCTAGTCCATTGTTTGTCTTAAATTGACAAATAGCAACCATGTCAAATTGAATGTTTTGCCATAACAGTGTGTTGATCGGTGTAACTAAAATAACCACGACTGACGTTGTCAGCAGTCATATGCATTCCATTTGTCTTAATTGTACTTTACCCACTTTTTTCTTACTATATACATTCTGAACCGTACCAACCAACATTATTCGTTGTTTTTCCCTTGCTACCACAGCAGTCCTATGCCATGTTATTGAGTTGAAAATTAACTTTCGTTGGAATCAACTGCCGGTCAACATTTTATACAGTGATTAGTCATCAAACTGTACATGTTTTTTTCCCCAAATGCAAACATATTTCACAATAGATAAAAATATTTAGGCGATATCATTTGGATCTACAGTTTTTCAGCATTTCGTTGCCAAGTATGTTGAACTCCTTATGCCATTAAAGAGTTGTATTTAAAGATTTGAAAGCTTAGATCCCGCTTGGTTTGCCTTGTTTACTTTTCTGTTTTCGTTCAAACAAACAAATGCATAACACGTGTATTTTTGAAAACCAACCAATTTGAAAAATGAAGTTGTCACACAAAATGGAAAATAAACTTATTTTGTTTTCCATGTATTAAAAAATCCATTTTTCTTTCGTCTCTCCATCCCCTTCGCCGTCCTCCACCATCCTCCACCATCCTTCGGTCGTATCCATCATCGTCGTAATGCTTTAAAACTTTAAACAATTTTCTCTTCTATCCTTATAAAACTTTAGTTAGTACATCGAATCGAGTCAGTTAAGAGAGTACACTAAAGATAACATAAATCAAAATAACTAAATAGATAAATAAAAATCTAGGGTTTTCCTCAGCCACGGGGGAAAATCTTTCTCCTCACAGAAGCCAATCACATCTTTCATTTTCAAGGCATCAAAGCAAGCCACCTGAATCTCACATCAGAGAATCAAACAATGGAATCATCATAGATAACGACGATTTCAACTGGTTCAATCAAGATCACAAAAGAAACGTCTATCCAATTTGCCCGGCAATCAGAGAATTTCACGGATCAACTATAGTGAAATAAAGAAGAAAGATGGTCAGAACCCGATCAGAATATGAGAAATCAATCATGCCAGTCGCGTAAACCCGTGAATTTTTCTCTGAATAGAGAACAGGGGCAAAACCACGGGTACATTGTTTCTGAGCAATCCAAAGGACCGAAAGATGATGAATGCAATCTTGAAACTATTGCTTCCATCAAAATTAACAGTAAGAAATATGGTTTGATAAAGAAATCCGTCTGTAAAAGAGCAAATGATTGCTGGAATAATTCGATCTTGGTTTATGTTGTGGGTACCAAACCATATTATATGTTTTTTAAAGCTTACATTCAACGTGTATGAAAGCCTGTTGGAGAATTTGAAATATTTACCAAAGAGAATGGGTTCTTTCTTTTTAAATTCAAGGAATTTCAAGATTGCAATTCAATCATTTAGAATGGTCCATACTTCTATAATGGAAAGCTCATCACAATGAGAAGATGGTCTGAGTCCCTAAAAATGGATAGAGTTCTCCTCAGTACGATGCCGATATGGGTTAAATTACCCAATGTCAATCTGAAATTATGGGATCGTGAAGCTTTTAGCGTGATGACCAGCATTATTGGAAAACCCATAAAAATAGATGCAGCTACAACCTTGAAAACGAGATTAAATTACGCTCGTCTTCTGGTGGAGGTATCTGGAGATGATGAACTTCCTCAAGAAATCAATCTTACATTATACAATGGAGAAAACATTACTCAAAAGATTGAATATGAATGGGTTCCACCGAAGTGTAGTATCTGTAAATGCTTCAGATACATTAGAGAACATTGTGTCTCAAAACAAAAGTGGATACCCAGAGCTCAAAATCAAAACAAAGAAATCGCTACAGATCAAGAAAATGTCACAGATGCGACATTTCAAGAATTGCATCTCAATGAAGAGACACCAAATAAATCAAGAATTCAAAAGAACAAGGAACGAATCGGCCATAAAGGTATCATCTTCAATCAAGAAACAACATCAAATTCGTTCACTAATCAAGATGTCCAAATCCCTGCTTCGGAAGTTCATCATTTAGAAGGTGTAAAAGAGAATTCAAAAGATATTTCACAACACGGCTCAAAGGAGGGTATTAATAATGAAATGGTCTTTAACTCTGAAATCCCTCCCGTTTCAGAGTTATGTTTAATTACAAAAAATTATGATACAGTCATAAACAACACCCCTCATATGAGTTGCAGCCAGAGTCAAGAATATAATATGGAGAGTGAACCTCCATCAGAAAATGCTGCAGAAGTTGAGGACATTGTTGGCATCCACTCAATTTTGCCTCGCAGTGCTGAGGAGTTTGACATCTCTCGCATCCGAATCCCAGATAGCAATATTGCATCAACATCTGATAATGTTATGAAGGAATCTGAAAAGCAATTTGATATATCAGAATTACATATACCCATGACTAAAGCAATTGGCGAATATAAGAGCAAAGATAAAGAGAAAAAAGTTTTTAGGCAAAAATACATATCAATCAAGCCAGACTGGAATGGAACGACCATACCACTTAAAGCTGAAGGCTCAGAGAAAAAGAAGAAGGGTAAGGGTAGCAGAGTATCAGGTTCAATCTGAAACCCTGTTTAATTCTTTATTTTTCGTACCTTTATCATATTTATTATGTCTATCATTGCCTGGAATGTTAGGGGTATGAATTCCCCTGCTAAACAAACTGATATTTTAAATATGGTCAGAATTTACAAACCATCAGTGCTTGCCCTCATTGAAAACAAGATGGATGATTCTAGTATTGAGAAATTCTGTTTTAAACTCTCCAATAACTGAAAATCCATCAACAATAATGAATGTGGTAGTAAGGGTAGAATCCTAGTTATTTGGGACTCTAATATCTAGAATATGGCTAATTGCAATAAAGATATTCAATTTATTGATTGCAATTTTAGAAATGTTGGTGGTTTCTCCCTTCAAATCACCAATATCTATGGAAGTAATTTTGAAAATGAAAGGAACAGTTTATGGTACAGATTAAAAGCTCTTAGTCAAAGTTAAGATTTTCCTTGGATTATTTTGGGTGATTTTAATACTGTTTTTCATGCAAATGAAAAAAATGGTGGTAATAAAATCCCCCACAGTAAGCTGGAAAAAATCAATAAATTTTTACTTGAATCTGGGCTAATTGAACCTAATATGAAAGGTAATAAGTACACTTGGAAATCTAGTAAGGAAAAAAATATTCATTGCAAGCTTGACAGAGTATTAATTAATAAAAAAAATTGTGAAACTTTCCCAGATTTCAGTTGTTGCTCTATTGAGCAAAATACTAGCGATCATACCCCTTTACTTATTAACTTTTTCAGAATCAAATTAATAAAAAACTTTAAAGCTGCTCCTTTCAGATTTAAAAATGGTTGGGTTATGAACAATGAGTATAATGAGATAATTAAAGAATGTTTTCATTTTTCAAGTAATGATTCTTACCAATTCCGGTTCAACATGTTTCTTAAAAACACAAAAAATAAAATTAAAAACTGGAATAAGGTTAACTTCAATAAGAATGACATTTTAAATAAATTAAGACAAGAAGGGAAATTTTTGCAAAATCTTGTTGATGATAACCCTGAAAATACTAATATCATTGATAAATTACTTTCTGATCAAGCTAAACTTTCTCAAGAACTTTATATCAACACAGTCAATTATAAACAAAAAGCTAAAGTAGACTGGCTTACTATGGGAGATGAATGCACCAAATTTTTTGATGCTAAAATGAGCTGCAGAAAACACATCAACAATATAGGAAAAATTATTGACAATAGAGGTGTGTACATAAATGATTATGATAAGATTGTCAGTGAAGCTATCAATTTCTATTCTCAGTTATATTTTTCAGACTCAAATGAAACTAATTTTCCTAACATTGTATGTAAGAATGTGTTAAATGATAATGCTGCAGATATCTTATTAGCTCCTGTAAATTTGGATGAAATCAAATCAATTATTTTTAGTGCTGGTGATAATAAAAGTCCTGGTCCAGATGGTTTCAATGCTAAATTTTTCAAAACTCATTGGGAATAAATCAAAGAGCAAATATTCAAAGTAGCCAATGAATTTATGGATGAAGGATAGCCGCTTAAAAGTTTAATCATACTTTTATCACCTTAATTCCAAAAAACAAAAATCCAACTTATATTGGGGATTACAGATCAATATCTTGTTGTAATTTTGTTTATAAAATCATTGCTACCATTTTAAGTAATAGAATTAAATTGTTTCTTCCCTTTTTAATCTCAGAAAGTCAATGTGCTTATATTCCTGGCAGATTAATATATGAAAACTCTTTGTTAGCACATGAAATGGTCGGGAATTTCAATAATAAAAAAGGGGATAAAATGTGTCTTAAAGTTGACCTTCAGAAAGCATATGACGAAGTTAACAGATATAATTCATATCATGAAATGCATGAAATTTCCTGCTAAATTTTGTAAGTAAATTTTTGAGTGCATTAATACACCCACCTTCTCAATCTTATTTCAAGGTAAACCTGAAGGTTTCATCAAGAGTAATAGGGGAATTAGACAGGGAGATCCACTTTCTCCCTATTTTTTACTTTTGCTATGGAATATTTTTCTATTCTTATTGACATTGAAACTATCAAAAACAACATTTCTCCAATAAATGGTGTTCAACCATCCATTACTCACCTAATTTATGTTGATGATCTTATGATGTTCTCTAAAGCTAACAAAGATAATGCAGAGGCTATTAGTCAGGTTTTTGAGAATATGTACAAATATGCTGGTCTTAAAATTAATGAATTTAAAACAAAGGCATATTTCAGCAAATATTGCAGGTATAAAAAAAAAGTTCTGGATGTTCTTAAAGTGAGTGAAGGTAGTCTCCCTTTCAAATACTTAGGTCTACCTTTATCGGTCAATCAGATCAAAGATAGTGATTGCTCTAATTTGATTGAAAAAATTCAAAGCAGAATGGAAACTTGGTCATGCAAGCTTCTATCTATTGCTGGTAAAATTGAGTTAATAAAGACTGTTGTTTATGCCATTATTCTATACTGGTTTCAAACATACCATATCCATGTTGCTACAATTAAAAAAATTGAAGTAGATGCGCTGAATTTCTTTGGAGAGGTAAATACCATAAAATTAGTTGGGATAAAGCATGCAAACCAAAAAAAGAAGGTGGTCTTGGTATTAGAAATCTGAATGATTTGAGTTTAACTTGTCAATTTAAACTTTTTTAGAGATTTGTAAGTGGTGATTCATTATGGACAAAATGGATGACTTGCAAATATCTCAAAAATGGTAACTTTTGGACTGCTTTACCAAAAAATAATCAATCTAATACTTGGAATCAAATTTTAAAATGCAGAGATTCAGGAAAATCTTTAATTCAAAGAAAATTTAAAGCTGGTAATGAAACTAGTCTTTGGTTTGACCATTGGTTTCAAAATGATTCTTTTATAAATAGGGTTGGATGGGATAATCTTGTTATTTGTGGTGAAGCTAATGCTAATGTAAATGTCATTATTAAAAACAATCACTGGTAACCTCATATTCATCCAATCACAAATCCATATAAAAATTTAATTATTAACATCCCCTTAGATCCTGATACAGAATGTGACTACTGGGAATGGTTAGCTAACTGTAAAGGTAAGGTTTCTTTCATGAAAACTTGGGGGCATATTAGAAATAAACAACCCACTGTAGATTGGCATAAATGCATATGGAACAATGTGAATAATCCTAAGATGGCGATTTGCACATATTTTGCTAATTAAAATACATTGCCAACTTTGGATATTATCAATAAATGGGGAAGGAATACTTCTTCACTTTGTTCCATATGCAATTTAACTAATGAAACAGTGACTCATTTATTTTTTGAATGCAGTTACAGTCATTATATATGGAGCCAAATCAAAAGTAAAGTGAGCATGAGCAACAAAAGCAGCATGGAGCTAAATCGAATTATAACAGATATCAACAATCAATTCAGAAACAAATCCCTCGAAAGAAATCTCGCACACATTTTACTGACTTCCATAGTTTATCATATATGGAAAGAGAGATAATCGTACTCACAACAAACCGAAGTTGTCCAAAGAGCAAAGATGGATTATAATTGAGAATGACAGCAAAATCATTCTCCAGAAGTCTAAGAAAAAAATCAGAGACTAAACCAGATTTGACTTCCTTGCGGATTGTTGGAACAAAGAGGCTGGTAGTAAGCATATCGAACATTATCTCCACAATCCGAAGACTTATCAAAATGATTCTAGCATTCATCAGTGAATCAATCATGTCAACAACGAGCCTCTAACCAGCAATCATCCTGAAAACGGTGATATCAGCTGCAGATCCACAGATCTGAGTCGCAATGACACCAGGTCTGTAGATCTTAGCCTTATGAACCAAAACTCTGACTTGAGAAACCACATCAGCTCAATCAAAGCCGATAGTGGCATGAGAAATAAGTTTAACCAGTGTCTTTCGTATTGAGAAATGGGTGAGAGAAGCAGAAACGAGAAGACGAGAGAGATTTGATTCATCGCTTTTGTAATTTTCTCGTCGCCATTGTTTCTGCTTGTGTTTAGTTGGTGTTGTATGTCGGCAACCCTAAGTTTGTTTAGGGTTTTACTTTCGTATATCGGGTTTTCCTTTGGTTACCCGCTCATTTGTATTGGGCTGGGCCCTTTAACTATTTTCAAAAAAAATAACATAAATCGAAATATTCATGTATTGCCCAACTAGCGCTAGCGAACACCTTGTTAACCCGTCTTTTGGCAATGCGGCATACATGCTGATTTAACTCAATCAACAGCGCAATGATCAAAGCAGGATTTTCACTGATAATAAACATGATTATGAAACCAAAATATAGCATAGTCGATGAACAAGCAACACAAGACTTTTAAAACATGGTTTCGATAAGAATCGAGTCATTTCAAGTTGCTTGGAGTTGGCTCCGAGTCATCCCTAAGCTTACTTCGGGTTTCCAGGCATGTTACTTTGATTTAGAGGGACGCCTGCTTCGAGTCTTTGGGAAATTAGCATGGCTATGAGGACTCCAGGAGCTACTTCGAGTCACCAATGGGTCTACTTCGGGCCAATGAGGCGGCTACTTCGAGTCAGAGCCATGAATCAATCAGCAACCATGGTCCCAATCAATTTCGTATCCATGTTATTCGTATCCATCAAGATGGCATGATTAGTATGTAGAATATCATGTGTTAATTTGGAAAATAAGGGACAGATTCTAATTTCCAGTTATAAAGTAGTATTATTATTGTTAGCAAATATATAACTTATGCGATGTTATTTATTATGAATATCTTTGTACATGAATGAAAAGTTAATTTTGCCGATTTGTTGGTTTACATATTTAAATTGTCAATTTTTAGGTTTATTTGATGGACTAGGGTTTATAGAACGTTTGTTGGATTATATAACTAGTTTAAAGGCAAATGATTGTTGGAAGATTTTGAAATACAAATCCTTGAGCGTAGAATGGTGCTGGAAGTTTGGTAGAATATTTGTAAAGTGGTCAATTATATAGATTTAAAGTAAAATATCTGGTGAATAAAGGAGTATGGAAAAATTATAGAATATTTATAAAGTATTCTTCTATAAGGTAATTGTTTTAAATAACTATTATTATATTTTAATTATTGTTAGAAAAAAAAGGGAATTCTATTATGCAATGTGTGATCAATAGGTTGTGATAAGTGAATTGTAAATTATTTTTTATTTTTATTGTTAATAAACATAATTTATGCTATGTGATTTATCTATATCTTTGTATATGAATGAGAATGTAATTGTACCAATTTGTTGACGCGACATTGGTTTACATATTGAAACCGTCAAATTTTATAATCTATATAACAAATTAATAAATACCGTTTAACTGATCATAATATGTGTCTCTAATATTGTATGACAGGTAATAACGCTGGAAAAGCAATCATCATCGACAACATTGCCGTCGGAAAGTTTACCCGAACAATGGTCTCCGATGCCTACTTTAGTTCCCGATTCACCACCAATAGCAGAAGTCGAGGGAAGCCTTGTGCAGAATGTGGGTAACGAAACGAAAAGAATTAGGAGGCGGAAGTCGAGGGTCTCCTATAAGTCCTACATCTGCAGTGTCCTTGAACAAATCCATCCGAGTTTACAACTATCCAAAAAAGCAGAAAATTTAATGAATTCATTTATGATAGATATGTTTGAAAAGCTCGCGAACGAAGCTTCCTCTTTAGCACGAATGACTAAAAGATCAACAATTTCTAAATCGAACATCCAAATAGCAACTAGATTGGTTTTGCCTGTGGAGCTGGCAAAACGTGCCGTGTTTGAAGACACTGAAGCTGAAATGAAATTCTTACCAACTCGAGCGCGCGCGCGCGCACCCACACACATATGCAAAACGATTATTTTGTATCTTCTAAAACTGTTGTTGCATTGCTGTTCTTTCGTTTTTCATTGATTGCGTTAGGCATTATTCATTGGAATTGCAATAATGTAGTGGTGTTTTGATGGAGGTTTGTGAGGATTACAAGATACTGAATAAATTTATCTTCCAAAATACACACCTAGCAGGATGCAAGCAACATCTAGGCAATGTTATTTTGATGGGGTTCGATGGTTCCAAAGTGCAATGTAAACAAAGCAGGCTCTGTTTTTTTTCTACCAATCACATGTTGAGAATGCAGATGTAGAACTGTCCAGTAATGCTTCATTGTTTGTGATTCATCAACTAGCCCAAACATTGTTCTTTGTACTTGTACAACTACTTAAAATTCTAACAGCGAGTTCTTAATCTACCTTGATTTTATAAGTCGCAAAAATTATTGTAAATTATACATTAGATTCTTACAAAACAGCTTTGGAAATTTATTTTGTTTACCGTAGATGCCATAAAGTACTGATTTCATCGCAAAATTTGGCTATTATATTGCTTGATATTTGACGCTCAAAACAAGATATCTGAGACAATTGATGTCTGCAACTAATTCACACCATTAGAATCCGATATCAACCTTCAAAATTGTGCTTCATGTATTTGATATTTGTGCATGAAAAGGCAACTCTTAAACCTGCTTTTGCACGCCTGATTGTGTTGAGAATTGTGCCGTTGGACATGTTGAATTATCAAGGTCTATTTGTGATTGGCCTTCTTTGCTACCCTTGATTGTTATTGATGGTAAAGCATTGAGCCTCACTAAAAATTTAAATAATATTGGAAACACACATTTAATTGTCCCAAAAATTTAAGGAATAATTTCCTAAAAATGAAAAATTAGATTTGCACAGAGACATGCTGATTATGATACTAAAAATTTATGATCATTTATTATTTGCAATATATTTTCTTAACGGCCAGCCATACTAATAGAGGAATTTATAGTCTTTTTTCGAGATTTTTTTTATAAAATCTGAAGTTCAACTGTTTTTATTAAATCAGAATTTCGGCTTGGTTTCGTTTCGGTCCTACTGAAACCTAAACGGAACGACCGAAATCTCGGTGTTTCGGTCGAAACTTCAAACCTTGATAAATATCATTAACTACAATTTGTTAAAGAAAGCGCTTTTATATTATCTACCATGCACCTAACAAAGCCAAAGTCATTGCCCATTGTTAAAGTTATCAAATCTCTAAAAAGACCCTTGATTATATTTTTTCTTTTATTAGTTTATAATTTTTTATTTTTTTGAATTACCTAAAGAGCCAAGCTTCGCTCGTAAACTCTAGGGAAGTATGTGTCTGCCAAACACATACTTCGGGTACTTGTTACAGGGTTGTCAGTTTCGGGGCTCGAACTCGTGACCTTCGATCACGCAGTCCGAGCCATCAACCAACTGCGCCAACCCTGTTGGCTTTAGTTTATAATATTTGCCATAAATACTACAAGTATGAACACTTTAAAAGCATGTAATAAACAAAATCGGTATCACGTAATAATAAAATTCCTTGGTTTTACTGACTAGGACAAAGTAAAGATAAAGAACGGACTAGATTTAAAGATTAACCACAAAGGAAGGCTGTGATCCTGCAGGTATATGCCAAAGGTTGGTTAACTCCCTCGTCCGAAACTACATCAATTAACTCCCACGTCTTATTTTCCAATCTAACTTTTTTTCTTCTTCTTCGTTTTCTTTAGTTACCTTTCTCCATCGCTCTGTTACCATAGCAGAAATTATCTTTCTTCTCTTCCTCTTAATCTCATCTTCCAAAATGGGTTATTACTCTTGACAACGTCAGATCAGGTTTTTCAAAGCTTACTATGTGTTTATTTTAAATCTAATTCTATAATGATTTATTTGAGGTTTATCATTGTAACGACGCGTAAATTTTCAGTAATTATAATTGTTAACTTATTAAGATTTTTGAAATTTAATATTGATGAAAATAAAAATTTAGTGAATTATTAAAAAAAAAGTTGTGATATAATAATGAAATAACTAAGAGGAAACATAACATGGGTTAATTAAAGTTAATAAATTTATGAAGTGAATGGAATACCAATTAATGAAAATTAATTTAAATGTTATACTTGGTTATAAATGAAATATACGAAACAAAATGTAAGTATGGAATAGATTTATGAAATACCACAAATTTAATGGTAATTGGATAAAATCAATATCATATGAGTCATTGCAACATTTGTTTGTAAACTGTAAATCTATAAATGTGATTTAGGGCAAATAGTGATCGTTATTATTTGTTACCAGTTTACTTAGGCTATTAAACTTTGATTGGGAATCAATTGAATAAAAAATAAAACTTGGTTTTACATTTATAAGTTTAAGACAAATATTAATTACAAGATATGAATGTAAATAAGATGCATAGAAATGTTTGTTTATTTTGTAAATTAATAAATGATGTAATAAAAGAATGGAACCAAGATGGAATGATTTATTTGATTTAAATCTTAATTAATGTGTGCATTAATTTATAGTGGGATATAAAAGGGTAAATTAATAATTTAAAACGTTGACTTGCTAATAAAATGATGTATAATGAATGGAAATGGAATGAATTTGTGTTAGGAAACTAATGGTAGCATTTGTTGTAGGCAATAAACTTATAAATGAAATAAAAAGTTAATGATATCAATTATTACGTGTTATATATTTATTTAGTCTATTAAATAAAATTTGGAAATCAATTTGCAATCAAAGGAAATAAAGTTGTACGTTAATTTGAAATTAAGTTAAAATGGGAGAATATTAAGAACCACGATTCAAAAGCAATGTTGATTATATTCTTGTTGTAATAAAGACTAGAATAACAAGGGTAAAGAATTCAATAAATTGAATTAATTAAAATTAAATGAAATTAAAATATCTAAATAATACGTTATTTGAAATTTAGATGGAATGTGAGAATACTAATGTAATGGTTTTGAATCCAATGTTAAATCAATCGATTTGACAATAATGAATGGAATAATTTTTTATTGATTGCATTAAATAAATTGGGGAATAAATTTCATTAAAGGTAATTAAATACTATCTTAATGTAAATTAAGATAATATTTGAAATTAATGTTAATTCCATTCATAATATTACAATTAGTTGAAGTGTGAGAAACTTACGTGTAACATTTGGCTTGTAAACAAATATTATACGTTACCTGTTTAATTAGTTGATGGAATTAGAATTGAAATAAAGTTAATAAAATAAATAAATGTTACATTAATGGTAAATGTAATAAGAGGTTTAGGAGTTGTCAAATTTGAGTAAAGTAATAAAAGGATTGGAATGGAAACAAACCAATTTATTACAATTTAGTTTATAATAAATGGAATTTTCGTAGCAAATGGAATTTAATACTACGATGATTAGAACTAAGAGGAAATTGTGAAACATTAAGGTAATAGATATGAAACAAAATAATTATACCATAAGAAGAATGTACTGAAAATAAATGGAAAGCTATTTTGATTGAAAATTTTGGAAATTTAATGTATAATCTATAAACAATTGAAATAGAAGTTAAACCTTTGAAAGTGTGGAATTTGCACCATCTAATCCATATGAGGAATCTTTAAATTAAAAGGAAAGAGAAGTTAATTGAAATTTATGGCATTTAATATAAGAAACGTACATTTTGGGTTAAATAGAAAGAGCATTTTTAATGAAAATAAAAGAACGGTTTGAGAAAAATAAAATGAACGTTTCATTTTAAATATAAGTACAATTTTATAAAAAAGGATAATTTTGAATTTTGAAACAACATTTTACAGTCATTTTATAACAATCAGAGGCAGTATAGAATAGATTTTAATGTTAACCTTATATTTTAAAGTAAATTAAATATTTTGAATTGTGATTGCGCGCTGAGAAAAACGCCGTTTTTAAATTTGAATTTCCAGTCTCGGTTCATCTTTTATAGTGTGCAGCGGCGGTCCCCAGTGGCATTAATTGGAGTGTTACATTTTATTAAACGTGTGTTAATAAAATTTAATTGGGTGTTAATAAGGTGTATATTTAGGGTTAATAAAAATTAATTTAGCGGAGTAGACGTTTTGAAATTAGATCTCAAAGTTTTGGTACAACTGGTCCCTTTGTTACTTTATATTTATTATTCGTTACCACCTCTTTGTTTGCAATGTCTAAATTTTCATTTTTGCTACCTGAAGCATTCATTTCATTGATTCCATCCTCCTTTAGCCTCATTTCAATTTTTCAATCTCATTGAACTTCATTTTGCAAACATGACCCTATTTCATTTTCTCCCTCGCCTGCTTGCAACACTTTTTCCTAATCCTTCTTGAAGCTTTGAGTTGCGCGAAAGCCTCTCCACGTCACCCAAGCCTTGCCACCACCTTGTCAGCAGGTACCCTAATCTCCTCATCCCAAAACGTGAAATTTAATATTTATTTTGTTTATTTTAATATCATTATATATACACACTTTATTATAGCAATAGTCATCTTATAACTTGAATAACTTTCGCATACAATGTCCGATTTACGTGTGATTTTTTTTGTTAGGATCATATTGAGATTTTTGACATTTTGACGCTGGTTTGGATGAATTTGAAGACTATGAAATTTTTGAATTTAAATTGGATTTAAATTCAATTCAAATTCAAAAGCTGAGTGTTTTAACCCACTCACAACTTCTAGAATTTCTTATGTTTGTTAAATTTAATTTTGTTGTATTTATGCATTTATTTATGACTGTTTAGTATATTTTAATCATCATCTCAGTTAATTGTATTTATTTAAATTAAATCGTTATTTAATTTATTATTGAATATAACTGCTAGTTAATTACCTGTTAAATATTATCAGTTATATATTGATAGTTGATTGATTGTTTGGATGATGATTGTGATGGATGTATGATTTTATGATGGGTGAATGGATGTTTATTTATATCATCATAATCTGCAAGTTCTTTATTGCTTTGTCACTATTGATTCGGGATTGCAGTTTGAAATGATATATGAACGTATTTTTATTTTAAATTATGGATTGAAATGATAAATATCCGTATCACTTGACCGTATGATAGAAAATTATATACAGACACCGTCGGTCTATATATATATAAATATTTTGAAATGATTTCTATGGTTTTGGAGAGAAATATACGGTTTAATAAATAATAAATTTTGATATTATATAAATATTATTTATATATATAGTTAAATTCTTGAATTTAAGCTATGTATAAATTGTGTAATAAAAATAAGTTGTTCATAGAGTTCAATTGTTTTATATTATATGTTTAAGTACCTGTTTAAGATATTGTATATATATATAGAGTTTTAATGACTTAAATAAAAATTAAATTGGAAGATAAATATGAAATTGGTTTAATTTGAATTAATTAAGAATTTTACTCGAATAAATGTGATTTGAATCTAAATAAAATTGAGATTTTAAAGCGTATGATTCTTATAACTTGATTTGGTTTAGAGTGATTTAAATGAATATAAAGTTGAGAAATGAATATATCAAGTTAAATAAATTGAAAGAATATCCAGTCATTTGAAGTTAAAAATTTTACTTAAATTATATTGGATTTATTAAGTAAACATTTCAAATCTAAATAATAGTAATTGAATTTGATATATATATATATATATATATATATATATAGAATTATCAAAGAACTAGTTTTGAAATGATGGAATATGTAAAGCTTTGAAATATATAAATTGAAATGGTTTATTTGGAGGTTCAAATCGGTATTTGAAATTTATTTGTGATATTGAAGAAGCTATTTTATTTTATAAAGTAATTTAATATTTAAACCATTTAAGTATGAGAAGTTATGTTTCAAAGCTATGGGTTTCAAGGTATATAGATTTGAAAGTGCTATGATTTTGGAAAAGGATATATTTGAAATAAAAATGATATCATATGGATTTGGGTTTTAAAAGCAGAAATGATATCATATTTACATGGTTTTGAAATGGATATTATATTCTGATTTTAAAGTATAAGTTATTTTGAAATGACCGTGGTGTTATAACAACGTTTGGTTGTTAAAGAGACCGGGATCAGAAGTTTTCATACTCTCTGCCAACTCCGAAAACCACTTTAACAACGTGTACGCGATGGAGATTCCAGAATGAAGTAGGATGGCGGCGGCGTTTCCTTTGACGTAAATACATGGACCCGACTCCCGTGAGTTGGCATAAGATGGTTAAAACAGGAGCGATTCTCGGGCCAGTGAGGTAGCAACTTTGATCGGACACATCCCTTCGATATTATACTTTGACTTTTGGATTGATTCGGTGACCACTTTTGATTTTTTTATTTGGGTGTGTGGCTTGAGGTGGGCGGTAGCTGCGGCTATGCGTTACCACCAGTCCGGATAGAAATTGGTATATCTACCCTGGCATTGCCTAGTTGTGCCGTGTCACCTACCCTAGCGCGCCTTATACAATTTTGTTTTGTACCATACCTATGGAGTGCCCTCTGACGACGCCCAGTACGGGGGAGATTACGGTACTGTGTAGACTATAGGAATATAAAAGTGTGTTAAGAGTTATATGGGTGACCCCTTAACGCTATTTTCAGTATATTATACTTTACTTTAGACACTATTATAATAGCGTATATTACTACATAGTAGATAGTTTAACAGATCCTTAGGGGTTGTGAATCCCGAACATCTCTTAAGTTCCTGCACTCACGTTGGACACTGGATATGAGATGTCAAATCCCGTAAGCATCTCTGACGCTGTTACACTCATATTTATTTCTGTTGATTTAACTCACATAAGATATTTTAGTTCTGACTCGAGTGTTTTGTCTTTTCAATTCGCTTGGGTCAGCCTGAGCATTTCAGGATTCGAAGACTTTAGCTCTGGAGGACGAAGACGAAGATTTATTATTATTATTATTTATTATAGTATTCCACCACATTCATACTGTTTCCGCTGCATTAATTATTATTCTCTGGTATGTGTAACTCTGATATGTATTGTATAAGTAAATCAAATATTTTGTAAAACAGCTTCATGAATTATATATTTGATTATTATATTTTATCGTTCCGCTGCAAGATTCTGTTTTGTTTTATTTCTTCCTTCTTTTTCTTATTTACCCCATAACAATCCGTCGTTCTGTATGGTTTAAGTCTGACGTGTGTGGTTTATCGTCGATTCAAACCATACAAAAAAGGCGGGACGATACAACCAACAGCTTCCTCTTGGTTAGGCTGAGGAAGCTTGCTTGCAATATTATACTTTCACCCCAAGATTTCAAGGTGAATTTTCAATCTGATTATCCATCGTTGTTTTAGCAATTTCTTCAGAAATGGTCTGAATATTAAACTTCCTCTTCTCTCCTCTTGGCTATAACTCCAACCATTTCAATAATAAAAATTAATTCAAAATTGATTGGTTTAACCAAAGTTCGTCAATTCCTAGGTTTGGTTAATCTCCTCCATTTCAACATCAAGCCCGTGACTCTATGAATCCAATGTAGATTGTTGCCCAAATCCTGATAGTTTTCAGACATTTGAACATCAATCAAGTGTGATTTGAGGTATCTTTTACTACTTTAAATTTTGTTAATTCCTCTTTATTACATCCGTGATTTTGATTTGGGCACAAGTCACTGTTTGGTTTCCAAAGCTTGAGAACTGAGTTTTCTATGATGGTATTTTGAATTTGGTTACCTAAACATCCCTTTCTGATCAAAATATCAGTAGAACTAATAGTAAATGATTGATACGTTGTAAACTAGATTATCTATGATAGATTTTTAATTTGGTTATGTAGGGATCTTTGTTTAATCACTACAAAATAGAGTTCGTATTTTATGATTGATATGTCGACATATCGGATAAAAACCCCTTTAATGCAGTGCATAAATGAAATTAGACCTCTTCTTTGGTATGCTAGAGGCTACAAATGATGAAAATTGGTTCTCTAGATATCATTTGTACTATCTTCCATAATTTGGTATATATGTATACTTTGTTTAACATAGGAACCATCGAAAGCTTTTTGTAATTTAAATTATTGGAATAACTTTTGCATGGTAGGTTTAATGTAATAATTAGGAAACAAATATTAACTTTCATACACAATTCATGACAATAAGTAACTGCTTCTTTAGGTGTTAAAATTGTCATTATTCTCAAACTTAACAACTCAAAAACATTTAGTCAATTTACTGCTATATGTAGCAGGTTCTTTTTTTGATTTCCTTAGCACATTCATAATTATTTTAATATAACTTGATCTTTACCAAAACAGAAATAGGATATTTGATGAATTATATTAAATATATTTGATTTATTCTAACTATAGTTAATTGATGGTTGCATATAAAAGTTATTTATACATGGAAACACAATTGAAGAATGGCAAACAAAACATTTTGTCTAATAAAATATTTTGTGAGAAACTGGTATATATAGTTAGTTCTATCTATAAATAACTTTGTAATCATAAACTATCTGGATACAAAGTATCATCTGTGATATGTATTTTTGTCATAATTCATGTTCACGTTCTGTTTTTACCTTAATTTTCAAAAGATTTTTAATTTATGCATGCATGCCTGCTTAACGATTATGTGATGTTGGGAATAGCAGGACAATATGCTTGCCAAAAATATTTGCCTATTTCCTTTTCTTTATGTTCCTTGTTTTTCATTCTTTATTATTACGAGCCATAAACGCTTTAGTTAATTGAATTTTGTTTTAGCTATAGTAATTTTTTTTCTATTTGACGCACAACTTTTCATACAGCTCAGGCTTTTATTGCTCATTTACTGTTTCAACATATGGTTCTTTTGTATAGTAATATGAAGATGATATATTTGTTACATTATGCATGTTCAGACTTGTAGCAACAAAGTTTTTATCGGTTTAACCTCCTAATTCTTCTAACTTTCTACCTCTTAAGCAAATTAAATAAGATAAACTGAACAAAAGCACTTGATATAGTGTAACACCTGAAATTGTTTTTAGTCAGAGTTTATAAATGCTTATTTTTATGTTTTGTTTTCCACTCTTAAAAGTACATATTTCAAAAATATTTTTTCATGCAAATGAACTTCTTTCCAAAATTTATCCTAAACTTATTCTTTTACAACCTAACCACCGATTGAACATTTGAGACTGAACCATATGCATATAATTTTATATGTTTTGACATGCATCGAGAAGAAATTATCCATGCATGTTTACAGAAAAAATAAACATTAGATGTCTATCTCTGCGTGGTTGTTCTTTGTAATACTGATCTGGTGGTTATTATCTGTTACACTGACATGTTCATGTTTATGGAATAATTTTCATAGCAATTATAAATACACATTTTATTTAACATGTTCATTCATATATTCACATATTTTCTCAAATTGCGTATAAACAGTTAATTTGCATCCTTTGCATAACAGGAAAAAGGATTTGAAAGAAAAAACAAATTAAGCAAAAAGCATGCATAAATAAAATTTAAGCACATATTTGTAGGTGAATTAAAAAAAGAAATATTTTCTTAATTAGATTATTTAAAATATTAGTGCTACTTATGGGTAATTTTAAAATGGTATAAATGACATACTTACGCTTATCTGATACGATTTGAGGATATGATCGCCATGATTTTGATATTTATTAATAAGGTATCGCACATTTGGTAGGATAGTAAAATTTCTTCACTGGTACCATAATTAATCCTCTGGTTCAATTTTTCGCTATTCTCATATTACCCTGGACACCCTTTCATTCTTTTATTTTTTAATTCTAATACGACAATAAATTAGTACTAAATGGTGCAGCTTCGTTTTGCACAGGGTGACATTAATAAAGGGGTTCAGAAGATTTGCAAATTATTTATCACTTTGATAATAACTACATTAATTTGGTCGAGTTAGATTCGTAAACTAATGTAATTTAGTTTATGCCTGTTTTTACGGTGTAAAGATCCACGCATGATGCAATTTAGCAAAATATACGCACTTTAGCAAAACATATGCACTTTAATTTTAAAGTGCGAACCATATTTACTTCAGAAGTAGGGATACATAAAATTTAAGAGTGGTAATTTGACCCGTCAGACTCGGACACTACCCAGTGGATCTCGGTCCTAGATGTGCAGAGTTTGGTGGGGTATAAACCAACAAAACTAATACCCCTCCTGAGCTTTCGTTCGGTTCACGTATGATTGGAAAATAACGCTTAACCTACATATATCTTTATGTTTTTTGGTTGATTCTCTCAGGTTGGGATGGTTTGGGTTTACATTGGGTTTGGTCTAGTTTATATGGTATTTTTTGCCACCCAAACCTGATCCGAGACTCATTGTGTTAGGTTTGTGTTCGAATATTCTTGGATCGAGTCGGTTCGATTTTACGGATTTCGATTCTAATGCTTGCTCTACCTAAATTCCTTTGATGTTAGGGGATTTTATTCCTATTATGAACCTATCCGTTCACATCTTTTTTACACCTTTTCCATTAATGTTATCAGGGAGAATCATTGGCTTATGCTATAATTGAGTAAACATTTTTATTAATCTTACAACTACTTAACATTGAATCAAACTGTATAACTTTTGGCATAAGAAGATTTCTAACTGTTTTAAATGTGAGAATTGTCAATAAAATATGAAGTAATTTGTTCATTTTAATCTTAGTTGCAGCCGTTATTGTATTGTTTGACGTTTCAATAAGATTTTCCAACGTTTATTCTCAATTTTTTCTGTAACATCTTTTTATAGTTTTACTTATAGTTTTCAAATAAATAACCCTTCTATTTCCATTATATGATTCAAAGGTTATAGATTTATATTTATTCTTCCCTCTTCCTTTTACTGAAATGAATCTTTTGTAATTAGTTTCTTTTCGCTATTTTACAAGTGTGTAATTATTTTGTAACATATCAATATGTAAGTAAGGTAGTATGCTCAAAATTTTCAATCAATATTTGTATCCCTTATCACAAATCAATTGGCTACCATTCATTTTAGGAAACATATAATATTTCATTTATGAACGTCTATTGTAGCTTTACTTTATTTACATTATTATATTATTATTGTGTCATTTGTAGCTAAATGTTTGGTTGAGTAAGCTGGTGGTGTACAAAAGTTTGAATATTTGATGGTTAAACCCATGCATCATTTGAAACGTAGGTTATCTACTTACTGTGGTCAAAGGTGGAGGCACAAAAGGTTTGCTTTATAGATTTAAATATCATGGTTATGAGAAATATGTATTTTCGGTAGATTTGTTCCTTTGTCACTCGATTAGCCAACTAATTATTATGTTTAAGCGGAGATTAAGCGTATGAGTTTAATTGTTAAATGCTATAAGCAGAAGCAGGGGATTTGTAACAGTTGTTTTTAAAGTTTAAATTAATCATCTAACCATTTTGAAAACTTATTTCAATATATTATATTCTATAAGGCCTGAAAGAATTAGGTATTTCAATATATTGTTATATTTTATAGTTAAGGTATTTTTCCTCCGTTTTAGCCTAATTATATTTGTCTCTATTTGCCATTTCTGACCTCCTTTCTTTTGGCCCCAGTAGCACGGTTCTATTTCTTTACATTTTTGGTATTAATCAATTTAAGCACCTACTGACCTGTTCACACTTAGACTATGCACCCGTGCAGTGCACGGGCTTTCCACTAGTGTGTAATAATTTGGAAGGTTATTACTCATGATAAATAAATGGAGAATCCATTAAAAAAAATTTTTCAGAGTAATCGAACTCAAAAATCTCTTTCTTGCTTCGGCCTTTCCTTTTTTATTAAAAATATACATTAATAAACAAAATTGGTCTCATGTAAAAGTACGATTATTTTGTAAGGTTATTACTCACGATAATCAATAGTGAATCTAATCAAATTGTTCAGAGTAATCGAACTCCATAAACTCCTTTCTTGCTTCTCCTCGTTTTCACAATTTTAAAAAAATAATATAACTATCAAGACAAAAAACAGGTTTCCATCCATTTATCTATTCCAAATGTCGGGTGAAGGATCAGCTCCATCTAGTAAGTTAATTTTTATCTATGACTCTACTGTTAGCCTCACACATAAATCAATTTGCATAAGAAACAAATCTATTGACATGAATTTTGTAAACATTGTCATCTATACTGAATTGAATTGTTACAACCTAACCAATCTATATTACACAATTCTTTTCACTGTATTCATAGTTGCTACTGCAATACACATAATACTTTGTAAACAAAATAAATATTAAATAGTGCAAGTTATGTGAACAAATGATTATCTATATTCAGTGCTTACAATATGTAGTTTTCCTAATGTTTAATTGATTCTGAGCTTATCATTGAAAATAACAGTGTAATGTAGTAAAAAATGATATATTTTGATTACTAATTTCCTTGATTACAGCTGGTTTTAAACGTATGTTTTCTTCTTCAATATTAACTCAATATTTTCTTTGCTTAATTTTCTCAACTGTGCTCCAATGTCGTTTCTGTTTCCACGCTGAATTGCATAAAGTGACATAAGCTATTCCAAAGTGTGTTCAACTTTTATGTTCACTGTCAACATACCTAAAGTGGCATGAATTTAAAGTATAAAACATAAAGGGTAATACTAAGATCACTTGGGGAATTTCCAATGTACTAAATGAATATGCTACACATCTGCATCATATTTAAGGTTATATTAATAGATGGGTTCACTGAAATATTTGTTGAGTGAGCATGAATGATGAAAAATTATAGTAGAAATTAGGTCACTTTTATTAGCAACAAATAATGAGTTGATTAAATGTGTCATAATGTCTATAATATATAAGTCTTTCTACCATGAAGTGTCGGTTGAAATTTTTATATCTACAATAATCATGCCATCTTAAAGTCAAACTATTAGATAAAATACAACTAACTAATATTGATTAATTCATCTAACAAATTTTAAAATTACATGACAAATTCAATATGCATACAATGTCCATATATATAGGGAAAAAAACTTAATTTAGGTATGAGGATGTATAAATCACATAACATAAAATGTATACATAAACGATAATTATTCTTAATCTATATTCATTTATCTCAAAAAAATTACCGCGTTGCATAATAAAATTTTGTTTTTAAATTTATTAAAAGGATAATTCGTATTTTATAACATTACAATGTGAACGGGTTACATTCAAAAAAAATTAGATTATATTAAGTTCTCATTTTCGACACGATATTAAACCTTAAATAATTAAAATATTAAATAACAGATAACAATTCATGTTTGGTTAAACTAACCAAAAGATGCCCTTCTTAATTACAATTATATACGAAGTTATTTTCAATTGGATAAATACAAATGTTCGACATTCATCCATTCATTAAATAAATCTTTGAAAAATGACACATTAGTATACATGCATATACACACAAGACAAAAAGTGGTGATTTCATTTCTTCATTAATGTACACATATGTGTGTATGTCTATATACATGCATATAAACTCTCGCCCTTACATTAAGCGTCGCAAGTCATCTTAATTTATAATTCAATTACCTCAATATACTACCATATATCATATATTGCAGAACAAAATTCTATTTTAAACAATGTTTAGAAAATAATCACTATTTTTAACAGCATTACCATCCACAAAATTATTTTCAATTTTTTTCAATAATTCATTAGATAAACCTTTGAAAAATAACAATTTAGTATATATGCATACACACAAGACATTCACATCAAAAAGTGGTAAATTCATATCTTCTGTAACGACCCGTAAGTTTCATAGTTTTAATTTTGGGTAAATATATAAGTTTACAATTAAAGGTTAACAATTTAAAAATGATATTCCAATTCAATAAAATAATGTAAAAAGTTGTGATTTGATTTTTAATGGAATATGAGAAAACAAGAGTAAGTATTGAATAATACGTTATTTATGTAGGGTATTGGAAAATTTGGTAAGCCAATTGTAATTAATGGTAATATTGTGAAATACGCAAATTAGTAGATTTCAATGCAATACCCATTAATGAATGTAATGAGATAGGATTTAGGAAAATGTATACTAGGTTATAAATCAAATAGAAGGGAACAAGCGTATATATATCGAATTGATTTATGAATAGATACTTTGTATGGTAATTGAATGTACAGTGAATGTTAATTTAAAAACTCATTTATAGTAAGATTGCGTAAGATTCAATAAATAAGTAGTGGAAAGATTTTACCTAGATATACTTTGAAGATGTGAAATTAAAGGAAGATATTAAATTTGGTTAATGTAATATAACATTTGATTTACCGTAAATGGGAATAAATTTAAAGGATTTTGTTATTGCAAGTGAATCAATTATAGACTTAAATGAAACATTCCAATTTAATAGAGATATTCAAATGTTATGATTTATTTTAAAGGTAATAATTGGATTTATTTGGAATTTGTTATATTTGGTTTAAATAGGAAAGGAGTATACAAAAGAAATTGTGAATAGTAAAGTCGCAACTGTAAATGAAAGAAATGGAAATATAGGGCAGTAAACATTGAATAAATTAATAGTAATAAATGCCAACATTGGAATTGAAATAAATATAAATTTAATATTTCAAGTGGGTGAACGTAAAGATAAGGGTTAAGAGTGTTGGAATGGGTATGTTAAAATAACCATAAAGTGTAAACGTAAGTATTTTTAGAGACATGAATTATTTGAAGGAAAATAATTGGTAAAGGGTTGGGCTAGGAAAATGTTATTGATTGTTTTGAAACCTTATTGATACGGGAAATTAATTTAGCATAAGCAAAACCAATGCAAATATTTAATTTATCAACAATAAATAGTAATCAATGCAAATTTATGAAACAATAGAATGTGAAGTTTGGGGAATAGATACAAAGTTATAAATGAGTTGTTAAAAAGTATGCATAATAAGTGCAAATTTAATAAATCAATGGGAGTATAGATTTAAAGTATAGAAAGTGATATTTTTAGTTTAATTTAAAGTATTGCAAAAGAAATGAAATTAACATTTAAATATTACGTTTATAGAGATTAAACTAAAATTCAAAGACTTTAAAATTGTAGATTTTGAACCCAACATGGAATCCATCTACTTAAAAATTATAGAATGGATAAACATTGATTATTTAATTTAATAGGAATTTTTGGGAACTTAATTTATAACTTTGAATATAAATGGAATTGAAGATGGGACACTGCAATTGATAAATTTATCTTCTCTAAATTTATAATAAAATTTTGTTTAAATACTTGCATATGATTTGAAAAGTATATAGGTGATAAATTGTCAATTCTATAACTGAATTATAAAAATTGGATTTATTTACTAATTTTTAATTTATTTAATTAATATAAAAATAGCCATTTTTGCCACGGACTCGGATTTCGACGAACCCAGTTTCATCAGATCCGTATCGGTGAATTATTGTAGGGTTTCAAGTTTCGTATCGATCGAACCTGTCGTTTGATCGTACAGACGCGAAATGCCTTGAAATCGATTTAATTAAAATCAATTTGAAATCAATTTGAAAATTTTGTTTTCAACATAACTTCTTCATACGATCGAATTTGGACGTGAAACTTTTTCCATCGCGCTCAGAATATTTTAAAATACCTATCTGAATATATGGATTTAATAAATTTCGTTCCGGAGTTAGAATGGGCTTTTTGGGCCAACTATCGTTTGGCACGTTCGTGATTCGTGCCCACCTAGCCTACTACAATTTGTCTATATATATGCTGTGATAAACCCTAGCCTCCATCTTCTATCAATTGTCTGTACGTTCATTTTCTTATTCCTTTCTCTTCCTCAATGGTTGCAAAACCTAGATCTATCTACAGTTCAAAATCAAAAGTCAAAAATTCAAACTCTCCAGAAAAATTCCAAAAAAATATTTGTTGATGCTCTCGACGAGCGTAATTCAATGGTGCTGTTCGTTTTTCTTTCCGATTCATCGTTTGTTCTGAAATTTCAAATCACTCTCGGCCGTTCATAAGAATATCGACGATTCGACGGTGGATCGTCGTCCTGGGTTCGATCGGGCTGTGCCTCTGGGTAGAGGGGATCGAACAGGCCTAGATCTAAGGTTCGTTCTCTCTGAAGGTGAAGGAAATCGCCAGAGTTTGGCTTATATGGGGCGGCGGTCGCACAAGGCCAGGGGGTACCGGAGGTCATGGAGTTTGGGTCATAGGGGCGGCTCGGCAAGGGGATCACGGTGGCACTTTCTGATCGTCAGGGCATAGCGCTAATGGTCGAGAAAAATTCAGAGGAGGCGGCGGCTAGGGTTCTACGTGCTGTAGCAAATTCGAACGATGGCTGTTGAGGATTTTTTTTTCTTTTCCGCGTGTGACAGGTAGGAGATGACGTGGCTTTCTATTGTTAAGTTTATTTTAATTTTTTCTTTTTTTTGTTTCCAAACGATTCAACTTGAATAACTTTCACATACGATCTCCGATTCACGCGAGACTTTTTTTGTTAGGTTCGTATTTAAATTCCAGATCTGATGACGCTGGTTTGGACAGATTTGGAGACTGTGAAATTTTTGGATTTAAATCGGATTTAAATTCGATTTAAATTCAAAAGGTGAGTGTTTTAACCCACTCACAACTTCTAAAAAGTTTTTATGTTTGTTAAATTTATTTTAGATATGAGTAGAAATTTATTTATAACTGTTTGGCATGTTTTGTTCATCCTATTTGCTAAATTCGCATTTATTTAATTTAACTGTTAATTTAGTTTATTTATTGCATATTAATTGACAGTTAGAATTTATTTATTTGCATATAAACTGCTAGAAACAGTTATAAAATTTATTACTGAATATAAACTGTTAGTTTAATAGTGTTAAATTTATTTCGATTATAACTGCCAGTTATTACCTGTTATATATTATCAGATATATATTGATATTGATTTATTATTGGATGATGATTGTGATTTGCATGATGGATGATGTTGATGAATGGATGTTTTATTTTATATCATTAAATTGCAAGTTATCATGCATTTTTCCATTTTATTCGGGATTGTGGTTTGAAATGATATACAACCGCAAAATTTTATTTTTAAATTGCGGATTGAAATGATAAATATCCGTATCACTTGACCATAGGATAGAAAATTTTATATAGGCACCGTGGCCTATATATAAAATATTTTAAAGTGATTTCTATGGTTTGGATGGATACAGTTTATCAAAATTTTAACTTTGATATTTTATAAATATTATTTTTCTTCTATATATATACATATGAAGTTAGAGATTTTGAATTTAAACTGTGTATAAATCTCTTAAATAAAAATGGAAAATTTTTGAGAAAAGGGATTTGACAAATTATATTATATGTTTAAGTTGGAAATTTTAAGATATGACATTTATAACTGGATTTTCCAAGATAAATTTAAATGAATATTCTAGTATAAATTAAATTGAAGAAAATATTTAATTGCTAGAAATTGGAGTTTTATTTATGGAATTTATGTGAATATTCAAGACTAAATAATAGAACATTAAATTGTTGAAAGAATAAAATTCAACTTAAGTTTTGAAATATTAATACTCTAATGGATATATATATAGAAATTGAAGTGGTTTTGGAACTTGAAAGTGATATTTAAATTTTGGTTTAGACTTTAAATAAAGAAATATATTTGTAAAGCCATGGAAATTATTTTCTTTGCAAAGTAACCTTAAAGTTAAACCATTTATTTTATATACCGTTGAATATCCAAACCATTCAAGTTTTAGAAGTTATGGTTTTAAAACTATGAATTTTCGAAATATTATGCTTTGAAAGTATAATTCAAATGTTTGGTTTCTAGATATTATAGATTTCAAAGCAGTATGATTTTTGGAAAAGAATTATATTTGGATAAAATGATATCATATTGTTTTGGGTTTTAAAAATGTTATCGTATTCATAGTTTGAAATGGAAAATTTTATTCTAGTTTAAAGTATAAACTATTTTTAAATGACCGCGGTGTTACAATAGCGATGGGTTGGCAAAGAGACCGGGATTGGATATGGACATACTCTCTGTCGGTACCGAAAACCACTTTGACTAACCGAGTACGCGGAGGAGATCACAGAATGAAGTAGGTTGGTGGCGACGTTTCCTGTGAGGTAAATACGTGGACCCAACTCCCGTGAGTTGGCATAAGGTGGCTAAAACAGGAGCGATTCTCAGGCCAATGAGGTCATTCCGCTGATCGAACGCACTCCTTCGATACTATACTCTGACTTTGGATTGTTTCGGCGGCCACTATTGATTTCTTTGATTTGGCGGTGTTAGTTCGAGGTGGGCGGTAGCTGCGGCTATGCGTTACCATCAGCCCGAGTAGAAATTGGTATATCTACCCTGGCATTGCCTAGTTGTGCCGTGTCACCTGCCCTAGCGCGCCTTATATGATTTTGGTTTTGTACCATACCTATGGAGTGCCCTCTGACGACGCCCAGTACAGAGGAGATTACGGTACTGTATAGACTATGGGAATATATTCTGTGTTAAGGGCTATATGGGTAACCCCTTAACGCTATTTAAAAGTAAGTTTATTTTATAATTAGACACTATTATAATAGCGCAATATACTACATAGTAAATAGTTTAACGGATCCTTAGGAGATGTAACTCCCGAGCATCTCTTGAGTTACTGTACTCGTATTTATTTCTGAAAATTTAACTTGCATAAGATCTTTTTGTTCTGACTCGAGTGTTTTTGTCTTTTCAAAATTCGCTCGGGTCAGTCCGAGCGTTTCAGGATTTGAAGATTTAGCTCTGGAGGACGAAGACGAAGATTTGTATTATTATTATTTATAGTATTGCACCACACTCATACTGTTCCGCTGCATTTTATTTGGTATGTGAACTCTGACAGTTATTGTATAAAGAAAAATCAAGTGTTTTGTAAACGGTTTATGAACTGTATATTTATTATTATATTTTATCCTTCCGCTGTGAGATTCTATTTTAATTTTATTTCTTCTCTGTTTTCTTATTTACCCCATAAAAATCCGCCCTTCCGTATGGTTTGAATCGGCATGTGTGTCGGTTTAAAGTGTGCGAAAAGGCGTGACGTTACATCTTCATTCCTGTACATATATGTGTGTGTGTGTGTGTTTATATATATGCATATAAACTCTAAACCTTACGTTAAGCGTAGCATGTCATTTTAACAAAATTACCGTCTAGAATGCACGTGTTACAAATTAATCTGCATATAATTGTGGTAATTTTTAACAATATGGACTTGAATAAAAAAATTACTTTTACCATATTTATTAATAGGAATGTGATGGTAAATTAATTTTGAATTCACTACATCAACCAATAAATATATATTAGTTGTATTTTTTAAAAAATTATAAAATTAAAGCACCTGAATAATTTAAATATATGATTGAACTTTTGATCAATGGAATTTTTTTGAGAGAAAGTTATAGATAACTGTAAATTTATTAAATGTCGGTATTTAAATGTATAACGATAAGAGAGAAAATCATTAGAACATTTTAACAAGTATAAGAATGACGGACTAGTGTGTGTTTCTTGCTTTCTTACATTAATATTGTAAAATCATAACATTCATAATTTAAATATGTTCGAAAGTAGAATTTTGTAATACAATGCATGTACGGTAAATGGATCGAAAAATGAATATTTATTAATAAATTATATTGTTTGTGTATGTTTTAAGTATAAATAAAGTTATGTTCTCTCTAAGTATTTTAATTTTAAATCCCAGTAACCTATTGCTTTGAAAATACTCTACAAAATTTCTCACACCATTTTACATTCAAATACTTATGTATTAAAATTCGCAACAATCATTTACAGATCCCTTCTAATTTCTGCTGGTGTTTTACCGTCGAACGTATATACCTAAATTAGTTATATTATAAAAAATTTAAACTATTTGAGAAACCCAGTTAACCAGTTATTTATTAATACATTAAATGCATCCTAAATATTAATAATATCCACGTTCGCATCAAAAAGTTAGTAAAATTGACTTTTCATTCATTTGCAAAGATATAGATAAATCACATAACGTAATTATATTTATTAACAATAACAACAAATTTATATTTTATAAATTCATTATCTTCAACGTATTAATAATACATTACACTATAAAATAATTTATAATTATTCTCACCTTGACTTGTTGGCGATCTAGCTTTATTACTTCGCTATATTCTTCTGTCACTTTATCCCACGAGTGGGTGCCGTGACAAGAGATCAGGTGGTGAATAACACCCCTGTCAATATTTGTGATTGGTCTCCATTCGGGATTGCCATCGATTTCCTTCCATTTCTTCTGTAGAATTATGTATAAAAACAGCTAAGATTTCAGTTTTCATTCACCGTTATAATATGAACAACACAGCAAACTAAGGTGGAAGTGGAAGAAACATATATGGATTAACATTCCAAAAGGAAAAAAAACTTACTTCAATTTCTACGGCAGTTCTTTTACCCTCGAAGTATGGGACTGCAGCGTCCCAATTGTTGTCACCAAACCATGTGACAACAAATCATAAGATCATCATCTCCGGAACCGTCCAATCTGCATTAAAGAAGTAGAATACTCAGATAAACAGAAATGGTTAACAAAATACCATTCACTTACCCATAATCCAAACTAGACCTGTCAAAATATGACCCAACCCATTAACCCAATCCATTTACCCTACTTTTAAATGGGTTGGGTCAACTCATTTATGAATTTTATTAAATGAGTTATGGGTTGGGTTGACCCATTTTTAAATTGATTATATATGGATAACCCATTTATCCATTTATCAAACATTGAACTTTAATATAAATTTAAAAAATAAGAATTTTGAACATACAATGCATTTTTTCATGAATACTAACATTTGTACTTAGAAAATAACAAGCCATTGTATCCTCATATTTAAACTTCACCTAGTGTAGATGCCGCTATTTTTTTTGTTCAGACTACAATAACTACTTCATACTTACTTGGAATCAGACGAGACTTCGACCGATTAACTCCCACCTAAATTATGGATAGTGTGTAACACTCGGATACTTCATCGTGTGAATGCACACCGTAGTTATGGAGTATTTTAACACTAATGGAGTTTTTTTTTCAGACTGCAATAACTTCTTCGTACTAACTCGGAATCAGGCGAGACTTCGACCGATGAACTCCCACCTAAATTACGGACAACACGTAACACTCGGATATTTCATCTTGTGAACACACACCGTAGTTCTCTAAGAGGACTGACAGTTGTACTTAGAAAATAACAGACTACCACATCCCCATATCTGAATTTTGATAAAAATTAGAATTAAAATTTTAATTTTCTATCGAAACTCAAAACAAAAAAATTAGAATTAGAAATATTTTATATTTAACTGTTTTTTATTAGTCAAATCAAATTTAAAATCTTTAAATGGATTAAATGTGTAACCCGCTTATTAAACGGGTTGGGTCATAAATGAGTTGGGTCATAATTGGTAAAAAAGAATGGGTCATAAATAGGTAGGGTCAAACTCAACCCAACCGATTTAGACCCAACCCATTTGACAGGGCTAATCCACAGTGAACTAAAATACGTTAGGAGGTGATGATCTATGAGAAGAAACGATTAGACCGGTGGAAAAGAAATTTTATATAGTGCTGTGAAACGGCAAAGACGTTTTATGCCGTTAAATCAATATGTAAAATGGAAAGTTAAAGTTCATATAGAAAACAAATTTTCGAAAATACATTTTTTAATTCTAAAAAGACAAATATTGTTAGTACTAGGAAACCAAAATGTTTGTGAAGATCACTAAGCTATGTCGGCAAGAACAACATTTTATTAAAATTGATGTCGGTGAAAATTCAGTAACACTAAATCTATAAATGTTATTGTCCATGACTATGTCCAAAAAGCGCACATTTCTCAAATCACAAGGACAAATTGTGAAACTACGCTGTTAAAAATATCCATACACACAACTGAAAAGCCTTTTAAATTTAAATTCTATATGTAAAATCAACAGGATTTTATTATGCTTTGAAATAAAATGTAGTTAAATTTGGTTTAGAAGGTCATGTAATAAATACATATTTCTCAAAAATGAAATTCTAAACATTGTTAGTACTGGGTATACATAAAAAATAAAATCCCAAATATTGTTAGTATGAACTACCACTCAAACATAACACAGCCTACCAAGAACCAACAACTGCACAATCATGATGATCTAAGCATGTTAGACATAATCCCAAACACGCGTGGCAAATTCTACAAAAGCAGAATAAATCACAAGATATATCACTTATCTTGCTGGCAAAAATGAGAAAATAGCAACGTGAGTGCTAACTTTAGTCAGATCTACAAAGAACTGATGGCTCAAGTAATAGCAGGAAATACTCATAGAAACCAACCACAAACGGAGCCACGAAAGCTCTGGAAACCACCCTAAGCCATAATAGCAGAATGGAGAAAAGAGATTTTTAGATCGCCAGCAAATCTCCCATTTTTGAGTTTTTTAATTTTATTTAATTTTAATTTTTTTTTGCATGACGCTGAGTTGCATCTACGGCTTGTGAAAAGATGACCCTAATAGTACAAGGGGCATAAGGAGTGATGTACCGATACTGATAGTGTATGGGCCTTGGGCGTTTTAATTTTTTTTATCACTTTCAAAAAAAGAAGACAATTGAGTTACGTCAACACCAACTAAATTTTATCAAAACTAGAATGACACCCGTGCATTTTAAAAGAACAATTCCTTATTGTTTATAATTATTTAGTAGAACAGGGTTATTGCTGAATGGAGATAGTTAGAGCACCATTTTGCAAAATAGTAAGTGTGATGAAATAGTGGTAGCATACACGGTCTCTGAATAATGTTAATTTGGTGTGTTTGACAAACCATGCAATTTAATGATGTAAAAATGATGCATCTTTGTTCTTAACAAACTATAAAAGATACCATAGGCCACATTCTTAGTCCACACTCTCACGTAAACATTAGCATGCAGTTTTTTTACATTGTACTAAAGTAGGAATGTGCAATGCAGTTAGAGACTGAATTTTGAATTGCAGGTATAGGAAATAATGGAGTATTTTAACACTATGAATCAAGTTCCTTTTTTCTTGTATCCACGATGATGTTGTGGTTAAATGGTTTTTGTTAGGTTTTTTTCTTACTGATCCTTTTGTGAATTTATCAATCGAGAAGTTATATCTGAACTACATATTTTGCCGTGGCTAATCCTAATTTTTCAACATTTTTTGGTTGAGAAATAGTTCTAGCAGCTTTGTTGCAGTAGACAGTTGTTTATATGTATCCATGACTCATAGTTGAGGTACACGATGTGATATTTTCAAAAACAATAGGCTACCGTTTTGAAGAAGAAAAAAGAACATATAGTTGTAGATTGAAGCCGACATTACCAACCAAATCATATTCGAAGCATAAAAATTTAGAGAACCAAAGAAAAAACATAACTAAGATGCTCAAAATATTGGGCATAACTTATAGACATTTTATGAAGTTTATATGCATGTACGATAAAAATTTAGTGTACACCCAAAACAAAGTACAATTAGGGAGTGGTAGTAAGATTTGAACAGGGACGCGGTAGAGAAAGGAAAAAAAACTATTTATTACATCCCAAAATAAGATAAATTAGGGAGTAGCACTTGTGGCATTATTATCGTCCTTCTATTAAAAAATACATTTACAGTACACATTAAATATAGATTTTTGGAAAATATTATCAACTAATGAAAGGAAAAATAATATAATCAAAGGTCTTTTTAGAGCTTTGATAACTTTAACAATGGGCAATGACTTTGGTTTTGTTAGGTGTAGGGTGGACAATATAAAAGCACTTTCTTTACCAAATTGTAGTTGAAGATATTAATCCAGGTTTGAGGTTTTGGTAAAGTATGAAGAGACAAATTAATTGCTTTAAACGTGGTGCTGCCAGACAATTTTAAGAATCAAAATCTAACAATGGAAGATAAATCTATGGTGTAGATATAAAAATTTCAACCGACACTTTATGGTAGAAAGGCTTATATATTATAGACATTATAACACATTTAATCAACTCATTATTTGTTGCTAATAAAAGCGACCTAATTTCTACTATATTTTTTCATCATTCATGCTCACTCAACAAATATTTCAGTGAACCCATCTATTAATATAACCTTAAGTATGATGTAGATGTGTAGCATATTCATTTAGTACATTGGAAATTCCCCAATTAGTTTTTATAAGCCACGTGATCTTAGTATACCCCTTTACGTTTTATACTTTAAATTCATGCCACTTTAGGTATGTTGACAGTGAACATAAAAGTTGAACACACTTTGGAATAGCTTATGTCACTTTATGCTATTCAGCGTGGAAACATAAACAACACTGGAGCACAGTTGAGAAAATTAAGCAAAGAAAATATTGAGTTAATATTGAAGAAGAAGAAGACATACGTTTAAAATCAGCTGTAACCAAGGAAATTAGTAATCAAAATCTATCATTACTTACTACGTTACACTGTTATTTTCAGTGATAAGCTCAAAATCAATTAAACATTAGGAAAACTACGTATTGTAAGCACTGAATATGGATAATCAATTGTTTACATAGCTTGCACTGTTTAATATTTATTTTTTACAAAGTATCATGTATATTGCAGTAACAACTATGAATACAGTGAAAAGAATTGTGTAATATAGATTGGTTAGGTTGTAACAATTCAATTTAGTATAGAAGATGATGTTTACAAAAATACATGTCAATAGATTTGTTTCCTATACAAATTGATTTCTGTGTAAGGCTAACAGTAGAGCCATAGATAAAAATTAACTTACTAGATGGAGCTGATCCTTCACCCGACATTTGGAATAGATAAATGGATGGAAACCTTTTTTTTGTCTTGATAGTTATAGATTTTTATAAAATTGTGAAAACGAGGAGAAGCAAGAAAGGAGTTTGTAGAGTTTGATTACTCTGAACAATTTTTTATTAGATTCACTATTGATTATCGTGAGTAATAACCTTACAAAATAATCATGCTTTTACATGATACCAATTTTTTTTATTAATTTATATTTTTAATAAAAAAGGAAAGGCCGAAGCAAGAAAGAGATTTATGAGTTCGATTACTCTGAACAATTTTTTTAATGGATTCTCTATTTATTTCTCGTGTGTAATAACCTTCCAAATTATTACACATTTATATGATACCAATTTTGTATATTATATGCTTTTAAAGTGTTCATACTTGTAGTATTTATGGAAAATATTATCAACTAATAAAAGAAAAAATATAATCAAGGGTCTTTTTAGAGCTTTGATAACTTTAACACCGGGCAATGACTTTGGTTTTGTTAGGTGTAGGGTAGACAATATAAAAGCGCTTTCTTTAACAAATTGTAGTTAAAGATATTAATCAAGCTTTGAAGTTTTGAACGAAACACCGAGATTTCGGTCGTTCCATTTAGGTTTCGGTAGGACCGAAATGAAACCAAGCCGAAATTCCGATTCAATAAAAAACTACTGAACTTCAAATTTTATAAAAAATATATCGAAAAAAGACTATAAATTCCTCTATTAGTACGGCTGGACGTTAAGAAAATATATTGCAAATAATAAATGATCATAAATTTTTAGTATCATTATCAATGTGTCTCTGTGCAAATCTAATTTTTCATTTTTGGGAAATTCTTCCTTAAATTTTTTGGGACATTTAAATGTGTGTTTCCTAAATTATTTATTCACTTGACTTTAAATTTTCGACATTATTCAATCAATCTTTGGATTTCTTCCCAACCACTTGTCTCACACATTGCCTATTTCATTTTGATTTTCATTCATTTTCATTCATTCTTTTTCACGTAATGTTGTAGAATGTTGTAGTAGTTGCGATAGTTTAAGCCGAATTTTGTAAAACAGTAGGTGGTCGAAAATGTATTTATGGTGTTATTATAAATATTACTTACAAGCTTCAACTTTCAGAGTCCATGATCAGTCTTCATTGTAATATGAAGACAATTTTTCTCTAATAGTTAAGCTAGTATTAGAATTTATAATGGCCATTTTTAATTTCATATTTCCACTTATATTAGAATTACTGCTTATAGCCACCTTACAAAAAAATATATAAATCACTACATGTCCATCAATTATTAAAAGAAAATAAGAATTATTAACTGTTTGATCTAAAAGTATGAATAGGTGGAAATATTTTACATATTATAGCAAACCATAAGTTAATATATCTACCTTCGACGATACACGTGCATTAAAACCAATAAACCAGTTCAAATTTTCCACTAAAAAAACTTATTGAAGTAGTTAGGAAATGAACGTATATACATTTATCCCAACAATTTTTACATTTCGCAATACTTGGGATATCAACTAGCATCAAGTCACCCTTAACAAGAATCCCAACAAGAGAAACAAATGTAGCTCACATTCCACTGTTTATAACAAATTGTAGATTGCATGTCTTTCTTCCATTTATATGTTATGTTATTTGCATAGTTTGTAACTAATCTACATCTCTAACTTCTTTTCATATTATGTACCAAGCTTATCTTTATAACTGCTCTATGTACTATACTTTAGGTGATCATTCCCTCTTTTTTTATCCAATAAATAAAGCATACATACTAAATTTCCAGAAAATTTAGTATGTTGCATGACGATATATGTATACTACTTACTATCTTCCACCTATATGTAATGTTTGCCAAAACAAAATATATATAAAAAAGGCTTTGCAAACACCAACATTCTTTTTCACGTAATGTTGTAGAAGTTGGGTATTGGCACCTTCTATGCGAAAAGTTGGGTATTAGGGTTTTAGATATTAGACACAACGTCGAAAGAAAGAAGGTAATAAGCTCGGTGATTAATGACTGAGTGGTGAAATAAAAGTGGTATTAGGAAGCACCTTAATAAATAGAGATAAATTAAAATGTACTGCTATTGACACCTGGTTTTTTCTTCCAGCTACCATAACTAAAGGCCAGCTTATTAATTTGTGTTTCATGTTTCTTAAGGCTAAACATTATTAGTTTTTCAATCAACCAGACACCCAAGCATTTTAAAATCTCCCTCATGAACCTTAAATCAAACCAAAATGCACCTTTTTTTCTAATGATCATCAAGGTGAAGTTTTATGGTTCACCTCAAGTAAATCCCAATTAGAAGTCTTCTTTTCGTCGACCACTGTTTTGGTCCGATAATGTCGTCTGAAACCATAACATCAAAGACATAAAATCCTATATTGAGAGGCATGAAAACATACCTAAAAAACAACCAAAAAACCCTACATAACATATCTATGGTTGTTCTGTGGAAGAACAATAAATTTTAACATATGAAAAGAAAATTAACCTTTTTATGATAATCATAATTGAGATCATCCGCTAAATTTTCACCCTCCATCATCTATTAAGCAAAAACAATTTTTTTTAGGAGGTTAGGTTTTCAAATTTTTGAGAAATACGTAAGATTTGCTGAGAAGAGATGAAAGACGTGGTTGTTTAGAGCTGAGCGAAAAATAGAATTTGATGGCCAAAAATATATGAAAATTATTGATATCTAATAAAATTATAATGGTGACCAGAACAAAAATAGCGACCGCCAATAGTATAACACTATTTGAAAAATTATGGTAGCAACACACCAAATAAAACAGCTTTATATTTAGCTTGAGGCAGAAACAAAAGTACCCCTAATTTTTACTACTATGGGCAAAAACACACACCTTTCCTGTTTAAAAAAATTCTCCACAATGACAGAAATCGATATACTATGCAGGCGAGCTTCTCTTTCTTGTATCTCATAATAAAATTACCATGCTATTTGATTCATAGCAATTTGACCAAGATTCCTACTTATTTATTTTGAAAGTTCAAAAACAATCAAAGGTATGTTTATTTTAGGTAATGATCTAATCGTGTTCTGGTTGTATGTTTATCTAAGATTGTTATTTAATCGTGTTCATATTACTACATACACCCTAATTGCAAGTAAATTGCAGTAGTAATAAGAAATTCAAGATTAAGTTTTATTATATACATCTTGATTTTCAACTATTCATGGCTATTATTTTGATTGGTTTACTGGATTTGCTTTGATATTCTATATTTTTATCATCTCATCTTGTAAGTTTTCAAACAAAGTATTTCATGATTGGACAATAAGATCTATTTCCTCCAGAAAATATATGTTCCTTCTTTCATGAGTAACATATGACTTTTATATATTTATTTTTATTTTTTTGGCAAAACCAGCCGACTTTATAGTGGGTCGTGCCACTGTATATAAATAAGGAAAAGGCGTTCTGCACATGTACAAAACAACTGTACATGGTTCTGTAGTGACTATACCACTTAAGCTACAAAATAGGTGAGAAGCTAAAATGCTTCTGCAAATATAAATAAGACTAGTCTAAAATGCCAATGACTAGACAAAATATCCTTCCATCCTAAACTAACATTGCCATCGTAGGCAAGGCCAATAACATCACAAAATACCAATGCAAGCGAAGGATCTAAAGACTTCGATAGCAAAGAATACAGATAATTCTTGTCCCAAGATGCATCCAAAAATAAAAATAACAGATCATGGTAACCTTCAAATCAAGAAGAAGACAAAAAAGCCCTTCCCCCACAACCTGATAATATAATGCCTTACTCTCACCACCTTCACCAACATACAAATAGTGTTATTTTAATTCAGGATTATGCCTCATTTCCGTTTCAGCGTAAATCCATACCCGCTCAACTTCATCCCAGTAAATATTCCCTTCATCAGAGGAAGAATCATCTTCCAACACAGTGTCAATAAGAGTAGTTTTCGCTTCAAGAATTACAGGAGGAATTAAGATTGGCGGAGAATCCAAAGGAGAGGGATCGCAAGATTTTAGTACTCATTGCAAAACCGATTTTGTAAGAGGAACCTTGGCAGGAGAGGATGTCAAGTGAACTACCGTGCACGAATCCAACAAATGACCAAAAGAATGACACGCTACACAAATTTCAGGTTTCCATTTATATCAAAGTTCAAAATTTCGTTTTCTGTTTCTGTTCCGGTCTTCACAAAATTTAGAAATTTTGGTACCGTTTTAGTTTCGGTTTATAGATTCCAGTATTATTTCATAATTTACAAAAATCTATGCGTATGAATAGAAAACCAAAGTATATAAATTTTTTGAAAACTATATAATTAGCTCAACTTCCTTTATATCCCTATAAAAAAAACATTAACTAAGTTTACTTATGTTATTTTAGATAAATTTGGTTTATTTATGTTATTTTAAATAAATTATTTTTCACTAACCCTACCCAACTACTTGCTCAGCCAAGCCTAACATTAAGAGAAATATCAAATTAAAAAAACACAAACCCTTCTTCCTTCTCTTGCCTCACCCCTTTCTTCCTCAGTCGTCTTTCATGCCCTGCCCTAACCTGAATTAAAATCGATTTTCGTTCTAGTTTGAAAAGGGAACAAAAAACTAAATTATCGATGGATGCTTGGAATCGGCTAAGAGGAAAACACTGTCAGAGTTCAATTTCGATTTGCAGCTCAAAATAGATGTTTAAAGCTAGGTAATTTCAAAGTTCAAAGTTCGTTTATAAATAATTTTCTTATTGTAATTTTTTTTTATCCTTTTTGCTTTTTAAATCCCGAAACAGGATTTTGATGAACTTTCGCCCCATTCCATGCCGGAACCGGAATGGAAACGACGGGATTTCGGCATGCCGGCCGGAAGTTAGAACCATGATTTACACTGAACATCAACTTCCACTTCATTATCTTCATCTAGTTGAACAGGGATATAATTTAGATCACCAATAAGACTAGCTAGCCAGTTAATACCTATCAAAGGTTGCAGTGCAGAAGGGATGTGCATGAAGGTTGCTCAAACATGAACAGATAAGATTTGCTCTCTCGCTTTATCAACCCCAAGTCTCCACGGAGTGGCAATAAATGGTTTTCCATCAATCATTAATGGGCTTGACGCTAGGCTCTCAATTTATCTTGCATATTTCCAAATTTGAAATAAAACGTAGAATTGGAGTGTTATACCTGAAGAATACCTCTTAGTTTCCAAAGACGTTTACAAGTGTCACGAACAACTTTGTATGGAACCGCATAGCTCGAAAAAAAACCAACTAAATAATCAGACCAAATTTTAACACCCTCCCGCACAACTTCAACCGGAGGAATCAAAACACCATCTATCACATCCGATTTGAATGACCTAGGAGTACAGATTCTAGCTTTCTTGGTAGGGATTTGAACAGAGAAGACCATTGAGTCTGGGCGGGCACAGCGATACCGGACAAATTATCACCCAGCTGCCCGACATGACCACACTCCTTCAACATATTAACATTTGTTTCAGTAGAAACTACCTTCAACAAAGTATTTACAGATAATAAATTGGCATCTTGCCTAGAAGAACATACATCATCGGACGTAACTTTCACGCCTGGGTCATTATTCAAACCATCTAGAACGTTGGAAGGCACTGCCGCATTTTTATCCGCATTCATGATTTCAGCACCAAGCTTGATATTAACATCGCAGGCGGCCAGAGGAACAACTACCTCACTATCGCCGCTGTGAAATAGAGCACTACCCACTACTTTTTCTCCTCACCAAACAATACATAGATCGCATTTGGAGTATCTTCACACCATCTCGAAATATCAAAAGCTAACAAGTGATAAGGGGATACACACCTTTTGCCGAAGAGCCATTGTCCATGGAATTGCAAATCAGCATTGATAAATCATCCAAGAGAGAGGTTAAAGGATTTGATACGGGATCTTGACAAGAAGCAGATGGTCTGACAACATAAACAGATGGGGGTGGGGCAGAAACTAACGGAGATTGGTGGAGCAACAAAAATGTACCAACAACACAAGAATCGAAACCATCAGAGACGCCATCGCTTAACACGAAACCACAAAAAGTGATAGGAACATATCTAGAAAAGTGGCAACCAGATCCAGTCTTAGATGGAGAGAAGAATCGTTCAAAGGAGGCAGATAGCCGAGGCTTGTGCTTCCTATTCTTGGCCTTGAGGAAGCTTGTAGGAAAGGAAGGTAGTTTAGAAAGGGCAAGCGATGCCCAAGAAAGAGGGGCAAAGTCGATTATGAGAGGCCATCGTTTTTACTGTTGATTTTTGATTTTGGGATTACTTTATTTATTTTTTTCATTCGTTTGTTTGGTATTTGTAAATCGATTTCAATTTATGCGTGTAAGGTAATGCATAAATGTTAAATATTATTATAATTCTGTTATTTTTTTAGTTTAGGAAACCAAGAATTACTTTATATTGTAATAACCAAAGGTTCAAGAACTCGGATTTCGTCTCGGTTTCAGTCTTTTTATATTTTGTTACTTTCGGTCGGTTTCGGAAATTTCGCTTGTTTCGATTTTTGTTTAGGTTTCGATTCTAATATTGAAGATTTGCATTTGTAATAGAAAAGTAAGTATAAACGATGTAAATTCATATAAATATATAGTACACAACAAAATAATAATGATACACATAACACTACTACATCCAAAAATAATTTTTCGAAGCTACATATGGATTGTTTTCATAATTTTCTTTACCGTCTTGTGTCATATAATATGATGGATAACCATATTGGATTTGTCCTGGACCCATAAATGTCTACATCATATTATCAAAAGACGATGGTTCATCTTTGTGTCGCATACGTAGCTTGACTGTTTTGATCACTCGAGATATCACTATATGTTTCGTTTGTTCCATAATATGAGTTACCACCCGTATAGTCAGAAGTAGAATGTCTATAAGTTCATTGATTGTTTGAAGTATATGGATTATGCTCGTAATCATGTTGATGTTTGTATTCAACATTTAAATTACTGTCACTTCGTTTAGGATTGTTGCTCGCACTCCTTCTTCTTGAATATGTTTGCGTTGGTCTATATAATGCACCGCCATCACTAGAACCAGTGTCATAATTACGAGTTAAATTCACACCAGCATTACCATGATTGTCATTTGAGGAGCTGCTACTATTTTCTTTGCTTTGACTTCTTGTTGTTCGTGCAGGTATACCATCAACAGCAGCGACAACATCATTCAGTGTACTGGTCATCCAAGGGTCGTCGTCCAACAAGAATGGTTCAACTTCAGTAGTCCATTCTACTAATAGATCCAATTCATGAAATATATAGTCCAGATCGATCAACTGATTTTCAGTATTGCGGCGTCTTGAATGTTTTGCTCTTAATCTTATGTTGTAATGCATATATACTGATTTTTCTAGTTTTTTCATTTTTATTCTATTGCGTAATTTTGTATGGACCATTAAAAATGTAGTTTAGTTTCTCTTGCAGTTTGAAGAGGAAACTGTTTGACTTAAAATGTGCATTTTTAAATGTGTTAAATTTGGATTATCATCTCTTTCAATTATTGACCACCATTGAGGGGGAAAACATGTTTTTACGGCTCCGTATGTTTTTGCAGAACCAAATGCACCAATTTTCATTCTATATCTTTCTACCTGTGATGTTAAGTTAAATATTTAATATGTCTGAAACGTTAAATGTTTAACGTAACTATTATATATGTTAGTTTTACTTCTTTTCCAATTTCAATCCATGTTACAATGTTGGTACCATTCTTTTAACGACGTTGTTAAATCCGTTTAATACTTCTTCATCGTTTGGTTCATCTCATATTGAATGATGGGATTGAGAAAATAACTTATATAGAAAAGATTTAAAATATTATTGAAATGTTATATATTTCATTATTTGTATGACGATAAGATAAAACAAATTATCCACGGCGTGAAGAGGTCGATATAATCGTCTTTTCCATCTTTTGTCTATTATATCCCACCATTTTTGGCATTGCCTTCCACCAACATTTTTTCTAATCGATTATTTTGCTCGATCCACTGCTTCATAAAGATATCACATATTTGCTTTGTCATCACTATCTACCATTCGAAAAACTTTCACCAGTGGCTCAAAAATAAGGATGGTAGAAGCAACGTCGGCTCGAAAAGCATTGTTGTAAATTAGTGTAGAGACAATATTTGCTGTTCTTTTGTCTTTAGTATTGAGTCTGGAAATTCTTGATGTCCACTCTCTCGAAGCAATCATACTTAGATCATCTTTATGTTTATGAACAGAGTCTAGTACGATTAAATGAGTTACAAACCATATTACCGCCGGTCTAATCAATTCTTTATTATTGGTCTCTTTCTTCATAATGGAAAGTAATCAACCATGGTTGTATATAAACGTCGTTATTAACTGGCAGTTTGTGATAACGATTGTTACCTCTGGCTCTTTGGAAATATCTTTCAAAATCAAATCAATACAATGTGCTGCACAAGGTGTCCAACATAAATGCCTTTTTTTGCATCAATAATTGGCCGGCGGCTTTGTAGTTTGCTCCATTATCTGTAACAACTTGCACTATTCTAATTTCATCAATCGTTTCAATGACATCACCCATTAATCCACAAATATATCTCCACTTTGGAATTCATTCGTGACATCCATGGATTTAATAAATATCGTTCCATGAGTAGAGGACATGAGAAAATTTATTATTTTTCGTCGATTATGTGTACTCCAGCCCTCACACATTAGTGTGCAACCATATTCATCCCATAAATTGTTCATCCCATAAATTGTGCAATGTTTTAATATGCCATCCAATTTCTTCTATTTCCATTTCAAGGTACGAGTGTGATATTTTATATGCAGTTGGTGGATCAATTCCACGACTGCGTTCTGCAATCGCGTTAACTATTGTCGTATAACATGGACTATTAACAACGTTGTGTGGAATATGATTGAAAAAAAAGAATTAGATATAAAGGTATTTATCATAAACTCAATATTAAGTTAAGCAATAATAACATTGTTCATGCTATACAATTTTCACTTTCTAGGGGGCTTTCAAGTGGTCAACAAATTTTGTTCAAGAAAATCATTGAGACAAAAACTTGATGAAAGTTGCAGTAATCGGGTTTTTTTGGGGGAAGAACATCTCAAATCTAAGTAAACATACGAGTTATTGTACTATTGTTTACTACCATGAATAAGAAAACTTGAAAACTCTTCCAAATATTATTAAATAACTTCTATAATCAAAATCACTTGAAATGTGATAATTTTTTTTATGATAGACCTATTTTATAAAGAGAAATATATTTTATTTGAAATATATTTTATTTGCAATTAAACGTTCTCAAATTTAAAATATAATTGAGACAGTGATATTAGAGGATTTATAAATAAATAAACCAATTTAAACAATTGAATTAGAATTTGAACAAGGAAATGAGTTGAGCATTCAATATGGTTCAATAAAATTTCAAACGTAATTTTAACAAGAATTCCAAAATTGAGAAAATCACACTTGAAATTTTCAACAAATATTAAAACCATCCATCAATATTCAAAATGAGTGCAAACACTAAATCAGCCAAAAAATGAAATGGCAACTCCGCTCACACAAACAGTTCACAATCATCGTATAATGTAGCTACAAAATTAAATGCATTTTGATGGTTCTCAACATACGTGTAATTTCATAGTTAACTATCGAATCAAATCCTATATTCAAACGCATAACTCGACCAATTCAACACACCATAGCATGAAATAGTATATCAATCATTTCAACTATTCACAATCAAAGATTGGTGTAGTGCACAAATAAGGCATGCAAAATAGAATAAGATATAAATGTGAGTTAAACAACTCACCGCACGATGAACAGTGGAACGAATGACTGAGAAATGACCGCTTAGCTTGCCAAACCCGCCTAGCGCGTGCGCACACACCCACACACATATGCAAAACGATTATTATGTATTTTCTAAAACCATTGTTGCATTGCTGTTCTTTCGTTTTTCATTGATTGCGTTAGGCATTATTCATTGGAATTATAATAATGTAGTGGTATTTTGATGGAGGTTTGTGAGGATTACAAGATACTGAATAAATTTATCTTCCAAAATATGCACCTAGCAGGATGCAAGCAACATCTAGGCAATGTTATTTTGATGGGGTTCGATGGTTCCAAAGTGCAATGTAAACAAAGCAGGCTCTGTTTTTTTTCTACCAATCACATGTTGAGAATGCAGGTGTAGAACTGTCCAGTAATGCTTCATTGTTTGTGATTCATCAACTAGCCAAAACATTGTTCTTTGTACTTGCACAACTACTTAAAATTCTAACGGCGAGTTCTTAATCTACCTTGATTTAATAAGTCGCGAGGCTTTCAAATTATTGTAAATTATACATTAGATTCTTACAAAACAGCTTTGGAAATTTATTTTGTTTACCGTACATGCCACAAAGTACCGATTTCATCGCAGAATTTTGCTATTATATTGCTTGATATTTGACGTTCAAAACAAGATATCTGGGACAATCGATGTCTGCAACTAATTCACACCATTAGAATCTGATATCAACCTTCAAAATTGTGCTTCATGTATTTGATATTTGTGCGTGAAAAGGCAACTCTTGAACCTGCTTTTGCTCGCCTGATAGTGTTGAGAAATGTGCCGTTGGACATGTTGAATTATCCAGGTCTATTTGTGATTAGCCTTCTTTGCTACCCTTGATTATTATTGAAGGTTAAGCATTGAGCCTCGCATGTTGTGCCTCATCCTGTTTCTCAGTCTCTACTCTCTCCTTTAGCTAGTTTGCAACTGAAATTTATCAGTGCTCACCAATTTGCAACTTGAAAGTTGATGTGAGGAAATTTCTCATGCTTATTAACAGTTTGCAAATAATATAGTAGACATACTAATATATAGAGGGCTGAAATGTAATGATACAAAGTAGATTCAACTATGTACGAATATATCTTAAATTTGTATGATATATAATTTAATGGGTCATTTAGTAAACGAATTTAGGTTCGAAATTGGAACTCGTTTATATAACAATGTCATGTTTTACCTTTGTGGGATTTGAACATAAGTGTTATTTCTTTAGTCTTGGTGGAAATTGAATATGAATGTCATTCTTTTTTTACCTTAATGAGATTTGAACTCTTGACATCTACGAATATTTTTGAACATTAATGATCGAAGCAGAATAATCATTGCTCTATTCCTGATACAGTAAAGAAAACCTAGGACTCGCAGTTCTTTTGGTAACTAGAACTGTTTAGAAATTTTATCAAGTGTTTCTTTTTTAAGAGAATATTTAACAAATCTTTCTACAAAGTGGATATTTTTTGGATTTATTAAAGAAAAATGATAAATACACTCTTTCAAATATCTTTTACCATCCACACTACTATTTTTTATGTTACATATTTGTGAAAGAGGTGCAAATGGTAAAGGGAGTTTTACAGATTATTTTCATTTTTGAATTACATGAAAAGTTATTTTAGTAATGTTTCACACGATTCACCTAAAAAGTATCACAACTCTCAACTTATTTCACTATTTTAAGGTGGCATTATTTTCTTTGTAACAATAAGTAAACAACAAGTATGGCACCAATTTATATTATTCAATACGTAATATTAAAACTTCATAAATGACATCAAAAAATGACATCAAAAAATGACAATAAAATTTTCATATAAAAGAAAAATGACCTTAAAAAAATAATATTCAGTTACCAAAAAGAACAAAATATCAGGACTTCAAGACTATTTAAACAAGGTAAAGGGCAAACACTTAATTTATCCCATTCTGCTTCAATGATTCATCAAGATTATCTTGTTTTCTGCATCTTTTTCTTCACAAATTTCATATCAAAAACTATTTTAATTCGCATGTCGTCATTTTATTTAATCGAAGTAGTTTTCTATATAGTTCTGGGTTTGAAATAGCTATATCTTTATCACTTCTCATGAATAACAACATTTGGAATGTACTTAGAATTTTCTATGAGTTGATCATAAAATTTTGTGGAGGAATGTTGTGCAGAATATGGTTGAAGGGTATGGTTTTGAGGCGCGTAATCGCTGTCCTTAAAGCAATATCTGCCCCCACTACAGTCGAGTTTGGTAACAGGGTAGAATGCAGATTGCTTCCCAGGATACAACAAAACCAGAACTCAGAGGCGTAGCAATGCCTGTGAGTTCAGTGGGATGTTTTTATTGGTTGTAGAATAAAACAGAGCGTGTATGGGGAGAATCAGGAAGGAAGAAGATGTGTGGAATGGTTTGGGTTGATAGCTATATATAGCAGGTGAACATGTGCGACCGTTTGAACAGACGCGTCCATCTGTTTAAATTCAAAAAAAAATACGACCGTTGCCAACAGTCACACCTTTTCCGTACGGTCACGCACGCGCCCACGTGCCCCAAGTGCCCAAGTGCCCATCTTTGACCCATAATAATAATGCATAGGCCCAAGCCCACATACCCAAGCCCCCATACAATCATATTCAAGCCCATATCAATTTAATTCACGATATCCTAAGCCAACCATTCCTATATACCTAGGAATAGTAAGCAAAATTTGGTGATGTGGGACTAATTGCTTCCCTTTTAAAACAATCTCCCTCAACAAATTTTGTAACGACCCAGAATTTTAATTAATTAAAATTTGAATATTTGATTAATTTTAAATATTAATAAGTGAAATTTATAAGTCGAATAAATTTTATTTCGAATAATTGGGTTTAATTGAATAATTAAATCGATAATTTAATATGTGAAAATACAGAAATAATTGAAAATTGGGTTAAATATGATTGAAAATGATTTGTAAAATTTTATTTTATCATATTGGAGTTAGAATGATGTTATAGAACTTTTAAAATCGAATTAAAAGTTAATTTGTGAAAATTGAATATTTTAATATTTAATCGACTAGTGAAATTAGTCGTTTTTCGAACAGTCTCAGAATTGGACGAAAATAGTTCCATTGGATCCGTAATAGTTTGTTATTATCGGATTTCAATTTTCATAGCAATCGGAGTTATCGTTTGATTGTGGCAGCTCGAAACGCATCGAAATTGTTTTTAATATTAATTTAGCGAGTGAAAATAGCCATTTTTCAAACAGTCTCGGATTTCGACGAAACTAGTTTTATCGGATCCATAATGTGATATTATTGTATGGTTTAAAATTTCGTGTCAATCGGATTTACCGTTTGTCCGGTGCAAACCAAAACGCCTAGAAAATCGTTTAATCGGTTTAATTTTAAATTGAACGTTTATTGCCATAACTCGCACAGATGACCGAATTAGCTCCTGAAACACGTTCCATTATGTTCGGAACGCGGGGTAAACCTTAGAAACGCCAACCGGCACGCTTCTTTTGGAGTTCGGAAATTCCGGGTGAATAGTAAATTGGAAAATTTTCTATAAAAGCCCCTAGAATCTTCATTTTTGCAAAAGAAAATAGACCTAGGGTTTTGAAACTGCAGCCGCCTCCAATATGAACCAATGGCCGAAATTTACAGTTCTTCCTCCTCAAATTTCTTTAAATCCGTGAAGCAATCCAAGAAACTTTCAACATGAAAGTTGTAGAGCGTCTCGAGCTCTATGTATTCAACGGTTAAGATCGTGAATGGAGCAGTGTAGTGGTCGAAATCGTGGCTCAAAGGCCTGCCGTTCGTTCGCGTTTTTCTGGTGGTAGGGGGGGCCGAGCTTGGCCAAACTACAGCCGAAGGAGGCTCTTGCTTTGGGCTTCAATATGGAGGTGGTTGATCAACTCAGAAAGCATCGCGGTGGTCGCGAAATTTGGAGAGGAAGTGGCGGCTAATGGGTAGGATGCGTACGTGAATACTGGGAGATGGGGGAGATGAAGGGTGTGGCCGAGATTAGAAGGTTGAAGGATCAACGGTTGAGATGCAGTTAGGGTTTAAAATGTAAATAAATGTTGTAAATTTATAATATAAAGTCGTGTAACTTCTAAAATTCATATCTTTTTCATACGAGGTCGAAAACGCGCGAAACTAGTTGCGTTGGAATCGTATGGACGAGCACAACGCTATGGAATTGGATTGGAGTCGTTTGGAGTTAGTGAGAATTTCGGGTAAAATTAAACGTCCGTTTAATTTTATTCGAAATAAATCGCTAAAACGAAATTGAAATCAAGGTGAGAACTTCTCACTCAATCGAATCGGTTTCGATTTTTATTTTAAATAGTTAGATTTAAAATTATTGAATGCATATTTGAATGATGATTGTTATCTATTGATTTTTAAAATAGACATTATGCGCCGTTAGTAAGCGGATGTTATTTATTAAAAACATATACCGCGAATATTTCATAAACAGTGAAATTGGTATTGTTTATGTACTTGGAATTGATTTTCCGCATTATATAGCGGATGAGACCCTATTGCGCCGCCTATTAAGCGGATAATATTTTAAATCCCATATACCGCGATAATTTCGTACTGGAACGGAATTGGTATTGTGCTAACATCTTTGGATGCAGGAAAACAGGTTGGAGGGATCCAACTGGATTCCTCAACAGTATTTATTTGATTATGGATATTTTGATATTCGTTGATTATCATATCGATATATGATATCGTTGTTGTCGTGATTAATTATTTGGTGTGCATCATCATTGGGCCAAATTTTGGAATTTTAAAAGGATTTTCAAAGTGATTTTTGAAAATATACGTTATAAATATTTTTGGAATTGATTCATCTTAAATAAATAAACGTTATAATTTTAACGTTATAAAAATTATGATTTTTGAGAAAATAGTTAAAAGTTGATTTTTGAAAATATGGGGTTAATGATTTTATAAAATAGTTTAAATTGGGATTTTTGAATTTATTATAAAAAGTTGAAATATAGGATTTATAAAATTTGATTATTTTATAAATCAAAATGGTGAAATTATAAAGGAGTTTAAAGATGTTTTAAAATAATAGTATAAATTGATTTATATAAGAGATTTATAAATTGATATTTATAAATTAAAGTATTAGAATTATAAAACGAGTTTTTATAAGTGTTAGAATGAATTGTAAATGAATTTCGTAAATGAATGAAATTTATAGAATTATAAACGGTGAAGTTATAAATGGAATTTTATAAGCAGTAGGTTTATAAAATTTGTAAAGTTATTAAAAGAATAGATTGGGTAAATAAATGAATCTTATAAGTTATAAGATTTATAATTTGGGAAGTTTAAAAAGAATGATTTTATAAACAAACAAATTATAAGTATTTAACTTATAATATGGACTTTCGGTATATAATTGAGTTATAAATTGAATAGGTTAATAAAGGGAATTTATAAAAGGAAGTTGTTATAAAATAAATAGAAATGGAATTTATAAACATTGTTTTATAAATTCGCAACGACTTATTTTGATAAGTAAATTGTTGTAACTTATTAATGAAGTTATATTCACGTTTTATACAGTGAATAATCCTTTAAAATAAAATGAATTGGATGGATGAAATTGGTTAACAAGGTATATTCACGTTTTTGAAAAGTGAATAATATGTTAAAGAAAATGTTTTGGATGTGATGTTTTAAATAGAACTAAAACGATCTAACGATGTTTTAAAATGCGTTAAGATTCGAAACCATAGATCTCAACATTCATTGTTGAAATAGACGTTTTCGAGAAATAGAAGGAAATGTTGGACTATAACACTGTTGTTATAGTAAATGATTTCCGAAAGGAAATGTTTTGTTTAGTATTGGGATTTATATATCTATTTTAATTTCGAATCCCTATACTAGTGATTTTGGGACGTCGTAACGATGTTTTACGCAACATTCGTTTTGGCCCAAATAAATATGTTTAAGAGAATGATTTCCTTAAAGAATGAAATATATACTTAATTTAGATTTAAGTATATTGAATATTTTCCAAGTGTAGAAAATAAAAAGATTTGTGAATTACTTATTAAATAAGTATGGAAATGTTTTCCAATATAAAGTGAATATTTTGAGAATTTATCTTTTTGAAGATAAATTGAAAATGAATAATTGAAGTCGTATATTCGTAGATATTTTGGAATGTAAATTCACTATGGAATTTATAAAAGGAAGGGGAATTTGTTTAAAAATAAATATTGATTTATTTTTGAGGTATTGAAATTTTATATCTTGTAAAGATATTTTTGGAAAATAAATAATTTGGAAAATTATTTGGAATCTGGTGATGTTGTGCATATCCGTTGATAGTTCAATAACCGACTATCAATATTTACCTTTGAATGGGTATTTGTTGTGATTTGTTTGAATTTGAATGTCACACTTATTTTTGAATAAGCGCTCACTATTCGGGTTAGCTGGGAAAGGACCATCGGGTCGTATAACCCATTCCGAATATGTGATATGTCGTTATGAATTGCATTTGAAGACCGGTGTTGAAGACCGGATATTTTCAAAAGCGAAAGGACAACTCGTCGATTGTTTTTGCACCGAGTAGCTACGGTATAGAGACTCCATATGTGATGGGAAGTCCGAACGTGATTAGTGAATATCCGGATTGCAAGGACTTCTTTATAAGTGCCTTCGATTCTGTTCAAACCCAGAACAGACTTGTATGGATTGTATGTCTGACATTACAATTTGAGATATAAAGCAGATTTCTTTCAAATACATTTCTGTTGGTGGCGGAGAATTTATTCTCTTAGCTTAACACCCTTCTCTGAGACGTACGAGCTCAGAGGTTCTGTAGTTGAAGGTCATCGGCAATATATTCCCAATTTGGTAATGTGACATGCTGAGTGTTGCTATGAAATGATCATTGTTTGATCATTTGTGATATGATCATTTGTTTGATCACTTATCTTTGTGATCATTTCTATGATCATTTGTTGACCCAAAGCACAGCTTTTGTATAAAGCGTGGCTTTATGGACGAGACTTCGTCGAGCCTCACACCCCGGAATGGTCAAAACAGAAAAGATGCAGCAAGGTTACGAGGGGTAGCTCCCTTTAGGGTATGTGCATTTCCTTCTGGAAAAGGGTGGTATCATGGTATGGAGCCCAGATACTTACTCATGTTGAAACACTTTATTATTTTGGTGTGATGTTGGTTACGAGCGCTCGGATAAAGGTCCAAAAGGACCGGGGGATGACATACTCGTGTCAGTAGTTACCCAGTTAGGGGTAAACCGGCCTTGTGTTGGCAGAGATCCGGTTTGGTTCTCGGGGACGTCCTTCCAGAGGCGTTCTCATGTGGCAATGGGAAGTTCCTTGGCCTGACCATTTGTTGGAAATCCAATGAAACAATACGAGACCTGTACGGTTTTAGTTGTAGAACCTGCCATTTAATATGGTAGCTATAGTAGGCATAATATAATGGTACCTATGCTGGCTAAGATTTATATTCTACTTTCGAAATGTTTTCTACACTATGCACTAATAATAATATCAAAATTGATTTGATTTTGCGTATCAAACATCTTTGACTAAATAAAAAGAAATCTCCTCCAAGTCTGCGTTTGCATTATGTGTGTGGTGGGAGGTCTTATGGTAGTTACATTTTCAAAAACATTGCGAATCTATTTTAAAAATTATTCCTGTACTTTATTTTAAAGAAAATAAATAAACTGTTTTGAGTTCTCACACCAGTCATATGACTGACTCAGAGTTTATTGTTTTCTTTCCTAAACTCTGGGTGCCCACCAATTTCCACACGGGCAGTCAAGAGTTAAGGTTTATCAGGATATTCTGGAATTCAGGAGTTGCAGGAGCCAAGCTGGATGGCATGGCGTAATCACTAGTATATAGTATTTCTTTTCCGCTGTTTGTTGTTGTACACTCTGATGATATGGTGTAATGTAATGTGATGTAATAACTGATATAGTTCTTTGTTTAAAGATTATTCATTTATCTATTATATGTTGTTCCGCTGCGATTGTGAGATTCTGATATTGTTCTGTTGTTTTCTTTCTGTTTTATTTCTTTTTCTCTCTTCTTCTATCTCTTTCTTCTTCTTTAACCATAACGGTACGGTTTTCCGGCCTTCGATTGCTCGACAGTTGATACAGTAGACGTATTGATGTCGGTGTTCGGGGACGAAAAATCGCTAGACGTTACAAATTTTATGTTGCCTCGCAGGTTGAAGGGACTGCAAATGAAATCAATATGAAAACATCTCAGTTTTTTATTTGTTACATTTTTCTTCTCTATTGTGAACATCAACCTTCTTTGTTTTCATCGTAAGATCCAAATTTTACATTAGTATTGTGAATAACTAAGGATGGAATTTACATAGGTATATTATATGAAAGTTGTCTTCTTATGCCTTTTCCAACAACTTTTCTATTATTATCTATTAAGTACCAAAACAGTAGTTTATAAGCTAAAATAAGAGAATTTTTTCCTGAACACAAGAGAAAGTAAATACCACCTAAAAAGGTCTTAGGTTTTCCCATAAGCAGACTCGATATTTATTTATGGTTTGAGTAAACTAGTAGGGGGATAATAAAACTATATAAGGGTAGTCAAGATTGGGCTTGATTTTCATATGGTAAGCCAGCTAAGTAAATGGGTACTTGTTGAGTTGAAGAGGCGATTTGATGTTTATTTCTTTAGATGTAAAACTATAATATACAAGGAAAGAGCCATGTTTGGTACAAATTCGTAACTATTTAAGTGTGAAATTAGCGTACAAATCACGCATTCTAACTAAAAAGAAAAGGACGCGGGAAAATTCATTAAACTGAACATAGCTATAAATTTAAAATGACCATTCTCTATTTTTCCTGTGGCAAGTTACAAATTTCATTTTCATTTTTAGGTGATTATTCACTTAGATAAGCAACAACAACAAGTGATGTCTATATTAGAATAAAGTCCATGTAATTCAAGAGGCAATATATGGAAATATATGATAAAAAGTGATTAATAAGTTATTCATTGGACTAATTTAATGATTCTTATATCTATAGTTTAACCAGATAGTACTTTAAATTTCTTGTTATTGTACAAAATAAAAAAATAAAGGATATATGCAGTGGAGATTTGTTATCGATGTGTTTATTAACAATCCTTTTCTACGCCGTATGAATAGATGAAATTTATTGAAAATGAATTTGATTTGTGATGATAATGATTAAATTATATTTAATAAAAGATTTTGTCGCACTAAATTGAAATTAAAGTATTTAATTGAATAAAATTGTGCGCCTATCGATATATAATTTGTAAAATAAAGTTTGAATTAATTTGAACTAGATCGAAACATTTTTATAAGCATATGACAAAAATTAAAATTTTAAATTGAAGTTTGAAGGGAATTAATTAAAGTTGGAGTAGAAAGCCAAATAAATCAAGCCCAAGCCCATTTTTCACTCCACTCCATTTTTCAAGCCGTTCTCCCAACAATGAAGTTGTGTCCAATTTCAAACGTGTGCCCTAATTATCATTTTGCCCAACTCGTGCAGAGGGAGAAAAAAAGGAAAAAGAAGCGATACCGAATTGGATACGCAAGGGGGCTGGCAACGCGGAGGTGAGAACAGCAATGACCGCCGCTGCTGGCGATACAAGGTCGAACGCACGAACTTTAGGTGCGCGTTTGGGTAGCGATGACGCTTTAGGGACGACAATGGAGGAGATGCGATGTTGGTGGCGAGCTTGAGTAGGCCGACAGCTGTAGGAGCTGCGATTGGGTGATGTGATTAGCACTGGTGGTTAGGCTGAAATATGCGTTGAGGGTTTGGCAACGGCAGTGGCAGAGGCGTGAGATGCAATTGCTGATAGCAGAATTTGGGCTGTGCATGGTTGAAGATGGGGACGACAAGGCGGGTTTGGCAAGCTAGGCGGTCATTTCTCAGTCATTCGTTCCACCGTTCATCGTGCGGTGAGTTGTTTAACTCAGACACACACACACATATATATATCTTATGCTATTTTGCATGCCTTATTTGTGAATTACACCAATCTTTGATTGTGAATAATTGAAATGATTGATATACAATTTCATGCTATGGTGTGTTGAATTGGTCGAGTTATGTGTTTGTATATTGGATTTGATTGGATAGTTAACTATGAAATTACACGTATGTTGAGAACCATCAAAAATGCATTTAATTTTGTAGCTATATTATACCATGATTGTGAACTGTTTGTGTGAGCAAAGTTGTCATTTCATTTTTGGCTGATTTAGCGTTTGCACTCATTTTGAATATTGATGGATGGTTTTAATTTTGTTGAAAATTTCAAGTGTGATTTTCTCAATTTTGGAATTCTTGTTAAAATTACGATTGAAATTTTATTGAACCATATTGAATGCTCAACTCATTTCCTTATTCAAATTCTAATTCAATCGTTTAAATTGGTTTATTTATTTATAAATCCTCTAAAATCACCGTCTCAATTATATTTTAAATTTGAGTATTCTTAATTGCAAATAAAATATATTTCAAATAAAATATATTTCTCTTTATAAAATAGGTCTATCATAAAAGAAATTTATCATATTTCAAGTGATTTTGATTATAGAAGTTATTTAATAATATTTGGAAGAGTTTTCAAGTTTTCTTATTCATGGTAGTAAACAATAATACAATAACTTGTATGCTTACGTAGATTTGAGATGTTCTTCCCCCAAAAAACCCGATTACTACATCTTTTATCAAGTTTTTGTCTCAATGGTTTTCTTGAACAAAATTTGTTGACCACTTGAAAGTCCCCTAGAAAGTGAAAATTGTATAGCATGAACAATGTTATTATTGCTTAACTTAATATTGAGTTTATGATAAATACTTTTATATCTAAGTTCTTTTTTTTCAATCATATTCCACATAACGTTGCTAATAGTTCATATTATACAACAATGGTTGACGCGATTGCAGAATGCGGTCGTGGAATTGATCCACCAACTGCATATGAAATATCACACTCGTACCTTGAAATGGAAATAGAAGAAATTGGACAATATATTAAAACATTGCATAATTTCTGGATGAATATGGTTGCACATTAATGTGTGAGGGCTGGAGTACACATAATCGACGAAAAATAATAAATTTTCTCGTGTTCTTTACCCATAAAACGGTATTTATTTAATCCGTGGATGCCACGAATGAATTCCAAAGTGGAGATATATTTGTGGATTAATGGGTGATGTCATTGAAACGATTGGTGAAAATAGAATAATGCAAGTTGTTACAGATAATGGAGCAAACTACAAAGCCGCCGGCCAATTATTGATGCAAAAAAGAAGGCATTTATGTTGGATACCTTTTGCAGCACATTGCATGATTTGATTTTGGAAGATATTTCCAAAGAGCCAAATGTAACAACCGTTATCACAAACTGCCAGTTAATAACGACGTTTATATACAATCATGGTTGATTACTTTCCATTATGAAGAAAAAGACCAATAATAAAGAATTGATTAGATCGGCGGTTTTATGATTTGTAACTCGTTTAATCGTACTGGACTCTATTTATAAACATAAAGATGATCTAAAAGTATGATTGCTTCGAGAGAGTGGACATCAAGAGTTCACAGACTCAATACTAAAGACAAAAGAACAACAAATATTGTCTTTACACTAATTTACAACAACGCTTTTCGAACCGACGCTGCTTCTGTCATACTTGTTTTTGAGCCATTAGTGAAAGTTTTACGAATGGTAGATAGTGATGACAAAGCAGATATGTGATATCTTTATGAAGCAATGGATCGAGCAAAAGAATCGATTAGATAAAATGTTGGTGGAAGGCAATGCCAAAAATGGTGGGATATAATAGACAAAAGATGGGAAAGACGATTACATCGACCTCTTCACGCCGTGAATAATTTGTTTTATATTATCGTCATACAAATAATGAAATATATAACATTTCAATAATATTTTAAATCTTTCCTATATAGGTTATTTTCTTAATCCCATCATTCAATATGGGATGAACCAAACGATGAAGAAGTATTAAACAGATTTAACAACGTCGTTGAAAGAATGGTACCAGACATTGTAACACAGATTGAAATTGAAAAAGAGGTAAAACTAACATATATAATAGTTACGTTAAACATTTAACGTTTCAGACATATTAAATATTTAACTAAACATCACAGGTAGAAAGATATAGAATGAAAATTGGTGCATTTAGTTCTATAAAAGCATACGGAGCCGTGAAAACATGTTTTCCCCCTCAATGGTGGTCAATAATTGGAAGAGAGGATAATCCAAATTTAAAATATTTAACAATGCACATTTTAGGTCAAACAGTTTCCTCTTCAAACTGCGAGAGAAACTGGACTACATTTTTAATGACCCATACAAAATTACGCAATAGAATAAAAATGAAAAATCTAGAAAAATTAGTATATATGCATTACAACATGAGATTAAGAGCAAAACATTTAAGACGCCGCGATACTGAAAATCAGATGATCGATCCGGACTATATATTTCATGAAGTGGATCCATTAGCAGAACGGACTAGTGAAGTTGAACCATCCTTGTTGGACGACGACCATTGGATGACTAGTACACTGAATGATGTTGTCGCTGCTGTTAATGGTGTACCTGCACGAACAATAAGAAGTCAAAGCAAAGAAAATAGTAGCAGTTCCTCAAATGACGATCATGGTAATGCTGGTGGAAGTGGTGTGGGTTTAACTCGTAATTATGACATTGGTTCTAGTGATGGCGGTGCATTATATAGACCAACGCAAACATATTCAAGAAGAAGGGGTGCGAGCAACAATTCTAAACGAAGTGACAGTAATTTAAATTTTAAATACTGACATCAACATGATTATGAGCATAATCCATATACTTCAAATAATCCACCAACCTATAGACATTCTACTTCTGACTATACGGGTGGTAACTCATATTATGGAACAAACGAAACATATAGTGATATCTCGAGTGATAAAAACAGTCAAGCTATGTATGCAACACAAAGATGAACCATCGTCTTTCGATAATATGATGGAGACATTTATGGGTCCATGACAAATACAATATGGTCATCCATCATATTATACGACACAAAACAGTAAAGAAAATTATGAAAACAATCCATACGTCGCTTCGAAAAATAGTTTTTGGAGTGTTATGTGTATCATTATTATTTTGTTGTGTACTATATGTTTATATGAATTTACATCGTTTATAGTTACTTTTCTATTACAAATACAAATCTTCAATATTAGGACCAAAACCTAAACAAAAACCGAAACAAGCAAAATTTCCGAAATCGACCGAAAGCAACAAAATATAAAAAAGACTGAAACCGACACGAAATCCGAGTTCTCAAACCTTTGGTTATTACAATATAAATTTATTCTTGGTTTCCTAAACTAAAAAAATAACAGTCATATTAATATTTAACATTTATGCATTACCTTATACGCATAAATTGAAATCGATTTACAAATATCAAACAAACGAATGAAAAAATAAATAAAATAATTCCAAAATCAAAAATCAATAGTAAAAACGATGGCCTCTCGTAATCGCCTTTGCCCCTCTTTCTTGGGCGTCGCCTGCCCTTTCTGAACTACCTTCCTTTCCTACACGCTTCCTCAAGGCCAAGAATAGGAAGGACAAGCCTCAGCTATCTGCCTCCTTTGAACGATTCTTCTCTCCATCTAAGACTAGATCTGGTCGCCACTTTTCTAGATCCGTTCCTATCACTTTTGGTGGTTTCGTGTCAAGCGGTGGCGTCTTTGATGGTTTCGATTCTTGCATTTGCAACTCCGGTTCATCTTTGTTGCTCTACCAATCTCCGTTAGTTTCTGCCCCACCTGCGTCTGTTTCTGTTGTCAAACCATCTGCTTCTTGTTAAGATCCCGTATCAAATCCTTTAACCTCTCTCTTGGATGATTTATCAATGTTGATTTGCAATTCCATGGCCAGTGGCTCTCTGGCGAAAGGTGTGCATCCACTTATCACTTGTTAGCTTCTGATATTTCGAGATAGTGTGAGGATACTCCAAATGTGATATCTGTATTGTCTGATGAGGAGAAAAAGTAGCGGGTAGTACTCTATTTCACAGCGGCGATAGTGAGGTAGTTGTTCCTCTGGCCGCCTGCGACGTTAATATCAGGCCTGGTGCTGAAATCGTGAATGCAGATGAAAATGCGACAGGGCCTTCCTGCGTTCTATATGGTTTGAATAATGACCCAGGCGTGAAAGTTACGCCCGATGATGTATGTTCTTCTAAGCAAGATGCCAATTTATTATTTGTAACTACTTTGTTGAAGGAGTGTGGTCATGTTGGGCAGCTGGGCGATAATCTGTCTGGTATCGCTGTGCCCGCCCAGACTCAATGGTCTTCTCTGTTCAAATCCCTACCAAGAATGCTAGAATCTATACTCTTAGGTCATTCAAATCGGATGTGATAGATGGTGTTTTGATTCCTCCGGTTGAAGTTGTAGAGGAGGGTGTTAAAATTTGGTCTGATTATTTAGTTGGTTTTTTTAATGCGCTGTGCAGTTCCATACAAAGTTGTTCGTGACACTTGTAAACGTCTTTGGGAACTAAGAGGTATTCTTTAGGTACAACACTTCAATTCTACGTTTTATTTCAAATTTGGAAATATGCAAGATAAATTGAGAGCTCTAGAGTCAAGCCCATTAATGATTGATGGAAAACCATTTATTGTCACTCCGTGGAGACTTGGGGTTGATAAAACAAGAGAGCAAATCTTATCTATTCCTGTTTGAGCAACCTTCATTTACATCCCTTTTGCACTGCAACCTTTGATATGTATTAACTGGCTGGCTAGTCTTATTGGTGATCTAAAATGTTTTGATTCCAATACCGAACCCGCAGGAGCCTTACGTATGCCAGAGCATTGATTGAGATTACCCTGACACGAACTTGCCTTCAAAGGTTAAAGTAAGACTAGATGAAGCTAATGAAGTGGAAGTTGATGTTCAGTATAAATCATGGTTCTAACTTCTGACCGACATGCCGAAATCCCGTCGTTTCCATTCCGGTTTCGGCATGGAACGGGGCGGAAGTTCATCAAAATCCTGTTTCGGGATTTAAAAAGCAAAAAGGATAAAAAAAAATCACAATAAGAAAATTGGTTATAAACGAACTTTGAACTTTGAAATTACCTAGCTTTAAACATCTATTTTGAGCTGCAAATCGAAATTGAACTCCGACAGTGTTTTCCTCTTCGCCGATTCCAAGCATCCATCAGTAATTTGGTTTTTTGTTCCCTTTTCAAACTAGAACGAAAATCGATTTTTAATTCAGGTTAGGGCAGGGGCTTGAATGAGGACAGGAAGAAAGGGGTGAGGCAAGAGAAGGAAGAAGGGTTTGTATTTTTTTAATTTGATATTTCTTTTAATGTTGGGCTTGGCTAAGCAAGTAGTTGGGTAGGGTTAGTGAAAAATAATTTATTTAAAATAACATAAGTAAACTTAGTTAATGTTTTTTTTATAGGGATATAAAGGAAGTTGAGCTAATTATATAATTTTTAAATTTTTTATATACTTTGGTTTTCTATTCATGCGCATAGATTTTTGTAAATTATGAAATAATACTGGAATCTACAAATCGGAACTAAAACGGAATTTTCGAAATTACCGAAACGGTACCAAAATTTCTAAATTTTGTGAAGACCGAAACAAAAAACGAAATTTTGAACCTTTGTATAAATGGAAACCTGAAATTTGCGTAGCGTGTCATTTTTTTGGTCATTTGTTGGATTCGTGCACGGTAGTTCACTTGACATCCTCTCCTGCCAAGGTTCCTCTTCCAAAACCGGTTTTGCAATGGGTACCAAAATCTTGCGATCGCTCTCCTTTGGATTCTCCGCCAATCTTAATTCCTCCTGTAATTCCTGAAGCGAAAGCTACTCTTATTGACACTGTGTTGAAAGATGATTCTTCCTCTGATGAATGAAATATTTACTGGGCTGAAGTTGAGCGGGCATGGATTTACGCTGAAACAGAAATGAGGCATAATCCTGAATTAAAATAATACTATTTGTATGTTGGTGAAGGTGGTGAGAGTATGACATTATATTATCAGGTTGTGGGGGAAGGGCTTTCTTTGTCTTCTTCTGGATTTGAAGGTTACCCTAATCTGTTATTTTTATTTTTGGATGCATCTTGGGACAAGAATTATCTGTATTCTTCGCTATCGAGGTCTTTTAATCCTTCGTTTGCATTGGTATTTTCTGATGTTATTGGCCCTGCCTACAATGGCAATGTCAGTTTAGGATGAAAGGATATTTTTTCCAGTCATTGGCATTTTAGACTAGTCTTATTTATAGTTGCAGAAGCGTTTTAGCTTCTCACCTATTTTGTAGCTTAAGTGGTATGGCACTGCAAAACCATGTACAGTTGTTTTGTACATGTACAAAACACCTTTTTCTTATTTATATACAGTGACACCACCCACTATAAAGTCGGCTGGCTTTGCCAAAAAAATAAAAATAAAAAAGTAAATAAAAGTCATATGTTACTCATGAAAGAATGAACATATATTTTCTGGAGGAAATAGATCTTATTGTTCAATCATGAAATACTTTGTTTGAAAACTTACAAGATGAGATGAGAAAATATAGAACAGCAAAGCAAATCGAGTAAACCAATCAAAATAATAGCCCTTTATGTTTTATACTTTAAATTCATGCCACTTTAGGTATGTTGACAGTGAACATAAAAGTTGAACACACTTCGGAATAGCTTATGTCACTTTATGCTATTCAACGTGGAAACAGAAACAACATCGGAGCACAGTTGAGAAAATTAAGCAAAGAAAATATTGAGTTAATATTGAAGAAGAAAACATACGTTTAAAATCAGCTGTAATCAAGGAAATTAGCAATCAAAATCTATCATTTTTTTTACTACGTTACACTGTTATTTTCAGTGATAAGCTTAGAATCAATTAAACATTAGGAAAACTACGTATTGTAAGCACTGAATATGGATAATCATTTGTTTACATAACTTGCACTGTTTAATATTTATTTTGTTTACAATGTATTATGTATGTTGCAGTAGCAACTATGAATACAGTGAAAAGAATTGTGTAATATAGATTGGTTAGGTTGTAACAATTCAATTCAGTATAGAAGACGATGTTTGCAAAAATACATTTTAATAGATTTGTTTCCTATACAAATTGATTTATGTGTAAGGCTAACAGTAGAGTCATAGATAAAAATTAACTTACTAGATGGAGCTGATCCTTCACCCGACATTTGGAATAGATAAGTGGATGAAAACCTTTTTTTTGTCTTGATAGTTATAGATTGTTATAAAATTGTGAAAACGAGAAGCAAGAAAGGAGTTTATAAAGTTCGATTACTCTGAACAATTTTTAATTAGATTCACTTTTGATTATCGTGAGTAATAACTTTACAAAATAATAATACTTTTACATGATACCAATTTTGTTTATTAATGTATATTTTTAATAAAAAAGGAAAGGCCGAAGCAAGAAAGAGATTTATGAGTTCGATTACTCTGAACAATTTTTTTTAATGGATTCTCTATTTATTTCTCGTGTGTAATAACCTTCCAAATTATTACACATTTATGTGATACCAATTTTGTATATTACATGCTTTTAAAGCGTAAATACTTGTAGTATTTATAACAAATATTATCAACTAATAAAAGAAAAATATAATCAAGGGTCTTTTTAGAGCTTTGATAACTTTAACATCGGGCAATGACTTTGGTTTTGTTAGGTGCAGGGTAGACGATATAAAAGCGCTTTCTTTAACAAAAATAAAATAAATATAAAAAAGGCTTTGCAAACACCAACATTGAATACCATCATCTGCCCTCTTGTCATAAATACTACAAGTATGAACGCTTTAAAAGCATGTAGTATACAAAATTGGTATCACATAAATGTATAATAATTTGGAAGGTTATTACACATGAGAAATAAATAGAGAATCCATTAAAAAAATTGTTCAGAGTAATCGAACTCATTAATCTCTTTCTTGCTTCGGCCTTTCCTTTTTTATTAAAAACATACATTAATAAACAAAATTGGTAACATGTAAAAGTATGATTATTTTGTTAGTTTATTACTCGCGATAATCAATAGCGAATCTAATCAAAAATTGTTTAGAGTAATCGAACTTTATAAACTCCTTTTTTGCTTCTCTTAGTTTTCATGATTTTATAAAAATCTATAACTATCAAGACAAAAAAAAAGTTTCCATCCACTTATCTATTCCAAATGTCGAGTGAAGGATCAACTCCATCTAGTAAGTTAATTTTTATTATGACTTTACTGTTAGCCTTATACAAATCAATTTGTATAGGAAACAAATCTATTGACATGTATTTTTGTAAACATTGTCTTCTATACTGAATTGAATTGTTACAACCTAACCAATCTATATCACACAATTATTTTCACTGTATTCATAGTTGCTACTGCAATATACATAATACTTTGTAAACAAAATAAATATTAAACAACGCAAGTTATGTAAACAAATGATTATCCATATTCAGTGCTTACAATACGTAGTTTTCCTAATGTTTAATTGATTCTGAGCTTATCACTGAAAATAACAGTGTAACGTAGTAAAAAATGATAGATTTTGATTACTAATTTCCTTGATTACAACTGATTTTAAACGTATGTTTTCTTCTTCAATATTAACTCAATATTTTTTTTGCTTACTTTTCTCAACTGTGCTCCAATGTTGTTTCTGTCTCCACGCTGAATTGCATAAAGTGACATAAGCTATTCCAAAGTGTGTTCAACTTTTATGTTCACTGTCAACATACCTAAAGTGGCATGAATTTAAAGTATAAAACATAAAGGGGAATACTAAGATCACTTGGGGAATTTCCAATGTACTAAATGAACATGCTACACATCTACATCATATTTAAGGTTATATTAACATACGGGTTCACTGAAATATTTGTTGAGTGAGCATGAATGATGAAAAAATATAGCAGAAATTAGGTCACTTTTATTAGCAACAAAAAATGAGTTGATTAAATGTGTCATAATGTCTATAATATATAAGCCTTTCTACCATAAAGTGTCGGTTGAAATTTTTATATATACACCATAGATTTATCTCCCATTGTTAGATTTAGATTCTTAAAATTAACTGGCATCACCACGTTTAAAGCACTTAATTTGTCTCTTCATACTTTACCTTGGTTTCGGTCGAAACCTCAAACCTGGATTAATATCTTTAACTACAATTTGGTAAAGAAAGTGCTTTTATATTGTCCACCCTGAACCTAACAAAACCAAAGTCATTGCCTATTGTTAAAGTTATCAAAGCTCTGAAAAGACCTTTGATTATATTATTTTTCCTTCATTAGTTGATAATATTTGCCAAAAATCTGTATTTAATGTGTCTTGTAAATCAATAGAAGGACGATAACAATGCCACAAGTGCTACTCCCTAATTTATCCTATTTTGGGATGTAATAAATAGTTTTTTTTCCTTTCTCTACTTCATCCCTATTCAGGTCTTACTACCACTCCCTAATTGTACTTTGTTTTGGGTGTACACTAAGTTTTTATCATACATGCATATAAACTGCTTAAAATGTCTATAAGTTATGCCCAATATTTTGAGCATCTTAGTTATGTTTTTTCTTTGGTGCTCCAAATTTTTATGCTTCGAATATGATTTGGTTGATAATATCGGCTTCAGTCTACAACTATGTGTTCTTTTTTCTCCTTCAAAACGGTAGCCTATTGTTTTTGAAAATATCACATCGTGTACCTCAACTATGAGTCAGATACATATAAACAACTGTCTACTGCAACAAAGCTGCTAGAAATATTTCTCAACCAAAAAATGTTGAAATATTAGGATTAGCCACGGCAAAATATGCAGTTCAGATGTAACTTCGCGATTGATAAATTCACAGAAGGACCAGTAAGAAAAAAACCGAACAAAAACCATTTGACCATAATATCATAGTGGATACAAGAAAAAAGGAACTTGACTCTTAGTGTTAAAATACTCCATTATTTCCTACACCTGAATCAACTCAAAATTTAGTCTCTATCTGCATTGCACATTCCTACTTTAGTACAATGTAAAAAACTGCATGCTAATGTTTACGTGAGAGTGTGGACTAAGAATGTGGCTTACGGTATCTTTTATAGTTTGTTAGGAACAAAGATGCAGCATTTTTACATCATTAAATTACATGGTTTGTCAAACACGCCAAATTAACTTAATTCGGAGACCGTGTATGCTACCACTATTTCATCACACTTACTATTTTGCAAAATGGTGCTCTATCTCCATTCAGCAATAACCCTGTTCTACTAAATAATTATAAACAATAAGGAATTGTTCTTTTAAAATTATGCTTAACGAAATACCCATGTACGAAGCACGGGTGCCATTCTAGTTTTGATAAAATTTAGTTGGTGTTGATGTAACTCAATTGTCTTCTTTTTTTGAAAGCGATAAAAAAAATTTAAAACGCCCAAGGCCCATACGCTGTCAATATCGGTACATCGCTCCCTAGTCCCTATGCCCCTTGTACTATTAGGGTCATCTTTTCAAGCCCTAGCTGCAACACTCAGCCTCATGCAAAAAAAAAAAAGAAATTAAAAAAACTCAAAAATGGGAGATTTGCTGGCGATCTAAAAATCTCTTTTCTCCATTCTGCTATTATAGCTCAAGGTGGTTTCCAAAGTTCTCTTATAAGTGATTTAGAAATTTAAAAAAGATGTTTTATAAAAGTTCTCTTATATATAAGTATATATTTATTTTAAGGTCATCGGTTTTAAGATACATTTCAAAAAATAATTTGAATAATTAAATTAAAGGTAAAATATATCAAATTATTTAACATCAAATTGATATTAACCACTTGTTATCACTAGTACTTATTCAAAAACAAAGAATGATAATTTTGAAACCCAAAAAAATACAAATAATATAAGTGATTTAGAATCATTCGAACAATTAATGTTAGCAAAAAAAACATAAACTTAAATAGTTCCGAAAGCCATATAATTATAATTTTATCACTTAAAAATAGCATCATGTCATATCACTTATAATATATTCTTCGAAAATTATCACATTTAGAATTTAAAAATATGTTTTTTGAAAATAATAAAGTTTTAGCTTTCCACTTGCTTTTTCATATACTTACATATACATACATATATACGAATATACATATACCTACATACATACATATGTATGTGTGTATGAAAGCATATATATGTATGTATGTATGCATACATATCTATGAATACATACATACATATGTATGTATGTATGCATGCATATACATACATACACACAGATATATATATATATATATATATATATATCACATTCACAAAAAAATGAAAAAAAAGATATCACAGTAATTAGTTTTTTTATTGTGAATATCCAACTAAAATTTGAAAGTTCCCCTCGATGTGTATAAAAGTTGGTTGTCCTTCCATATAAAAAGAAGAACGATTTTGTCGTTGATAAAAATATCCATGGTATTTTACATGATTTTATAACTTTTGTACTTGAATGAAAAAAAATAATTTTTTCATTTTGATAATATAAATGAGTGCTCTGCTTGAATAAATACCAATGTTGTTTTTTAAAAAAACTATTAAACTAGAATGATAATTTCAATATATATATATATATATATATATATATATATGCACACACACATCAGTATGTATGGCATGTCTGTTGGACGTATGAAAAGACAACTGTAATTTAACTTCTGCTTAATGTAAAATAGTACATACAAACATGCAAATTTTTTCAGTCTACATATATTTCATGTACTACTTTTTATATAATTGCTGATTTTGTTTTGCATGCATGCGCCATATTGTATAAAACAGTTGGATGCATGAGTTCTACATGCATGTATGCCTATTTTTAATGCTAATACGTTTTATGAAACGTATGTGGTTATATGCATTCAGTTGCTAATATTTTGAAAAATGGTAAAATTTTATGCTGTTTAAAAAGACTTCATGACATTTATATTGTTTACTGTAATATAAAAAACTATTTTGAGTGGATCATTCATATTGCACTGTTCTTACTTTTATACTTACATTGATTAGAATTTGTACCAAATTTCTCGCTTGGGTAAGTTCTAGAAGAACCAAAATCAGTTATATTCATTACTATAATTATAAAATATTCTTTATAAACCATAATCAAATAATGAGTATAATTACTCAGTAAGAATTTATGAGTTTAGAATTTGAAAGTCGCATATCATATATAAAATTAATTAGATGCAGAAAATTACTAAGAACATTAATCTCGTCTCGAATTCATATTTAAATTTATCACTTTTACATAAAAGGAGAGCATGCAACATTACTCTTGAACATCATTAGGCTTGTAACGCAATAATAGTGTTCATTAATATAATAGTCTAATTAGTGGTAGAAGAAAATGCAGCATTATGAGGTACAAAAATCTTACACACAAAAATCTTACACATTGCATTACAAATATGATATCATTTAGCTCCCACATAACGATAGTAATACATAAACGTTAAAAGTTCTAGAACGATAGACAAACATTTTTAGCATCAGTGTAAAGTTAGCTATAGAGATTTTAGGATGCCAAATCCTTAAAAGCATGGATTCTATTATTCTCAACCCATTATTTCTTTAGTAATTGACTCGGATCCTTCAATTTGTTTAGTAAAAAATTCCTAGGCGGAAACCCAATTTCCATACACCTAATTTCAAATTCAAGTGTCGAACACCTAATTTCAAATTCAAGTGTCGAATCATTAAATTCAGCTGCAATTTTATCTCGAGCTTCTATATATGGTAAAGAATCTAATTGCAATCATCATATTCAAGTGTCCAAACTAATTGCTACTTTACTACAAAACAAAATTACATAGTGCATGAAATGCACTTTATAAACTAGAATATAAGAAGGTAAAATCTTGATTGAGCTGAGAGCAAAATTGATACCAATTGTTACTAAGATTGTCCGATAAATCCTACTTGCTTGAGGCTGGATGTTCATGTTAGAGCTATTTTCAAATTCACGTGAATCGACATTGTGCTATTCAATGATCCGTTTGGTTGATTTCCTTGCTTCATCTGAAAACATTTACGTCTTTGTCTTAATCTACTCGACTCACCATAAGATAATTTACAATGATTGTTTAGCTGAAATGATTGGGAAATTCTCCGTCACTAATTATCACATTTGCTAGCTTTTAAATGATCAAAAACAAAGAACCATGTAAATTTTGAGAAATAATTTATACTACAATCTCTTTAAGAAGGTGCCTCGGTTTTTTTAATAAATAAAACATGCAACTATTTGTGGGGATTGGTAGGGAACGTGTCAATTGCATTTTGTGATGCTGAGTGGGGGCATATGTATGTAAGAAGCGAAAATGACCAAACACCCTCTTATCATATAGAAGAAATATTAAAGGGTCTTTTAGACATTTCAAAAGCTTCAAAATGAAGTATCCTCATTATATATAGATATATATACATATACATATATATTGAAATTATCATTCTAATTTAACTGTTTTAAAAAAAAACAACAGTGGTCTTTATTCAAACAGAGCACTCAGTTTTAATGCCTTGAGAGTTCAAATCCCAAACCTTTGGAATCTCGGTCCAATGTAATTTACCACTTAATTAACACTTGAGCGAGTGATACTTGACCTGAATAGGGTATGTGTTGAGTTACCCGATTCATTTAGTTATATGAATTTGAATGCAAAAATAACATGTAAATTAGGAATAATTGTATAATTTTTAAGAGGGGAGAGCATTCATATAATTTTATTCTGCACATGTAACAAGCCTGACAGGTAGCAAAACCCCTCGTACATGATAGAAGCAATAGAAAATACTCCCAAATCTAATTATTTTTAACTATAGATTAAAGATGCGATCTAGAAATAACAATAAAGAAGTAGACAAACGAAGCCAAGAGTCAAAACAACAAGAAGATTGTTAGTCCTTAAGATGATGGTTTTGATGACAATAACCTTGAGACTTGTTATAAAATATAAATATTAACGTTATGGTTTAGATATATATATGTATATGCAGAATATAAACATGCAGGTACCAAGAATGAAGACTATACAGTATAGAGATTCAAGACTGGAGATATCAAGATTGAAGACTCATGAGTATCAAGATATCAAGATTTCAAGATTTCAACAGTACAAGATAATGTAGTTAGTCTAGAATTATGTTAAAACTTCCTGAAAGCATTTACATCTTTGTTCGAAATTTATTCGTGGAATGTAATCCACTTCGAGCCTGTTAAAGGGATGGAACCCTAGTGGGATGGAACCCACGATAATATCTAGTGGAACATATAGTGCTCCTATTTTGACATCCACTAATTTTATAAACGTATTTTTCAATAATATATCTCTTTTTTTTAAAATATTTTCAAAACTTTCTTTTCAAAAAGACATCTCTCTTGGTTTTAAATATTTTAGCCTCAAAACCATTTTTATCATTTTTAATATTTTGATTTCAAAATTGTCCTTGTTTTAAAACCATCTCTTATTTTAAATATTTAGCTTAAAATATTTTAGATTTTAAATCACTTTATAGATTAAGATTATATGTATTAAAAATTACTTTTTAAAATCTTTTATATGTTTAAACTATATTCAAATATATTTACAAAGTTTAGAAATTGTTTTGACAAATTATAGAAACTAATTTTAATAAGAAAATCAAAACATCATTTTTGTCTTGAGCATGTCGACATCTCTCAACCCCCATGTCGACATGGTGTCCCTTATATTCAATTTTCAATTTTCAAAAGAAGTGTCTATCCATCGTATCCTTTCACGAATAGATATGGCTGTTCTCTATTATAAATACCAGTAAGTTCTAAACGAATTTTCACAAGATTTCATTTATTTTCTCTCCTCTTCATCTTCCACATGTATTCTAAAGAATCTTAAACTATACTCTGTCGAAGTACCGAGTGAATCAAACTTGATTATCTCTTTTTTGATTCTCTGCCACTCTCTCCATAAGATCTCAGTGCTATTCAGAGTTATTGAATTTTTTTAAATCAAACTATTGAGGGAAAGGTGCGGTTGAGCCTTGAAATCGATTGAGTGTGATTGTAGCCCGGAAATTAGTTAGGTGATCTTGTAGCTTGGTTAAATCAAGAGAGTTTGCCCTGGACTCAAATACAGGAAGGTGTACCTCATTGCCTTGAAACCAAGGGTGTAATCTGGAAGATTATTTTGACAAGAAAACCGTACGATTGTACGGGACTGGATGTAGGGTAACCGTAACGATCCAAAATTTTATGATCTTATTTATTTAATTAATTGAAATTTCGTGGAATTTTAAACAATAACATTTGATAATAAAAATTTATTATTTGGAATACGCCTAATTAAACATAGCAACCGGTAAATTTTCATTTGATAATAATGAAGTTTATTTTCTTGTGAAATTTTATTTCAATTTAAATTAGTTAGAAATTAATGATAATAAATGTTTTCCAAACTTGAATACTTTTATGTAGAAAATTTCTAAATCATCTTCTGAGGGAGTCGTCATCTTTCGTTTTTTCAAATTCGGACTTCTTTAGCTCCGCCGATCTTATTTTCTGCATTTTAGCTGCATTTTCCGCTAGCAGAAATTCGAATTTTATAATTCGATCGTACCACTAATATCTATATACCGTTTTGATCGTCTCTTCGTGTTGATCTCCGTGATATATTCATTTGTATAGTTCGAGGTCTGGCACACCACGAAATCAGTAAAACGGTTATCGTATCGGTAACCGTTTTCAAACATTTTGACTTTGGTAACCTTTCATTTAACCAACGTTAAAACTGTATAGCCACTTGCCTTCTTATTTTCTGAATTCATGATGACTTTTGCTTTTCCACATCGGTTCCAACATTTTTCTGGTTGGTTTCTTTTCTATGTGTTCCATCCTTTTAAAAAACGTTCTACCTTCTTCTCCTTTCTCTGTTATTACTCGAAAAATATAAAAATATATAACATCTTTGTTTCTTTCTTCCTGGCGAGTCATTGTTTCCTCGGCCATGGTTTTATAAAAAAATAAATGAAATCGCCAGCAAACCCCGATCTTCCCAGTGCACCCAAACTTCGGCCTGCCGCCTCCTCTCTGCCGAAACCCAAAGCCGAGAAGCACACAAACACCCTCCTCCTTTTTCCTACCGCTCCTCTTTGAAACTTTTCCCCTCCATTTATTTTTCTCGTTTGCCTGTACAACTCACGTTCAAAATTTTTGAGAAGGCGATCGTCTTCCATCCTTCGGCATCCCGCCTTCGTTCGCCTCATTGAAGCTCTGCTCGACCTTGACTACCTCCGTGCAACTCGGTCCTTCACCACAACCCAGACCTGCCGACCTTTGACTCAGACCGCCCCTCCTTTCCCTATGCTAGCACGCTACCTACACACTCACCACCTTCCGTCAACTGGGTTGCGCGCTTCCATTTGCAGTGCAAGTTTATATAAATCAAAGCTTTATTTGTCGCATTCGTGCCCATCCTTTTTCGCTTTGAAATCCGTGTTGGATTCACAATTCGCTCCCATTCTCGTCCATCTTTAGCCTCGAATGACTGAGTAATACAACATTTGAGACTCACCTTTGGAGTTTGGAGCTTCGCTTGGAGATCCAGCTATCGATTCAGCTTTCAGTTTTTCCAGATGATTCGTTCAGAGAGGTCATCAGTTTGTATTGAAGACTTCACTGTATTTGAGATATTCTGCTGTATTTTATTTCTAACTCTGATGTTTATATAGTAGCTTCATGAGCTACTATTTATCTACTTCGCTGCGTTATTATTATATTACTCAGTGTATGTGATTATGTGATTGATTTATTTACTGTATATGTTGAGCTTTGCCAAATTTAAATTAACAATACGATATTTTGAGCAATTCAAGTCCGACATGTGTGGATGTGAATGGTCGAAAAATATCGAGTCGTTACAGTTGATATCAGAGCTTTGGCTCTAGGCAAAACTTGGCATATATGGTAAATTTATTTGCAGAATCACTTTCGTTCAAGCTTGAATTCTTCCTCTTTGATTTGGTTTTCTTTTGGACTTTGTAACGTTTCTTGCGGTTCCAAAATCCATTGTCTTCTCGCCATATTCGTGTTCATTGATTCTGGAGTATCCCATAACTCAATTTCGCATGTTTGCTATAAGAATAGGTGATCCCGCAAATCTTTGAATGATTTGTAAAGGGGTAGAACTCCTTTACAAATGGGCATTTAATCACCGAAGGTTTCTGTATCCTTAGTTTAGATGTCGTTATCTCTTGCGATCGAATGTTGATTGCCTCGGAATTCTGCATCGATCATATTCCTGAAGTCACGGTTGACTCGGTTAAGGTCGTCCGATTTGTATAAGTATATCCATCCTCTATTTTGAAATTTAATTATCTCATCTTCGTTCGAGCCTATCTTCGAATCAGAATTCTATTCGATTGGAGTTCCTCTAATTTGAATCTCTATCTTTGTTTTGAAATCCATTCTTGAATCATCCTTTGAAAAAAACTCGGGTTTGTTGTATTTTAGAAATTGTTTTATATATGAAAATTATTATTTTGATAAGTATGATTATATTCTATATATAAAAGAGAAAATGTTTTCGACAAGGATTATATACCTTTATAAAAACAAGAATTTGATGTTTTGATAGGATTTGGAATTTTGAAAATTGTAAGAATTTGATTTATATGAAAATGATTTATAACTGAAGGGTTTTGAATTTGAATTTCGAGGAATTGAACTCCAGTGTTTTGAAATTGGTTTTAAGATTTTAGAAAATATATAATAATACGATTTAAAAGTATTTCCCGAATAAGAAATGTTTCAAATGAATTCAAATGAATTCCAATGATTTTGAAGAAATTTCAAAGAAGTTTTCAAGAAAATAGAAGTCCAAAACTCACTTGTATCACTGGAAAATAATTTCGATAATGAGTGCACGCATCATCGACATTGATTTTCGAGTTTCAGGTGGGGGAGAGGCCATTTTAGTAGCTTTGCTATGCGAGTTATTTTGTGGAACCAATTTTGATTTCAGATTTCGAAGTATGATTTGATATTCGAAAGATATATGCGTGTATATACATATAAAACGATTTGAAGTGATCCCGGTGTCCAGTCCTCGAGTTTCGGATTTGATATTATCCTATCTATTGAAATTAATTTACCGATTTGTTGTTGATTTCCAACTCTAAATTGGAAATTTGATTTCTTCGACTATTTTGAATGTTCGAGCACTTCCAAATCAAGGTTTAAATTTTCAAAGCTAAGTAATTTCGAAAGTATAAATCATTCGATAAAGTAAATGAATTTGAAATGTTTTGTTATAAATGAATAAGACTATTTTGAATTATACTAATTTGAAATTTTGTTTCAAAGTGTTTCGAATAAAATTTAGTTCTAAAGGTTTTGGCTTTGGATGTCTTTTATAAAACTATATATATGTAGAATAATGATTTTCAAAAGGTAAATTGGATCTTTCGAATAGAAATAAATAGTTTAAAGGTTTTAAAGGGACAGCTATAAACTTGAAAATCATTTTGGGTATAATTGATTTTGAGAAAATTATTTGGTTTCGAAAATAGATTGGTATTTAAAACCCAGTATTTATATGAGGATTTTGGAAATGAATTTGTTTGACGTAAATTATGTGATTTGGAAGCTAGGATTATTTTCTAAGCCCATTATTTGGAAACTTTGAAACTGAAGATATTAAATTTGGAAGAAATAATTTGGTGAAATCATATATGATTTTAAAACTGAAACAATATTGAAAGGAATTGAAACTGAGAACATTGTTTTACTCGATACTTGATTTGGGAGTTTTCGAACTTATATAAAATTGATTTGTACAAGTATGAAGTTGATTTGAAAAATATTGGTTTGGAAAGGTACTCAATTCGTAAAGCGAAATCTTATATAATCGAAGTCTATATAAGTATGATTTGATATACCATTTACTTTGAAAGTATTCGATTTGAAAATGAAATCTTATATATAATGAACTTTATATAAGTATGATATTTGAAAGTGATTTGAAAAGGTACTATATGATACATATTTTCGAAGTAAAGATATGGAAAGTGCCCTCTGATTGATATCCGCTTTGTGGCCACATTGTGTATTCATTCTATCGATATTATCCTCTCTGATTTGGGTTTTCCGGATGTGATACTCGAGTGTCCTACCATGGCATAACCCATGGTCGTTTTTTGGGTAGCGTAATCCGCAAGGCAGAGATTTCTTAAAGGATACAGATGTTCCCTGGGGGAACCAGGCGTAACCATTGTTATGTATCCTACGGTCTATCGGTTTTGTTGTCGTGGCGTAATCCGCAAGGCAGAGATTGCTTAAAGGGTACAGATGTTTCCTGGGGGATTCAGGCGTAACCATTGTCATATATCCTGCGGTCCACAGTTTTGGTTATCATGGCGTAATTCGTAAGGCAGTGATTGCTTAAAGGTACGAATGTTTCCTGGGGGATTCAGGCGTAACCATTGTGTATCTGCGATCTAGGTGATTTGTTTGGATTGTACGTTCCATATTGGTTTTTGAAGGTTTTCAAGTATTTTCATTGGATGTTGAAACAGGTCTACTAAGTACTTGAAGAATTCTAGCTTTGCGCCTGATCAACGCAGCCAGAGTCTGCAAGAACGAGGATAAACTTATTGAGACATCGAGTTATAAAAGTATTTTATTATAAAGGTATTTTATTTCCAAAGTATCTTTCAACAAAGAAATTCTGTATTAATATTTGAAATTGAAATTCTTATGGTTTGAATTAACTATTCGTGTCAGATACTATTCTTTTGAATCTACCTTATCTGCTCAGCTTTATTTATTCACCTATATTCTTGTTTTCCAAATTTACCTTCTTTTCCTTTTTGAATATATCATTTTAAAATATTGTTTACTTATATACTATATGGTTTAATAGAAAATTATTAGTGTTATAAATATTTTTGAAGTTATTAATCAAATAAAACATATTTAAAAAGGATTATTTATTTATTAATAATATTTGAAAGGTATCTTGAGATAAAATTTATAAGTTTCTCTGAATATATAATTTAAAAAAATTATATAAATGGAAATATTTTGATTTGCAAAGTTTATAAATGACTATTTATGGATATAATAAATGGGTTTAACCAAATTATTAAATTTAACTTGAAATCTATTTGGTTTTAAATTAATTGTTTTATTTTATATTTCAAAATCTATTTCTTTTTGGTTGTTTCTATTCTTCTACCTCCTTCCTTTTCGGGGACGAAGAGTTTTGAGTGGGGGAGAGTATGACGACCCAAAATTTTAGTGATTTTATTTAATTAATTGAAATATCGTGGAATTTTAAACAATAAAATTTGAAAATAAAAATTTATTATTTGAAATATGCCTAATTAAACATAGCAACTGGTAAATTTTCATCTGATAATAATGAAGTTTATTTTCTTGTGAAATTTTATTTCAATTTAAATCAGTTAGAAATTGATGATAATAAAATGTTTTTCAAATTTGAATATTTTTATATAGAAAATTTCTAAATCATCTTCTGAGGGAGACCTCATCTTTCGTTTTTTCACATTTGGACTAATTAAGCTCTGACGATCTTATTTTCTGCGCTTTAGCTGCATTTTCCGCTAGCGGAAATTTGAATTTTATAATTCGATCATACCACTAATATCTGTATACCATTTTGACCGTCTCGTCACGATGATCTCCGCAGTATATTCATTTATATATTTCGAGATCTGGTACACCACGAAATCAGTAAAACGATTATCGTATCAGTAATCGTTTTCAAACTTTTTGACTTCGGTAGCCATTCGTTTAACCAACGTGTAAAACTGTATAGCCACCTGCCTTCTTATTTTCTTAATTCACGATGACCTTTTCTTTTCCACATCGGTTCCAACATATTTTTGATTGGTTCCTTTTCTATGCGTTCCATCCTTTTAAAAAACGTTCTGCCTTCTTCTCCTTTCCTTGTTATTACTCGAAAAATATGAAAATATATAACATCTTTGTTTCTTTCTTACCGCCGAGTCATCGTTTTCTCGGCCATGGTATTATAAAAAAAATAAATGAAATCGCCAGCAAACCCCGATCTTCCCAGTGCACCCAAACTTCGGGTTCCGCCTCCCCTCTGCCGAAACCCAAAGCCGAGAAGCACACAAACACCCTCCTCCTTTTTCCTACTGCTCCTCATTGAAACTTTTCCCCTCCGTTTATTTTCTCATTTGCCTGTATAACTCACGTTCAAAATTTTTGAGAAGCCGATCGTCTTACATCCTTCGACCATCCCGCCTTCGTTCGCCTCATTGAACTCTGCTCGACCTTGACTGCCTCCATACAACTCGGTCCTTCACCACAACCCAGACCTGTCGACCTTTGACTCAGACCGCCTCTCCTTTCCCCATGCTAGCACGCTACCCACATACTCACCCCCTTCCGTCAACTGGGTTGCGGGCTTTCATTTGCATTGCAAGTTTATATAAATCAAAGCTTTATCGTCTCATTCGTTCCCATCCTATTTCGCTTTGAAATCCGTGTTGGATTCACAATTCGCTCCCATTCTCGTCCATCTTTAGCCTCGAAAGACTAAGTGATACAACATTTAAGACTCACCTTTGGAGTTTAGAGCTTCGCTTGGAGATCCAGCTATCGATTCAGCTTTCAGTTTTTCCAGATGATTCGTTCAGAGAGGTCATCAGTTTGTATTGGAGACTTCACTGTATTTGAGATATTATGCTGTATTTTATTTCTAACTCTGATGTTTATATAGTAGCTTCATGAATTACTATTTATCTATTCCGCCGCGTTATTATTATATTACTCCGTGTCTGTGATTTTATAATTGATTTATTTACGGTATATGCTGAGCTTTGCCAAATTTAAATTAACAATATGATATTTTGAGCAATTCAAGTCCGACATATGTGGATGCGAATGGTTGAAAAATATCGCGTCGTTACAGTAACTCCGAAACAGTATAAAATCCCGGCGTGTTCTTTCCTTTACTGCTTTTATTTAGTATTTGCATCTGTGTTTGATTCTGTGATTATATCCGTGTCTATGAATTGCATTTGTTGGTGATTATATTACATAAGTTTCAAGAAGATTTAGAAAATCTATAAAACACTATTCATCTCCCCTCTAGTATTATTCCAGCCTTAAGATCCGTTATCCGCATTTCTCACAAAGATCATAATTTTTTTAGATAAGTAAGCTATGTTATTAATCACTAGGTTAAAATGTTAATTTTTTTCCGAAAGTTAGACATGTTGTTAGAATTAGTAGCGATACGGTAAAGGTTATAAGTTCCACCAAAAATTGATTTAAACCCTTTTTTTTCAAATAAGGTTTTCGTTATTACTATTAGATTTCCAAACCTATGTCCCTAATAAAGACACATTAAGATTATACAAATTTATAATTCCTAAAACCCCGTCCTCTTTGGATTTACAAACAGTTTCCCAATTAACAAAGCAGTTTATACTACTATATATCAATCCCCACTTCATAGCCAATTTCTTTTAATTTTATCTATTTTGCCAATTACCCATTTTGAAAAAAGACAGAAAGACGTCCAACGGATCAGCAAGGCCCATAGTACTAAGTTAATAAGGATGATCTATTTGCTCAAGATAATAGTCTACAGTTCAAAGTAGAAAATTGTCTATTGATTTTGTTGATTTTTATTGATCTGTCTTCACTTTTAAGCTTAGTTGATCTAATCACGATTCCTACGTAATGTATTAGAAATTTCATGATCTTTTAGTTAAGTGTGTTAGCAACAAGGTTTTCAACATTATCAGTATCATTTAAGATAAAACCAAACTCTTTCCAAAATTTATCTAAGGCTCGAAAGCATTTCAAAATTGCATAAAATGAATTTGAAAGTTGTGCTATTGCAAGGTAATGAGCGGTAAAAAGCTTGGTGTCATCTACGAATTGATATCACTTATGATATCATTACCAGCTCCATCAAGAGTACCATTTGCAATGGAAACCTTAATGATCTTAGTGAACACGTCCACTGCTAGGTTGAACAGCAAGGAAGACAATGGACCCCCTTGCCTAAAACCGCATTTAGGTTCAATTTTATTTCCTAGAATACCATTAACCATTATATTTGAGGTACTGGTCTTGAGCAATGACATAATCAAATCTACCCATCAAGAACTAAAATCCTAGCTATTAATAGGTCTTTAAGGAAGAATCAATCTATTGCATCAAAAGCTTTAGCAAAATCAAATTTTAAAAGAACGTAGGCTATGTTATTTTACAACTGTAATTTATGAATTCTTAGACCATCGCAACCTCGTTCGTTATATTTCTGCCCTTGATAAAGATCGATTGTGTTTTATCGATTAAAATTTTCATTTTAGTGACCAACCTTTTAACTAGGGCCTTTAAGAAAATTTTAGAAGAAAATTTTATTAACGAAGTAGGCCAAAAGTCCTTCCTTTCTTATGCAGTAGAAATACATGCAAAGTTAAAGATGCCTAATTGTAAACTATCATTATGTTAAATATCCAAATTAAGTCACATATTAAAATATGCCATAATTTCTTATAGAAAAGCATGGGAAATCCATCTAGTTCAGGTGATTTATCACTTGTCATATCGGTGATAGTCCTAAAAGTATCCTCTTTCAAGAATGGATTATCCAAATCATCTAATGTAATCCTTGAATTTTGAGGATATAAATCATTCCACCTATCTTTAATTCGATGATTATTATTAGTTTCCAAATTTATTCGAAGTGGTTTGTAAAGGTTATATTAAGTTCATTTTGATCAAAAATTTCCACATTGACAAGCACCATTGTCGCAATGATTAAATGATTTGATTTTGGTGCGAGAGGTCACAAGTTCGAAACTTACATAGCGTGATTTGAACGCTATTGACATATGATATGTTGTCCTAGTGACATGCTGTATATAAAGTACCATTTCAAATTTTTTTTTTCCACATTATTAATAAGCAAGGAGTTATAGTATTACTGCGCCCTAGAAAAGACCTTAGTATTCTTCTCACCATCTTCAATCAATTGAATCCTAGATCTCTACTTCAACATTTTTCATGAAGACAGTACTGTATTAATTGATTGCAAAATGAATGTTACAAGCAGTTTGGCCCAAAGACTTTACACATAAGCTTGTGCATTCAAGAAACTATACAAATGAAAAAAAAGGAAAGTTCCCAATTCAGTGTTAAACAGGGGTTTCCCTTCTATGTCTGCCTTATATTAATTTTGCAAAATTTTACAATAATCAAATGGAAATATGTAGAAATTGGGTTCTTCTAATGCTTTACCTTCATCTCAGCAGTCTTTTAGAGTAGGAGCTTCATCGCATTCCAGAACTTTAACCCATGCTTGGATTATGGTGATAAACAAATCAATCTGGGGGTTCCTCTTTACATTCAAATGGAATGCCCCAAAATTCTACTACTTTAGCATACGACTGAGATGTACCAGTTATTTATTTGATTTATGCATAAGGATTTTCAGGTATATTCAATCTCTTTACAGATGCTAAATTTATCTTTTGATTTATTCATAAAGATTCTTGCATTTCTTTCTTTTCAAAAAGAAATAGAAGTGACAAGTCTAATGATGTCTCTAACTCTATGTTTATGCTTGAAATTTTGATTGAAATAATCAATTTCATCATAGAAATCATAATTATTATAAACTTGAAGCCCGCATCTTAAGTTGCTCCAACTCCATATGTATACAACATTCAAAAAGTTGGTGCTTGATGTCATCTGTTTCTTGATTGCATGACACACATTTATCATTTTCGAAGATGACATGTCTCTGTGTAAGTCTATTTTTTGTTGAAAGTCTATTGGTGATTAGCTTTGAATACACACATCCTCATTTTAAGGCAACAAATTTGTCCCAAACAAAATTATGCCAAAATACTACAATGAAGCGAGGTGTGAGGAGATCTATTGCTGTTTTAAAAGTGTAATTACCTTTAGCATCATTCACCCAATACCGCTGATTATTGTTTCCTTGATAAATTACTACTTGCTTCATCTCATCAATTAAGAAATTGTTTAGAGCATGTTACCTGGTTGTCGTTGATTGTCGATAGGTATGCTGCTTGCTTCTGAATTTACCCCATCTCATCAATTTCATCATAGAAATCATAATTATTATAAACTTGAAGCCCGCATCTTAAGTTGCTCCAACTCCATATGTATACAACATTCAAAAAGTTGGTGCTTGATGTCATCTGTTTCTTGATTGCATGACACACATTTATCATTTTCGAAGATGACATGTCTCTGTGTAAGTCTATTTTTTGTTGAAAGTCTATTGGTGATTAGCTTTGAATACACACATCCTCATTTTAAGGCAACAAATTTGTCCCAAACAAAATTATGCCAAAATACTACAATGAAGCGAGGTGTGAGGAGATCTATTGCTGTTTTAAAAGTGTAATTACCTTTAGCATCATTCACCCAATACCGCTGATTATTGTTTCCTTGATAAATTACTACTTGCTTCATCTCATCAATTAAGAAATTGTTTAGAGCATGTTACCTGGTTGCCGTTGATTGTCGATAGGTATGCTGCTTGCTTCTGAATTTACCCCACCCAGTAGTTCAAATGTAGCAGCACCTAACCTGTCAAGTAGTTTTGATCCATTGAACCATCGGTCAAACAAAAAACTAGTGGACTGACCATCTATAATCCTCCTCTCCATGCCTTTGAGAGCCATTTACCTAAGCGCAAGCATTCTTTTCCAATTTCCAGACTGAGAAACATTGATATTGCAATCCCAATAATTATGTTGTAAGTATTTGTTTCTAATCCATGTAGACCAGAAATAAGTTTTGTTTAAAAAATCCCACACCAATTTTATTCCATATGCTTCGTTAATTCCTTGAAACGCCTTCTGATTTTATTTGACACATTACTCTCTAAAAAATCTTGTTGTAGTTGCCCTTCTATATGAAATTTGGACACATTTTGATTATTTTATTGCGCACAGTTGTAGGAACTTTATAACTTTGAGACCAAAATATGTCTAAAGGTTGAATAGTATAGTGAATGAGTTACAATTCTACTAGTAATACCGAAACATTTTCATTCCTATCCTTCAATTCTCTTTCTAATTATCAATTGAGTTGTTTCGTGCTTCAACTTTTAAGTATTTACTGGATAATGGCAGGCCTAACTCTTTTATTGGCAATTCACCTTCTTACAGACCCAAAATATCACATATAACTTCTTTTTTAGTGTAATATCTACCAAAATGGATTCTTGATTTGCAACATTTATCTGTAGCCTAGCTACTACATGCATTTTTCTAAATATTTTTTTAATTGAAGTTGCTGCTTGATGGTTCGCTTTGCAAAAACTGAGAGATCATTTACATATATGAGATGAGTGAGATAAGGCTTAACTTTGTGTATGGGCTTGATTTTTCCACTACTCACTTCAAGTCCATGAGCATAGAGAAATATTCCATAATGATGGTAAATAGGTACGGGGACAATGGATTCCCTTACCTAATACCATATTACCATTATTACAGGTAAAGTATCTGTTTGAGATGCCCATATACAATATAGAGAAGGAACTGGTGGATATTAGCTCTTTGATTATTTTTGTCTGCTTGGAAGGGGATTTCATATGTTGCATCATGTGTATTGTGAACTCTCCGTTCATTGAATCAATGCTTTTCTGATGTCAATCTTGATGCATAAGTTATTGGTAGTGGTTGAGTTGAAACAATCTTATATGTTCATGAGCGAGCGTTATGCCTTATACAATATAAGAGAAGGAGCTGGTGGATATTAGCTCTTTGATTATTTTTGTCTGCTTGGAAGGGAATTTCATATGTTGCATCATGTGTATTGTGAACTCCCTGTTCATTGAATCAATGCTTTTCTGATGTCAATCTTGATGCATAAGTTATTGGTAGTGGTTGAGTTGAAACATCTTATATGTTCATGAGCGAGCGTTATGCCTTATGCAATATTTATTTTTGGAATGCACACAATGCTGGTTTTCTAAATGAGAAGTTGAAATGTTGGTTTAATTCTGTTAGTAAGAAGTTTAGAAAGCACTTTTAATTTTATATTGTATTAGGCAATAGGTCTGCAGTCATTTATAAATTCAGGAGTGATTTTCTTGGGGATTAATGCTGAAAATGTATGATTAATCTCCTTTATGATTTTTCCTTCTTCAAAGCAACTTTGCATAGCATTAAGAATACTCTCCGTTAGTTTGTCCCAACATATTCAACAAAATAAGAAGAGAATCCATCATGACATGATGCTTTATCTATAGAGGTGCTAAATACTGCATACTTCAGTCCTTCCTTGGTAAAAGTTGTACAGAAATTTTTTCCCAAATTCTGTTATTTTTTCCTTACAAGTTATGTCTGGAAATTCTTGACCGAGTCCACTTTTGTTGTACAAGGCTTTGAGGAAGTCGATTGCTTCATTGGTTAATTCCATTTTTGAAGTCGGATTAACACCTTATTGATTAATTAAGTTGATGAAAGGGTTGGTGTGAGATTTTTTTGACATTTTGGCATAAAATAATTTTGTTGCAACATCAGCTTGAGTTAACCAATCATATTTGTAATTTTGTTTGAATAAAATTGCCAACATATGAAATTTTTGTTGATATTCCAACTTTGCTTCATAATACCTTTTGAAATTAACTTCATTGTCATTTGTATCTAAACATGCTTGTAGGCTACAATACTCCCTACACTTATAAACTTCTGTTTGCAAATTACTTTTGTTGTCTCCATTCTTTCAAAGTGTGCTTCATTTGTTTTGTACTTGTAGTAAATTGTACAAATGATTACCTATTTGGGGAATATATAGTTATTCTGCAATTTTAGACATATAATCATCATATATACACCAATAATTGCAGTATTTGAAAGGTCTTGCGTCAAATGTCATTTTCAAGTCTAGATGTCCATGTAAATTTAAACTCAATTACTTCATAGTCCATGAGCCCACAGTTAATTAAACAAGTATTAAGCTCATCAGTTTTTTTAGTAGGCAGACATCTACCACCAAATTTTTCATTGACAAGTCTCATGCAATTCAATTCCCCTAATAAAAGCCGTGGAAGATTAATTGAAGTACTGTCCGTTTCTAACCTCTCCCATAGACTTCTTATAGGAGTTTCATGAGTTTTTGCATATATGAATGAGATAACAAGTTCAACTCCCCCCTATTTGCATTAGGACAGTAATGCATTGCTTACTTGATGATAGTTGCATACCATCCCAATAGTATTTTTCAACGTACGCCAAAATTCTATAGTTATAGCTGAATTCAGTGTTGTCTAGAGTTAACTATCTCCCAAATATATCTCATAGTAAAATATTATTTTTGCTAATCTTTGTTTCTAAAAGGGCAACAACGAAGCATTTATCATCTTTAACCACTTTTTTAATGTATAACCACCTCTCTGGGGCTATTGACCCCTCTTACATTCCATGTTAGAATAGTCATTAATTGTGATTTCTGGTAAGCCTGTCACTCCTCCTTACTATACAAGGAGTTGGATTTTCAAAATTCTCACTGCCTTTTTTGTTTTTACTTTCTTAGCATCATTTAGTGCTTTCCATAGTTCATTCATGCTAATTAACAACTCAACAAGTGGGACTTTATGCAAAATTATGGGGTTAGCATGTGTTAAAGAAGTAGAACTTGACTTAGCACTTTCCTTCATTGGAATTATTGTGACTGTAGTGGAAGCAACCATTGGTTCCTGAATTACAACAGAGTTTTCATGAGTAATATTGTAATTTGCACTGAGATTATGTAACATATATTGTTCAAGGAAGGAAAGATATTATGGGTTTCTTTGCTCGATGATGACTTTGGGAGGGCATGGACTTCTTGCAAAGCTTGTTCATTGATATGAGTGGAGATGAGTTGGTTTGTGTATGATGCTGCCTGCTTTGAGTCAACTTTGTGTTCATTGGGATTTGATCTTGAACATGAGGTTTGATTGATTTGTACAGGTGTGGCATTGTCCTTCCTCTAGTCCTTATTTTCTCGTTGATCGAGTTGATGAAATGTCCCTCTAACTGAGAGTTCTACATCACTCATTGTTGTTTTATATGTTGCGATTTCTTTTGTTGAGTGATGATTTTCCATTTATGTTTGCTTTTCGGCATATTCAGTTGTTAATTCTGAGATATAAGTACCCTTTTCATTGATTTTGTCTGATGGATTTTTTGTACTAGCATTCTTTGTTTGAGATATTTAGATCAAGTTTAGAGTTTGAAGAAGCTATAGTAGGCATAATATAATGGTACCTATGCTGGCTAAGATTTATATTCTACTTTCGAAATGTTTTCTACACTATGCACTAATAATAATATCAAAATTGATTTGATTTTGCGTATCAAACATCTTTGACTAAATAAAAAGAAATCTCCTCTAAGTCTGCGTTTGCATTATGTGTGTGGTGGGAGGTCTTATGGTAGTTACATTTTCAAAAACATTGCGAATCTATTTTAAAAATTATTTCTGTACTTTATTTTAAAGAAAATAAATAAACTGTTTTGAGTTCTCACACCAGTCATATGACTGACTCAGAGTTTATTGTTTTCTTTCCTAAACTCTGGGTGCCCACCAATTTCCACACGGGCAGTCAAGAGTTAAGGTTTATCAGGATATTCTGGAATTCAGGAGTTGCAGGAGGCAAGCTGGATGGCATGGCGTAATCACTAGTATATAGTATTTCTTTTCCGCTGTTTGTTGTTGTACACTCTGATGATATGGTGTAATGTAATGTGATGTAATAACTGATATAGTTATTTGTTTAAAGATTATTCATTTATCTATTATATGTTGTTCCGCTGCGATTGTGAGATTCTGATATTGTTCTGTTGTTTTCTTTCTGTTTTATTTCTTTTTCTCTCTTCTTCTATCTCTTTCTTCTTCTTTAACCATAACGGTACGGTTTTCCGGCCTTCGATTGCTCGACAGTTGATACAGTAGACGTATTGATGTCGGTGTTCGGGGACGAAAAATCGCTAGACGTTACAAATTTTATGTTGCCTCGCAGGTTGAAGGGACTGCAAATGAAATCAATATGAAAACATCTCAGTTTTTTATTTGTTACATTTTTCTTCTCTATTGTGAACATCAACCTTCTTTGTTTTCATCGTAAGATCCAAATTTTACATTAGTATTGTGAATAACTAAGGATGGAATTTACATAGGTATATTATACGAAAGTTGTCTTCTTATGCCTTTTCCAACAACTTTTCTATTATTATCTATTAAGTACCAAAACAGTAGTTTATAAGCTAAAATAAGAGAATTTTTTCCTGAACACAAGAGAAAGTAAATACCACCTAAAAAGGTCTTAGGTTTTCCCATAAGCAGACTCGATATTTATTTATGGTTTGAGTAAACTAGTAGGGGGATAATAAAACTATATAAGGGTAGTCAAGATTGGGCTTGATTTTCATATGGTAAGCCAGCTAAGTAAATGGGTACTTGTTGAGTTGAAGAGGCGATTTGATGTTTATTTCTTTAGATGTAAAACTATAATATACAAGGAAAGAGCCATGTTTGGTACAAATTCGTAACTATTTAAGTGTGAAATTAGCGTACAAATCACGCATTCTAACTAAAAAGAAAAGGACGCGGGAAAATTCATTAAACTGAACATAGCTATAAATTTAAAATGACCATTCTCTATTTTTCCTGTGGCAAGTTACAAATTTCATTTTCATTTTTAGGTGATTATTCACTTAGATAAGCAACAACAACAAGTGATGTCTATATTAGAATAAAGTCCATGTAATTCAAGAGGCAATATATGGAAATATATGATAAAAAGTGATTAATAAGTTATTCATTGGACTAATTTAATGATTCTTATATCTATAGTTTAACCAGATAGTACTTTAAATTTCTTGTTATTGTACAAAATAAAAAAATAAAGGATATATGCAGTGGAGATTTGTTATCGATGTGTTTATTAACAATCCTTTTCTACGCCGTATGAATAGATGAAATTTATTGAAAATGAATTTGATTTGTGATGATAATGATTAAATTATATTTAATAAAAGATTTTGTCGCACTAAATTGAAATTAAAGTATTTAATTGAATAAAATTGTGCGCCTATCGATATATAATTTGTAAAATAAAGTTTGAATTAATTTGAACTAGATCGAAACATTTTTATAAGCATATGACAAAAATTAAAATTTTAAATTGAAGTTTGAAGGGAATTAATTAAAGTTGGAGTAGAAAGCCAAATAAATCAAGCCCAAGCCCATTTTTCACTCCACTCCATTTTTCAAGCCGTTCTCCCAACAATGAAGTTGTGTCCAATTTCAAACGTGTGCCCTAATTATCATTTTGCCCAACTCGTGCAGAGGGAGAAAAAAAGGAAAAAGAAGCGATACCGAATTGGATACGCAAGGGGGCTGGCAACGCGGAGGTGAGAACAGCAATGACCGCCGCTGCTGGCGATACAAGGTCGAACGCACGAACTTTAGGTGCGCGTTTGGGTAGCGATGACGCTTTAGGGACGACAATGGAGGAGATGCGATGTTGGTGGCGAGCTTGAGTAGGCCGACAGCTGTAGGAGCTGCGATTGGGTGATGTGATTAGCACTGGTGGTTAGGCTGAAATATGCGTTGAGGGTTTGGCAACGGCAGTGGCAGAGGCGTGAGATGCAATTGCTGATAGCAGAATTTGGGCTGTGCATGGTTGAAGATGGGGACGACAAGGCGGGTTTGGCAAGCTAGGCGGTCATTTCTCAGTCATTCGTTCCACCGTTCATCGTGCGGTGAGTTGTTTAACTCAGACACACACACACATATATATATCTTATGCTATTTTGCATGCCTTATTTGTGAATTACACCAATCTTTGATTGTGAATAATTGAAATGATTGATATACAATTTCATGCTATGGTGTGTTGAATTGGTCGAGTTATGTGTTTGTATATTGGATTTGATTGGATAGTTAACTATGAAATTACACGTATGTTGAGAACCATCAAAAATGCATTTAATTTTGTAGCTATATTATACCATGATTGTGAACTGTTTGTGTGAGCAAAGTTGTCATTTCATTTTTGGCTGATTTAGCGTTTGCACTCATTTTGAATATTGATGGATGGTTTTAATTTTGTTGAAAATTTCAAGTGTGATTTTCTCAATTTTGGAATTCTTGTTAAAATTACGATTGAAATTTTATTGAACCATATTGAATGCTCAACTCATTTCCTTATTCAAATTCTAATTCAATCGTTTAAATTGGTTTATTTATTTATAAATCCTCTAAAATCACCGTCTCAATTATATTTTAAATTTGAGTATTCTTAATTGCAAATAAAATATATTTCAAATAAAATATATTTCTCTTTATAAAATAGGTCTATCATAAAAGAAATTTATCATATTTCAAGTGATTTTGATTATAGAAGTTATTTAATAATATTTGGAAGAGTTTTCAAGTTTTCTTATTCATGGTAGTAAACAATAATACAATAACTTGTATGCTTACGTAGATTTGAGATGTTCTTCCCCCAAAAAACCCGATTACTACATCTTTTATCAAGTTTTTGTCTCAATGGTTTTCTTGAACAAAATTTGTTGACCACTTGAAAGTCCCCTAGAAAGTGAAAATTGTATAGCATGAACAATGTTATTATTGCTTAACTTAATATTGAGTTTATGATAAATACTTTTATATCTAAGTTCTTTTTTTTCAATCATATTCCACATAACGTTGCTAATAGTTCATATTATACAACAATGGTTGACGCGATTGCAGAATGCGGTCGTGGAATTGATCCACCAACTGCATATGAAATATCACACTCGTACCTTGAAATGGAAATAGAAGAAATTGGACAATATATTAAAACATTGCATAATTTCTGGATGAATATGGTTGCACATTAATGTGTGAGGGCTGGAGTACACATAATCGACGAAAAATAATAAATTTTCTCGTGTTCTTTACCCATAAAACGGTATTTATTTAATCCGTGGATGCCACGAATGAATTCCAAAGTGGAGATATATTTGTGGATTAATGGGTGATGTCATTGAAACGATTGGTGAAAATAGAATAATGCAAGTTGTTACAGATAATGGAGCAAACTACAAAGCCGCCGGCCAATTATTGATGCAAAAAAGAAGGCATTTATGTTGGATACCTTTTGCAGCACATTGCATGATTTGATTTTGGAAGATATTTTCAAAGAGCCAAATGTAACAACCGTTATCACAAACTGCCAGTTAATAACGACGTTTATATACAATCATGGTTGATTACTTTCCATTATGAAGAAAAAGACCAATAATAAAGAATTGATTAGATCGGCGGTTTTATGATTTGTAACTCGTTTAATCGTACTGGACTCTATTTATAAACATAAAGATGATCTAAAAGTATGATTGCTTCGAGAGAGTGGACATCAAGAGTTCACAGACTCAATACTAAAGACAAAAGAACAACAAATATTGTCTTTACACTAATTTACAACAACGCTTTTCGAACCGACGCTGCTTCTGTCATACTTGTTTTTGAGCCATTAATGAAAGTTTTACGAATGGTAGATAGTGATGACAAAGCAGATATGTGATATCTTTATGAAGCAATGGATCGAGCAAAAGAATCGATTAGATAAAATGTTGGTGGAAGGCAATGCCAAAAATGGTGGGATATAATAGACAAAAGATGGGAAAGACGATTACATCGACCTCTTCACGCCGTGAATAATTTGTTTTATATTATCGTCATACAAATAATGAAATATATAACATTTCAATAATATTTTAAATCTTTCCTATATAGGTTATTTTCTTAATCCCATCATTCAATATGGGATGAACCAAACGATGAAGAAGTATTAAACAGATTTAACAACGTCGTTGAAAGAATGGTACCAGACATTGTAACACAGATTGAAATTGAAAAAGAGGTAAAACTAACATATATAATAGTTACGTTAAACATTTAACGTTTCAGACATATTAAATATTTAACTAAACATCACAGGTAGAAAGATATAGAATAAAAATTTGTGCATTTAGTTCTATAAAAGCATACGGAGCCGTGAAAACATGTTTTCCCCCTCAATGGTGGTCAATAATTGGAAGAGAGGATAATCCAAATTTAAAATATTTAACAATGCACATTTTAGGTCAAACAGTTTCCTCTTCAAACTGCGAGAGAAACTGGACTACATTTTTAATGACCCATACAAAATTACGCAATAGAATAAAAATGAAAAATCTAGAAAAATTAGTATATATGCATTACAACATGAGATTAAGAGCAAAACATTTAAGACGCCGCGATACTGAAAATCAGATGATCGATCCGGACTATATATTTCATGAAGTGGATCCATTAGCAGAACGGACTAGTGAAGTTGAACCATCCTTGTTGGACGACGACCATTGGATGACTAGTACACTGAATGATGTTGTCGCTGCTGTTAATGGTGTACCTGCACGAACAATAAGAAGTCAAAGCAAAGAAAATAGTAGCAGTTCCTCAAATGACGATCATGGTAATGCTGGTGGAAGTGGTGTGGGTTTAACTCGTAATTATGACATTGGTTCTAGTGATGGCGGTGCATTATATAGACCAACGCAAACATATTCAAGAAGAAGGGGTGCGAGCAACAATTCTAAACGAAGTGACAGTAATTTAAATTTTAAATACTGACATCAACATGATTATGAGCATAATCCATATACTTCAAATAATCCACCAACCTATAGACATTCTACTTCTGACTATACGGGTGGTAACTCATATTATGGAACAAACGAAACATATAGTGATATCTCGAGTGATAAAAACAGTCAAGCTATGTATGCAACACAAAGATGAACCATCGTCTTTCGATAATATGATGGAGACATTTATGGGTCCATGACAAATACAATATGGTCATCCATCATATTATACGACACAAAACAGTAAAGAAAATTATGAAAACAATCCATACGTCGCTACGAAAAATAGTTTTTGGAGTGTTATGTGTATCATTATTATTTTGTTGTGTACTATATGTTTATATGAATTTACATCGTTTATAGTTACTTTTCTATTACAAATACAAATCTTCAATATTAGGACCAAAACCTAAACAAAAACCGAAACAAGCAAAATTTCCGAAATCGACCGAAAGCAACAAAATATAAAAAAGACTGAAACCGACACGAAATCCGAGTTCTCAAACCTTTGGTTATTACAATATAAATTTATTCTTGGTTTCCTAAACTAAAAAAATAACAGTCATATTAATATTTAACATTTATGCATTACCTTATACGCATAAATTGAAATCGATTTACAAATATCAAACAAACGAATGAAAAAATAAATAAAATAATTCCAAAATCAAAAATCAATAGTAAAAACGATGGCCTCTCGTAATCGCCTTTGCCCCTCTTTCTTGGGCGTCGCCTGCCCTTTCTGAACTACCTTCCTTTCCTACACGCTTCCTCAAGGCCAAGAATAGGAAGGACAAGCCTCAGCTATCTGCCTCCTTTGAACGATTCTTCTCTCCATCTAAGACTAGATCTGGTCGCCACTTTTCTAGATCCGTTCCTATCACTTTTGGTGGTTTCGTGTCAAGCGGTGGCGTCTTTGATGGTTTCGATTCTTGCATTTGCAACTCCGGTTCATCTTTGTTGCTCTACCAATCTCCGTTAGTTTCTGCCCCACCTGCGTCTGTTTCTGTTGTCAAACCATCTGCTTCTTGTTAAGATCCCGTATCAAATCCTTTAACCTCTCTCTTGGATGATTTATCAATGTTGATTTGCAATTCCATGGCCAGTGGCTCTCTGGCGAAAGGTGTGCATCCACTTATCACTTGTTAGCTTCTGATATTTCGAGATAGTGTGAGGATACTCCAAATGTGATATCTGTATTGTCTGATGAGGAGAAAAAGTAGCGGGTAGTACTCTATTTCACAGCGGCGATAGTGAGGTAGTTGTTCCTCTGGCCGCCTGCGACGTTAATATCAGGCCTGGTGCTGAAATCGTGAATGCAGATGAAAATGCGACAGGGCCTTCCTGCGTTCTATATGGTTTGAATAATGACCCAGGCGTGAAAGTTACGCCCGATGATGTATGTTCTTCTAAGCAAGATGCCAATTTATTATTTGTAACTACTTTGTTGAAGGAGTGTGGTCATGTTGGGCAGCTGGGCGATAATCTGTCTGGTATCGCTGTGCCCGCCCAGACTCAATGGTCTTCTCTGTTCAAATCCCTACCAAGAATGCTAGAATCTATACTCTTAGGTCATTCAAATCGGATGTGATAGATGGTGTTTTGATTCCTCCGGTTGAAGTTGTAGAGGAGGGTGTTAAAATTTGGTCTGATTATTTAGTTGGTTTTTTTAATGCGCTGTGCAGTTCCATACAAAGTTGTTCGTGACACTTGTAAACGTCTTTGGGAACTAAGAGGTATTCTTTAGGTACAACACTTCAATTCTACGTTTTATTTCAAATTTGGAAATATGCAAGATAAATTGAGAGCTCTAGAGTCAAGCCCATTAATGATTGATGGAAAACCATTTATTGTCACTCCGTGGAGACTTGGGGTTGATAAAACAAGAGAGCAAATCTTATCTATTCCTGTTTGAGCAACCTTCATTTACATCCCTTTTGCACTGCAACCTTTGATATGTATTAACTGGCTGGCTAGTCTTATTGGTGATCTAAAATGTTTTGATTCCAATACCGAACCCGCAGGAGCCTTACGTATGCCAGAGCATTGATTGAGATTACCCTGACACGAACTTGCCTTCAAAGGTTAAAGTAAGACTAGATGAAGCTAATGAAGTGGAAGTTGATGTTCAGTATAAATCATGGTTCTAACTTCTGACCGACATGCCGAAATCCCGTCGTTTCCATTCCGGTTTCGGCATGGAACGGGGCGGAAGTTCATCAAAATCCTGTTTCGGGATTTAAAAAGCAAAAAGGATAAAAAAAAATCACAATAAGAAAATTGGTTATAAACGAACTTTGAACTTTGAAATTACCTAGCTTTAAACATCTATTTTGAGCTGCAAATCGAAATTGAACTCCGACAGTGTTTTCCTCTTCGCCGATTCCAAGCATCCATCAGTAATTTGGTTTTTTGTTCCCTTTTCAAACTAGAACGAAAATCGATTTTTAATTCAGGTTAGGGCAGGGGCTTGAATGAGGACAGGAAGAAAGGGGCGAGGCAAGAGAAGGAAGAAGGGTTTGTATTTTTTTAATTTGATATTTCTTTTAATGTTGGGCTTGGCTAAGCAAGTAGTTGGGTAGGGTTAGTGAAAAATAATTTATTTAAAATAACATAAGTAAACTTAGTTAATGTTTTTTTTATAGGGATATAAAGGAAGTTGAGCTAATTATATAATTTTTAAATTTTTTATATACTTTGGTTTTCTATTCATGCGCATAGATTTTTGTAAATTATGAAATAATACTGGAATCTACAAATCGGAACTAAAACGGAATTTTCGAAATTACCGAAACGGTACCAAAATTTCTAAATTTTGTGAAGACCGAAACAAAAAACGAAATTTTGAACCTTTGTATAAATGGAAACCTGAAATTTGCGTAGCGTGTCATTTTTTTGGTCATTTGTTGGATTCGTGCACGGTAGTTCACTTGACATCCTCTCCTGCCAAGGTTCCTCTTCCAAAACCGGTTTTGCAATGGGTACCAAAATCTTGCGATCGCTCTCCTTTGGATTCTCCGCCAATCTTAATTCCTCCTGTAATTCCTGAAGCGAAAGCTACTCTTATTGACACTGTGTTGAAAGATGATTCTTCCTCTGATGAATGAAATATTTACTGGGCTGAAGTTGAGCGGGCATGGATTTACGCTGAAACAGAAATGAGGCATAATCCTGAATTAAAATAATACTATTTGTATGTTGGTGAAGGTGGTGAGAGTATGACATTATATTATCAGGTTGTGGGGGAAGGGCTTTCTTTGTCTTCTTCTGGATTTGAAGGTTACCCTAATCTGTTATTTTTATTTTTGGATGCATCTTGGGACAAGAATTATCTGTATTCTTCGCTATCGAGGTCTTTTAATCCTTCGTTTGCATTGGTATTTTCTGATGTTATTGGCCCTGCCTACAATGGCAATGTCAGTTTAGGATGAAAGGATATTTTTTCCAGTCATTGGCATTTTAGACTAGTCTTATTTATAGTTGCAGAAGCGTTTTAGCTTCTCACCTATTTTGTAGCTTAAGTGGTATGGCACTGCAAAACCATGTACAGTTGTTTTGTACATGTACAAAACACCTTTTTCTTATTTATATACAGTGACACCACCCACTATAAAGTCGGCTGGCTTTGCCAAAAAAATAAAAATAAAAAAGTAAATAAAAGTCATATGTTACTCATGAAAGAATGAACATATATTTTCTGGAGGAAATAGATCTTATTGTTCAATCATGAAATACTTTGTTTGAAAACTTACAAGATGAGATGAGAAAATATAGAACAGCAAAGCAAATCGAGTAAACCAATCAAAATAATAGCCCTTTATGTTTTATACTTTAAATTCATGCCACTTTAGGTATGTTGACAGTGAACATAAAAGTTGAACACACTTCGGAATAGCTTATGTCACTTTATGCTATTCAACGTGGAAACAGAAACAACATCGGAGCACAGTTGAGAAAATTAAGCAAAGAAAATATTGAGTTAATATTGAAGAAGAAAACATACGTTTAAAATCAGCTGTAATCAAGGAAATTAGCAATCAAAATCTATCATTTTTTTTACTACGTTACACTGTTATTTTCAGTGATAAGCTTAGAATCAATTAAACATTAGGAAAACTACGTATTGTAAGCACTGAATATGGATAATCATTTGTTTACATAACTTGCACTGTTTAATATTTATTTTGTTTACAATGTATTATGTATGTTGCAGTAGCAACTATGAATACAGTGAAAAGAATTGTGTAATATAGATTGGTTAGGTTGTAACAATTCAATTCAGTATAGAAGACGATGTTTGCAAAAATACATTTTAATAGATTTGTTTCCTATACAAATTGATTTATGTGTAAGGCTAACAGTAGAGTCATAGATAAAAATTAACTTACTAGATGGAGCTGATCCTTCACCCGACATTTGGAATAGATAAGTGGATGAAAACCTTTTTTTTGTCTTGATAGTTATAGATTGTTATAAAATTGTGAAAACGAGAAGCAAGAAAGGAGTTTATAAAGTTCGATTACTCTGAACAATTTTTAATTAGATTCACTTTTGATTATCGTGAGTAATAACTTTACAAAATAATAATACTTTTACATGATACCAATTTTGTTTATTAATGTATATTTTTAATAAAAAAGGAAAGGCCGAAGCAAGAAAGAGATTTATGAGTTCGATTACTCTGAACAATTTTTTTTAATGGATTCTCTATTTATTTCTCGTGTGTAATAACCTTCCAAATTATTACACATTTATGTGATACCAATTTTGTATATTACATGCTTTTAAAGCGTAAATACTTGTAGTATTTATAACAAATATTATCAACTAATAAAAGAAAAATATAATCAAGGGTCTTTTTAGAGCTTTGATAACTTTAACATCGGGCAATGACTTTGGTTTTGTTAGGTGCAGGGTAGACGATATAAAAGCGCTTTCTTTAACAAAAATAAAATAAATATAAAAAAGGCTTTGCAAACACCAACATTGAATACCATCATCTGCCCTCTTGTCATAAATACTACAAGTATGAACGCTTTAAAAGCATGTAGTATACAAAATTGGTATCACATAAATGTATAATAATTTGGAAGGTTATTACACATGAGAAATAAATAGAGAATCCATTAAAAAAATTGTTCAGAGTAATCGAACTCATTAATCTCTTTCTTGCTTCGGCCTTTCCTTTTTTATTAAAAACATACATTAATAAACAAAATTGGTAACATGTAAAAGTATGATTATTTTGTTAGTTTATTACTCGCGATAATCAATAGCGAATCTAATCAAAAATTGTTTAGAGTAATCGAACTTTATAAACTCCTTTTTTGCTTCTCTTAGTTTTCATGATTTTATAAAAATCTATAACTATCAAGACAAAAAAAAAGTTTCCATCCACTTATCTATTCCAAATGTCGAGTGAAGGATCAACTCCATCTAGTAAGTTAATTTTTATTATGACTTTACTGTTAGCCTTATACAAATCAATTTGTATAGGAAACAAATCTATTGACATGTATTTTTGTAAACATTGTCTTCTATACTGAATTGAATTGTTACAACCTAACCAATCTATATCACACAATTATTTTCACTGTATTCATAGTTGCTACTGCAATATACATAATACTTTGTAAACAAAATAAATATTAAACAACGCAAGTTATGTAAACAAATGATTATCCATATTCAGTGCTTACAATACGTAGTTTTCCTAATGTTTAATTGATTCTGAGCTTATCACTGAAAATAACAGTGTAACGTAGTAAAAAATGATAGATTTTGATTACTAATTTCCTTGATTACAACTGATTTTAAACGTATGTTTTCTTCTTCAATATTAACTCAATATTTTTTTTGCTTACTTTTCTCAACTGTGCTCCAATGTTGTTTCTGTCTCCACGCTGAATTGCATAAAGTGACATAAGCTATTCCAAAGTGTGTTCAACTTTTATGTTCACTGTCAACATACCTAAAGTGGCATGAATTTAAAGTATAAAACATAAAGGGGAATACTAAGATCACTTGGGGAATTTCCAATGTACTAAATGAACATGCTACACATCTACATCATATTTAAGGTTATATTAACATACGGGTTCACTGAAATATTTGTTGAGTGAGCATGAATGATGAAAAAATATAGCAGAAATTAGGTCACTTTTATTAGCAACAAAAAATGAGTTGATTAAATGTGTCATAATGTCTATAATATATAAGCCTTTCTACCATAAAGTGTCGGTTGAAATTTTTATATATACACCATAGATTTATCTCCCATTGTTAGATTTAGATTCTTAAAATTAACTGGCATCACCACGTTTAAAGCACTTAATTTGTCTCTTCATACTTTACCTTGGTTTCGGTCGAAACCTCAAACCTGGATTAATATCTTTAACTACAATTTGGTAAAGAAAGTGCTTTTATATTGTCCACCCTGCACCTAACAAAACCAAAGTCATTGCCTATTGTTAAAGTTATCAAAGCTCTGAAAAGACCTTTGATTATATTATTTTTCCTTCATTAGTTGATAATATTTGCCAAAAATCTGTATTTAATGTGTCTTGTAAATCAATAGAAGGACGATAACAATGCCACAAGTGCTACTCCCTAATTTATCCTATTTTGGGATGTAATAAATAGTTTTTTTTCCTTTCTCTACTTCATCCCTATTCAGGTCTTACTACCACTCCCTAATTGTACTTTGTTTTGGGTGTACACTAAGTTTTTATCATACATGCATATAAACTGCTTAAAATGTCTATAAGTTATGCCCAATATTTTGAGCATCTTAGTTATGTTTTTTCTTTGGTGCTCCAAATTTTTATGCTTCGAATATGATTTGGTTGATAATATCGGCTTCAGTCTACAACTATGTGTTCTTTTTTCTCCTTCAAAACGGTAGCCTATTGTTTTTGAAAATATCACATCGTGTACCTCAACTATGAGTCAGATACATATAAACAACTGTCTACTGCAACAAAGCTGCTAGAAATATTTCTCAACCAAAAAATGTTGAAATATTAGGATTAGCCACGGCAAAATATGCAGTTCAGATGTAACTTCGCGATTGATAAATTCACAGAAGGACCAGTAAGAAAAAAACCGAACAAAAACCATTTGACCATAATATCATAGTGGATACAAGAAAAAAGGAACTTGACTCTTAGTGTTAAAATACTCCATTATTTCCTACACCTGAATCAACTCAAAATTTAGTCTCTATCTGCATTGCACATTCCTACTTTAGTACAATGTAAAAAACTGCATGCTAATGTTTACGTGAGAGTGTGGACTAAGAATGTGGCTTACGGTATCTTTTATAGTTTGTTAGGAACAAAGATGCAGCATTTTTACATCATTAAATTACATGGTTTGTCAAACACGCCAAATTAACTTAATTCGGAGACCGTGTATGCTACCACTATTTCATCACACTTACTATTTTGCAAAATGGTGCTCTATCTCCATTCAGCAATAACCCTGTTCTACTAAATAATTATAAACAATAAGGAATTGTTCTTTTAAAATTATGCTTAACGAAATACCCATGTACGAAGCACGGGTGCCATTCTAGTTTTGATAAAATTTAGTTGGTGTTGATGTAACTCAATTGTCTTCTTTTTTTGAAAGCGATAAAAAAAATTTAAAACGCCCAAGGCCCATACGCTGTCAATATCGGTACATCGCTCCCTAGTCCCTATGCCCCTTGTACTATTAGGGTCATCTTTTCAAGCCCTAGCTGCAACACTCAGCCTCATGCAAAAAAAAAAAAGAAATTAAAAAAACTCAAAAATGGGAGATTTGCTGGCGATCTAAAAATCTCTTTTCTCCATTCTGCTATTATAGCTCAAGGTGGTTTCCAAAGTTCTCTTATAAGTGATTTAGAAATTTAAAAAAGATGTTTTATAAAAGTTCTCTTATATATAAGTATATATTTATTTTAAGGTCATCGGTTTTAAGATACATTTCAAAAAATAATTTGAATAATTAAATTAAAGGTAAAATATATCAAATTATTTAACATCAAATTGATATTAACCACTTGTTATCACTAGTACTTATTCAAAAACAAAGAATGATAATTTTGAAACCCAAAAAAATACAAATAATATAAGTGATTTAGAATCATTCGAACAATTAATGTTAGCAAAAAAAACATAAACTTAAATAGTTCCGAAAGCCATATAATTATAATTTTATCACTTAAAAATAGCATCATGTCATATCACTTATAATATATTCTTCGAAAATTATCACATTTAGAATTTAAAAATATGTTTTTTGAAAATAATAAAGTTTTAGCTTTCCACTTGCTTTTTCATATACTTACATATACATACATATATACGAATATACATATACCTACATACATACATATGTATGTGTGTATGAAAGCATATATATGTATGTATGTATGCATACATATCTATGAATACATACATACATATGTATGTATGTATGCATGCATATACATACATACACACAGATATATATATATATATATATATATATATATATATATATATCACATTCACAAAAAAATGAAAAAAAAGATATCACAGTAATTAGTTTTTTTATTGTGAATATCCAACTAAAATTTGAAAGTTCCCCTCGATGTGTATAAAAGTTGGTTGTCCTTCCATATAAAAAGAAGAACGATTTTGTCGTTGATAAAAATATCCATGGTATTTTACATGATTTTATAACTTTTGTACTTGAATGAAAAAAAATAATTTTTTCATTTTGATAATATAAATGAGTGCTCTGCTTGAATAAATACCAATGTTGTTTTTTAAAAAAACTATTAAACTAGAATGATAATTTCAATATATATATATATATATATATATATATATATGCACACACACATCAGTATGTATGGCATGTCTGTTGGACGTATGAAAAGACAACTGTAATTTAACTTCTGCTTAATGTAAAATAGTACATACAAACATGCAAATTTTTTCAGTCTACATATATTTCATGTACTACTTTTTATATAATTGCTGATTTTGTTTTGCATGCATGCGCCATATTGTATAAAACAGTTGGATGCATGAGTTCTACATGCATGTATGCCTATTTTTAATGCTAATACGTTTTATGAAACGTATGTGGTTATATGCATTCAGTTGCTAATATTTTGAAAAATGGTAAAATTTTATGCTGTTTAAAAAGACTTCATGACATTTATATTGTTTACTGTAATATAAAAAACTATTTTGAGTGGATCATTCATATTGCACTGTTCTTACTTTTATACTTACATTGATTAGAATTTGTACCAAATTTCTCGCTTGGGTAAGTTCTAGAAGAACCAAAATCAGTTATATTCATTACTATAATTATAAAATATTCTTTATAAACCATAATCAAATAATGAGTATAATTACTCAGTAAGAATTTATGAGTTTAGAATTTGAAAGTCGCATATCATATATAAAATTAATTAGATGCAGAAAATTACTAAGAACATTAATCTCGTCTCGAATTCATATTTAAATTTATCACTTTTACATAAAAGGAGAGCATGCAACATTACTCTTGAACATCATTAGGCTTGTAACGCAATAATAGTGTTCATTAATATAATAGTCTAATTAGTGGTAGAAGAAAATGCAGCATTATGAGGTACAAAAATCTTACACACAAAAATCTTACACATTGCATTACAAATATGATATCATTTAGCTCCCACATAACGATAGTAATACATAAACGTTAAAAGTTCTAGAACGATAGACAAACATTTTTAGCATCAGTGTAAAGTTAGCTATAGAGATTTTAGGATGCCAAATCCTTAAAAGCATGGATTCTATTATTCTCAACCCATTATTTCTTTAGTAATTGACTCGGATCCTTCAATTTGTTTAGTAAAAAATTCCTAGGCGGAAACCCAATTTCCATACACCTAATTTCAAATTCAAGTGTCGAACACCTAATTTCAAATTCAAGTGTCGAATCATTAAATTCAGCTGCAATTTTATCTCGAGCTTCTATATATGGTAAAGAATCTAATTGCAATCATCATATTCAAGTGTCCAAACTAATTGCTACTTTACTACAAAACAAAATTACATAGTGCATGAAATGCACTTTATAAACTAGAATATAAGAAGGTAAAATCTTGATTGAGCTGAGAGCAAAATTGATACCAATTGTTACTAAGATTGTCCGATAAATCCTACTTGCTTGAGGCTGGATGTTCATGTTAGAGCTATTTTCAAATTCACGTGAATCGACATTGTGCTATTCAATGATCCGTTTGGTTGATTTCCTTGCTTCATCTGAAAACATTTACGTCTTTGTCTTAATCTACTCGACTCACCATAAGATAATTTACAATGATTGTTTAGCTGAAATGATTGGGAAATTCTCCGTCACTAATTATCACATTTGCTAGCTTTTAAATGATCAAAAACAAAGAACCATGTAAATTTTGAGAAATAATTTATACTACAATCTCTTTAAGAAGGTGCCTCGGTTTTTTTAATAAATAAAACATGCAACTATTTGTGGGGATTGGTAGGGAACGTGTCAATTGCATTTTGTGATGCTGAGTGGGGGCATATGTATGTAAGAAGCGAAAATGACCAAACACCCTCTTATCATATAGAAGAAATATTAAAGGGTCTTTTAGACATTTCAAAAGCTTCAAAATGAAGTATCCTCATTATATATAGATATATATACATATACATATATATTGAAATTATCATTCTAATTTAACTGTTTTAAAAAAAAACAACAGTGGTCTTTATTCAAACAGAGCACTCAATTTTAATGCCTTGAGAGTTCAAATCCCAAACCTTTGGAATCTCGGTCCAATGTAATTTACCACTTAATTAACACTTGAGCGAGTGATACTTGACCTGAATAGGGTATGTGTTGAGTTACCCGATTCATTTAGTTATATGAATTTGAATGCAAAAATAACATGTAAATTAGGAATAATTGTATAATTTTTAAGAGGGGAGAGCATTCATATAATTTTATTCTGCACATGTAACAAGCCTGACAGGTAGCAAAACCCCTCGTACATGATAGAAGCAATAGAAAATACTCCCAAATCTAATTATTTTTAACTATAGATTAAAGATGCGATCTAGAAATAACAATAAAGAAGTAGACAAACGAAGCCAAGAGTCAAAACAACAAGAAGATTGTTAGTCCTTAAGATGATGGTTTTGATGACAATAACCTTGAGACTTGTTATAAAATATAAATATTAACGTTATGGTTTAGATATATATATGTATATACAGAATATAAACATGCAGGTACCAAGAATGAAGACTATACAGTATAGAGATTCAAGACTGGAGATATCAAGATTGAAGACTCATGAGTATCAAGATATCAAGATTTCAAGATTTCAACAGTACAAGATAATGTAGTTAGTCTAGAATTATGTTAAAACTTCCTGAAAGCATTTACATCTTTGTTCGAAATTTATTCGTGGAATGTAATCCACTTCGAGCCTGTTAAAGGGATGGAACCCTAGTGGGATGGAACCCACGATAATATCTAGTGGAACATATAGTGCTCCTATTTTGACATCCACTAATTTTATAAACGTATTTTTCAATAATATATCTCTTTTTTTTAAAATATTTTCAAAACTTTCTTTTCAAAAAGACATCTCTCTTGGTTTTAAATATTTTAGCCTCAAAACCATTTTTATCATTTTTAATATTTTGATTTCAAAATTGTCCTTGTTTTAAAACCATCTCTTATTTTAAATATTTAGCTTAAAATATTTTAGATTTTAAATCACTTTATAGATTAAGATTATATGTATTAAAAATTACTTTTTAAAATCTTTTATATGTTTAAACTATATTCAAATATATTTACAAAGTTTAGAAATTGTTTTGACAAATTATAGAAACTAATTTTAATAAGAAAATCAAAACATCATTTTTGTCTTAAGCATGTCGACATCTCTCAACCCCCATGTCGACATGGTGTCCCTTATATTCAATTTTCAATTTTCAAAAGAAGTGTCTATCCATCGTATCCTTTCACGAATAGATATGGCTGTTCTCTATTATAAATACCAGTAAGTTCTAAACGAATTTTCACAAGATTTCATTTATTTTCTCTCCTCTTCATCTTCCACATGTATTCTAAAGAATCTTAAACTATACTCTGTCGAAGTACCGAGTGAATCAAACTTGATTATCTCTTTTTTGATTCTCTGCCACTCTCTCCATAAGATCTCAGTGCTATTCAGAGTTATTGAATTTTTTTAAATCAAACTATTGAGGGAAAGGTGCGGTTGAGCCTTGAAATCGATTGAGTGTGATTGTAGCCCGGAAATTAGTTAGGTGATCTTGTAGCTTGGTTAAATCAAGAGAGTTTGCCCTGGACTCAAATACAGGAAGGTGTACCTCATTGCCTTGAAACCAAGGGTGTAATCTGGAAGATTATTTTGACAAGAAAACCGTACGATTGTACGGGACTGGATGTAGGGTAACCGTAACGATCCAAAATTTTATGATCTTATTTATTTAATTAATTGAAATTTCGTGGAATTTTAAACAATAACATTTGATAATAAAAATTTATTATTTGGAATACGCCTAATTAAACATAGCAACCGGTAAATTTTCATTTGATAATAATGAAGTTTATTTTCTTGTGAAATTTTATTTCAATTTAAATTAGTTAGAAATTAATGATAATAAATGTTTTCCAAACTTGAATACTTTTATGTAGAAAATTTCTAAATCATCTTCTGAGGGAGTCGTCATCTTTCGTTTTTTCAAATTCGGACTTCTTTAGCTCCGCCGATCTTATTTTCTGCATTTTAGCTGCATTTTCCGCTAGCAGAAATTCGAATTTTATAATTCGATCGTACCACTAATATCTATATACCGTTTTGATCGTCTCTTCGTGTTGATCTCCGTGATATATTCATTTGTATAGTTCGAGGTCTGGCACACCACGAAATCAGTAAAACGGTTATCGTATCGGTAACCGTTTTCAAACATTTTGACTTTGGTAACCTTTCATTTAACCAACGTTAAAACTGTATAGCCACTTGCCTTCTTATTTTCTGAATTCATGATGACTTTTGCTTTTCCACATCGGTTCCAACATTTTTCTGGTTGGTTTCTTTTCTATGTGTTCCATCCTTTTAAAAAACGTTCTACCTTCTTCTCCTTTCTCTGTTATTACTCGAAAAATATAAAAATATATAACATCTTTGTTTCTTTCTTCCTGGCGAGTCATTGTTTCCTCGGCCATGGTTTTATAAAAAAATAAATGAAATCGCCAGCAAACCCCGATCTTCCCAGTGCACCCAAACTTCGGCCTGCCGCCTCCTCTCTGCCGAAACCCAAAGCCGAGAAGCACACAAACACCCTCCTCCTTTTTCCTACCGCTCCTCTTTGAAACTTTTCCCCTCCATTTATTTTTCTCGTTTGCCTGTACAACTCACGTTCAAAATTTTTGAGAAGGCGATCGTCTTCCATCCTTCGGCATCCCGCCTTCGTTCGCCTCATTGAAGCTCTGCTCGACCTTGACTACCTCCGTGCAACTCGGTCCTTCACCACAAGCCAGACCTGCCGACCTTTGACTCAGACCGCCCCTCCTTTCCCTATGCTAGCACGCTACCTACACACTCACCACCTTCCGTCAACTGGGTTGCGCGCTTCCATTTGCAGTGCAAGTTTATATAAATCAAAGCTTTATTTGTCGCATTCGTGCCCATCCTTTTTCGCTTTGAAATCCGTGTTGGATTCACAATTCGCTCCCATTCTCGTCCATCTTTAGCCTCGAATGACTGAGTAATACAACATTTGAGACTCACCTTTGGAGTTTGGAGCTTCGCTTGGAGATCCAGCTATCGATTCAGCTTTCAGTTTTTCCAGATGATTCGTTCAGAGAGGTCATCAGTTTGTATTGAAGACTTCACTGTATTTGAGATATTCTGCTGTATTTTATTTCTAACTCTGATGTTTATATAGTAGCTTCATGAGCTACTATTTATCTACTTCGCTGCGTTATTATTATATTACTCAGTGTATGTGATTATGTGATTGATTTATTTACTGTATATGTTGAGCTTTGCCAAATTTAAATTAACAATACGATATTTTGAGCAATTCAAGTCCGACATGTGTGGATGTGAATGGTCGAAAAATATCGAGTCGTTACAGTTGATATCAGAGCTTTGGCTCTAGGCAAAACTTGGCATATATGGTAAATTTATTTGCAGAATCACTTTCGTTCAAGCTTGAATTCTTCCTCTTTGATTTGGTTTTCTTTTGGACTTTGTAACGTTTTTTGCGGTTCCAAAATCCATTGTCTTCTCGCCATATTCGTGTTCATTGATTCTGGAGTATCCCATAACTCAATTTCGCATGTTTGCTATAAGAATAGGTGATCCCGCAAATCTTTGAATGATTTGTAAAGGGGTAGAACTCCTTTACAAATGGGCATTTAATCACCGAAGGTTTCTGTATCCTTAGTTTAGATGTCGTTATCTCTTGCGATCGAATGTTGATTGCCTCGGAATTCTGCATCGATCATATTCCTGAAGTCACGGTTGACTCGGTTAAGGTCGTCCGATTTGTATAAGTATATCCATCCTCTATTTTGAAATTTAATTATCTCATCTTCGTTCGAGCCTATCTTCGAATCAGAATTCTATTCGATTGGAGTTCCTCTAATTTGAATCTCTATCTTTGTTTTGAAATCCATTCTTGAATCATCCTTTGAAAAAAACTCGGGTTTGTTGTATTTTAGAAATTGTTTTATATATGAAAATTATTATTTTGATAAGTATGATTATATTCTATATATAAAAGAGAAAATGTTTTCGACAAGGATTATATACCTTTATAAAAACAAGAATTTGATGTTTTGATAGGATTTGGAATTTTGAAAATTGTAAGAATTTGATTTATATGAAAATGATTTATAACTGAAGGGTTTTGAATTTGAATTTCGAGGAATTGAACTCCAGTGTTTTGAAATTGGTTTTAAGATTTTAGAAAATATATAATAATACGATTTAAAAGTATTTCCCGAATAAGAAATGTTTCAAATGAATTCAAATGAATTCCAATGATTTTGAAGAAATTTCAAAGAAGTTTTCAAGAAAATAGAAGTCCAAAACTCACTTGTATCACTGGAAAATAATTTCGATAATGAGTGCACGCATCATCGACATTGATTTTCGAGTTTCAGGTGGGGGAGAGGCCATTTTAGTAGCTTTGCTATGCGAGTTATTTTGTGGAACCAATTTTGATTTCAGATTTCGAAGTATGATTTGATATTCGAAAGATATATGCGTGTATATACATATAAAACGATTTGAAGTGATCCCGGTGTCCAGTCCTCGAGTTTCGGATTTGATATTATCCTATCTATTGAAATTAATTTACCGATTTGTTGTTGATTTCCAACTCTAAATTGGAAATTTGATTTCTTCGACTATTTTGAATGTTCGAGCACTTCCAAATCAAGGTTTAAATTTTCAAAGCTAAGTAATTTCGAAAGTATAAATCATTCGATAAAGTAAATGAATTTGAAATGTTTTGTTATAAATGAATAAGACTATTTTGAATTATACTAATTTGAAATTTTGTTTCAAAGTGTTTCGAATAAAATTTAGTTCTAAAGGTTTTGGCTTTGGATGTCTTTTATAAAATTATATATATGTAGAATAATGATTTTCAAAAGGTAAATTGGATCTTTCGAATAGAAATAAATAGTTTAAAGGTTTTAAAGGGACAGCTATAAACTTGAAAATCATTTTGGGTATAATTGATTTTGAGAAAATTATTTGGTTTCGAAAATAGATTGGTATTTAAAACCCAGTATTTATATGAGGATTTTGGAAATGAATTTGTTTGACGTAAATTATGTGATTTGGAAGCTAGGATTATTTTCTAAGCCCATTATTTGGAAACTTTGAAACTGAAGATATTAAATTTGGAAGAAATAATTTGGTGAAATCATATATGATTTTAAAACTGAAACAATATTGAAAGGAATTGAAACTGAGAACATTGTTTTACTCGATACTTGATTTGGGAGTTTTCGAACTTATATAAAATTGATTTGTACAAGTATGAAGTTGATTTGAAAAATATTGGTTTGGAAAGGTACTCAATTCGTAAAGCGAAATCTTATATAATCGAAGTCTATATAAGTATGATTTGATATACCATTTACTTTGAAAGTATTCGATTTGAAAATGAAATCTTATATATAATGAACTTTATATAAGTATGATATTTGAAAGTGATTTGAAAAGGTACTATATGATACATATTTTCGAAGTAAAGATATGGAAAGTGCCCTCTGATTGATATCCGCTTTGTGGCCACATTGTGTATTCATTCTATCGATATTATCCTCTCTGATTTGGGTTTTCCGGATGTGATACTCGAGTGTCCTACCATGGCATAACCCATGGTCGTTTTTTGGGTAGCGTAATCCGCAAGGCAGAGATTTCTTAAAGGATACAGATGTTCCCTGGGGGAACCAGGCGTAACCATTGTTATGTATCCTACGGTCTATCGGTTTTGTTGTCGTGGCGTAATCCGCAAGGCAGAGATTGCTTAAAGGGTACAGATGTTTCCTGGGGGATTCAGGCGTAACCATTGTCATATATCCTGCGGTCCACAGTTTTGGTTATCATGGCGTAATTCGTAAGGCAGTGATTGCTTAAAGGTACGAATGTTTCCTGGGGGATTCAGACGTAACCATTGTGTATCTGCGATCTAGGTGATTTGTTTGGATTGTACGTTCCATATTGGTTTTTGAAGGTTTTCAAGTATTTTCATTGGATGTTGAAACAGGTCTACTAAGTACTTGAAGAATTCTAGCTTTGCGCCTGATCAACGCAGCCAGAGTCTGCAAGAACGAGGATAAACTTATTGAGACATCGAGTTATAAAAGTATTTTATTATAAAGGTATTTTATTTCCAAAGTATCTTTCAACAAAGAAATTCTGTATTAATATTTGAAATTGAAATTCTTATGGTTTGAATTAACTATTCGTGTCAGATACTATTCTTTTGAATCTACCTTATCTGCTCAGCTTTATTTATTCACCTATATTCTTGTTTTCCAAATTTACCTTCTTTTCCTTTTTGAATATATCATTTTAAAATATTGTTTACTTATATACTATATGGTTTAATAGAAAATTATTAGTGTTATAAATATTTTTGAAGTTATTAATCAAATAAAACATATTTAAAAAGGATTATTTATTTATTAATAATATTTGAAAGGTATCTTGAGATAAAATTTATAAGTTTCTCTGAATATATAATTTAAAAAAATTATATAAATGGAAATATTTTGATTTGCAAAGTTTATAAATGACTATTTATGGATATAATAAATGGGTTTAACCAAATTATTAAATTTAACTTGAAATCTATTTGGTTTTAAATTAATTGTTTTATTTTATATTTCAAAATCTATTTCTTTTTGGTTGTTTCTATTCTTCTACCTCCTTCCTTTTCGGGGACGAAGAGTTTTGAGTGGGGGAGAGTATGACGACCCAAAATTTTAGTGATTTTATTTAATTAATTGAAATATCGTGGAATTTTAAACAATAAAATTTGAAAATAAAAATTTATTATTTGAAATATGCCTAATTAAACATAGCAACTGGTAAATTTTCATCTGATAATAATGAAGTTTATTTTCTTGTGAAATTTTATTTCAATTTAAATCAGTTAGAAATTGATGATAATAAAATGTTTTTCAAATTTGAATATTTTTATATAGAAAATTTCTAAATCATCTTCTGAGGGAGACCTCATCTTTCGTTTTTTCACATTTGGACTAATTAAGCTCTGACGATCTTATTTTCTGCGCTTTAGCTGCATTTTCCGCTAGCGGAAATTTGAATTTTATAATTCGATCATACCACTAATATCTGTATACCATTTTGACCGTCTCGTCACGATGATCTCCGCAGTATATTCATTTATATATTTCGAGATCTGGTACACCACGAAATCAGTAAAACGATTATCGTATCAGTAATCGTTTTCAAACTTTTTGACTTCGGTAGCCATTCGTTTAACCAACGTGTAAAACTGTATAGCCACCTGCCTTCTTATTTTCTTAATTCACGATGACTTTTTCTTTTCCACATCGGTTCCAACATATTTTTGATTGGTTCCTTTTCTATGCGTTCCATCCTTTTAAAAAACGTTCTGCCTTCTTCTCCTTTCCTTGTTATTACTCGAAAAATATGAAAATATATAACATCTTTGTTTCTTTCTTACCGCCGAGTCATCGTTTTCTCGGCCATGGTATTATAAAAAAAATAAATGAAATCGCCAGCAAACCCCGATCTTCCCAGTGCACCCAAACTTCGGGTTCCGCCTCCCCTCTGCCGAAACCCAAAGCCGAGAAGCACACAAACACCCTCCTCCTTTTTCCTACTGCTCCTCATTGAAACTTTTCCCCTCCGTTTATTTTCTCATTTGCCTGTATAACTCACGTTCAAAATTTTTGAGAAGCCGATCGTCTTACATCCTTCGACCATCCCGCCTTCGTTCGCCTCATTGAACTCTGCTCGACCTTGACTGCCTCCATACAACTCGGTCCTTCACCACAACCCAGACCTGTCGACCTTTGACTCAGACCGCCTCTCCTTTCCCCATGCTAGCACGCTACCCACATACTCACCCCCTTCCGTCAACTGGGTTGCGGGCTTTCATTTGCATTGCAAGTTTATATAAATCAAAGCTTTATCGTCTCATTCGTTCCCATCCTATTTCGCTTTGAAATCCGTGTTGGATTCACAATTCGCTCCCATTCTCGTCCATCTTTAGCCTCGAAAGACTAAGTGATACAACATTTAAGACTCACCTTTGGAGTTTAGAGCTTCGCTTGGAGATCCAGCTATCGATTCAGCTTTCAGTTTTTCCAGATGATTCGTTCAGAGAGGTCATCAGTTTGTATTGGAGACTTCACTGTATTTGAGATATTATGCTGTATTTTATTTCTAACTCTGATGTTTATATAGTAGCTTCATGAATTACTATTTATCTATTCCGCTGCGTTATTATTATATTACTTCGTGTCTGTGATTTTATAATTGATTTATTTACGGTATATGCTGAGCTTTGCCAAATTTAAATTAACAATATGATATTTTGAGCAATTCAAGTCCGACATATGTGGATGCGAATGGTTGAAAAATATCGCGTCGTTACAGTAACTCCGAAACAGTATAAAATCCCGGCGTGTTCTTTCCTTTACTGCTTTTATTTAGTATTTGCATCTGTGTTTGATTCTGTGATTATATCCGTGTCTATGAATTGCATTTGTTGGTGATTATATTACATAAGTTTCAAGAAGATTTAGAAAATCTATAAAACACTATTCATCTCCCCTCTAGTATTATTCCAGCCTTAAGATCCGTTATCCGCATTTCTCACAAAGATCATAATTTTTTTAGATAAGTAAGCTATGTTATTAATCACTAGGTTAAAATGTTAATTTTTTTCCGAAAGTTAGACATGTTGTTAGAATTAGTAGCGATACGGTAAAGGTTATAAGTTCCACCAAAAATTGATTTAAACCCTTTTTTTTCAAATAAGGTTTTCGTTATTACTATTAGATTTCCAAACCTATGTCCCTAATAAAGACACATTAAGATTATACAAATTTATAATTCCTAAAACCCCGTCCTCTTTGGATTTACAAACAGTTTCCCAATTAACAAGGCAGTTTATACTACTATATATCAATCCCCACTTCATAGCCAATTTCTTTTAATTTTATCTATTTTGCCAATTACCCATTTTGAAAAAAGACAGAAAGACGTCCAACGGATCAGCAAGGCCCATAGTACTAAGTTAATAAGGATGATCTATTTGCTCAAGATAATAGTCTACAGTTCAAAGTAGAAAATTGTCTATTGATTTTGTTGATTTTTATTGATCTGTCTTCACTTTTAAGCTTAGTTGATCTAATCACGATTCCTACGTAATGTATTAGAAATTTCATGATCTTTTAGTTAAGTGTGTTAGCAACAAGGTTTTCAACATTATCAGTATCATTTAAGATAAAACCAAACTCTTTCCAAAATTTATCTAAGGCTCGAAAGCATTTCAAAATTGCATAAAATGAATTTGAAAGTTGTGCTATTGCAAGGTAATGAGCGGTAAAAAGCTTGGTGTCATCTACGAATTGATATCACTTATGATATCATTACCAGCTCCATCAAGAGTACCATTTGCAATGGAAACCTTAATGATCTTAGTGAACACGTCCACTGCTAGGTTGAACAGCAAGGAAGACAATGGACCCCCTTGCCTAAAACCGCATTTAGGTTCAATTTTATTTCCTAGAATACCATTAACCATTATATTTGAGGTACTGGTCTTGAGCAATGACATAATCAAATCTACCCATCAAGAACTAAAATCCTAGCTATTAATAGGTCTTTAAGGAAGAATCAATCTATTGCATCAAAAGCTTTAGCAAAATCAAATTTTAAAAGAACGTAGGCTATGTTATTTTACAACTGTAATTTATGAATTCTTAGACCATCGCAACCTCGTTCGTTATATTTCTGCCCTTGATAAAGATCGATTGTGTTTTATCGATTAAAATTTTCATTTTAGTGACCAACCTTTTAACTAGGGCCTTTAAGAAAATTTTAGAAGAAAATTTTATTAACGAAGTAGGCCAAAAGTCCTTCCTTTCTTATGCAGTAGAAATACATGCAAAGTTAAAGATGCCTAATTGTAAACTATCATTATGTTAAATATCCAAATTAAGTCACATATTAAAATATGCCATAATTTCTTATAGAAAAGCATGGGAAATCCATCTAGTTCAGGTGATTTATCACTTGTCATATCGGTGATAGTCCTAAAAGTATCCTCTTTCAAGAATGGATTATCCAAATCATCTAATGTAATCCTTGAATTTTGAGGATATAAATCATTCCACCTATCTTTAATTCGATGATTATTATTAGTTTCCAAATTTATTCGAAGTGGTTTGTAAAGGTTATATTAAGTTCATTTTGATCAAAAATTTCCACATTGACAAGCACCATTGTCGCAATGATTAAATGATTTGATTTTGGTGCGAGAGGTCACAAGTTCGAAACTTACATAGCGTGATTTGAACGCTATTGACATATGATATGTTGTCCTAGTGACATGCTGTATATAAAGTACCATTTCAAATTTTTTTTCTCCACATTATTAATAAGCAAGGAGTTATAGTATTACTGCGCCCTAGAAAAGACCTTAGTATTCTTCTCACCATCTTCAATCAATTGAATCCTAGATCTCTACTTCAACATTTTTCATGAAGACAGTACTGTATTAATTGATTGCAAAATGAATGTTACAAGCAGTTTGGCCCAAAGACTTTACACATAAGCTTGTGCATTCAAGAAACTATACAAATGAAAAAAAAGGAAAGTTCCCAATTCAGTGTTAAACAGGGGTTTCCCTTCTATGTCTGCCTTATATTAATTTTGCAAAATTTTACAATAATCAAATGGAAATATGTAGAAATTGGGTTCTTCTAATGCTTTACCTTCATCTCAGCAGTCTTTTAGAGTAGGAGCTTCATCGCATTCCAGAACTTTAACCCATGCTTGGATTATGGTGATAAACAAATCAATCTGGGGGTTCCTCTTTACATTCAAATGGAATGCCCCAAAATTCTACTACTTTAGCATACGACTGAGATGTACCAGTTATTTATTTGATTTATGCATAAGGATTTTCAGGTATATTCAATCTCTTTACAGATGCTAAATTTATCTTTTGATTTATTCATAAAGATTCTTGCATTTCTTTCTTTTCAAAAAGAAATAGAAGTGACAAGTCTAATGATGTCTCTAACTCTATGTTTATGCTTGAAATTTTGATTGAAATAATCAATTTCATCATAGAAATCATAATTATTATAAACTTGAAGCCCGCATCTTAAGTTGCTCCAACTCCATATGTATACAACATTCAAAAAGTTGGTGCTTGATGTCATCTGTTTCTTGATTGCATGACACACATTTATCATTTTCGAAGATGACATGTCTCTGTGTAAGTCTATTTTTTGTTGAAAGTCTATTGGTGATTAGCTTTGAATACACACATCCTCATTTTAAGGCAACAAATTTGTCCCAAACAAAATTATGCCAAAATACTACAATGAAGCGAGGTGTGAGGAGATCTATTGCTGTTTTAAAAGTGTAATTACCTTTAGCATCATTCACCCAATACCGCTGATTATTGTTTCCTTGATAAATTACTACTTGCTTCATCTCATCAATTAAGAAATTGTTTAGAGCATGTTACCTGGTTGTCGTTGATTGTCGATAGGTATGCTGCTTGCTTCTGAATTTACCCCATCTCATCAATTTCATCATAGAAATCATAATTATTATAAACTTGAAGCCCGCATCTTAAGTTGCTCCAACTCCATATGTATACAACATTCAAAAAGTTGGTGCTTGATGTCATCTGTTTCTTGATTGCATGACACACATTTATCATTTTCGAAGATGACATGTCTCTGTGTAAGTCTATTTTTTGTTGAAAGTCTATTGGTGATTAGCTTTGAATACACACATCCTCATTTTAAGGCAACAAATTTGTCCCAAACAAAATTATGCCAAAATACTACAATGAAGCGAGGTGTGAGGAGATCTATTGCTGTTTTAAAAGTGTAATTACCTTTAGCATCATTCACCCAATACCGCTGATTATTGTTTCCTTGATAAATTACTACTTGCTTCATCTCATCAATTAAGAAATTGTTTAGAGCATGTTACCTGGTTGCCGTTGATTGTCGATAGGTATGCTGCTTGCTTCTGAATTTACCCCACCCAGTAGTTCAAATGTAGCAGCACCTAACCTGTCAAGTAGTTTTGATCCATTGAACCATCGGTCAAACAAAAAACTAGTGGACTGACCATCTATAATCCTCCTCTCCATGCCTTTGAGAGCCATTTACCTAAGCGCAAGCATTCTTTTCCAATTTCCAGACTGAGAAACATTGATATTGCAATCCCAATAATTATGTTGTAAGTATTTGTTTCTAATCCATGTAGACCAGAAATAAGTTTTGTTTAAAAAATCCCACACCAATTTTATTCCATATGCTTCGTTAATTCCTTGAAACGCCTTCTGATTTTATTTGACACATTACTCTCTAAAAAATCTTGTTGTAGTTGCCCTTCTATATGAAATTTGGACACATTTTGATTATTTTATTGCGCACAGTTGTAGGAACTTTATAACTTTGAGACCAAAATATGTCTAAAGGTTGAATAGTATAGTGAATGAGTTACAATTCTACTAGTAATACCGAAACATTTTCATTCCTATCCTTCAATTCTCTTTCTAATTATCAATTGAGTTGTTTCGTGCTTCAACTTTTAAGTATTTACTGGATAATGGCAGGCCTAAATCTTTTATTGGCAATTCACCTTCTTACAGACCCAAAATATCACATATAACTTCTTTTTTAGTGTAATATCTACCAAAATGGATTCTTGATTTGCAACATTTATCTGTAGCCTAGCTACTACATGCATTTTTCTAAATATTTTTTTAATTGAAGTTGCTGCTTGATGGTTCGCTTTGCAAAAACTGAGAGATCATTTACATATATGAGATGAGTGAGATAAGGCTTAACTTTGTGTATGGGCTTGATTTTTCCACTACTCACTTCAAGTCCATGAGCATAGAGAAATATTCCATAATGATGGTAAATAGGTACGGGGACAATGGATTCCCTTACCTAATACCATATTACCATTATTACAGGTAAAGTATCTGTTTGAGATGCCCATATACAATATAGAGAAGGAACTGGTGGATATTAGCTCTTTGATTATTTTTGTCTGCTTGGAAGGGGATTTCATATGTTGCATCATGTGTATTGTGAACTCTCCGTTCATTGAATCAATGCTTTTCTGATGTCAATCTTGATGCATAAGTTATTGGTAGTGGTTGAGTTGAAACAATCTTATATGTTCATGAGCGAGCGTTATGCCTTATACAATATAAGAGAAGGAGCTGGTGGATATTAGCTCTTTGATTATTTTTGTCTGCTTGGAAGGGAATTTCATATGTTGCATCATGTGTATTGTGAACTCCCTGTTCATTGAATCAATGCTTTTCTGATGTCAATCTTGATGCATAAGTTATTGGTAGTGGTTGAGTTGAAACATCTTATATGTTCATGAGCGAGCGTTATGCCTTATGCAATATTTATTTTTGGAATGCACACAATGCTGGTTTTCTAAATGAGAAGTTGAAATGTTGGTTTAATTCTGTTAGTAAGAAGTTTAGAAAGCACTTTTAATTTTATATTGTATTAGGCAATAGGTCTGCAGTCATTTATAAATTCAGGAGTGATTTTCTTGGGGATTAATGCTGAAAATGTATGATTAATCTCCTTTATGATTTTTCCTTCTTCAAAGCAACTTTGCATAGCATTAAGAATACTCTCCGTTAGTTTGTCCCAACATATTCAACAAAATAAGAAGAGAATCCATCATGACATGATGCTTTATCTATAGAGGTGCTAAATACTGCATACTTCAGTCCTTCCTTGGTAAAAGTTGTACAGAAATTTTTTCCCAAATTCTGTTATTTTTTCCTTACAAGTTATGTCTGGAAATTCTTGACCGAGTCCACTTTTGTTGTACAAGGCTTTGAGGAAGTCGATTGCTTCATTGGTTAATTCCATTTTTGAAGTCGGATTAACACCTTATTGATTAATTAAGTTGATGAAAGGGTTGGTGTGAGATTTTTTTGACATTTTGGCATAAAATAATTTTGTTGCAACATCAGCTTGAGTTAACCAATCATATTTGTAATTTTGTTTGAATAAAATTGCCAACATATGAAATTTTTGTTGATATTCCAACTTTGCTTCATAATACCTTTTGAAATTAACTTCATTGTCATTTGTATCTAAACATGCTTGTAGGCTACAATACTCCCTACACTTATAAACTTCTGTTTGCAAATTACTTTTGTTGTCTCCATTCTTTCAAAGTGTGCTTCATTTGTTTTGTACTTGTAGTAAATTGTACAAATGATTACCTATTTGGGGAATATATAGTTATTCTGCAATTTTAGACATATAATCATCATATATACACCAATAATTGCAGTATTTGAAAGGTCTTGCGTCAAATGTCATTTTCAAGTCTAGATGTCCATGTAAATTTAAACTCAATTACTTCATAGTCCATGAGCCCACAGTTAATTAAACAAGTATTAAGCTCATCAGTTTTTTTAGTAGGCAGACATCTACCACCAAATTTTTCATTGACAAGTCTCATGCAATTCAATTCCCCTAATAAAAGCCGTGGAAGATTAATTGAAGTACTGTCCGTTTCTAACCTCTCCCATAGACTTCTTATAGGAGTTTCATGAGTTTTTGCATATATGAATGAGATAACAAGTTCAACTCCCCCCTATTTGCATTAGGACAGTAATGCATTGCTTACTTGATGATAGTTGCATACCATCCCAATAGTATTTTTCAACGTACGCCAAAATTCTATAGTTATAGCTGAATTCAGTGTTGTCTAGAGTTAACTATCTCCCAAATATATCTCATAGTAAAATATTATTTTTGCTAATCTTTGTTTCTAAAAGGGCAACAACGAAGCATTTATCATCTTTAACCACTTTTTTAATGTATAACCACCTCTCTGGGGCTATTGACCCCTCTTACATTCCATGTTAGAATAGTCATTAATTGTGATTTCTGGTAAGCCTGTCACTCCTCCTTACTATACAAGGAGTTGGATTTTCAAAATTCTCACTGCCTTTTTTGTTTTTACTTTCTTAGCATCATTTAGTGCTTTCCATAGTTCATTCATGCTAATTAACAACTCAACAAGTGGGACTTTATGCAAAATTATGGGGTTAGCATGTGTTAAAGAAGTAGAACTTGACTTAGCACTTTCCTTCATTGGAATTATTGTGACTGTAGTGGAAGCAACCATTGGTTCCTGAATTACAACAGAGTTTTCATGAGTAATATTGTAATTTGCACTGAGATTATGTAACATATATTGTTCAAGGAAGGAAAGATATTATGGGTTTCTTTGCTCGATGATGACTTTGGGAGGGCATGGACTTCTTGCAAAGCTTGTTCATTGATATGAGTGGAGATGAGTTGGTTTGTGTATGATGCTGCCTGCTTTGAGTCAACTTTGTGTTCATTGGGATTTGATCTTGAACATGAGGTTTGATTGATTTGTACAGGTGTGGCATTGTCCTTCCTCTAGTCCTTATTTTCTCGTTGATCGAGTTGATGAAATGTCCCTCTAACTGAGAGTTCTACATCACTCATTGTTGTTTTATATGTTGCGATTTCTTTTGTTGAGTGATGATTTTCCATTTATGTTTGCTTTTCGGCATATTCAGTTGTTAATTCTGAGATATAAGTACCCTTTTCATTGATTTTGTCTGATGGATTTTTTGTACTAGCATTCTTTGTTTGAGATATTTAGATCAAGTTTAGAGTTTGAAGAAGCTGCATTTAGCATTGATGCATCATGAATTAGACTGTCATAGTTGACTTCATCTGTGTGTACTTCTTAAGATTTAAAAGTACATTTTTCTCAGAAAGACAATCATCTAGATTCTTCATATTTATTTAGTTTTAAATTTCAGCAAGTGGTTTTTGTTTTTTAATCCTAATGCTGTCGAAAACATCATTATTCCATTTTTAAAAAGAAATATTCGTATGTCTCTACGTTTGCGAAAAAAATCTTTAGCTATATTTTGTGCGTGTTTAAAATTATAATTTGCCATAGAAATTCATTCATCAATAACCAAGTAGTCTATACAATTACTATCCAATAACCAATAACTTTTTGAATCAAAAAGTTCTATAAATTATGTGATGGTTCTCGTATGAGAGAGTAAGTGGTACAGTGATCAAAATAGACTGTAGGGAGCCGGTTTACATGCAAAACGGGAAACCTATCTTATATTTCTTCAATAATTAAGAAACGAGAGGCCATTGATGGGATGTTGAATTCGACCAATTAAACCGTATGTTACTAAGTGATAATTTAATTAGATCACCATTAGTAATAAACGGGTTTCCACCGTAGAAATGTTACATTCTCTTGGAAAATGCTCTTCTAAAAACCTAGTAAAGTTAAAGTCCCTACAACTAAGCAAGGACTGACGGTTAAGAATCTAAACTCAAGACATTCATTTAAAATGATCCTTCTGTTAATCTTATTGTGAGGCCCGTAAATATTTGGGACATTTAATATTGATTCGTCTCTTAAGTCTGTGGAAAAGATGCATTGACAAACCTACCCCTAGTAGGAAGACAAACCTAACTACTAAGATGAAACCCCATAAACCTTTGTAAAACCTATAATAGAAATGCTAAATTTTAGTTTCTTGAAAAAGAGTAATGTCAATATTATTCTTCTTCAAAACTGACCTAATTTTATCATAATAATCCAAATTATGCAAACCACTACCATTCCAGCAGAAGTGGTTAGACCCTCTCAATTTCCTTATTTCTAATGAATTCTACATCAGACTGGTCCACATCTAAAACAATTCTGGTCCTCCTAGCAAAATCAAGTATAAAGTTGGTAGATTAATCACTCCAAACTGTGGAACAATAAGAGTTACCTAAGAGTTCAACCAAACCATAATAAGAGCTTGAAGCTTTAGTGCTTGCATAAGATGATGCATTGCGAATCCGCACACTCCTCCTATCCTCCTAACCAAAATGGTGATCTGAGTAGACTTGCATCTAACTACAGGTTTTAAGGCTGTAACAACCGCTTCCAACCAAATATCTTTCGAAGCAACAACCATTTGAATCCGGGTGCAATGTTTCCTACACTGTAACCATAGCATATAACTTTGATCTCCAATCTTAACTGATCATTCAGACTCTTGTTCGCATCTAGGAAATGAAAACAGCCACCCTTACCATCCTTTGTCCCATTCTAAATCACGTTATGTACACACCATCCTCTCCATCAACTACAACCACATCTCTCTCTACATCAGTAATTATAACTTAATCTCTCTGCATCGACAATCACAACTTCATCTGTCTCCTCATCAGCAATGATAACCCCATATGAATGTTTGAAAACAACATCCTCTTCATTAACCACTAGTATATGCCCAAAGCCTACCATGGCTTTCCCCTTAACCATGGCATCATTCAATTTTTCTGCCTCCCATATGCCATCAGCCTGATCTCCTACCACGGCCTTACCGATCCCCACATCTACAGTAAGTAAAGCCTGACCAGGCTGAAGTTCGAACATCCTCGGTCCCATATTATGCGATCTCTTAGAAAATTCACCAACCTTAACACCGCCTATCCCTAAACCTGCAACCTTATCCCTTGCCATCGTAACATTGTCGTCCTCTGCAAGAACAGCCTGAAAACCGCCATCATCCCCCAAAGCCTTAACCAGTACATCAACACCAGCCTACACTTCAACCACCCCCAGATCTGCATTTTGTACCCCCTCATTTAGTTTACCGACCTTAAATCCATCTTAACCTACACACTCGGCCAGACACTTCCCTCTACTGGTATTAACCATCCCATGTACAGCCAAAACCGAACCCTCGGTAAACCCATCTTCTTTACCCATCAAAGAACTAAACCGATTCCCATTAAACAAGTAGTTGCAACATCACCCAATAGGCCCCCTCTTAACAATTTTACTCCACCATTACTTGTAGCAAAAATAGAGAGCTCGCCTTGCCTTGCCTCGTACCTGTCACTATGTCCTCATCCTCTCATGGAATAGAATTTGTACTCCATAAATAAACTGTAATTAAATAAGAAGAATTAAGAAGTAATCATTAATGCCCACAAATGGAATTTTAACAAAGGTTAGAATTTGGTGACGAAACCTACATCATTGCGTTCATGGCATTCTTCTAATCAACTTTTACATAAAAAGTTACGCGATCGGAGTTCAAACGAAAAAGTTATTGATGTTTGAAAAGTTCAATTAGAAATAACAGGAAATTGTTGTCAAGGACAATATTTCTCAGCGTTTTAGCCTCAAGTACAGACTTTTAGTATTTTAGCCTGAAGGACAACATTCTTTAGGTATCAGTTTTTAGTTATTGATAGCAGATTTTAGGTATCAGTTTTTAGTTATCGGTAGCAGTTTTTAGGTATCAGTTTTTAGCTAGGTAGCAGTTTTGGAAGAATGTTTGTCCTTATGAATAATTTTGAAAGAATGTTTATCCTTATGAATAATTTTTAGGAGAGTGTTTATCCTTGAGGCTAAAAATATACAAATTTTTGTCCTTCAAATTAATTCCCCCTACAAATAATTCAAAACAGAAATAAGGAAATAAGTATTAATGGCCTTAATAAATAAATGTTAAATGGTAGCAAATATTACTAAACAACCGGTCGACCGCCAGATTCAACTAGTCGACCGCTATTAATCGGTCGACCGGCAGGGTTAGGGCTAGCATGCCCTGAACCTTAGCCTGAAGGGGTCAGATTTAATAAAAACTAATCTAACGAACGGATTTTAATACCTATAAATACATGACTAGGCCCTCACTTTGTTTCTGATATTTTCTGAACAGAGCAGCAAAGCTCTACCACTTTCCTTTCTCTTCCTAGAAATTATTACGCTTACAAAGTTCGTATTTATCTATTTACATTATGAATTTCTCTTTTATTTCATTAATGCTAACAAGTGTCATTTACTGCTTCTTCCAATTAATTTCCATATTTGCTTAACTAATGCAACGTCCCTAATTCTTTAATTCATTACCTTATCCATATTTTAACACTAATTATTTATTTCTTAACTTATATTTTCTATATTTATTTAATTGATAAATGGGATTGTTATTATTTCTGTTCATAATGTTTTAGTTCCTACAATTATGGATTTCTGGATATACACTTGTACGTGAATCCCACAAAATATTTATTTCTACATTTTATTGCATTGGAACCGCTTCTTCTCCAAGAAGGGAATGTTACCGCTATAATTTTTCGATAAACTACTTAAAGAAAATGTAGAATTGTGCAGTCTTTGAAACTACATTGAATTATCTTTCTAATTTACTGAAATAGACAGTGCTAAATGCGGAAAAGCTTCCCTACTTTGCACATCTCTTTCCATTGGGCAAATTCCTTGTTATTTCAATTGAATCACCTTTTATATATAATATCGAGGTTGGATAATTTATGGAAATTCACATAGAGACATTTTACATTCCAATAAATTAAAATATAGAACCTAAAACCAAAACCAAATTAACAAATATTCAATTTTTGACTATCAATTTTAACAATTTATAACTCAAATAACGAAATCTTGGAATAACTATGAAATTTTATCAATAACTTATATCATAAATTTGAAGGACTCTCCCTCCAAAATTCTAGATCTTGGGCATATATATCACTGCATCAAATTAAACAATCTACTGGATATGTAAGCAAGGATTTCAAGTTAGGTTTATTTGGTTAAGCCTACAATTCAATGGTTTCTACACATGCATAAAAGAAATAGAATTTCAAAGATAAATCTAATATTATGTGAAGTGTATAATTTTCCACTCAGCTTATAGCTTCCAAATCTCTAGTTCAAATCTCGTTCCTCTTACTTTCCTTTTTCTTTCATGTCAAAGTATGTACAAAAAGATATATGACAAAAAGATATATACATACCTATTAGAGTTATTGATTGAGAGGAAATTTGAATTAAGAGAAGTTAAACCTTTAAACTATTGAATTTACCTCTTTATGCAGAACTTGATTCACTCCTCCTTTTTCTTCTCCTTTTATTTTCCATTCTCCTCTAATATATACAATACTTTTATAATTTTTAAAGCATTGAAGAAAGAAAAATGGCAAAGCTTCTCTGCTCTGTTTAGAAAATATGAGAAGAAAAGTGAGGGGCTAGGCCTGTATTATATGAACTCAAATCAATTCCATTCGTTAGATTAGATTTTATTAAGATCTGACCATTTAGGCCAAGGTGCAGGGCATGCGGCCGATGACTTGTTAATATTTTTTGCCATTTAACATTTATTTATTAAGGCCTTTATTATTTTTTTATTTTTGTTTCGAACTATTTTCGACCGGGATTCTTCAAATGTCGATAATATTAACTCCAATTGGCAAACTTTATATAAGAAAGTTGATCAGAAGAACTCCATAAATGCAACGGTGTAAGTTTCGTTGCCAAATTTCGATGTTTGTTCAAATTCTATTTTTGAGAATTGATAATTATTTATTAATTCTTCTTAATTAGATTACCATGTATTTTCAGAGTGTTACATTCATCTCACTTAAAAGAATTTCATCTCCAAAATTCTTTAAGGACTGAATCATGTAGCATAGCTCACAATCATTTTAAACTATCCAACCAATTAGCGTACAACCAATTTTTGTAGCCAATCATATACAAGTGCACGATATATTACAACATGTATGATATGTATGTTGAGTAATACTAGATTGACTCATCCAATATGAATGTATTCTTTAAAACTATTTTTGAAAATATGATGCAAATTACCTATATATACTGGTAATTTTATATGTATGCAAGTTTTTAAAAATCAAAATGTTTATTTTTACACAACAATCTACACTCGAATAGGAGTACGGTTCAACCGATTTTTCATCGAATCCCAACCATCCAATACCTAATAAACCATTTCAAACATCCAAAGTTTTAAAAATACAGTTCCTTAAATTTATACCTTATGCTGGAAAAATAATTTAGACGAAAAAATATACATTTCCATCTTCTTTTGTACACCATTTTCGTAGTACCTTGGAACCTTTGTTTTTGCTTTGAACAATATCCAGCTTTCCAAGTATAATTCACATAAGGAGGTTTATTTTTTAAATTTTAAAATAGAATTAATAAAAAAACAGGTTTTATTTACTATCAACAAGATATGGAAATTGCAGTTCCAGAGTTAAAACTACCTTTCCCTTGTCATTACCTATTTTTTGTATACCGTCACCTTTATCGAACAGTGAAATTCATATCCACTAACACATCGGTTCTTCTTATGATAAGCATATGACATTTGAAAATTATCGTTCCCGTTCAAAATCTTAGAAATTATATTTTTAAAATTTAAACTTTGTAAAAATTAAATTTCTAATTAAATTTGGTAAAATAGTTTGAAAATTTTAAACTTAAAAGTTATATTTAAACATTATTTTTCAAATGCATTTACCTTTATATTTTTAAAATAATTTAGACTATATCTTAACGTATTCAAGACTCGGTAAATTAGCTAATGCAATACGATTGACCCAAGCATATTACATAGTTAATATTAAAATTTGAAAGCTTTCCTTTCATTTCAAAACAAAAAACAACACACAATCACATTTATAAATTTTATCATTTAAGGCATAGGGATAGTAATTCGTGAGTTTCACAAAAATCCTTCTCCATCCTTTGCTTGCTAAAATCCTAAATTTTTTCGTTTTAGGCAGTATTTTTTTCAATTGCTATTTTAATTTCCTAATTTTATTTGATAAATTTCCAACCTTATGTTTTTTCATTAGTTAAAATGTCTTTATGAGATTTCCTTGTTTATACTATTTATTATAAATATGATAGTCATAAATCATGCAGATAATCAACATAGTGGTAAGTAGGAACATATCTCATTCTCAATCGTATGCAATTTTTATACAAAAAGGTAATAACTGATGCTTATAACCTAGATAACCAAAAATGAAAACAAATGCTTGAAGCAACTACTACTAGTACTAATACAACTTTATACAGGTTGTTGAATTGTCGAGATCCCTTCCCATCACTCGAGCCAATGCTATACCCTCTTAAAGGGTGTGACATGGCAGCTACATATCTGAGCTAGCAGCCCTATTACTGCTGCTTGGCTCTAACTTCTCATAGCTTGGCATTGATCTGAAGCTAAGTGTCATGGATCTTCCTAAGCTCAAAGCTCTGGATCCCTGTAGTCGCTTGACCTTACACTACGGCCTCCTGTGCCTGCCCTTCGACCATCTATACAACTACCTCTGTTAGTTCCTCTCTAATCCCTGTTGTCCTTTGGGAAGGCCTATCCAATAAGGCGAGGGCCTTCTTTTGTACCTGCTCTCCTTGGAGGTTCACCCCGAACTGTCTAAAAATGCACGTGAAGAGGCGATATTAAGTAACATAGCTACCAGGAGTCCCAACATTGGGGCCTATATTTAGCTTATAATAGCCTTGGCCCGGTTCACTGCAATACCACCTATAATGGCATAAATGGCCTTCTATACTAAAGGATATATCTAGTCGAAGCTTCTTGTCATACGAATATTGTGGTGCTGAATGATGGGGTGAAGACACGGGCTTGGTTCCATATGTTGTCCTCTCTCAAAACGCGTAGTCCTCTATGGAAGATCTATTAGAGAATCTCAGGGTCGGTTGTCCCAATCTCTTCCAAATCTATTTTGACCATTGGGATGTCAAGATACTCCCAGAATCCTCACCTATCAGGATGATCTTCATCGAACTCGTACTCCAAGTTGGCATCGAACATCCACATGCACCGAGCATAGCATTCCTACTCAGTAGTCTTGTGGCATAGGATCGGTGCCAATCCTGAGGCTAAGAATACCACTCCTAATCTTTATGTGGTGAAGTGCTTGAACTTAACTGGTCTCCCTTGCTTGAACGCAAAATTCACCAAGGTCTCGTAGTATGAAATCTTTTCATCGTTGCTTTGGAGCCAGGTGATTTCTTGAGGGGTAAGGTTAAGCGGCGTGAAGAGTTATTGCCTTGCTGTTAACCGGGTTTTTAACCAAGAAAAAATCAATAGGAGTTAGAACATCTAGATTATGCCAGAACGACTTGAAATTTGAACAAGGCATCTAAAAGAACAAGCCAGTAGCACTCAATGAAAGTCAGCCAAAAATAATCTATGGAGATGGATTGCTAGCGATCCATCACCTATAGATCACTAGCAATCCATAAGGAAACTTTACAAGTCATCATAACCTCTTGCATCTCGATTCATTGCCACTTCTAAGTATGTTTGCCAAGTTACAAAGACTTCAAAGTAACCTAGTTCAAGAAGTGAAGACCCATCTAATTCTAGTCATAGATCAATCTAACTTGTGTATGAATTGTCACCAAATGCTAAACAACGACTACGAGATTGCACGGAGAGCATCTAGATGGAATGGGGAGTACAACACAAAAGGATGAAGCAAAAATACTCTTATTAATTGGATTGCGATTCATCATAGTAGCTTGGGTCATCGTGAAACTCTTAATGCTCCTTCATAGCATCAATTATAGGCCTCTGGTAAAGTGGCCGTAGCACAACTGCTTTCCAACCTCTATAAATATAATCCTATTTACAATATAAAGAGGATCTTCTGGCCTGGCTACTGGAACTCTACGGAGATTGTTATTCGTTGTTATTCTTCATTCTTCTTCTTCTGCACAATATTCATCAAGAAGCAATTATGATTCGGAGTAAACAAACCTATGAAGTAGGGGGAATACCAACATTCAATTGAATGGTAAACTACTCCACAGTCCTGTTACACCGAATAAATAATTTTGGCAATCACAACAGATCTAGTTATTATACTGAAAAGATGCATACATAATGCATGAAATCACGAAAATAATGGCCTCGTATACCAAAAAACACGGCACGACAATCTGAAGTATGGAAATTGCAGAATAAGCAATCTTGTTATGTACACACATAAGTGGTATAAAAACAAGCTAAGTATGTGCTAAATGAAAAGGAACACTAAAAAAGATAGTAGTAGAAACAATAATCTTTTCATTTCTCATAACATTTTCCGTGCAAAGTCAATATGTAGGGTCCATGCCCACACAATATTGGCCAACAAGAAGAAAAGTACAGATGCTACAACAATAAAAGTAATAAGTGCAGTCTCTGTAGTTGTACAAAATATGCGTCGAATAAATCAAAATTCTACAAAATCTGCCTCCACTATCACTTTATCCCGTCAGTGCTTCTTGCCACCACTTCCTTTCCCACCTTTGGTCGAAAGTTTCTTCTTCCTTTCAACATCCCTATCGAGAGTCGTACCGCTACCAGAGATATCGATTATTGGCACCGTTCCCATATCTCCTTCTTGTCCTTTAGCTTCCGTGGAAGACTTCTGCTTGATTTTTCGCTTGCGGGACTTGTAGGAGTTGCTCGATGGCTCTCTCTCCTCTACCTTTTCCTTCCTAACTACCACCGTCTGCTGCTCACTTTTACCTAGCTGGCTAGCTTGATCTGTCTGCTCTCGAGTGTCAGTTGCTATTAAATACCCTCTAGAGATACAGAGGGGTCATCCAGGCCATGTAACATAGTGATCTTCTTAGATTCTGGCCCTGGTTGCGAGCCTGACATGGGCATGGTGATTAAAGAAGCTACAGAAACAAGCCTTAAAGTAGTTGAAATAGTAGCTGGCCCCGAGACCGGAGAAATTGGCAGTTCGGCGGGCAAAAAAGGCGGACCTATAAGATCAAAAAGGAAAGCATTTAGTTCATTTGATTTTTGCAGAGTGAGCTGGAAGTCCTTAAACTTGGAAGAAATAAGGAAGTTACCTTTATCGAAAGTATAACAGTGAAACTCAACCTCTACTCCCCACTGTCTCCTTCTTTAGGTGGTTGCACAATCCTGGGCGAAGTTTCAAGATCTCCTAAGGCTTTGGACATAGCTACTTAAGTGTGGATAACAAAGTAGTACCAGTCGAAGCCAGAACTATTCTGTCTGATGATATGGTTACTTGGACGATTCGCCAGGCCCAGAACTGAAAGGCTTTGATGGTGCTTTAACAACTGCAGCAATGCCGACATCGGTGGCTTCTCGCTCCCTTTCAACCCGAATAATCTCTCGGCCCTCTACCGAAGCTTTCTCTGACTTTTTGTTTAGATAGGCAACTGTCAACTCTTGTTCAGTATATACAACCCCGTCTTCTCAAAAATGGGCATGATATCTTCCTAAACTAGAGTAAGAGTACACAAGAATTTGTAGCCTAGATAATAGAGACTGCCTTGATGCAACAAAAAGTTGACGTAGAAGCTCAAGATTGGGTTATCCATTTCACAACCTTCTTTTCGTAGGTATCTTGTAGCTCCGTAGTCCACCGTCACATCGGCTTTCTCAACTTTGACATTGGTCTTTTCAGCGTTGAGTTGCTCAACTTTTTCTTAAAGCGAAGCAATCACTTGAACCTGCTTAGAGATGGTCTTATCTCGGGATTTCACCATCCCCGCATAATCAGCAATTGTTTTCTTACGAGCTTCGATAGTTTCGTCATGACCGGCAATGGTTCTCTTTTCATCTACGATGATCTCATCTTGAGTTTTAAGCTCCTCTTTCAGCTTGAATTCATTAGCATAGGATTTCTTGATTTCATCTCTGAACATGATTTCAATTTTTGCATGAGCCTCCTTTAATTCCTTGAGTGAACTAGTGTTGTTCTTACTATCTCGAATGGTAGCATCTCTCTCTTTTATCAATTGATCAAATCTGGCATCAACTCGAAAGAAAGAATCTTTTGATAGTTGTTACGGTTTGTGTCTGCCTACATCCTACATAATTTCTCCCATCCTTCAGCTTATCCCAAGTCGCTCTGAATTTGTTAGAGATAGGGTGTACAAGAATCGTTATGAATCCGATGCAGGTCACGGTCGAATTTAACTCCCTTCAAGAACCAACCAAGGATGCAGCTTCAAGTTTAGGTGGACCAGATGAAAGAATATGAGCAGGCCTCCTATGAGGGCGTGAAAAACCAGAAACATGCACAACATGAGTTGATGGAATCTAGGTTGATGGAGCAACCCGAATAGTAAAAGTTGGAACCTCAATTTCGATAGAAACTGGAGCCAGGGTAGATGTATGGTGCTCGTAGGGATGAGGATCACGACCTACTTTCAACATTTTGGATGGATCTTCCTGATCATTGGGAGTCTTCCTCTTCTCATAGCCACCTATATAAACTCTATCTTCGTCCCTTTCATCTTAACAATGAGCTTTGGCTTCCTAATCTTTCCTCTCGTCCATTCTTCCTTAGTTTCTCGAGGCTGGTGGCGGCTTGAAGTCCGTTTCAACCCATGTTGTGCATCTGTTAAATTTTCAAGATCTTCATAGAGACCACAACCTCCCATACTATCCAATATAAAAGATGAAGTAACTTTAGAAACAGAAAACGAGCTTAAATAATGCATATATGAGTGTACGTGACACTAGTAAAGTATGTAACGTGTTGTAGGCACCCTAAAAGGACTTTACAAATTGGGTCGGGGAGCAACTACAGTGGGAATTGGGCTAATTCGGGAAATGGCATGACTAGAGTGAAATGACAATTTCTCAGACTCAAAATCATCTCCCATGAGTTCTGCAATGTCCACATAAACGTTACTCAAGTCCTGAAAGTTGATATCCGTTTCCTTAGATGGAGAACCATAAAGTCATTTAGTTACCGGGGAGCATCTTTAGAAATAACCTCCTAGGGAGGTGAACCCGAGGGAATGAGACTCATTCTATGAGTTTCATCACATGATTCAAGATCTCCATCACTGGAACACACATCAAACTCCTCATCACCAGAGGAGGGGTCACTGTCACTTCCACTCTCAATTTCACCTTTCCCTTTTACTACGATAGCCACAGCCTTGCCTTCTCATTGTTTGAATTCCTCTTTCCTTCCTTTGGGATCGGGGGCATCCTATTCGGACTAATAGCTCCGGTCGTAACGCTATTTTCTTCATGAATTTCTTCAGTTGATCCACCGGATGGACCTTCTTCTCCTTGTAGATTTCTCTCTTCAGAATTGTGTGATGAAGAAGTGGGGCATGTTCTAATCCTGGAACGCGTAAGGGATGGAACTTCATCAGTGACGATAGACCTTTTGGGATGTAACAATCCGTATCGATGCGAATTCTCGTATGTCAGCAAAAGTTTGACCGATCTCTCTCTAGCATGTATGACATCTGAGTATGAAAGATAGAGTCAAGTGCTGGATCCTTATTTGGCCTTGGAATAACTATAAGAAGCATTCGGTGCCATACCATCATAATAAATTTCAACAATAGTAGAGGAAACTTACCATTCGTTGTCCAAAGATGATTAAACCTGTCAGGACATCTAACAAAGAAATATTGGGTCTTGAACTGGATAAGTTACTTTGGAGTTGCAACATGATTTTATGATTTCTCCGAGCCTTAATAATAAAAAGAGATGGACATTCCTTTCTCTTCTTGAATGAATGGAAATATCTCAATTCGTCAAAGCTTAGGGCATGGTTGAATATCTGCATAAGAAAAACATGAAAAGAAGTTAGAATTGCATAACCATTGCGATGAATCTGAAATGGGGCTATTCCCAAATTCAGAAGAGTGACTCTCAATTAATGATTGAATGGGAGAATTGCATCATTCTAGCACGTGTACCGATAGCATGCAGTGCACCTAGAAGGTGGCATGTGTGCAAACTAACTTTTCAATGGATGGCGCACATCATCCTCTTGAATACCATGCTATGAACAAATATTGTGTAGAACTTTGGTAGAAATGACAGTAGAAGCTCTCTCTAAAAGGTTAAGTAAAACTCTAAAGTTCGAAGGAGTTTGATCCATGACCTGACCAATCATCACTAATATACAATATTGAGCCTGTAGTAACAAAGAAGTAGGCTCTGTTGGAATAATTTGTGAAGGCATAAACGACGATGATTACGCTTCTCAAAGTGCCGGGCTGCCTTGACTGGATTGAGGATGGGAGGATGGACGCTTCATTCTATATAACAAAACCAGTACCCAACATGGTCAGGTAATTCTATTTTTAACTAGAAAACACCTATGTTTAATGTTGAATTCCAAAAATCCATTGACTTATGCTAACTCATCAGAATGGGGAAAGTGCAGTTTGTTATCTATGTGAGATGGGATCGATATCTTAAACATTACGAATGCTCTATCCTATGTAGATCTTTCACTCACAGTAGAAAAAGGAAAAAGCCTTCCACATCATCATCGAAGTTATTCCTCCTACACTTACCCGTTATCGATCGAGGATTGATAATGGATTTGTTGTCCAAAGCGACACGAAAAGCTCGTTCTATTCTTAGGTACCCAAGCACACGATAGTAAGACTAATTCAAGATGACCAAGTCTATTGTAAATGCCTCATCGGACCCAACAAGGCAAAGCGCTAATCGATTTGATTTGTTGGACAAAGATAGTGGAATGCATTAAGTATAAGACACGAATCATCTATCTACCTCCAATAAATCACAATCAACTCGCTTCATTCACCATTCTCATCGATCGCCCATATTCACTGGAAATCACCACAAATATGATAACCATGTCATCACCATCCTCGGATCAAAGGCAAGCGGCTTCAATTTTGGGTTCGTAGCTACGGTTAGGGATATGCAAGGTTGGTAGTGATCCAAGAAAGTGGCAATTCTGGCCCTAGAATTCGGCCCTAGAATTCTGGCAATCCAAGGCGAGCAGTTTGCATCAAGGGAAATGTATTTTGCAACTTTGGAGCACTATAACAGGGATTTCACTTCTTACTTTGCTTCTTTCAGTACTTTACAGCCTTCGAACGATGGGTTTCTACATCCATCATTCGAAGTAAAGATAAAATTTAACAAAACAAACAAACATATTGCTAAAAAATGTTTTGTATTTTATGGAAAGAGGAAGAGAATGGATACCAACTCCATAGAGGAAATCGAAATCGTTATTGAGCTAGATTGCCGAGGAGAGGTCGATAGAGTTAAGCCAGTTGAGAAACCGAGGAAATTTCAATAGGTCCTGCTGATTCTACTAAGATAGTCAGAGTGGGAAAAGATCTCGAGGAGCACAATTGGCGGAATACTTAAAGGCCAATAAGGATATTTTTGCTTGGACCCACTCCGACATGATTGGAATTGACCCTACGGTCATGAGTCATGCATTGAACTTCAGTCCTAACATCCCTTCGGTTAGGAAAAAGAAGAGGCAATTCGATAAGGTAAGGGCTGACGCCCTAAGAGAAGAATTCAAGAAATTGCAGCAAAATGGATTTATCCGGGAAGTCTTCTACCCCAAGTGGTTGGCAAACCCAGTTTTGGTAAAAAAATCTAATAAGAAGTGGCGAACTTGGGTGGATTATATGGATTTAAACAAAGCTTGTCCAAAGGATTGTTACCCACCACCAAGGATAGACCCATTAGTTGACGCAACAAATGGACACAAGCTGCTTTCCTTGATGAATGCAAACTCTGAATACAATCAAACTCCTATGAACAAACCTGATGAGGAACATACTAGCTTCACTACAGATCGGGGAACTTATTGTTACAAAGTCATGCCATTTGGATGAAAATTGCTGGAGCAACTTACCAAAGACCGGTTAATCGGATGTTTAAAGATCAAATATGGAGGTTTACATAGATGACATGCTGGTAAAATCACAAGCAATGAAGGACCATCTCAAAGGTCTGAAGGAAATGTTCAAAGTGCTCCGAAAGTATCAACTGAAGCTAAACCCCTAAAAATGCAACTATGGAGTTCATTCTAGAAAATTCTTAGTCTATGTTATCAGTGCACAAGGAATTAAAGCTAGCCTGAAATAGATTGAGGCTATTAAGGATACGACAGAGTCTAACACAAGTAAAGATGTTATGAGTTTGAATGGAAAAGCAGCAGCATTAAGCAGATTTATTTCAAAGGCTACCTATAAGTGCATCCCATTCTTTGAGGTAATAAAGAAAAGTATTTTAAATGGAATGAAGATTGCAAAACGGCATTTCAAGAGTTGAAATCACATTTGGAATAACCTCCGCTCTTCTCTATCCCCAAAGATGGGAAGGATCTATTCCTGTATATGGCGATTTCTGAACAAGCAGTAAGCTGTGTATTGATCAGGAAAGACAAAGAATTACAACTACCAGTTTATTATGTGAGTAGAAGGCTAAAGGAAGCCGAATCCCGATATCAAGTCATTGAGAAACTAGCGTACCCTTTAAATTTGATAGCCCGAACGTTAAGACCTTACTTCCAGGCACACCCAGTGAAGGTGTTGACCAACTTTCCATTGAAACAAATCTTTAGTAGACGGAAACTTCTAGAAGATTGATTAAGCGGGTAATTGAGTTAATCCAATATGATATAATATATCAGCCCAAAGTGGCTATAAAAGGACAAGTCGTAGCTGATTTCGTTAACGAGTGTACGGGATTCATTTTAGAACAATCCAAAATGGAAAAGGATGTAAAACCCAAGTAGTAGTTATTTGTGGATGGTGCCCCAACCGGACAAGGGGCCGAAGCAGGATATATAATAATTACACCTGATGGACATAAACTTTATTATGCTATGAAAATAGGATTTTCAGCAACTGACAATGTAGCAGAGTATGAATCCATGGTTGAAGGATTGACCCTCGCTCTACAACTCAAAATCCCGAGGATTCAAGTATTTGGTAATTCTCGATTAGTGGTTAATCAAATCAAACAATTATACCAAACCAAAGATCCCAAACTTATTTAGTATGTAAAGAAGGTCTTAAAAATGCTGACACTTTTCGAAGATTTCTCTGTACACCAAATACCGAGGGGAGACAATTCTCAAGCAGATTTACTGGCTAAGTTGACAAGTTCAAGAGGGACTCTTGAATCTCGAATTGTGCTTGTGGGATTTCAAGCTAATCCCGGCATTGAGGAAAGCAAGTGAGAGAAATACAAGGAGCTAATATTATTAAGCTGATCACGAGCCTTAACACAAGAAGTGGAAGAAACAAATCAAGAAATACCAAGTGAAGAACCTGTAGCTCCAATAGCGGAAGAATATTATCAAAACACTTGGATGGCCCTAATCATGAGTTATATTATCAGCGGGATGCTACTTGCAGATAAAGAAGATTCACGAAAGCTAAAGAGGCTCGCCCAAAATTTTACCAATATGGATGGAGCTTTATGCAAGAAAGGGTATGCCCTTCCATATATGCGATGTGTAGAGACCGAAATCGGATTGAGGATATTAAAGGTAGCCCACGAACGATTTTGTGGAGATCACTCCAAAGGAATCAAATTAGCTAAAAAGATAATGAAACAAGGATTTCATTGGCCACATTAACCAATCAAGCAACCGAGTACGTTAAAAGATGTGAAAAGTGCTAATGCTACTCGAAGATACCACATCTTCCTTTGAGTCGACTAACCATCATCACCATCCCATGGCCATTTGACGTTTGGGAAATCGATTTAATCTCCAAAGGTGGAGCAAAGTATGTCATAGTGGCAATTGATTACTTCACAAAATGGGTGGGAGCAGTACCGCTTCCAAAGATCACCTCTAGGAAAGTGCTAAGATTTGTCATTAAGAACATTGTCACAAGGTTTGGGATACCCTACAAGAAAATCTCCGACAATGGAACCTAATTTGAAAGCGTAGAATTTTCGCAATTTTTCCATAAGAATGGAATCATAAAAAGTTTGTCTTCTATCGCTCAACCAAAAGCCAATGGAGTCGTTGAGGCTGCCCAAAAAAAAACAATAAAAACGATCCTGAAGAAAAGACTAAATAAGGCAAAGGGTAATTGGGTAAAAGAATTACCCCTAGTTTTATTGGCTTACAGAACATCCACTGGAACTACAACATATCATACCCCATATTCACTAACATATGGTTGTGAAGCAATGCTTCCAGTAGAAGTTGAAGTACCTTCTCATCGAAGGATTGCCTAGGCTTTCAACCCAAATCAAGAACTAAAAAAGGAATCACTTGACTTGATTCATGAATTAAGAGATGAAGCAGCCTTAGAACTATTGAATACCAAAAGAGAATATCAAAGTACTATAATTCAAAGGTAAAAACGAGGATATTTAAACAAGGAGATTTGGTACTTAGAACAATAATGGCCAATAGGAGAAACTCGTCGGACGGACCTTTGGGACCCACTTAGGAAGGACCACTTATAATTTTCAAGGAAATCCCCTAAGGGGCCTACAAGTTATGTCATCCTAATGGTAATATGGTACCGAGAACTTGGAATGATGAACATTTAAAATGCTATTTTCTGACTCTAAATGAATAAATCATTTTCAAGAATGTCTCTGCTATGATTCGCTAAGAAAAGTCTACATGGTCGGGAGTAAAATTCTCCTTAAACTTGGACTTCCTAAAATAAAATTCTACCAATAATGGTAGAAAGCCCTTGGCCACGCCAAGATAGCCAGGTCAAGGCACCTCCTGGAAGGAGGGCCTAGCCTTTATCCGCGCCAAAGTCAGAAATGATCAGGTTAAAGCAGCACAAGCCCTTTTTTGCGTCACGCTATGGCCAGGATAAGGCACCTCTTGGAGGGAGGATGGGTAATACCTTGGTCTCGCGATGATATGGCTTGGCCATGGTACCGAACAATCCCTTGGCCGCGTCACACTATGGCCAGGTTAAGGTGCCTCCTGGGGAAAGGCCGGGTAAGTCCTCGGGCCTTCTTGAGAATAAGTTAGCTAAGCGCACTGGAAACCTGGATGAAATGTCTGGCAGACTAAGAAAATTCCTTGCCTGAAAAAGGCACCGCTAGAAATCGGCACCACCTAAAATGGCAACCGCCAAAAATTGGTAATGTCTAGAATGACAAACAGCCCGAAATGAGCACTACTTAAATAAGCACAAAATTTGGAATAAAGAGTCCGCCCCTAAAATAGGCCAAAACAACTGGATAAAGAAAACTCAGGCCCGGGAAGAAAAAGCATGCAAGATACTATCAAAGATTAAAGATGGCGCATTTAACAAATGAATCAGAAAGAATTCTCTAACTTCTCTTCGTGAACATCTGCCAGATTGGTATTCTGGTCTTCTATTATTAATTATCAAAAATGGTATGCTTGTGTTCTAGTATTAATTACTAGAAATGATATTCTGGACTTCTATTATTAAATGCCAAAAACGGTGTCTTGATTTCTAGTGTTACTTATCAAAAATGGCATTCTAGAAATGGCATCCTGGGCTTTTGTCGTTAATTGCTTAGTATGGTCCTTTGGACTTCTAACATTAAATACAAAGAATGGGAATTCTAGTCTTTTATTACTTATTACCAGAAATATACTTCGGGACTTCTATTATCTATCACTAACTATGATTTTCTGGTCTCTCATTAATTATTATCATCTATGGAATTTTGATTGTCTATTGTTTATTGCCAAAGTTAATCTCCTATTTCGTCATTATTAAAATCAGAATGGATGATCTGATTGGTATTCCAGCCCTCTTTCATTATTACCATATCAAGATAAGATGTTGTCCTCTTATTATGATGATCAAGATAATTTTGAACACCCTATTGCTGTTTGATGTTGTATTTCTGGCTTTTATTGATGCAAGTCATGAACTTCTAAATTGTCTACGATGAATTTTCGACATTCTATGGTTAAGACAAAATGGGAAGTAATTACTATCTATTAAGAAGCTGATAAATTCCGACCACCAAGACCCGAATCTGGGACTTCAAATACCTATGATTGCTATTGGATCCGAATGTTCAAAAGACAAATTTTCCACTAGAGTTAAAGGTCAGCTGTAACGACCAAGAATTGGACCACCTAAAAATATAATATTTAAAGTGATTTTAAATATAAAAGGTTTTATGACTCAAACAATATCAGATAGGATTTGGAAATAGAAATATACAAAAAAATAGTAATATTTGCTTATATCGACAAAAGTGACAAATCCTGATTTCAGAAAAGTAAGTTTAAATGGTTTAATAAATTATTTTAATTTACTTATGAGCGTTTATATTTTTAAATAAGATTATACAAATTTATTTTTAATTTTGGTTTACATAAATATAAAATGTCAAAGTATGATCGTAAAACATTTTGTCAAAAATCAATGTTTTTTCGATTTAAAGTTGTCGCAACGATGTTCCATCTTTATTTTAATATTCAAGTACACTTATATAAATGTAGTAAGTATCAATTAAGTTGCTAATTAGGTTTACTTTTATTAAAACACAATTAGAAAATTCTGGAATATAATTAAAAAAGGTAAACTAATAAAAACAAAACATGTCAAATCAAAAGAAACATCATTATTACTTTATGTTTTCTTACTCTTAAGTGATAAGGACATAAATTAAAGATCTAAAAGGTAATGTTAAGTGTTGAAAAATAAGATTACTTTAAAAGTAAGCAAAGGGTATTTTTGGTCTTTTGCAAATATAATATTTTTATCCAAAGTGTTTTCTATAAATACACATCCACTTTCTCACTTTCTTCCACACTTTTTCTTCTCAAAGTTTCAAGCTTCTTATCACTCTTTTAATGGCTTTCAACCTTAATAAAGTTATGCCAAAATATTTTCAAAAATAGAACAAAGAAAAATATCAACAAAACTCTGTTCGAACCGCTTCAAAAATCCTTCTCTCCCCTTCTATTGCTCACGCCCCCTTCTCCATTTGGTCGACCACAACTTTCATTTCAAGCATGGTTATGGCCTCTTAAGGCAAGTGCATGGAAGTTTAGCAAGTTCTAAAGAGCTTAAAGCAAAGTTAGAAAAATTTAAAACTAGTTTGAAAGTGACAGATGGTGAGAACTCTAAATTATTAAGTAGAAAATGTTTATATAATGTTTTGCAAGTTATAAATGTTGTTTGGATGTGAATAATGATGTTTTGATAAGTGTTAGAAAAAGAAAACAACCGCCTTTAAGTCATTTGCAAATTAGTAAGCAAATATGTACATAAAAGACAATAATGTGACGTTGTAAAGAGAAAGTTGTTAAATTGATTTGCAAGTTCATATGATATGTTAGAATATGTTAAAATGATTATAAATATTATTTTGAACGTTTATCAGTTTATATTGAATATATGTGTTGAAACATGTCACGAATTTACACGACATATAATTACATAGAAATCACTTTCCACAAGAAATGAAATGTGATATGTAATCATTTATACCTTTGAAAAATGTTTTAATATGCTTTAAAAATGATTCCTAAGTGTTTAAACTTGTCTCGACAAATTTTGGATATGAATCTCAAAATACGCCTAAAATTTGACGCGTCGCGTAACGGTAGTTCGTGTTTACGCCTCTAAAGTTCAAACGAACATATGGAATGGAATATAGTTCGGAATTCTTTGAAGTAAGAATATTCCGAATTCTTATATCCATATCTTTGATTAAAAAAGAAAATCAAGATTTCATCTTGTATGTTTTGAAATATGGCAAAATCAATTTTAAAAAGGTGAAATAAATTTTAAAATCTTTTAAAATGTTTTAAAAATAATTTAAGTTGAAAAGATGGTTCTCTAAATGATATAAAATTGTTTTGACGAATATAACTTTTAAAGCACTTTTTATAACACTATTTGTAATTCTTTTCGCAACGCTTCTCAATAACTTTTGAAATAAAGGTTGAAACTTAACAATTCTTTCCCAAATCCTAAGTAAAAGATTTTATGTAAATAATAAAGCATTTCAAAAGAAATTTGAACAAATTAACATTATTTCAAAGATGGTTAAACAAATAGTTAAGCGATTTAAAAAGGAAAAATGAGTATGCGGAAACGAGTAGTATATTTATCCCGCCTATGAGATCTAAAAGTGGAAACAAGGTGTGTAACTCAGGGTAGGGATGGAGCAACTAGTTCCCTGAACTTACCTGGCCTCAGTTCTCTTTTAGGCGAGGGATGAAACATATCGAAAGGAAAGCCCGGATGCTCAACTTGGATTTTATAGAAATAATCTTCTTATACTCATTATTAAAATTCGAAGAGGGAACTTGTCCTATTCATGGAATTTAATACGTGATCTCACCGTTATTCCTCTCATAGCACTCGTTGAATATGGAAGTTGATTTTGAATAAAAGTAGAATGATTTCTATGATCCTATTTTCTCAGAAGATACTCTTTAAAAATGATTTGAGAAATATTCAAAAAAGTGGTTTAAACGATTCCATATCCACTAAAAGAATATTTTGAAATAAATATCTCTCGAAGATATTTTGGTAAAGGACATGAATGAATCGAAAAACGATCACCTAATTACATCATTTTTGTCGACGATTGGATTTCTAAGGAACCAAGGTGGGATTTAGGTGATTCATATCCGAAGACCACTTCGAACCAATTTGCTTGTTCTAAGATTGAAGATGTTTGAAGACGAAGATATTGTGATGAATAATAACGAGGGACTACTTGTTGATTAATTGGGGATAAACTCTCGATTCACTATATTAAAGCGGTGGTCTCATTGTTATGAAAAAACCACAAAACCACAAGGACTTCTCGCCTAGTATTGGCCGAGAAAAGTGCCTTCAGCTTGTCCTATTCCTGGACAACTCATATGGACTTTTGTTCGACATTGCATTTCTAAAGATTACGTACATTGGTTTTTACAAACATACATCAGTGATGGCGAAGAAGGCAACTTCTCTTAGCTTAACACCCTCCATGAGACGTACGAGCTCAAGGATTGTATTTTTGTGGAAGGCAATTAGTAGTCAACGGAAATGGCAATGTAGCATTCAAAGATGTGATATGTGCTATGTCAAAAGGTAATCGTTGCCTCGAGCCTCATCAACCAGAAATGACCATAATAGAGTTAGATGCAGCAAGGCTAAGTGGGTCATTCCCAAGTAGGGTACGATCATCCCCTTCTAGATATATTCTTCCCGCTATGACGTTCGAGATGTGAATTAATGTGGATGTATGCGAAGAGAGCTCTCGGATAATGGTCAGAAACGATCGAGGGATGATATACTTGGTACTATCTAGTTACAAAGATAGGCCGGTCTTCTGTTGGTAGAGGATCCTTTATGATGGTCCTCGGGACATCCATCTAGAGGTGAACCCATCGGAAGGTAGTCCCTTCACCTGATCATTTGTATGGAAATCCATTCTCCAATAAGAACTTGCGGTTTTGTTTGTAGAACCTAGTATGTTAGAATTTAACAATAGTAACAATTTCGGCTAAGATTAATAAGTTTGTTTGAAAATGTTTTCAAAGAATGTCATTAAAAATAATATCCTTAAATTTTGTGTAATAAAGAGTTTTGGTTATCATAAGGTAAAAATCGGTTCCGCGTTTATGTGCGGAATTGTCCTATGAGATACCCTTTTGTTTTCAAAACATCGTACTTTGAGTTCTCATAACAGTCCCATGACTGACCCAGAGTTTGTTTTTCCCTTTAAACTCTGAGTGCCCTAATTTTGGGCAGCCGTGTAGTCAGGATACCTTAGGAGAATTTTGGAGCATGTTGGAGAGCATTTTGGAGAAGTCTTTAGAGCTATGAAGCTGAAGTACCTTGTGTAGTTATCTTCTCATTTTCCGATGTGTTATGTAGTATGTATTTTCCAGCATATGTACGGATAGACAGTAATAACTATCCCGCTGGATTTGTATTTGACTCTGATCATTTACGTATAATTAAAATGTTGAATGCGATGTGAGACTCAATTATTTTGTTATCTTCTATCTTTATTTTCTTTTACACCCCTGATAATCTGTCTCTCCGGCGCTTCGATTTATGGCAATTCAGTGCCGTGGATGTATTAATGTCGATTTCTGAGGGTCGAGGAGACGGGTCATAACACATGGCATCAGAGCTAAAGGTTAAGCGAGAATCTTCGCTTTGTTGGAGTATGACTCATTAGAGATAGGGTTAGTAATGCCCTAGAATGAGTCCAATCTAAGAGAGCACATGATTAAAACTTCTAGTTTGAATAAGTATATTCATGATGTGTAGCATTTCCTAAGATATCTCGTCTATATATCCTAAAGATCTTTTTCCTATTATATACAGACAGTTGAAAATGAGTGGAAGAAAAGTACGAGGTAGGGGAGGAAGTAATACCACAAATGGCCAAACTCCTATAGCTACAGTAGTCGAGGAAGTAGTAGTTCCGGTACAACTCCAAATCAACTTTGCAACTTTATGCAAGAACTATACCAGCCTTGGTGGTAAACCTTTCAAAGGAATAGAAACCATCATTGAAGTACAAGCTTGGATCCACTCTTGTGAAAGAATTTTAAAAGGATTGAATATTGGCGATGAGCAGAAGAGATTCTTAGCTTCTTGGCAACTACAAGACAGAGCTCTACTTTGGTGGAAATCTAGTACTCAGAATAAGCCAGAAGATGATTTCTCTTGGGAATGATTCAAGAATGTTATGGAGGAGCAGTATACGTCGAAAGTGGGAAAATCTGGTCTTTATCGAATTTTTTTGGATTTTAAACAAGAGGAGGAGGTGTCATTTGAGAAGTATGCTAACAAGTTTAACGAATTATCTCGTTTTGGGCCTGGATTGATAGATACACAACTCAAAAAGAATGAAAAGTTTATTTCTGGAATGAAGAAGCAATACCATGTCAGAATGACTGGGCATGTGAAAGAACCATTTGTAGATTTAATAGACATGAGATACAGATATGAAGCTTTGGATAAGATAGATCCACCCGTTATACCAGAAGGCAACAAGCAACAACTGGAAGAAGAGGAAGTTCAATAGCAAGAGGCCATGGCAGGGAAAACCCAAAGGAGGATCTCAGGATAACCGCTTTAAAGATGTCACTTGCTGCAATTGCCAACAAAGGGGACATCTATCAACTCATTATAGAAAACCCAAAACTCAAGAAACTCGAGGATCAGCCCCAAGAAGCTGCTATAATTGTCATAAAGCAGGGCACATGATAAAGGATTGTCCCCTAATGAAGAAAGGAGAACAAGCCAAAGTTTATGCTTTCAAGGATGAGCCCTCAACCTTCCAGAATGTGATGGGCAAAGGAGTGTTGGAAGGTAAGTTTTTTATCAAAGATGTTTTAGTTAAAGTATTATTTGATATAGGAGCTTCTCATAGTTTTATTTTTAAAACGACCGTAGAAGAATTAGAACTTGAATCTAAAATTGTTGACGACTGTATCTGCTTAACGAATCCTATAGGAGGTTCCACTAATCTTTGTACGCACTATGAAAAATTCCCAATTTTCTATTCTCTCCATCACTTTCCTTTTGATATTTTCGTCTAAGTTTTTACTGGATTTGAAATTTTACTCGGTATGCATTGATTACTGAAAATGAAGCTATTCTAGATTGTTTGAAAAGAACGGTTGCAATGAAAGCAAATTTAGGGAAACTTATAGAAATACCTTATGAAGGTCCAAGTCCAAGAAGGGATTGTTTTCTTTATGCTTTAGATACATCCCAGACAGGATTAGAAATAATACTTATTGTTAAAGAATTTGCAGATGTCTTTGAGGAAGTAAAAAGTTTGCCCCCACATCGAGAAATCGAATTCCGCATTGATTTAGCTCCTAGTGCGATGCCAATTAAACAATAATATAGAAGGATGGCTCCAAAAGAAAGGGATGAGTTGAATAACCAAACCCAATAGCTATCGAAGAAAGGATTGATAAGGCCCAGCCGTTCAAGTTAGGGATCAGTCGTAGTTTTTGTTGCTAAGCTAGATGGATCTTTGAGATTGTGTGTAGACTATCGAGATCTAAATAAGAAAACCATTAAGAACAAGTATCATCTACCCCGAATAGATGACTTGTTTGACATGTTACATGGAGCTCGAGTTTTCTCTAAAATGGACCTAGCTACACGATTCCATCAGTTATGGATCGCAGAAGATTGAATCCATTTAACTGCATTCAAAGGTCCGAATACTTTCTATGAGTGGTTGGTTATGCCTTTTGGGTTGACTAATGCACCCGCTTATTTTGTTGACCTTATGAATAGAGTGTTTAGAGATGTGCTAAACAAATTTGCGTTAGTCTTTGTCGATGACATCCTTATTTATTCAAAGATAAAAGAAGAACACGTAAGGCATCTAGTAGCTGTGTTGGAGATATTGAGAAATAACGTGCTTAAAGCCGAATTCTCAAAGTGCCATTTTTGGGAGAAGGAGGTAAGATTTCTTGGACATATAATATCAAGGGATGGAATTTCCGTAGATCCAAGGAAAGTTGCAGCTATTCAACATTGGAAGCAGCCACAAACTCCTAAAGAGATTCGTAGCTTCTTAGGTTTGGTAGGATATTACAGAAGATTCGTTCAAGACTTCTCTAAGATTGCCTATCACCTAACGAAGTTGACAATGAAGGATGCTAAATTTATCTTGACTCCTAAGTGTGAAGAACATTCCAAGAACTAAAGAAGAGATTGACAACCTCTCCAGTTTTAGCAATTATAAATGGAAATAGTGGATTGACAGTTTATACAAATGCTTGTGGAGAAGGAGTTGGTGCAGTTTTAATGCAAGATGGGAAGGTGATTGCTTACGCAAGTAGACAGCTGAAGACGCATGAGAAGAATTATTAGCCATTGTGTTCGCCCTAAAGATATGGAGGCATTATTTGCTGAGTAAGAATCTTTTACAGTTTATTTCGTTAAAACTTTGAATTGACCTTAGTAAATAATATTCCATATTTTAGGTAAAAAATTCGAACTCTTCACGGACCATAAATCTTTGAAGTATCTTTTCACCCAGAAGGATTTAAGCATAAGACAGCAACGCTGGATAGAATTTTTCACGTCATATGATCTAGATATTCTATATACACCCGGAAAAGCCAACGTAGTAGCTGAAGCATTGAGTAGAAAGTTAGCTACTATTTCTTATTTGGTAGTAACTCCAACTCTTCTGAATAGAATTGCCAGTAAATAGGGAGAAGATAAACATTTGAGAAATACATTAAAGCAGTTGAAGAAGGAAGAAATTCAAGCTTTAAAATAGATAACCATGGAGTATTGCGGTAGAATGGAAGAATTTTTGTTCCAGATGTTGAAAATCTTAGGCAAGAAGTACTAGCTGAATGCCACACAGCCAAACTTAGCATTAATCCGGGAATTCATAAGATGTATGAGGACATGAAGCGTACATTTTTGTGGAAAAGTATTAAGAGGGACATATCCATCTATGTCGGCCGTTGTGAAAACTGCCAAAGAATCAAAAGTGACCAACAGAAGAAGCAGGATTACTTCAAACTTTGGAGATTCCAGCTTGGAAGTGGGTTCAAATATCCACTGATTTCATTGATGGCTTATCCCGAACAAGGAAAGACAATGAAGGCATTTGGGTTATCATAGACCGATTAACCAAAAGTGCACACTTTATTCCAGTTAAGCCAACAAGAACTGCAGCACGCCTTGCATATGTATATATGAAGGAGATTGTCCAATTGCATGGAGTTTCGAGCAGTACAGTAAGCGATCGTGATCCAATCTTCATTAGTCAGTTTTGGGAAGCGCTATAGACATCTTTGGGAACCAAGCTGAGTATATGCACTGCATATCACCTCCAAACCGATGGACAGACGGAAAGAGTCAACCGTGTTTTGGAAGATCTATTAAGAGCATGTATTCTAGACTTTGGAGGCTCGTGGAAGAATCATTTACATTTAGTAGAGTTCTCCTACAATAATAGCTATCAAGCTAGTATCGACATGGCACCGTATGAAGCTTTGTATGGTCGTCCATGTAATCGCCAGCATGTTGGATAGAATCCGGAGATCAATTAGTGCTTGACCCAGATATGATGCGAGAAGCTTCAGAGAAAGTTGATATGATTAAAAAGAAGCTAAAAGAATCCCAAAGTAGACAGAATATTTATGCAGACCGAAGGCGTAGAAATCTGGAATTCTCAAATGGAGATTCAGCCTTTTTGAAAGTCTCTCCGATGAGAGGAGTGGTAAGATTTGAAAGAGCTAGAAAGTTAGCACCTTGATATATTAGACATTTTCCCATTCTCGAACGAATCCGCCTATTAGCTTATCGAATACAATTGCCTGAAAGATTGTCTGGTGTACACAATGTTTTTCACGTATCACATTTGCGAAAGCATATATATGGCCCAGAACAAATCATAGAAACAGCTAACCAGGATGATTTAGAGATAGAACCAAACTTAGCGGTTATTAGAAAGCCCATTCGAATCGTGGATCAAGATGAAAAACGATTAAGAAGGAAGGTAGTACGATTAGTCAAAATTCAATAAAGCGGGGATGCTGAGGATTGCACATGGGAAACAGAAGATAGAATGAGAAAAGCATATCCCGAGTTTAGGATTGATGTATAGACTTTATCTATCGTTTGAGTGTACTCACCATCTGTGATGTAATCACTTGTCGTATATATTCTATTTTATTGAATATATATTTCCTTTTGAGCTATTTTCTTCTTACCGAATTTCAAGGACGAAATTCTTTTAAGTCGGGGAGAATGTAACGACCCAGAATTGGACCACCTCAAAATATAGTATTTAAAGTGATTTTAAATATAAAATATAAAAGGTTTTATGATTCAAAAAATATTAGATAGGATTTGAAAATTGAAATATACATAAAAATAGAAATATTTGCTTATATCAACAAAAGTGACAAAATCCTGATTTCAGAAAAGTAAGTTCAAATGGTTTAATAAATTATTTTAATTTATTTATGAGTGTTTATTTTTAAATAACATTATACAAATTTATTTTTAAATTTGTTTTACATAAATAAATAGTTTAACTAAAACGTCAAAATATGACCGTAAAACATTTTGTCAAAAATCAACGTTTTGTCGATTTAAAGTTGTCACAATGATGTTGCACCTTTATTTTAATATCCATACACACTTATACAAATGTGGTAAATACTAATTAAGTTTCTAATTAGGTTTACTTTTGTTAAAACACAATTAGAAAATTCTAGAATATAATTAGAAAAAGTAATTTAATAATAAGAAAACATGCCAAATCAAAAGAAACATCATTATTACTTTATATTTTCTTACTCCTTAAGTGATAATGACATAAAGTAAAGATTTGAAAAGTGTTGTTAAGTGTTGAAAAATAAGATTACTTTAAAAGCAAGTAAAGGGTATTTTGGTCTTTTGCAAAGTTTTTTCTATAAAAGACACACCCACCTTTTCACTTCCTTTCGCACTTCTTATTCTCAAAATTTCAAGGTTCTTCTCACACTTTTAATGGCTTTCAATGTTAACAAAGTTATGCCAAAATATTTCCAAAAATAAAACAAAGAAAAATATCAACAAAACTCCGTCCGAACCGCTTCAAAACTCCTCCTCTCCCCTTCTATTGCTCACGCCCCCTTCCTTTATTTGGCCGACCACAATTTTCATTTCAAGCATGGTCATGGCCTCCTAAGGCAAGTACGTAGAAGTTTAGCAAGTTCTAAAGAGCTTAAAGCAAAGTTTAACAAAATTAAAAAAGTTTAAAAAGTAGTTTGAAAGTAATAAAAGATGAGAACTCTAAATTATTAAGTAGGAAATGTTTATATGATGTTTTGCAAGTTATAAATGTTGTTTGGATGTTAATAATGATGTTCGATAAGTATTTGAAAAAGAAAGCAAGCACCTTTAAGTCATTTGCAAAAGTTAGTAAGCAAATATGTACATAGATGACAATCATCTGACATTGTAAAGAAAAGTTTCTAAGTTGATTTGCAAGTTCATATGGCATGTTAGAATATGTTAAAATGATTATGAACATTGTTTTGGATGTTTATTAGTGCATATTGGATATATATGTTGAAACAAGTCACGAATTTACATGACGTATAATCACATGGAAATCACTTTCCACAAGAAATAAAATGTGATATAGAATCATTTATATCTTTGAAAAATGTTTTAATATGCTTTAGAAATGATTCCTAAGTGTTTAAACTTGTCTCGACAAAATTTGGATATGAATCCCAAAATACACCAAAAATTTGACGCGTCGCATAACGTAGTTCGTGTTTACGCGTTGAAAGCTCAAACGAACATATGCAGTGGAATATAGTTCAGAATTCTTCGAAGTAAGAATTTTTCGATTCCTTGTATCCATATCTTTCATAAAAAAAATCAAGATTTCATCTTATATATTTTGAAATATGGCAAAATCAATTTTCAAGAAAAATCCCGTTTTTGCACTAAATGACCAAAGTTGAAAATTGATTAAATAATCATTTTAGAAATGTAAAGTAAATTTTAAAAATATTTAAAATGTTTTAAAAGTGATTTAAGTTGAAAGGATGGTTTTCTAAATGATATAAAAGTTGTTTTGAAGAATATAGCTTTTAAAGCACTTTTTGTAACATTATTTGCAACACTTTTCGCAACGTTTTTCAATAACTTTCGAAATGAAGGTTGAAACTTAACAATTATCTCCAAAATCCTTAGAAAAAGTTTTTATGTAAATAATAAAGTTTTTCAAAAGAAATTTGAACAATTTAACATTATTTCAAAGATGGTTAAACAAATAGTTAAGTGATTTAAAAAGGGAAAATGAGTATGCGGAAACGACTAGTACATCTGTCTCACCTGCGAGATTTAAAAGTGAAAAGAAGATGTGTAACTAAGGTTAGGGATGGAGCAACTAGTGCTCTAAACTTACCTGGTCTCAGTTTTCTCTTTTAGGCGAGGGGTGGAACATATCGAAAGGAAAGCCTGGATGCTCAACTTGGATTTTATACAAATAATCTTCTTATACTCATTATTAAAATCCAAAAAGGGAACTTGTCCCATTCGTGGAATTTAAAAGGTGATCTCACAGTTATTCCGCCCATAGCACTCAGTGAATACGAAAGTTGATTTTGAATAAAAGTAGAATATTTTCTATAATCCTATTTTCTCAAAGATGCTCTTTAAAAATGATTCGAGAAATATTCAAAAAAGTGGTTTAAATGATTCCGTATTCACTAAAAGAATATTTTGAAAATATATACTTCCCGAAGATATTTTGGTAAAGGAAATGAATGAATCGAAAAACAATCAATTACATCATTTTTGTCATGATTGGGTTTTGAAGGAACCGGGGTCGGATTTGGGTGATTCCTATCTGAAGACTACTTCGTGCCAATTTACATGTTCGAAGATTGAAGATGTTTGAAGACGGAGATGTTAAGACGAACAATAACGAGGGACTACTTGTTGATTAACTGGGGATAAACTCCCGATTCACTATAGTGTATTAGTGGTCTCTTTATTATGAAAAACCCCAAAACCACAAGGACTTCTCGCCTAGTAATGGTCGAGGAAAGTGCCTTCGGTTTGTCCTGTTACTAAATAACTTGTATGGACGTTTATCTGACATTGCATTTCTAAATATTACGTACATTGGTTTTTACAAACGTACATCAGTGGTGGCGGAGAAGGCAGCTTCTCTTTGCTTAACACCCTCCTTGAGACGTACGAGTTCAAGGGTTGTATTTTTGTGGAAGGTAATTAGTAGTCAACGGAAATGGCAATGTGGCATTCAAATATTTGATATGTGCTTTGTGAAATGGTAATCGTTTGCCTCGAGCCTCATCAACCGGAAATGACCGAAACATGGTTAGATGCAGCAAGGCTAAGTGAGTCATTCCCAAGTAGGGTATGATCATCCCGTTCTAGATATATTTCTTTCCGCTTTGACGTTCACGATGTAAATTAACGTGGATGTATGCGAAGAGAGCTCTCGGATAAAGGTCGGTACCGACCGGAGGATGATATATTCGGTACTATCTAGTTATAGAGATAGGCCGGTCTTGTGTTGGTAGAGGATCCTTTATGATGGTCCTCGGGACATTCATCTAGAGGTGTATCCATCGGAAGGTAGTCCCTTCACCTGATCATTTTTATGGAAATCCATCCTCGAATAAGAACTTGCGGTTTTGTTTGTAGAACCTAGTATGCTAGAATTTAATAATGGTAACAATTTCGGCTAAGATTAATAAGTTTATTTGAAAATATTTTCAAAGAATGTCATTAAAAATAATATCCTTAAATTTTGTGTAATAAAGAGTTTTGGTTATCATAAGGTAAAAACCCGTTCCTTGTTTATGTGCGGCGTGGTCTTATGAGATACCTTTTTGTTTTCAAAACATCGTACTTTGAGTTCTCACACTAGTCTCTTGACTAACGCGGAGTTTGTTTTTCCCTTAAATTCTGGATGCCCAATTTTTTAGGTAGCTGTGTAGTCCGGATACCTTAGGAGCATTTTGGAGCATGTTGGGGAGCATTTTGGAGAAGTCTTTAAAGCTATAAAACTGAAGTACCTTATATAGTTATCTACCCATTTTCCGCTGTGTTATGTAGTATGTTTTTTCCAGCATATGTAGAATAGATAGTTATAACTATCCCGTTGGATTTGTATTTGACTCTGATCATTTATGTATAATTAAAATGTTGAATGTGATTTGAGATTCAATTATTGTGTTATCTTCTATCTTTATTTTCTTTTACACCCCTGATAATCTGCCTCCTCCACACTTGGATTTACGGCATGTGAATACCGTGGATGTATTAGTGTCGATTTCTAAGGGTCAAGGAGACGGGTCATCACATCAACCAAATGGGAAAGGTACTTATAATGTGAATTAACCATGCTAATACTATTAAATGTATTATAGGAATGCAGGGACAATAACCTCGAAATTTTTGTCCTAAAGAATAAAAACTTTCTTTATACATAGGGGAGGGATAAATGTTAACCATAAAATATGATAGAAATAAAGAATGCCTTTTAGAAGGTTTACGCATGAATAGAGGACAATAGATAGAGTCACCTTTCGACGGTGTCGAAAGGGTTATTCAATGTTAATAAGGAAAGGCACGTAAAAACTTCGAAGCAAAGCTTCCGTAAATATGGAGGGAAGAATTACTGAGGCACAATGAAGTAGCTAGGTACAGAGCCTACAAGCACCTTCCGGCTAGAATAAAAGAACAGTTCAGGAACCGGTCATTATAACACAAAGGCTAGAAGAAAGAAGTTTAAATAAAACATTTCGAAGGAGTCGAATGGAGGCAGTCGACAATTCATAGAAGTCCCCAACCTTTCGGAGGGGATGAAAGGTTTCATTCCATAGTATTCAAGAAGTTCTTACCTTCCAAGAGGGTGAAGAAGTCAAGGCAAGTGCATGCAACTCTATAACGACCTTTTCGAAAGCATAATAAGCCGTTCGGACCGGTTGGAACACATACTGAATACCTATTGACAGTGTCGAAAGGTCTATGATGAAGGCATCATTCATAAGTCAGGAAAGAATGAAGGACAACCTTCTGACAACATTGAAGAGAAGCACAGCTCTCGACAACAATCAAGTGAAGAGAAACCTTCCACAAGGTTGAACGATTCACAACATTCAAGTAAAAGAGAAAGCTTCCGACAAGGTCGAAGGGTTCCTAACTGTCAAGTGAAAGATAAATCTTTCGACAAGGTTGAAGGGTTTACAAATATCATATAGAAGACAGACCCTTCGGCAAAGATGAAAGGTCCATGAAAGCATATAGAGGAGTAGACCCTTCAACAATGTTCAAAGATCCATGATTTCATGTGAAAGGAAAACCTTTCAAAAGATTGTCGAAAGGTTTGAAACTGCATATAAAAGGGTGACCTTTCGACTCAGCCGAAAGCATGAAGTCGGAAGGCGGACCGCCTGCATCTATAAATAAGACCAAGGAGTCCTATTTAGGGGATTCGAATTTCTTCTCATTTTTCTCTCATTCAACAACTCTTCCTTCCGCTCACTACTTTCTAACCCTAATTTAGAAATTAAATTGGGGATTGGTTTTTTGAATTTTGTATCAAACTTCATCATGAGAAAATAAAGAGGATCGTGGCTTGTGATCGACACTGAATTTGGGGATGATCATGATCAGGCGTTAGTTCAATATTAACGGCTGATTATATATGATTTATTTCTTGTCTTCTTTGTTGATTTCTAGTATATGCCATGGAGCTGTCATTAGACATTTTCACGAGTCTTGTATCCTTATATTTTTAATTCTTGGCTTTGGCCACATTAAGGGAAATATAACTCATAAGTCAATAAATATACAATGTTTGGTCCCCAATATAGTTCCATGGCATATTAAATCAGCTCTTATTTTTATTTAAACATGTTTGGATGATGCATTCTTTTGTGTGGGTTTTAATGAGAAGAATACCAACCTAAGAGGTTGAAAGCAATATAGAAATAAAAAATAGAGTAAACGTCTCCTTTTGACAACATCAAAAGGTCTTGAATGCAACCTGAAACACCCCACACCCCTTAATATACCATAAAAAGGCACACTAAAGTATGTGCTGCGTTATAGGTATAACTAAAGCATCATGAAGACTATGATGCACAAGTCAAATAAGTAAAAATAACATAAACATTTAAATAATAACTTATCATTTAAAATTAAATTTCATCTCAAAATAAGTCATAAAAACATTACATGTCTCAAAAACTCAAAATATTTCATGTCTCATGAAAATACATCTCTGTCTCACATAATCAGAGTACAAAAGTATCAATAATAATAATCCCTCTCACAAGTACAAGTCCATTATAAGAAAATGAAAAAGATGAAAAGCAGAAGAATACATCTAAAATGAGAAAACTCCGAGAATGAATCTCTAAGCAACATGAATCAATTCAACTCTGCTGGCCTATTGGATGGAAAAAAAGGGAAATAGAGAAGTGAGTCAGACAATAAGTTTGGTGAGTGAAAGTAATTACCAGTATTTCTAAGCAAGATAAAGATAATAGACTAAGCAGCAGTTCTAATATGAAGGGAAAATACAGAAAAGATAAAACTCGGATAAAATACTGTTTCTGATTCTGTTTGACTGTTTGCTTTGATTGTTTGATTTAATTGTGATTGTTTGCACTAGTCTTAAACTGTTATACTGCAAAATCCGATCCAATTTATCGTAATTGATTAGGATGAAATCTTAATTCTACCCCTTGATCGACCTTCCTATCTCTATTGTGCCATTGTAAACCAATCTCATTGGTCACAGCAAAAGATACCTCTTTAGCGCTTAGGGCGCAGTAGCGAATTATTTACCCTAATTGATGCCGCACGCTCGGTCATCGTCGGTACACGCTAACTTTCGCCCCTATTAGACCCTATATTTACCCTAATCAGCATAAGCATGCCCAGCCTCACCTATCTGTTGTGAGACCATCAGTCCTTGATCTGAAAGGGAATGCTGCCGGTACTGGTCCTAACAAACAAATCTTCTAGTTTTGCACCCCTTCCTCAAATCCCCAGATTTGAGCCTCTATCTATTGGTCACTTATTTACCCTAATCAGCATTAAGCGTGTCCCGGCCTCATCTACTATCAAGGTTTTAAATTTCGAATATCGAGAACGTTTTGTCTCGACGATTTTAGTGACTCGGTATCGTATCAGGGGAGATCTCGGACGAGACGAATGCATCTCGGATGCCCAAATCAAATTTACATCTTGGACCTAAAGTACATCTCGAGACCATATCGGAGTATAACACGTCACATAATTTAGGAAAAAATGCATGGTATTGGTTTATTTAACATTTACTGAATTACTGCAACTAATCTCCACTATTCTAACTGAAAAAATAATACAATTATACTTCAATTATATGAAATTGTTCAACAAAAGTTACAAAACATCATCAGTTTTAGCAATTACATATAAGTAGATGAAAGACGAAAAATTAACTGAAAAAAGAAGGTTCTATACAATTACATATATGCGGTAAGAATAACATAATAACAGTATCAGGAACTGACGCAAATAAAAAAAAATGCATATAAGAGATATCAGGAATCGAAGGGTTTCAGGCAACGCAGATCTACTTGTAGAAGGTTATGCAGTAAGAATAACAAACTAAATCTACTTGCAAATCTACTCTAAATTATACTGTATATTCAATTTATGAAAAATTGAATTTCATAAAAATAGAAACAACCCTAATTCACATGCAGAGAGTAGAGTGATTGGTCGAAGAAGAAGCTACAGGCTGTCAAAAGCGAGATCGAGTAGTCAAGAATTGGAAGGAACCGCGAGCTGTTGGATGTTGGAAGAGGGAGTTCAATTTTTTTGGAAGACGGAGTTCGATTTTTTTCTAGAGAAGAGGGAGTTTGATATTTTGATGAGAAACACGATCTTTTGAGAAGTTGAATCAGAAAGAAAAGAGCTTTGTTCATTTTTTTTCGATAGACTGAGGTGAGCCTATTTTTTTTGAAAAAATCAATATATCGGGGATATCTTGGAATATCGTTTTGCTCCAAATATCGACCGATATAGGTAAATTTCGGCTGATATAATTGAAAAGAGATATCAACCCATATCTCATGTTTCATTTCGTCCAAGCCTTCAACGGAGATCTCGGCCGAGATGACCGAGATTTAAAACAGTGCCTACTATTGTGAGACCATCAGTCCTAGTCCTGAAAGGGAATTTTGCCAGTACGGACCCTACTTCTATATTTTCTTATTAACTTAATCCAAGATCTATGTTTTAAAATAAGTCTCTTCTGTTATTTCTACTCTATTTCTTTCTTTCTAATTATAACCTATATTATAATTTCTCTTGCAACTGTTATTCTTCTATTTTTCTGTTTTTAGTTATAACCTCCTATTATAAACATGCTCTAAATATCTTAAATTTGCCTAGTTCAGTCCATCTCTATTTTAATTTCAGTTTTACTCATTTTAGATCTGATTTATGTAAATTTAGTGTTATTCTAATTTAATCCATATTTGGGTAAAAAAAAAACAATTAAATCTTTATAAAAAGAAACTAACATTTATAGGTTAAATTTCAACTTAAAACATTTGTAAATAACTATAAATAACTGTAAATAACAAATAGAAATCCAGTCTCTTCATTAGAAATCATGGCTGCTGCTGCTATTAGGCGATTCATCAGCCATCCTTACTCCTTTCCGTCTCTCTCCTCTTCCTTCTCTTCCTAACTTCCCCGCGTCTCCTCCATGGCCAAGAATCGCAAGGATAAACCAAGGATCGCTTCTTCACAAACCAGTTCTAGCCGATCTTATTCGGAGCCTCCTTTGTTGGCATCAGAATTAATTTTGTCGACAAATGGCGATCCCAACCTGGTGCCGAATTTGTCTAAGCCTTCTGAGATAAACCCTATTTTGAATCTTAATCACTATCTCAATTCATCTCCGACTTGTGCCTTTCCGCTGTCAAGTATTGCTACTATTTCTCTATCCTCCCCTATTACTCATTTGGTTGCCGCTGTTGGTAATTGGAGCGAGGATAGCGTAGTATGTTCTCGAATTGATGGCTCTAGTTAGTTGAGTGATGGTATTCATGTGGTAGGCTCTAACAATGTTGGGCACTATGCCGCTGTTATGACCTCTGCTGTGAGTTGTATTCTGGCCATAGATGAACACTATGTTGTTTTAGTTCCTATTGTCTCTACAGTTATGCTAATAAGTGATGTTGATCCTTCTGATTTTGCAGTCATGCCAAATATTGTATCTGGTGTAGTTCCAGTTCCAAATGTTTCGACTGTCCATAGTGGTATAAATTTCGAGCAATTTGTTGCTTGTGGAGGCCCTGTTAAGGACAAAGAATCATTCACTGCTATGAATTATAACCCTCATGAGATGCTTGGTATTGATGTTGCCCATCAGAATTATTCCGTCCCTCCACTGCTGGTGATATTCTATTGCATTTTGTTGCTGGCGTTCCTCTAGATCCCACAGTTATTTCCTGTGAATTACCAATGTTAAAATGCGGCATCTAAAACTGTTAACTCTTTTCCAAATGTTAGTGTCGATGCAGATACTATTGTTAGGCCTAGCTGGTCACCATTGTTTAAAAAACTGCCTCGTAACGCTGCTGCATTCGCCCTTCAGAAATTTTGCACTCAAGTAATTGATGGGATTAGTATTCTCCCTCCAGAAGTTGTCCATGAAGCCGAAAATCAGTGGTCTGATCATCTTGCAGGTTTCTTTCTTGATTCTGCCGCTACATACTCCATTATTCATGAGCATTGGAGGCGTGCATGGAAAATGAGAGGTACTCTACATGTTCAAGTTATTAACTCCGTTTTCTGTTTCAAATTTGGGAATAATGACGACAAGCTTATTGCTCTTGAGACAAGCCCTCCAATTATTGAAGGTAAACCATTTATTATGACTCTTTGGAGTGTTAGTATTGACAAAGCTCAAGAGCAGGTTCTCTCTGTTCTGGTTTGGGCCACATTCTCTAATATCCATTTGTCCTTCAACCGCTCCTTGGTCCGAATTGGCATACGAGCCTTATTGGTGAGTTCAAATGTTTTGATGCTAATACTGTCGCTCGTAAGAATTTACTTTATGCCAGAGCACTGATTTAAATAACCCCTATGAATTTGCTTTCGTCGTCTCACAAAGTTAGAATTAAAGATGGTCATGAGATGGAGATAGGAGTCAATTATAGCTGGAAACCCGAAATATGCACTATTTGTCAGTCTTTTAAACATTTCGCGGATAAGTGCTCTACGATTGCTTCTCTTCCTCCTGCTCCCAAAATTCCCCTCCTCAGGTCGGAATTGAAATGGGTCCCCAAGGTTATTTTACTTGTATCTGATATTGAGATTCCTGTTTCTCCTATTGTGGACTTAGTTTCTTAAGCAGTAGATTGTGATTCTGTAGATGAGATCATTTACTGGGAACCAAATAAGGGTGCTTGGGTTCACACGGCCACGGAGATGAGGTATGACCGGTGATTACATAGTTATCACATGTACCTTGGTGGCTATGATGAGTCTAGCGGGCTTATTTATCATGTTGAGGGTGATGGTCTGTAACGACCCGTAAAGTTCGACCATTTAAAATTGTTCGTTTAATAGGATTTTTGTAATTTATTTTAGTTGAAAGAATAAAGGGGGTAAATAAATATTAAAATGAAGGCTAGAATAAATTATATAGAAGTGACTTAGAAACCTATTTAAAGACATTTGAATAAAATTCAAATGAATTAAGTAGAGAAAGAAAGAAAAATTCTTACCTGGATATAAAATTTAATATGGGAATATTAAACCAATTTAATGCAATAAAAGATTGTGAACGATAAATTTGAATAGGTTAAGAAATCCTGTTATTGCAAGTCAATAAATTTGTAAACTCTAATGAACATCTCAAAATTTATAAATTTATTGAAATTTAAGACATAGCATAAGCGTAGAACTATAGGTATGATGACAAACTTTTATAAATTGTCTAATTAAGGGTCAGCAAATTTATTTGGAAATCAAACTCAATTAAGGGTAAGTAATTATGACGGGTTGATGGCATAAACGTTACTAATTATTATCATAGTAACGGAAGTGCAGATGGAATGCAACCGTAGAAATTTAAGTAAGTATTAACAATTGAAAGGGACTGTCGATTGAATGGAGTACTTTAGGTTGTCTTACTAAATTTAGAATTTAACATAAGGCAAATAGAAATAAATCAATAAGCGTATAGATTTTAAGTTTATTATGATGAATTATTTTAGTGATATGACTAAGAATAAATGAAATAATTTTGGAATAGTTTGAAATAAATGCGAATTGAGTAAAACCAAGGTTATGAAAGTAACTGCAATGTTGTGGGTGTAAATAATGAACCTCTAAAAGTATAATTAAGAGTAGTGATAATATTTACTGTACGTTACTTATTTTATTAGGTTATTAAGTAAATTTATAATCAATTTCAATTAATTCACTAGATTTTGGCAGTTAATGTGGAATAAATTGGTAAGTGAAATGTTAGGTTGATGAAATAAGAGGGCGTGAAACCAAGTGAACCAATTTATTTAGGATAATTAATCGTAATTAATAGATAAAATTTGCTAAGAAATAATAAATGGGAATAGGAAGGTTATTAATTAAGGGAGAATATGTAATAATTGCATTTAATTGTAAGTGGAAATAAAGCGTTAATGATAACAAGTATTCAAGATTTTTCATCTATTTAGTATATTAATTATAATTGATAATCAACTGCGATGAATAATAAATAATTATTACGTTAACGTTAGTTGAAGTGATATTTGAAATTTAATATTTAGGAATTATGTAAATATAAGTTCAGATGAAATTGGAAATATTTACATATTGAAATATGAATCCAATGATAAATTCTTCTATTTGACAATAATAATGGAAAGTAAATTTAATTAAATTTTTGGAAATTTAATTTATAATTTGGTGAAATTAATGAAATTTGGGGATTTCTAAATTTTAATTCGACAAGTTAAATTTTGTTTAAATTAGTATAGGTGATTGAAGAATTTATAATAATAAGAATCGTCAATTATCAAAGAGAAATGGGAAATTTGATTTAATTGACAAAAATTTTAATTTATTTAATTAATATAAAAATAGCCATTGTGGCCACTGACTCGGATTTCGACGTAACCAGTTTCATCGGATCCGTATCGGTAAATTATTGTAGGGTTTCAAGTTTCGTATCGATCGGACTTGTCGTTTGATCGTACGAACACGAAACGCCTTGAAATCAATTTAATTGAAATCAATTTGGAAATTTTGCTTTCAGCATAACTTCTTCATACGATCGAATTTGGACGTGAAACTTTTTCCATCGCGTTCAGAATATTTTAAAATACCTATTTCGATATATGGGTTTACCCAATTTCGTTTCGGGGTCAGAACGGGCTTTTTGGGCCAAGTTAGAGTTTGCACGTATATCTATTAACCCGATCCATCTATTTTTTTCTAACCTACCTATATAAACTCTGTGATAAACCCTAGCCTCCATTCTATTCGTTTTTGCTGTACGTTCATTCTTCAACCCTCTCTCTTCCTCAATGGATGCATTTCAGATCCAATTTCAAAATACAAATCAAAGCTAAAATTTCAAACACCTCAGAAAAATTCGAGAAAATATATAATGAAGCTCTCGAAGAGCACAACTCGGATCTGCAATTTGTTTCTCGATTCGAGTTATGTTCTATCCAGAAATCGATGAATTAGCTACGGCCGTTCATCACGTGTAAATCATCTTCATCGGATCGTCAAATCGAAGATACCGTTGGGTAGAGGGGACGAAGGAGATCACATCTATATGGTTATTCGTGCAAATCGACGGCTAGATCGCGGTAGATAATTCAATTAGGGTTAAATGAGAGGGGCGGCGGCCGGCCTTAGGCACGAGCAATGGAGGTCCGGTCGTGGGGGGTTTGGTGCGCCTCGCCTGGACAAAGAGAGTGCTGGTGGTGACGACTTGAACGGAGGCCGGTGGTGGCAGGAATGCGTGGTCAAAGTTTGGTCAACAAGCTTCATATGGGTTCGGTTGCGTTACCTGTAGAGGAGGGAGGGTTTCGAACTTGCTGTGAGAAGGAAGGGACCCGGTGACGTGTTCATGCTTGCGTGGCTAAGGGTGAGTGGTTTTGGTTTCAATTTATTTATTTTAAATTTTCAAATTTTCAAGTCGTTAACGATGATAACTCTCGCATACAAACTCCGTTTCACACGCGATTTTTTTTGTTAGGATCGAAATTAAATTCCGGATCTGTTGATGCTTGTTTGGGCCAATTTGGAGACTGTCCAATTTTTGGGTTTAAATTGGATTTAAATCCAATTTAAATTCAAAAGGTGAGTGTTTTAACCCACTCACAACTTCTAAAAGTTTTTATGTTTGTTAAATTTATTTTAGATATGAGTAGAAATTTATTTGTGACTGTTTGGCATGCTTTATTCATCATATCTGTTAATTCGCATTTATTTAATTTAACTGTTAATTTATTTTATTTATTGCATAAAAATTTACAGTTAGAATTTATTTTTGCACACAAACTACTAGTTAACAGTCATTAAATTTATTATGGAATATAAACTGTTAGTTAATATCTGTTATTGATTCCTGTATAATCCATATGCTCTATATCAATGATTGTTTAAAATTGGATGATGATTGCAATTGATGATTGATGATTGATATTTGGATGAATGAATGCTATAACTATATTATATAAATCTGCAACTTATCATGCATTTCTTTTCATTCGGGATTGCGGTTTGAAATGATATACAACTGCATTTTTATTTTTAAATTGCGGATTGAAATGATAAATATCCGTATCACTTGACCATAGGATAGAAAATTATATACAGGCACCGCGGTATATATATAAAATTATTTTTGAAATAATTTCTTTTATGGTTTGGATATGATACGGTTTAATAAATATTAAATTGGATATGATATAATTATATTTTATATATACATATAAAGTTAAATTGTTGAATTTAAGCTATGTATAAATCCGTTAAATAAAACGAATAAGTTGAAAAATGGCATTTGATATTATATTATACGATTAAGTACAGGCTTAAGTTCTTATATATATATAGAGTGTAAATATTTCAAATAAATTGAGATTGAAAGATAAATTGGAAATTTAATTGGAATTGAGCTTATTTGGAAAATTAACTCCATAAGTTGATGTTAACTTATTTAAAATTTGGAATTTTAAAGGTATGATACTTATAACTGGATTTAATGAATAAACGGAAGGAAATTTGAGTGTTAATAAATTTAGTTATTTTAAAGGTAATGGATTTATCATATAAACCTTTCAAACTAAATAATAGGAAATGAATTGTTGATTTGAAGTTTCCAACCCTAGTTTTGAAATTAATTAAATGCTCAAGGTTTGAAAATAGTGAAATCGAAGTGTTTTATTAAAACTGAAAGAGAATCTAAAAGTTATGGGTTTAGACTGAAATTAAAATGAATAGAAATCGGGAAAGGGTGGAAATTATTTATTTGAAAGAAATTTTAAATTTAACTGTTTATTTTATATACTGATGAATATCCAAACCATTTAAGTTTTGAAAGTATGGTTTTGAAACTATGGATTTCGAAGTATTATGTTGAAAGTTAAAATTCAAATATTTGGTTTCGAGATATTATAAATTTTAAAAGTGGCATGATTTTGGAAAAGAAATATATTTGAATAAAAATGATATTTTTGATTTGGGGTTTTATAAAATAATATCAAAATGAGTTCGTTTTGAAATGAAAAGGGTATCGTATTTATATAGTTTTGAAATGGAAAATTTTATTCTGGTTTTTAAAGTATAAACTATTTTTAAAGACCGCGGTGTTATAATAACGTTTGGTTGTTGAAGAGACCGGGATCGGAAGTTGTCATACTCTGTGCCAACTCCGAAAACCACTTTAACAACCGTGTACGCGGTGGAGATTCCAGAATGAAGTAGGTTGGTGGCGGCGTTTCCTGTAAGGTAAATACGTGGACCCAACTCCCGTGAGTTGGCATAAGGTGGCTAAAACAGGAGCGATTCTCGGGCCAAAGAGGTCATTCCTCTGATCGAATGCACTTCTTCGATATTATACTCTGACTTTGGATTGATTCGGTGGCCACTATTGATTTCTTTGATTTTGGGGGTGTTTGTTCGAGGTGGGCGGTAGTAGCAGCTACGCGTTTCCACCAGCCCGGATAGCAATTGGTATATCTACCCTGGCATTGCCTAGTTGTGTCGTGTCACCTACCCTAGCGCGCCTTATACGATTTTGGTTTTGTACCATACCTATGGAGTGCCCTCTGACGACGCCCAGTACGGGGGAGATTACGGTACTGTATAGACTATGGGAATATATTCTGTGTTAAGGGCTATATGGGTAACCCCTTAACGCTATTTAAAAGTAAGTTTATTTTACAATTAGACACTATTATAATAGCGCAATATACTACATAGTAAATAGTTTAACGGATCCTTAGGAGATGTAAATCCCGAGCATCTCTTGAGTTACTGTACTCATATTTATTTCAGTTAATTTAACTCACATAAGATCTTTTAGTTCTGACTCGAGTGTTTTTGTCTTTTCAAATTCGATCGGGTCAGTCCGAGCGTTTCAGGATTGAAGGTTTTATTCTGGAGGATGAAGACGAAGATTTGTAGTATTATTATCTACTATATTAGTCACTACACTCAAACTGTTCCGCTGCATTTTTATTGGTATGTGTACTCTGATATGTATTGTATAAATAAAATCAAAAGTTTTGTAAAACAGTTTCATGAACTGTATAGTTGATTATTATATTTTATCCTTCCGCTGTGAGATTCTATTTTCTTTTTTTTCTTTTTTTTCTTCTTATTTATCCCATAACAATCCGCCCTTCCGTATGGTTTGAATTGGCACGTGTGTCAGTTTAAAGTGTGCGAAAAGGCGGGATGTTACAGTTGGTATCAGAGCTTTGGTTTTGCGATAAACCTTGGCTTTGTGGGGTTTGACTCTTTATTAATAGGGTAGTAATACCCTATGGGAGTCGCTGAGTGTATATATATGAGAGAGCGTATTTGTTAGTGTTATAAAAAGATTTTAATATTGTGTTAATCTGTTCCATTTTGTATTTATAAATTCTGGTTGATGCATGGGACGCTATGTCATCAATAGGGATTTCTAAACACTTAATAGGACAGACCGACATAATATCTGTTTTAATATAGGTGAATGAAATAATTTTGCCTATTATATTTTCTATATATTAAGTAAATTTTTAAATGATATATATATATATATATATATATATATATATATATTTGGTTGCAATAGATTGGTTGTTAGGAATAAAATTTTAAATAATAGGTAAAATAAGATTGAAATTTAAAATCAATGAAATTTGGAAATTTTAGGACTTAAGTCCGGAATTTTGAAAATTTGTTTTCAAAGGATTTTGAAGTATAATAATATTGTTATAAATATTTTCCGATATAAATATTTCATTTTAATTCGGAAGAATTGTTTTAAAAGAAGATTTTGGAGAAAATAAGTTTTGTACTTTCCTCTCTGTCGCTGGAAAATAATTTCGGTGATGGCGGCCGCATCATCGACTTTCATTTTCGAGTTTCGAAGGGGAAAGGCCACTGTAGTAAATTCTACTGCAAATTTATTTTGAAAATATCTAAATTTTTGGTTGTTTTAAGTATAATTAGAGGTATATAAGTTATAAGAATATATTTATCTACTGAAATTTAACCCGGTATTTAATTCTTAAATTCCATTAATTAATTGTTTCAATTATGGTAGTGAAACATAATTTAATTAATAATTGAAACCCTAAATAAAATAAGAGACTTAAATGCTAAGTTATAAAGGAAGTTAAAATTTTAACTTATAAGAAAAAGGTAAAGATTTATTGAACAATGAATGAATTAAAGGAATTGAGATAGACTTGTATAAGTTCGATTTCATTTTCTTTAACATATATAACTTACCAATTATGAAAAGTTGAAATGTTAAATAAGAGATTGGAATAGAATATTATACAAGTAGAAATTTTGGAAATAATGAAGTATTCAATGAATTGCTATTATAAATGAGAATTAATGTATAAACTTAAGGATAAATTGAAATTTTACCATAATTAGAGGTAAGTATTATCAATAGGTGATTTTAAACTTAAGTAAATAAAATAAAATTCTTTAATAAATAAGGATTGATGTGTAGGGTTAATGACTTTAGTATGATTTAAATGCTACTAGTTGGATAAAATGGAAAGTAGGTAATAAATAAATGACTGTAAACCCTAAGTTATAAGGTTAAGAATTTAAGTGTAATTAAAAGGGATTACTGTAATTAAATATAATAGAATGTAAACATTTAATAATGATTGAAATTGAGAAGTGCATTAAATGTAATACAAATAAAAGAAAGGTTATGTGGTTTGGATAAAAGAAAGGAAAGCAAACAACTTAAGTATGTAATGAAATTTTATAAGTTAATTTGATTTGCTGGATTGAATTGTTATTGTGTGATTTAGGGTTGGTTGGGTAAGGAAATTTGAAGTTGTTGGATGAATAAATAATCTATTTTGTCCCATCTAAGACTGCTGAGTAAATGATGCACTGGATAATTATTTTTCATTCCGTACCATTTCAAGTTTTGAACCCGAACAACTATTTGCATGTTGGTTGAATGGTTGTTTTGTTTTGTTGTGTATGCTGTTTGTTGAAATTGATGATTGTGTATTTATTGTTGTTAGTAGTTGAAACCATGAAAATATTTCACTTTATATAAATAGTCAACCTTTTTAGATTATATAAGTGAAATGCAGGTATGGAAGCAATTGCTACTGCTTTTGGTTCCATAAAGTAAGCGTAATTTGACCGACAAATAGGTACGTCTCGGATTACGATTTATAACGCTATTTATATATTTTCTCGAAATGGGATATAATATTTTGGGTAATATTCGTAATAAAATTGTTATATTTTGGTATTATATTTTTCCCGAGCCTCTCCGTACAAAGGAGACTCTGCCCAAAAATTTTCATAAATTTTGAACTTAGAAATAATTTTGAAATGTTTTCCAAAAATTTAGTAATTTAAATATAAAAGATTTAGTGGTTATAAATTGAGATATCTTATATAAATTAATTTCTCAATTGATTATAAGTAATGTTTGCATAAGGTATTGTTATTTAATTCTTCCTTTTCCCTTCCTTTTCCTTTTCGGGGACGAAAAGTTTTGAGTGGGGGGAGAGTGTAACAACCCGTAAAGTTCGACCATTTAAAATTGTTTGTTTAATAGGATTTTTGTAATTTATTTTAGTTGAAAGAATAAAGGGGGTAGATAAATTTTAAAATGAAGGCTAGAATAAATTATATAGAAGTGACTTAGAAACCTATTTAAAGACATTTGAATAAAATTCAAATGAATTAAGTAGAGAAAGAAAGAAAAATTCTTACCTGGATATAAAATTTAATATGGGAATATTAAACCAATTTAATGCAATAAAAGATTGTGAACGATAAATTTGAATAGATTAAGAAATCCTGTTATTGCAAGTCAATAAATTTGTAAACTCTAATGAACATCTCAAAATTTATAAATTTATTGAAATTTAAGACATAGCATAAGCGTAGAACTATAGGTATGATGACAAACTTTTATAAATTGTCTAATTAAGGGTCAGCAAATTTATTTGGAAATCAAACTCAATTAAGGGTAAGTAATTATGACGGGTTGATGGCATAAACGTTACTAATTATTATCATAGTAACGGAAGTGCAGATGGAATGCAACCGTAGAAATTTAAGTAAGTATTAACAATTGAAAGGGACTGTCGATTGAATGGAGTACTTTAGGTTGTCTTACTAAATTTAGAATTTAACATAAGGCAAATAGAAATAAATCAATAAACGTATAGATTTTAAGTTTATTATGATGAATTATTTTAGTGATATGACTAAGAATAAATGAAATAATTTTGGAATAGTTTGAAATAAATGCGAATTGAGTAAAACCAAGGTTATGAAAGTAACTGCAATGTTGTGGGTGTAAATAATGAACCTCTAAAAGTATAATTAAGAGTAGTGATAATATTTACTGTACGTTACTTATTTTATTAGGTTATTAAGTAAATTTATAATCAATTTCAATTAATTCACTAGATTTTGGCAGTTAATGTGGAATAAATTGGTAAGTGAAATGTTAGGTTGATGAAATAAGAGGGCGTGAAACCAAGTGAACCAATTTATTTAGGATAATTAATCGTAATTAATAGATAAAATTTGCTAAGAAATAATAAATGGGAATAGGAAGGTTATTAATTAAGGGAGAATATGTAATAATTGCATTTAATTGTAAGTGGAAATAAAGCGTTAATGATAACAAGTATTCAAGATTTTTCATCTATTTAGTATATTAATTATAATTGATAATCAACTGCGATGAATAATAAATAATTATTACGTTAACGTTAGTTGAAGTGATATTTGAAATTTAATATTTAGGAATTATGTAAATATAAGTTCAGATGAAATTGGAAATATTTACATATTGAGATATGAATCCAATGATAAATTCTTCTATTTGACAATAATAATGGAAAGTAAATTTAATTAAATTTTTGGAAATTTAATTTATAATTTGGTGAAATTAATGAAATTTGGGGATTTCTAAATTTTAATTCGACAAGTTAAATTTTGTTTAAATTAGTATAGGTGATTGAAGAATTTATAATAATAAGAATCGTCAATTATCAAAGAGAAATGGGAAATTTGATTTAATTGACAAAAATTTTAATTTATTTAATTAATATAAAAATAGCCATTGTGGCCACTGACTCGGATTTCGACGTAACCAGTTTCGTCGGATCCGTATCGGTAAATTATTGTAGGGTTTCAAGTTTCGTATCGATCGGACTTGTCGTTTGATCGTACGAACGCGAAACGCCTTGAAATCAATTTAATTGAAATCAATTTGGAAATTTTGCTTTCAGCATAACTTCTTCATACGATCGAATTTGGACGTGAAACTTTTTCCATCGCGTTCAGAATATTTTAAAATACCTATTTCGATATATGGGTTTACCCAATTTCGTTTCGGGGTCAGAACGGGCTTTTTGGGCCAAGTTAGAGTTTGCACGTATATCTATTAACCCGATCCATCTATTTTTTTCTAACCTACCTATATAAACTCTGTGATAAACCCTAGCCTCCATTCTATTCGTTTTTGCTGTACGTTCATTCTTCAACCCTCTCTCTTCCTCAATGGATGCATTTCAGATCCAATTTCAAAATACAAATCAAAGCTAAAATTTCAAACACCTCAGAAAAATTCGAGAAAATATATAATGAAGCTCTCGAAGAGCACAACTCAGATCTGCAATTTGTTTCTCGATTCGAGTTATGTTCTATCCAGAAATCGATGAATTAGCTACGGCCGTTCATCACGTGTAAATCATCTTCATCGGATCGTCAAATCGAAGATACCGTTGGGTAGAGGGGACGAAGGAGATCACATCTATATGGTTATTCGTGCAAATCGACGGCTAGATCGCGGTAGATAATTCAATTAGGGTTAAATGAGAGGGGCGGCGGCCGGCCTTAGGCACGAGCAATGGAGGTCCGGTCGTGGGGGGTTTGGTGCGCCTCGCCTGGACAAAGAGAGTGCTGGTGGTGACGACTTGAACGGAGGCCGGTGGTGGCAGGAATGCGTGGTCAAAGTTTGGTCAACAAGCTTCATATGGGTTCGGTTGCGTTACCTGTAGAGGAGGGAGGGTTTCGAACTTGCTGTGAGAAGGAAGGGACCCGGTGACGTGTTCATGCTTGCGTGGCTAAGGGTGAGTGGTTTTGGTTTCAATTTATTTATTTTAAATTTTCAAATTTTCAAGTCGTTAACGATGATAACTCTCGCATACAAACTCCGTTTCACACGCGATTTTTTTTGTTAGGATCGAAATTAAATTCCGAATCTGTTGACGCTTGTTTGGGCCAATTTGGAGACTGTCCAATTTTTGGGTTTAAATTGGATTTAAATCCAATTTAAATTCAAAAGGTGAGTGTTTTAACCCACTTACAACTTCTAAAAGTTTTTATGTTTGTTAAATTTATTTTAGATATGAGTAGAAATTTATTTGTGACTGTTTGGCATGCTTTATTCATCATATCTGTTAATTCGCATTTATTTAATTTAACTGTTAATTTATTTTATTTATTGCATAAAAATTTACAGTTAGAATTTATTTTTGCACACAAACTACTAGTTAACAGTCATTAAATTTATTATGGAATATAAACTGTTAGTTAATATCTGTTATTGATTCCTGTATAATCCATATGCTCTATATCAATGATTGTTTAAAATTGGATGATGATTGCAATTGATGATTGATGATTGATATTTGGATGAATGAATGCTATAACTATATTATATAAATCTGCAACTTATCATGCATTTCTTTTCATTCGGGATTGCGGTTTGAAATGATATACAACTGCATTTTTATTTTTAAATTGCGGATTGAAATGATAAATATCCGTATCACTTGACCATAGGATAGAAAATTATATACAGGCACCGCGGTATATATATAAAATTATTTTTGAAATAATTTCTTTTATGGTTTGGATATGATACGGTTTAATAAATATTAAATTGGATATGATATAATTATATTTTATATATACATATAAAGTTAAATTGTTGAATTTAAGCTATGTATAAATCCGTTAAATAAAACGAATAAGTTGAAAAATGGCATTTGATATTATATTATACGATTAAGTACAGGCTTAAGTTCTTATATATATATAGAGTGTAAATATTTCAAATAAATTGAGATTGAAAGATAAATTGGAAATTTAATTGGAATTGAGCTTATTTGGAAAATTAACTCCATAAGTTGATGTTAACTTATTTAAAATTTGGAATTTTAAAGGTATGATACTTATAACTGGATTTAATGAATAAACGGAAGGAAATTTGAGTGTTAATAAATTTAGTTATTTTAAAGGTAATGGATTTATCATATAAACCTTTCAAACTAAATAATAGGAAATGAATTGTTGATTTGAAGTTTCCAACCCTAGTTTTGAAATTAATTAAATGCTCAAGGTTTGAAAATAGTGAAATCGAAGTGTTTTATTAAAACTGAAAGAGAATCTAAAAGTTATGGGTTTAGACTGAAATTAAAATGAATAGAAATCGGGAAAGGGTGGAAATTATTTATTTGAAAGAAATTTTAAATTTAACTGTTTATTTTATATACTGATGAATATCCAAACCATTTAAGTTTTGAAAGTATGGTTTTGAAACTATGGATTTCGAAGTATTATGTTGAAAGTTAAAATTCAAATATTTGGTTTCGAGATATTATAAATTTTAAAAGTGGCATGATTTTGGAAAAGAAATATATTTGAATAAAAATGATATTTTTGATTTGGGGTTTTATAAAATAATATCAAAATGAGTTCGTTTTGAAATGAAAAGGGTATCGTATTTATATAGTTTTGAAATGGAAAATTTTATTCTGGTTTTTAAAGTATAAACTATTTTTAAAGACCGCGGTGTTATAATAACGTTTGGTTGTTGAAGAGACCGGGATCGGAAGTTGTCATACTCTGTGCCAACTCCGAAAACCACTTTAACAACCGTGTACGCGGTGGAGATTCCAGAATGAAGTAGGTTGGTGGCGGCGTTTCCTGTAAGGTAAATACGTGGACCCAACTCCCGTGAGTTGGCATAAGGTGGCTAAAACAGGAGCGATTCTCGGGCCAAAGAGGTCATTCCTCTGATCGAATGCACTTCTTCGATATTATACTCTGACTTTGGATTGATTCGGTGGCCACTATTGATTTCTTTGATTTTGGGGGTGTTTGTTCGAGGTGGGCGGTAGTAGCAGCTACGCGTTTCCACCAGCCCGGATAGCAATTGGTATATCTACCCTGGCATTGCCTAGTTGTGTCGTGTCACCTACCCTAGCGCGCCTTATACGATTTTGGTTTTGTACCATACCTATGGAGTGCCCTCTGACGACGCCCAGTACGGGGGAGATTACGGTACTGTATAGACTATGGGAATATATTCTGTGTTAAGGGCTATATGGGTAACCCCTTAACGCTATTTAAAAGTAAGTTTATTTTACAATTAGACACTATTATAATAGCGCAATATACTACATAGTAAATAGTTTAACGGATCCTTAGGAGATGTAAATCCCGAGCATCTCTTGAGTTACTGTACTCATATTTATTTCAGTTAATTTAACTCACATAAGATCTTTTAGTTCTGACTCGAGTGTTTTTGTCTTTTCAAATTCGATCGGGTCAGTCCGAGCGTTTCAGGATTGAAGGTTTTATTCTGGAGGATGAAGACGAAGATTTGTAGTATTATTATCTACTATATTAGTCACTACACTCAAACTGTTCCGCTGCATTTTTATTGGTATGTGTACTCTGATATGTATTGTATAAATAAAATCAAAAGTTTTGTAAAACAGTTTCATGAACTGTATATTTGATTATTATATTTTATCCTTCCGCTGTGAGATTCTATTTTCTTTTTTTTCTTTTTTTTCTTCTTATTTATCCCATAACAATCCGCCCTTCCGTATGGTTTGAATTGGCACGTGTGTCAGTTTAAAGTGTGCGAAAAGGCGGGATGTTACAGTTGGTATCAGAGCTTTGGTTTTGCGATAAACCTTGGCTTTGTGGGGTTTGACTCTTTGTTAATAGGGTAGTAATACCCTATGGGAGTCGCTGAGTGTATATATATGAGAGAGCGTATTTGTTAGTGTTATAAAAAGATTTTAATATTGTGTTAATCTGTTCCATTTTGTATTTATAAATTCTGGTTGATGCATGGGACGCTATGTCATCAATAGGGATTTCTAAACACTTAATAGGACAGACCGACATAATATCTGTTTTAATATAGGTGAATGAAATAATTTTGCCTATTATATTTTCTATATATTAAGTAAATTTTTAAATGATATATATATATATATATATATTTGGTTGCAATAGATTGGTTGTTAGGAATAAAATTTTAAATAATAGGTAAAATAAGATTGAAATTTAAAATCAATGAAATTTGGAAATTTTAGGACTTAAGTCCGGAATTTTGAAAATTTGTTTTCAAAGGATTTTGAAGTATAATAATATTGTTATAAATATTTTCCGATATAAATATTTCATTTTAATTCGGAAGAATTGTTTTAAAAGAAGATTTTGGAGAAAATAAGTTTTGTACTTTCCTCTCTGTCGCTGGAAAATAATTTCGGTGATGGCGGCCGCATCATCGACTTTCATTTTCGAGTTTCGAAGGGGAAAGGCCACTGTAGTAAATTCTACTGCAAATTTATTTTGAAAATATCTAAATTTTTGGTTGTTTTAAGTATAATTAGAGGTATATAAGTTATAAGAATATATTTATCTACTGAAATTTAACCCGGTATTTAATTCTTAAATTCCATTAATTAATTGTTTCAATTATGGTAGTGAAACATAATTTAATTAATAATTGAAACCCTAAATAAAATAAGAGACTTAAATGCTAAGTTATAAAGGAAGTTAAAATTTTAACTTATAAGAAAAAGGTAAAGATTTATTGAACAATGAATGAATTAAAGGAATTGAGATAGACTTGTATAAGTTCGATTTCATTTTCTTTAACATATATAACTTACCAATTATGAAAAGTTGAAATGTTAAATAAGAGATTGGAATAGAATATTATACAAGTAGAAATTTTGGAAATAATGAAGTATTCAATGAATTGCTATTATAAATGAGAATTAATGTATAAACTTAAGGATAAATTGAAATTTTACCATAATTAGAGGTAAGTATTATCAATAGGTGATTTTAAACTTAAGTAAATAAAATAAAATTCTTTAATAAATAAGGATTGATGTGTAGGGTTAATGACTTTAGTATGATTTAAATGCTACTAGTTGGATAAAATGGAAAGTAGGTAATAAATAAATGACTGTAAACCCTAAGTTATAAGGTTAAGAATTTAAGTGTAATTAAAAGGGATTACTGTAATTAAATATAATAGAATGTAAACATTTAATAATGATTGAAATTGAGAAGTGCATTAAATGTAATACAAATAAAAGAAAGGTTATGTGGTTTGGATAAAAGAAAGGAAAGCAAACAACTTAAGTATGTAATGAAATTTTATAAGTTAATTTGATTTGCTGGATTGAATTGTTATTGTGTGATTTAGGGTTGGTTGGGTAAGGAAATTTGAAGTTGTTGGATGAATAAATAATCTATTTTGTCCCATCTAAGACTGCTGAGTAAATGATGCACTGGATAATTATTTTTCATTCCGTACCATTTCAAGTTTTGAACCCGAACAACTATTTGCATGTTGGTTGAATGGTTGTTTTGTTTTGTTGTGTATGCTGTTTGTTGAAATTGATGATTGTGTATTTATTGTTGTTAGTAGTTGAAACCATGAAAATATTTCACTTTATATAAATAGTCAACCTTTTTAGATTATATAAGTGAAATGCAGGTATGGAAGCAATTGCTACTGCTTTTGGTTCCATAAAGTAAGCGTAATTTGACCGACAAATAGGTACGTCTCGGATTACGATTTATAACGCTATTTATATATTTTCTCGAAATGGGATATAATATTTTGGGTAATATTCGTAATAAAATTGTTATATTTTGGTATTATATTTTTCCCGAGCCTCTCCGTACAAAGGAGACTCTGCCCAAAAATTTTCATAAATTTTGAACTTAGAAATAATTTTGAAATGTTTTCCAAAAATTTAGTAATTTAAATATAAAAGATTTAGTGGTTATAAATTGAGATATCTTATATAAATTAATTTCTCAATTGATTATAAGTAATGTTTGCATAAGGTATTGTTATTTAATTCTTCCTTTTCCCTTCCTTTTCCTTTTCGGGGACGAAAAGTTTTGAGTGGGGGGAGAGTGTAACAACCCGTAAAGTTCGACCATTTAAAATTGTTTGTTTAATAGGATTTTTGTAATTTATTTTAGTTGAAAGAATAAAGGGGGTAGATAAATTTTAAAATGAAGGCTAGAATAAATTATATAGAAGTGACTTAGAAACCTATTTAAAGACATTTGAATAAAATTCAAATGAATTAAGTAGAGAAAGAAAGAAAAATTCTTACCTGGATATAAAATTTAATATGGGAATATTAAACCAATTTAATGCAATAAAAGATTGTGAACGATAAATTTGAATAGATTAAGAAATCCTGTTATTGCAAGTCAATAAATTTGTAAACTCTAATGAACATCTCAAAATTTATAAATTTATTGAAATTTAAGACATAGCATAAGCGTAGAACTATAGGTATGATGACAAACTTTTATAAATTGTCTAATTAAGGGTCAGCAAATTTATTTGGAAATCAAACTCAATTAAGGGTAAGTAATTATGACGGGTTGATGGCATAAACGTTACTAATTATTATCATAGTAACGGAAGTGCAGATGGAATGCAACCGTAGAAATTTAAGTAAGTATTAACAATTGAAAGGGACTGTCGATTGAATGGAGTACTTTAGGTTGTCTTACTAAATTTAGAATTTAACATAAGGCAAATAGAAATAAATCAATAAACGTATAGATTTTAAGTTTATTATGATGAATTATTTTAGTGATATGACTAAGAATAAATGAAATAATTTTGGAATAGTTTGAAATAAATGCGAATTGAGTAAAACCAAGGTTATGAAAGTAACTGCAATGTTGTGGGTGTAAATAATGAACCTCTAAAAGTATAATTAAGAGTAGTGATAATATTTACTGTACGTTACTTATTTTATTAGGTTATTAAGTAAATTTATAATCAATTTCAATTAATTCACTAGATTTTGGCAGTTAATGTGGAATAAATTGGTAAGTGAAATGTTAGGTTGATGAAATAAGAGGGCGTGAAACCAAGTGAACCAATTTATTTAGGATAATTAATCGTAATTAATAGATAAAATTTGCTAAGAAATAATAAATGGGAATAGGAAGGTTATTAATTAAGGGAGAATATGTAATAATTGCATTTAATTGTAAGTGGAAATAAAGCGTTAATGATAACAAGTATTCAAGATTTTTCATCTATTTAGTATATTAATTATAATTGATAATCAACTGCGATGAATAATAAATAATTATTACGTTAACGTTAGTTGAAGTGATATTTGAAATTTAATATTTAGGAATTATGTAAATATAAGTTCAGATGAAATTGGAAATATTTACATATTGAGATATGAATCCAATGATAAATTCTTCTATTTGACAATAATAATGGAAAGTAAATTTAATTTAATTTTTGGAAATTTAATTTATAATTTGGTGAAATTAATGAAATTTGGGGATTTCTAAATTTTAATTCGACAAGTTAAATTTTGTTTAAATTAGTATAGGTGATTGAAGAATTTATAATAATAAGAATCGTCAATTATCAAAGAGAAATGGGAAATTTGATTTAATTGACTAAAATTTTAATTTATTTAATTAATATAAAAATAGTCATTTTGGCCACTGACTCGGATTTCGACGTAACCAGTTTCATCAGATCCGTATCGGTAAATTATTGTAGGGTTTCAAGTTTCGTATCGATCGGACTTTTCGTTTGATCGTACGAATGCGAAACGCCTTGAAATCAATTTAATTGAAATCAATTTGAAATCAATTTGGAAATTTTGTTTTCAGCTAACTTCTTCATACGATCGAATTTGGACGTGAAACTTTTTCCATCGCGTTCAGAATATTTTAAAATACCTATTTCGATATATGGGTTTACCCAATTTCGTTCCGAGGTCAGAACGGGCTTTTTGGGCCAAGTTAGAGTTTGCACGTATATCTATTAACCCGATCCATTTATTTTTTTCTAACCTACCTATATAAACTCTGTGATAAACCCTAGCCTTCATTCTATTCGTTTTTGCTGTACGTTCATTCTTCAACCCTCTCTCTTCCTCAATGGATGCATTTCAGATCCAATTTCAAAATACAAATCAAAGCTAAAATTTCAAACACCTCAGAAAAATTCGAAAAAAATGTATAATGAAGCTCTCGAAGAGCGCAACTCAAATCTGCAATTTGTTTCTCGATTCGACTTATGTTCTATCCAGAAATCGATGAATTAGCTACGGTCGTTCATCACGTGTAAATCATCTTCATCGGATCGTCAAATCGAAGGTACCGTTGGGTAGAGGGGACGAAGGAGATCACATCTATATGGTTATTCGTGCAAATCGACGGCTAGATCGCGTTAGATAATTCAATTAGGGTTAAATGAGAGGGGCGGCGGCCGGCCTTAGGCACGAGCAATGGAGGTCCGGTCGTGGGGGGTTTGGTGCGCCTCGCCTGGACAAAGAGAGTGGTGGTGGTGACGACTTGAACGGAGGCCGGTGGTGGCAGGAATGCGTGGTCAAAGTTTGGTCAACAAGCTTCATATGGGTTCGGTTGCGTTACCTGTAGAGGAGGGAGGGTTTCGAACTTGCTGTGAGAAGGAAGGGACCCGGTGACGTGTTCATGCTTGCGTGGCTAAGGGTGAGTGGTTTTGGTTTCAATTTATTTATTTTAAATTTTCAAATTTTCAAGTCGTTAACGATGATAACTCTCGCATACGGACTCCGTTTCACACGCGATTTTTTTTGTTAGGATCGAAATTAAATTCCGGATCTGTTGACGCTTGTTTGGGCCAATTTGGAGACTGTCCAATTTTTGGGTTTAAATTGGATTTAAATTCAATTTAAATTCAAAAGGTGAGTGTTTTAACCCACTCGCAACTTCTAAAAGTTTTTATGTTTGTTAAATTTATTTTAGATATGAGTAGAAATTTATTTGTGACTGTTTGGCATGCTTTATTCATCATATCTGTTAATTCGCATTTATTTAATTTAACTGTTAATTTATTTTATTTATTGCATAAAAATTTACAGTTAGAATTTATTTTTGCACATAAACTGCTAGTTAACAGTCATTAAATTTATTATGGAATATAAACTGTTAGTTAATATCTGTTATTGATTCCTGTATAATCCATATGCTCTGTATCAATGATTGTTTAAAATTGGATGATGATTGAATTGATGATTGATATTTGGATGAATGAATGCTATAACTATATTATATAAATCTGCAAGTTATCATGCATTTCTTTTCATTCGGGATTGCGGTTTGAAATGATATACAACCGCATTTTTATTTTTAAATTGCGGATTGAAATGATAAATATCCGTATCACTTGACCATAGGATAGAAAATTATATACAGGCACCGCGGTATATATATAAAATTATTTTTGAAATAATTTCTTTTATGGTTTGGATATGATGCGGTTTAATAAATATTAAATTGGATATGATATAATTATATTTTATATATACATATAAAGTTAAATTGTTGAATTTAAGCTATGTATAAATCTGTTAAATAAAACGAATAAGTTGAAAAATGGCATTTGATAATTTATATTATACGATTAAGTACAGGCTTAAGTTCTTATATATATTATAATAGTGTCTAATTGTAAAATAAACTTACTTTTAAATAGCGTTAAGGGGTTACCCATATAGCCCTTAACACAGAATATATTCCCATAGTCTATACAGTACCGTAATCTCCCCCGTACTGGGCGTCGTCAGAGGGCACTCCATAGGTATGGTACAAAACCAAAATCGTATAAGGCGCGCTAGGGTAGGTGACACGGTACAACTAGGCAATGCCAGGGTAGATATACCAATTGCTATCCGGGCTGGTGGAAACGCGTAGCTGCTACTACCGCCCACCTCGAACAAACACCCCCAAAATCAAAGAAATCAATAGTGGCCACCGAACCAATCCAAAGTCAGAGTATAATATCGAAGAAGTGCGTTCGATCAGAGGAATGACCTCATTGGCCCGAGAATCGCTCCTGTTTTAGCCACCTTATGCCAACTCACGGGAGTTGGGTCCACGTATTTACCTTACAGGAAACGCCGCCACCAACCTACTTCATTCTGGAATCTCCACCGCGTACACAGTTGTTAAAGTGGTTTTCGGAGTTGGCACAGAGTATGACAACTTCCGATCCCGGTCTCTTCAACAACCAAACGTTATTATAACACCGCGGTTTTTAAAAATAGTTTATACTTTAAAAACCAGAATAAAATTTTCCATTTCAAAACTATATAAATACGATACCCTTTTCATTTCAAAACGAACTCATTTTGATATTATTTTATAAAACCCCAAATCAAAAATATCATTTTTATTCAAATATATTTCTTTTCCAAAATCATGCCACTTTTAAAATTTATAATACCTCGAAACCAAATATTTGAATTTTAACTTTCAACATAATACTTCGAAATCCATAGTTTCAAAACCATACTTTCAAAACTTAAATGGTTTGGATATTCATCAGTATATAAAATAAACAGTTAAATTTAAAATTTCTTTCAAATAAATAATTTCCACCCTTTCCCGATTTCTATTCATTTTAATTTCAGTCTAAACCCATAACTTTTAGATTCTCTTTCAGTTTTAATAAAACACTTCGATTTCACTATTTTCAAACCTTGAGCATTTAATTAATTTCAAAACTAGGGTTGGAAACTTCAAATCAACAATTCATTTCCTATTATTTAGTTTGAAAGGTTTATATGATAAATCCATTACCTTTAAAATAACTAAATTTATTAACACTCAAATTTCCTTCCGTTTATTCATTAAATCCAGTTATAAGTATCATACCTTTAAAATTCCAAATTTTAAATAAGTTAACATCAACTTATGGAGTTAATTTTCCAAATAAGCTCAATTCCAATTAAATTTCCAATTTATCTTTCAATCTCAATTTATTTGAAATATTTACACTCTAATAGCGCAGTATACTACATAGTAAATAGTTTAACGGATCCTTAGGAGATGTAAATCCCGAGCATCTCTTGAGTTACTGTACTCATATTTATTTCAGTTAATTTAACTCACATAAGATCTTTTAGTTCTGACTCGAGTGTTTTTGTCTTTTCAAATTCGCTCGGGTCAGTCCGAGCGTTTCAGGATTGAATGTTTTATTCTGGAGGATGAAGACAAAGATTTGTAGTATTATTATCTATTATATTAGTCACTACACTCAAACTGTTCCGCTGCATTTTTATTGTTATGTGTACTCTGATATGTATTGTATAAATAAAATCAAAAGTTTTGTAAAACAGTTTCATGAACTGTATATTTGATTATTATATTTTATCCTTCCGCTGTGAGATTCTATTTTGTTTTTTTTCTTTTTTTTTTTCTTATTTATCCCATAACAATCCGCCCTTCCGTATGGTTTGAATTGGCACGTGTGTCGGTTTAAAGTGTGCGAAAAGGCGGGATGTTACATGGTCTATCTCTTATGTCCTCTGGTGTTGATGGTACTTGCAATTGGTGGCAACACTTAGATCCTACTTGGGACAGGATTTATCTCTACTCTGCACTCTCGAGATCTTTTGATCCATTATTTGGCTACATCCTTTTCTGTTGTACATCATATCATAGGACCTGGTACTGATGCTGATATCTGTAACGAGAGGGGAGGGGGGAGGGATTCTCGTCCTTCCGTGTAGTCTAGACTCTCTGTCTAGCTCCAATTCTTTATTGTTTTCTATTTTGTATTAAGTGGCCTATCCACTATAAAAACAGTCATAGTAGCTCTATGCATGTGCAGAGCACTTGGTATTCTATTTATACACAGTGGCACCAACCACTATAAAGCCGGCTAGCTTTGCTAAAAAAATAACAACTGTAAATAACTATAAATAATTGAAAATAAATGAATTAAATACTTGAATAAAAATAGACTGAAAAGAAATTATGAAATTTACTTAAAAACTAACTGTAAATAAACTCACATAAAAACTGTCTCAAAATTGTATAAAAACTAAAACTATTGAGAAACCTATTATTTTAAATTGCTTACAAATCTAAAATAATTACAAAACACTCACCTGTAGTCATTAGCTCTATTTCTAGACCTTCTCGGATCCGCTTCTAGGGTGCAGAATATTTTTATTAGAAAGATCTTCACCCTAGAAAAATTTTCTTTTTAGGGTTCAGCCTCAGGCAATGAACCCAATTGGAAGAAAATCTGAACGAGAAAATATCTAGGCCTAGGATTCTATTTACTGTATGGCTTAAGGATCTCAGGCCATCAGATTTGAAGATTAAATCTGGTGCATCCACATCATAGGCGCACAAGGAACCATCGGATGCAACTGCAGAAGCACAAGATTCAACAAAAATCAAATTATAACGTGTTCGCTTGTACCTAGATTATTCTTCATCCATTAACAAAGGCAGGTTGACCCTTGTTTATTAGGTGTTGACCTAACCCAAGCATGGGTCGACCTATGCCCCTTTATATTACTTTTCGTTTTAGTTTATAAAATTCTGATTTCTTGTTTCACTCATAACTTGACAATTTCACAAACTTATTTTATTACTTAATTAATTTATTAATTAATTATTACTTTAATTTTTGAGTTGTTACATTCTCCCCTCCTTAAAAAATTTCGTCCCCGAAATCTCTAAGGACAGAAGAATGAAATAAATATTTCCATCTAAATTCTACAACCACATATTCAACCATCATCCATTGCGTATGTTGTCCTTAAGTTTTCTAATGCAATTTATGTTACATGCAATAGTGTAGTGTCAATGTCCCTAACTAACGCAAAAGATTAGGTGGTCTATCGATTTAGTCAAGCTCCTTTTATGTAATCATGTTCGTGCCATGTATTCAAATGAATGCAAATTCCTAATGACAACTGATAGTTCTATATGCGTGCTACAATCATCATCCAAATACAACAATCATATGATAATCACTTATTAACCATAGAAATAAAATAAAAATGCAAGTGCACACACATCCATATGCATATGCTTTAGTAACTTAATAAGGCCGATCCCTAAAAGCCTAATGCGTGTATATCCGTCCATTAGCATCCACTAGTAAAACTTGCAACCACTAGCATCCATCATACATAACATATTCTAGTAACATGTTTACATTCAGTCCTACCATCCATAGGCTAAATCCTAAGATCTCCCAAAGGATAGTAAAGGAAAGAATCTATTCAAGACTAAAAATGAAAGCAGGAAATTCAAAAAATACCATCGAAAAAATGTGGATAAGAAGTACATATTTTCTCCTCAGCCTCCCACGTAGCATCCTTAATACTATCTCCTCACTGCACCTAAATCAAAGGGACTTCTTTATTCCTAATCTTCTTGATATCATGTCCAATGATCTTGGTAGGAAGGCGACGAACCGATGCTTCTCTCTCCACTTCAACTTCCTCAAGTTAGCTAGGTTCCACTACCTATACTGTATCATGTAAGCACTTTCTCAAGTGCGAAACATGAAAAACATCATGAACTCCCACGTGCCTCTCTGGTAGGTTTATCCGATGCTCCGTCTTCCTTACCCTTTTCACAATGGGGAACAGTCCTAAGAATTTGGGAGCAAGTTTCCCACTTGATCCAATCCTCACTACCTTTCTTAGCGGAGACAACTTAATGAAAACCAAATCTCCTACCTCAAACTCAATATCCCTTCACTGCGTATCTGCATAGGAATTCTATCTATTTGGATCGTCCTCATTTTTCTTCTAATCAAATCGATCTTTTTCGAAGTCTCTCTAACCATGTCGGGACCAAGTAGAAATCCTTCTGTAGACTCCAACCAATACGAAGGCCACTTGTAGGATCTTCCATAAAGGGCTTCAAAAGGATTCATCCCAATGCTAGCCTGGAAACTATTGTTATATGTGAATTCCACTAAAGGAAGGTGCTCCTCCCAAGTCCCTCCAAAATCAAGAATGTACGTCCTCAGCAAATCCTCGATAACTCTATTAACTCTCTTTATTTGGCTATCTGTTTGAGGGTGATAGGCTGTACTCAATCTAAGCTGTGTCCCTAAAGCCTCTTGCAAGCACCTCCAAAACTCACTAGTAAAGATAGGGTCTCTGTTGGTCATTATGCTAGAGGGAACTCCATGAATTCAGACTGTCTCACGAATGTATATGGATGCCAAATAAGGTGTTGTCCTCTTACTCTTGACCGGAAAGTGGACGCTCTTAGTCAAACAATCTATAATAACCCAAATACTGTTATTCACCTTCTTAGATCGGAATAAACCATCTATGAAGCCCATTAAAACACTTTCCCACTTCCAATCGGGTACATCTAATGGTTGAAGCAATCCGCTAGGCCTCTACTGCTCCGCCTTAATTCTTTGCCACACAAGACACTTAGCCACAAACTCTACTACATCCTTCTTCATCCACTCCAATAGAATACCCTCTTCATGTCCCTATACATCTTATCACCGCCCAGATGAATAGTCATCTAAGAGTGGTGTGCCTCTACTAGAACTACTCTCATCAAATCACTGGTGTAGGGGACACAAAGTCTTCCATCTCTCCTTAGCCACCCTTTACTCTCGATGGAATAGCATTGGAGATGTCTAGAGTCCTCTCCTCTGCTAATCCTATGCAAAATATCCACAAGCTCTGAATCCTCTCGTATCCTTGAGTCAATCTGATCTATGAGGGTAGGATTAACCTCAAGTGCTGCTAATAAACTCTAAGCTTTTCCACTCCATAAACATTGGACTAAGGGTTGCTCTCTTCCTACTTAACGCATTTGCAACCATGTTCCCTTTGCCAGGGGTGTAAGCTATCTCAAAGTCATATGATGCTAGAAACTTCATCCAACGCTATTGCCTTAAGTTTAAATCCTCTTATGAGAACAGGTACTTCAATGATTTATGGTTAGTGAAAACCTCAAACCTCACTCTTAGCAGGTAATGTCTCCAAACTTGAGCGTGAAAACAATAACATCCAACTCCAAATCATGGGTGGGGTAGTTCTTCTCATGAGTTCTCAACTGTCTACTCCCATAGCATACTACCCTTCCCTCCTACATCAATACTGCCCCAAGCCAGTCGTATTTGCATCAATGTATATTGTAAAAGGCTTAGCTCCGTCAGGTAAAACTTACACCGGTGCACTTGTAAGGGCCCTCTTTAGCATTGTGAAGGAATTCTCACAATCTACATCCCGCACGAATGCCGCATCCTTCTTAGTGAGGCGAGTAAGCGGTGCTGAAATCTTAGCAAAATCTCCATTATACTTCCTATAATAACCTACCAAACCTAGAAAGCTTCAAACTTCGATAGCGTTCTTAGAGGCCTTCCAATCATGTACTGTTACTAACGCAGCGGGATCCATAGCTAAACCTTCTCTCCAGGGTGCATGCCCCAAGAAACGCACCACCTCGCGCCAAAAGTGACACTTTAATAATTTTGCCTTTAACTGATGAACACAAAGTGTATAAAGAATGTTCTCAAGATGAATAACATGCTCTTTCATACTCTTGGAAAACACCAAAATATCGTCCACAAACACTACAACGAACTTATTTAGGAAATCTTGAAAAACACGGCTCATTAGATCTACAAAATAAGCCGGGGAATTGATGAGCCCAAACGGTATAACCAACCATTCAAAGAATCCATCAGGTGTCCTATTATCGATGCTATCATCAACGACCCTAAGCTAATGAAATCCAATGCTAAGTCAAGCTGAGAAAATACTAAAGAGACAACCAACTAATTGAAAAGACCATCTATCCTAGGAAGTGGGTAATGGTTCTTCTTCATGAGCTTATTCAACTCTCTATAGTAACCATCCGCCTTTATAACGAAGACGACTGGCGCTCCTTACTCAGAGTATGCTCCATCTGATGAAGCCTTTCTCCAATAGCTCACCGGTGTGCTTACTTAACTCCTTCCTCTCCCTAGGAGCTATATATCTCACGGGAGATGCCACTTACTTAGCATTGTCATTCAGATAGATCCTAAAGTCGATCTCCCTCCTAGGGGTTAGTCCCCTAACCTCCTCAAAAAGTCTGACAAAACTCTAACAACTGAAACTGAATCTAACTCTCCTAGTGATGAATCAAGGGAATAAAGGAAGCTTAACATGACTTGCCCCTATGGATCGTAGAAAACCTCGAGAGTCCATCCACTACATGTCCATAGTCTGATGACTCTCCTCTCGCGGTCCAATATTGTACCATAAGTGGATAACCAGTCCATCCCCAAAATCATCCCATATCCCGAAAATCCCAGTACATAGGCATCACAATCAAACTCTACGCCTAGTATAAAAGTTTTCAAACCCCTACAAATCATGAATAATTGTGTTGATCCTCCTATGTGGTTTGAAACAACTATATGGTCTACAACTAGAGAAATATATAAGTACAAACAATCAACCAAGGAACTAGAAATGAAAGAATGTGATGCTCCAGAGTCAAAAAGAGTCTGAGTAGGAAAATCTGAAATAGAGATCAAACCTTCTACAGAGACTTTCCTAGCTCAGTCCGGTCCACTACTAAAAGGTGTTGCATACAAAGAATGTACTTGCGTTGTAGATGCGCTTGCTCTCTGCTCAGTCTTCCGAGGACAAGCTATACTAAGGCATTCAGGCTGCCCACATTTGTAACACCTCCCCTTCATCATGTCCTTCTTATCGTACTTTGTGAAATGCTTAACCAGTCCACAATTATGACATTTCTCACCCTTCTTGATCTGTTCCTTCTGAGGCCCTCCTCCGTTCTTCTTGTTTTTATCCTTCTTATTCTTCCACCACCACTTCTTAGAATTTTCTAATTTAGGAACCTCCTTAACCTCTTCTTTCATAGCAACATCTAACATGAGATCCATTTCCATAAGTGACTCGTACGTCGCTCCCATAGGTACATGTGTCAATGCCAATCCTTGGAGGGGCTAGTTCAAACCCTTAGCAAACTTAGTAGCCTTCTTATGCGGTGTATTAACAAGCTCCATTCCGAATCGCAATAACTCATTAAACTGATTTATATACTCTTTCACCGAAAGACTCCCCTGCTTCAGACTAATGAATTTCTCCAACTACATGCTTTCCTTGACTTGCGATTAGAACTTTCTCTCAAATCTTTCCTGAAATTCGAACTAACCAATGCATTTTCCTCCATTTCTACAACTTCCCACTAGTAAGAAGCCTCTCCCTTCAGCTGCTAAGATGCAAGCTGAACTCTCTATCGGTCCTTCAACTTTAATAGCCCAATATCCGCTTTAACCAAGTTCGTGCCACTACGAAATCTTCCATGCCAAAAAATGTCCTGCCTCCTAGTTAGCGAAGTCCTTGCATAGTTTAGAAAAATTGATTGCTACAACTGGATTAACGGGACCTTCACCCGCAAGTGCTGCAATGGGGACTTGCCCTTACACCTCTGGTGCCATAGCTTGGTGGTATCAACGGAACTAGGCAATGGCTTGGACACCTTCTAGAAGATTTGGGGGCATCCGCCATACTATGCAAAGAGAAGAAAATTTAGGCTCGAAAGAAGGTCGAACTGGACTTTGAGGAGATTTTTATAAAACTCCTTATACTTGAAAACTATTTCTAAGTGTTTCTTTCTGAAAAATAGTTTGAAAAACTGTTACCTTTAAAAAATATTTTATTTTTAAAACAAGTTTTTAGGAATCCTATAACCTTAGGCTCTGATGCCAAGTGAAACACCCCACACCTCTTAATATACCCTAAAAGGACACACTAAAGGATGTGGTGCGTTTTAAGTATAGCTAAAGCATCACAGAGACTAAGATTCACAAGACAAATAAGTAAAAACAACGTAAACATTTAAATAATATATCATTCAAAGTTGAACTTCATCTCAAAATAAGTCATAAAAACATAACATGTCTCAAAAACTCAAAATATCTCATGTCTCATAAAAATACATCTCAGTCTCAGATAATCAGAGTATAAAGTAACAATAATAATAGTAATCCCTCTCATAAGTGCAATTCCATCATAAGCCGAATGAAAAAGATGAAAAGCAGAAGAATACATCTGAAATGAGAAAACTCCAGGAATGAATCTCCAAGCAACCCGAATCAAATCAACTTTGCTGACCAATTGAGGGGGGGAAGGGGAAATAGAGGAGTGAGTGAGACAATAAGTTTGGCGAGTGAAAATAATTACTAGCATTTTAAAGAAAGAGAAAGATAATAGACTAAGCAATAGTTCTAGTACAAAAGAAAAACACCGAAAAGATAAAACTCGAATAAAATACTATTTCTGATTCTGTTTGACTATTTGCTTTGATTGTATGATTTGATTGCGATGTTTTGCACCTCTTTAGAGCTTAGGATGTAGTAGCGAATTATTTACTCTAATCAATGCCGCACGCTCGGTCATCGTCGGTACACACTAACTGTTGCCCCCTATTTGACCCTTTATTTACCTTACTCATGCCCAGCCTCACCTATATATTGTGAGCCCATCAGTCCTCGATCTGAAAGGGAATGCTACTTGTACTGGTCCCAACAAAAAAGTTTCTAGTTTTGCGCCCCTTGCCCAAATCCCCAGGTTTGAGCCTGTATCAATTGACCACCTATTTACCCTAATCAGCGTAAGCGTATCCCAACCTCACCTACTATTATGAGACCATCAGTCTCAATCCTGAAAGGGAATGCTACCGATACAGGCCCTACTTCTATATTTGCTTATTAACTTAATCCAAGATCCATGTTTTAAAATAAGCCTCTTTTGTTATTTCTACTCTATTTCTTTCTTTCTAATTATAACCTATGTTATAAATATTTTTGCAATTGTTATTCTTCTATTTTTCTCTTTTTAGTTATAACCTCTTGTTATAAACATGCTTGCAAATACCTTAAATTTTCCTAATTCAGTCTATCTCTATTTTTATTTTAGTTCTTCTCATTTTACATCTTATTTCTACAAACTTGGTGTTATTCTCTTTTAATCCATATTTGCATAAAAAAGGGATAAATCTATATAAAAAGAAACTAACATTTACAGGCTAAATTCCAACTTAAAACAAATGTATTATAATTATAAATAACTGTAAATAATTATAAATAACTATAAATAACTGAAAATACCTAAATAAAAATAGACTGAAAAGAAATTTTGAAATTTACTTAAAAACTGACTGTAAATAAACTTACATAAAAACTATCTCAAAATTGTACAAAAACTACAACTATTGAGAACCCTATTATTTTAAAATGCTTAAAAATCTAAAATAATTACAAGATACTCACCTGTGGTCCTTAGCTCCATTTTTGGGCCTTCCTGAATCCACTTCTAGGGCATAGAATATTTTTATTAGAAAGATCTTCTCCCTAGAAAAAATTTCTTTTTAGGGTTCAGCCTTAGGCAATGACCTAATTGGGAGAAAATCTAAACTAGAAAAATAGGTAGGTCTAGAGTTCTATTTATAGTGCGGCTTAGGGATCTCAGGCCATTGGATTTGAAGATTTAATCTGGTGCAACCATGTCATAGGCTCACTAGGAACCTTCGGACGCAGCTACGGACGCATAAGATTCGACGAAAATCAAATTATAACGTGTTCGTTCGTACCTGGATGATTCTTCGTCCATTAACAAAGGTGGGTCGACCTTTGTTTATTGGGGGTTGACCTATAGGTTAACCTATCCCATGCATTGGTCGACCTATGCCCCTTTATATATTTTTTCATTTTGGTTTATAAAATTCTAATTTCTTATTCCACTCATAACTTCTCCATTCTAACTCGGATTTTGACAAGTTATATATGGAAATTGATCAAAAAATTGCCACGAACCTAATGGTAAAACTCCTGTAGCTCGATTCTAAAAAATTCACAAACTTATTTTATTATTTGATTAATTATTACTCTAATTTTCGAGTTCTTACACTACCTTCCAGCATGTTCGAAAGGAGACGAAAGACATTGATGATTGATTGCTCTCGATCTCCAAGGGAGATAGAATTTGATGAAGTGATAAGGTCAAAAGCTACATAAATATCTCCCAAAGGAAATTACAATTATAGCAACCTAGTCGAAAGGTTCACATAACTTCCTAAAACCTTCGATCATGGCGAAAGGTTCGATAATTTTCTACTATTCCAACTAAGCCGGAAGGTTTGAATGGAACCTTAACCCTTCAACATGGTTAATGAGTTTGTTAATTTTCTACACAATCTCATAGAGGTAGTAACAGCTTCGTAAAACTTTCGGCATTGTCAAAAAGGTTTGGTAGCTTATAACTTCTTTTTAATCAAGCCATCTTAAGCTAAGGTTAAAATTATTACCTAAAACCCTTTCGGCCTAGTCATTTTATTCGAAAGATGTGAATCCACTTAACCACATGATTGAGCCCATATAAAAATAATCTTATACAAAGCATTAAGGATATTAACAAGATTTCTTGTTAACAAAAACATAATCCTAAAGAATTAGAGTAAGAATGGGGTATGGAATAACACTATAGTAGCGTACTTGTACTTGCTATATATAAGTATATGCTTTATCTCTTGTCTCCTATCTTTTCTTAGGTTATCTTTTTGTACCTTATGAGGTTTGAATACCGATATGAATGGTAGAAGAGGAAGAGTTAACCTAGGAAGGGAAAGCACTGAAGGGAATGCCAGACCTAATGCCAGGAGAAACCAAGGTCGGGCAAAGGCAGAAAATGTAGGTGCTGGAGTCCCACAGGCCAAAACGGAAGTTATATATCAGTACTTCATGACTATGGTGCAAGCGGGTGTTGCTGCTGGAGTAGTAGGAGGAGGAGTTCCAAAGGTTCCAGTTATCCAGGATTATGCTAAGTTGAGCGGAGATTACAAGCTCAAAGGGAAGCCATTTATTGGAACCGAGGATGCTATCGAGGTGGAGAACTGGTTATTGCCCTACGAAAGGATTTCTGGAGATTTTAGGCTCAATGATGAGCAGAAGAGGAGGTTGGCATCTAGATAGTTTCAGGGAGCCGCGTTTTTTGGTGGAACAATGTAACAGTGGCGGTAGATGGGGGAGAGATGATATGGGCAGAGTTCAAGAGGAGGTTCCAGGAGAGGTTCATGTCTGTTATGGCATAGTTAGCTCTAATTAGAAAGTTTGCTAAGTTAGTGCATGGAAAATTTCCAGTTGTGGAGTATGCCAGAAGGTTTGAGGAGTTGGCTCTATATTGTTACACTACTGTTGACATAGTGATGAAGACGAACGAGAAGTTCATCAGAGGGTTGAAGCCTGAGTTGGCCAAGGCCACTTTACCCCATATCAAAGATCCCTTTAATGTGGTTATGGAGATGGCCAGAGGCATGAGGAGATTCTTGATTCTCTAGAGAAGAGCAAGGCTAAGGAGGTCCAGGTTGGGCAGGGCCAGAAGCGGAATTTTTTCCATAAGAAGGGTTCGTAGAAGGGTGCAGCAGCCAAGAGAGAGAAATATGACATTGTCTGCTTCAAGTGCGACAAGAAGGGCATTTTGCCAATGAGTGTCATTTTGGAAAGGCTAAGGAAGTGGTCGGGAAGAAGAACATCGGGTGCTTCAACTGCGTTCAGGTTGGCTACTATAAGAACCAGTGCAGGGAGCCCGCTAAAGATGGAAAGGGCAAGGTTTTATGCTTTGGAGCCTGCTGCTTCTAAGTCGATAGCTTAGGAGAAGGGAAAAACAATGTTGGGAGGTACGCTTTAAATCCATGGTATGTCCGTTAGCATTTTATTTGATACCGGTGCATCGCATTCTTTTATGTCTAGATGTTTGATAGATAAGCTTAACCTTAAACCTATATAGTTAGTTACTTCCTTATGGTTTGCAAATAAAATAGGAGAGTATGCAACTCTAGGGTTGAGATGTGACTAGTTAGAGTTTGACCTGTGAGGTCATACTTTTTTTCTTCAGTTTGCATGTGTTTAATTTTGTGGGGTTCGGGATTATCCTTAGGATGTATTGGTTAAGTGAGTACGATGATAGGATATTTTGCCAGGATAGGAAGATATCTCTTAAACACCGGATATTAGCGACAGGATTGTTTATACCGTAGAAGATTCTAGCGGTGAGGTGTTTGCTTTGTTGGGTGTTATGGAGTTAATTGATGAGTTAAGTCGGGTTTTTGCGGTTAGAAAATTCGTAGACATTTTTGAGCCTATGTTGGATTTCCATCGAAATGAGCCATTGAGTTTTGGATAGATTTGGTTCCATGAGTAGAGCCAGTGAGTAGGCCGTCGAGCAGGATGACTCCTGTACAGATAAGGGAGTTGAAAGTGCAATTGGTGGATTTGGAAGGAAATATTTTATTAGGACGAGTACTTCACCTTGGGGTGCAGAAGTAGTGTTTGCTAAGAAGTGGGATGGATCATTGAGGCTATGTATCGATTATCATAAGTTGAATGAGAGGACGATAAAGAATCAATATCCATTGTCCAGAACTGATGATTTGTTCGACCGGTTGAGTGAAGCCAAGGTATTTTCTCAATTAGATTTGGTACAGATTTCCATCAACTCAAAGTTTTAGAGGATAGTATACCTTTGACGACGTTCGGGACCAAATATTGGTCGTATGAATGGTTAGTCATGCCGTTCGGACTAATGAACGCACCAGCTTTCTTTGTGGATATGATGAACTAGATTTTCTGAGAGCACTTGGACAGATTCGTATTGGTTTTCATAGATGATATCTTACTTAAGGATGAAAAAGGGAATGAAGTTCATCTTAGAGTGGTGCTTGAGACATTAAGGCGGTGTCAGCTGAAAGTGAAATTTTCAAAGTGTCATTTCTGGAAGAAGGAGCTGAAGTTTCTTGGTCATGTAGACTCAGAGTGAGGGTTGTCAGTGGATCCAACTAAGATTAGAGCAGTGAATATTTGGAAGAGACCCGAGATAGTAACTGATACAAAGAGTTTCCTTGGGTTGGCCGGTTATTATTGGAGATTTAGAAAGGATTTTTCACGGATAACAGCTTCGATGACCAAGCTGATGAGGAAGGATGTGAAGTTTATGTGGACTAATACATTTAAGGAAGCATTCCAGAGTTTGAAACACTTATTGACCCATGCACCTATGTTGGCTGTTCCAAAGGGGAATCAGGATTTGGTGGTTTATACCAATGCATGTGGAACAGGATTAGGGGTTGTGCTGATGCACAGAGGTAAAGTGAGTGTCTATGCTTCTAGACTGCTTAGACCACATGAGGTCAGATATCTGACGCATGATTTGAAATTGGATGTAGTGATTTTTGCTTTGAAGGTGTGGAGACATTACCTTTTAGGAGAGAGTTTTGAGTTATATACAGATCATAAGTTGTTGAAGTAATTTTTCTCTCAGAAAGAGTTGAACATGAGACAATAGAGATGGTTAGAGTCTATATCCTCTTATGATTTTAGGATTGAGTACACACCAGGTAAAGGCAACAAGATTGTAGATGCACTTAGTAGGAAACATTAGAATGCAGTATAAGCGATGATAGATGAGAAAGATTTAGATGGCATTAGAAAATTGCAGAGTGCTATGGAGATTCGAGGCAGGGTCTAGCGAAAGAACCATAGTGTTATCTTGTTCAGATGTTCGACCAGTGTTGAACGAACGAATTGGTTCTAAATAGATGGAGGATCTAGTGTTAGTTGAATGGATCAGAAAGTTAAGGGAAGGAACAAAGAGCGATGACTTGAAAGATTTTAGTGTCGACCAGAATGAGTGGTTGAGAAATAAAGGAAGATTATGTGTTCCGAGTGTAGGAAACATAAGAAAGGAATTCTTGGAGGAATTCCACCATTAGAAGTTCACTATTCATCCAGGAGGAACCATGATGTATCAGGATATGAAGATGAGTTTCTACTAGGAAGGTATGAAGTGGGGTTTTGGCTTATGTGTAATGCAGTGCTTGAATTGCCAGCAGGGAAAGGCCAAACACGAGAAGCCATGTGGTTTTCTTCAGCCTTTAGGTATTTCGGTATGGAAGGGAGATTCTATAATCATGGACTATATTGAAGGGTTTCCAAGTCGAGCAAAGGAAATGAAAGTATATGGGTCATAGTGGACAGACTAACAAAGAGTGCCCATTTCATTCCAGTTCGGTCAACCAGGACGGTGCCTGTTTTAATAAAGTTGTCCATGAAGAATGTGGTTAGACTTTATGGAATTCCTAATAGTATAGTTATTGATTGAGATTCCTTGTTCATTAGCGAGTTTAGAAAGAGCCTTCAGAAAGTTTTGGAAACCAAGCTTATGATAAGTGACGCTTACCATCTGAAGACAAATAGGCAAACAGAAAGAGTTTATAAGATCTTGGAGGATTTGTTAATAGCTTGTATTCTAGATTTCAGGGGATCATTGGAAGACCATCTGCATCTAGTCGAGTTTTTATATAATAACAGCTATCAACTAGCATTGGGATGGCACTGTTTGAAGCTTTGTATGAAGAGCCATGCAAATCTCCTGTTTGTCTTTTGGAGACTGGGGATAGGTTGATTCATGGTCCAGATCTGGTTAGAGAAGCTACATAAAAGATTGAGGCCATTCGGGCTAGAATGAAGGAGGCTCGGTTGAGGCAGAAAAGTTATGCAGATAAGAGACGGAAAGACCTAGAGTTCTCAGTTGGAGACCAGGTTTTTATCAAGGTGTCACCAGTGAAGGGTGTAATCAAATTTGGAAAATCAGGAAAGTTAGCATTGAGATTAATTGGACCTTTTCCTATTGTTTAGAGGATCGAGAAACTAGCATATAGAGTTGAGGTACCGAGTAGTTTGGAAGGTGTCCATAATGTTTTTCATGTTTCTCATCTCCGAAAGTGTGTCAGAGACCCAGAGGCCGCTATGCACGGACTGTGCTAGATGATTTAGTGGTAGAACCGGACTTGACCATAGTTAGAAAGCCAATTGGTATAGTTTCCAGAGATGAGAAGATGCTTAGAACCAAGACAGTCAGATTAGTCAAAGTCTAGTGGAGTGATGACGACAGGGACTGTACTTGGGAGGTTGAGATCAGGATTAGAGATGCTTATCCTGATTTGTTTGATGGTATGTTTTACCTCTTTGTTGATTTATTGTTTACCTTATCTTAATTTCAAGGACGAAATTCATTAAGGAGGGGAGTCTGTAATACCCTATATTTTTGATAATATTATTTAGGATATTTAATTAGATAATTTAAATAAAATTAGGTGTTGATTATGGGATTAAGATTTGATTTTATTAAAAGGCAGCTGTGCCATTGAACAATGAGCTAAAAAGGGGTTGAATATGAATTAGAGGAGGGCTAGAATGGGAAAGTCATTCCTACATCTCTTGAACTATGATCGCATACACTCCTACACGTTCATTTCATTTTAAAATTTCCTAAATCAAGGCCAGCCATCATTAACAAAGAAAAGTTGAAAAAAAGAGGAAAGCTAGGAAGAAGCTCAAGCAAATCAAATTTATTCATATCTCAATCTCTATAATCACAAAAGCTAAGGTAAATAATTTTTACATCTCTATTTTGAATTTTTTTGGTTTTATGATGACTGCGAATTTTTTTGTAATGTATTGCCACGTTTTTGAATGATGGAATGTTTATATATACTTGTTGATGATTTATACATGTTCATATTGAATTTTATGATATGTTTTAACATAAAACCCAATTATATGATATCTTTATGCCTTGTGAATTTTTGTGAAGATCAGAAAAAATATTTTGGAGGTGGGTTTCAATTTTTAGAATTTTTGGAATTAATGTGAATTTTATATGAATTTTCTAGTAAAGAAAATGATATTTTGAATTATAAATTATTTATGGGTAAATAATTGTTTATTTGGGTATGAAATTTTTATATGTTAGAAAACATATATAATATGATTTTTCGGGATTTTTTCAGATTTTTCCTAAGAGTTTGGATAGCATATAAAATTATTTAAGGTATAAGACTTAAATGGTTTATATATTTTTGAAAGGAAAAAAGGGCCATATGCAAATAATTTGAATTTGTTAATTCTGGAGAATGGCAGAACTTTTGAAAAAGTAATTTGGCAACCAATCAGATTTAAAAAAACAAGGTAGGTTAGGTACAAAAGAAACAGTTTTAAAGTACTAATAAACATGCTTTTTGCTATTTCGTCTCCTTCGGCACCAGGTTCCGACTTCATACTATCGCCTTTGATACAGTCGAAACCAATGCATATGGTACCAAGCAACTAGTACGTAATGAATTGGATGTGGGTGAAAGATATAAGGTCAAAACCATGGGGTTTCAAAAGAGTTGAAGCATTGTTTTGGGTTCAAAAGGAAAATACGCCTGCTTGCTTTCGACTAAGACGCTTTTGACTTGGATGGGTTTTGACTACGTCAAAAGGTTTAAAAGGAAATGGTTTCGGTTGTGTTGCATTTTTGTTTTTAAGTGAATGCTTTCAACTAAGTCGAAACATCTAGTTGCCTCCTTTTTACCTTTCGACCCAGTGGGTTTCAAAGGAGTTACTTGTTTTCTAAAATTTTCCTACTTCTCAAATGCTTTTGAAGGGATGGTTTCGACAATGTCACTTAGTTACTTAGGAAATGCTTTCGAAAGAATGGCTTTCGCCTTAAATGGTTTAAGACCCTTTTGTTAAATTGAAGTATAACCCAAATTGGTTTCGAAAGAGATGATTTGAATGATTTCAAAAGGAAGTACTTTAGACTTTAGTGGGTTTATGTCCTTTAGCTCTACTTGAAGGCATAATCCAAAATGGTTTCGACCAAAACATTTTCAAAGAGTTTTTGAAGGAGTAAGCTTCGAATGGTTTTGAAAGGTTTCCACATGTTTTAAATTGAACCTAAATGCTTTCGAAAGGTTTAGATTTAATGCTTTCAAAAGGTTTTAAAAGACGTTTTGAAGGGGTGGTTCCCCAAAGGTTTCGAAGGAGTCGAAAGGTTTTGTTTTCTGATGGTTTTGAATGTTTTCAAAAGGGAAGGTTTTCCAATAGTTTCAGAAGGAAATGCTTAAAGGTTTTTAAAAGGAAGACGTCTAAGGTTTCAAAGCTTTCGAAATGAAGATGCCCAAAGGTTTCGAAAGGGTTTTGAGAAAGATTTCAAAAGAAAGGTTTTGGCCTTTCAGCCTAGAGAAAAGATAGGGTTTTACATGGTTTCAAAAGGGTTGCTTTCACTGATTTCAAAAGTAGTACTTTCAATGGTTTTGAAAGGGGTACTTCAATGGTTTTGGAAGGGGGACTTTCAAAAGTTAAATGTTTTCATCAACTAAGATTTGAGTAAAGCACATATAATATAGCAAGGTAATTTTGAATGAAGCATAGAGATTATATATATTTTCCCTGTTTGAGTTTGATTTAAAGGTCTTAAATCGCTTTGAAATGGTTTTCAAGGAAAATTTTGGGTAGATATCCCTAAGTAAAATGACTTGGATATTAGATACCGGTGGGACCGGTGTAAAGTCGCGCCCTATAAATTAGCTATTAACCCCAGCTAATTTTGTCCAAAATTCTAGCGTGTTGGGATTTGTCACTGGTAAGACCAAAACAATGGATACACACAGAAAAGAATATATTTTTGTATACAAAAAGTTATTAGTGAGCCCTCAAAACCATTAGGATTGGGTGGCCCTGGAAGATGATAAGTTAAAGACAGACCATCCAGAAGAGAAATATTTAACAGATAGTTAAAGACAGGTCATTCAAAAGAAGAGGAGTGTCTAACAAATGTTAAATAAATTTTGATATTGTCTGGTAGATCTAAGTCAGCCAAAGGTTAAAAGTTAGCCAAACAAAAGTTTTGTACATGAATAGATAGTTCTTTATTACCTGATATATATGTATGTTTACACAATGATGCTTTACAGATATTTTAACTAGATTTGGTTGCTAGAAAAGAATTGCAAAAGATATGTTTTACATGGAATGTCAGTGAGGGGAAAACCATTCCGCTAAGCGGCTTGGTCTCACTTAACATAAATTGACAGAGATGAACAATATTATTTACACTATACTTTATGTCTGTCTCAATATTTTTGTTTTCCCTTAAACTCTTGGATGCTCAAAATTGAATTGAGTTGACTGAGCGTTGAGCTTTTTCGGTTTTTTGAAATTTTGGCGAATAAGCTTCCGGAGACGAGCAGGTGGCTGACGGATAGCTATTTTAGGAGTTCAGTTTTATTTATTTTGATTTTGTTGTGTATTAAGTCAGATATGACTATATTTCTTCGGTCATCCAAGGAGGCATCGCTATATGTCGCTCTTGGTGTATTAGTGTAAATTATACTTGATCGGTACCTGGGAAGCGATTAAGGGATTATGTAAATTGGATATGATATTGTTATGAAATGTAATCAACAAAATGTTGTTTTTTGAAATCTTTGTTTTTTTCATATTCAAGCGCTTCTGATATTATGGATATTATTAGCATCACCGTATTTTGTCACCACAAGTTAATACTATAGATGAATGCAGTATCTATAGCATCTAGCTTTTGGCCTCTAAATACGAGATGTTATATAGCCACACCTAACGTTCTACACCTTGGAGAGCATTTCCTTAATCCTTCTTTTGGAGCATACTTGAAGAAGCTCTATAGTTGGGCCAGACTACTTCTAAAGGTCTACTTTCTATAGCTGTCTGCTTTATTAAATCTCTACCTTAAGGTGAGTACTATCACTTATGTCAATTTAGAGATTCTGAGTCCTCAACATAGTGTAGCTGTTGTTGTGTATCCATGAGCCTCTTCTAGTATTGAGTTGAGATGCTTAACAATTTTCCAGCATGATGATTCATTCTTTTCTCATGGCATAAGGAATCCTGCTTTAGTCATTCTCGCATCAGCTAATGGTCTCTCGAACCATCGGCTCTGATAGCAAATGAAAGTGCATGAGGATCTATAGTAATATGGCTAAGTTATGTATATGAGCGTATATGCAATATCAAACTATATTAGGAAATGGTAAAGTAAAGCAAGAAACAATCAAACTAGGATTTTAATATTGATTCTGAACTTCCATCCTACATCCAATCCCGAAGCACCCCTTCGAACTATTCCACTAGCCAAAAGCACCCTTACTTAACCTGGAGGAGCAGACGATACAGAGTGTTCTGACTTGACAATCTTATGTATTATCAATACATATTTTGACTTGAAGTAAAAAGCCTCATATAATCTCCTTTATGATTCAACGATGCGTGTAATGTGATTAAGGAAGTGTATGGAGTAATTTTTGAGTGGAGGTACATTGCTAATTTTCAGAAAGCATTTAATCATAAGAGAGATAGAAATCAAGATATCAAGTTAATTCCTGAACTTCTAGTCTGAGGCTCTTTTTAAATAAAAGTTTCTTAAAAAAGTTGTATTCATTCGAAAAGTCATTCCTCTTTGAAAGAGAAGAATTAAGCAGTCGTAACTTTCAAATGTTGTTTCAAAATTTAAAATATTGCATTTATTCGACTGGGAATGTTATAAATCCACTGAATATGAACATCAAATATTGCAGAAAGGAAGATAACAATTAGAAGACTGAAGTGCATTCGTAGTTGACTGGTTTAATCGACTGAATAAAAACGGTCGATTGCCTTTAGTCGACTGAATTTGTATTAGTCGACTGAGCCAATATAAAATAATTTTTATATATGCAATCTTGTAAAAATGTATTTGTAGATACTTATGGCTTTTATGTTTGAAGTCTTGCATGCAAGTGCTATATGTATATGCATAAGAACCATCTAGGAAATTTTATAATTAAAATCTAAAGATAAATACATATTCTTGACTTTGATTTGTACACAATCATCAGTTTGCAACTTTTCTTCGTGTCCCCTTGAATCATCATCATCTTCGATTCTTGTATAAAATCGTACACGATACATATATATATATATATATATATATATATATATATATATATATATATATATATATATAGTTGTCCTCGTTTAAAAAATCATACAAACATGGTTCTAAAAGGTATCAATACCAACATTGAATGTTTTGTTTTGTTCACTTTACAAAAATAAATTTTCTAGAGTTATGCTGTGCAATACCACATATGATATTTGGCGTTCACTTTAAATTACCCAAGAAGGGACAAACAAAGTTAAAAAAATTAAATTTATGTTCTTCAAAATCAATTTCAAACATTTAAAATGAAAACTAATGAATCCATTGTGGATATGTATGCAAGATTCCAAACCATATAACATGATCTCATGATTAGGAGTTAAATTCATTGATTTTGATCTTGTTACACATATTTTAGATTCTCTAACAATTGAGTGGAAAAGAAAAGTTCTTGCAATTAAAGAAGCCAATAATCTTCCCCAACTCAAAGTTGAAAAGTTATTTAGAAATTTAATGTCATTTGAAACAAACTTGCGGCCAAAAAAGAATAAAACTAAGAAAAGAATATAGCTTTTAAATCCCAAAATGAAGACTTTAACTTAGATGAAGATGGGATTGTGTTCATTGCCAAAAAATACAACAAATTCAAGAAATTCCCAAAAGTACAAAATGGTTGAAACTAACTTTTAATCAAGTGTTTCAAATGTGACAAATATAGGCACATGAAGAATGTTTATTCACAAAAAAACAAGGAAAATAAGAAAAACAAATTTGAAGTTCAAGAAGAAAAGAAAAGTTTTCAAAGTTACACGGGATGATCCGGACTTGTCTTCTTCTAAAAGTGAAAGTGATAGTGACATGAAAAAAGCGAACATTTGTTTCATGGCCAATAATGAGGTAAATTTTGAAATCCATTGTAATGATGTTCTTGAAATTAGTATTGAACTTGATGATAACCTAATAAATTCGAAGAAATTAGACAAAGAAAATATATGCAAATTAAATAAAGCGGAATTAAAATTTAGTATGCTTAAAGGTGAAAAAATATTTTAGAAGAAAAAATGGAGAAATCATAAAAATCTTGTGGAAGTATAAATTCTCAAAATATCGCTTTAACTGAAGAAATTAAAGCAAGTAAAATCGAGAATGATAAACTTAGCGAAGAAGTTTGTGAAATAAATCCAATTTAAAATTTCAAAGTAAGAAGTTTTAAAATCAAAAAAAATTCGGACAATCAAAAATAATGTTTCAAAATTAACCAAGGAAAACAAAGCTTAAAAAATTTGACAAAAATTTCAAAATCATACATAACAAAAAGGGATTTGGCTTTAAGAAAGCAAAACAAATAAGAAACAGTAAATAGAAATACAGCACTTTATACATAAAATTTACAAAAATCTAAAGATAGTGGTAAACAAATATTTCATACCTAAAAATATAAAAAAATTGATTCCTAAAATGAATAACAAATTAATTTGACAAAAAACATATAGTTTACTTTCCAGAAGATGTTTATTATAGTTCAAATTATATTTATAAAGGTCCCAAATCCTTATGGTTATGGATACTTTCTTCTACTAAGACATAGAACCCTAACGTAGGAAGTGGGCACCAACAAAATTTCTTATTCTTTTGACCCAATAACAGAAAGAAGAAATGTATACTCAATAGTGAATGCTCCAAGCATATGATGCAAAATGCAAATATGTTAACTAACATAACATTCATTGATAGAGGAACCATGACATTCGGAGATAACTCGAAAGAATTCATGGTTGGAATTGGAGACGTCATTAATGTTGGTATATCTAACTCTCCTTTAGTGCAAATGTGTTATTATTAGAAAATTTAAAACATAATCTTCTAACTGTAAATCAATTGCGCAATAAAGGTTTTAAAATTGACTATGTGATCCACTATATTATTTTCACTGCATTTACATTGTCTATTACCGTTGGCCATCTTCTATCCTATGCATACCGACTAACAGGTCACGTGCCGGGTGGTGGCCTTCCTATCCTCTTTGGTTTTGGTGAAGGGGGCATGGTGGCGGTTGTTTGAGAGGAGGAGGAGAGAGATAGAGAGGAATGGTAGGAGGAGGAGAAGAGAATGGAGGAGGGTATGGACGCGGCTTTTATAGTGCGTTCAAGTTTTAGGTCACGACTTCTCACGAGGAGCGATTAACCAGCCACAATAATATCGGTTGACTAGTTCCTCTCTATTTTTCTCAAATTGAACCTAGACCCAAATAGGACGGATTATATATTATTTTTAACATAATTCCTTTCATTAGCAATTCCTTCCTTTACATTTCAACTGGTAACTATCCTTAAGAATTCCCACCTACCCTTGGTGGTGCGTTAGCCTATTACTTGACCATTGGGTTCTCTTCTCCCTGATATATCTCCTAACATAAATTTCCTTCCAATCCAAGCCTGCCTATTTCATCGCATAAATCCACCTTTGATCGTTTTCTTCATATCTACCTTATACAGGAATATTTTCCTACCTTCATTATCGAGCGTTCTTACTCTTCGCTCTTCTTACCCTAGTGTCCTTTCCAATCATCCACCCCTTAAAGAAGTTTCTTAAAACTTCAAATTTGCAAAAGATAGAAAAATCATTAAGCCAACCATATGCTCTATTTTCCATTTATTTCGAAAAGGAAAAAAAAATCTCTTTATCGAAAACCCTTTAATTGTAATTTTAATTAGTAATCTCTAAATACATATCTTAATTAAAATTTCCAAATTTCCTTATATATTTTTTTCAAAATATATTTTTTAAGAACATTTTATATGGAGAAAAACTTATAGTCTTTACTTGCTTTTCAAAAGTAACAACTTTTCAATAGTAGAGTTCTTCTATTTTTAAATAAATTCTTTGAAAATCATTTCAAATATTTTAGAAAATTTGGAATTCTTTTGTTAAATTCTTTCAAATGGGGTCAGACTCAAAAATAGATTTTTTTTCCATCATTTCTTTTGGACTTTTCTTCTTTTCTTATTATCCCTAGTTTCTCTCCATCAAGAATATACGAAAATCATTTTATGGTGGTTAACAAACATCTTCTAGTAGGAACTAGAAAATCCTTTTTAAATCATACTTTCGAATATTTGCAACATATTGGTTCTTATCCATCTCCTGGACGAAATTTTGGCCATCAATCGGCAATCCAACGAAATCCAAAATTATGAGGCAGTCTAGACCACCAATGGAGTCAAGTACCATCTAGCTTTAGGGAACTTTCTATATATCATATCCATGATCTTTCAAGTCAATGCCTTACGGGATGGCGTATAACTCATGGGGTTATATCTTATTGCCTCTAACTTCTCTCCTTCAAGAATTTATACAAAAATCCAGCAATCGTTTATGGTGGTTAACATAAATCTCCTAGCGGAAACTTGCACAATTCTTTTTAAACCATACTTTCGGATATTTGCAAAATATAGGTTCTTACTTCCCATATGTCTGGATTAAATGTACATCATCAATCAGTAATCCATGGAAATCCACAATCATGGGGAAGTCTAGGCCAACAAAGAAGTCAAGTATCATCTAGCTTTAGGGAACTTTCTATATGTCATACCCATGATCCTTTTAAGTCGATGCCTTATGGTATGGCCTATAACTCGTGGGGTTATCAGGGTAGGTGTATGATTTTAACTCTGTTTATTAGTCCTACTCATAGTTGCCTTATCCACATTTTCAGAATATGGTCACAAATACTTCTATGGTCGGAATTCGTAGAGTTTAGTGTACATGTATGTGTATATGCATGTGTGTGTGTGAGTGCTTGTGTATATAATTATATGTAAAAGTACAAATACGTTCACTCAACGTATCCTAAATCTTAAGATCAATTAACCTCGCATTGATAACAAATGTAACAATTCACATCTTAATGGGCCAGAATTTTCGACTAAATTGGAAACTCGAGCCCTTTAGCGTACATGTCATTGGTGTTGGTAACCTGATATAATTATAAGTATATCATAGATCTGTCTTTGCAAACTCACAGCGAGATAGTAAAATATAATAAAACATATACATCGACTAAAGCTTCCGCTTTGGAACTAATATTATCCCTTGGATATCTAGTTGCCTTGTCAACGATGAGCATGGATGAGAAGACCTGCCCACTTACCATTTCTTCCTTGCATCAATATCATGTCCCTCTAAATTTATCCTATGGTTTATAATAACGAGGGGGTCAGAACAACATTCCGGTGACTGGTAAATTAAACACTTTATCCACGTCCTTTGGTTCCATATGCATGAATTGTTCCTACTATTCGTTGAGTCCATTGGTGAATTATCGCAAACATGAATATGTGCATTTGATATACATAGAGTGCCTATATGGTACGTTCATAGAAATATAAAATGGAAGTAGAAAGTACAATAAGCATATAAAATAAATATTCAATTTGATCGAATAGGCGAGTGTATTGGAAAGGGTTTCAAAAGTACCTAAAACTTAATTTAATTCAATCTCAAAAGTCACTCCTCCCTGTGACACATAATGATGTATCAATAAGGAGTACATTAATGATGTGTGAAGTTGATTAACTTATTTTTGCAAGGTTGTGTACAAATAGTAATTACATAAGGTTAAAATTAATTTCATCTAGTAAAAAGTTTACAAGATCATACAAGATAAATGCTTACAAGAAACCCCTACAGGTCAAGGAGTTAGCACGTTGTGTGAGTCAAGAGACTACATGTAATACTTATACGTGAGGGATCTTGTATGGACCAACTGAAATGAGTTTGGGACCGACAATATTGATAGGTCAATCTATGTTAAGAACATAAGTTTTTAAACTTATAAACCAATCAAATTTATACACACACACTCACACTGATATATATACATATATGTATATATATATATATGTGTATATATCATAAAATGTTTATGAATACCTACTCTATTGCATTAAGAAAAATTATTATTTAAGAAAAACTAACTTCATAACGAAGGAATTTCATTAGGAAATTATTGGTAATAGAATGGATTCGATGCAATCTAATGATAAAACTAATAATGAAGGATGGAATGAAATTAACTGAACGAAATACATACGACATGTTAGAATGTTTGATAATAAATCTCCCACATTAAAGAGAAATTATGAATTTTATTAATATCGTGGAAAGAAATTCCTTAGTCTGAAAAAAGCCATCAAGGATATTGAATCTACCATATGGCACAATGCTCAAACCCGGAATGGATTCCAAGTACCTTATCAAAATATGATTTTGATACTAGTAACCGAAAGGATATAATCCATCGACTGCAATGTATCTTCAGAAGAAGATCTGTACAGTTGGAGTATAAGTCATGCTAATAAAAATAACATTGGAAATTTCAATTATTGATACTAACGTAATAGATTCATCACTACCATGCTTTAGTTAGTTCAGATTTTACTCACACAATTTAGTGCTCGGAATGCCTTTGGGTTTGGTGTGTATAAGTTGAAACAAAAAATCTAAACAATGATTTAAAGTAGATCGTTCGCTTATAGTAACAAAAATTTCTCACAATTAGTCGGGGCAATAACAATGTTTGTGAGTATTGACTATTATCCAAGAAATATTGCGAAAGTATTATTCGATAAGCATTAGACTTAAGATTTTGATAAAGAAATTAAATAGTTTGAAATGCAATCAACATGTAGAGGAATCTTGTGTCTAAAAGAAAGAATGTTTATAAGTACTAAAATATTTTAAAAAACTATAAGTAAACAACAAATTTATTATTTGGTTGTTTAATTCTTGGTATAGGATTTGAAATTTCATCTTTTAATTGTATAAAAGGATGTTGGAAATGTCTTAAGATGATACACACATAAGCTATATTAAATTATGTAATACTAAGCATGTAAGATGGGTTCCTCATGCATTGACAATATGAATATAATACATTCTATATGTATACCTTCACACTTGGTATGTATTCGATTCGTAGAGCAAGTATCAAATCTACATTTTGATCACAAATCGACAGTTTAAAGTGATCTTTAACAAATACTAGAGAATTATTTATAGAAACAACGAACTCCTTATAAATGAGTAAACAGACTTGATATCAAGTATAATACATCAATTCTAATTTCATATTCAATCTTTAGTTTAGAACTATAAGTTGGAAAAGTTCCAAACAAATAATAGTGGCTAATTCAACCAAAGTCTAAGTATATGGCTTGGAATAAGCATTGCAATTAAAGAAATATAAATAAATTCACAAATTTAAAACTAAGCTACAGGTGATTTCAAATGTTTAGAATCCTATGGAATTGTTATATGATAGCAATGCTATGACATAGTTTATAAAAGAACGTAAAACTCATGAGAAATCAAGAGACATACTCCGAATAGTTTGATATGATAAAAGACTATTTATCAACAACGAAGAGAGTTGATAGACAAAGTAGATAATTAAAAGAAATATCATCCCCATTCACTAAGGAACTGAGCCAGTTAGTCATTGAGAAAACCAATTGAAAGTGGAATAAATTCCATAATTGGCCCCAAGTGCAAGTAGACGAACGAGAGAGTTAGGAAAAATTATGAGACTTGTGACATGTATCTAACTCGACCAATCTTGTTCGAAAATAAAGGTTTTTATACTTGTTATATTGTGATATAATTAATTAAGTAATCAATTAAAAGTATATTAGATAGAGAATCATTGAATGATATGTTTTTTGGCAAGGCTAGCCGATTTTATAGTGGTCGTCCACTGTATTATTAAATACAGGAAATTATTGTCAAGGACAAAATTTCACAGCCTTTTAGCCTCAAGGACAGATCTTCAATATTTTATCCTGCAGGACAACTTTCTGTAGGTATCAGTTTTTAGTTATTGATAGCAGTTTTTAGGTATCAGTTTGTAGTTATCGGTAGCAGTTTTTAGGTATAGTTTTAGTTTGGTAGCAGTTTTGTTGTCCTTATGAATAATTTTGAAAAATATTTGTCCTTGTGAATAATTTTTAGAAGAATGTTTGTCCTTATGGTAAAAATATTGAGGTCGTGTCCTTGAGACAAAAAATATACAAATTTTTGTCCTTTAAAATAATTCGAGAGTTACCAAAACAACACATAGGTAAAAAACAACCCAAAATGCAATCACAAAAGAAAAAACATAAGAGACCATGGTTAGTTATAAGTAAGTTGAAAATTAGCATATCTAAACCCTAACTGTGTTTCTCATGTAATAACTTTTTGAAACAAAGTCAAGACCGGAAGACGATTTACTACAAACATTCTGGCATTCCATTCTTCCCAGATCACTGAAATTACTTGCTTCCTCGGTTTAAGAAGGCAAGTCGATTCAAGGGATCTTGTAGCTTTATATATCCTAATCCACTCTGTCGAAAAATTACGACGAGGTGGTATGGCCTTAAAGTGGTTCAATACACGTTTCCATAAATGAAATGAGTATATACAGGAAAAGAAATGATGCCCAACATTTTCAGGGGCACGAGAGCTACATTGGGATACATTAGTAATATGCCTACGAACCAGACTGCCTTGAGTGTGAATTGCATTGTTGAGAATTTCCCATAAGAGCAGATTTTCTTTAGGTTTAGAACTAGAAATCCAAATCCTAAAAGACAAAAGGAACATAGAGCGACTGTAAAGTTGAAGAAGAGATATATAAGCCGAAGATATAGAGTGATAGTTGAGCTTATTCCATTGTATACCATCGTAAACATCAGGTTTGGAATTAGAATGTATAGTGCTCCACGACGATCTGAGACAGGCAGAACTAACATGAGGGAGAGTTATGACATTGTTATATATGTAATCACTAGCTAGAGCGGATTCAGGAATGCCAGAGTTAGTTCTTAAGTTGTAGTTAATCAAGGATGACAGAATTACCCCAGGGGACCTCCATTTAATCATCGGAAGGTAAAGTGGTCTATATTTTAGCATACTTCTCCATAAATAACTAGCATCATTGGAGATGTTCATGGACCAGAAGGAATTCTTATTTAGATTAAAATGTCGATTCCAAGAAGCCCATAAGCAATTGTTACCACTTAGAAGAATGTTAACATAATGAGTAGAAGTTGAAGTTGAATTTTTTTGTATGCAATAGGAACAAACTTTTGGATATCTAATTTAAGGGCACATCTTGGAGATAGGTTAGTCCTATTATATCCTTTCATAAGATCTTGAGAAATAATAATGTTCTCGACCATGGATCTGCTAGGAAGAAAACCATTTTGATTGTTAGATATTATAATCACTCAAGCAAATTTTCGTACGAGAATATTGGATTTTGGCAATGCATTTGTAAATAACATTACAACATGCAATGAGCCTAAATTGGGCAACATCTTGAGGGAGCTCAACTTTAGGAATAAGGGCAAGCCTCGTATGGTTAATTCCATTTAGTATGACATTGGCTTTGAAGATATGATGTATAGCTTTGCAAAGGTCATGTTTGATGACAGTCCAAGAAAACTGAAAGAAATGAGCAATAAAGCCATTAGGCCCAGTAGAGCTTGTAGGTTTCATATCAGTGATAGCTTTAGATATTTCTTCAAAAGTTACTTGTTGAATCATAAAACTAGTCTGGCATGAGAGATTGCTTACAGATTAATATCAGAGAGAGCAGAAAGGTCAGTAGAGGGATCAGAATTAGAAAATAGGTCTGAGTAGAAGGAAAAGAAAGAATTTTTTATGTCATTCTTAGAAGAGAAGAATTTTTTATGTCATTCTTAGAAGAGTTTTGGTAGCCATATTGATCTTTTATAGAACGAATAATAGTGCAAGCCTTCTTCAGCTTAATGGACTTATGAAATATTTTTGAGTTTCTATCATTTCCTTCAAGCCATATTTCTTTGTTCTTTAATTTATACATTTCAGTTTCCATCTTGATAGCAGACTTTAGCTGAGTAGAAAATGTGTGTTCTTTTTTTGAAATGTCAGAATCAGAGAGGTTATCCTGCATAAGATGTTGCACAGCCTGTAGGTCATCTTTGAGAGTGGATGATAAAAGGCTACCTTTGCTAAATCTTTGACGAGCTCATTATTTCAGCTTGATTTTCGTGAGTTTGAGTTTGGTTTGAAGAATAAACATAAGGTTCCCATAAACTGTAGTACTCCATACCTGTTCAATTAAAGGTAAAAAATTTGTTTCATTAGTCTGAGTATTAAAAAATTAAAAAACAGGAGGGTCCTTTTTCTTCAATCCCCAAGACAAAATGATAGGGCTATGATCAGATAATAAAGGAGGAAGAAAATGGGAGATAAGCCGAGGCCAAGAGGAAAAACAAGTAAGATTAAAGTATGATCTATCTAATTTGTAGAAAATTCTATTCCCAGATCTGCTATAATTACTCCAGGTGAAAAAGGCACCAGATTTAGAAATTTGAAGAAGTTGAGACTGATTGACAGCATGATTTAAAGGAGAAATGTCAGAAAGCATAAGAGGATTACCTCCACATTTTTCAAAGAAACATTGCATGCTATTAAAATACCTAGACAAAGCTAAGGAAGAAGAGATCGTTGGAAGGAGAGGAGAATGTCAAATAGAAGCTACCTTGAAGTTTTATAATTGTGTGCATAAATGAAGGTGGAAATAAATTGCAGACTGGAAGGAATATAAGTGATGTTGCAATGAATATATTGCCGGTGGGTAGAGTAGCTAGTTATATGCAAGAATTGTGGGTTCCAAAGAATGAGAATACGACCATAAAAAGCATGATCATGATTATGAATGTGTGATCAGGTAGGACCTATAAGAATTGCATCATTAGCAGTGGCATTTTCAGAGAATTTTGTTTCACATAAAGCTATCATTTGCAATTGAGTAGATGAGATAAGTTGCTTGATTTCATGAATTTTAGAACCATCATTGCCCCCATTGATGTTCCAAAAACCAATGTTCTGCATCATTTTATTTATTTGATTTAGAGGCAGAGAGCCTAATGATCCTTGTTGAAGAGTTAATATTGTTAGAAGTTGAGATTTTAGAAAGAATTTTATCAGAGGAAAATTCATTCCTTCATTAAGGTCATTAGTGGAAGAGAGACTGACTAAGACATTGCTTAAAGCAGATTGTTGTTTAATTTTATTTGAGATGTTAATTGCACCAGATAAGGAAGAAAAATTAGAGGTATGTAAGGAGGGTTGATCTGGTGAAAATAATGCAATATTATCAAGAGATTTAAGATTAGAGTAAGGACTTGAAGAAATATTAGTATCATTATGGTTAACGTGCACAATGTGCATGTCAGATACATGCATAGGAAGACATGATGATACATGGTTAAGAATGGGAAAGTAAACATCAGAGGGAGAGAGAAAATTATTGATTATATCATTGCCATGCTTTGAGATTTGCTTTGAAACTGAATGGTCAATTTCAATAGTAGGTTAAACACAAGAGGGAGTGGGAACTTTAGGAGGCAAAGAGGGAGGATTTGAAAGAATATTAACATTGATGATGTTAGAATTGAGATGTTTTTCGTTAAGAGAATTCTGATCATTTACTTCCCCTTCTTCTAGTTCTTGCAATAAGGCAAAAGGATTATTTGTGACCAGGTCATTTTCAATTGGAATGAAAGTTGGACTTTAATGATCTATTAAAGGTTGAGCTTGTACATTTTGTTGCAAAGGTCTGACTGTAATTGATATATCAATATCTTTCTCTATTGAAGTATTAACATTAAGACTGTCATCAAAATCAACATTTACTTTATCCATTTTCTCTTGTCAGAACTATCCTTTTGGTTTAGAGTTCAAGGGTGCTCTGGATTGAACATTTTGATGCACTACATATTTTGTCATAGTCTTTGCTTTAGAGTGTTGTTGCCTCTGCTCATCTAATTTTGAATCAACATGCACACAGTTCATATCACATGTATTTGTAGCATGGCCAAAAGATTTGCACATGTACATATTAAAGGTCTCCATGCACACTCAACATATACTTTATAGCATCCTCCCTCACCAACATTTGTAAAATCTGGTAATTCTTTATCTGTTGCAATTTCTACAAGACATTTAGCATATTCAAGTCTTTCATTCTTCCCCATAGCTTCATTAAAGCATACTAACTTTCCAATATGGCAAGCAAGCCAATTTATGCCCAAGAGTGTCCAAGTAATATGGGGAATATTGTAAAAATGAACCCAAATTGGAACATTTTTGACTTGAGCTTGCACAAACCAAAAGCTGGTTTCCAAGTAGTGATAACAAACATTTGTCCCTTAATGAATATGGGATCTGATTTTAATTTTTTTTTATCTTCATCACAGTTGAATTTGAAAAACAAATTTGCACCATCAGACTTAGCTTCAAAATTACCTTTAAGCCTCCAAATTTTCTTGAGATGGGTTATCACAGCCATGTAATTGATTTTTTCACCAAGAAAAAATCCAACTAAGTACTCATTCCAATAGTTAAAACCTTTATTTAACATTTCTTTAGGCGGGACAAGGGCAGAGCCTGTAATCTAGATCAAAGTCTTTAGAAATATAGCAACCTGCATTACGAGGCTTTGACTTGAATAAAGATGTCCACTGAAAAGAGGAAGAAGAGGAAGAAGGAGCATCAGACAGAAAGAAGGTTAATATTAAAAGCAGAGAAAGATAAAGGTTTTGACAAAGAAGAAATGGCTGGAGGAGGAGGAATGGATGCTGGCCGGGGATCTGAAGGAAAGATAGGTGTAGTCGGTACGGGGGGAAAGGTATAAGGTATGGTGGAGAAGGTACGGTGGGAGAAAGAGAAAGGACTGGTGGAGGAAGGAGAGTGTCAGAGGACAGGGATGAAGAAAAATGTGTTATAATTATAAGAAATTACAATGTGATAGTAATTACAACTCTTGTAATTATAAGAAATTTTTCATACTAATATTAACATATAATTTTAAATATTTCTAGTCATGATGTTTCAAGACGGATTGTCGATACATCCATTGAGACTAGAATGTAATACTCTCTAAATGTCGGACAGTGTATTACTCATGCCTACTGGGTTCACCAAGGGTTACATACTTATTGTTATTGGATAACTATGGAATGACTCACTCTAAGTTTTATGTTGGTTAATATAACTAAGATCAAATAGAGAATCTCGAAGTGCCAATGTTACATAGTTTCCACAACTTGGAAGTACTGTGTAACTTCAACAGGGGCACTCCACTGAGTATATTTAAATCATGGAATGACGTCTGTTGAACATTTATAGTTTGGTTTGAGTTCAAGCATTAGAAGTGAAACACTATTTGTTACACCAAAATTCAACCTTTCGGCTAAGACGAAGGGTCTTTCAACGAACAAAGGAAAAAGAGCACAGTCCAGACCTTCTGGAAGAGTAGAAGTGATGCAGTTATTAGAATTCACTAGCATCAAAACTTTCGAGGGAGTCAAAAGGTTCCATCTTTAGTATCTAAGGTGTTCAAAGGGGATAAAGGAGTCGAAGAAAGTGTGTGCAACTACCTAATGACCTTGTCGAAAGCATATTAAACCTTTTGAAATGGTTGAAAACATATAAAATACCTTTCGATAATGACGAAAGGTTTATGAAAAAGACAACATTCACGAGTCATCGAAGAGTGAAGGGCAACCTTCTGGCAACATCGAAGGGTTAACAATAGCATAGAAAAGACAAATCTTTTGATGATAACGAAAGGTTCATGAAGGCATGAAGGAGAACAGACCCTTCGACAATGTTTATAGATCTGTAGTGGCTTACAAAGGAAAAATCTTTCGATAAGGTCGAAAGGTTTACGGTTGGATATAAAAGGCGACCTTCCGATCTAGTTGAAGACATGAAGCCAAAAGGAGGGCCGCCTGCATCTATAAATAGGATCCAAAGAGTTTGGTTTCAGGGGGTCGATCTCTCTCACTCTAATCTTGTAACTTCTTAATAAAAGTGTTGTAACACTAATTGGGAATCAATTTGGAGGTTTATTAATAAAGAGGTGATCATGAATAAAGATTGAAGTCTTATGCCCTATTAATTATTTACTATTTTGTTTAAACCTTTGCTGGATCAACTCATATTTTTAGGCCTAACCCCATCGGAAGGTTCTTCCCAGCAAGGTCGAAAGCTCACTTGTACAAGCAATAATTGCAATCCTCAAATGTCATCTACCATACAACCTAAACCTTTTGATAAGGTCGACAACCTATTTGAATCAATACTAACTGTAACCTTCCGAAGTAGTTAACTTTGAGGTATTAACCTTTCGACGTGATAAAAGTATGTTCTTTAAGTACAGATAACCAAATCTATAAGGTTCAATCCAAAAGTATCTATTCTAACACCTTTTGACAGAGATCAAATGTACATCATTGAAGTGATCAAACCTTTCGACAGGACGAAAGTTCCCCCATATCCATTAAGAAATTTCATTCCTGACTTAGAATCAAAGAATGTTTTCACTTTAACCTTGCGATAAGAGTAAAAATAGCCTTTAAGACACTGATTTAGGAGATTTTATTTCAACAAAGGGAAGAGACATTATAAAGACACTCATATTAGTTTAACAGAGTCGAAAGATTATCTACTTCAAGGAAAAAACCTTTCGATGACATCGTAGGGTTCATATTAAGAAGCAATCACAAGCAAAGCCTAATATAAAGGTTGTTCATAAGGATATCAATCTCCTCATTCAAAACAAGTTCTTCTATTCCTCCAGGGATAACTTTCAGTGTGTTGTCCGTAAATTTGGTTAACATTTTTGGCACTAGAAAGATGGCGCTGAACTTCCGACCTTATTAGATTCCCCATCTATTCTTGTACTTGGCTAACTCCTTAGGACTCACCAACTCCTCTTTTTGGATAAGGAAGGATTTATTGTGGATGTAAGACTTATAATTCTTATAAATACACTTAAAGGATAAGGAATAGTTCAATGTTCGAAGCAAGATAAAGCTTTTGCGAAGAAACATCATTTCAATGGTCCATAGAACCTCTAGATGTGAGGCTTAACCATCAAATGGTTTATAACCCACACTTACTTAAAGAGAAAACCCTTTGGCTCGAAGCTTTTCAAGTCATTGAGAGAAAAAGATGGATTATACCCTATGACCCTTTGAAATGGAGTATCAACCCATTCCATTCGGGATCAACCCCAATCTTTGCTCTCGAAAAGGAGAACACGAGGAAAGAGGACCTATTTCAATGAATGGACCATTCGGTTATATTCTCATGGAAATATCTTTGAGAAGGAAATGATAAAGGATTATGACAATTTTGCACACAAATGGAATAAGATTATAAATGAAGTTCACTATTCAAGAAAAAGCCATGGACGCATAGAAAAATCAATAACCTAAGGACCGAGGATAATAAATGAATCACCAAGTGGAAGTATAAAGATTACTAAGAAATTTTCAACTAAAATTCTAAGATTGAAAGAAAAATTCTTGGAAGAGGATCGACGTGTAATGAAAAGGAAATCTGCTCCTCAAGTAGAAGTACCTAAACTAAACCAAAAGAGGATTAGATGCCAGTCAAAAACAACTTAAAAAATCAAAGCTTCTTGAAGAATACGGTGTTACTACCACGATCAAAGATATCTACATCCAATCCAAAGAGGAACCGAATTATTAACCTTCTCAGAAAATGAAGTCAAGATTTAAAAAGAATTTTGAAACATTATATGGAAACTTTCACATGATAAACGGTGATACAAATCAATGCAAGGTACTTAAAAAGATGGTTATGGACTTCCTATATCAAGGAAAACTTAAGCAGTTGTAAAGGATTGGATGAATTGTGGAATGAAAACTCTGTTCTCAAAATAAGGAAAGTCTACATGGCCAGGAGTGAAATTCTCCTTAAAACCTAGACTTCCTAAAATTGTAGGCTACCAATAATGGTAGAGTCCCTTAGTCACGCCAAGATGTCTAGGTTAAGGCACCTCGGGGGACGGAGGGGAGTAATCCTTTAACCGTGCCAAAGTTAGAAATGGCCAGGTCAAAGCAGCACAAGCCTTTATCTGCATCACGCTATGGCTTGGCCAAGGTATCGAAAAAGCCTTTATCCGCATCATTCTATGGCCAGGATAAGGCGCTCCTGGAGGGAGGATAAGTAATCCCTTGGTCCCGCTACACTATGGCCTGGCCAAGGTACCGAATAAGCCCTTAGCCGCTGAAAGTGTACTGTAGTACTAAGGATCGTGTAATATGGTATATAAATGCGGAAACTGATAATAGCAGTAAAATTAAAATTAAAGTAAGTACACCAGGAATTTTTATACTGGTTTGAACTTCCCGTTCTATGTCCAGTCCCAGAATATCCTCTGCATTTAAACTAAACCCCTCACTTAACCCGGAGGAATAGGTATACGACACCTGAGCAGCCGAACAGGAATTTTTCCGCCTCAACAGCCGAAGAGGACTTTAACTTCAATACAAATAGTTTGTTGACGAATGTGTTCTGAATAACACTGATTGTCTTTTGATAGTACAACTTTCCTATAATCAAATCCTCAAGAGTATATATGTGTGTGAAGATTTAGAAGGAAGATAATCACGTAGAATCGAAGTTTATGATTTAAATCAAGGATTCTAGTGATATTAAATAAGAATGAATGCTTTTATTTGCAGAAGTAAATAGAGAATAGATTTCAGAAATATAAACAAGAATTGGTGATTGTAGAAGTGATTTGAACATGTTTATATAGTTGTAGAATAGTTACAATCTTTCATGAAGAGTTTCAATCAAAAGTTGTGTCTGTATCTCTTGGATTGAGGGACATTCCTCTTCATGAAACAACCGCAACTCTTCAGAAAACTAGCCGTTATGTTCAGGTCGGTCGACCAAAAATAACTGACCGGTCAGCTGAGTTTAAAATCGTACACAAAACAGAGAGTATCTGTGCACTTGACATAGGGTCGGTCGACCGAAGATCCTGGTCGGTCAGCCGACCTGTTGTTAAACAAAAACAGTAGTAGCTCATTTGGTTAGAGTACTTGCCTTCCAAACTAGTGACCTGGGTTCGATCCCTGCTCCATGCATTTTTGGTAAACTTGATTTTGATTAAAATATGCAAGCAAGTTTATTTGAATGTGAATGATGATTCTTGAGGAAAGATTTTAACAAAGCACTAAACTAGACTCTATATACATATTTGATGACTTTTGTTAAAATATATAACTATACAAATCATATATTGAGCCGATGAGTCTGGATGTTACGTAGTCGTAGAATCGTGGATTGTTGTGTATTGTCAGCAATCAAAACCTATGATCCAACAGTCGCGTCACGCTATGGCCAGGTAAGGCGCCTCCTGGAGGGAGGTTGGGTAAGTCCTCGGGCCTTACTTAAGAATAAGCTTGCCGAGCGCACTGAAAACCTGATGAAATGTCCCAGGACTAATAAAAGTCCTTGCCTAAAATGGGCACCACCAGAAATCGGCACCGCCTAAAATGGCAACCGCCAAGAATTGGCAATGTCTAAAGTGGAAAACAGCCAGAAATGGGTATTACTTAAATAAGAACAAGAATTGACTAAAGAGTCCCTGCCTGAAATAAGCCAATACAAATGAATAAAGAAAACTCAACCCCGAGAATGAAAGAGCATGCGAAATATCATTAAATCCTGTAGGTAGCACACTCGACAAGAGAATTAGAGATAAGTCACTTACTTCTTCTCACAAACATCTGCCAGACAGGTATTCTAGTCCTCTATTTCCTATTTCCAAATTAATTTTCTGGTCTTCTAGTACTTAAGTCCGAAAACGATCTTCTGGTCTTCTATTATTAATACCCGATTGATCGATCATTCATTACTGAAAAGGGTATTCTAGACTCAAGATTCTCGTATATAAATTTCAAAATCTAATACCATAATCTAGGTTTCGGGTTTCTTTTTTCTAAATATCAGCTATCTAAAACCCAAATCTAGGTTTTGAATTATTATCAAACACTGTCTAATTATACCTGAATCTGGGTATCAAATACTGTTGCTCATTTAAATCCAAATCTGGAAACAAGGGCTTCAGATTACAATTTACCTCAAATGCCCGAATCTGGGCCGAAGAATATTATTAATAGAGAATGGATGGAAGGGTTATTACCTCAAAATCAAAGACAATGACTCCTAAATCAGGTTCTTTATTGAATACAAATTATATGATTCATGAACTTATGGTAATGTAAAATCTACTCGCAACAAGGGTTATGCGTTTTAAACAAATGGAAGGAGCTAAATCCTTGACATTGTGTCATCATGGTTAAAGATCAAATCTTAAAATTTTGAATAAATTACTTCTCATATAAAGGACATACATAGATAAGTATGTCAATTTAAAAGCTAACAATTAGAAGCATTATTTGCTACAAATTCCGCATGAAAGTTGAAATAGCGAGGAATAACAGAAGACTCAGCGAATGTAAAATTCATTGAATGAGCAATTCAGAGGCATGTTAAAAGTTAGATTACAAAGAAGCATGCATCTGGTAATATTTACAAATTTCACATAATTTACATGAGTTATGAAAATATTCACGAGTAATACTATTATATGCAAGATAAGTTTACAAGATTCGAATATATCAACTATAAATCATGAGACGCTTTATTAAAGGATTCTGCCACTGAAGGATCGACAATGTGGTTAATTTCAACACTAAGAACTTGCTTAAGCTTTTTTTTCCTTTTCCCTAATTGCATTCTCATTATCAATTGGTTCGATGTTTGTTTTCAGGTCACAGTTAAAAGCCCTATTTGCTGCTTTAGGGTTTTTTTTCCCTTTCCAATCCGCGACATGCTTGTCAAGCAAGTAATTATCGTGTTCCAATTTCTGATTCTTGGCAGCATAATCGTTAATAGTCTGGGAATACTTGACTTTTTGTTGCTCATTAAAATGTTGAGAGATTTCAAATATCACCCTCCAACACCAGCCCCCCACCAAATTGTCATTTAAGCATAGGGGAGGATTGAGCATGGTTGGAAATTTTTGAGTTGATGTTTTGGCCTAGTGGTATTCTTCGTAGCAGAAGTTGTTGTTTAAGGAACTGGAAGTTCAATCTTTGAAACCTTATCGCTTAAAATGAATTCTAGAGTGGCACACTGTGCCTGACTATCTTTCAATTTTAACTCTAAATCATTTACTCGCTGGATGACTCTAGCCATTTTTTCATGGAAGTCAATTTTAGCATTTGACTTCACTTGTCGTTTAAGCATAGTAATCGCTTCATCTATTTTCTTGATTTTGACTTCAAGATGGTCGATGTAATCTTTGTGATTTCGGGCAATGGTTTTCTGGGTAAGACATATCTTATGCCACTGCATGCCTTCGACGTTACCACCAAAATGTTTCAATAACGCTTCATTTCGAACCATGATTGCCCCACTCTATGTTAATAATCTATCCCTAATGGTATGTGAAAGTGTGCTATGGATTGTATAATATAGATATATGATAATACAAAGTTTAGTGATGATAGCTATACAGTAAATAGTGCGGAATATAGAAGCAGTATAATAAAAATGACACCAGAGATTTTTATACCGGTTTGAAGCTCTGTCCTACGTCCAATCCTAGACTGCTTCTGGAATTTCACTAAAATAACAATCCTCACTTAACCCAGAAAAACATGTCTATACAACTACCGAGCAGCCGAACAGGGACCTGAGCAGCCGAACAGGGACCTGAGCAGCAGAACAGGATTTCGCCACAGCAGTCGAAGAGGACTTCACACGCCTGAGCAGCAGTATAGGACTTCAACAAATACAAAAGATTATTTTGACCTTGTGTGTTCTAATAACACTGGTAAGTCTGTTTATATTACACACTTCCTATGATCTTTTCCTCAAGTATAAATATATATATTTGAAGTTTATGAAGAATAGAAAGGTATAATATTGCTTTAATGCAGAATATTTGAAAGTATAGTTGCAAGTAGATTCAAGAGAGTTAGATAAGAAAGATAAGAAAATTTGATAGTTTGGAATCAAGTTAGAGTATGTATTTATAGATGTTAAAAAGTAACGACTGTTGATGATGAGTTCCATGTGAAGTGTTGCGTCCAAATATTTTTGTAGAGATTCGTAACTCTTCACAAATAGTCGTGTCTTTTAGGAAAAACAGATGTTGTAGAAATTTAGTCAACTTAACCTCTGGGTCAGTCGACTGAATATTCAAACAAATTTTTAATATTTATTTGTTTATTTATGCACTTGTGCATGTTGCACAGAAATTGACAGGTCAGTCGACTGACCTACCAGGTCAGTCGACTTACCTGGTGATTTCTGTGCAATTTGCACAGTATTCTCATGTTTATATATATATATATATATATATATATATATATTATATGATTTTAATGAAATTTGTTGATTATATATATATATATATATATATTATATGCTTATATACAAAAATCATTTGAAAATAGGAAGATCATATACAAGCTAATATATACGTTCAAACGAGGAGAGATCCTAACAAAATTGACTTAAGACTCAAAACAAGATAATAAACATTGATGCATCGATTTTGATGTCTTGTCTCCATGTAGTATATATTCTTTTTTTTTCCGTAACATTCATCAAATCTGTATGTTGTAGTGATAGCTTCGTATCATGAACCAAAACAAGTCTCAACAGTATCAATACGGGATATCAAGTATTTCAATAAGGGAGGTGGTAGACGATTGTGGCTCCTATTTAAATAGAAGGGATGCAATAAAATCGAAATCGAGGTAAAAAATCTGTTTATTACTTTAGAAATTAATTACAAATCAAGCAGCTACAAAGTTAAAAGAGAATAACCAATACTTTCGTTACACCTAAGACTGAGAAATAACTTTCCTAACTCTGTCTAAAGTACTAGCAGATAGCACAACTGTTGAGTCAAATGGTATGATAACTCCTTCAGGGGTAATGATCGATGGACATTTACATAATTCCATTTCCCGGCCAGTGGGCTATCACGACCACAAATCAACATTGAATGAAACGTTCTAATCTCACTTAAAAAAATTTCCTTCTCTTTACTAAAAGTCAAAATGGAGACGAGGATATTCCAAATATAATCCTTGTAAGTCTCGAAGAAAGCAGTATCTCGCTAACTTTGAAGTTTTTAGAAGTGGTGCATTTTTAAAATAAAACCTCCTTAGATTAACATATAGACCTAGGCAGTCTCTTGGGACAAACACAACCTAAAGAACTGATATTCTGAAACAGCACGACAAAAAGAAGCTAAGTATAAAGAACATTACAAAAACATGCATTCATAAACCAACTGTATGTCACATGTTAACAACTACTAATAAGGTTCACACAAAATGGACTTAAAGTAAAATTCAGAAACAAATTTGTCCCTATAATATTTAAGTTTTTGAGGGGGAAGATCCTAAGGAATCAGTCTGACCTGTGGTAAGTTCTAGCATGCTTCGAGATGCAGATCGGATCCAAATTCATCTAAATATCTTTTACGAAAACGTCTAAGTAGCCCCCTACTGAATTCTCCTAAATATGAAAAATCTATGATTGAATGTCTGCAATATACTTTATACAAGAAATTAATTAAAATGTCTCTTTCTTCAATCGCCATCTAGAATAGAGTTATTAATTCCCTATTTTCCTTTAAAAGAGCATCGTATCGGAGATGCGCTTTCTTCAGTAACAGAGCTGCTTTATGAAATTTAAAAGATGCTAGTGCGGAGGTACCCCTGACAAGACTGTGATATTTTTCAAATAAGGCATTGTGCTTTTTTATTAATCTATCTTATTCCTTATATAACTTGTTAATTTCTGCCTGTTTTCTCTCAAGTTTTGTGCTATAGGGAAAGATTGACTTCTTTATCTAAGGCAAATGTTTGATCACTAATTATTATCTTCCAAGTGCTAAACATTTGAACAAAGAAGCCCATACCTTTGAAACAGGAATGGAGGCTTGGGGAGCTAGTTCTCTCTTTTATGAACCCTCGATAAGAGAGGAAGCAGCTTCCTCCTTTGGGAATGTAGAAGGGCCAGGGGAGGTTGGAGGCATATCATTGTGAGGTGATGGCACTTTTTAGAGGATTTGGTTGAATTACCACAATCTTTTTCTTAGGCACCAGAGTGACCCCCATTGTCTCCGCCATGGTCTTGACCTTCGGGAGGGTTATCATCGTTGTCATCATCATCATTAGCATCCCAATCCATGTAGTCATTATCCTCCTTCTCCTTAGGATCTTTATTTTTATCATCCTCCTCTTCAGATTCAAATTCAACATCAAAGGAGGGATATAAAAAGAGAGATATTTCTTGAAATCAACTGTCCCCTCTTCACCCTCGGGATCAGAACCCTACTTGACCCGCTCAATTTTGTCCATAACTCTTTTGACTATAATTGGATGAAGTGAAGAAAAACCAAAGTCAGGACATTTGTCGCAGTTGTCAAAATAGGCGAGCATGAGGGCATCTTCATAATGGCTCAGCATCATGGGCCCAGTGTGGAATCAACAACATCAGAGACGTGGTTTTAGATGTCGGAGAGGGTTTGAACAACTAGCTTTAGTGAATCTCTTGACCTCTTGAATTTATATTTTAGCAAAGAGTTTTTGGAAATAAAATGAGCTTTTTCCTCCTTCGAATCCTTCAAAGCCAGCTCCCTTGCCAATTTTTCAGTGGAAGTGAGATGATGAGCATGCTTCTCCTCTTCTAGATTACCCTGGGCCCGAACAAGGGAAGCCTTGGTCTGCTCTAGTTCAGAAGAAGTAGTATTTTGAATAGCTGTCAGTAAGGCTAGCTGAATTTTCAACTTTGTATTTTCCTCCTAAACTTGGAGGATCCAACAGAGAGTTTGGAGACGTGGTCATTAAGGGAAAACCAGTTCCTGGAAATCTACAAAAAGAGAAGAAACACAAGTTAGCAATTAAAAAAAATACCCAGTGATATAGGATTAATTCGACAAGAGCTTAACAAGAGTTGTTGCTCCACAAGGGATCGGTGATTTTCTACAAAATCTGGGCTAAAAGACGACAGAGAGGAGGAAGTAAAAGATTCTGAGTGAGGAATAAGTTTGACGAGTTCGTCAAAATTTGTTGGCCGAGTAGGGGAGGATGACGACTCTGAAAGAGCAGGAGATTTAGAGGGAGTCTCAAAAAGGGAAAATGGCATTCATGTCAAAGCAGTTGGAGAATCAGAAATAGTAATAGGAGGAAGGGGAGCAGGTGTAGGAGGATTTGGCTCCATTGTATCCTTTGAAGCCTTAACAGTTGGACTTTCTGAAGCTTTCTCCGGAGATAAGCAGTCTTTTCCCTCCTTAATACCGATAATCTTTACTATTTTAGCTGGAGGGGCCTCCTCATGAGGCACTGCTAGTCTTTTTTTGAAGATCTCTTGGAGCTAGCAAAAGCCTCCAAAACTAAAATGACATTCGTAGATGGTAAATGAGACGCAACATCACTTAAAAGCATGACGACCTGTGAGAAGGCTAAAGCGAAGTCAAACAAATATATAATCAGTTAGAGCACTTCAAGAATTCTATAAAAAAAAGAACACCAAGTTGATGGAATACCTAATGAGTCAGAATGAATAGGCGACAAGAGGGTAAAATGTTAAGCATCACCCGAGGAATAGAAGCAATTTCCTCGAGAGTTATGCATAAAGGCTGGTGTAGTGCCAAGAATTCTTTGACCAGTTGGAAGCAAAGAATGCTTCCTTAAGTTTGAAAGAGTTAGGAGCGTCAACCTGCTCCTAAGATGTTCAGGAGCCGCAGTTAAAGAATTAATTATTCTTTGGTATGCATCGCTGAGAGTCTTGGAAGGTTAACCTGAAAAAATCAGAGATTAGTTAATATGAAGCATAGAGATAAGCAATGACGACATTGAAATAAACTTACGAGGAAAGGCAAAGGCCCCGTGGACATATGTAAAGCACTTGACAAAAAAGAATTGGTTCTCCCAATCTTTAAACTTGTTAATACCATCCAATGTCAACTTCTTATATATGAATTTACCCTGAAGATATGCATGTTAGACATACTTGACCTTACCAATTTGGTCAAGGAGGTTAAAATTTCAAGGCAAAGTGAAGGAATTTCAAATTCCAGCGCCAGCATGTCAAGGGATAGAAGATGGGTATACACATTATGAGAGAGTTGTATCGGAGCAACTCCAATATAAGACAAGAAAGAGCACAAGAATGCAGGAAATAGAAGAAAGCCATCGTGCCATATGTGAATGGCAGTGAATGCAAAGTACCCTTCTAGAGGGTTGTCAATAGTATCAATGGATTTAGGAGGAATAGCTTTAACTTCAGTGATGCAAAAATCCTTTAGAATAGTGTCTACTTCACTTTGTGGTTCAATGAGAGAGTCCATGGCAGTAGCATCAACTTTTGGAGAACTCATTGTTCTGCCACATGAAAATGTTTTAATTAAAAACCTCTAATCAATTATAAATTTGGATAGCAATAAAAAAATACATGAAAGTAAATAAGTTTGCCTATATAGATTAAGCATGAAAATATGCACAAAGATCCATAATGATGTAAAATTTCAATTGAAAACCTAACAGTTTAAACTTTCGACAAAATCAAAAGGTTTACCACAGGAGCCTTCGAAAAAGTCGAAAGGAATATAGCAAAAGCTTTCGACGATGTCGAAGGGCTAATAAAGTAGACTTTTTACAATGTTGGAAAGAATAATGACTTAGTTTTGACCACTGTGCGCTAGCAAAATTTCAAAGAATGAAAATATAACTTTCTTAAAGCTATCGACAAGGTCGAAAGGAAAAAGTGAAACGTTTATCTATTCACTACCTTTCGACAATGCCGAAGGTTCTATGAAAACCTAGGCCTGTTATAAGTATAACCTAAAGTTAAATGGCAAGATCTTTTGATATAAACAAAATTAGAAATCTGAAATTTCCCAAATTGGAAAACATGGACATTGTTAATATTATCGAAAGGTCTAGTCAAAGGTATTAAAATATGACTCTAAGATTAGAGAGTTTCAACCTTATCGAAAGCAAGTAGTCAAAAGGTTTAAGATCTTCGACCTTGTCGGAAGCTTGTGGTCGAAAGGTTTCACTATGGTTTTACCTAATCTTTCGTCCACAATGAAAAGGTGGCATCAAAATACCTTTCGACTTCATCGAATGGTACAAAAAGGGGTAAACCTGATTTTTGTCGCCTCAACCTCTTTCAAAGGCGTAGGAAAGTATTTTACTTTGCTTAATTGCACTCTAGTAGGACCAAGTTATCATATCGGATTTAAGAAAGCCCGAACCCAATATTAAATGTGGTTTTAAATTTTTCTTGAAGAATGAGCAAAAAAAACCATTAACAAACTACCTTCATCCGGAATCGATCTAGTTCGATTCCGAAGAGTAGTATAACATTTTCAATATGTCAAAAATCAAATTTGAAAAACCAAAAAACTAGACTTGGATAATTTGGGTATAAAATTAAACCCGATAAGGGGATTTTTCTATGACAAACATCGCCAACATATGATCTAAAAACATAGCTGAATTTTGTCAAAAACTGATTTAGGGAAAAATGAATATTCAGTAAAACCAAATTCGATTTCGAATTTAGGAAACAAGAAATTTGATTAGAAACCGGTAAAGATGAAAATTAAACTAAGATTCTTGAAGTAAATAAAAAAATACCTTAATGTAGTGAGTCGAGATTTAGAAATTTGTTAAGAATTCCTTTACTTGCTTGCATTGATTTTATTTTCAAGTGAAAATGGAAGAAAGAGAAGGAGCGCACTATATAAGAAAAGTCGCTCAAATTCTCAACCGTTGGATTAGATTTGAGAGAACGTTCCAGATCAGTGTAGGGATACCAAGAGTCAAAAAATTCTGTGGCTTCCGATATAGATGACTTGGAAAGTCAAAAGCGTCCCTTCGAATAAGGGGTAAATGTTACACCAAAATCCAACCTTTTGGCTAACGAAGGGTCTTTCAACAAACAAAGGAAAAAGAGCATAGTCCGGACCTTTCGAAAGAGTAGAAGGGGTGCAATTATTAGAATTCACTAGCATCAAACCTTTCAAAGGAGTCGAAAGGTTCCATCTTTAGTATCCAAGGTGTTCAAAGGGGATGAGGGAGTTAAAGCAGGTGTGAGCAACTGCCTAATGACCTTTTCAAAAGCATATCAAGCGTTTCGAAACAGTTGGAAAACATATAAAATACCTTTCGACGATGTCGAAAGGTTTATGGAAAAAGGAAGCATCCACGAGTCATCAAAGTGTGAAGAGCAACCTTCCGAAAAGATCGAAGGATTAATAATAGCATAGAGAAGACAATCCTTCTGACAATAACGAAAGGTTCATGGAGGCATAGAGGAGAAAAATCCCTTCGACAATGTTTACAGATCCATAGTGGCTTACAAAGGACAAACTTTCGATAAGGTCGAAAGGTTTACAGTTGGATATAAAAGGTGACCTTCCGATCCAGTAGAAGACATGAAGCCAAAAGGAGGGCTGCCTGCATTTATAAATAGGACGCAAGGGGTCTGATTTTAAGGGTTCGATCTCTCCTATTCTAATCTTGTAACTTCTTAATAAAAGTGTTGTAACCCTAACTGAGAATCAATTTAGGGATTTAATAAAGAGCTGATCATGAATAAAGAGGGAAGTCTTATGTCCTATTAATTATTTTTCGTTTGGTTTAAAACTTTTCTAGATTAACTCATATTTTCAGGACTAACCCTATTGGAAGGTTCTTGCCGACAAGGTCGGAAGCTCACTTGTACAAGCAATAAATGCAACCATTATATGTCATCTACCATACAACCTAAACCTTTCGACAAGGTCGACAGCCTATTTGAATCAATACTAACTGTAACCTTTCGAAGTAGTTAACTTTGAGGTATCAACCTCTGGACGTGATAAAAGTATGTTCTTTGAGTATAGATAATAAAACCTATAAGGTTCAATCCAAAAGTAACTATTCTCATACTTTTCGACATAGATCAATTTACATCATTGATGTGATCTTACCTTTCAACATGGACGAAAGTTCCTACATATCCACTAAGAAATTTCATTCCTGACCTAGAATCAAAGAAAATTTTCACCTTAGTCTTGCGATAAGAGTAAAACCAGCCTTTAAGACACTGATTTAGGATATTTTATCTCAGCAAAGGGAAGGTATATTATAAAGACACCTATATTTAATTGAGTCGAAAGATTATCTGCTTCAAGGAATAAACCTACTGACGACATCGAAGGGTTCAGATTAAGAACCAATCACAAGCAAAGCCTAATATAAAGGCTATTCTTAAGGATATAATCACCTCATTCAAAGCAAGTTCGTCTATTTCTTCGGGGAAAAACTTTCAGGGTGTTGACCATAAATTTAATTAACACTATTAAATAGAGAAATTGTCTCCTTAGTTATGTGGGGTTAGTATCACTGTCAACCATAGTCAATTTAAAGTCAAAATATTTGACCATGGCAGTATGGTTTATGTCATTGTTGGACAAAGGACTTTGTCATGGGAAAACCAAGTTGAATGTGGACGATACTGGAATTTTGACCAAAACCAAATTCCATAAGTTCTTCTATGATATAGTGTTGACGGAGAGTATTGGTGCAAATAACCGTCACTACCTAATACCATTTATAGTTAGTGTTAAAATTGGATTTTAGCATTAAATTATCCAAAATGTCGTACCACTAGCTAAGGTGACATGCAAATGTATATATTCCAATTGTTTGATATTAATCACTGATTGAGTTTACACATTTGAATCGCACAACTGAAATGATGAGTTCTCCAAATAAACCACATGATTCAAATAATTTACAATCATTGTAAATTAATTAAATTAATTAATAGTCATAAAATATTAATTATTAAATTTCATTTGATGTTTACATATCACTAGTATTTAATAAAATGTGTTTATAATAGTTATTAATGCACTTATCGATATACGATATCAATAGATATTTAAATCAGATTTAAGTGCAACAAATGCTATATGGGTTAGGAAACTTTTGAGACATACCTCATTTTATAGCCGACCATGCATGGTTGAGTGGGAGGATTTCATGAGATATAGTTGGGAATAAAATAAGCAAGGTTTTAATGGAGTAAAATCGAAGTTTTCAATGTTTCGTTTAAAACATATTCTCCCACATTCATTAGTTCCATTATTTCTTGAAAAAAAATTCTCTTCCTCTCATCAAGTCATGAAAGAAATTCCATAATGGTATATGGATAAAAGAAAATCCATAGTTAAAAACAAAGTATTTTTTATTAAATTTATTTATGTGGTTCTTATGTTCATAAGCTTGAATTCTATGTTACCATTTTATTGTTCATCTTACAACTGTTAGGAAATCAATTCTATGGTTTTGATGATAACAGCTATACAATGGAAATCAAGTATGCATATATATCTATATTTACAGGTAATTGTTAAAGTAAACATCACCAAAGAGACATGAATAAGACTCAAAAGAAGTATCAAGAGGCTACAAGTCGATAGAATCGGAAGAGGAATGACACAGGCACAGGAAAAGCAACATGCACAAATCCAGACGTCTGAGTGCACTAGCCAGACGTCTGATTGATTCCTCTGGTTCGCAAATCAGACAGAATCAAACGTCTGGTTAATATACTCAGACGTCTGAAAAGCAACCATATACAAAAATATATGAGAGCCAGATGTCTGAAACATTTTCCAGACGTCTGACTTTGAACTCGACCATGTATATTCAAAGTACAATTGTCACAATTGAAAAGACACGTTCGCTCCTCTTCGCTACAACTCTTCATCACCATTAGAAGCGACCTTAGAGCACTTACTAACAGATGCGACTATACAAAGGATCTCTCTACCACTATAAATAGCAACAGGAATTCAAGAGAAGATCTTACCTTACTCACTTATACTCTTTACTCTTATACTCTGATTAATACTTGATCTCTAGCAATCTAATACCTTTATTTTAGTCTTCCATATACTCTAAACTCTTCAATCAATATTATCTATATATATGGATTGGAAGCATTTGTACTCAACAGTCAATATTCGTGTTATAGAACACACACTTGACAAGAACAAGCTTTTGTAACCAAGCCTATTCCTCTGGGCAGAGTGAGGGTGTTTGATAGTTGAATTCCGAAGAGGAGCTTCGGGATTGGACGTAGGATGGGAGGTCTGAACCAGTATAAAATCCTAGTGTGATTATTTCCATTTACATTGCTATTATCTACCAAGTTTATATTAGATACATTATATAGTTAGTTCACTTATACCTGCATATATATACACTACACGATCCACTCATATAGGCTTGCAATTGGTATCAGAGCCAAGTTTGATCAAAGAATAGTAACACGTTTTTGAATCACTTTATGCATACTGGTCAACACGTATGAGAATTTTTACGGAAGCAAATGGTCTAGAAATTTGGTCATCCACACAAGATAAACATGAAGCACCTACTACTACTATAAACACATAGACCGATGCACAAAAGACCTTCGCATCAAATATTGCTAAAGCTATGAATGTTTTATTTTACTCTCTAGACAAAAATAAATTTTCACGTGTCATGTTATGCACAACTGCATTTGACATTTGGCGTACCTTACAAGTTACACACGAAGGTACAACAATGGTCAAACAAACTAAGATTTCAATTTCGCAAAACCAATTTTCGTCATTCAAAATGAAACAAAATGAAACTATTGTTGACATGTATTCTAGATTTCAAACTATCCAACATGATCTTATGTCATTAGGAGTTAAGTTTACTAATTTTGATTTAGTTTCTCGAATACTCAACTCTTTAACATCAGATTGGGAAAGGAAGGTTTTAGCTATTGAAGAAGCTAATGATCTCTCTACTCTCAAAGTTGAAGAGTTGATAGGAAATTTAATGTCCTATGAAGCTAATTTGCAGGCACGAAAAGAACTGAATTCGGAGAAAAAGAACATAGCATTCCCAGCAACAAAGAATGATGACTCTGACTTAGATAAAGAAGAGATAGTCTTCATTGCCAAGAATTATAATAGATTCAAGAAATTTAGAAAGATGACCAAATTCCAAAAAGAAGGGAATTCCAACACAACAAACCTATCTCAAATCAAGTGTTATGAACGCGATCAATACGGATATATGAAGAAGGATTGTCCAAAATTCAACAATGATAAAAAGAAGAACAAATTTGAAAAATTCAAAAAGAAGAAAGCCTTCAAAGTAACTTGGGATGACTCAGACTCTTCATCATCTGAAAGTGATAGCGATAGTGACGGAGAACAAGCTAATGTGTGTTTTATGGCACAAACTGATGAGGTATGTCCTGAACTTAGCTATGACGAATTAGTAGAACTTAGCATGGAATTAGATGATAAATTTAGACAAATTAAAAAATTGAACAAAGAATATATAGTCAAAATAAATAGACTAGAACTAGAAGTAGGAATGTTAAAAGATGAAAAAATTATCCTAGAAGAAGAACTTGAATTATCGCAAGATAAAATAAAAAATAGTTTGATAGAAAGTGAGGTTATTACTATTGATTTTGAAAACACTAAAATAGTGAAGGATAATTTGTTAAAAGAAAATGTTGACTTAAAAAACAGTATTGAAATATTGAAAATTGAAAATATAGAATTAAAAGAAAAATAAGATAAAATTACAAATAATGTGTCAAAATTTAATAAAGGAAAACAAGATTTGAAAAATTTTATCAAAACTTCAAAACCATCAGGCAATAGAAATGGAATAGGATTTAAAAATCCTTCTAAACAAAAAGGAAATGATGCTAAAAATATTAGTTATATAAAAACTACCTAAGTCTAAAATGAATACGAAAAATATGAAAATTTGGATTTCTAAGACAAATAATAATTTGATTAGACAAAAGCATATTAATAATTTCTTAGAGAATGTAGTGTATAATAAAAATTATATTTGTAAAGGTACCAAACCATCTTGGGTATGGTTACCTTCTCCTAACAATTAGGACCCTAAACAAATATATGGGTACCAATTAAAACATCTTTTATTTTGCAGGTATCCAAAATAAAAAATAAGAAGAAATGGATACTAGATAGCGGATGCTCCAAACATATGACAGCAAATTCAAAAATGTTATCAAATATAACATTCATTGATGGTGGAACGGTAACCTTTGGAGATAATTCAAAAGGATATGTCGCAGGCATTGGAGAAGTCATCAACTCTGGTATATCTAACTCTCCTATTATTACAAATGTTTTATTAGTAGAAAATCTAAAACATAACTTACTGAGTATTAGTCAATTATGTGATAAAGGTTTTCGAATAAATTTTGAAAAAGATAGATGTAATATTTTAGATAATAACAAACAACTTATTTTTGAAGGTGTTAGAAACAAAAATATTTATGTATTAAACATGAATATAAATAAAAAATTGAATTTATGTTTAACCGCCAAACATGATGATCCATGGCTATGACATAAACGATTTTGTCATATCTATTTTAAAAATATTAATAAATTGGCAAAATATGAACTAGTTAGAGGTTTACCTAAAATAAATTACAAAAAAGAAAATTTATGCGACGATTGTCAAAATGGAAAACTTAAGAAAAGCTCTTTTAAATCTAAATAATATTTCTATGAAACAACCATTAGAATTATTCATTTAGATTTATTTGGTCCAACATAAATACGATTTATAAATCATAACAAATATTCTTTGTAATAGATGATGATTTTTCAAGATACACTTGGACTTTGTTTTTAAAACATAAAAGTGATACTTTTGGTATGTTTAAGATATTTGCTAAAAGAATTAAAAAACAAATGGATTTAAAAATTAAAAATATTCGAAGTGATCGCGGAGGAGAATTCGAAAACGATCTTTTTACTAATTTTTGTAATAAGAAAGGAATAACTTATAATTTCTCTTTTCCTCGCACACCTCAACAGAATGGTTTGTAGAAAGAAAAAATCGTACACTATAAGAATGTGCACGAACATTACTAAATAGTAGTGATCTACCGAAACACTTTTGGGCTGAAGCTATTGCCACAGCTTGTTGTGTATTGAATCGAGTAAAAATACATCCTATGACTAAACAAACTTGCTTTGAAATATTTTTTGGTAAAAAAACCTAAAGTATCATACTTTTTTGTAAGTAGGTGAATTTTTTTTTGGTAAAAAAACCTAAAGTATCATACTTGCTTTGAAATATTGTAAGTAGGTGAATTTTTTTTCCTTTAAAGGCTAAAAATCATTTTTGCTTAGATATACTGCTTCACCGCTTCCATCTAGTACTTTCGACACCATACCTCCATTACAAGACCATTTCAAAATCAATGCACATGGTATTAAACAATTGATATGTACTAAATTGGATTTGATTTGGTGCTTTCGACACCAAACCTCCGCTAGAGAACCTATTCACCACTTTCATCTGGTGCTTTCGACACCATATGTCGCTCTTGGTGTAGTTTGTAATAATTATATTTGATCAAAACCTACGATTTACTTTGGGATTATGTAACTGAATATGAAATATGGATTTGAAATGTAATCAGAAAAGTTGTTTTTGAAATCAATGATTTTATTTCATATTCACATGCTTCTGATATTATGGATACCGTTAACATTACCGTATTTTATCATCGAAAGTTAATACTATAAATGTCTGTAGTATCTATAGTGCTTAGCTTCGGCCTCAAGATAGGGGATGTTACAACTTGGTACCAGAGTATAGGATTATGAAAATTGAGAAGAAATTTCAAACGTAAAATGATTTTGAAAACATAATCCTAAAGAATCGGAGAAAAGATTGGTGTATAGGATAACGCTATAGTAACGTACTTGTATTTATTATATATAAGTATACGCTTTATCTATATTCTTCCATCTCTCAGGCTATTCTTCTATGTCTTACAAAGGCTCGAATGCACATTTTAAGGACGTAAGATGCTAGGAGTGAAAGAGTTAACATTGGTGGATGAAGCACCACAACCAATGGGAATGCCAGACCAAACATTAAAAGGAATCCCGATCAGCACAAGCTGCTAATATGGGTGTAGGAGTGCCGCAAACTGATATGGGAGCTATGTATCATTTATTTATTAATATGATGCAGGCTACAGTTGCTGCGGGTTTAGTTGGAGGAAATCAGGAATCTCCGGTGGTTAGTAACTATGCAATACTAAGCAAAGATTATGCTAAGCTTGGAGGAAAGCCATTTATCGGGACTGAGGATGCAATTGAAGTGGAGAATATGGTTACGAAGCCGAGGCTTGGCATAATATGGTTCGGTATGGTTGGTATTCGGCCATGCGGCTCCACCGTTTGGTCATATATGGCTTGGTCATGGAAAGTCGAACAAGATGGTTTAGTCGAAATTGGTTCGACCAAAGTGGTCAAGGCAAAGTGGTTCGGTCGAGAAGGTTTCGGACCTAGTGGGTCGGTCGACATTGGTTGTTCTGTCTAGGAGTTATGGGTCGGTTGGCATTGGTGGCTCGGTCGGCATTGCTGGCCCGGTTTGGAAGGGACTGGCTTCGGAGGGATCAGGTGATGTGGTTCGGTCTGTGGTGGTTCGACAAGCATGGGGTCGGTGCAATCTCACTTCGGGCTACGGAACAAGCTACTTCGAGTAAAGCGTAGGGCTACTTCGAGTCATACGTAAGGGAGCTTCGGATAGGTAGGAAGTAGACTCTGGACTGGGTATGGTGAGAGAATATATGTAGTTCGGCAGTAGTGGGTCGGCTTGCCCGGTTTGGTCGTAGGGTTGAGATTGGTTCGGCCTTGATAGTGTGGGTTAGTCATGATGAAGGATGTTGGCTCGGCTATGGTCCTGATGAGCCTGGACTACTCAGAAAGCCCAATAACTCGAGATTTGCCTATCAGCATGTGGGGCTTCAGAAAAGGGATCTTCATTCCGTTTCCTTTGTCTTCTATACTAAGGCTGCTCTGCCATTGTCATTCTAAAAACTCTGGAATGTAACTGTAACTGATTCTAACATCAATAAAAAGGAAATTTCTGTAGTGGACATAGGTCAGAGTTAGCGGAACCACTATAAACCTTGTATCTTTACTGCTTTCTCTTTAAATTTTACCATTCTTCATATTTATACTATCTACATACATTCTATCTGAGATCTGTGACTTTTGTTTGGTGCTTTTATTGGAATTTGGGTGTTAGTGACTAATTTTGGCGCAAACATAGAGATTATATGTTCATCAAAATACAGTTAGCTTGAAAATATGGCTATCTTGTCTCTTTTTCTTTGCATCTTCTCTAGGGCAACATCAATCATGAAAAAGTAATTGTTGTGTAATAAAAAAATTTAGCTAAAATTAATCGTTCACGTATTTACTGCATGAGAATTTTGTAAATATAGGACAAATGAACTAGATAATGTACGTGTCATCGATTTATAAGATTGAGAATCATGCCGACGATATAGGAAAATATCGTTATACTTATAAACTGCTATTTGAAGAAGATGGTATAAACAAAATACATATTTCCTACAATTATTAGCTATAGTATTTCTCGTGTGATTACTTAGTGTAATTACTTACTATGTAAATCAATGGTGTATCTTTTGCTCTAAATTTACCAATATTTTAATCATGGATTGTATAATTATTTATCTTGATTTATTATTATTTTATTACGATCATAGCTATTTTTTTATGATTAATTTTTTCCTAACATAAAAATAATAATGATATCTTATAATATTAAAATAAGTTTCGATTACCTTTAATCTTAAAACTTGTCTATTTCCATTGTAAAACTTATGGAAGATGTTAAATGAATGAGGTGTTCAAGTATAAAAGTGTTTGTGTAACATGCATTAACGCATCAATAAACAAATTATCAAATTTTTAGACATGAAATTTAAAGAGAATTAATCAGTTTGGTATAACCAATCTTAAAGAAATGAGATAAGATTTTGAAAAATATAAGCTTGAAATTAGACTAAGTAATCAAATGGAGGAGAGCTATTTCTGGACTTGAATTTCTGATTTTAAAAGTACACTGCAAAGAGATGAGATTTGAAAATTTTAAGCTTGAAATTAGAAAAAGTGGGAAAAAGGGAAGTTGTAGCTAATGAAATTTTATTAGATTTGAAAAAAAGAAAAACTTGATTTTATCTAAAATGGAGGAAATTTTGGCCGAATAAAGTGGTGGAAAAATGGAAAAGAAAGAATTTAAAATCAAGTTTACATCTTTAAAATAAATCTTTTGATTAAAAAAAACTTAAAACTAACATTAGAAGCTATAAAACATGAAGAAAGCTTTAGAGAAATAGAAATGAAGAAATAATGAAAATATGGTGAAGTGGATGTGTATTTATAGACGAAAGAAAGTAGGAAAATTATCAGACTAATCTTAGATTAAAATATTCTCATATGTCATTATTTTGACAAGTCACATCACCACCTTCCTCCACTTATTTGTCACATCCGCCCTCTAGTCACTTCTTCTAGGTTATGATGGAAAATGATGATAAGACTAAGATATGACAAGAGATAATGGGTATGCACTTTGTATATACAGAAGTGTATATGTATATATATGTTATTTTTTAAAACCGTGACTTGCCACATCACTTCCTAACCGTATTTAATTAACATAAGATAAAACATAGTTAATTATATCATTATATATTTAATTAACTCTTATATATGTATGTGTATAGTGCACAAAGATGAACAACATTCCCGACAACTTTCGGTATCAAAAAGTTAAAATTCCGAAAAACGTTCTTCGGTCACATTTTCTATTTTTATACGAACTATCTATTTTGGTAAATTAATTTTAAAAACTATTTTACCATCATTATTAAATGATTAAAATAGGTTTATTTGTAAATAAAAACTCATTTATTTAATATTTAAACTTAACTTGAATTCCTGAAGAAATATATAAAACCGATAATCAACGGTCGATGTCATAAATACATTTTGTTTTAAGAAAATAAAATAATTATTTATTTCATAATCTTATTTGATTATATATATTAGTCTATTAATCCATAGTTGTGCACGATCCTTATTGTTTAAAAGCAGTTTTATTAATAAAACGATTTTCGGTTGTTTTATCGATATTTTACCTAGGACGATATTTACAAATTACCAATAATTTACCTTGGTAATTTGTCCGTAGATATTTTTCCCGAACAAAATAACTATTATTATTTACCACTTAAAACATGATTATTTCTTACTTTAAACCCATATTTAAATATTTTAAAAATAAATATAATTTATCCAAGTGATGAATTTGCGGATCATTACATATGTTTATAAACAATGCTTTCGAAGGTGTTATATTAGCTTTTGAATTAATCAACTTGACTTTATTTCAAAAAAGAGCTTTCGAAAGGGTTGCCACCTCTTGTTTCAAAGAAGCTTTCGAAAGGATAGTCGCTTTGAACCTATTCAAAACCTATGCTGCCGCATTCTTACCTTTCGAACTAGTTAAGGTTGTTTTCTTTATAGCCTTAAAAAATGGTTTCGAAATTGTGCTTACGCCTTCTTACTTTGAAGTATCTTTCTCAATGCTTTCGAAAGGGCTGGTTTCGAAACCATCCTCTTTCTTTTACTTAGGACCAATGCTTTTGCCTATGTTCTTTTATGACCCATAGTTGTATTAAATGTTAAACCCAAATGGTTTCGAAAAGAATAATTATTAAAGGTTTCGAAGCAACGTTTCCGCAATTCATTACATGAACCAAATGCTTTCGAAATGGTTATAATAATTGTTTCAAAGGGGAGATCCCCAATGTTTCGAAAGGTATACTTTAAATGTTTAAATGGAAGGTTTCCAATGGTTTTGAAAGAGGATGTCTAAGGTTTTAAAGCTTTCAAAAAGTTGTTTTTAAAGATTTTGAAAGGCATATTTTCAATATGTTCGAATGGCATTTCGGCCTAGTGTCTCAATATTAAAATAGTTAACTTGAAAGTGGTACTTTTAATGAATTCAAAAGGGAATGTTTAAGATTTTAAACAAAGGTTTCGAAAGTGTTGTTTTAGCCTATTAGCCTCATTTTTTTTAGTTAAATAGGGTTTTAACTTACTTTGAAGGGACAGATAATCCCCTTGATTAGATTTCATCAACATTGTATTGTGTAAAGCATATATTATAGCATAAGTGTTTTCAATAAAGCAAAGTATATGATTTCCTTGTTTTATAAAGGTATGATTTCAGGGGTAAATCATTTGTAAAGACTATATACAAGGAAATGAAATTTTAACAGGTAGTGGGGGGAAACCCATTCCACTAAGCGGCGTGGTCTCACTTAATATCGGTAAATCAAGATGTAATAATATTATTCACACCAGGCTTTATGTCTGACTCGAAGTTTATGTTTTCCACCTTAAACTTTCAGGTGCTCAAAATCTGATTTGAGTAGATTAAAAGTTAAGGTTTTTCGGGTTTAGTAGGTTGGACGAAGAAGCTTTCGAAGACGTGCAGGAGGCAAAGGTAGCTAAGTAGGAGCTATTTAATTTTATTTCCTCTGTGATGTATTTATGACTGATATGTCTATCTAGTACTCTAATCATCCAAGGGGCATCTTCTTATGTCGCTCTTGCCGTAATTTGTAATAATTATATTTGATCAAAACCTAGGATTCATTTTGGGATTACATAACTGAATATGAAATATGGATTTAAAATGTAATCAGAAAAGTTATTTTTGAAATCTATGATTTTATTTCATATTCACATGCTTCTGATATTATGAGTACCATTAACATTACTGTGTTTTGTCATCGGAAGTTAATACTACGGATAACTGCAGCATCTGTAGCGCTTAGCTTCGGGCCTCAAGATAGGGATGTTACACTTGGGTTAGACAACAGTCTGACGTGAGCAATACATCATCTCAAAATACTATAGAAATCGTACATAGTAAATAGGGGCATAGAGTATGAAGAACCATACTTGACATGTCTCTGTATCTAGAAAGTAAGCACATAATATTCGATATATGCTAATCTACTATCGTTTTCATATAAGTGTACTACAATCGAAATACAATGTCCAATATCCAGGTATATGGTCCAAAATATCAACATCCTGCGACACCCTAGAGTGATAACAATCATGGCGAATATAGCATCCATCAAACAATCTTCACCATCACTCTTGTGCATTGGATATATGATAACTCATATAGCACAATCACAAACCATGGACTCAATCGAAATCCTAGCTTCATTGCTGCTCGAATCCATACTACTTCATAAGGCTCGGAAGCACATTCACAATCGCAAAAGCCCAAGGTAATCTAATTTTGCAAGATCTGGACATGATTGCAAGTCCAGGTAGGCGTCCTCACGTATCCCTTCTTTACGAACACACTAGGAGCCTCTAAGTTATCAATGTTGCCTTTACATGCGTCTTCATAATGGAACTCAATCGTTATTTCGCCTCGGCTATCTCCATAATAGAACACAATCATAAACTCTGCTTACAAGACCTCATCGTTGAACTTGTCCTTATGGATCACCATCACAGCCCCCATCGTTAAGTAGTCCTCATAAGGACACCTCTAGACATCCATCGTAATTCGTAGAGCTATCGTACTAAGGTCCCAAGTCATCACGTCGAAGCACCATACCAACACTTCACTAGTTGCAACATGAACCCCAAAGCCGCCTTGAGTCATCCAGGAGTCATTCGCTTTTGCCCATGAACGAACTACCAAATTTCACCTTTCTGCCTCATCTTTGCCCATGAACGAATTCCCAAAGTTCACCTTTCTGCCTCGATCACCCCATAAAACCCGAAGCCATCAATTAGAAAACTCGAAGCAATCACATCCCCGACTCAAAGCAACTTGGAGTTCACCGCTCCATTTCCCTGCCCAAAACTCCTTTGATCGGTCCCAAAGCCAAGACTTTCCTTACCCAGAAGTCAAACCCAACACGCCATGAAGCTACCCTAAGCACCCTTCCTTGTTCAATGCCCGATCATAGTGCCATAAGACAGCAAATGTTGTTCGGCCTTCCATAACACTACTAGGAAACAAATGTTGTCCGATCTTTCCACCATCGAACCAACAAAACCCGGATCAAACTCGGTCCAAACCAAATTCAATCCTGAGCAAGCCTACCACCGAGTTATGACCACTGAACTAAAATGTTGTAACATCTTCAGATCTCAATTTCACGCCGACTACATCATTATTCCCCGTTCTTCGAACCGTGTGCCTTCTGTATGAACCGATACAACTCCTATCATCCTCGAGGCTATTTGTCAAAGTCTAGCTCTACGCTCCTACTTTTGTGTCACTCCAATGAACATTTTCAACCGTTCAAGAATACACACAAACACTACACATGCATCAAACATCATACAAGAAAGCAAAACAAACAACCAATCACTGTAACCATCATACAATTCATTCACAACATGGTCTAACATCTATTAAGGCAATTCATTCACAACATGTTAAAATCCATGGATATGTTTATAATGAGGAAAAGATGATAAATCACTCACTAAACACAAAAAATGGAGATTAGCATGCAAAACTAGGAAAATCCGAAAATGAACAGCGAAGATTTGATTTTTTTCCCCTCCAAAAGTATAGATATGAAGATCTCTAACTAATCCCCTTCCTAATCTACCATTAATCTATGATTTAGACTTAATTAGGAGGAGAAAATAGAAGTTTTGAGTGAAGAATGGGTTAATAGAGGCTTAAACCTATTTAGGAGAGGGTAGAAATGATTTGAGGATTTTTGTTTCAGCCAATTTAACCCTTAAACCCGAAATGGGTTATTGGACCTCTTCTTAATCTCACTAATTGCCTACTAAACTGCTCCAAAAACTATAAAACTTCAAATAGCCATATCTTCTAGCTAGAAAGTTCAAATCGCTATTATAACCACTCCACGAAAAGGGCATCATATTTTTCCAATGGAATTGGTCTCGAATGCTAATTCAAACTCTACCAAAAGTTATAGCCATCACAATTTTTGAAGGGTAAAATCATCTGATAAAATTTATTGAAGTAAAAAATGTCACTACTCAACATTTATCAAAGTTATAGAGTCATTCGATCCAATACAAATTTAAAAATATTTTACGACCCTCCGATACATAAAATACAGGTCGTTACACAACAACGACGAGTTGACCTTCTAATCCTCCTTTACACAACCATGCTTTTTGATCGTTATGTCATCGACGTTTCACCGTTGAATCAAAACGAATGGTATACGTTCATCGAACTTGTGATGCGTTTTCTGACCAATCCGTGCACCCGATCCGCGAAAGAACACAACTAGTGGATTCATGTCATTGAGAACAACAATTTTAATATATAATATGTTTAACTTGGAATACTTTTGTATTTCACACTTTTTAATTAGAGAAAGATTAACATTCGCTAATTATAATCGATAAAAAATAGATTTTTAACCATCTAGTCATAGTGGCCTACCCCTAATCATGTTTATGTATAAAAAGTCACTTTTTAAATTTCAATTAAATCATTTATAACATGATTTACGATTATAAAGGATGAATTACTATATCTTGCTAATATATACACAAATAGGATGAATACCACTCACCAATTAGCCGTGCAACTTCTCCGATCCAAGTTGAATCCTCCTCCTTCTTCGTTGTTCACAAATTCATTGTCTTTAATAGGCCAAATTTCTCGATAACCTTGATTTATTTGCATAGCTTTTTTCGCAACCGGTTCCATATATTGATTCGTTTAATTGGATTTGATTTTGTGAATTTGAAATTGATTTTGTTTAGATATAGATGAAGATGCAAAATAAAGGTAAGTGTTTAGGCTAAAGTCTCGCTAGAGAATAAGGTTTTCATTTATATTCATAGGCCGAAATAACTCAGATTTTCGCTAAATCTCCAAATTAGTATATTACGAAAACACCAATCGGTCTGACTTTTTCTAGTTTGTAGTCCGTTTAATCAAAATCAGCAAGTTACATATGTTTTCTAGCTGTAAACAATATTCCGGACATAATGGAATAGGTCCCGAGACCTAATTCCAACTTCAGTAAAAATATATTATTTTTCCATTTTTGTGTGAAATTATGATTTTATCTTTTTAATTCAATTATTTAATTTCGTAAAACTACGAGGTGTTACAGGATTACTCTCATCAATTAGTATTTCTCTCAACATTGTTTCTAACTCTACTTTCTATGGAATAGTCCCTGGCCGTTGATGTTGCCTTCCAGGAACTTAGTAACGATCACCATTATCGCTTGATCGGTCGGTACCAATCGAAGCATCTGGTGTTGTGATTCCAGTTGCATCATTTCTTACTCCGGTCTTCCATCTTTAGTCCAACCTATCTTCCACCTTGCAGTTAAGCTTCTTCTTCGGATCTAGTTTGTGAGTTTCTCCTATCATCACAATCTCTTTCTCAAGATTCAACTTTATTGGCATTTGTTCCTTGAGGGGCTTACCTTATCAACCCAAACTGTCAACTTAACTCCTCCATCGACTATTGTTGTGTTGCTTCCATCTGTTGGTTAACTCCAGAGTAATTCTTTAACTCTTCTTTTGTAATAAGACCGATGGTGGTTGTGTTTGCAATCCATCACTTGTACTATGCTCTCTAGCACTTCATTCTTCATTGTCAACCCATGTTACTTGTTTTCTACAATTCTTAGGAGGACATATTACATCTTTATCTTCAAGTAGATGTAAATCAAATCTATGTATCTTCAGAGATCTAGTCCGAATTCAATTCCAGTGAAAACACTAAAAATATCAATCTCAAACTTGGTCTAACAGCCTCAAGGAGACCACGTAGAACCAACGATTCGGTGTGTAATCATTCATTGATAAAACAAAAGAAACATCAAAACTATGCAGCAACAAAAGAAACAGTTTAACCATCGCAAACCACCAAGATTTGACCTTCATAAGTTGACACCCAATCTTCCAATAATTAGCATCAAAAACCATGCAAGTACAACAAATAGACATAGACAACAAAGTTTATGCAGGAACTACGTAAGTTTGAAGAAACATACGCCAATGCCAAAGCTAAAAGAAACATAGCAACCGATGCATTACTTGCAACTCGAACACAAATCAAAAGATGAAGCTGCTATCGAAGACGCCCTCATTTTGAGACGTCATAAACGGAGAAGGCATTGCTGCTCCAGACCAATACATCTCAGGTATGTTCACATTTTCATGACTAGCATAGTCGACGATATGCGAACTGGAAGATGGTCTGCTGTGGTTCCTTTTCTTCTTTTCGGGGAATATATGTGCAGGAGAAAACTGTGCTAAGCATTGCATGTAATTCTGAAGGAGACACTACTAGAACTACAGTGTATTCCAACGCTCAATTTCCAACGGCCTCCAACGGCTTCCAACGGCTCGTTGGATCTTGACGTAACCGTTTGAAGCCGTTGGAAATTCGCCGTTGCGGCCGTTGGAAGCCGTTGGAAAATTTCCTGCATGTTTTCCAAAGACCGACCTTCAGTTCATTTTTCATCTTCTCCTTCAAACCTTTTCCCCCAATTCCACCATTCCACCACCTCCAACCTGCTACTTCCAGCCCAAACACCATCCCAACCTCCTCCGACGCCATCTAGAAGCTGCTCCGGCCCATCTCTACCCTTCTAACTCTCCAAATCGATAATTTTGCTAAACCTAATATTTAGTTTTTTTGATTTAGGTTTAATTCGAATGTTGATTGATTCCTACTTGTTAGTGTATGCATATTACATCATGTTATCCCCTAATTGCAACTATTATACCATAATGAACAAGTTATTATAACCGATTGAAAATTTTGTAATTTAGAATATTGCATTATAGTTTATGTTGATTTGGTTAGTATATTAAACGTATGTGCGTGATAGAGTTTATTACATTTGAAAGCCGTTAGAATGGATATTGCATTTGTGCGAACACGAGTTTTGTATTTGTGCGAATACGTGAATTGATTTAGTGTGTAAATGAATTTGTAATAAATGAATTCTGTGTACAAATTTTGTGCATAAATGAATTTAGTTCTTATGTAATAAAATGGTAAAATATAAACCAATATTAATTAAACGAGTTATATATTTAAATTTAATATAAACAAATATTTAAATCCTTAGATATATTTGGCCCCGTCTGACAAGTGTTGTATATGATCGTTTTAGGGATATTCGTTTTTTCCACAAAACGGACAACTCTAATCATTTGTCGGATTTGTCCCTGTATTGGACAAGTTACAAACACTATAAAGTAATTATATTCCGTCAATCATATCACTTTAAACGGTTCACAAAATTTCGACGGCATTACCTTTACGTTCCTTATGTACACGCATTTGTGTACGATACAAGGAACACGGGGGAAATGCTGCCGAAATTTTGTGAATCGTTTAAAATGATATGATTTATAGAATATAATTACTATTGTGTTTGTAATGAGAAGTAGGATGACCGACCATCAAAGAAAGACACATAAGTGGCAATGAAACAATAGTTGCTTATTTAAAATAAAGTTTGTGAAATTAGCAGTTTGCGGCCGTTAGAAGTCGTTGGAAAATTTCCTGCAAAATATAAAATGAATGATTTATAACATTTTTACTCTATCATAGGTTTTCTAGTAGGGAAACATGGTCAATTACTTTAATGATCGGAGCTGGATGTATCAAAGAAGGGAAATTAGTGGCGCAATAAGCGAACATTTTCTAAAAGGGGTACAAGTGTTCATCGAATTTGCTATAAGTAATATTGCAAACGATGAAGAAATTCGTTGTCCGTGTAGTAGATGCAAATTGTTGAACTATTTAGAACCGAATATGGCTAAGGTTCATTTGCGCCAATTCAGTTTCGTACCCAATTATTTGCTGTGGGATCGTCATGGAGAAATTGTAGCCCCTAATAATCAAGAACAGTCGGTGGAGGTCATCAGCGAAGAAGGTAGTACGAATCTCATAGAACATATGGTCGAAGATGCAGCACGATAAATGTTCCCTACCGTTGTAATTGATAACGACGATGTTAACATCGAAGAGGAACCAAATGTTGGAGCTAAAAAAATATATGATTTATTGGATCATGCTAAAAAACCCCTTTAGAATGGATGTTTAAGCGGCTCTCAATTATCGGTAACTGCAGAATACATTGCAATGAAATCAAAATACAACATTACAGAAGCTGGATTTACGGCTGTTGTGCAAGCTGCTAAACGTCATATGTCATCCGATATTTTTTGTTAATACGTATCCAATATTTTTTGTTAATGGATATAAATTCAACACCAAAGAATATGGTGCTGAAAAATTAACAAACAATACTGGTGTATTTGTTAAAGGCAGTGATGACCCTAATAATCATATAAATGATTTTTATGGCGTGTTAACTCAGATATTGCAGTTGACATATTTTACAAGACCCGTGGAGGATGTTTATTTGTTTAGATGCAACTGGTTCAGCAATGTTTCAGGTTCTGATATTAACGTGCATCCAAAATATAATCTTATAGAAATTAAACATACCTCGCGTTATCAAAAGTACGACCCATTTATACTAGTCAAACAAGCACTACAAGCTTATTATGTCCCTTATCCATCTCTAAAAAGGGATAAAGCAGATTGGTCTGCGGTTTTTAAAACCAAAGCAAGATTTACGTTCGATGGACAAAATATTCCAGACGAACAAGCCTATCAAGCAGATTTGGAGGAAAATGCTGAAATAGCAATTACAGACGATCAAACTGATTTTGGACATTTAAATGATGAGACAAATGTATTAGTCGAAGCATTTGAGAGTGTAGAGGAAAACGACATAGAGTACGAAACCGAGTCTGAATCAGAAAACGATGAGGACGACTGAGTAATATCCGGTAATTTTTAAAAGTATTCACATTACATTGATCTCTGATTAATAATGCATTTATCCAATTTATACAATTTTAATGACAATAAGTGTATACTCACACACTCAACACATACACAACATGACACATTTGTAGCATATTGTATTACATTTTTTAATGGTTCATCATATCATGATTATTATGAATTGTATATGTATGTATATATGGCAGGTATATATATTATGTCCGGTTCCGATTCTGCTTCTGGTTCTGGGTCTCGGCGACGTGGCTCTTCACGTCACATTGGAGAGAGTAGTGGTGAGCCACCAGCTCGACCACTTGTTTACTTGCAGCCTAAGGCTGATGGGACGTAAGTATCATAATTAGCAAGCATAGCATTTTAATTTTTTAATTGTACATGATATATCTACAATTGTCTAAAGTTCAATTTTATATTTAACGCAGTGGATTTGAGTTGGAGCCATCCAAAGTAGTTCTGAACATTTTGAAGCAGGCGTACATGGCTAGGATGACCGATTGCTGGCCCAAGTGGGGCAAGATCCCCGACGACGTGAGAGAGACGATTTGGAAAGATTTTCTGGTAAGTTTATACCGCTTTACAAGATGATAAATTAAATACAAATAAATAATTAGTAATATTTTCTCATTGTACAGGGCGCCATAGATTTGCAAGAGCCTGACGTCAATTTAGTTCAGCGACATTGGAACTGCAGGATCGCGAAGAACTATAGGGAGATTATGTCGGAGACTAAAAAAGTAGGAAAGAAGCCCAAGTGGATGAGCGCGACTGTATGGGAGAAGTGGGTTGAGTGGTGGAACTCTGAGGAGTTTAAGGTAAATCTACAATAAATCTCAGCAATTTTTTACCGTTTAATAAATAATTAATCATTGTAAATTTGCAGGAGGAGTCGGCTAGGAACTCGGCAAACAGGAGCAGGAATCCTGTATCACACCGTGGAGGCTTCAAATCTTTCCAGCATCACCGCGAAGATTTGGTAAATTTATCTATTATCACATTTGTATATTGATCAGTTCAGTAATTAGTTATGTACAGTTAAATTATCAAAATTATCAATTGCAGGAACGAGCTCGTGGAGGCTCTGTTGGCTTAGTGGACGTGTTTGCTCACACCCATGCGTCTAGGCAAGTAGATGAGGCTGGCAATATCATATATCAGTGGGGTGATCAAGATAGGACGACCGAGGCATATGTATGCATTTTTTAATTTCTAATACTTACACCGATAAGTTTATTAATTTCTAGCTATGCAAAATAATTACATGCTACTATTTTTCAACTGAAATTGTTTTTTTCATTATAGTCGAGGTTGCAGGAGGCACAGGCTTATGCGCTTCAGCAGTCTGGTCGTGATGCGCTGACACAGGAGGAGCAGGATAACATTTTTACCGCTGTTATGGATCCGGCGCAACGGAGTAGACGTTTTGGCTTCGAGAATCTAACGGTAATTAATCCTTTTACATATGTACAAAAAAAATCAGCGTTTAGATATATAATGTTATAATATTTTATATGCTGAGACAACCCTTTTGCTATTATTTCTATTTGCAGGCTCGACAAGCTCAAAAAGACCAAGACAAAGAAGAAATCAAGGAGCTTAGAGCTATGGTTGAGCAGCTACGGGAGGAGAATCGTCTACGAGCCATCCAGGTGGAGCAGCTGGATCAAAAGCTTGCGCAGTATTTGCAGAATCATGGTACCCTTCCTTCGTCGTCTGGTGCTTCTAGAGGCGACGAAGATCCTTGAGGAGGTATGTTTTTGAGTATTTGTGTTTGAACAATGTATATATTGACTTGGAGATGTTTTGATGTTGATGGTGATGTTGCATATATTGGTACGGAGTGGGTGAGAAATATTTTGATGGTATGCACATGGTTTATCGACATTTGTTGATGGTATGTACGTTGGTGGTATATTTTGTGATGTTTGATCGGTTTGGTTTGTTTATATTGGTGTTTTATTGATTTATGTGTGTTGTTTGTATTGATATTGATATATATATATATATATATATGTGTGTGGAATTGATTGGAAATGGAATGGAAATTGAATGGATTGGAAATGGTGTGGGTGGAAGGTAAATAGGCTTGCTGTTTTACAGCAAAATAAACCCAGTATTTCCAACGGCTTCCAACGGCTTATTGGCCATTTTATTGTAACGGTGTCTAACGGATTCCAACGGCTCGAAGCCGTTAGCGGCCGTTGGAAATTCCGTTGGAAATGGTCCGTTGGATCCGTTGGAAAGCATTGGAAGGCGTGTGATTTATTCCAACGGCTATTCCAACGGCTTCCAACGGCCGCCAATGGCTAGGAGCCGTTGGAATAGCCGTATTATCTTGTAGTGAGGCTTGCATCTGGTTTTGGGCATCTTCGATATGTACGGTTGTTGGTGCTGCGAGGAAATAGCTTCCTTATGTTGGAGTACCAGCGGTTCTTTATGGAGTTTTCAGTTCGGCCAGGAAGCTGTTTTGCAATCTTTGCCCATTTGTTGCCGAACTCTGAATGAGCATTGATCAGTACTCTGTCCTCTTGCTCGCTCCACGGATCTTTCTACGAGTGTTCACAGCATCAATTAAAATATATTAGTATCGTTTTACAAGAAATTCTATGTGAATAAAAGGATTGTATATTGGTTTTGAACCTCACCTTGCTAGTATGTAGTTAAATAAAAACATAGAATGAACAAAAGATATTTCATTATGCAAATAACAAAAACTATGATTTATGACCATGACAAATAGCATATACATCCCATTAAGCAAATATTATGATAGGTCATAGGCTTAAAAATAATAAAAACTATGATATAATATTTTTAACTGATCTACAAGAGCTATTTCATTAAAAATCAGATATGAATCTTGATGTGTGTGTATCTGTATGCGCACGTGCACGCGTGTGTGTACACATATGTACGTGCATATTGTATTGTCTGTGTTAATTTTAACAAGACAAAGCTTGGGTATGACCTTTTATTCCTCAGAAGATCATGATATAGTTTGAGGTGAAAGCTTAACCGTTCTAATACTAGATTTTAAGACGTGGAATTATAATATGATGTTAAAATTGGGTGTCCAGATTGCCATAAAAGTACTTATCACCTTAAGTTTGAAGATGAGATGATGTAAATTATAATCAATTCAAGATAAAGCCCCTCGTATCTGTTATGTAATTCATGTATGTAAAAAATACAGATCATGGTGATTCTAAATTGAAGTGGCCATATAATATGGAATAACAAAAAGGAAAAACTAAATAAATAAAATTAAACCTTAATGTCCGGCTGCAAACAGTTGTTCCATCTATCTCTGCATTGTTTCCCAGTTCGGAAGCCCAACAGTTGAGCTATATGAGACCATTTCTTCACTCCATAACAGTTCACCAACTGAACTAACAGTCTACAGAAGCATAAATAACCATCAGCATTAATTAAGTCAACATTAAGTTTGATAGTAATACTTAGATAACAAGGTATGTCAAAAAACAAAATACAAAATTAAAAAAAAAAAAGCATAATTAAAAATAACACAGTAACCAGGAATGGAAAATGGATAAGTTAAGAATTTAACATGTTAAGTTTCACTGAAACCTGAAATAAAATAATAACTACCAAATATATCCTTAGAACATAAATAAAATCAATAATATGCATACGAATCTCATGAATTAATGTAACCTAACATGTGCTCTTGGGACACATTTTAACATTTCCCTTAAATTGATAGTCAAATTTCTTACTGATCTTCTTCAGCAGTCCACTGCCCTTTTAACACATTTCTTTTATTGGCTTGATTAGCACTAGCTTCATTAACTTGCAAGTAATCGCCACTAATGTTAACACTGTGACCAAATAAAGAGTTACTATGCTCCGCAACATGACTTGAGAAGTCACTAGAAGTAAGAAATGGACTACAAAACTCCATTTGATTTGCAGAAGAATAAATCTGAGGATAAACATCGTTGGCATGTGCCAGTCCAATCATAAACTGATTGTTGACTTGCTCCATACTTTGCTGATTATTGTCGTAGAACGAGAACCCTACGTTATTATGAAAGCTACCTATAGCTGCCCCAAGATTATTTCTAGCATTATTGACCCCACTAGAATAAATCAAGCTGGCGTTGTTGCTCTGATCAAACGTAAGAGGACAAGAGCTGTTCCCTAAAATATTATGATTACAAGGATCATAATACATGGTGAGACTATGAAAACCCTTCCGCTGAACAACAGATTTTAGTGAAAAGGAGGCATCCATTGTATAACTTTGAAAGCATCTATCAAACTCCATTAAGCAAACAAAGAAGAAGGGGAAGAAAGGTGAGGAGTGAAGTGGATTTTGTCAGTAAGTATACTGAGTGCTGATTATACAATGCAATTTTACTGGGACCACATGCTTACAAAATGATAGCCGTAGATTTCGAGTGAATCAAATGGCTTAAAGAGCTTGTTAATGTAACGGCTATGTTTCCATTCTTGCTAAGTGCATGGCTCGTTGAGCATTCCGCCCAAGCCAAAGTAACAGACAAGCATCTTAATGGTTGATATTAATCACATTCCATCTCTGGATGATTTTGAGTCAAAGAAGTTGTTCAATTATAAAATTAATGTCAAGGTATATGTAAAAATTATGAAATCTGAAAACGTTATTCATGCGGCGAGCTTTCGATGATCCTAAATGATCTTGAATTCATATACATGGTTGAATAACACTAATCTCATATCAAAAAAAACAACACGTTTCAAATTTAAAAATATAGTTATTTTTGACACATTGACACACTAAAGCATAATTAACATCATGAAGCCTTGGCGCACAACACCGCAAACAACTTATTCCTTTCAAAAATACCGCCACGTATTTCAAATAACGTTTATCATATTTCATAATTATTTAAACAAAATTCGCTAAAAGATGACCAACAGTTTATTATCATTTTTCGAAAGAAAATAATCATTAAATATAAAATTTCAAGTACAAGTCATTTTCAAAGCCAAATCCAAAATGATAGAGAGCCTACTCATAATCTAGAAACTAAAACATAGGTTGATCAATATCTGTGTTGTTCCTTAGCAAATCAAATACGATATGTAAAAGAACATTGCATTTTAACTTCTTATATCAAATAAATAATTCTTTATTATTCATTTTGCCACGATTTGTCAAAAAATTAGTAGCCAATTTCCTAATTAAATTAATTAAATGAAAATTGCTTAATTTGATGAATAATGATTATTGTAAAAACACAAAATGTATGCACTTACATTGTTATATTTGAAGTAAAACTATTGTATAATCGTCCAATTATATTACATCATTGAGAGCTTAATCATTTGTCTAGTTATATTTCAAGTTAAAATCTTAGAAATATTGCTTAGCAATTAAATGTTAGTTATAAGGTTATAGCTAAGTTTGTAAATCTTAAGTGATAAAAAGTGGAAAATATCATATTTCCTTATTTTGCTTTGTGTGGTGTTATTTTTATGGAAAACCTATTGGAACGCAAAATGTAGACACAATTGGTGACACAGTGGATCACCACCTTTGGATTGTCTCATGATTTCCACCTTCCATATAAGAACAAAAAAAATCTAACGGTCCAGATTTTGTATCACCAATTGTGTTTCATTTTATGTCCAAATAGTTGACCCCTATTTTCATATATATTTTTATGTTTTTTGTTACCATGACATGTTTATTTTATATTGTATTTTTTTATAATTTCAAATAGCTACTTTGTATATTTTGACCAGATCGAATCATAAAAGTCTATAATCTAAATCTTATGCCAATGAGTCTCGATATAAACATAGAAAAATGAATCACTCGTTGATCATGTGATAAATACAATGAACATTAAATGTGCAATTTAATGATAAAAAGAACATTTGAATTGAGTTTTCTATGAAATAATTCTGTGTTCTGTGTTAGAGTTATGTGAGAATAAATATATAGATAATAAATACTTTGAATAGGAAAAGTTTTATGTAATTAATCCTTGGTTGAAGAAAAATAATCATTGACCAATTTGATTAATTGCAAACATTTAATAACAATGAAATTGAGGGATAAACTATTAAATCTTATTGAGTAGGATAATTGTATTTATTGCATGAAAAAATTAGCATGAAGAGACTCGGAAAACAATCACGAATAACCTTTCAATTAATTCACATTATTTTGTAAGTTATATCACATTGCCATACAAAATGATGTTGCTCTTATACAATGATATTTCCATTACATATCGTCCTCTCTCATGATCCTTTCGATGTTTATGTGGAACTGTTCCTTTTATTGTCTATGTCAGAAACTCGTAACATTAGCGATCATAAAATATTTGAGCTTTCTTTCTAAGCTTGGCTAAATTATCAATACATTTCATGTGTTTTTTGAACTTCTGTAATATATGTAAAGAGTGAACCTCGACGAACTTATCGTTTTTTGTAAGATTGGTCATACCAAAGTGAATAATTCTCTTTAAATTTCATGTCTAAAAAATTGATACTTTTTTCATCGATGCATTAATGCAATGTTACACAAACACTTTTATACTTAAAGACCTCATACATTAAACATCTTCCATAAGTTTTACATTGGAAACCGACAAGTTTTAAGAGTAAAGGTTCATCAATACTTATTTTAGTATTATAAGGTATCATTATTATTTTTATGTGAGCACAACATTAATCATCAAAATGTAGCTGCGATCGTAATAAAATAGTAATAAGTCAAGATAAATAACTATACAATCAATGGTTAAAATATTGGTAAATTTAGAGCAAAATATGTATTGTCGATTTACATAGTAAGTAATTACACGAGAAATACTATTGCTAACAATTGTAGGAAATATGTATTTTGTTTATACCATCTTCTTCAAATAGCAGTTTACAAGTATAATGATATTTTCCTATATCGTCGGCATGATTCTCAATCTTATAAATCGATGACATGTTCATTATCTAGTTCATGTCCTATATTTACAAAATTCTCATACTGTAAAAATATGTGAATGATTAATTTTAGGTACAACATTTCTGTTACACAACAATTACTTTCTCATGATTGATGTCGCCCTAAAGCGGATACAAAGAAAAAGAGACAAGGTAACCATATTTGCAAGCTAGCTATATTTTGATGAACATATCATCTCTAGTTTATTAGTTTAGATCATTGTTTGAAATTTCGGCCGGTACGTAGGAATTCCGTCCGTTCTACTCCGGTTTCGATGATGGTCGGACCAGAATTCGACTGATAATCTGGATTCGGGTATTGCAATTAAATAAAGATGATATATATGTTAAATATACAAATACCCATCGAAGGGGATCGGACCATGGTTTTCATCTATTATTTGTTGGGTATGTTTTCTTAAATCACTGCGATGGTATTTAGGTTAGGAATGAGAAACATTATAGTGTGCTAATGTGATTAGGCCTACTGGCTGATGTACTTTGATGCAGTGGACTTTATTTTTGCATCGTATGTTTTTATCCAAGACTATTTTAAAACCCATTCAAGAAAAAGCCTAAGCTGACCCGAAGTAATAATAACTACAACTATAAAAATATGTCATAATTAACTATTTATTAATGTAGTTATATATAAAAATTTCGAAGAGTGATAAAATCCGAAATTAGAATTGAAATGGAAATTTCGAAAGTTTTGAAAAGAAACCGATATTCTAAAATTTTCAGATGATCGAAACAGAGTCGGAAAACTGAAATTTCAAACCTTGGTTTTGACGAATAGACGAATTCTTGATTCAAAATCTTGTACACAACAATAAGATAGTTTGGACCTAAACTTTCAAAGTCTGAAGCTGTGATTATTGTAACTGCAACAAACAGGTTTTCAATCTTATGAACATGGTATTCCACAAATATTCAGTTTGATTAACCAGTTAGCACAGTTGAAGTACAAACATTTACATAATACAAACTTTGGAAAAACATATGAAACGTGCTCACTGTTCAGCGAAGTTTAGACAAAAGGTTGAACATGCAGTTTATGTTAGATCCTGCCTTTCTGAGTTTTGATGACACAACTATACATCTCTAGCTATTATATTATACAAGTTAATCTTTACAAGATATTTCAACAAAAAAGGACGAATGGTTGTCGAGCTCAAGCAATGAAGATCAACTATCTAGAGAATCGTCGTCATAGTAAGTCTAGAATAATTGTACAATATCCTTTGATTATTTACGCACATAGATATTTTTATTGACAATTAAAGTAAATCTTCAAACTCAAAGTTTTAATCAAGATTACTTTTGCATTTTGCCATGAGTCGGAATTCTGAACTAATTATTCAAATATCTGAATAAACTAATTTTGGCTTATAAACTCTCAGGATAAAACCCTATAAAAATTCAGACATCTGATTTATTTTTTCGAACATTTGAACTACAAACATTTATTATGTTTGAAACCATTCAGATGTTTGATTTGTATGATTAAACGTCTAATGACGGTATCAGAAGTTTCATCGGACGTTTGATCAGACCAACCAGACGTCTAAATCAAGTCCTACTTCAACTATTTTCTTTATAGAAATGTGCAGACGTTTGACTTTGTACCAAATTAGTTTTATATTTAATGGTCAGACGACCGAACCTATAGACCAGACGTTTGAAAAAGGCCAAAATTGAACGTATTCCTTCTGAAACATGTTCAGACGTCTGACTTACTTATCAGACGTTTGAATAGGTTTAAAATGATTTTTACATATATAGGTAAGACGCCTGACCATACAATTGAGACGTCTGAGAACCTATAAATGGTTATATTTTGAATGGATGTCTATTTTTGTAAAAGATACGACTCATGAGAAAAAGATGCGGTTCTTTAAATGATCGTAATCTTTCAGCATAACTTTTCAACGCTATAAACATAAGGCTGGATTCACTTTTTGATTTCATCCTTCTTGCTCTCAAAATCTTTACTACTCCTTTTAAAATTTAAAGTGCTTTAAACTATTATCTGCTTCTTATATTTATGCACGTTCACTGCACAATCATCAAAGGATATTATAGGAAGGATGTACTCAAACTAGACTTATTCATATTGTGAAGAATATTGTGAACTCTGCAAGCAAAACTTTAGCTTTATAGTGTTGTGAAATCCTATTTGGATGCTTAGGAATTTGTAAACCTGTTCCTCGGAGTGAAGGAGAATGATTGATAGTGAAATTTTATGAAGAGCTTAGGGATTGGACGTAGGACGGAAGGTCTGAACCAGTATGAAAATACTGATGTGATCGTATCTTACTTATTTATCTGCACATTTATCTCAAGTTAGAATTAATTCATATTACTCTAGATCCTTTAGAATTTCAGTTTACAATAAAGAAATGTTATTTTGAACTGTAATGTTATGTGCTTCGTTGATGTATCCGAAGAAAAAAGAAGTTAAAATGCAATATTAAAATTTCAATGGAGAAGATGAATACATCTTATATTTATGAATAGATATAATGATTGAGCTTAAGGAGCATTAATGTCTCAAGTCACACGTTTTTGTGCATGTGCAGGTGTGTGTATGTACGTATATTAATGTATGTATATATGTTTATGTAGACATACATAAATGCATGTATGTACATATGTACATACATATATGTACGTATGTATATGCATGCATATGAAATTTTTTAGTGTTCTAATTTTCTCAAGGGACAACTACAGCCGGTGATACAAGATTTGTTTCGGAAAACTTCAGAAGATTCGTTTTGAATTCGAATTTTGGTATCTTTTTCTTATGAGAATATAATAATTAATGTTGTAGAAAAATGCAAAATATAAAATAAGTTAACGTATATTAAACTTAAATCCAGATCCTAGTCTAAGTCAGTCTGTGTAAACTTAAATATAAACAAAACTAAATTCAAACCTACAAGTCCGTCTATTAATATAATTAACTCTAACTTAGCCCAAAACATTTCAAACTAATTATCTCAACCCTTACCCACTTTGTAACAACAAACCTCCATTTTATGATCTCTGGCCCTAGTTTCTATCCATAATAGAACAACACAAAAAGAAGAAGGAAACTCATTTTGCCGATGCTCGATTAGGGAAAGTTGCTTAAATGTAATGCAGGATTTCAGGAGAAATACTCAAATTTGAAATTCATAAGCTTGAGATGAGCTTTAATTCTCAATTTTGTTGTTTTTTATTATTTTGTTAGAATTTTGCTTTATTTAACCTATCACCACCATCAAAAGTAGATCCAAATTTTCCTGGGACTTTTTTCTATTTACTTTTTCAACAGGGATATGTTTTTGACTTAATCTCGTCCAGGTGATGGCAGGAACTGATCCGAGATGGCCGAAATCTTGAGGTTCCAGCCGAAACCTCTTACTGTTGTTTAAATCCCAACTTTTATTATAAAAGATCAAATAAATTTAATCAAAATCATATTGATATTTATTATCTATAGGTTAATCATTAGATATTTTGTTATTTGTTAGGTTTGTGGCATCTCAACGATATGATGCAGAAATAAGCTCAGTGATATCAATGTTTATAAACCAAGCACAAGATGACAAATATTTTATATACAGTTTTGGCAGAAATTGTTGGCTATGATTCATAGAATTAGTGTGCATGGTTCAAGGGTGAAAATGATATTACACACTAAAATTCTTTTTTTTTTAACTAGAGCAAACGTTAGTGTAATATCTTCAAATTGTATATAATGTTTGTTAAAGATATGACTCTAAAAGTTGAATAATTGTACATTGATAAGATGGCTGCTCTTTGTAAAATTGTTTTTTGATTATAACCATATATAGAAAGTGACAGTTTTGAATCCTTGGGAAACCAGATCCATTCAATGTTTGCACCTATTTTCATTATTAGCATAGTACATATATTTATTAGTATATGCGTGCCTGTGTATGTAAAGTATAAATCAAATTAATTTAAATAGAGAACAAGTAATCAGATGTTTAACTAGATGGTCCAAGAGGCCGATGTTATGAGGTCGGATCTCAATAAGTCAATGGAAAATTCCTTCAAAATGCACAATTTAATGATGTCTGTTAATTATAAATTGTGTATTACAATGCACATACATCAAATTTCATAAGATTTTAATTTACTAACATGGTTGTCCAGTAGGCTTTAAACACTTGAGCAAATCCAACAAATTGCAAAAAACAACTTCAGAAGTCAAAGAAGGGAGGGGATCAAAAATGGAAACAAGAAAATACAACCATTTAAAAAAGTTCAACGTTGGATGCACGTGCTTTTGATATAAGGAAATATGATTCATGCTTATATGAAAGCAATAAATATTTTTAAATATTTGTTAGACTTTGCATATCTTATAGGTTTTTTTTACTTAGAGCTGAAAGTACAAATAATATCCAACATTCAATGCGGACAAATTGTTCAAATAAATTATCATACAAATATTATTTTCTACTATAATGCAAAAAATACAGAACTTAATGGTAAGAAATATTGTACACAAGATGAACTTATTTTAAAATTTTCTTCTCTTTTTGTTCCATAGAAAATTTTTGTTCCACATAAAATCTTCTCATCTACTTAAAATCGTTCTCTCAATGAATTTTCAAATAAGAAATGTCAAACTACAACTTTTAGTCTTAAATAAAAACATTTGTTTCCTACTGTTTGCATTTCCACATCTCGTTATACCGCTAAATTAATACGGCCATATCGTCTCATTTTAATTAACAATGTTTTGTATATTATTGAGCCATACAAATTTCGTTTGGGTTTGGGTCACAATGGTCTATACATATGTGCAGTATTGCATCATTTCCTTATACTTTTATTACGTACCTTCTACTGTAAGTAATAGATCTTTTATCATGTCACTGAACCAATCTTCAAAATCCATAGAAACACCTCATTATAAACGCCGTCAAATGAATCTTCGAAACACCTCATAGCAGAGGCTACATATACATATATGTAGGATTACATCGTCTCCACGTACTTCTATTGTATACCTTCCGTTATCACTTAAACTCTTTTTCAAGTCGATGAACAATCTTCAAAACCCCTAAAAAGTAAAACAGAAACTTAGGTACTTAGGTCAAACTTTCTAACAACTCAATGCAATTGATTTCCCTTGCAATAAAACATTATAAATGGAAGGCCAAAATATAGTGATGTGGAAATTGATAACTCTATTTCAAATCACTCTTTTTTGTTACAAGATGGGATCCAGCTCTTTATCAGCCAAAATTAAATTTCAGCATGAAGTCCATATACTATCGGAATTCCAAAACTAATAATATCATATTAACTCGGTTGCATGTCAAAAAACCAGGCTGGACAAGGATTTTAGAACCACTGATTTACTACATTTGATAAAAAACAATTTTCATCATTCCATCGTGTGGTGAACAACATTATTACACGTATTTGTTAACTTTTCTAATGGATTTGTAACAAGGTTGCTAACACAACATAGGCACCCTGTTAATTGAAAAAGAAAATAAATGAATCAAATCAATGACAACAATATCGCTAACTATAACAATGCATTAAGTTATACCAATAAAAACTATAATGGGTACTTTGATATAAAGAACAATATGTTTCCATATCAAGGACCTAATCTGCTTTAATTGTCTTACAGAGAGGTACTTTGCATATATCCTTTTCTTGAATTTTAATCACAGTTTGATTCTCTGAATAAAACATCAGTGGCCCCTATTTTAATTTGCAGGCACAAAATTACAATTCCTAAACCGCAGTTTGCGTTCTCTGAAATAAACAACCCCAGCGGCAACCCGACCTAAGACCAAGCTAAAGAGATCATAAAATCTGAAAATCTAACAGAGTCAATCGCTTCAGTCAATTTCAAAATCTGATGAAGAAGCACATGAAACCCCGACCTTCCGATCTACAGATGATGAACGTGTTCAAGTTATCGACAAGGACAGGAGCGGCGTCGCTGCAGTTTCGGATTTGAAAGACGTGCTGACGAGCGTTTGGGAGAAGGCTTGACCCTGTGGCTTTGGCGTGATCTGTGATTCAAATAAGTCGAAATGACAAGACCACTCCCTGGAACGTAGGAATGGATATGCTGAGGATATAACATCTCTACAAAAAAGCTCCCACTAGGAGATAACTGCCGCCACAAGCACAAATTCAAGATTAGTGCAAGTTTTCTCGTTCTCTCGTTCATTCATCTGTCTGTTTTCTCCTACTGATATTTCCAACAAACTTCTGCTGGGACTGAATTCGGTATAGTAGCCCACCAAATAGATACCAATAACTCATGGTCGTCTAGCTTACTTTCATTTAATAGAAGTGCCGAAATTCCTTCTAGAGAAATCAATTTTCCATCTCCCTCATACTCGACTTTATTTTTTTCCCTACTCCAGTTATTTTCGCTTTTATATAGAGAGTACGTTGAAATGTCGCTACGTTCAATCAAAATTGTTGGAAAAACTGTTCGCAGAAACACACAAGAAGACCTCATCATCTACAGTACAGCTGTATTTCTTTAATTATTTCAATATAATCATTCTCTGTATATGTATTTCAAATTCATATTAAATAGTTACTGATATATTAAATTATATACTGTTAAATTATATATAAGATCATTACATTCATTGTCATGGCAGTTGGGTCAAGTGTCTTATAAATTTTTACGACACCCTTTCTCATCCCATTATACAAAATCTACAAACACGTCCTTTTAGCATGTTGTTGACAATCAGGCATATCCAGTCATTTGATCGACCGATCATTCAGGCATTACTAATAAACAGGTGGTCTACCGCACATACATTCCACTTTTCAGGCTTTGAGTTGAAATGAATGGTTAGGAAAGAAAGCAAGACTATGTGTTCTGAATGTGGAAAACATTAGGAAGGAAGTTCTGGAAGAATGCTATCGTTCGAAGTTCCCTATTCATTTGGGAGGAAGTAAGATGTATCAGGATATGAAAAGAAGTTTCTTCTTGGAAGGTATGAAGAGAGATGTAGGCTTATGAGTGAAACAGTGTTTGAACTGTCAACAGAGAAAAGTTGAATATCAAAAACCAAGTGGGTTACTTCAACCTTTAGATGTTCTGGTATGGGAATGGATTCTATCTTGTGGATTTTATAGATGGGTTGTCAAGGTCGAATCGAGGGAATGAAAGTATATGGGTCATAGTCAACAGGTTGACCAGGAGTACACATTTTATTTCAATTAGGTCAAATAGGACGGCACCTGTTTTAGCTAAGTTGTTTATGAAGAATATAGTAAGACTGCATGGAATTCCTATTAGTATAGTAAGTGATAGAGATTCCTTATTTACTAGTGAGTTCTGGAAGAGTCTACAAAAGACTTTGGGTACCAAGCTTAAGATGAGTACCGCTTACCATCCGTAGACAAATGGACAAATGGAAGGAGTTAACAAAATCTTAAAAGATTTGTTATGAGCTTGTGTGCTAGATTTTGGAGGATCATGGAAAGACCATCTACACTTAGTCGAGTTTTTGTATAACAATAGTTATCAAACTAGTATGGGGATGACACCGTTTGAAGTTCTGTATGGAAGGCCATGCAATTCTCCCGTTTCGTGGTTAGAGACGGGGGATATGTTAGTTCTTCGTTCGGATTTGGTTAGAGAAGTTGCATAAAGGATTGATCTCATTTGAGCCAGAATGAAGGAAGCTCAGTCTAGGCAGAAAAGCTATGCAGATAAAGACGAAAAGACTTAGAATTCTCGGTTGGAGATCACGTTTTCGTCAAGGTATCACCAATGAAAGGTGTAATTCGATTTGGAAAATCTAGAAAATTGTCGAACCATTTACTATTATAGAAAGGATTGAGAAACTTGCATATAGAGTGGAGTTACCAAGTAGTTTGGCGGGAGTCCATAACGTTATTCATATTTCTCATCTAAGGAAGTGTATTTCAGATTCAGAGACTACTATAGCACCGACTGTGTTAGATGACTTAATAATAGAGTCGAATTTGACTATAGTCAGGAAACCAGTTCGTATAGTCGCAAGAGATAAGTTGAGGCTTAGGAACATGACAGTTAGATTAGTGGAGTGACGACGAGTGAGGCTGTACTTAGGAAACTGAAAGTAAGATTCGAGATACTTATCATGACTTGTCTCATTATATGTTTTACTTTGCGATCCGTTTTGATGAGTACCTTATCGTAATTTAGAGGACGAAATTCTTTAAGGAGGGAAGTCTGTAACGACCCTAATTTTGGCTAACATTATTTAGGACATTTAATTAGATAAATTAAATGAAATAATGCAAAAGATTAAGGGATTGAGATTTGTATATTAGAAGGTAGTTGTGCCTAATTAACTAGTGAACTAAAGGGAAATAAAAAGAAATAAGATAAGGGCAAATAGGAATATTTTATATCTTTATACCCTAAACCATCATGCCACTTTCATTTTCAACATTCATAAACAAAAATTAAACCAAGCTTGGCCGGCCACCATTAGGAGAAAGCAAGCGAAAGATAAGCAAGAATTAAAAGAAGGAAGCTTAATCAAATTCATTCAAGAGCAAATCTCAAACTCCTTAACAACAAGCTAAGGTGAATAATAGATTACATCTCATATTTGTTATTTTTGGTTTCTAGATAAGATCCGAACTTATTTTGCAAAGTATTATGCTATGTTTTGATTGTTAAATGGATATATGCTTGTTGATGATTCTTTTTTGCTTCATATAGATTTTATGATAAGTAATGATTTGAAAAACTTACCAAATGACATCCAAATGCCTTGCAATTTTGATATAAGGCAGAAATATTATTTTAGTGATGGGTTTCAAGTTTCATAATTTTCTAAACTAATATAGATTTGTTATGAATTTTATAGTGAAGAAAATGGTTAAAGCGGGTTTAAAATTAATTATGGCTATTATATGCTTGCATTGGGTCAGAAATTTAAATATGTTAGAAAACATATTAAAAGTGATTTATGGGTATTTTTGGAGAATTTTCTTATGTGTTTTATTAAATATATAAAATTATTAAAAAGTATGAGACTTAAATGTTTTATATGTTTACAAAAGAAGAAGGGGTAATTTGTAAATGTTTTAAATGTTAATTTCTGAATTTCAGTGGCACTTTTATAAATTGGCAACCAATCATATGTTGACAAACAAGTCAAGTTAGTTAGAAATAGTTTGCTTTAAAAAGTTAAAAATTAGTTTTGTAAAGTTTTACTGGCTCGTCATTTATAGCAGCACCTTCTGACCTCATATCGCCGCCTCAATCTAAGTCGAAACCAATACAAATGGTATTAGCTTTAGTATATAGTGGATTGGAGTTAGGCGAAAGGTATGGAGTCGAAAAAGGCTTTCGAAGGGGTTGAAGTAGTTTTAGTAAACCTAGAACCATTTTGGTTGTAAATGAAGCTTTTGAAAAAAAACTAGCTTTCCACTTGGTCAATTTTTTTAGAGAAAAGAGCTTTCGAAAGAGGTTGTCGCCTTTGTTTTAAAGAATAACCCTTCGAAGGGTCGAAATCCCTGCCGCTGCTTTCTACCTTTCGAAGCAATACATTTGAAAGGGACTTTTGTTTTAAACCAGGAAGCTACTTTTCTAAGATTTCGAAGGGGATGGTTTCAAAGCCGTCTATTTTCTTTTACTTAATAGTTCTTTTAAGACCCTTTTTGATGTTTTGAAAGTTAAACCCAAAAGTTTCGAAAGGAGTGTTTTAAATAGTTTCAAAACTATATTCCACAAGCTTTCGCTTAAACCCAATGACTTCGAAAGATATCTAATGAAGGTTTTGAAGGGATGATTCCTAATGTTTTCGAAAGATTTACCTTTAGTGTTTGAATGAAAGGTTTATAATGTTTTCGAAAGGAAAATTTGAAGTGTTTTAAAAGAGATTGTCTAAGGTTTTATAAAGCTTTCAAAAGGACACTTTCAATGGTTTCAAAAGGTCTATTTTAAATGATTTCGAAAGGAATGTTTTGGCCTTTCGGCCTAAAGTTCAAAGTAAAGTAGTTAATTGGTTTTGAAAGGAGTACTTACAAAGGTTTAGAAAGAGATTTTTTAAAGCATTTAAACAAAGGTTTCGAAAGTTTTCATCAACAATGTTTTGTGTAAAGCATATATCATGGCAAAGAGATTGAGTAAAGCAAAAGTGTTTTTTTCTTGTTTAAGTATGATTTAAAGGGTTAAATCATTTTACAAGAAATGTTTTCATGGAAAATTTGAAGGGTAGTTAACCCTAAGTAAATGACTCAGATATTTGATTACCAGATGAGACTAGTATAGGGTCACGCCCTATACATTAACTACAGCCCCTAGCTAATTTAGTTCAAAAATCTAGTATGTAGGGCTTAGTCATAAGTAAGACTTAAATGATGTTACACACAGAAAGGAATATACAGAGAATGATGATAGGTTTTTAATAAGCCCGCAAAACCAATATGATCAGTTAACTTGTTAGGGACAAATCATCCAGGAGTGTGCCTAATAGATGTTAGATTATTTATTTTGTCTGATAGGCCCGAGTCAGCCAATGGTTAGTAGTTAGCTAAACAAACTATATTTTTCGGATAGATGGTCCATTTATTACCTGATTTATGAGCATATATGATATTGCTATTATTTTTTTAATCAGCTTGATTGCAGGATTCTGATTTGCAAAAAGATTTATTTTAAAGGAATATTAGTGAGGGAAAACTCATTACACTAAGCGGCGTGGTCTTATTTAATATCAAAAATCCAAGATGTGATAGTATTATTAACACCAGGCTTTATCTCTGACTCGAGGTTTATGTTTTCCCCTTAAACTCTCGGGTGCTCAAAATTCAATTTGAGTACATTGAGAGTTAAATTTTTTCAGATTTAGTAGGTTGGACGAATAAAGCTTCCGAAGACATGCAGGAGGCAAAGCTAGCTATATAGAAGCTATTTAGTTTTATTTATGTTGTGTTGTATTAAGACTTATATGTCTATTTAGTACTCTGGACAACCAAGGAGGCATCTTCATATATTGCTCTTGGCGTAATTTGTAATAATTATATTTGACCAAAACTTGCGAATCGTTTGGGATTATGTAATCGAATACCAAGCATGGTTTCGCAATGTAATCAGTAAAGTTGTTTTTTTTAATATGTGATTTTGTTTCATATTCATGTGCTTCTGATATTATGGATACCATTAACACTGCCATATTTTTTCACTGAAAGTTAATATTATAGATGATTGCAACATCTGTAGCACTTAGCTTTAGGCCTCAAGATAGGGGATGTTACAGGTTGTTTACATGTGTTTTCCCTGCTCTAGTAATTTCAAAACTTAATGAAAGTTTTATATGATGTTTAAGACCAAATTTGGGAAGTGGATTTATAGTTAACAGATTTCTTAAGCTTATATAATGCTACATGAATTATTGAAGTTGTATGACTTAAAATAAACAAGGAAAATAACCCAAAAAGGTGAAATAAAGTTAAACTATGGAAGATCAAAGGTTCGAGAAATTTTAAGGAATTTATTAGATTCTATAATGGAATAGAAGTGGAACCAGCTAAATACTATGCTAAGGTAAATGGGTTCTATGAGGAAATGCAGTAAAATAAACTCCATGTAAAATTATATTAATAGGATTAGTAAAGGGGGACATGATCCAAATTATTAACTGAAAAGGATGCTGCAAAAATAGAAAGTAAAATAAGAATGAATAGTATGTCGACATGTGTAAAGACATTGTCAGGAATGTTAGAGGAGTCGGGTTATGGCATGGGCCGGCGGCTCTATTTTTCTAAGTAAGCATACTATGCTAAATATAAAGGGATCATGCTGCATTGAAACTGAGAAAGGAACACTTAATAAGTACAACATAGAGTGTACTGCGTAGGTCGGGAGGATTCTACGCTAAAAAGATAAACATATAAGACTTACAAAAGATAAGTCAATGAGACTCGGGGAGCGGCCAGGTCAGAAAAGGGAAGGGATCCTATGTTAGATAAAGGCAAGGTGTTGGAAGGGCTACTGTTGCTAGGTGGTGACGTCACTCAAATGTACACCTAGGAAAGGTGAGGAGAGGAATTCAACTTTCAGGAACTACGGTAGGGGATGCTAAGTAGCTCCAAATTAAACAAATGTTGAAAGACTGCAGGTGGGTTTCCTTGTGGCCGACTATAGTAGGGTTTCTAAGCAGTTTAAAAATTAACTAATAAAGTAGAAGGGCTATAAGTGGCTGTTTCTTTGTAGTCCAAGGCTTAACTGACTAAATAATTAAATACCATGAGGAGGGAAGGGCTAGGTCTACGCAGTTCAGATTGGAGAATGAATTTAAAAGGATACTGCGATGGGCAATTCCAAGCGGTATTAGATAAGAGAAACTTATAAAAGAATGAATTTAAAAGAATACCATGGTAAGTGATTCCAAACAATACGATTTAAGAGACAAACCTTAACGGGAAGCTAAGTAAGTTCTGCAAAGGGGCGCAATACCAAATACTAAAGAAAGATGTATAAGAAATATGTGGGGTACCATGTTAAATATTTCAAAAAAGTGCTTTATAGATTGAAGAATAGTTCATAAGGAAAACAAGGTAGGTCTGTGCAGGGAGCACAATACTTTCAAAAACAATCTAAACTAGGACTCGATGGGTTCAACAAAGGGTGCGCAGTAGTAAAGAAAATCTGCATAAGGATGCATTTAATTAAAGATGTAAATAAGAAATACTTTACATCATAAGTTTAAAGTATTTCACATATGATTTTTTTAATAGTGAGGGGGAAACCTAACATGTGCAACGTAGGTTGTTTTAACTATATGTTTCTTTTTGAAGACAACATTATTCACACCAGACTATATGCCTGACCCATATCTTTATTACTTGTTTTTCTCGTAAACTCACAAGTACTCATTTAAGTATGCTGATTTTATTGGCTTAGGTAGGCTTGGAATAACGGTCGTGGTACAACGACAGAAGTAAAGCAGGAGGCTCTCTAATAAGTATTTTGTTTCCGTTGTACGATTGAGTGTAGGCCCTATCTTCATACAAGGAAACGTCTCTTTATGATGTTATTTATTATTATATTTGACCCCTACATAGGCACGCGTATTGGGAAATTTTGACCAAAGTAAAAAATAAAAGGAATCTGCTATGTAATGAACAATGTTACTTTTCTTTATTTACTTATCTGTATATTCATAATATATTGAATTCACTTTCGTTGCCAGGAGGTAGTTTTGGCGATGACTGCGGCATCATCGTCGTTCATCTTCGGGTTTCAAGTGGGGGATGTTACAAATTAGTTCTCAGTTGAGTAATGTGTAGTAAATTTTGTTAATGATATGCTCCTAGGATGAAGATTTACAACGATGAGTTCTTTAGCATCATCGTTGAGCAATTTAGGACTATCTAGATCTCTAGTCCAATTACCAAAATTAATTTCCTTAGGTCCACCCTCCATTGGGACAACTATGACTCCTAAATGATTAACCATAAGAACAATTTTCTTCCTTAAAACTCTACTTCGTACAATTCCTTCGTAACTATGTCGATGATGAAAACTCTCAAATAAATTCGCATAGAATAGTTGAACCAAAAGAAGATAAATTTTCACATTATTTGTCTTATAATCAATCAGGTTTCAAATTTGAGCTAAATTTTCTAATTAGTGGATATAAGAAGGATTGAAGTATTCGGCATTAACAAAAGTTCTTGAAATATTTTTAATCAAAAGATGTTTGTATCATTAAATTATCATCTTGTTGTGGCAAAGTCGTTCTTTTAGTTGATCTTAAAATAGGGCCTTAAAAAGTTGGTTGTGAAGAAGAAACCCTTTTTTCTTTCTGAAGCCTTTTGATTTATATGAAATTATGAAATTAGGTCTTCTAATTTTTGAAAGGAGGATTACATAATGAAGATGAAGAGGAGTAAAGGGAGTTAAGATGTGAAATTTTGCATAGGGAAATGTGTTCGATCGGAGAGAAATTCAAAATTTTCAATCGACCAATTGACTGGTTTTGTACAATCTTTTCAAGACTTTTCCAATAAGAAAAAAAATGTGTTCTTTGGGTATTTCAATCAATTGAGAAAGGTAATTGGTCAACTAAACTAGAGTTCGACTAACTAGTAATGCTTGTTTAGTCGACTGAATGTCTATTGGTTCACTTTTCATATATTCTTCTTTCTTCATAGGCCGACATGTGAGTTGTACAAAGGTTGACTATGATGTTTATGGGAGATGATCGACGTTGACTTGATGTTCATATAGGGTAGGAAATTTATGCTTTTGGATTTGTTGTGTGACAAGATGCATTCCCTAATACTCCTTGATTGCCAATGCGGCCTAATGGTACTTGCTACTTGTAACACACTTCTTCCCCTACACATGAGTTCGTTGCTCGATTTGCCTATATTTCTGTTTCCTCATTCTTTTGACTGTTATATATATATATATGTATGTATGCATGTATGTATGTATGTATGTATGTTTTCAAAATCCTTAATAAAACATTATATATAAAAAATGATATATATTTTTGTAACTTTTATTAATTATTTTACCTTCTCTTCTAAAAAAATGTTTTGAAAGATATAAGTTGTTTATTTTTGCTTTTCTAAAAATTGTTTTTACTTAGTTGACTATCCTTAGCTATTAGTCATATGTATCTATAATTTTTAATCTAGAAGAAGTTGAATTATAGGAATTTCTTGTCATATTTACACAAATTTCTCCAATGGAATATCCATATAGTGTTCCTCCTTCATTTATTGGTACCTGCAAATTATTCCGGTACCCACTTCTTACCTTAGGATTTGGAGGGTTATGTAGAAGTAACCATACTCACAAGGGTTTGGTAAAACCTTTGAAAATGAAATCATTATTAGGATTAATTTTAGATAGAAACTTTTATATATATTTATTTTAAATCAAACAATTATTTTTAAGTGCCCATATTTTGTTAGTCTTATTTTGGTTCGGTTTTGCTTGACTATGTATGGATTGCCTAATCGTAACCCACTTTTGAGCCATAGCAAATTTCAACTGGACTACGAAGATAGAAATAAGGATGAACTGATTCGGAAACTTGGAATCACACTAAGAGGGAATAAAGAAACACCTTAGAGAAATTTCAGATGGATTGGAGTCAAGGACATAGCTCGATGACAAGCTACATAGGTTGGTATCAACTTATAATGCCTCTCTAAATCACCTCCCAAACTCCATACTTCTCAACAGCTCGTAATCAAGTGGTTTTTCCATGATTTGGATGAGCAATTCCAAGGATTGACGAGAAGAAAGTGAAGAATGCAGCTATCGGAATGATCATTAGAATCAACCAAAAGTCGATGAAAAGGGCTTGGAACCTATCAACTAGAAGATAGAAGAGTAGAGCAAGAGTTGACATTGGATTTGGACCAATGATTATAGCTCGGTTTTGATCTATCTTGTTGGGTTTGTGCTCTGATTTCTCTTGTGCAATGCCAGGCTATCTCCTAGACTCTACTCCAAAAAGGGCTTCTAGACGTATAAACTTGTTTCTCTATAAATACTAGCCTTTGCAACCAAAAGGGATCTTCTTCTTCTATTCACTTGGGATATGATCTCTCTGCTATTGTAGATTCCTTCTTCTTCTTTAAATCTTACCTCTTCTGTATTAAAGTCGCCTAGGAAGTTATTATTTGTTGTTCTAGGATTTGATTAGCAAATCTCTTGTACTATTGACTCTCAAACAATCTAAAAACTACACTGTAAATCTAAGATCCACAAGATTGTGGTCATATCTGAGAAACATGTTGTAATCCAGAGAGAGACAACTAATAAAAAAGATTAAAGTGGATGTATGATAGATTACGCTGAACCACTATAAAAATTCTTATGTCTTCTTTTACTTTTCTTCTTTTTCCTTTATTTTTACTAGAACTGGTACTTTCATCTAAATTCTAGGTGTTGATCCATTTTATAGGTTAACATTTTAGTGATTTTACTAAGAAGGAAGCTGAATTTCACAACCTAAAGCTTGGATCAGAAATTTAGAGAAGATTAAGAGACATAAAGATAAATTTAAGGTTGGAGGAAGCCAACCAGATGGGGGCAAACCATGAGGTGTCCTAAAATTCTCATCAATCCATTTACGTGACCAGATAAGAGATAGATAAAATGATGAAGAAGATGCAAGATGGAGTGATTGTTAGACAACAGGCAATTATTAAACGATTTTTCTAAAGGTCGGGACAGTAAGGAATAGTTGGAGCTGTCGAAATATAGAACCAAGGACAAGGAGCTAATGCAAGAACATTTGAAGTTAGAGCGAAGCAAAATGAAACGATGTCCCCACAAACATGACAACTCGGTACCGACCCAAACCTACTCGGTACCAAGAGACCTATACTTCGGGCAATGTTGGTGTGACTATTAGGATGTTAGAAATGGATAGCTAGAGCTAGTAACACTAATCATAATGTGAATGAGCAATGACCAAAGGGATATGTACCAGAACTTTCTCGTAGGAACGGAGGACAAAATAAGACCATAGGAGTAGGTTAGAATGATAATGTGCAGCCAGAGGAGTACATGTCAGAGTTCTCGCATAGGAGTAGACGACAGAATGCAAATAGTGGTCTAGGACTTTCGTTAGATGATGACAATATGATGGCCGAGGTGATTAGAAAAATAGCTAAAGGTAGACCCCCAAACCAGAGTGTAGAGGACATAAACATGATTCCATTCACTTCTAATATCCAAAATGCGAGGAATCCTCCTAGTTTCAAGCTTTCGACATTGAAAATGTACGACAAAATGTCAGATCCGATGATTTATCTGATGAGGTATATCTAACATACGGAGGTGTTGGGTGCTTTTGAGGAGGTGGTGGGGCGGTGCTTTCCATTATACTTCACAGACTTGGCAGCTATGTGGTTTGAACAACTAGAGAATGGGTACATAAGCAATTGGACTTATTTAGTGAATAATTTCTTAAGATAGTTCAGAGTTCATGCCTCATGACTAAAGAACGTGATGATGCTATCAAGCATGAAACAAAGGGTCGGAGAACCCTAAAGAAGCTATTTGACAAAATTCAATGCGGTAGCTGTGGCCTTTGATTAAACGGATTCATCTATCGAGAGTCACGAGCAAAATAGGCTTCAAAGTTACACTGGAAAGGGATCCATCAATGGATCTTATGGAATTCTACCATGAAACTTGGAGATACTTGCGTCAGAAAGATGTCAAAGTTGAGAATGCTGATATTAATGTTGTGGATGATAACGGACTGTCCGGAGCATGAAACAGAGAAAATAAAGGGAAAAGTAGAGCTAGCGACGACTTTGGGAACCCGAAACGACAAAGGAGGGGGTCAAATTCTCTTCCTACATTGATTTAATAGAGAACCCTGAGAGCATATATCTGGACACTATGGGGTAGATCCCCTACCAAAAGCCATCCATAGGGGATTCGCTGATTGGGAGAGAAGGTCTAGAAAGTTTTGCATCTTCCATGAGCTGGAAGCACATGGAACAAACGTGTGCCGACACCTTCGTGGTATGATAGAAGAACTAGATCAAATAAACCAACTGCAACAGCATAAGAAAAACTGACCTACAGTTAAAGCAGCCACCGTCTATGATGAATGCTTCTAGGAACAACTAGGGATCTGGTCTGAGACTCGAAATACCATGATTGGAATGGTCAGGAGTCGGGTTCGATTCCCTCGCTTTGCTTTTTCTTGCTTTAAGTAATCAGGATATTAATCACATCAGACTGCTTACATGTGTAGAAAGAGGCCTAGATTGGTCTCTTAACTCGCTCCGAGTCAGGTGTCTGACATGACTAACTATGATAATAATAATCTCAGACCGCTTATACATGTATGAGACCTAGATTGGTCTCTAGGCACACTCTAAGTCGGATATCTGGGGCATATAATTAGGATTTCTACTTGTTTGTTTTGATTTGAATATTAGACTTTTGAAAAAATCATATTGAATGTGATGACTAATATTGACCACTTTAAGTTCTGTTTGGAGAAACAGGACCAGAGTGCAGGGTGCAGGTCCCCTCATTGGAGAGTTAATGGATGGGCTTGTATGATATTGATTGCTTTAAGTCCAATCTAGAAAGATATAACTGGAGTGTAGGGTGCAGGTCCACTCGCTGGAGAGTGAGCGGATGGACTTGTACGATATTAATCGCTTTCTCATCCTAAGAGATGGGATTGTAGTGTAGGGTGCAAGTCCCTTCATTGGAGAGCGAGCGGATAGACTCGTATGATACTGATCGCTTTAAGTCGTATCCAAAGAGATGGGATTGGAGTGCAAGGTGCAAGTTCCTTTATCGGAGACCGAGTGGATGGACTTGTACGAAAACTAAGTCCCCTCACTAGAGAGGGAGCAAAAGGGCCTGCTTGGTCATTGAATTCCTTTACCGAAGAGCAACCAAACTCAACAAGGACCAGAAGGTCAAGAATTTTAAACGATCTAAAGAGATCGAAACCTTTGATTGAATGTGAAACAATCTGAAGAGATCGATCCTTAGAATGTATATATATTTGATAAGAGGTTTTGTACACCTTGTAATTAGATTAAAACAGATAAATACTGGATGAACACAGGATGATTTTGATATATGATGTAATAACTCCAAATGAAATAGAAATGGTTATGATATATTAACAACATTTAAGCAAGAGCTAGAGTCCTTAGAATTAATGGGCCAAGAGCGACCCTTGATTTACAGAGGGATCCAAATGAACTGGATGATTCACAAAGATTATGATCAATGGATCATTGGAGAGCAAAACTATCGAAGACTTATTGCTAGAACTTATTCTTGAGCAAAGCACGCCTTACATTCAAAAGGCGTACTTGACTCAAGTGTTAACCCTCTTTTGAGCCAAAGTAGATTTCAATTGGACTTAGAAATCTAAACAAGGAGAAACAATTCGAAAACTTGGAAGCACACTTAGAGCGAATAGGGAAACACATTGGAGAAATTTTAAATGGATTGGAGCCAAGGACATAGCTCGATGCCGAGCTACATAGGTAGGTACCGACCTATAATTCCTCTTTGGATCACTTTCCAAACTCCATACTTCTGCAATAGCTCGTGATTACATGGTTTTTTCCCCATGATTTGGATGAACAATTCCAAGGATTGACAAGAAGAAAGCAAAGAATGCAATTATCGGAAAAAACACTAGAATCAACCAAAAATCGATAAAAAGAGCTTGGAACCTATCAACTAGAAGATAGAAGAGCAGACCAAGAGTTGAAGTTAGATTTGGACCAACACTTATAGCTCGGTACCAAGCTATATAGGTCGGCACCAATCTATCTTGTTGGGTCGTGGTGCTTTGATTTCTCCTGTGCAATGCCGGGCTATCTCCTAAACTATACTGCATGCGGGCTTTTGGATCTATACAACTGTTTCTCTATAAATATTAGCCTAACTGCAATGAAATATGATCTTCTTCTCTACACTTGGGATCTGCTCTCTCTGACATTGAAGACTCCTCCTCCTTCTTTGCATCTTACCTCTTCTCCATTGGAGTCACCTAGGAAGATACAATTTGTTGTTCTGGGACTTAAATCAGCAAATCTCTAGTACTAGTGACTCTCAAATACTCTAGAAACTCCATTGTAAATATAAGATCCACTAGATTGTGGTCAGATCTAAGATAACTAGTTGTAATCTAGAGATGTAACTACTAACAAAAAAGATTAAAGTAGATGTAGGTCGGAGATTACACTGAACTGCTATTAAAATTCTTCTATCTTCTTTTACTTTTTTTGCTTTTTGCTTTATTTTTTTCCTAGAACTAGTGCTTTCATTTGAATTCTGAGTGTTGATCCATTTTTGGGGTTAACACTAACATGGTGTATAATAAAGCATATTTCTTAGAGTTAGATTTATCTATACCATTATATTATTAGCGAGTTTGGTTTCAAGGGCGCATAAGCCTCCTTGATTTTTTGTCAACTGAACGATCGGGTTTTATATTATTTCCATCTCCTACCAGCTCTTCGCTTTATCCTTTTCCTCCATCTAAAAATTCCATTCTCCCCATCCCTAATCTCCTTTTCCCAATTTCTTACGTCTGAAATCCATCTATTCTCCTTACTCTTATCTCCTCTTCCATTGGAAATCGATAAATTCCCTTCCATTTCTGCCGTCTTCGTTCCTTTACCATCATTTCTACCCCCCATCGAAATATTGTACAAACCCTAGCCTCAATGCCTTACCCGTTTATTCCTCTCCATTGATTTCCTCTATAGCCATTCCTTGCTCGCCCATGCTTTTCGTACGCTTCCACTTTATTATTGCTCGGCCATAAATGAACAGAACGATGTTGTTCTCATCTTGCTCGCATTTTAGGTTGTAACAACCCGCATATTTTTTGATTTTATATTTAAATATTTTATTCAAATATTTTATCGATACTCGAAAATTAGTTTGAAAAGCTACTTTTTGCATACAGTCAAATTAGGACTCGGGTCCACTTCCATTGAGTTCAAAACGCCGTTTGCGATCTTTTTGAGTATAAACTTTGATATGTTTTGGAGTTAGAGGAATTTTTCCACTTTTTACTTAGGGCTTTGGTTTGGGCTGAGCCCAATAACTCCACTTATGTATTCAGTCCCAACCCTCTCCTCTTCATTTACTTCCCTTCTATTTTCCTAATACTCAAGCTTTTATAACAATGGAGAGCGGAAGGGAAATTGAAACTCAAGCCCTAGTATTCTTTTGCAAATCAAGCTCTAGCTCCAAACTAATAGAAGAACTCATTGGTAAGCCTTCTCTTCATCTTCTCCAACTCCCTCTCTCTTGAATTTCAGAAATTCCTAAACCTAACTTTGGGAATGTTCTTCTTTTTGAGCATAGATTCAAGCTCGTTTGAGTTGTGTTGAAGAGTGGTTGATTCCCCCTTTGCTTTCAAGCTTCTTCTTCATTTGTTTGGGTTCAAAGGTGAGATTTTTATCTCACGTCTTTGTCTATAATTATCTTCGATTGTTAGGTATGAATTCCTAACACTTATTCTTGTGCAATTGATTTTGGTTTGGATTGATTTGGTGTATATTCCAATTTTTGATGTTTTGAAATCAAAATCTATGAAAATCCTTTTATGAATATTTGGACATTGATATTTGAGGTGTATCGAAGGGCCGTTAAGGCTGGGTTGTCGCTGGACGTAAATCCTTAGTCGTCGTTGCTCGTCCGATGGCTTCCAGTATTTATTTCGGCCATTTTTGGTCTAGGTTCAGGGAATGCCCTGAACCCCAGTTTCAGACGTTTGAAACGTTAGATTCAGACGTCTGAATATTACACTGGAAAGATTTGTATTCCCAGATTCAGACGTCTGAATTTATATTACAGACGTCTGAATTAGTTTGTTTTGGATCAGAAAGGAAATAGGCTAAAAATTGCCTATTTCAGACGTCTGAAATATATGGTTCAGACGTCTGAAATATACTCTGGAAAACTTTTGGTTTTCCAGATTCAGACGTCTGAATCCTTGATTTCAGTCGTCTGAATCTGTAGTCTTTTGCCTATTTGCCTATTTAGCTTGAATTTCCAACTTTAATCGATTCGTGTTGATTCCCTTTTTGTTGTTATCATTTATTATTGACTTTGATGACATTTTTTTCGTCATTTTTGGGAATATCCACTTCGATGGATTCCGTAATCGATTTCTTTGGATTTTATTCACATCTTCGAATGTGAATTTTGATGATTGATTGTTTCTACAATCATTTCTATGATTTGCACTTTAAAAATAGAAAGGTTTCAATACGACTAGTAAATATCAGAACTCTTTCATCAAAATAATTTCAACACTATTTTATTACAAAGCTCGTTTCTTAAACCGTTTTCCAATCTACTAGTATATACAAACCTTTACCTCACTCGGATGAGAAATCTAATTAAACGACTTGGTAAAACGAGTGGTATGAAACGCTTGCGTTTGCTTCGTCGCTTAATTCTTGGACTTGTTCGATTGAATCTTTTGTGACAATTTCCTAGTGAAGATTTACAGTTTGTTCGTAAATATTTAAGTTAAGCAAGTGGTTATGGGACATGAAGCTAAACTTTTATATTTACTAACTTAGTGTAATTGACACTCCTCGGTGATCATGACGATCATTTTTATGATTTAGACTAGCAATTGTGCGATGTCTCTTTGACTGCAAGGTTAGACTAGGCCTCATCTGTGTGATTTCGACTCACACCTATTTATCTGCGAGGTTAGTCTAGACACCATTTGTGTGATTTCGATTCACACATATCTTTTCTGTGTGCGAGGTTAGACTAGACACCATTTGTATGATTTCGACTCACACATATCTCTTTGTCTGCAAGGTTAATCTAGACCTCATCTGTGTGATTTCGACTCACACATATGGGGTAGCTCCCCATGGTCTTCGGACCGTCATGTGATAGGCCTCTTTCTCTTTTTATGATTTCTGGATTTCGTGTGTTGAACTCTGGAATTTATGCTTCACCAATTTTAGTGATTTTCATTGATATGATTTATCAATTTTTGTGCATTGGTGAATTCATGTGTCATTGACTTGTTGTGAATACAAGTTTTGGGTATGAAACCCTTTTTGGATCTTTGTGAAGATTCTTGTAATATTGAACGATCTTTTGTTGATCATCATTTGCATGCTTATAGTAGTATGCCATTATGGATATTATATGTTTATGCCATATCTTTTACTTTATATCATGTCATCTGATATTTATAGATAGACTGATCCGTTTATTATTTTCTTATAAATAATACTCGGGTCAGACCGAGATGTTACAGGTGCTTCTGTTTGACTTCTCTTCTGGGATTTGCTACTCTGACTTTTGGCTAACTATTTAGATTAGCAGTTTTTGTTATATACACTTGAGATATAGACTCACAGCTATATTGTTTTGTATAGCACGTGTTGCTATTCTTTTGTATTATTGTGGATCTTTTTGACCACTACTCTGATATATACTTTCATGTGTTAGTTATATATATTCATATCTTCTTCCGCCTTTGTGATATGAATTATCTGTGACTGATTTATGTTATGTTTATTTCTATATTTGTTTCCGAAGATTATTATAGCCACTGTGAAGTAGCTTTGAGTTTGTAACGGTGTGTCGGATTTCCTCCCGAATGCGTTATACTATCCGCCATAGCGGTGCTCGCACAAAGCAATTGCACGGATGGTCGCTCCTCAACAGCCTTATTCTCCGCGCTAGTTGACGGCATTGCTCCATAGTGTCCTTGGCTAGCGTTGGTATAGAGGTGGGGCGTCACAGCTTGGTATCAGAGCCAAATTTCGGAACGATGTAGAATAATTTAACAACGATCACCGTCCTAAGTCCACCTTAGGAGTTATGTCTTAGGATTAATTCGAGTCGTCGTACCGATTCATCCTATATCCTTTATGATTCCTTGTTTTATCTAGCAAGATTCTTGATATTCATTAGTGAATAACCTTTTTTTCTCTTCTTTCTTTCTTAAGGAAGAGAAATGGTTAGACCTGGTCGTCCCAGAGCTGGACCATCTAGTGCTCCACCCCATGATGGAGTTTTTATGACTACCCAGCAACTTCTTGACCTTGTCACGAATGCTCAAGCAGCTGGTTCTAATCCGGAACCTACTCACCCTAAATCTGGGTTTGCACGTTTGTGCAATGATTACACCAACCTGGGTGGGAAGCCATTTAAAGGTTCTGAAACTATCATCGAGGTCCAGGCTTGGTTGAGGACCTGCGATTGAATCTTCATTCGCATGAATCTCGTCGATCTTCACCGTGTTTAGGTGGCTTCCAGTATGCTCCAAGAGAGAGCATTGGACTGGTACGAACTTCTTATTTCTGAGATTAATGAAGAGGATCTCACCTGGGAGCAATTCCAGGAACGCTTCGAATTAAAATTCGTGCCAGAAGCAGAGAAAGTGACATTGGCTCGACGTTTCATAGACCTTGTTCAGGGTGAAGCCTCCGTGACTGATTATGTTGCATCCTTCGAGTCACTTTCCAAATATGGGGTTGAATACATCAACACCCCATTGAAGAAGAACCAAAGATTTGTCTATGGCTTAAACAAAAATCTCAAGAAGCCATTACTTCTAAAATTAGAAGTTCCCTTCGACCAACTCATTGATATCGCTCTTCGTCTTAAAGAGGCGGATAGGGAAAGTGATGCTGAAGTGGTGGGTTCCAAACCAAACTTCAACAACAAAAAGAGGCCAAACAAATTCAAAGGCCCTTATCCCAACAAAAAGAGTAAGCAAGCAACTCCTGCTGCAAAGGCTCCTTCTCCTAGTAGTAGGAAATGCTTCAATTGTGGGTCTAGGGATCATTTTGCGAACAAGTGTTCAAAAGTTGAACCCCGTTGTTGTCGCTATTGTAAGAGCCCGGATCATTATATACATCAATGCCTCAAACTTGAAGGCAAGAAGGAGGGAAAGTTAAATGTTGCTCAAGCCCCTGGCAACACATCTCGTGGTCAAGGTATATCTTATTCTATCCTTGATGGTATTATTATATTTCATGATAAACATATTCGAGTTCTCTTTGATACGGGTGCATCCCACTCTTTTATATCAAAGGAACTTGTCGATACCTTTTATTTAAGTGTTGTTGCTTTAATGACTTCTTTAAGAATTGTGATTCCGGTTGGTGGATCCACAACTCTTAGCTTGCTTTGTAAAGATGTGGAGATTATTTTATGCGATTTTTCCTTCCTAGCCGATTTGCATCTCATGCGTTATTTAGGCTTTGGAATGATTTTGGGAATGGATTGGCTTAACCGTTATGAAGCTCACATCCTATGTCCCGAGCGGACTATTTATCTCCGACACCCGCAATCTGTAAAGCAGATTTCTATTATTCTTAAAGATTCAGATTCTTCTTTGACGGCATCTTTATATTCTTTAAATCCTCGTGATGACGATAATGATGATGAGGAAGATGTCATTGCTCTTATTCACGTTGTTCGTGAATTTTCCGACATATTTGAGCCCGTTTTAGGATTGCCACCTAAGCGAGCAATTGAGTTCAAAATTAATATTATCCCTGGAGCTCAACCTACTAATCATCCTCCTTATCGCATGTTTAATAAGGAGAATGAGGAGATGCGCAAACAATTATCCGAATTGGTGACGAAGCAATTTATTCGCTCTAGTTCCTCGCCTTGGGGAGTTTCGGCTATTTTCGTGAAGAAATCCGATGGTATGCTTAGACTTTGCGTTGACTACCGCAAGCTTAATGATCTTACTATCAAAAATAAATATCCTTTAGCTCGGATTGATGATCTATTTGACCAACTTAGCTGTGCTAGAGTCTTTTCACAATTGAACTTGTCTACCGGTTTTCATCAGCTTCGTATCGCTGAGGATAGCATTCCTTTGACATCGTTCCGTACCCGTTATGGATCTTATGAATGTCTTGTTATGCCATTTGGTTTAACGAATGCTCCAGCTTATTTCGTTGACCTTGTGAATCAAGTTTTCAAAGATTTTCTCGATCGATTTGTTCTCATCTTCATTGATGATATTCTTGTGTATTCAAAAACCGAGGAGGAACATGAAAAGCATCTTCGGATTGTGTTGGAAACTCTTAGGAGTAATCATTTAAAAGCAAAATTTTATAAATACCATTTTTGGCAATCTCGTGTGAAGTTTCTCAGTCATATTATTTTCGAATCCGGAATTTTCGTGGATCCTTCGAAGATTGAAGCGATTCAAGATTGGAAAAGACCTGAGAGTGTGACTAAAATCCATAGCTTTCTCGGATTGGCGGGCTATTACCGTCATTTTATTAAAGACTTTTCTAAAATTGGCGTGCCTCTCACTAGCTTAACAAAGAAAGGTGTTAAATACGTTTGGTCGAACAAATGTGAAGCTTCTTTCCAGAAATTAAAGGAACTCCTTTCCGATGCTCCTATTCTTGTGATTCCCGATGAAAACCAAGATTTTATTATTTATACCGATGCTAGTCGCATTGGTTTGGGTGTCGTTCTTATGCAAAAAGAACGTGTTATTGCTTATGCTTCTAGGCAATTGAAGCCGGCCGAGACTAGATATGCCACACATGATTTAGAACTCGCGGCTATTGTTTTCGCTCTTCGGATTTGGCGTCATTATCTTTTAGGAGAGAAATTTGTTCTTTATACCGATCATAAGTCTTTGAGGTATTTATTTTCTCAAAAGGAACTTAATTTTCGTCAACAATGTTGGCTCGAGTTCCTTGCTCCTTATGATCTTGATATTCTTTATACCCCCGGTAAGGGTAATCGTGTCGCCGATGCTCTTAGCCGTAACCAATAAGCAGTTGTTTCTATGATGATATCTGAATGGAACGATCTCGAGATCTTATCCACTAGTGAGATTCGAGACCGCGTATCCGATTTATGCTCATCATTTGTTTTATGTAGCCTTGAGGCTCATCCTTCTCTTTTAGACCGCATTCTTGAAGCTCAAAGGCTAGATGCCGACTTGGCTCTTCTTGGCCAAAATTATAAGGATAGAATTGATATTGAAGGTTTGAAAGACTTTGATATTGATTCTCGTGGCGGCATTCGAAAATTTGGTAGACTTATCGTGTCAAATATTAGTGATTTTCGAAAAGACATTTTAGAAGATTCCCATCGTTCTAAATTTACCATTCATCCCGATAGTAGTAAAATGTATGCGGATATGAAGCGACTTTATTATTGGGAGGGAATGAAACTTGACATCGCTAACTTCGTTAAGTGTTGCAGGACTTGCCAACTCGTTAAGGCCGAACATCAAAGGCCCGGTGGGTTATTGCAACCTTTAGAAATTCCAATGTGGAAGTGGGACCAAATTTCCATGGATTTTATTGATGGCCTTCCCCGTTCTCGTTCGGGTCATGATAGCTTATGGGTGATTGTTGATAGACTTACTAAATCTCCCCATTTTATTCCCATTCAGTCTAACCGAACTGTTCCTCTTTTGGCCAAACTTTTTGTCAAAGAAATTGTTAAATTGCATGGAGTTCCTACTTCTATTATCAGCGATCGTGATCCATTGTTTACTAGTGGATTCTGGAAGAGTCTTCAAAAAGCTTTAGGAATGAAGCTTAATTTTAGCACCACTTATCACCCCCAGTCCGATGGACAAACCGAGCATGTGAATCAAACTCTTGTAGATCTTCTTCGTGCTTGTGTGCTTGATTTCGGTGGAAGCTGGGAAGACCATATTCCTCCTGTTTAATTTTCCTATAATAATAGCTTCCAATCTAGTATTGGTATGGCACCTTTCGAGGCACTCTACGGAAGGCCATGCCGATCTCCTTCTTGTTGGCTTGAGGCCGGTGAGAGGCTGGTTTTAGGTCCAGACTTTATTCGTGATTCCACAGAAAAGATTGAACTTATTCGACATAGGATGAAAGAAGCCCAGAGTAGACAAAAATCCTATGCCGATAATCGAAGAAGGAGATTAGAATTTTCTGTTGGAGATCTTGTTTTTATTCGTGTTTCACCTATGAAAGGTGCTGTACGTTTCAGTTGGTCAGGAAAGTTAGCACCTCAATATATTGGGCCATTTCCTATCACTGAACGTATTGGTTCCATGGCTTATCGTCTATCATTACCGGCTCAGTTTTCTGCCATGCATGACGTGTTTCACATTTCACAATTACGGAAATGTCTTTGAGATTTCGATTCTATTCTTGAGCCCGGTGTTGTGTAAGAGATTGAAGTTTCGCCGAATTTAACTTATGAGCAACATCCTATTCGAATTATTGCTTCGGAGGTCAAACGCCTTCGAAATAAAGATGTCCCGCTTGTGAAAGTTCAATGGTCTTCAAATCCTAAGGATTGTTCTTGGGAATCTAGAGAGTTCATTGAGCGAACACATCCGGACTTACTTTCCCGCGCTCTTTAAGGTGAACCTTTTATTTCAGATTTCTTTTGTGTTGAATACGCTCTCGTGGTTGTTACTATATATCTTCTTCTTAAATATTGCGAGGACGCAATTTTTTTAAGGAGGGGAGTCTGTAACAACCCGCATATTTGTCGATTTTATATTTAAATATTTTATCGATACTCGGAATTTAGTCCGAAAAGCTACTTTTTGCATACGGTCGAATTAGGACTCGGGTCCACTTCCATTGAGTTCAAAACGCCGTTTGCGAACTTTTTGAGTATAAACTTTGATATGTTTGTAGTTAGAGGAATTTTCCCACTTTTTACTTAGGGCTTTGGTTTGGGCTGAGCCCAATAACTCCACTTATGTATTCAGTCCCAACCCTCTCCTCTTCATTTACTTCCCTTCTATTTTCCTAATACTCTAGCTTTTATAACGGAGATTGGAATGAGAAATTGAAACTCAAGCCCTAGTATTCTTTTGCAAATCAAGCTCTAGCTCCAAACTAATAGAAGAACCCATTGGTAAGCCTTCTCTTCATCTTCTCAAACTCCCTCTCTCTTGAATTTCAGAAATTCCTAAACCTAACTTTGGGAATGTTCTTCTTTTTGAGCATAGATTCAAGCTCGTTTGAGTTGTGTTGAAGAGTGGTTGATTCCCCCTTTGCTTTCAAGCTTCTTCTTCATTTGTTTGGGTTCAAATGTGAGATTTTTATCTCACATCTTTGTCTATAATTATCTTCGATTGTTAGGTATGAATTCCTAACACTTATTCTTGTGCAGTTGATTTTGGTTTGGATTGATTTGGTGTATATTCCAATTTTTGATGTTTTGAAATCAAAATCTATGAAAATCCTTTTATGAATATTTGGACATTGATATTTGAGGCGTATCGAAGGGCCGTTAAGGCTGGGTTGTCGCTAGACGTAAATCCTTAGTCGTCGTTGCTCGTCCGCTGACTCCCGGTATTTATTTCGGCCATTTTTGGTCTAGGTTCAGGGAATGCCCTGAACCCCAGTTTCAGACGTCTGAAACGTTAGATTCAGACGTCTGAATATTACACTGGGAAGATTTGTGTTCCCATATTCAGACGTCTGAATCTATATTTCAGACGTCTGAATTAGTTTGTTTTGGACCAGAAAGGAAATAGGCTAAAAATTGCCTATTTCAGACGTCTGAAATATAGGGTTCAGACGTCTGAAATATACTTTGGAAAACTTTTGGTTTTCCAGATTCAGACGTCTGAATCCTTGATTTCAGACGTCTGAATCTGTAGTCTTTTGCCTATTTGCCTATTTAGCTTGAATTTCCAACTTTAATCGATTCGTGTTGATTCCCTTTTTGTTGTTATCATTTATTATTGACTTTGATGACATTTTCTTCGTCATTTTTGGGAATATCCACTTCGATGGATTCCGTAATCGATTTCGTTGGATTTTATTCACATCTTCGAATGTGAATTTTGATGATTGATTGTTTCTACAATCATTTCTATGATTTGTCACTTTAAAAATATAAAGGTTTCAATACTAGTAGTAAATATCAAAACTCTTTCATCAAAATGATTTCAACACTATTTTATTACAAAGCTCGTTTCTTAAACCGTTTTCCAATCTACTAGTATATACAAACCTTTACCTCACTCAGATGAGAAATCTAATTAAACGACTTAGTAAAACAAGTGGTATGAAACGCTTGCGTTTGCTTCGTCGCTTAATTCTTGGACTTGTTCGATTAAATCTTTTGTGACAATTTCCTAGTGAAGATTTACAGTTTGTTCGTAAATATTTAAGTTAAGCAAGTGGTTATGGGACATGAAGCTAAACTTTTATATTTACTAACTTAGTGTAATTGACACTCCTCGGTGATCATGACGATCATTTTTATGATTTAGACTAGCAATTGTGCGATGTCTCTTTGACTGCAAGGTTAGTCTAGGACTCATCTATGTGATTTCGACTCACACCTATTTATCTGCGAGGTTAGTCTAGACACCACGTGATTTCGACTCACACATATCTTTTTTGTCTGCGAGGTTAGACTAGACACCATTTGTGTGATTTCGACTCACACATATCTCTTTGTCTGCAAGGTTAGTCTAGACCTCATCTGTGTGATTTCGACTCACACATATGGGGCAGCTCCCCATGGTCTTCGGACCGTCATGTGATAGCCTCTTTCTCTTTTTATGATTTCTGGATTTCGTGTGTTGAACTCTGGAATTTATGCTTCACCAATTTTAGTGATTTTCATTGATATGATTTATCAATTTTTGTGCATTGGTGAATTCGTGTGTCATTGACTTGTTGTGAATACAAGTTTTGGGTATGAAACCCTTTTTGGATCTTTGTGAAGATTCTTGTAGTATTGAACGATCTTTTGTTGATCATCATTTGCATGCTTATAGTAGTATGCCATTATGGATATTATATGTTTATGCCATATCTTTTACTTTATATCATGTCATCTGATATTTATAGATAGACTGATCCGTTTATTATTTTCTTGTAAATAATACTCGGGTCAGACCGAGATGTTACAGGTGCTTCTGTTTGACTTCTCTTCTGGGATTTGCTACTCTGAATTTTGGCTAACTATTTAGATTAGCAGTTTTTGTTGTATACACTTGAGATATAGACTCACAGTTGTATTCTTTTATATAGCACGTGTTGCTATTCTTTTGTATTATTTGGATCTTTTTGACCACTACTCTGATATACACTTTCATGTGTTAGTTATATATATTCATATCTTCTTCCGCCTTTGTGATATGAATTATCTGTGACTGATTTATGTTATGTTTATTTCTATATTTGTTTCCGAAGATTATTATAGCCACTGTGAAGTAGCTTTGAGTTTGTATCGGTGTGTCGGATTTCCTTCCGAATGCGTTATACTATCTGACATAGCGGTGCTTGCACAAAGCAATTGCACGGATGGTCGCTCCTCAACAGCCTTATTCTCCGCGCTAGTTGACGGCATTGCTCCGTAGTGTCCTTGGCTAGCGTGGGTATAGAGGTGGGGAGTCACATAGGTATTTCAAGTCATTTATTTTCATTGATTTCTTTCAATTATCGCGATTCGTTTAACTTTTTATGTTGGTCTTCTTCCTTGAACTAACTTATTTCAGTTGTTTTCACTATTTGCTGCCGATGCCTATGATTTATATCCGGCCTCACTGATTCCTTCACTGCCTTCAAACGAGTTTCAGGTATGATTTTCTTTCATTTTAATGATTCATTTTCTAATTACCGAGGTACAAATTCCTATTTATTAGACCGAGTAATTGGATTGACTGTACTCAATATTTTCTTTGGAACTTTATCAAAAAAAACTTTCTTCAGAACTTCTTTTAAGATATGTGATTGCTTTTCTTATATTCCAGTTATTGTTATAGTAATTAGCAATGATGGAAATTAGTATGATTTTTTAAATTTTATCAATCAATTTAGGGATGGCATATGAAAAATTCTCTATATCTCATTGTGTGACATGTTTTTCCTCAAAGATAATAACTTAAATATTAAAAAATAAAAATGTATAATTTATTGATTTTTTAACTTACTAATATATTTCAGGTTTATGTGTGAAATGTAGTCATTTTAAACTGATTCGGTGCTAAAAAGTTTCATAGGAGCATCTCTCAAGGTATAAAACGATATGACATTGTAAATTCTAAGAATACATATATAACGCCTCTGTTTCTAATATTAGAAGAAATAAGTTATGTAATAAAGAAATTAATTATCTGTCCAAAATGATAACATTACCGATATGATATATGGACAATGTTGTCCAAAAGGATAACATTATCGGATATGATATATATGGAACAATGCTTTTATCACCCTATAGCGATTACACGATCGCTAACAATAAAATCCAGTTATGTACATGTGTAACATTCTTGGGTTTTAGCCCGAATTAAATTGATAGTAAATTCAATTTTTGGAATTAAATTATGAAATTATTGGTAATTAATTTTGAATTTTTGGATTTGAAATTCTATGATAAATATTTCATAAATAAATTGGATTTAAAATCTCTATATATAAGAATATATTTGAAACATTAATATATAAATAAAAACATAAACAAGCATTTACGCAAGTGCAATAAGTAGTTGTATATTTTTAAAGATATGAAACTACAGATATATATCTCCTTTGAAATCAATGAGTTAAATATAGTTTGTATAAACATAAAAATATATTTCCTAAATTAATATAGAATGAGGGTTTAACATGAATAGTTGTTTATAAAATTAAGCAATATATTTAAACGAAGGGTTCAAACACAAATTGTTTTCATATTGACAAGTTAATAAAACAAAGGGGTAAAACATAAAAATATGTAACTTTGACAATTGTGAATTATATAATTCATGTGTTGACAAATGTTTAATGAGTAAAACATAAATTAACATGTGTTAGCAACATTTTACAAGTAGCAAAAGATAAATTTTCTCTTTTAATTTGAATACAGAAAACATTCATGAAAAAGAAAGAACCATGTTACTTTCACTTTCCCAAGTCTTCATCATCAAACCTGAAGATTGAAAACAAATTATAAAGCCTAAAAAACCCAAAGAAAAGTCCTGATTCAACTCAAAACCTTCATCTATTCAACCCGAATCTAAAGTTTAAGCAACCTGAATCAAAGTAAACCAGATCCTCATTACAAAGGAAATGAATTCAAGGGTTCAGCTTCAATTGGAAAATCAAACAACTGAAACAAAGATCCTCTCCAAATCTTAAAACCTAGAATGATAAACTCAGGTAATTCAAGAAAAACCATAATTAAAATTAAAATTTAAAATCTGGAGCAATTAAAACCATAATTAACTTCAGTATTCTCATCCTGAGGAAATGATGATCAAAACAAAAATCAAAATCTGGAAAATCTCAGATCAAAAGCCAGAGCAGTTTAAAATTGCAAGTTCCAGGCAAATGTAACAGCCCGCAAATCAGTAGCCCTTGAGTCATCAATAATTTACTTAAATCAACTCAAGTCGTACAGAAATACGAACCATTTGGGTTAAAGAAGAGAAGGTAGAAGAAGAGAAAACAAAAAACAACAACAGAATCTTACCATCGTAGCGGAATAAAATATAATATATATATATATATATATATATATATATATATATATATATATTTCAATGATCTTTACACAAAACAAATATAACTGTTTAGATATTACATCATCAGAGTACATCAATCACAGTTCAACAACAACAACATACAAATGGATACACAGCAACTCAACACAACGGAAAATGAATATAAACAAGTACGGAAGTACGTATCGTCATCCTGCTTGTCTCCTGAGCTCCACAGCATCACATCCTGTATTCTATAATACTTGGTCTGACCCGAGCATTATAGTTAAATAACACCCGAGTCAGTCTGGAATAACAGCGTGAGAAAATCACACCCAATTGATTATTAAAGTTTCAAAAATCCTTTGAAAAACAAAGCATCTCGTAAGACCATGCCACAAACAAACATGTCGGGTTTTTACCTTACGATAGCTAAAACAATTTTTATAGAAATCCTCTGATATTATAATAGGGTCTATATACAAATACTTATAAAATAGCCGAAATTGTTACATCTATTAAATTCCAGCTACTAGCCACAGAGTGGGTAATACAAACAAAATTCGTACAAGGCACGTAGGGAGAATGGATTTCCAACTAATGACTAGGTACTGGGGTACCACCTGCCACAGTACGGGGCCTAGATCACCGTACTGAGGAGTATGCCTTCTCCTCTGCAACACAAGGCCGGGACTACCCCTTACTGGATAATCCCGAGTGAGATCACCCCGCGGTTGGGATCAGCAACTACCCATTAAGCCGAAATAAAAAGGGACATCTAGACAGGGATGACCTCACCCTGCTTGGGTGCTACCCACCTAGCCTTGCTGCATAACCCCTGATTTTCAGTCATTCCCATTTGATGAGGCTTGAGGCTAAGCGTTACATTTATAGAACATATCTCTTAGAATGCCCATCGTCCACCTGACGATGTTTGCGAAAGCATTCATCCATACAAGTCCGTCCCGGGTTCGAACAGAACCGAAGGCACTATTCCTACTACATCCGTTTTGGAAATATCCTCAGGATTAGTAGCGACTAGCCCTTGCACTTCACTGCTCCATCTTCGAATCCCAAATCGTTTTCACGAAACGTACAAACCGGATCGAAGTAGTTTTCGAGAAATAAATCTCGATCCCGGTCTCTTCGAAACGATCAACGCAGTTGTCCAATATTGATAGTCAGTTATTTAACTATCAATTAATATTCACAACATCCATCTAAAAATAAATAATGTTACAAATTATTTATTTACCTCAAAGTATCTTCACAAGATATATTTCTATTTTCAATCCTTTGAAAATAGTTTCAAACCATACTTTCTTGCCCAGAATAAACCTTCCCAAATATTCTCTATCTCCTCTGAAATCACCAAGCACAAAACTAGATTTTAAATAATTTAAAATCACTTTACTCTGAAATATACTTTAAAACATTCAAGTTTAAATTACTTTAATAATTTGTTGAAAATACATACTATATGAATGTTTGAAAATAAGGTTGCTTACTAAAATATAAAACTAGATTTCTACTTTTAAAAACAAAATACTAAGTTACTTCTTAATAATTACTGCTAAAATAGATTAAAAGAAAATACTTACTTTAGAATTTAAATATTTAGAAATAATAAATTTTTCAAAACATACTTTTTTTTAAACAATTTAAACTTTTAACTTATATTTAAAAATTACTTTGAAAACGTACTTGGTTATTCAGGGAAAATTTCCAATCTCAATCACTTAAATCAGTTTCCAAATTGATTCCCAATTTATTCCATTTGAAATAAGCTTCTTTAATTACTCAGTTTATTTCAAAATTCGTTAATTATGCACTAAATTATTATTGTTATTATTTTCCATTTGATTTTATATCTTTTAACTTGAAATATACAAATTTCAGCTTTTCCCAATTTCTTCTTTATTCTTTTTAATAATTTAAGTCTTAAATATTAAACAAATGTTTTGTTCTTTTAAAATATTAATGCTGAAGTTTAAAATTCATAAATATTTTGTTAATTCAAATTTCCTTTCCATATACGGAATTTTATTTATTAGAATTTAGAACTACTATTATTCTTAATTTATTTAAAATTTCTACAATTATTTCACTTACAAATTCTCTTCGTTTTATTTCCAAAATCCAATTCTATATATCTTGAGAACTTAGTGCACCGGAATATATTAAGCGAAACCATAACATCCAATTCCAATTATCAATAATATTCATCACAGAATATAAAATAATCACATCAGAGGGTATTACATAATTTAAATAAATGTTGAGGGATCCAGTTGGATCCCTCCAACCTGTTTTCCCTGCATCCACAGACGTTAGCACAACATAAAAACCAATCCCAAAATATACCACACTATAGCACATCAATTTCAATCATTCAAACAATTATTTAAATTTAATCATTTAAATTTAATCGTTTAAATTTAAATTTAACTGAGTGAGATTAACTCGCCTTTTTTTTTCATTTGCAATCCACTTCCATCTCGACTAGTCCCTTCACGATTTTGGACCTTGTACAACATTTTATGTTTATTAATATTCGAACAAATCAAATGATCACTTATCACTTAAATAACTTGAAGGAATCAATTTATCATTTATTAATTTAATTTATGAAATTCCAAATGATTGTTAGCCTAACTTAGTTTACATTTCCTTTCTGCCTAATTTATAAATTCAAGGACAAGCTATATATGTTAATTCCTCAATTAAATACCAGTCACTAAAAAAAATACTGACTGTTTTCAATATATAAAATTTATACACATATTGGTTAAATATATAAAAATATGCATAATCTCCTACCTGTATATACCTAAAACAAATTTCTGCTTTTCAAATCTTACAGCAAATTTTCTTTTATCATATACGTATACATATCTATGTGTACGTAATTTAAAACTAAAACATGCTTACCTCACTGTCTCAGGTGAACTTGAGAAGCCCAAGCCCTGTCGCACACAGATCAAAATCACAACATCTCCCAACTCGAACCCCAACGACCACTATCCTGTCGAAGACCACGCGTACGTGTGCGTTGATCCTTTTTGCTCACGCCATCCCCGATGCCAGAATCTCGCGACTTCGTGCTTCTCAATGAGCGTGAATCTCTTGCCGCTATTGATCCCAAAGGTCGATGAGTCTCCAAGATTGCCAATCCCTTGCTCGCGCGATGACAGACCCAGCCTCGTACTCGCGAAGCTCGTCGCGAACCACCTCGACGCTACCTACACACGCGTCGCCTCACAAGTCGATTTGTCATTCATCTCTCTCTCTTTTAATTTGGGTTCGACATGATTTAAATTAGAGACTGGTTAGCTTTGATTTTCGAAAAAAAAGAAGGGCTCGGTTGATTAAAACGAAGGAGCTGCCATTATTTTTGATTTGAAACAAATTTCTATTTTGAGAAGAAAAAGAATGGTTTGGGCTGAAGTACTTGAAAGGAGGCAGCGATATTATTTATTTATTTTCTCTGAATGACGTGATATGATAAGAGGGGGAGGGAAGAAAAAGGGGTACGAAGGAGAAAAAAAAATGAGGTGGGATGTACGTATTGTCGGTTTAAAAGAAAGTGAATATATTTTATTTAAAGTTGAATTTGTTTCAAAACAAAGTTCAACGCATTTATATATCGTACGCTCACACATCAACTCCGATCAATACGAAATTTGAAATCCGATAATAATTCAATATTACGGACCCAATGGAACTGGTTTCGTCGAATTCCGAGACTGCGCCTCGTAAGGCTATTTTTAAATTCAATTTAAACGATAAAATTTTCAAAACTGAACTAATCACTTTTAGATACAATTTTAACACTTCTACAATCTTCAGTACTATCAATATAAATTTTACAAGCCTTCAAATAATTCTTAACAGGCTTAAAATTCCAGATTCAATAATTTACCCAATTCTGATAATTAAATTCAGCAATTAATTATCCAATAAATATTGATATTTGAAATTCAAGTTAAAAAAAATTAACTTTTTAACATTTATATCAATTAAATATTCAAATTTTAAGGACTTAAAAATTTCGGGTCGTCACATTCCTCCCCTCTTAAAAGAATTTCGTCCCCGAAATTATTACTTAGGAAGAATGGTCCAATACCCATTACTATTTTCTCAATCCAAATAGTTTTTAACAACTTACCAAACAAATTTTTTTATCAAAGACACTCTAACCATTTTCCCAACCTTCAAACTTATCCATAAGTTCCCAAACAATATTAATTACTTAACAATTCAAATTTAAATTTAAAACCAAATTTGAATAATCAAAATTTTCCTAAAATTTTTCTAACTCTCTAAATTCCCGAAGAATTTTGCCAGCGTCTCCTTTGCGCGGCTAGCTCGGTACTACTACAAAATGGCTCTACGGCCTCCCAAATCCAAAAAGAAAACAAAATGCCAAGTGGCTCGATCCAAATCCCAATCAAATTTCACACCAAATTTAAATACATACCTTTTTGTCGAGCATTTCAAATTTATCTTCTGAAATCAAAATCAATTCTCTTTTCCCTTTATATTACCTGCATATCCTGCTTAGTACTAATATCAAATCGTAATATCCCAAAACATTTTATCGACTATCTCACAAAATGCCAATATCTATCCATCCAAATATTAACTTGGAATATATTTGAAATATCAATTTCCAATTGAGAATGTATCATTCCTTACTTAAGTTAGTATAAGCATTTATGTGTTTCTTATACTTATTTTCACTTTACCACTTTAGTTTATATCTATTTCTATTCAAATTAATTCTTTCATTTCCATACGAATTCAATTTATTTTCAACTCTAAATTTTAAATTTTATTTTTCATTTATACTGATTCATGTCATTATTTTACATTTGTTCATTTACAAATTTATTTCAATTTCCAATTTAAAAACGTTTGTCGTTAACAAATTTTCCAAAAAATTTCAAAAAAAAATAACTCCCAAAATTTTCAAATTTTTTTGGCAGAGTCCCCTTTGTACGGAGGAGCTTTTGCAATTTGACAAAAGATATAAATATATATACATCGACCCACACGGTTGGAAAAATAAAAAACAGTTCATATTTCCTGTGACGATCGTCGATTTTTCGTTGCCGAAAAACCGAATCGTTATGATTTAAGAAGAAGAAAAGATAAAAGAAGAGAGAAAAAGGTAGAACAGAACAGAAAGAAATAACAGAACAACATCAGAATCTCACAATTCGCAGCGGAACAACATATAATAGATAAATGAATAATCTTTAAACAAAGAACTATATCAGTTGTTACATTACATCTTATTACATTACATTTCATCATCAGAGTGTACAACAACAACAAACAGCGGAAAGGAAATACTATATACTAGTGAATACGTCATGCCATCCAGCTTGCCTCCTGCAACTCCTGAATTCCAGAATATCCTGATAAACCTTACTCCTGACTGCCCGCGTGGAAATTGGTGGGCACCCAGAGTTTAAGAAGGAAAACAATAAACTTCGAGTCAATCATGTGACTGGTGTGAGAACTAAAACAGTTTATTTATCTTTAAAATCAAAATAGAGGAATATTTTTAAAGTCAATTCGCAATGCTTTTTAAAAAATGAGACTACCATAAGGCCTCCCGCACACACACACAATGCAAACGCAGAATCGGAGGAGATTTCTCCTTATGATAGTCAAAGATGCTTGATATGCATTAAAAAGAAACATTTGGTATTATTACTAATGCATAGTGTAAAAAAAAATTCGAAAGTAAAGATATAAATCTTAGCCAACATACGACCATTATCGTATGCCTACTATAGCTACCATGTTCAATAGCAGGTTACCACCACATTTCATGGCAGGTTTTACAACTAAAACCGTACAAGTCTCGTATTGTTTCTTTGGATTTCCAACAAATGGTCAGGCCAAGGAACTTCCCATTGCCACATGGAAACGCCTCTGGAGTGACGTCCCGAGAACCTAACCGAATCTCTGCCAACACAAGGCCGGGTTACCCCTAACTGGGTAACTACTGACACGAATATGTCATCCTCCGACCGTAACCGATCTATCCGAGGATCCTCGATTTCCAACAACCACATAAGAATAACAATGCAGTAACCACGTAGGCTAAGTATCTGGGCTCCATTCCATGATACCACCTCTATCCAGAAGGAATGACATACACTAAAGGGGCGCTACCCCCTAATAACTTTACCGCATCCTTCCTCTTTTGACCATTTCCGGGGTGTGAGGTCCGACGAAGTCTCGTCCACAAAGCCACGCTTTATACAAAAGCTGTGCTTTGGGTCAACAAATGATCAAAGTAATGATCACCAAGATAAATGATCAAACAAATGATCATATCACAAATGATCAAACAATGATCATTTCACAGCAACACTCAGCATGCCACACTACCAAATTGGGAGTATATCACTAATAACCTTCAACTACATAACCTCTGAGCTCGTACGTCTCAAAGAAGGGTGTTGAGCTAAGAGAATAAATTCTCTGCCACCAACCGAAATATATTGAAAGAAATCAGCTTTATATCTCAATTTGTAATGTCAGACATACAATCCATACAAGTCTGTTCCGAGCTCGAACAGAACCGAAGGCACTTTCAAAGAAGTCCTTGCATTCCGGATAATTTCTAATCACGTCCGGACTTCCCGTCACTAAGGGTGATAAAACCTCTATATCGGAGATCAGCCGATGCAGAGTAACTCAACGGTAATCCTTCCGTTTTCAAAAATATCCGGTCTTCAACACCGGTCATCAAATGCAATCCATTACGACGTATCACATATTCAGAATGGGTTATACGACCCCAAGATCCTTTCCCGGCTAACCCGAATAGTGAGCGCTTATTTTAAAAATAAGTGTGGCATTCAAATTCAAGCAAAATCACAACAAATACCTATTTAAAGGTAAATGTTGATAGTCGGATTATTTAACTATCAAAAGGCATGCTCAACATCACCAGATTCCAAAAAGAAAATTCAAAATATTTATTTTCCAAAATATCTTTACAAGATATATATATTTCCCACACTTCAACATTTGAAAAAAAAAATTCAAATCACTTTTCACCTTTACCACTTTTGAAAATAAATTTCAATCATTTTCCTTACACGGAAATACTTTCATTTCAAAATGGTTCATTTAAACCAATTAAATAAATACTTACCGATTTACTTTATATTTACGTTCCAAACCCGTAAATTTATTCCCATACTTCAAAAATAAATCAACGTTTATTTTTTTTAAACAAATTCCCCTTTTCATTTATAAATTCCATAGTGAATTTACATTCCAAAATATTTATGAATATATGATTCCCAAATCGATTTCTAATATTCATTTTCAATTTGTCTTCAAAAAGATAAATTTTCAAAACGTTTCATTTCACATTGAAAAAACATTTCCGTACTTATTTATTAATAAGTAATTCACAAATCCATTTATTTTCAATACTTAGAAAATATTCAATATACTTAATATCAAAATTAAGTATATATTTCATTCTTTAAGGAAAACATCACTTAAACACATTTATTTGAGTCAAAACGAATGTTGCGTAAAACACCGTTACGACGACCCAAAATCACTAGTATAGGGATTCAAAATTAAAATAGATATATAAATCCCAATACTATACAAAATATTTCCTTTCGGAAACCATTTACTATAACAACAGTGTTATAGTTCACCATTTCCTTATTTCTCGAAAACGTCTATTTCAACAATGAATGTTGAAATCTATGATTTCGATATTTAACACATTTTAAAACGTCGTTAAAATAATCAACTTCTTTTAATAATATCGCTTTCCCAGAACATATCCATTTTACTTAATAATATATTCACTGTCCAAAATCGTGAATAAACTTCACTAACCCAATTTCAATATTTACAACACGTTTTATTTTCAAGAATTTATTCGCTATCCAAAATCGCGAATAAATTACCTTTCATAAACATCTATATTCAATTTATCAAATCCAATTGATTTCGAATTTATAAACAATGTTTATAAATTTCATTTACATGTCGAAATTCGGTTTAGAAGTAAATTACCTATAAACCATTTATTCACAAATCCATTCTTTTATGTCAACATCAATTTATAAATCTAAATTCTTATTTACTTATAAATCTAGGTACAAACTTTATTTTAACACTTATAAAAGCTCGTTTTATAATTCCAATGTTTTTAACTTGTAAATATCAATTTAAAAATCTTTTATAATGATTCAAAATTCCAAATTAAACCATTTTATAAATTAATCACTATTTATTTCGAAAATCTTTTTCGGTTATATTTCTCAAAAATCATAACTTTTATAACTTTAAATATTATAACGTTTATTTATTTAAAATAAATCAATTCGAAAATTTAATAAACGTATAATTTCAAAAATCACTTTAAGAATCCCTTTTAAAATCAAAATCGTTATTTATAAATTTCAAAATGGATCCGGTGATGCAACAACACCAAATAGTCAATCACGACAACAAACATCAACAAATATCACAATATCTGTAAATAAATCAATACAGTTGAGGAATCCAGTTGGATCCCTCCAACCTGTTTCCCTGCATCCACGGATGTTAGCACAATACCAATTCCGTTCCAGTACGGAATTATCGCGGTATATAGGATTTATAAAATATTATCCGCTTAATAGGCGGCGTAATAGGGTCTCATCCGCTATATAATGCAGGAAATCAACAACTCCAATATATACATATGCCAATATATATATATATATATATATATATATATATTGCTATATATAGATATATCCTACTATATATACTATCACAATCAAACAGCAATCAATTACTGCAATCATCATTCAACATACATTCAAGCAATTTTAAATCTAACTATTTAAAATTTAAATCGAAACTGTTCGATTGAGTGAGAAGTTCTCACCTTGGTTTTATTTCCGTTTCAGCTTTTATTTCAAATAAAATTAAACGCGCGTTTAATTTTATCCAAAATTTTCGCTTGGTCCAAACGAGTCCAATCCAATTATATAGCGTAGTATTCGTCAATACGAACCCAAGGCAACTGGTTTCGCGTGCTTTCGACCTCGTATGAAAAAGATATGAATTTTCAAAGTTACACGAATTATTATAAAATTAATTTACAAATTTTCTTTTAAATTTATAACCTAGCTAATCAGGGCCATTGATTTCACATTGGATGATCCAGGCCGGACCTCCCTTTCTTCCCAAACGCGCTCATCATCAGGATATCACGCACACAACTAACCCATCTAGCCGCCTCTAACCCTAATTGCCGTGACAAATAGAAGCATCTCCAAGTTGATCGAATGCTGCCATATCGAAGCCCATCCCCTCCTCTACACTCGGCTGCAAAGGGCTTGGAGCTCGGCCCCCCATGGCTCGAGAAAAACGAGCACGACCTTCGGCCGTTCAACCCCAAATCCACGTCGATCCACTCATTGAAAAACGATCATGACCGTTGAACTACTAGATCTCATTGTCCTCTATACTTTTGCAGTTGAAGATTTTTCGTGAAAGTGAATGGATGAGAAGATAATCGAGAAAGAAAACGATGCGTTTCTGGCCAACGAAATGAATGGTGGCGGCTACTACCAGAAACCCTAGTTTTAGTTTGCAAATGGTGAATATGAGGTCCTTTTATAGAAATTTACGCAAACACTATTCATCCGATTTTTTCCGAACTCCAAATCTCGCGCGGTGACCAACGTTCCTAGGGTTTAACCCGCGTTCCGGACACAATGGAATAGGTTTCGAGAGATAATTCGGTCATCTGTGCGAGTAATGGCAATAAACGTTCGATTTTAAAATTAAACCGATTAAACGATTTTCTAGGCGTTTTAGCTTGCACCGGACAAACGATAAATCCAATTGACACGAAATTTGAAACCATACAATAATATCACATTACGGATCCGATGAAACTGGTTCCTTCGAAATCCGAGACTTTTTGAAAAATGACTATTTTAACTCATCAAATTAATATTAAAACAATTTCGATGCGTTTCGAGCTGCCACGATCAAACAACAACTCCGATTGTTTCGAAAATTGAAATCCGATAATAAAAAACTATTACAGATCCAATGGAACTAGTTTCGTCCAATTCTGAGACTGTTCAAAAATTGGCTATTTTACAGTCGATAATTAAATATTAAAATATTCAATTTTCACAAATTAACTCTTAATTCAATTTTAAAAGTTCTAAAATATTGTTCTAACTCCAACATGATAAAATAAAATTTTACAAATCATTTTCAATCATATTTTACCCAATTTTCAATTTTTCTGTAATTTAACATATTAAATTATCGGTTTAATTATCCAATTAAATCCAATATTTGATAAATAAATCATTCAACTTGTAAATTCCACTTATTAATAATTAAAATTAATTAAATATTCAAATTTAAATTATCAAAAATTCTGGGTCGTTACAATCTTCCCCCTTAAAAGAATTTCGTCCTCGAAATTACCAAGTAAGAAAAGTTAACAAAATCCATTAACTTTCTAAAACAAGCCGTTCAATTTAGATTTTTCAAATCTCTTAACTGTTTAACTTTCCCAAAATTCATAGTTAACTCCTTACAAAATCTTTACTAAGTTTCCAAATCCAAACTTAGTTTTCAAAATTTTCCCAATTTTCTCAAAAATATTCTAACGCCTTAAATTTTCGGAAAATTTGCTATTGTCTCCTTTGCGCGGCTCGATCCGAAAAAATATATGACAGTATATATATCACAAATATACATCTCATCAAGTGATGAGGCATCCCGTAGGGAAAAAGTGTAAAGGTACGGTATGTAATCCGAGATATGTACCTTATTTATATTTAGCGAGCGTATACGGCTAATATAGCGCAAAAGCGAGCTTCAAAAGCGAAGCAAGCGCAATCCGCACCTACTAAACACTCAACAAGAACATGAGAAACATGCATATATGAAAATAGTATCAATATACAACATATAGCAACATAAGAACTACATGTGCCAATATAGCAAATGCAACAAAAGTAACAAATGCAACCTCCAACCAACTATCATCCATAACCAAATAAATATTCATTCATAGTCAATTTTAATTAATTTGCATTCACTAATTCACATTCATATTAGTTCACTTCCAAATCAAATTCAATTCTGTTCAAATTTACATATTATCCATTTGAATTCAATTACATAGCTTGCAATTTCGCTAATTCAATTTCATTAATACTTAATGAATTATATACAATCAATCCACAATCAAATAACAACCAATGTTTATTTATTACAACCAAATTTATTCACTTTACATTCAGTTTGGTTCAACACTTTTAATTCCAATTGGATCATATTAAATTGACTTCCATTCAAGTTATTCAACTTCCAATAACATTAGCTTTTAATGAATTTACACTTACATCCATTATTTCATATCCATTATTTACATTTATTTGATTAACATGCAATCCATTTATCAATTCAATTACTAATTCCTTTAACAATTTAAAGTTGAATTTCATTCATATAACTCAAGTTCAAATTCTTAATGACTTCATTTCATTAATTCACTTATTAATTTACTTTGACACCAAAAATCAACTTTTTTCTTCTTCTTTAACCCTAACGGTACGGTTTTCCGACCTTGATTGCTCGACAGTTGATACAGTGGACGTATTGATGTCGACATTCGTGGACGAAAAATCACGAACGTTACATTTGGTATCAGAGCTTATGGTTAAGCGACAACCATGGATCTGTTGGGCGTTACTCATTAGAGATGGAGTCAGCAGTACTCTAGAATGAGTGTGAGTGTAATAATAGATACGAGCGCGTATTTGTTAGTGAATCGAAAAATGTTTTATATTGTGTTTGCTTATCCGTTGAGCTGTTTGTGGATTCTGATCGGTGTGTGGGACGTCATATTATCGATAAGGATTTCTAAACACTTAAACGAGGCATGTCGACATAGTATTATTTAAATTGGGTAAATGAAATAATTTTACCTCGATTATATTTTATATATAAAGGAAATAAATTTTTCAGAATTATTAAAGTGTATATGAATTGATTGTTTGGTTGTTGAATAAAAACAACAATTTTTAAAGAATAATTGTATAAGCAAATGAATTATAAGTATGAAACAATAATTAATGCGATTTACAATTGTGAAATAATCTTATATACAAGAAGTGAAATTATATAAGTAAAAGACTTATAAATGTGATTTATATTCTGAAAACAAAATTCCAGAGAAGTGTTTTGAAAAGATTTGATATTTTGGAAAAATTATTTTGGAAAAATTAAAGCTCTAAACTCTTTATGGTCGCTGGAAAATAATTCCGACGATGATCATGACATCATCGGTGTTCATTTTCGGGTTTCCAAAAGAGGGATTGCTGCCAAATTGTTTAAAAGAAAGTTGTTTGGAAAATTTGGATTTGATTTGGATTTGATAAGATGTTAAAAATGAAATAAAAATGGATTTGATAAGTGAACGGAATTTATAGATCTATAAATTGTGAAGTTATAAAATGAATAGATTTTGTGAAATAGAAGATTTATAAGTAATTATCTTATAAATCAGATTTTGGCATTTAAATGAGATATAAATGGAATTTGTTGATAATGAGATTTATAAATCGAAGCTTATAAATAGAAAAGGAATTTATAAACAATGTTTATAAATTTCATTTACATGTCGAAATTCGGTTTAGAAGTAAATTACCTATAAACCATTTATTCACAAATCCATTCTTTTATATCAACATCAATTTATAAATCTAAATTCTTATTTACTTATAAATCTAGGTACAAACTTTATTTTAACACTTATAAAAGCTCGTTTTATAATTCCAATATTTTTAACTTATAAATATCAATTTAAAAATCTTTTATAATGATTTAAAATTCCAAATTAAACCATTTTATAAATTAATCACTATTTATTTCGAAAATCTTTTTCGGTTATATTTCTCAAAAATCATAACTTTTATAACTTTAAATATTATAACGTTTATTTATTTAAAATAAATCAATTCGAAAATTTAATAAACGTATAATTTCAAAAATCACTTTAAAAATCCCTTTTAAAATCAAAATCGTTATTTTTAAATTTCAAAATGGATCCGATGATGCAACAACACCAAATAGTCAATCACGACAACAAACATCAACAAATATCACAATATCTGTAAATAAATCAATACAGTTGAGGAATCCAGTTGAATCCCTCCAACCTGTTTCCCTGCATCCCGGATGTTAGCACAATACCAATTCCGTTCCAGTACGGAATTATCGCGGTATATAGGATTTATAAAATATTATCCGCTTAATAGGCGGCGCAATATGGTCTCATCCGCTATATAATGCGGGAAATCAACAACTCCAATATATACATATGCCAATATATATATATTGTTATATAGATATATCCTACTATATATACTATCACAATCAAACAGCAATCAATAACTGCAATCATCATTCAACATACATTCAAGCAATTTAAAATCTATCTATTTAAAATTTAAATCGAAACTGTTCGATTGAGTGAGAAGTTCTCACCTTGGTTTTATTTTCGTTTCAGCTTTTATTTCGAATAAAATTAAATACGCGTTTAATTTTATCCAAAACTTTCTCTTACTCCAAACGAATCCAATCCAATTCCATAGCGTAGTGTTCGTCAATACAAACCCAACGCAACTGGTTTCGCGCGTTTTCGACCTCGTATGAAAAAGATATGAATTTTCAAAGCTACACGAATTATTATAAAATTAATTTACAAATTTTCTTTTAAATTTATAACCTAGCTAATCAGGGCCATTGATTTCACATTGGATGATCCAGGCCGCACCTCCCTTTCTTCCCAAACGCGCTCATCATCAGGATATCACGCACACAACTAACCCATCTAGCCGCCTCTAACCCTAATTGCCGTGACAAATAGAAGCATCTCCAAGTTGATCGAATGCTGCCATATCGAAGCCTATCCCCTCCTCTACACTCGGCTGCAAGGGCTTGGATCTCGGCCCCCCATGGCTCGAGAAAAACGAGCACGACCTTCGACCGTTCAACCCCAAATCCACGTCGATCCACTCAATGAAAAACGATCATGACCGTTGAACTACTAGATCTCATTGTCCTCTATACTTTTGCAGTTGAAGATTTTTCGTGAAAGTGAATGGATGAGAAGATAATCGAGGAAGAAAATGATGCATTTCTGGCCATCGAAATGAATGGTGGTGGCTACTACCAGAAACCCTAGTTTTAGTTTGCAAATGGTGAATATGAGGTCCTTTTATAGAAATTTACGCAAACACTATTCATCCGATTTTTTCCGAACTCCAAATCTCGCGCGGTGACCGACATTCCTAGGGTTTAACCCGCGTTCCGGACACAATGGAATAGGTTACGAGATCTAATTCGGTCATCTGTGCGAGTTATGGCAATAAACGTTCAATTTCAAAATTAAACCGATTAAACGATTTTCTAGGCGTTTTAGCTTGCACCGGACAAACGGTAAATCCAATTGACATGAAATTTGGAACCATATAATAATATCACATTACAGATCCGATGAAACTAGTTTCGTCAAAATCCGAGACTTTTTGAAAAATGACTATTTTAACTCGCCAAATTAATATTAAAACAATTTCAATGCGTTTCGAGCTGCCACGATCAAACAACAATTCCGACTGCTACGAAAATTGAAATCCGATAATAACAAACTATTACGGATCCAATGGAACTAGTTTCGTCCAATTCTAAGACTGTTCAAAAATTGGTTATTTTACAGTCGATAATTAAATATTAAAATATTCAATTTTCACAAATTAACTCTTAATTCAATTTTAAAAGTTCTAAAATATTATTCTAACTCCAACATGATAAAATAAAATTTTACAAATCATTTTCAATCATATTTTACCCAATTTTCAATTTTTTTCTGTAATTTAACATATTAAATTATCGATTTAATTATCCAATTAAATCCAATATTTGATAAATAAATTATTCAACTTGTAAATTCCACTTATTAATAATTAAAATTAATTAAATATTCAAATTTAAATTATCAAAAATTCTGGGTCGTTACATTTCCTATTTATATTGCGTAGGCGTACTTATTTAGCATTTTTAAGCAAGCGGCTTATTATTTTTAGCAAATAGCATAACCAAATCCAGCCACGCGGCTTCCATGTACATGTACTTACTCAATTTAAACATGTAAGTGCCAAATATTTGCAGTTTAACTATATTTCACTTAGTTGCAATGGTTAAAACATATGAATTCTAAAGAAATGCACATCAAACATTTTCCGTAATCAACTGATACAATTCCCATACTAATTCCACTGTTCTAATTAATTTATAACCATTTTCATTCAATTTGAATGGTTTTCAATCCATTCGTATACAGCTTCATCATTTTGAATGGTTTAAAACTCAATCGCTTACATTTAATTTATTTTTAAGCAAAACGAAGTCATAATTAATTCAATTGCTCTCAAAATCAATTTATTTTACTCCTATCAATTCATAGAATTTTAATTACTTCCATTACATCCAATGACAATTTATTCTATGCAATTGGACGAGATCCATGTGAATAAATAAGTGCTTATGTTTTATAACCAATTTAAATTAATTTCAACTCAATTTATACTTAATTTTATTACATTTTTTAACTTAATTTGAATACAACTGGATATTATTTCCAACCTACTCAATTACTTCAATCCAGTTAAATTTTATTTCCTAATCCAAGTTACTTTCATTTTTAACCTTCCACTTTAAATTTAAATTTCCGACATTCAAAGCTTATATTTCCTTCCTGATTTAAAAATCATCTCAATTTATAAGCTTACAACCTATCTCATCAGGATTTTCAAATACCCGACTTTTTGTTTCAAATTATTTTGAAATCTCCAACATCTCAAATCACATTTCTTAAAAATTTTAAACCAATCCTGGCTTTTATTTTCAACAAATTTCCTTTGAGATTTTCAAAACAACTAGCTTTCTGAACAAATCAGCTTTTTGGCAGCAATCCGTCACTTAGGAATTCGAAAATGAATACTGATGATGCGGCCATCATCATCAGACAATAATCCTAGTGATTTTAATGCTATATCACTTTCAAAATTCATACAGATTTCCTTTCAGAAATACCTTCAAAACAATAATACTATTATTTATCTTCAAATACTTTCAAATCTCCGGGATTTAAATTTCCAAAGCTTGCTTAAATAAATTCTAACTATAATTCATTTGTACACTTTATGCTTATAAAAATTCTCATTTGATTGTATTTCAATTTATAAATTACATTTATAATCCATATTTATAAACTTCATTTTATAATGAATTTATTCCCTTAATTTTTAGTTATATTTCAATTTCTAGTTAAATTTTCACTTAACAATGATAATACTTTAATATTATCATTTCCAACATCCAAGCAACCATATATTAGCTAAATAGTTTACAAAAACTTTCTTTATATCAAAAATATATTTTGGGCAAAATTATTTCATTTACCCACATTTAAAACAATACCGTGTCAATCGTTCTATTCAAGTGTTTAGAAACCCCTTCGATACAATTGCGCAGACTGTGTCGACGAAGGTTCATATGCCACTCAATAAATCAATCAACACAATATTAAAACAATTCATATTCACTAACAAATACGCGCTCATATTTATTAGTACGCTCAAACTCATTATAGAGTACTTCAGACTCTATTTAAATTGACTAATTCCCACCAGAGCCAAGGTTATCACCAACCTAAGCAACTCAACACAGTGGAAAATGTATATAAACAAGTATGGAAGTACGTATCATCATCCTGCTCGTCTCCTGAGCTCCACAGCATCACATCATGTATTCTATAATACTCAGTCTGACCCGAGAATTATAGTTAAATAACACCCGAGTCAGTCTGGAATACCAGCGTGAGAAAATCACACCCAATTGATTGTTAAAGTTTCAAAAATCCTATGAAAAACAAAGCATCTCGTAAGACCACGCCACAAATAAACATGTCGGGTTTTTGCCTTACGATAGCTAAAACAATTTTTATAGAAATCCTCTGATATTATAATAGGGTCTATATACAAATACTTATAAAATAACCGAAATTGTTACATTTATTAAATTCCAGCTACTAGCCGTAGAGTGGGTAATATAAACAAAACTCGTACAAGGCACGTAGGGAGAATGGATTTCCAACTAATGACTAGGCATTGGGGTACCACCTGCCACAGTATGGGGCCTAGATCACCGTACCGAGGAGTACGCCCATTCCCCTGCAACACAAGGCCGGGACTACCCCTTACTAGATAATCCCGAGTGAGATCACCCCGCGGTTGGGATCAGCAACCGCCCACTAAGCCGAAATAAAAAGGGACATCTAGACAGGGATGACCTCACCCTGCTTGGGTGCTACCCACCTAGCCTTGCTGCATAACCCCTGATTTTCAGTCATTCCCATTTGATGAGGCTTGAGGCTAAGCATTACCTTTATAGAACATATCCCTTAGAATGCACATCGTCCACCTGACGATGTTTGCGAAAGCATTCATCCATACAAGTCCGCTCCGGGTTCGAAAGGAACCGAAGGCACTATTCCTACTACATCCATTTTGGAAATATCCTCAGGATTAGTAGCGACTAGCCCTTGCACTTCACTGCTCCATCTTCGAATCCAAAATCTTTTTCACAAAACATACAAACCGGATCGTAGTGGTTTTCGAGAAATAAATCTCGATCCCGGTCTCTTCGAAACGATCAACGCAGTTGTCCAATATTGATAGTCAGTTATTTAACTACCAATTAATATTCGCAACATCCATCTAAAAATAAATAATTTTCTAAATTATTTATTTACCTCAAAATATCTTCACAAGATATATTTCTATTTTCAATCCTTTGAAAACAGTTTCAAACCATACTTTCTTTCCCAGAATAAACCTTCCCAAATATTCTCTATCTCCTCTGAAATCACCAAGCATAAAACTAGATTTTAAAATAATTTAAAATCACTTTACTTTGAAATATACTTTAAAACATTCAAATTAAAATTACTTTAATAATTTGTTGAAAATACATACTATATGAATGTTTGAAAATAAGGTTGCTTAATAAAATATAAAACTAGATTTCTACTTTTAAAAACAAAATACTAAGTTACTTCTTAATAATTACTGCTAAAATAGATTAAAAGAAAATAGTTACTTTAGAATTTAAATATTTAGAAATAATAAATTTTTCAAAACATACTTTTTTTAGACAACTTTAAACTTAACTTATATTTAAAAATTACTTTGAAAACGTACTTGGCTATTCAGGGAAAATTTCCAATCTCAATCACTTAAATCAATTTCCAAATTGATTCCCAATTTATTCCATTTGAAATAAGCTTCTTTAGTTACTCAATTTATTTTAAAATTCATTAATTATGCACTTAATTATTATTGTTATTATTTTCCATTTGATTTTATATCTTTTAACTGAAATATACAAATTTCAGCTTTTCCTAATTTCTTCTTTATTATTTTTAATAATTTAAGTCTTAAATATTAAACAAATGTTTTGTTCTTTTAAAATAATAATGTTGAAGTTTAAAATTCATAAATCTTCTGTTAATTCAAATTTCCTTTCTATATACGGAATTTTATTTATTAGAATTTAAAACTACTATTATTCTTAATTTATTTAAAATTTTTATAATTATTTCACTTACAAATTCTCTTCGTTTTATTTCCAAAATCCAATTCTATATGTCTTGATAACTTAGTGCACCGGAATATATTCAGGGAAACCATAACATCCAATATTCCAATTATCAATAATATTCATCACAGAATATAAAATAATCACATCAGAGGGTATTACATAATTTAAATAAATGTTGAGGGATCCAGTTGGATCCCTCCAACCTGTTTTGCCTGCATCCACAGATGTTAGCATAACATAAAAACCAATCCCAAAATATACCACACTATAGCACATCAATCAATTCAATCATTCAAACAATTATTTAAATTTAATCATTTAAATTTAAATTTAGCTGAGTGAGATTAACTCGCTTTTTTTTTCATTTGCAATCCACTTCCATCTCGACTAGTCCCTTCACGATTTTGGACCTTGTAAAACATTTTATGTTTATTAATATTCGAACAAATCGAATGATCACTTATCACTTAAATAACTTGAAGTTATCAATTTATCATTTATTAATTTAATTTATGAAATTCCAAATGATTGTTAGCCTAACTTAGTTTACATTTCCTTTCTGCCTAATTTATAAATTCAAGGACAAGCTATATATGTTAATTCCTTAATTAAATACCAGTCACTAAAAAAAATATTGACTGTTTTCAATATATAAAATTATACACATATTGGTTAAATATATAAAAATATGCATAATCTCCTACCTGTATATACCTAAAACAAATTTCTGCTTTTCAGATCTTACAGTAAATTTTCTTTTATCATATACGTATACATATCTATGTGTACGTAATTTATAACTAAAACATGCTCACCTCACTGTCTCAGGTGAACTCGAGAAGCCCAAGCCCTATTGCACACAGATCGAAATCGCAACATCTCCCCAACTCGAACCCCAACGACCACTATCCTGCCGAAGACCACGCGTACGCGTGCGTTGACCCTTCTTGCTCATGCCATCGCTGATGCCAGAATCTCGTGACTTCGTGCTTCTCAATGAGCGCGAATCTCTTGTCGCTATTGATCCCAGAGGTCGATGAGTCTCCAATATTTCCAATCCCTCGCTCGTGCGATGACAGACCCAGCCTCGAACTCGCGAAGCTCGTCGCGAACCACCTCGACGCTACCTACGCACGCGTCGCCTCATAAGTCGATTTGTCATTCATCTCTCTCTCTTTTAATTTTGGTTCGGCATGATTTAAATTAGAGACCTGTTAGCTTCGATTTTCGGAAAAAAGAAGGGCTTGGTTGATTAAAACGAAGGAGCTGCCATTATTTTTGATTTGAAACAAATTTCTATTTTGAGAAGAAAAAGAATGGTTTGGGCTGAAGTACTTGAAAGGAGGCAGCGATATTATTTATTTATTTTCTCTGAACGACGTGATATGATAAGAGGGGGAGTGTAACGTCCCGCCTTTTTTGCACGATTTAAACCGACACACGTGCCAGTTTAACCATACGGAAGGGCGGATTGTTATGGGGTAAATAAGAAAAACGAGAAAGAAATAAAAGAAAACAGAATCTCGCAGCGGAAGGATAAAATATAATAATAAAATGTATAGTTTATAAATCTATTTACAAAACATTTATATACTACATATCAGAGTTGCACGTACCAATAACAATGCAGTGGAATTAAATGGTGTAGTGGAATAATATAGCAGATACTAGTAATACAAATCTTCGTCTTCGTCCTCCAGAGCTAAATCCTTAAATCCTGAAACGCTCGGACTGACCCGAGTGAATTGAAAAGACAAAACACTCGAGTCAGAACTAAAAGATCTTATGTGAGTTAAATCAACAGGAGTAAATATGAGTGCAGTAACTCAAGAGATGCTCGGGATTTACATCTCCTAAGGATCCGTTAAACTATTTACTATGTAGTATATTGCGCTATTATAATAGTGTCTAATTGTAAAATAAACTTACTTTTTAATAGCGTTAAGGGGTTACCCATATAGCCCTTAACACAGAATATATTCCCATAGTCTATACAGTACCGTAATCTCCCCCGTACTGGGCGTCGTCAGAGGGCACTCCATAGGTATGGTAAAAAACAAAACTCGTAGTAAAGGCTCGGTATGGTAGGTGACACGGCACAACTAGGCAATGCCAGGGTAGATATACCAATTGCTATCCGGGCTGGTGGAAACGCGTAGCCGCAGTCACCGCCCACCTCGAACAAACTCCCCCAAAATCAAAAATAGAAGTGGCCACTGAATCAATCCAAAGTCAAAGTATAATATCGAAAAGGAGCGTCCGATCAGAGGTATGACCTCATTGGCCCGAGAATCACTCCTGTTTAGCCACCTTATGCCAACTCACGGGAGTCGGGTCCACGTATTTACCTTACAGGAAACGTCACCACCACCTACTTCATTCTTGAATCTCCACCGCGTACACGGTTAGTCAAAGTGGTTTTCGGTATCGACAGAGAGTATGTCCATATCCGATCCCGGTCTCTTTGCCAACCCATCGTTATTATAACACCGCGGTTATTTAAAAATAGTTTATACTTTAAAACTAGAATAAATTTTCCATTTCAAAACTATGAATACGATATCAATTTAAACCCAAAACAATATGATATCATTTTATCTCAAATATAATTCTTTTCCAAAATCATGCTGGTTTAAAATTTAAAATATCTGGAAACCAAATATTTGAAATATACTTTCAAAGCATAATATTTCGAAATTCAAAATTTTAAAACCATAACTTCTAAAACTTGAATGGTTTGGATATTCAACGAATGTAAAATAAATGGTTTAACTTTAAAGTTACTTTGTAAAGAAAAATAATTTCCATGGATTTTCAAATATATTTCTTTATTTAAAGTTTAAACCATAATTTAAATATCACTTCAAGTTCCAAAAACCCCTTCAATTTCTATATATATATATATATATATATATCCATTTGGAGTATTAATATTTCAAAACTAAAGTTGGATTTTCTTCTTTCAACAATTAATATTCTATTATTTAGTCTTGAATATTCATATAAATTCCATAAATAAAACTCCAATTTCTAGCAATTAAATATTTTCTCAAATTTACTTTATACTAGAATTTTCATTTTTAATTCATCTTGGAAAATCCAGTTATAAATATCATACCTTAAAATTTCCAAACTTAAACATATAAGATAAATTTCCAAATTCCATTTTCTCAATTTTTCATTTTTATTCAACAGGTTTATACACAACTTAATTTTCAAATTTTTAACTTCATATGTATATATATCGAAGAATAATATTTTATAAAATATCAAAATCAAATTTTATAAACTGTATCCCATCCAAACCATAGAAATCACTTTAAAATAATTTATATATAGACCACGGTGCCTGTATAAAATTTTCTATCATATGGTCAAGTGATACGGATATTTATCATTTCAATCCGCAATTTAAAAATAAAATTTTGCGGTTGTATATCATTTCAAACCACAATTCCGAATGAAACGAAAAATGCATGATAACTTACAGTTTAATGATATAAAATAAAACATCCATTCATCAACATCATCCATCATCCAAATCACAATCATCATCCAATAATAATTCAATATCAATATATATCTGATAATATATATCAGGTAATAACTGGCGGTTATATTCAAAAATAAATTTAATCAACTATTAAACTAACAGTTTATATTTAGTAATAAATTTTATAACTGTTTACTAGTAGTTCCTATGCAAATAAATAAATTCTAACTATCAATTAATATGCAATAAATAAAATAAATTAACAGTTAAATTAAATAACGCGATTTAGCAAATATGATGAACAAAACATGCCAAACAGTTATAAATAAATTTCTACTCATATCTAAAATAAATTTAACAAACATAAAAACTTTTAGAAGTTGTGAGTGGGTTAAAACACTCACCTTTTGAATTTAAATCGAATTTAAATCCGATTTAAACCCAAAAATTCGACGGTCTCTGAATTGGCCCAAACTAGTTCCAAACTGTCTGGAATTTAATTACGATCCTAACAAAAAAAGTTTCGCGTGAATCCGAGGTCGTATGAAAAAATTATGCGATTTAAACGATTTGAAAATCAAAATAAATTATAAAACAAAACAAACCTTAATTAAATACTCGCCACGTCACTATCGTCTTCCACGCGCTTTGGCTACAGGAGCACGCGAATATGTTTCCAGACCGAACCCAAAACGGAAAACGAACACCACCAGTAGATTGCGTATTCTGAGAACTCCAACATATAATTTTTCTGAAATTTTTAGAGGAGTTTGAATTTTGACTTTTATTTGGATTGAAACTGGATCTAGAAATTGTCTGTTGCCATTGAAGAAGAGAAGAAGTTGAAGAAGAGACTATACAGAGGAATGAAGATGGAGGCTAGGGTTTCACCGCCTATTTATAGATAGATCGCAAAAGAATAGGTGTGCACGAATTTTAACGTGCAAACGGAGGTGGTCCCAAAAGATAAATAATATTAATTACACACGTTATGGATTTAGGAAATAAATAAATTCCTTATCATTTACATTTTATTTTAAACGTATTTACAAATGTAAATCTAGACGTTTCTTTTACGTTTCAAAATATATCCACAATTTTATTAATTTCCAAATTGATCTAAACAAATTTAGATGTAAATTAAAAGCTGATAAGTCTATCCATTGCAGTGTTAATTTCTCCACTTCCTTATATTTAGAATCGAAACGTTCACTTTATTTCCTCAACACTCTTTTATTTTCCTTAAAATGCTTATTTGTTACTTGCAATTCATAATGTAAACATTCTTATATTCTAAAATGATCAACTTATACAATATTAAATCAATTCTTATATTTCCAATTAATGTACATTCATAATGAAAACATTCTTACATAAATTTTATTAATTGCACTTTGTTTCTTTTCCTTTTTCAATTGAAAGATTTTAATAAATTTATTTCCAATTAATTTTAATCTTCCACTTCAAAACAGACCATAATTGATGAAATCAATTAAATAAATACGTGAACATTGTAATCCTTATTTATAGTCAAGCAAACATGTTTATAAAATTACAGGTTTCAACAAGCATTAAATTACATACTAAATAAATCTTTTTCTCTATTCAATTAAATAATCAAATGTTTATTCCATCTAAAAATTTTAAGTAGAAGGATTCCATGTTGGGTTCAAAATCTATTATTTTAATATCCTTGAATTTTAGTTTAATCTCTATAAACGAAATATTTAAACGTTAATTTCATTTATTTGGCAATACTTAATTAAACCAAAATATCGTTTTCTAAACTTAAATCTATGCTCCCATTGATTCATTCAATTTGCACTTATTATGTATTATTTTAACAACTCATTTATAACTTTGAATCTATTCCCCAAATTTCACATTTCTATCGTTATATACATTTGAATTCCATCCTATTTAATATTTCAAATATTACGTCATTATCATTAATGAAATAAATATATTGTTAATTATTGCAATTGATTTTCCGTTATAACTTAATATACTAAATAGGTGGTAAATCTTAAATACTTGTTCTCATTAACGATTTATTTCTACTTACAAATTAATGCAATTATTACCTATTTCCATCTTTATCTCCAATTAACATAAAATGTTATATTCAAATTCCATAAATTTCAATAGATTCAAATTATCATATCTATGAAGAACATTTACGTTATTATCAATTTATTACCTTAACTTATTCAACGTAACATTTAATTTATATTTAATGCAATGATTTCCAAATCAATTGAATTGAATTAAATATACATGTATCACTCATAATAACTTGTGGTCACAACTCTTGATCACCATTAATAAGTTTATTATTTACAGTCCAATAATCGCCATTCTATATATATATATATATATATACGAATTAACTAATTCAATATTTCCATTTCGTTTTCCTATCCTAAATTTATAACTAAGTGTATTTACTCCATTCCAACAAGTTGGAATTCCATTTTTACTATACAATCATTTCCCTATTCACTTTTATTACTAACCCATCATCATTGCATTTATTGTCTTTTATTGATTTAATCAATTTACCCCATATTCCCTTAAACTCATACCAACGAAACATTCAATTCTATTTATCTCATAAACTCCATTTCATAAATCTATCTGCAATTTCTACCTAGAAATAAGGTTACATTTCCGTTGAAAATACATTTACATCTTACGTTACTACATTAATAGTTAGTAACGTTTATATCATCAACCATCACTTATGAATAATTAGCGTTTCCTATTTATTTTGTTACATTCACTTATATTCATTTATGAATAAATTGGTATTCCCTTTAACCTATTAATTACTAACTTTAATTATTGCAATTCATTTATCTAACATAAATTTTGAATCTATTTCCAAATTTTCACATTTCAATTAATTAACACCTTACAATAGTTTACAAATAAAAAGGATTGTACTAATTACATTATTTATTTTCTTGCATTACTTTATTACCTCCGTTTATATTCAATTTCCGTAAATCAATATTTTATTCCATTGACAAATTCAATACTTGCAACAATTTCCACTATTACTATTAATTGCAATATATAATTAAATTTGCAAATTTTAATTACCTTTGATACATCAAATTTCAATATTTTCTTTCATATAAATTGATAAGATTTTTATTTCTTTCTAAATTTTAAAATAAAAATCCTATTAATTTAATTCATTTCAAACATCGAATTTACGCAGGTCGTTACAGGGAGGGAAGAAAAAGGGGTACGAAGGAGAAAAAAGATGAGGTGGGATGTACGTATTGTCGGTTTAAAAGAAAGTGAATATATTTTATTTAAAGTTGAATTTGTTTCAAAACAAAGTTCAACGCATTTATATATCATACGCTCACACATCAACTCCGATCAATACGAAATCTGAAATCCGATAATAATTTAATATTACGGACCCAATGGAACTGGTTTCGTTGAATTCCGAGACCGCGCCTCGGAAGGCTATTTTTAAATTCAATTTAAATGATAAAATTTTCAAAACTGAACTAATCACTTTTAGATACAATTTTAACACTTCTACAATCTTCAGTACTATCAATATAAATTTTACAAGCCTTCAAATAATTTTTAACAGGCTTAAAATTCTAGATTCAATAATTTACCCAATTCCGATAATTAAATTCAACAATTAATTATCCAATAAATATTGATATTTGAAATTCAAGTTAAAAAAAATTAATTTTTAAACATTTAAATCAATTAAATGTTCCAATTTCAAAGACTTAAAAATTTCGGGTCGTCACAGCAAAACTTCATTGTTCTTCTCTGTTCCTTCTTAAGCAAGGTGAGCAAACTCACTTATCTACCTTTGTGCCTTTGATATTCTGGTTTATACTTAAAGTATGATGGTTTAAATGCCTGCATGTTTGAATTTACTTATATCTATGAGTGTGAATGTCTGGGTATGTTCAAATACATATCTCTTTTGAATGATAGGTCCTAAAATTCATATACAAACGCATATCTTTTTATTTATACAAATTCAAGCCACGAGTTCTAAAAGAAAAATGACCGAAACAATATAATATCATAGTTAAAATTTATTCCAAGTTTTTATGTTATATATATGTTTCAAAAATGAAGAAAAACAGTAGAAATCATATATAAATTGAAAATAAATGTTCGAGTTTTCAAATTTGGATTTCATAATATGATTTGTGATAGGAAAAAAATGATTTTTAATAATAAAATCAGGATTTTAAAGTTGTTATTCAAAGAGAAATCACAAGTTGAACGAATTAGTCATATTTATAAAAATCTGGTGATCGGCGTGGAGTTAGTAGTCGAGATTAATGGTGAAGAAGGCTGGAAGGTGGAGGTCAACGTAAAAATAGTTTAAGAATTTTTAGATCGACGAGGTGGCTCATCGGCGATAATATAGGGTTTTGTTCTTCGTTTTGGCTATGGAGGTTCTCGTGACAACTTCATCAACGATGAAGCAACGGAGATGATTGGAATGAGGGGGTTTGATGCATAGCGACATAGCGAAGCTAGGGTTTAAATCTCAGACCTTCTGGTGGTCGGTGGAGGCTACACGAGGCGTGCTTCCGATGGACAGTTTTGTTCTAGGAGAAGTCGATATGCTAATTTTCGATTCCAGGTTGAATTCGACAATCTGGGTGTATGTGATGATAGAGGAGGTTGTCGGTGATGTAACGGAGGCCACGACGATGGTCGGAGCGTTGGCCGGTTGTGCACGTGCACGTGGTATCGTTGATGTCTGATGGTTGTCGAAAGATTTGGGGAGATGAAGTTGCTTGGGTAAGTTCGAAATTTTCTCGGTTGGTTTCTCGAGAAGTTTGGGTTTTGGTTCGGGCAAAAGAGTGCTTGGGCTCAGTTATCAGGTTTTTTAAATTTGAAAGGAAAACTTTATTTCAGGTTTTAAAATATGAAGTATAAATCAGTTTTAATGTATGAATGAATTTTCAAACGATATGTTAAGCCAGGTTTTAATATACTAAAGCAATTCAAGTTTTAAAACAAAGTTTTCAACGATTTAATTTTACAATAAATGATTTTAAAATTTATTTGATTATGTATTAGGTTAATTATCTTATTGTTTTCAAAAATATAATAATGTAATTAAGTAATGAATTAAGATAAAAAGGTTTATCCTAATTAAGTTAGATAATAATTAAGGGTATAATTAATTAATTAAAGTAATTAATTATAGGTTTAGTTACTTAATTACTTAAAGAATAATTTGTTAAAGTAATTAATTAAGATGGATAACTAAAGGTTAATTAAGTAATGATTTAAAGGTTAATTAAATTGTAATTCAAGGGTAATTAATTTGTAATGATAATTAATTAATGTAATTAATCAAAGGTTAATTAGTTTTGGGTAATTAATTAAAAAATAATTAATTAAGAGTTGATTAATTAATAAGGTTAATTAAGATTAATTAATTAGGGATAAGTAATTAAAGGATAATTAATTAAGGGCTAATTAATGTAATTAATTAAGGATAATTAATAAAAGAATAATTAAGAATTAATTATTTAATGATTAGAGATTTATTCATTTATTAATTAAGGTTAATTAATTAATAATTTAAAGTTAATTAACTATTTAAGGTTAATTAATTAAAATAATTTGTTATTAATGTTAATTAACCTGGATTAGTGATTAATCTGCTTTCAATTAATCAGATGATAAATTAATCTTCCGTATGGATGACTGTATTCTATTGAATGCTGTGAATTGTTTGATACCTCTACTGTGTGGTGCTTTGTGATATGAACTATTTTAATTCAAGCCGTGACAAATGTAATTTATTTTATCTATGATGAATGTATATTATTTATCTGTGAATCTATGTATGGAAGATAAGCGTCATAGAGATATACCGCTTATCTATAGTTAATGTGATTGAGTCTGTGATGATTGATGATGTTGCACTATTGTGTAAAATCCCTTGACCACACCTTACACACACAAATATGGATTGCATGAGGAGGTTAAGTCACAGATTTTTGAAATGATTTTAAAATTGAATATTGAATCCAAAGTAGTTTTGAAAATAGAACTGGGTTAAATATGAAAAGCTTTTGAAAGGGAGCTTTAAGAATAAAAGTTATTTTGGATAACTTGATAAAATTTTGAAATTTAAATAATTTGATTTGAATTTGAATTCAAAATTTGAAATTGAATTCAATGTTGAGAAATTATGGTTTAAAAATGTTATACAAGTTATAATGGGTTTAAACCATTTTAAGTATTATTTTGGAATTTAAATTTAACCCAAGTTTGTAGGGCTTTAACTCGTGAAAATGTAAGCAGATTTTTCCAAAATGAAAACTATTTGTGTTCAAATAATAATAGCTTTCATATAAACAAAGGATTTCCAATTTATGTTGAAAGATTTCAAATTTGAATTGAAATAATTTTGAAAACTATAAATGAATCTTTGTGAAAGACGGTTGAACCTTGTTTTAAAATTGAAGAGGACTTTAAATGGTGTAACTTTTATGCATAAGGTTTTAAATAGGAATTGTCTTGAAAGTTATGGACGAATCAATGGAAATTGTTTGAAAGCTATGAATTAAATCTTTGATTTAAAGATTGGATGTGCAAATCCAATTTGAAATGGAAATTGTTTTGAAATCTGTGAATGAATCTTTGTGAAAGATGGGTGAACTTTGTGAAGTGAATCTTTTTGTTTAAAAAGATTCAAAATGGTAATTTTTTTAAACCATTTGTTTGGGTAATAAGTTGTGAATTAACTGAAATCCCAATATCCAAATGTTTTTAAAACATTGCGCTCATTATTCGGTTTAGCCGGGGGAGGACCTTGTGTCATATAACTCATTCCATATAATGATACGACGATATGGATAGCAATTGAAGACCGATGGTGAAGACCGGGTATTTTCGAGAATGATAGGATAACCTTTCGAATGTCTCTGCACTGAGTCGCGACGGTATAGAGATCTCCATATGTGATGGGGAGTCCGATCGAGATTGTGCATACCCGGAACACAAGGGCTTCTTTAGAAAATGCCTTCGGTTCTGTTCGAACCCAGAACAGACTTGTATGGATGTGTGTCTGACATTACACTTTGAGATGTAAAGCTGGTTTCTATCAAATACATTTCTGTTTAGTGGCGGAGATTTATTCTCTTAGCTTAACACCATTCTTTGAGACATACATGCTCAGAGGTTATGTAGTTGATGGTTACTAGTGATACATTCCCAATTTTGTAATGTGGCATACGAAGTGCTGCTGATCATTTGTTGATCAAAGCATGGCTTTGTGAAAAAGCATAGTTTTGTGGACGAGACTGCATCAAGACCTCACTCCCCGGAAATGGTCGAAACAGGAAAGATGCGGCAAGGTTGCAGGGGTCGCGCCCCTAGGATATGTCCATTTCTTCTGGAAAAGGATGGTATCATGGTATGGATCCCAGATACTTAACTCATGTGGACACTGTATATTTATTACTATGTGATGTTGCTTTGTGGTTGAGGATCCTCGGATAAAGGTCACAAATGACCGGGGTGGCATATCTTAGGTTTAACTCCCGGGAAGGGAGTAAACCGGCCTTGTGTTGGTAGAGAGCTGTGTAAGTTCTCGGGGCGTCCCTCCAAAGGCATACCCATGTGGCAATGTGAAGTTCCTTGGCCTGACCATTTATTGGAAAATCCAAAGAAACAATATGCACCCTGTACGGTTTTAGTTGTATAACCTGCCATGGAATGTGGTGGTAACCTGCTATTGAACATGGTAGCTATAGTAGGCATACAATAATGGTTGTATGCTGGCTAAGATTAATATTATACTTTCAAAAGGTTTTCTGCACTATGCACTAATAATAATATCAAATGATTTTCGCGTATCAAGCATTTTTGACTATCATAAGGAGAAATCTCCTCCAATTCTGCATTTGCATGATGTGTGCGGCGGGAGGCCTTATGATAGTTTCATTTTCCAAAAAGCATTGCGGATTTCAATTTTTAAACGCTTGTTTTAAAAATAAACTGTTTTTGTTTGCTCATACCAGTCCCACGACTGACCCGGAATTTATTATTCCCTTCCTAAACTCTGGGTGCCCACAATTTTCCACACGTGCAGTCTAGAGTTGGGGTTTTCAGATAATCAAATAGTATGTGTAGATTTGTAGCATTCAGTCTTTGGGAATCTTTTTCAATCTTTGGATGATTGACCTTGCTTAAGTCATCGATGATGGTGGTTCGAGCTTATTGGATTGGAGTCCTCGTAGCTTTTGGGATGAGCTTTTGGTTTGGAGTTGCAGATTTTGTATTTACTCTTTATCGAAGATCATATTTGAGTTATCTCTTCCATTGTTATCATATTCCGCTGTTGTATATTTTTCTCTTATATTGTTGTATCATATTGTATCAGATATTGTATTCATTGTTGTATCAATGATATTATTCATTTTCTTCCGCTGCGTTGTTGAACTTAATATGTTATAAGCTCCGGCGAGCCCGATTCGGCATTTGAATCTATGGCATTCGAGTATAAGTGAAGTACAAGTGCTGACTTTCAAAGGTCGAGTCAGGATTGTTTCAACTTGCTTCGAAACATTCAATGGTGAAAGTGTAGGAGATGTCACATATTTTATATTCAATTCGCATAGTTAGACCCTGACCTCATTTAGAATAAGAATCGTTAAAATCACTCAAATGGTATTAATTAGGATGTTATATTTTGTTTTTCCATTTAGTTTATTTAGCTGTTGATAGTTGTTGATTTTATTCTACTTTCCTCCTATTCATGGCAGAAAATCCTAATCTCACAAAATTGAGATATTTTCAAGTATGGTTGAATAATGGGATGAACTTGAAGGTTCATTTGAATGTATTATTCTTCTCTTTTGTGGGCTTAATAATATTAGTTATTTTTTATTAGCCATCTTAAAGAATTGTTAATTTTAGATTTATGTTTATCTGCCTAAATGTTTGATGCGTACATGAGTTTTTTCAGTAAATGTCAAATCATCAACAACACTTATTATATCTGTTAAAGCGTTCTTCAACTAAGATGTAATCGTCATCAGTTGTTGATTAAAATTTATATTTATAACTATTTTTATAATTGAATTTGCTACTCTTTATCCGAGTTTGGAAGGATCTATATATGTTTTATGTTTGAAATATTTATTACTTACTAGTCATGAATATATATTGTGTAACAGTATATGCAAACAAAAATGTTATGCTTCTGTGATTTATAACATCATATACATAATAGATTAGTCATGACCGTGTATTATGTTCAATAGTATATGCAAGCATAAACACAAACTTTGTTTTTACTCACATACTTAATTAGCATTTCATTCAATTTCCTACGTCATTATATTTTACTTTACAATGGTTTGCGCTTTATAAAAGATTCTTTTAATAATTTTGCTACATTATAACTATGCATCACAGTTATCACAAAATAAAAGCTTAGCTAACCATGTTTCTGTGTATATATATATAATTTAGTAGTTGATAATTATTTGTTTTCTTCAATTTTCCACCTGTCCATGATAGAAAATATTAATGTTAGAAAATTAAGGTTTTTCCCACTATGTTGAATTGAGGTCTTTCTTGATAGGAACTAAAAAGGGGATGAACTCGAAGGTTCTTTTGTAAGTATTATTCTTTCTCTCTTCTTGCAAGATTAATTATAGTTATTTTTAATAGTCATCCTAAATAACTAAATTTTCTAGATTTATGTTTATCCTTTTGAATGTTTAACTCATACATGATTAGTTTCACTAAATTTAAACTGCCTAAAAGTGCTATAATTATATATGTTAAAGCTTCTTTAATTGAGATAAAATAATAGTTGATTACTTGTTGATTAAATTTTGTATTTAGAAGCATTATTCACTGATCCATATATGTTATATGTTTTGAATATTTATAATAGATAGGTCATGACTATATATAATGTGTAACGGTATATGTGAACATAAAATTGTGTTATTTGATCAGTAATACTTATAATAAGTTAGTTCTGACTATATATTATGTGTAATAGCATATTCAATATAAAAGCTAACTTTTTTTGCTTGCATATTACAGGTTGCATTTCACTTGATTTCCTCTATCACGCCAAACAAAGGAAGTTGAATGTTAATAGACGGATCAAGTGACTTGAATCCATTGTCATCGCGTTGTTTTCTTCATTTGTCAGCATAATCTCGATTCTTTCCGCATGGCTTCTCAAAACTTCCTCTACTTCAGATTACTGGCTATTTCACTATTATAAGATGGTATGGGTTTATGCATTGATTTCTGGTTCATTTAAATCAAATTATTCCATTAAATAATTGATTCTTGATTTGGACAATGACTTTTGCGTATACCTTTATTTCATTTGACATGGCCATCTATTCAGTCACTGTATGCATTTTCTTTCTGAAGACTGCATTTCTTTGTTGTTTACACTTCTTTATCCTATTAGCTTTCCTATCGTATATTAATCTTACATCATTTCCCTAAAATCTTACATCCGTATTCAAGTACTTTGAACAGTGTAGTATCTATTGTTACGGATTTGAGGGTCATCTGTAATATTTGAACTATTGTTCCTTGCACACTGACCTGTGCTAGGAAGTTAATACTTAGGTAAGATACGTGATTTATGTGAAGAATATCTATTGTTACGAATTTGGGGATCATGTGTAATATTAAAACTACTATTCCTTTCACTACTGACCTGTGATAGGAATTTAATACTTAGGTAAGATACGTGATTTAAGTGGAGAAAATGGATATGTTGGTTGGTGTGGACAGGTTGAAGGATGCAAAACTCAACTTTTGTTCTCATTTAGCAAACAGTATGTGGCTAAGGGTAAAGCATAATATAAAATTTTAGTGCAATAAGCGACTCAGTGGTTTAAGAGATGAAATGTGCCTAAATTAACACGGGTAGTTTTTATGTCTGAATATAGGAGCGCATGCAGCAAACTAGAGTTCTAAAATATGTGCTATTAACATTATAGAATAATGTTTGTTGTCTTATACTTAATCATTATTTCATCCTACTTGGACCAAAGTTTGTGACTAACCAACATATAAAACTGCTACATTTGAAACCATGGATCATGATTGATTACATTTGAAACTGACATATAGTGCCATGTATTGATAATATAACATGGGTTAATATATTTATAACACTTTGAGTTTAACATATCACGTTGTGGAACCCACGTTGAATATAACTCACAATGCTGAAGACATGAAGATATATTGCAAAATTTACAGTGGTAAACATTTTTCAGAGTACATCATTACATTATATACAATGGGATTGTTTTCTAATAGTTGCTATCCTTCTAGAATAAATAGATAGATTTACAAAATGAAAACGTGCTTTGACTTTTAGCAGAAGAATAAGGTTAAATCTGTTTTAGTTGTATGTGTTAAAGTAATATAAATTGTTTTCCTAATACATGTTTATGAAACAATGATCGGTAAAGAATGTTTTATGTGTTCAACACTGGTTTCTATATTTTTGAAAGACAAGGTTTGTGTGATGTAGTTTATAATTGTTTGAAAGAAAAGGAAAGGAAAAATGGGAAAAGGGTGGTACAAAAAAAAAGTGATGGATATCCATACATAGTAAATTTATTCTAACTGCTAGAGGGATAGATTTTCATTATATAATTCTTTTACAAACTACATAATTACCACTTCACAAATCATAGCAAATAATGTATGGTTATACCCTTCTAACTGACTTTTTGAATTAAGCTTTGACACATCAATGAAATCTTATCCTTAGGAAACAACCTACGAACATCAAATCTTCAACTAAATAGTTGCTAAGCAAATAATGCACATTGGCATAAATTAGTATCATCAAATGTTATAGAAAATAATGCACATGCTACTACCTAACTTATTGTAGAAATATGAATCCTTTATGAAAATTCTCCTATCACTAATATTATAGTAGTGAAATATGTATTGATTCATGGTTAAATTATATAATGTATTAACTTTTAACTATGGATCCGTAAGGGTACGAGTATAAATTAAAAAGACGAATTAATTACACCTGAGAAGAAGTTTGAATTGTAATGGTTCATTTCATATAAGACTATCTCCTCCTTGCTAAGTTGTGGTCACTTTATTTTTTGTTATCATGTTTATCTAAAAGGAACTTTGTAGATGTTCAGAGACATTTGATTCATTCATATCACAAACTATGTACTATATTTGATTTTTTTCCTTGCCTATTCTAAAGTTTACTCTCATTTGAGGTGATTTGGTTTACAATTTGAATTTTGATTGATATAATAATTCTACTGTTTTAAATTAACTTTTGATTGATGATAAGAGTTTCTCTATTTGCAACTTATATGCTAATATCTTTACCATCTACATCAGGGAATCTGATAGTGAAGAAGATCGTACCTATGGCATTGTAGGTCTCTTTGCTCCATTTGAGGTATTATTTAAATTCAACTAATATTTCCTATTCAAAAATCCCTCGCTTATTCTATTTTGATCGGCAAGAAACAATCAAGTTCTTCCAATAAACAAGGTAAAAATAGGAATAATCAACACACAAAAATATACATAAAAAAGGATTAACCATTAATATAAATGTTTTGTTGTTATTACCTATTCGGCATAAGTTTTCCTATCAGTTAACAGTTGAAAAGTATCATCCTTCTACCCAAATTGTAAATCCGTACGGCTTTCAATTTTAGTTTCAATTTTTACATTGGTTTATATAAATTCTGTATGACAGAGGATATCATACTCAATTGCAGATGACATGTTTTGACCTACTATCTGTCGAAACACATACAATGATTTTTGCTTTACGGTATTTTTGTTTTAGTTTTCTTCCCATGCTATAAAATTTATATTTCACATATGTTATTGATCGCTGTATTCTTTAGTGCACTAATACTATAATTGTAATTGCTTAGTGATCGGCCTAAGTAACACGGTTCCCTATACACCACTACTGTGTATACATAAAATTGTAACAATTTTCTCTTAGGGGACTACTATCTGGTGAGTGTGACACTCCATGAATAAAAATAAATTACTAGCATTTTGACTAATTAAATAAGTGTACGTTTCATTTTATGGTGGCCAATGATTATAGGTTTCACTGTCATATTTTTTTTCCAAAATATTTAATTATAAATTATTTGACACCTATAGAAATGAAAAGTGGAAGGATTAAGGAGAGTTAGTGTAACATCATTGCAAAAAGGAACTACTGTGAATTCTTTTGCTCAGTGTAGGTTTACGATACCTAAGTATATGTTAATATGTGTGAAATTTACATCCATGAACCTAGGGTCAACATTTCTAGTATATGGTAATATTAGTACATGTTATGTTACTTTAAAATTTTAAAATGTAGCATTTTATGTCCATGGTGTATTCGCATCAAAATTCAAAAATTTGTAGCCTGACTTTGTCAGTATTATATAAGCACAGCTGTTGATTTTGTATCCTTCCTTCATCATATTTTCCCAAAGAATTCATGATTTGCTGTGTGCATTCATTTTCACTTACTGAAGTAGTTTTTCTTCAAAGATTTTTTTTTTCATTATTTCATTCGCATAGAAATTTCGAAGGTTTGTTTGAGGGAGAATATTTCTCATAAAAGTTAAGGACACTTTGCGTAAGGTTTTGATAGTTCCATTGATTGATCATACAGCAATATTCTTTGTCTTTTGTTTGGTATCTATTTTGTTTGTCAATCATATTTATAAAATCATCCTTTTTGAATGTATGTAGGTTCAAGTAATTACCTACCAAGAAGCATTTTGAAATGTCTGGACATCATCTAATTCAATAAGAGGCTGCTCATAAAGAGAATATGAATATGGTCAAACTGTATTAAACAAGTTGAGGGTTTTTTAGATGGAATTTGTTGTAATGTTTATGTGAGAGCCTCACATTTAGATGGAATTTGGTACATTTTTTTTGTCTAAAATTTTCTGCAATGGAGTTTTCCTTGAATTAGCTACAATTTTATAATTCAAGTTAGAATTTTCTGGGTATTAGCATGGTTACAAGACTACGTTTATACAAGTTTTCCAGTAATATTGTTTCAAAAGATTATGCAATGCGGCTTATAAATAAAAAAATTATGAGAATTTGGAAGCAAAGGACAAATAAATATTCAATATAGAACCCATTGACAATCTTTCTGCCTTATAGACTATTCTCAACTTATTCATTCCCTTTTTCTTAATTGTCAAGAATTTTAATCTCATATTTCTGAAATATTTGATTTTTTCACCAACTTTATGTCGAGAACATAGTTAAGTCAATTTTAGCATTTATTGGACAAGCACCCATACGATTGTGAATATTATTGTGGACTATAAATCTAAACTCAAGAGATTTTTGTAAATTACATTGATTTTATAGTATTGTTCTAAGTATCCATTTTTTCGTTAGTTGGATGTACTTTGTGAATCCACATTTCTACGAACAATCGTGTGTGAAGCACGGGTTCACACTAGTTAATTCTAGATTCTCAGAGTCTTATCTAGTTTATTATTTGATGGCTTATAAATATTTATTGGGTTTGACAAATTATATTTGTTTTTATTAAATTGTGATATGCTACTAGATAAGTTTTCCAATTTTACTTATAGTTCTTTAATCATATTTTGTGATATATCTAAAGATGATTTTATATCAACATTTCCTTAGAATTTTTAATATTATCATCTCTATATGCTTTAATTTCATAATTTAGCAATAAAGTTTGAGAAGATAAATTATCATAAGTATCTAGTGACTTTTATTCATTTTTCTTTTAGGATTAGATTTTAATCTTCCAACATTGATTTTTATTCCTTGTTCAACATGATATATTTTGGCTTTTAGTTCCTTATTTTCTTTCCTAATTGCCCTAAATTAATCGCCTAATTCTAAATTAATTTCAAATAAGTCTTTATATGTAAGAGCAAAGTTCACCTCATTACTAAGAGCCAAAAGGAAATTATTTGCTTGCTCTACATCATTTTCATACTGATGACGTGTATGAGTCATCCCATATGACTTGGAATTCTTGCTTTTTTAGCTTTCTTTTCTTGTGTCCTTTTTCATTCTCAAATCTCCTGGTATCCTTATTTAATTGTGACATTCTTTCTTCGTGTAATCCATTCTACCGCATTTAAATGTTTCCATGTAGTACTACTAGTGTTGCTAAACTTTTGATTTTATGGGAATTTCATGGATGCTAGTAGTTCCTAAAAATAAAAGCGATATCTTCCTTATTAATTTTTCATCATCTTCCGCTTGATGTTATATTCCTTTTCTCAGGTGTCTATTCCTTTCTACCTTGCACGTTGACATCATACGACATTAAATTACCTATTAGTTCATCGATATTGAGTTAGGAAAGATCATTGGCTTCTTCAATAGTGAGTGGTTTTCTTTCCATTCACTAGTTAATGAATTTAAAAAAAAATTGCTATATCAAAATTTGTATAAATTTTTTTTAGCTGTATGGGTGAACGTCTTGAAAATGTGCATATATTTTAGAAATGATTTCGGTATTTTTCATTCTAAAGTTAGTTTTTTAGCATTATCATAACTTTTTCTATTTACCTTAATGCTCCCTTCATGAGTGATTTACAACGTGTTCTAAATATTATATGCAGTAGTGCAGACCATGAATCATGTAAATTGTTTATCATCTAATGCACAATATAGTATTCATTGCCTTCGAATTATCATACTTATGGCTTTTAAGCATATGGCTATGTACTCTACAGAGTAGTATGAGCTACATACTCTTAGTTGGGTAGCATCCAATATTCCAAGCCATTAACTTTCATAAAATTTATATATTAATGGACTATTATGCATAATTTGACTTGGTGAAAAGAGAGGGTTATGTAGGAGATGGTATTCTAGAAAGATAGTAAATTACTTGTGGACATATTTTGGAAATTTTAAAATTGGTTACAAGATTGTTGAAAAATCATGCTCTAATACAAATGAAAGTGTTATAGGACGATGGAATATAGCTAAGATATGTTAAAGTAAACTATGCAATCTAATTAACGTAGAATAGTAAATAAATAAATGCAGATCACACCATAATTTTTATACTAGTTAGTACTTCCATTCTACGTTTTGTCCTGAAGCTTCTCTATGAAATTTTCACTAGACTTAGTCCCTCTCTCAACGTGGAGGAATAATATTACATTGCTCTACTTATACTTTTTGAGCAGGACTTCAACCTTAGTAAAGAAAAAGATTAACAACGATGTGTTCTTTGGCAACACATTTTGTTAATATTCAGTATACAATTCCTATAACCTTCTCGATAGTTGCAAGTTCTACGTGCAATTTAAGCATGCAAAAGACCACAAAAGTATGAGTTTGAATTCAAAGTCTGAAGTAATATTTTTGAAATACACAGCTTTTGAATACTTTTGTAAGCAATTAGAATAAATACATTTTCGAGCAAGAGAGTATAAAGTTAGTTTAATCCTCTTTCAAAAACTCATATTTATAGAGTTGAAAGGTTCATTGAAGAGTTACAATTATTTACAAATAGCAGTAGCCATTAGAAAAGACATATCTCTTTGTAGAAGAAGAATCCCTTCAAAATATTTATTTTCAATTTTTAATAAATTCTTTAATTCAAGCCATTACAAGCATTTGGTCGACTAAACAATAGGACCGACCAATTGACTATCCCTATAAAAATGGCTTCCAAATCCTGATGTAAACTAGTTTAAAATTGACCTCAATTAGTTCACTGGAATTGAACATCAATCACCCGAACACTATACGACTGGCAATATTATTTAGTTAATTGTTATGTTGTTAACTTTGATTCTTTGCTCCAAATGATTTTATTGTGATGTAAAATTTATAAAATGACTTCGCAATTTTTCTGACAATAGTTTGTATATATGTTTACCACTAGGAGTGGTTTTAACATATCGAACTGTTAAGACTTAATAAACTGATGACAACTATATATTTATTCATTGACGTTCTTCTTAAGCCTTTTTCATCTTCATGCCTTATGGTTTTTATGTCATTTGATGGTTTAAATCCTAAAATTTGACATGGATACACAATTGTATAGTTATCATTATCAAAATAGCTAAAAGTGAGTTCTAACATATTGCTATTCAGTTCGCCTCTTATGGATTCTTTACATGTTGTAATGGCCACTTTTTCTTAAACAACTTCTTCTTATAGCCAATTTGACTTCTAGTTCTTTAATTAAATTTTGTGATATATCTAAAGAAGATTTTGTATCACCATTTCCTTAGTATTTTTAATATTACCATCTCTCAATGCTTTGATTTCGTAATTTAGGACTAGAGTTTGAGAAGGTAAATTATCATAAGTATCTAGTGATTTTTGTCATTTTTCTTTTAGGATTAGATTTTAATCTTTCAGCATTGATTTTTATTTCTTGTTCAACATGATATATTTTGGCTTTTAGTTCCTTATTTTCTTTCCTAATTTCCCTAAACTAGTCACTTAATTCTAAATTAATTTCAAATAAATCTTTATATGTAAGAGAAAAATGTACCTCATTATTAAGAGCCAAAAAGAAATTATTTGTTTGCTCTATATCAATTTCATTGCCGGTGATGTGTATGAGTCATCCCGTATGACTTGGAATGCTTTCTTTTTTAGCTTTCTTTTCTTGTGTCCTTTTTCATTCTCAAATCTCCCAATATCCTTATTTAATTGTGAAATTCTTTCTTCGTATGATCCATTCTACTGCATTAAAATGTTTCCATGTAGTACTACTAGTGTTGCTAAATTTTTGATTATTTTGGGGAATTTCATGGATACTAGTAGTTCCTAACAATAAAAGCAATATCTTCCTCGTTAATTTTTCATCGTCTTCCATTTGAAATGTTATATTCCATTTCTCATGTGTCTATTCCTTTCTAGCTTGCACATTGATATCATACGACATTAAATTACATATTAGTTCATCGATATTGAGTTAGGAAAGGTCATTGGCTTCTTCAATAGTGAGTGATTTTCTTTCCACTCGATTTAATTTTTTTTGTTTTATATCAAAATTTGTATAAAAAAAATTTAGTTGTATAGGTGCATGTCTTGAAAATGTGCATATATTTCAGAAATGATTTCACTATTTTTCGTTCTAAAATTCTAAAGTTAGTTTTTAGCATATTATAATTTTTGCTATTTTACCTTAATGATCCCTTCGTGAGTGATTTACAACGTGTTTTGAATATTATATGCAGCAGTGCAGACTATGAATCATGCAAATTCGTTGTTATCTAATGCACAATATAGTATTCATTGCCCTAGAATTATTATAGGTATGGCCTTTAAGCATATGACCATGTACTCTACGTAGTAGTGCATGCTACATACTCTACTTGGGTAGCATCCATCATTCCAAGGCCGTTAACTTCCATATAAATTCACATATTAGTGGACTATTATGCATAATTTGACTTGGTGAAAAGAGAGGGTTATGTAGCAGATGGCCTTTTAGAAAGATAGTAAATTACTTGTGGACATATTATGATATTTTCAAAAATGGTTAAAAGTTTTTTGAAAAATTATGCTCTTATACAAATGAAAGTGTTATAGGACCATGGAATATAGCTAAAATATGTTAAAATAAACTATGCAATTTAGTTAACATAGAATATTAAATAAATAAAAGTAGATCACACCACAATTTTTATACTAGTTTATACTTCCATTATACGTCCAGTCCCGAAGCTTCTTTAAAGAATTTTTGCTAAACTTAGTCCCTCTCTCAACGTGGAGGAATAACATTATATGACTCTGCCTATACTTCCTGAGCAGGACTTCAACTTCAGTAAAAAAAATTGGCAATGATGTGTTCTTTGGCAACACAAATTTGTCAGTATACAATCCATATAACCTTCTCGATAGTTGTAAGTTGTACATGCAAGTTAAGGATGCAAGAGACCATAAAGGTATGAGTTTGAATTCTAAGCGTGAAGTAATCTTTTTGAAATATATACCTTTTGAATACTTTTGCAAGCAATTAGAATAAATAAATTTTTGAGCAAGAGATTAGAAAGTTAGTTTAATTCTCTTTCAAAAATTCATATTTGTAGAGTTGAAAGGTACGTTGAAGAGTCACAATTGTTTACAAATAGTAGTAGACATTAGAAAAGACATACCTCTTTGTAGAAGAAGAATCCTTTAAAATATTTATTTTCAATTTTTAATAAATTCTTTAATTCAAGTCATTACAAGCATTTTTCATCTTCGTGCCTTGTCCTTTTTTGTGTTCTTTGATGCTTTTAATCCTAAAATTTAACATGGATATACAATTGTGTAGTTATCATTACCGAAATATCTGAAAGTGAGTTCTAACATATTGCTATTCGGTTCGCCATCTTATGGATTCTTTATGTGTTGTAATGACCACTTCTTCTTAAACAACTTCACAATAATATCTTTCAAGTGTCTACAATTATTTTTATTGTGTGTATGCGTTTCTTGGAAGCAGAAGTGTTTCTCAGATTTCCTACCTTCTTTTTTGGAGGCTTTAGAGCTGACTTTTGGTACCTAATGGTTTTTTGGATCACAAGGTAAATATTTTTCATGAAATCAGTTCACTCAATATATTTTTCATTTCATGCGGACTGAAGCTGTTATAGAGATCCCTTCTCCTTGCCCCAAACCGATTATTCTTCCTATTTTAATTACTATTGTTGTTATAGTTGCCCCATCCCACTTCCTTCATTATTTTTTATGGCAGAGCAAAGCGACTGTCCCGATCCTACCATATTCGGTCTTTCCTCAATCTTTTGCCTCTTCTAAGTGCAAAAAATGATTAGCTTTCTTAAAAATATTCTTCAACGTAGTTGGCTACTTCATAGTAACCCATTTTTCAAACTCAGTATCATTATTGATGCCTCCTACCACGACCATTAGCACCAAAATAATCTTTGGATTTTTAACTTTCATTATGGCGGCATTGAACATTCTAAATAAGTTTTTCATAGATTTTCCTCTTTATTTCTTGACACTCGCCAATGAAATTGCATCGTTTGGCTAGAATGTGTGGATTATATGTTAACTTAAAACTTGTTCGTCAACTGATCATACGAACCAATGGAAATCGACTCAAGCCAGTATAACCAACAGTCACCAATCCCTCTAATACAGAGGGAAGCAGTTACAATTCAGACACTCATCTTCCCGGGCACTATCCATGCACCAATCATATCTTAACAAATGTTGCGTAGGGCCTGACAATCTGTTGTACAATGGCACTATCGACTTAGTAAATCTTTAAAGATGCTACGCTTCTAAAATCTCCTTGGCAAAGGCATTTTGACTTAATGCATAATCTCGCTCATTGTCATAGTTCTCCCTGTAAAACAACCATTTGATTATTTCACTAATAGTGTTATTATTCCTTCGCCATGCCCTTGATGGCAACTATCAATTGCATCACTTTGATCCTGATTCCCCAAACGACTTGGTGGTCCTTGCATGAACACTCACACTATCAACACATTGCCTGGGTCTCCATATATTTAGGGAATCCATACATTTAACGACCCGCCACCCATAATGCCCAGATTCTTCACACCCAATCAACCAGATTATCCAATAATGTCACAAGTGGCGTTCTGTTAAGGGTACAATATGTAAACATCAACTAATATCATAGAGCATATTTATCACTACACATTCATATTAAACTTCATTCAACTTCTACAAGTTCCTAACACATCATTATATGAAATTTATACTTTAAGATATTCATTTATCAAGATTTTCATCTTTAAAATATCAAATCAAGTTCATTACCCAAGCCCTAATAAACATTAGTATTAAAACATAATTTTTGACATATCAAGTGATCATAAAGAAAAAGAAAAATATCTCACTTTCCAAATTCCTTAGAAACCCAAGCTCCAGTAAATCCCAACTTGAAGCTTCCCTTTAATTCCCTAGATCCAACCTAAATCTCCTCCAAAATATGAACGTGAAGGTATGGATTTATAGAGAATATTCTAACATGAATTCAGAAAACTATTTCAAACTTTTTCTTTAAGAATTGGAGGAGTTAAGAAGATTCAAGGTTTGGAAAAATATTTTCTTAACTTAGGAAGATGATAAGGAAGAAGAAGAAGAATGAGTTAATAACTTAATCTCTTCAGTTCAAACTTATAAAGAGATGTTAGCCAAATGAGAACTTTGTCACTATTCCTCTTTTCTTCCCATTTTAGTAATTTTGTCCAATTTTAACAAACTAAATTTGCATTTCATATGCGAACGACATTTGTAACCCGTCATAATTTTTATAATAATTAAGTAAAAAGAAATCAATAAATAAATAGTAATCGCAAAATAGAATTTTTACAAGCATGGGAATTCGTCTACGAAATGTGCACCATTGGGTTCATGGCAATTTTCCGATCAATTTTTTTACATAAAGCTTTTCGATCAAAGTTCAAATGAAAACATTATTGACATTTGTTAGCACCAGAATTGGTCACTAACACCCTTGAGAAAGATTGTGTAGAGAGATTAATGAAGAAAGTAAATTAAAAAAGAGAATTGAATGCTAAATTAAATGCAAAAACAAAAACACCGAATTTATAGTGGTTCAGCGTAATTGCCTACATCCACTTTGAGTTTTTTATAATTATTTCATTCACAAATGATTCAACACAGATACAATCCGTACTATATCGACTTGAATACAAGTGCTAAGTAAAATAGAATAAATCTTGAATGCAGTAGAGTCTCCCTAGTATTCTCGAAAAAATGTCTCTTTCACTGTGCCACTGCCCTTCAATTTATAGACGAAGATGGGTCGGACTTCCCTCATGGGCCTAGGAACAAAGCACCTCGGCTCGTGTTCATCTGCGCACGTAGCCATAAATGCCTGACGGCAATTGTCGAACCACATATCAAGGCCGAACAACATTCATATGCCGATCGAGGAAGGCATGTCGAACAGTACCAGTATGCCGAACGGTACCTGTATGCCAAACGACGCAGTACACTGAGTGAAGAGTGTAGGCCGAACGAGACCTGTATGCCGAACGAGGCTTTATGTCATGTGAGGCTCTATGCCAATCGAGGCTCTATGCCAACCGAGGCTCTATGCCGAGCGAGGCTTCATGCCGAATGCCGAGCGAGGCTTCATGCCAAGCGAGGCTCCATGCCAAGCTAGACTTCATGCCAAGCCACCCCTCGATGCCAAGCGAGGGGAGGTGTGCCGAACGATGTCTTTGCCGAACAATGTATCTACGCCGAGCCTCTTGTTACACGGTCAAACAATCGAGTAACACTTGGCCCCCAAAGTGTATCATGTGGACGAACATGATGCACTTTGATCCATGAGTACTCCATGTTTTTCTTTAAGCCCTTATTATGTCCTCTCTACAGTGATCCCCTGAATGCCAAACGAGGCATTGAATGCCGAGCGACATATTGATGCTGAATGACATCGACGTCGAACGACATTGATGCCGAACGAGGGAGGTGCCTTAACCAGTTCCATCGGTCACTGTCTGTTCGTCTTCCCTCGTTCCTATGTAACTCAACACTTCTCTTCTTTCCCCGTTTTACTTTCACCTCCACTCTAATATCCTCACGAACTCGTCTTTTCCTAAAACCCTTGTTAGCACCTCAACCTTCCTTCAATCCCCGAGTCCTATTGGTTACCTCTTTTCTACCTTCAACAGCAAGTCTGAATAGATTTCCACTTCTAATTCAAGTATCTCACTAGATTCCAACTCCTTCTCCTAGGTACGAATTCTCACTCGCTTGACGTTCTTCAATTTGGGGCTTCATACAAGATTCGAATCTGCGACTCTCATCTAACTCAAAAATGATGGAAGTCGCAAAGATTATGAAGATGGATCTGGGGGTTTAAACGAGCCTTAGGATTAGATGGAGAGGAAGAAGAGGGTATCGACCCAGTAGGAATCGGTGAGGGTAGATACTATTGGTCGAGGGTGGCGTGTGAGTTGAAGTAGTGGTTGACTGGCTATTTAGGAAGATATTTAGTTCGTTTGAAGGAAGGAGATGGAGAAAGACGTATTGATGTGGCTCGGCATGACTTCCTCATGCCGAACGATGGAGAGGGAGTGTAGGAGTGAAGTCGAAGTTAGGTTTAGTGTGCCGAGCGATGTGGCTCAGTATGACCACAGCTCGGTATGACTCTCTTATGCCGAGTGACGTAAGAGGGAGTGTAGGAGAAAAGTAGGAGATGGGTAAAATGTCGAGCGATGCGGCTCGTCATGACTTGCCGAAGGATCATCTACACCGAGTGGTAGGGATAGAGGGTGGGAAGGAAATTGGGGTTGAGGGTAAAATGCCGAGCGATGCGGCTCGGCATGACTGCGGTTCGACATGACTTGCCGCATGCCGGACGATGGAGAGGGAAGGTACGAGAGTGGTGTACAACAACCATACTAGTCGAGTCTCTGCAGCGTCGTTTGGCATTAAGTTTGATAGTAGGCTATAGCAGTCAGAACCATCTCAACTTGAACATAATGCATTATCGACTTAACCTACTATTTATGCCTGAACATATGACAGTGAACAAGGGCAAGGACTTAAGCAATTAAGCATATTAGACAATCCAGACTGGTAACCCCTCTGTTGTGACAACTATAAACCTGAATTTAACTTGGTTAATGCAGATAATAACCTTCCACGTACAGTGTCGATGTCGAGCTTTAAACAAAAACCATCATACGACAAGCTCTCGGAGACGGTCAGCAATGACGGTCTTCGAAGATGAAAGTCTAAAGCTTAACTTTATTTCATCAACTTTAGGACTTGTAACTCTTTGACACTTATACTTGAACGGTTGCACTAGTTCACACACCACGCGGGGGGAGTATTTTGTTGTTATGTCTATTGTTGATCATTTTTCAAGTATAGTTTAAGCAGGTGTTTAATCAGATTCTACACTCATTAGATATGTCTAGGAAATCCAGCTTTGCCATGATCTCGGACAGACTTGGGCCATCTTCTCAACAAGAAGTAGTTGGAACTTCAATCCGCCGACTACTCCGGTGCAAGACATTCTGAGCCCCACGATTGCATCCATCGACTTAGCTCCCGATGCCCTGGATGCGGCGATCTTTTTAGACGATCCGATCTATTCTCAAGCCACAAGAATTAATGAAAGCTTTCTCCGCCGCATGTGCTCGGTACATGGGATTCCTTTCGATCATGTGTTGGTTCCCTTTGGATAAGATCGTCCTCACCTGCCCCCAATCGGATATACGGCTTACGACAAATTTGTTTGTTGGGTTGGAAGCATGCTGCCATTCAACTCCTTCCTTCGCGACCGGCTACAATATATTGAGATTGCTCCATCGCAATTACATCCAAACAGTCACGCATTCGTGTATGGCACGTGCGTCCTCTTCATAAGCGTTCTTTTCGAGCTCCCGACTCCCGACGATATCCGTTATATTTATTGTTTCAAGAGATGGTTGGACAACCCATCTTTTGTATTCCTCGACCACACAATAAATGTCAAATTCCGACCGAGGCATGGAGCGAATTCACCCAATACAACCAGGAGTTGTTCTACGTGCGCTGTCCCCCTGGTTTCGCAAGGAGATGGGTGGAAGGGAGTAAGTTTCTCTTCTGGATCAATACTTGCATTTGGCGGGATTTGCACGTTTTTTAACTGTCGATCTACTTTTACAGGTATCAGCCCACGACCCGAAGGCTTTGGGTATTCTGAAGCTGTTGAGGCTATTCGAGCTATCCCCGCAGAAGACCGAGACATTAGGTCTCTTATTTCGAACAAATCACTCTTGAAGTTCGGGCTGTTGGCGACAGGCCGCCGTATAAGCCTTCCTCAAGGCATCACTATAACCGGGTCTGCTTTGGGCAAAGGAAAAAAGCAAGCTGGGCCTTCAGCACATGATGCCCCCGACACATCTGAGGAGGGGGAGATTAAAGAAGCTAAAATGCCCGAAGTACATAGCGACAATGTTAGCCTTGCTCGAGAGCCGGTAGTTGAAGTGCACGATATCAAAGTAACGTCTCCCCCAACGAAGGGAAAGAAAAAGTTGACTTATAAACTATGGAAGAAAACAACGGGCGGAACTTCTAAAGTCACTATCACCCTGGTGGAAAGGGAACCTTCTCCTCAAGGCTTAGAGAGTTCGTTGAAAGGCCCGTCGAACCTTACTATTCCCGATGATTTTCTTACATATGGCTTCAATGATCCAGAAGTCGTTAAACTTCATTAGCCCGCAAGAGGCGATGCAGGCATTCAAGCCCATCTTCAGGGAGAAAAAACTCCTATAAGTAGAGATAAAGAAACTGGTCTATTGGGGGGAAACACTAGGGCACACACGCACACATGCACTTCACCTTGTACTTCAATTTTAGCCATCACTCTACTCTTTGCTAACTTGTCGTTATTCTCATTTTGCACAGGTGACATGGGACGCACTCACGGACTCGATCGTCTCAGTTGTTCATCAATTTTTCATCATTCTGGCCAGGACTTGGGCCCCGAAAAACACTGAGACAAAGATGACTTTGGAGACCGAGACTATTGCCCATGGGAATCAACTTATCAAAGGAAAACATACAGCCAGTCCTCATATTCCCGCGATCATCCTTCTTAATCAAAGCAAGGTAGGGAGAAGCCTACGCAGAAGGGGTCCCAGCCCGAGGCCCACCGAGATCAACATTCTGGTTCATCAAGCACCAGGCAATCTCGGAAACCTCATAAAACATATGTAGTTTCCAAGCATACTCCTCCCACTCCAATACCTGATCCGTCGGTGGCAGAAAGACTTGTTAAGCTCAAGTCCGCGTTCCCAAAGATATGCTTCAATGGTTTGAAATTTCTTCCAACTTGTACCAACGACGTTTATGTTCAACCCGACACGTTTGTTCACTTAGCTGAAAAAATCTCAAAAGTCTCTATTGAGCGACAATAAGAAATCGATTGCCTGAAGCTTGGAGTGATTCATGATAAAGACATTATTAAAGCTCAGGACGAAGAGCTCTCTTCATACAAGTCTCAACTCGAAGTTGCCCAAAAAAGCGCTGAAGACATAGCAGAGGCCGATAATCATCTAGAGTCGTCTCATAAGAAAGAAATTGACGAAGCGGTCCAATGATGTGGGGCCTTGGCTTTAGAGAAGGTTTCCGTTCAAAAGGAGAGGGATTCATTCGCCCTGTGAGTCAAACAATTGGAAGATCTGCTCCGTAAAGAGAGAGAGGAAAAAATTGCTGCCCAGGAAGAGTTGTAACGATATTGCGATGAAATTGTGGCTACGTGACTCCTGAAGGCAAATCTCGACGACGAGCTCTCTAAGGTTGGGATGCTGAAGGATGAAGCCCGTGAAGAGGGCAGAAGAGTAGCATCCGCGGAGATTGACTCTCGCCTTGAGGCGGCTACAGAGGCTGGCAGGGAGGAGATCAAGTGCATGTTCGACCCTTTTATAGCGGAATACAATGCCCGTGTCCGCATGCATCGGGACTTAACTTTTCTTGGCGAGGGCTACCTCGAATCTCTAGCCGAGGCATGGGAAACTTTGATAAAGATCAGGAAGGTCGAGTTAGGCATTAAAGAGGTCGACGGGGAGGCTTTGGTGAAAGAATTTCTCAAGGGGAACGAGCCTGCAGACTTGTCTGCAGAGAAGGCCCTCTGCAACAAAGGTTCCTCCACATCAAAAGGAAAAGATGACGTTGCCAGTCCGTCTGGAATCGAAACCCCAGTGCCTCCTCCTACTCCACCGGTTGGTCGGCAGGTACTTGATTCGTTCGAACAGCACGTTGGTTATAGCCCGGAAGAACCTGGCCTCGGCATTTATGTACCATCTCCCAGTCCAGAGGGCGAGAATCTGAGGACGGTTGAGAGCCAGCAAGAAACCTATAAATAACTCTTCATGTTAAAGTTCAAGGAGCTGTTGTTTTCGGCGTGAGTTCATTATGTTCTAACGTTTGTCCCTTGTGGTTTTGCGTAGGCCGCCCTGACCTCGAGCCCACTCCGAGGAGCAATGGCGCCAAGGAGGGGAAGGAGAAAGCGAGCGAGGCTGTACAAGCGGGAGAGGCTTCCAACCTTGATGATCAAGTGATTGAGGCACTTAACGAGGACAAATCTGAAACTTGGTCTCCCCTCGAAGAAAGTTATGAAGTTAAGATTGCAGGCGCCTCTGAAGACACTTCAAAAATGAGTATGAAGGAGCAACTCGCGGAAGAGAAGAGAAAGAAAGCCGAGGTCAAAGTCAAGCCCCGAGTTGTGGATCTAGAAGATCCTTTGAACCGACCTTTGAAGGTCATTCCCTTTGGTGGGTCTCAGCCACTAGAACTCCCTCGTCCTCCCTCATGTGCTACTTCCCCATCTAGCAAGGCATCCAAGCGAAAATGCATGGGGGAGGAATCATCAGAGAAAATGAGGGAGGAAAAGAAACCGAGGAAGTCAAAGAAGTAGTTGTTACTCTCCTTCAACAAGAGTTATTTTAGATTATGTAATTATTTTTATTTATTTTCGTAGTCAATGTAAATAGACTTTTGACTCCGAGTTTTAGAGGAGTTGTAGTAGAACTTATTTTGGATAAATAAAACTAGTTCTTTTGTCTTTCAGACGACTTTTATCGTTCATCTTTCTGTATAATTGCGATCGAAACCCAAGCTATTGTGAGTTACATAAACCCCTCAATTCATCTTCATATAACTCGAAAATTCTTTGGAATTGTACATCCTTTATTCCATGCTTCGGGTACTTAGAACATTTTCCAGTTCGTATGCTGGAGACTTGATGACTTCAAGTCATTTGTATCCTAGTCCGCACTCCGAGGACTTAGAGATTTTTAAGCCGTTTATACTCTAATCCGCACTCTGGAGACTCAGAGTACTCCAGTCCAAAACTTCGGGACTTGGAGATATTAAACCATTTATACTCTAGTCCGCCATCAGGGGACTCAGAGTACTCCAGTCCAAACTCAAGGGACTTGGAGATTTTGAGTCGTTTATACACCAGTCCGCACTCAGGGGAGTCAGAGTGGTCCAGTCCGCACTAAGGGGACTTGGAGATTTAAGCCGTTTATACTCTAGTCCACACTCAGGGGACTCAAAGTACTCCAGTCCTCATTCAAGGGACTTGGATATTTAAGTCGTTTATACTCTAGTCCGCACTTAGTGGACTCAGAGTACTCTAGTCCTCACTCAGGGGACTTGAAGATTTAAGTCGTTCATACTTAGTCCACACTTAGGGGACCCAGAGTACTCCAGTCCGCACTTGGGGGACTTGGAGATTTAAGTCATTTGTACTCTAGTCCGCACACAGAGGACTCAGAGTACTCCAGTCCACACTCAGAGGACTTGGAGATTTAAGTCGTTTGTACTCTAGTCCGCACTCAGGGGACTCAGAGTACTCCAGTCCGCACTCAAGGGACTTGGAGATTTAAGTCGTTTATACTCTAGTACGCACTCAGGGGACTCAAAGTACTCCAGTTCGCACTTAGGGGACTTTGGAGATTTTGAGTCATTTATGTACGTTCGTATGACAAACAGGATAATGTAACTCTAGTTTTCTGCCATAGAATTATTATACACAGAAACATCAATAATTCATGGAAAAGATGGCTTCAAGCCTTTATTAATGAAAACAAGCTAAATTGTCTTATTACATGCTGAAAATGAAATAAAAACATACTGCAAATAATTGCAACAAAGATAGAAAGTGAACATAGTGAGTATAATAATGCCGCAGATGCTCGCTATTCCATGCTCGGGGGAGTGTCGCGCCATCAACGGTCGCTAGTTTGAAAGTTCTTCTCCAAGCCTCCGTTCAATGACGTATGGACCTTCCCATGTGGGATTCAGATGCGATAGGACCAGAAAAACTCGTTTCAAAACGAGGTCGCGCACATCAAAGACTCTTGGCTAGACTTTTTCTTTATAATATCGAGCGACTCGGTATCTATATGCGGCCGCTCTTAAATCATCTTCTTCACGCCTTTCATAAATGAAGTCCAGTGATTCCAACATAAGATCCGGATTCGTCTTAAGGTCGTAATAAGTTACCCAGTATGATCGAACTTCAAGTTCTACGGGTATAATAGCTTCCATGCCATATGTCAATACGAATGGTGTGTGGCCAGTCGCGGACTTGTGTGTGGTTCTATAAGCCTAAAGTGCTGTTGGAAGTTCATTCGCCCACTTTCCTCTAGCCTTTTCCAAACGCTTTTTCAATATGGACTTGATTATTTTGTTCACAGCTTCCACCTGTCCATTGGTTTTTGGATGAGCAACTGCTGCAAACCTTTTTTCATGCCATGCTTCTGACAAAATTCTTTGAACTCTTTGCTTTCAAATTGAGTTCCGTTTTCTTTAATGATAGTCCGTGGAAGGCCAACACGGCATATAATATTTCGTACAATGAAATTAACGACCGATTTGGTGGTGATCGTGGCTAAGGGCTCTGCTTCTGCCCACTTGGTAAAGTAATCGACCGCGACTATTGCGTATTTCGCACCACCTTTTGATATGAGTAGAGAACGGATTATATCGATCCCCCACATTACAAACGGCCAAGGACTAACGATCTGCGTGATTCCCGTTCGCAGAGGAATTTGAAAACTTTGTTTTATATGAAATGAAATTGTAATTATTGGTACAAACAAATAAATACCAAGATGCATAGTGGAATTAAAATTTATTAAGGATTATTTTATTTAAATTTTGAAATAGGTAGAAAGAACTTTTATAAAAGCAAATATTAGATTTTTTACTTGAAAATATACTTAATAAATGAAGTAAGATATAATAAAATTTATTGATTGATGGATACTTGGTTGTTATAAAATTGCAAGTGATTGTGCAAAATTAATATTCAACAGGAATCACTACTGAGAGATTGTTTCCTCTCCGTAATAATAATAATAAGAACTTGGTTGTCTTTGGTAGTGTAGTTACCGTAAGAAATATTGAAAATTTAAATATATAAAACGAAATGTTAATTCATATGTGTGATTAATTAAATATTAAAATGAATTTATTTTTTGATGTTTGTTTGAAGTATTTATGGTTCAATGAGTGTTATGGAATTGCTATCAGTGAATTATTAATACTATCATAACATTAAGATTGATTGAAAGAATTTTAATAAAAGCAAGCATCTATTTAAATTAAAATCTTTTTGATATTGTACATACATTTATTTGGAATATGGTTATATTTATTATAAACAAGAAAATATTTGAAAAAATCTAAAGTATTAAAAGAAATATGTATATCTTATAGAAAATAATTTTGTGTTAAATTGTCTGTTGAGTGCTGTAAGAATTCTGGTCGATACGCCTGATCAACGTTATCGATAGGAGTTCCTAAACACTAATACGAGAGTCGACACATTCAGATACAATGTTTTGAGCAATAAATAATTTTCAGAAATAATATATGTGAAAGTTACAGAAGAGATATTTTATATAAATGTTGTTAGAAATGAAACTAAAAAGGCAAGCTTTTCAAATATGAAGCAATTGTTTTGAAAAATATATTGTAATTTTGTAAACGAAAGAAGTTGAATATACATATTTCAAATATATATTTGATACTGTTGTGCACATACAAGGACATTTGGTTAAATCTCCTTACATTGTTGTAGCGACCCGTAGATTTCATGGATTTAATTTGGTTAAATTAAGTTGTAATTAAATTTAGAAGAAAAATAAATAAAAAACCTACTTATAGTAATTCGAAGTTAATTCAAATGATTTTAAGTAGTGAAAAGAATTTTACCAGTATATGAGTTGAATATGAGGAATTTGAGGAAATTATTAAACTAATATAATGTAATAAACATTGTTAACAGTAAATGGAATATGATAATAAGAAAAATTGCAAGTTTGTATTTATGGGCGAAATAATATTGATAGGTAATAATTGTTGTAGAGAACAAATTACGAATGTTATAAATTGTATAATGGTAACAACTATTGTTCGTTACCAATGCATTTAATTTATAGCGATTAAATAAGAAATAACTGAAAATTTTGAAGGAAAAATCAATAGAAAGGTTAACTACATGCATAAGATGGAAAGTTGAATAGAATTCTAATAAATGATAATAATGGAAAATATATACAATCAATGTAGGTAATTTGAAATTACAAATGATTAAACGTTTCTTGTGATAATGAATAAATAACGAAAGGAGTAAGCATATTTATTTAGAGTATTAATTACTATTGGGTAGAGATTTAAGTAACAACGTTTAATGCAATGTAAGTAATGACATTTTAAGTCAATAATAAGGAATTGGGAATCATATCTATGAAATGATAACGAGAATACAAGATAATAAATGCCAATTAAGGGTAATAATTAAGAAACTTAATGAAATCCCAATTTTATACAAAATAATTTAAAGGTCAGGTTTGGTTATAATTTGAACATAAGTAAATTGAATTTGTAGTATGAAAATATATGCAGAAATTGATTTTTGTAATAAAGGATTTTGTATGTGACAAAAAGGTAACGGTAGTGTTTATGGTAGGTTGCCTATTCATTTATTTAGATTGTTAGTTGGAACTGGAAATAAGTTTGTAATAAATGTAAATAAATGATACATTTATGTAACCAATGTAAATTTTACTTATAATATAGCAAAAGGTGGATTTAAGAAGTGAAATTGTAGAATTTGAAGCTAATTAATAATAGACATAGTAAAGATGGCAATCCAATCAAATGCGTAGGAATCAGATTTATTGGAAGGTAACCTAATTTATAAATAAATGGTAAGTATTAAGATATAATTCTATATAAATTGAAACTGATTGTAGATTTAGTGTAGTAACGTTAAGGCTAACTAAATTTGCTTTATAGATGGAATTAAAATCAAGATGGATAGGTAACGAACTTAAAAATTTAATAAGTGAATTTATTTCAATCAGTGCAATAAAAGGATACGTAAATAAATGGTAAGATGAAATGGTAAATTTTTGATGTTAATAAAATGATTTTTTTTTTTTTTTTTGAATTGAAATAAGTATTATAATGGGCAAATTTAGTTACTTTAAGGTGAAACGGAAATTTTAACACAATAGTTTGAATGCAATATTAAATTCATCTAATTTATAATAAAGATTCGTTAGATTTATTTCATAGAAATTTTGGGACATTTAATAGATAATTGCTGATGTTGAATGGAACAAAGGAATTGAATTTAACATGAATAGCATGAATATTAATAAAAGAAATTATGTAATAATTGATTTATTTTAGCATTTATGAATGAAATAGGAATTTAGGTTTAAGCAAGTGATGAATAAGATGTTGTGCAATCCAAATTAATATAGTAATTGTGAGTAATAAGAGCTTATTTGAGATTCTAATTTTTTTATATATGTTTTACAATTTCAATATAAATGGAAATAGTAGCAATACAAAGAAAGGCAGAATTTTTGAATATAGTAGTTAAGAAAAGGCAAACAAATCCTTCCATCTAAATCCAATTTAAAATAAAGCTTAATTATTGCAGTGGTTAGAATTAAATATTATGCTAGTCGAATACTAACTAATTCATTGAAATACCTATTCATGAAAAACAATTGAAAGGTTTTATTTGGTTATAATTGGTAGATTTGAAATAAACGTAAAGTTATATTAATTGACGTAATAATACGCAGTAAACTATAAGGTCATAGTCAAAGTTAAATTTAAGTAAATTCTTGGAATTTACAATATCTGAATTTACCGTAATTGAATTCAAACACTGAAATTTAAAATGAATTTAAGAATAATATTGTGAATCATGAACCAAAGTATGTGGCATCCCTATTTGGATAAAGAATGAGTATATAAAAGGTTAAAATCTAATATACGGGGTTTTGAGCATTTAATTTTATAATTCTTAAATATAGGAAAGTGCAGAAATTAATACTGCAAATTGATATACTTATAATTTTAATTCACATCCAAGCTTGTTAAATCATTTGAAATTGATTAAATTATATAAGTAATAAAATTTGAACAATTTTAGAATATAATATAAAATTTGGATTTTTGTAATTTATTTTGATTTATTTAATAAATATTAAAAAATAGCCATTTTTGTCACGGACTCGGATTTCGACGAAACCAGTTTCATCGGATCCGTAACGATGAATTATAATAATGTCTCAAGTTTCGTAGCGATCGGACTTGTCGTTTGATCGTACGGACTCGAAACGCCTTGAAATTTACGCATTTTGAAATCAATGTGAAATTTTTGTTTTTTTAGCATAACTTCTTCATACGATCGAATTTGGTCGCGAAACTTTTTCCATCGCGTTCAGAATATTTTAAAACACCTATTTTGATATATAGTTTTAACAAATCCGACTCCGGAGGCATAGCAGGCTTTTTGGACCATGGTTTGTCACGCACGTTCGCGTATCCAGTCTAGCTACCCTACCTCTAGCCTATCTATAAATATACATCTATAAACCCTAGCTCCTTTCTTTTTCATTTGCTGTACGTTCATTTCTTCACTCCTTTCTCTTCCCCAAATGTATACATCTCAGATCCAATTCCAGATCCATCCACAGTTCAAAATCAAAAGTCAAAACTCAAAAATTTCAGAAAATTCCAGAAAAAATATATGTTGAAGTATTCGATACGCGTAAATTACTGGTGAAATTCGTTTTTCAATTAGAGCTGTCGTTCATCCAGAATAAATTCAAACAGCCCCAAAATCGTTCATCATCGTCGCGCAAAACTTCGTCGGATCGGAAAACGGTTTCTGGGTTTTGGAGAGGGAACCGAGGGGATCGCATCTATGTATTTTGTTTCGAGTATCAACGGTTAGATTGGGCTGTAGAATTCAACTAAGGTTGGTGATAATTGGCGCGGCTGTGTTCGTGCGTTCTGTTCTAGAAGAAGGTGCGTGCGTGTAAATATTAAATGTGATTGAATATGTGTTCCATTTTGTATTTTTTTTTTTTATGTTTTCATTCGCAATTTTCGACATAACGTTCTCATACGAACTCCGTTTGACGCGAGATTTTTTTTGTTAGGATCGTATTAAAATTCCGGACTTGATGACGCTGGTTTGGACGAATTCTGAGACGGGCGAATTTTTGGGTTTAAATCGGCTTTGAATTCGATTTAAATTCAAAAGGTGAGTGTTTTGACCCACTCACAACTACTAGAAGCTTTTATGTTCGTTAAATAAATTTTAGAAATGAATAGAAATTTAATTATGAGCTTTTGGTATGATATTTCATTTATATCTGTTGAATTGCATTTTATTGAATTTAACTATTAATTTAATTGATTTATTGCGTGTTAATTAGCTGTTAGAAATTATTGTTGCATATGAACTGCTAGTTAACAGTTATGTCAATTATCACTGAATATAAATTGTTAGATTAATAGTTGATAAAATTTAATTTGAATAAACTGCCAGTTATCACCTGTTATATATGATCATATATATAATTGTTATTGATTGATATTGATCGATGTTGTGATTGGATGATGGATGTGTTGTTGAATGAATGTTTATTTGGATATCATTAAACTGCAAGTTAGTATGCATTTACATTTCATTCGGGATTGCGGTTTGAAATGATATACAACCGCAGTTTTATTTTTTTAATTGCGGATTGAAATGATAAATATCCGTATCACTTGACCATAGGATAGAAAACTATATACAGGCACCGCGGTCTATATATAACTATTTTTAAAATGTGATTTCTATGGTTTGGATGGAATACGGTTTATAAAATCTTAAATTTTTATACTGAATAAATGTTTTCTTCCATATTTATATACATATGAAGTTGAAAATTTGAAATAAAAAGGTGTATAAATCTCTTTATTAAAATGGAAGAAAATTTAGAAAATGGAGTTTGATAATTTATATCCTATGTTTAAATGTTAAGTTGGAAATTTTAAGATATTTATAATTGGATTGTTCCCAAATAAATTAAAATGAATATTCTAGTATAACTTGAATTGAAAAATATATATAATTTATTACTAGAAATTGAAGTCTTATTAATTATGGATTCTATGTGAATATTCAAGAATAATTAATAGAACATTTGATTTGAAAGAATAAAATCCAACTTTAGTTGAAATATTTATACTCAAAATGGATATACGTATATATATGAATTTATTGAAATGGTTTTGGAACTTGAAGCGATATTAAATTTTGGTTTTAACTTTAAATAAAGAAATGTATTGTAAAGCCACGAGAAATATTTCTTTTCAAAGTAACATTTAAGTTAAACCACTTATTTTATATACTGTTGAATATCCAAACCATTTAGTTTTGAAAGTAATGGTTTTAAAAACTATGGATTTCGAAGTATTATGTTGAAAGTTAATATTCAAATATTTGGTTACAAGGAATTATAAATTTTAAAAGTGGTATAATTTTTGGAAAAGATTTATATTTGGGAAATGATATCATTGATTTGGGTTTTATAAAATAATATCAAAATGAATCTTTTTGGGTTTTAAGGAAGAAATGATATCGGAATATTATGGTTTTGAAATGGATTATATTCTGGTTTTAAAGTATAAACTATTTTTAAATGACCGCGATGTTATAATAACGATGGGTTGGCAAAGAGACCGGGATCGGATATCTGACATACTCTCTGTCGATACCGAAAACCACTTTGACTAACCATGTACGCGGTGGAGATTCCAGAATGAAGTAGGTGGTGGCGACGTTTCCTGTAAGGTAAATACGTGGACCCAACTCCCGTGAGTTGGCATAAGGTGGCTAAAACAGGAGCGATTCTCAGGCCAATGAGGTCATTCCTCTGATCGGACGCTCCTCTTCGATATTATACTTTGACTTGGATTGATTCAGTGGCCACTTCTATATTTTGATTTTGGGGAGTTAGTCCGAGGTGGGCGGTAACTGCGGCTACGCGTTTCCACCAGCCTGGATAGCAATTGGTATATCTACCCTGGCATTGCCTAGTTGTGCCGTGTCACCTACCATATCGCGCCTTGTACGAGTTTGGTTTTCTCCCGTAGCCCGTGTGGTATCCTCTAGTGGCTTCCCGATCAGGAGGGGCTATGATATTGGACGGACTACTGGGACTATTACGTGTTAAGGTGGAAAATGTAAAGCCTTAACGCTATTTAAAAGTAAGTTTATTTTATAAATAGACACTATTATAATAGCGCAATATACTACATAGTAAATAGTTTAACGGATCCTTAGGAGATGTAAATCCCGAACATCTCTTGAGTTACTGTACTCATATTTATATTCTGTTTATTTAACTCACATAAGATTTTCTAGTCTGACTCGAGTGTTTTTGTCTTTTCAAATTCGCTCGGGTCAGTCCGAGCGTTTCAGGATAGCAGATTTTAGCTTTGGAGGACGAAGACGAAGAATCAGTATTATTTTATATATAGTATTGCACCACACTCTTTCTATTCCGCTGCATTGCTTGTATTGGTATGTGTAACTCTGATTTTTATTGTAAAAGAAGAATCAAGCTTTTGTAAACTGTTTATGAACTGTATATTTGTTATTATATTTTATCCTTCCGCTGTGAGATTCTGTTTTTGTTTTTATTTCTTCTCTGTTTTTCTTATTTACCCCATAACAATCCGCCCTTGCGTATGCTTTGAATTGGCACGTGTGTCGGTTTAAAGTGTGCAAAAAGGCGGGATGTTACAGTTGGTATCAGAGCTTTGGTTTAGCGATAAACCTTGGCTTTGTGGGGTTTGACTCTTTGTTAATAGGGTAGAAATATCCTATGGGAGTCGCTGAGTGTATATATATGAGAGAGCGTATTTGTTAGTGTTAATAAAAGATTTTGATATTGTGTTAATCTGTTCCGCTTTGTATTTATGAATTCTGGTTGATGCATGGGACGCTATGCCATCAATAGGGATTTCTAAACACTTAATAGGACAGACCGACATAATATCCGTTTTTAATATAGGTAAATGAAATAATTTTGCCTATTATATTTTCTATATATAAAAATAGTTTTATAAAGATATATATATATTTGGTTGCTATAGATTGGGTGTTAGAAAATAAAAATATCTATAATAACTGAAGCTAAGTTGAAACTATGATAAATCAAATTGGAGATTTTAGAACTTAAGTCCGGGATTTTTTTCCAAATCTGTTTCAAAGGATTTATGAAAAAAAAATGATTCGGTTTATAAGTATTTTCTTATAAAAATATTTCATATAATTTGGAAGAATTGTTTTAAAGAAGATTTTGGAAAAAAATTAAATTCTGTACTTTCCCCTCTGTCGCTGGAAAATAAATTTGGTGATGACGGCCGCATCATCAACTTTCATTTTCGAGTTTCGAAAGGGAAAGGCCACTGTAGTAAATTCTACTACAGATTTGTTTTGAATTTATTTGAAATTTTTAATTATTTAAAGATAATTAGAGATATAAAAGTTGCAAGACATTAATTACCTATTATTTTGAAATAAATTGAAATTTAACCCGGTATTTCATAAAAAAAAAATTTTCTTTCCGTTAATTAATTGTTTAAAGGTTGTTAGTGAAATAAAAGTTAAGTAATAAACGAATTGAAACCTCTAATTGAAATAAAAGAATAACTGCAAAGCTATAAAGAGGAATTTGCATACATATGAGACAAAGGGGTAATATGAATAAACATTAAATGTAATAAAGAATGAAGATTAAACTTGTATAAGTTCAATTGCAATTTCCTTAACATAAATAACTTACCAAATATAAAAGTTGAAGTGTTAAATGAGAAACTGGAATTGAATATTTTACAAGTAGGAATTTAGGAAAAATGAAGTATTCAATAAATCACTGTTATAACAAGAATTTATTGGTATAAACTTAAGTGATAATTGAAATTTTACCCAAATTAAAGGTGAGTATTGTTAATAGGTGATTTTAACTTAAGTAAATAAAATGAAATTCTTTAATAAATAAAGATTGATGTGTAGGGTTATAAACTTAAGTATGTTTTAAAATGCTACTAGTAATATAATAAAAAGTAGGTAATATAAATAAATGTCTGTAAACCATAGATAATGAATTAATAAGATCCTTTATTTATAAAAATGGAGGTTTTAAGGTTAATAATTTAAGTGTAAGTAGAGGGTTACTGTAATTAAATATAATAAAACGTAAACATTAAATAAAGGAATGAAATTAAGGGTAAGTTGAAATTGTAATTTATAAAACGAATATATATTTATTGAATCATTAATAAATAAAAAGGAATTGAGAAGAAACTTGTAAATTTTCACTTGCATTCTTAAACATACATAACTTACCATATAATAAAAGTTGCAATGTTAGTAAGAAAATGTAAAGGAGAAATCTTACAAGTGAAGAGTAAGGAAATGAAGATATTCAAAATATTTGTTGTTATTAATGAGAATTTATTTTATAGACTTAAGTAATAAAAAGGAAATACAAATATAATAAATTTTGAGATAATTGGAAAATAAAACTTGTAAGAAATAAAGAAATTCCTCCATAAATGAAGGAAAGAAAATCAAACCACTAAATTATGAAATAAATGTATAATAAGCTATTTGGTGTTGATTTGAATTGTTTGGTTGATGTATGGTTGTTGGGTAAGGAATTTTGGAGTTGTTGGAGGAACAATAATCTATCTCTATTCCATTTAAGACTGTTGAGTAAAGGATGCACTTGATAGTTATTTCTCACTCCGTAAAATTTCAGAATTTGAACCCGAACAACTAATGGTTGTTGATTGAATGATTGTTGTTTGTGGTGTGTGCTGTTTGTTAAAATGTATGGTTGTTGCATTTGATTTGGATATGAATGATTGAATCTGCCCAAACATTTCACTGTAATATAGATATTTAACTTTTAGATTATATAAGTGAATACAGGGGTTGGAAGCAACTGCTACTGCTTTTGGTTCCAAAATAATAAGCGTATTGCCCGACAAATAGGTACGTTTTCAGATTACGATTAAAGCGCTATTTTATATATTTTCCCGTGTTGGGATATTTTATTTTGGATATATATGTAATATATTTATATATTTGGATATTATATTTTCTCCAGAGTCCCTCCGTACAAAGGAGACTCTGCCAAAAATTTTCGTAAATTTTGGACTTAGAATTTTGTTAAAGATATTTTTCCAACTTTAATAATTTAAGTATTAAAAGACATAATGATTATAAAACAAGTGTAATTCATTAAAGGAAATTAATTTAGTAAATTATTGTTATAAGTTAATATTTGAAACTAGATATACTGTTTTATTCTTCTATCTCCCTTCCTTTTCCTTTTCGGGGACGAAAAGTTTTGAGTGGGGGAGAGTGTAGCGACCCATAGATTTCATGGATTTAATTTGGTTAAATTAAGTTGTAATTAAATTTAGAAGAAAAATAAATAAAAAACCTACTTATAGTAATTCGAAGTTAATTCAAATGATTTTAAGTAGTGAAAAGAATTTTACCAGTATATGAGTTGAATATGAGGAATTTGAGGAAATTATTAAACTAATATAATGTAATAAACATTGTTAACAGTAAATGGAATATGATAATAAGAAAAATTGCAAGTTTGTATTTATGGGCGAAATAATATTGATAGGTAATAATTGTTGTAGAGAACAAATTACGAATGTTATAAATTGTATAATGGTAACAACTATTGTTCGTTACCAATGCATTTAATTTATAGCGATTAAATAAGAAATAACTGAAAATTTTGAAGGAAAAATCAATAGAAAGGTTAACTACATGCATAAGATGGAAAGTTGAATAGAATTCTAATAAATGATAATAATGGAAAATATATACAATCAATGTAGGTAATTTGAAATTACAAATGATTAAACGTTTCTTGTGATAATGAATAAATAACGAAAGGAGTAAGCATATTTATTTAGAGTATTAATTACTATTGGGTAGAGATTTAAGTAACAACGTTTAATGCAATGTAAGTAATGACATTTTAAGTCAATAATAAGGAATTGGGAATCATATCTATGAAATGATAACGAGAATACAAGATAATAAATGCCAATTAAGGGTAATAATTAAGAAACTTAATGAAATCCCAATTTTATACAAAATAATTTAAAGGTCAGGTTTGGTTATAATTTGAACATAAGTAAATTGAATTTGTAGTATGAAAATATATGCAGAAATTGATTTTTGTAATAAAGGATTTTGTATGTGACAAAAAGGTAACGGTAGTGTTTATGGTAGGTTGCCTATTCATTTATTTAGATTGTTAGTTGGAACTGGAAATAAGTTTGTAATAAATGTAAATAAATGATACATTTATGTAACCAATGTAAATTTTACTTATAATATAGCAAAAGGTGGATTTAAGAAGTGAAATTGTAGAATTTGAAGCTAATTAATAATAGACATAGTAAAGATGGCAATCCAATCAAATGCGTAGGAATCAGATTTATTGGAAGGTAACCTAATTTATAAATAAATGGTAAGTATTAAGATATAATTCTATATAAATTGAAACTGATTGTAGATTTAGTGTAGTAACGTTAAGGCTAACTAAATTTGCTTTATAGATGGAATTAAAATCAAGATGGATAGGTAACGAACTTAAAAATTTAATAAGTGAATTTATTTCAATCAGTGCAATAAAAGGATACGTAAATAAATGGTAAGATGAAATGGTAAATTTTTGATGTTAATAAAATGATTTTTTTTTTTTTTGAATTGAAATAAGTATTATAATGGGCAAATTTAGTTACTTTAAGGTGAAACGGAAATTTTAACACAATAGTTTGAATGCAATATTAAATTCATCTAATTTATAATAAAGATTCGTTAGATTTATTTCATAGAAATTTTGGGACATTTAATAGATAATTGCTGATGTTGAATGGAACAAAGGAATTGAATTTAACATGAATAGCATGAATATTAATAAAAGAAATTATGTAATAATTGATTTATTTTAGCATTTATGAATGAAATAGGAATTTAGGTTTAAGCAAGTGATGAATAAGATGTTGTGCAATCCAAATTAATATAGTAATTGTGAGTAATAAGAGCTTATTTGAGATTCTAATTTTTTTATATATGTTTTACAATTTCAATATAAATGGAAATAGTAGCAATACAAAGAAAGGCAGAATTTTTGAATATAGTAGTTAAGAAAAGGCAAACAAATCCTTCCATCTAAATCCAATTTAAAATAAAGCTTAATTATTGCAGTGGTTAGAATTAAATATTATGCTAGTCGAATACTAACTAATTCATTGAAATACCTATTCATGAAAAACAATTGAAAGGTTTTATTTGGTTATAATTGGTAGATTTGAAATAAACGTAAAGTTATATTAATTGACGTAATAATACGCAGTAAACTATAAGGTCATAGTCAAAGTTAAATTTAAGTAAATTCTTGGAATTTACAATATCTGAATTTACCGTAATTGAATTCAAACACTGAAATTTAAAATGAATTTAAGAATAATATTGTGAATCATGAACCAAAGTATGTGGCATCCCTATTTGGATAAAGAATGAGTATATAAAAGGTTAAAATCTAATATACGGGGTTTTGAGCATTTAATTTTATAATTCTTAAATATAGGAAAGTGCAGAAATTAATACTGCAAATTGATATACTTATAATTTTAATTCACATCCAAGCTTGTTAAATCATTTGAAATTGATTAAATTATATAAGTAATAAAATTTGGACAATTTTAGAATATAATATAAAATTTGGATTTTTGTAATTTATTTTGATTTATTTAATAAATATTAAAAAATAGCCATTTTTGTCACGGACTCGGATTTCGACGAAACCAGTTTCATCGGATCCGTAACGATGAATTATAATAATGTTTCAAGTTTCGTAGCGATCGGACTTGTCGTTTGATCGTACGGACTCGAAACGCCTTGAAATTTACGCATTTTGAAATCAATGTGAAATTTTTGTTTTTTTAGCATAACTTCTTCATACGATCGAATTTGGTCGCGAAACTTTTTCCATCGCGTTCAGAATATTTTAAAACACCTATTTTGATATATAGTTTTAACAAATCCGACTCCGGAGGCATAGCGGGCTTTTTGGACCATGGTTTGTCACGCACGTTCGCGTATCCAGTCTAGCTACCCTACCTCTAGCCTATCTATAAATATACATCTATAAACCCTAGCTCCTTTCTTTTTCATTTGCTGTACGTTCATTTCTTCACTCCTTTCTCTTCCCCAAATGTATACATCTCAGATCCAATTCCAGATCCATCCACAGTTCAAAATCAAAAGTCAAAACTCAAAAATTTCAGAAAATTCCAGAAAAAATATATGTTGAAGTATTCGATACGCGTAAATTACTGGTGAAATTCGTTTTTCAATTAGAGCTGTCGTTCATCCAGAATAAATTCAAACAGCCCCAAAATCGTTCATCATCGTCGCGCAAAACTTCGTCGGATCGGAAAACGGTTTCTGGGTTTTGGAGAGGGAACCGAGGGGATCGCATCTATGTATTTTGTTTCGAGTATCAACGGTTAGATTGGGCTGTAGAATTCAACTAAGGTTGGTGATAATTGGCGCGGCTGTGTTCGTGCGTTCTGTTCTAGAAGAAGGTGCGTGCGTGTAAATATTAAATGTGATTGAATATGTGTTCCATTTTGTATTTTTTTTTTTATGTTTTCATTCGCAATTTTCGACATAACGTTCTCATACGAACTCCGTTTGACGCGAGATTTTTTTTGTTAGGATCGTATTAAAATTCCGGACTTGATGACGCTGGTTTGGACGAATTCTGAGACGGGCGAATTTTTGGGTTTAAATCGGGTTTGAATTCGATTTAAATTCAAAAGGTGAGTGTTTTGACCCACTCACAACTACTAGAAGCTTTTATGTTCGTTAAATAAATTTTAGAAATGAATAGAAATTTAATTATGAGCTTTTGGTATGATATTTCATTTATATCTGTTGAATTGCATTTTATTGAATTTAACTATTAATTTAATTGATTTATTGCGTGTTAATTAGCTGTTAGAAATTATTGTTGCATATGAACTGCTAGTTAACAGTTATGTCAATTATCACTGAATATAAATTGTTAGATTAATAGTTGATAAAATTTAATTTGAATAAACTGCCAGTTATCACCTGTTATATATGATCATATATATAATTGTTATTGATTGATATTGATCGATGTTGTGATTGGATGATGGATGTGTTGTTGAATGAATGTTTATTTGGATATCATTAAACTGCAAGTTAGTATGCATTTACATTTCATTCGGGATTGCGGTTTGAAATGATATACAACCGCAGTTTTATTTTTTTAATTGCGGATTGAAATGATAAATATCCGTATCACTTGACCATAGGATAGAAAACTATATACAGGCACCGCGGTCTATATATAACTATTTTTAAAATGTGATTTCTATGGTTTGGATGGAATACGGTTTATAAAATCTTAAATTTTTATACTGAATAAATGTTTTCTTCCATATTTATATACATATGAAGTTGAAAATTTGAAATAAAAAGGTGTATAAATCTCTTTATTAAAATGGAAGAAAATTTAGAAAATGGAGTTTGATAATTTATATCCTATGTTTAAATGTTAAGTTGGAAATTTTAAGATATTTATAATTGGATTGTTCCCAAATAAATTAAAATGAATATTCTAGTATAACTTGAATTGAAAAATATATATAATTTATTACTAGAAATTGAAGTCTTATTAATTATGGATTCTATGTGAATATTCAAGAATAATTAATAGAACATTTGATTTGAAAGAATAAAATCCAACTTTAGTTGAAATATTTATACTCAAAATGGATATACGTATATATATGAATTTATTGAAATGGTTTTGGAACTTGAAGCGATATTAAATTTTGGTTTTAACTTTAAATAAAGAAATGTATTGTAAAGCCACGAGAAATATTTCTTTTCAAAGTAACATTTAAGTTAAACCACTTATTTTATATACTGTTGAATATCCAAACCATTTAGTTTTGAAAGTAATGGTTTTAAAAACTATGGATTTCGAAGTATTATGTTGAAAGTTAATATTCAAATATTTGGTTACAAGGAATTATAAATTTTAAAAGTGGTATAATTTTTGGAAAAGATTTATATTTGGGAAATGATATCATTGATTTGGGTTTTATAAAATAATATCAAAATGAATCTTTTTGGGTTTTAAGGAAGAAATGATATCGGAATATTATGGTTTTGAAATGGATTATATTCTGGTTTTAAAGTATAAACTATTTTTAAATGACCGCGATGTTATAATAACGATGGGTTGGCAAAGAGACCGGGATCGGATATCTGACATACTCTCTGTCGATACCGAAAACCACTTTGACTAACCATGTACGCGGTGGAGATTCCAGAATGAAGTAGGTGGTGGCGACGTTTCCTGTAAGGTAAATACGTGGACCCAACTCCCGTGAGTTGGCATAAGGTGGCTAAAACAGGAGCGATTCTCAGGCCAATGAGGTCATTCCTCTGATTGGACGCTCCTCTTCGATATTATACTTTGACTTGGATTGATTCAGTGGCCACTTCTATATTTTGATTTTGGGGAGTTAGTCCGAGGTGGGCGGTAACTGCGGCTACGCGTTTCCACCAGCCTGGATAGCAATTGGTATATCTACCCTGGCATTGCCTAGTTGTGCCGTGTCACCTACCATATCGCGCCTTGTACGAGTTTGGTTTTCTCCCGTAGCCCGTGTGGTATCCTCTAGTGGCTTCCCGATCAGGAGGGGCTATGATATTGGACGGACTACTGGGACTATTACGTGTTAAGGTGGAAAATGTAAAGCCTTAACGCTATTTAAAAGTAAGTTTATTTTATAAATAGACACTATTATAATAGCGCAATATACTACATAGTAAATAGTTTAACGGATCCTTAGGAGATGTAAATCCCGAACATCTCTTGAGTTACTGTACTCATATTTATATTCTGTTTATTTAACTCACATAAGATTTTCTAGTCTGACTCGAGTGTTTTTGTCTTTTCAAATTCGCTCGGGTCAGTCCGAGCGTTTCAGGATAGCAGATTTTAGCTTTGGAGGACGAAGACGAAGAATCAGTATTATTTTATATATAGTATTGCACCACACTCTTTCTATTCCGCTGCATTGCTTGTATTGGTATGTGTAACTCTGATTTTTATTGTAAAAGAAGAATCAAGCTTTTGTAAACTGTTTATGAACTGTATATTTGTTATTATATTTTATCCTTCCGCTGTGAGATTCTGTTTTTGTTTTTATTTCTTCTCTGTTTTTCTTATTTACCCCATAACAATCCGCCCTTGCGTATGCTTTGAATTGGCACGTGTGTCGGTTTAAAGTGTGCAAAAAGGCGGGATGTTACAATTGTATAATAAATAAGTAAGAGAAAAGGTAATAAAATTATTTTGGTAGAAACTCAAACTTTTGACCATTTGCTCATAAAGCTTTCGAGAAATTAAAATGGAACTTTAGAAAGAATAATGAGATATGAAGAAAAAATTTCGAGATTAATATACTCTTATTATTTAAATCTCTTTATGTAAAATACATACGAAAACATATTTATTTGCAGCAAACCACTACAGTCTTTAAGCCGTATTAATTTTATTTCAATGAAAAGCTACATGCATTTTTATGAGATGTAATATACAATGTTGTTGACATCAATCTTGACTTTTATATGGCTTAGTTGATAATCAATTTATTTTTTCCATTTAATTTTGTCCAACTTGTGCCAAACGAACATCAAATTTTTTTTGAACTGCTTAAAATTAAAATTTCAAATCAGTTATGTCTGTGAATGTCTCTTACTGGACATTTTTTCCATCAAATGTTTATGTATTCTAAGCTGCTTCAATTGCTTTTAATAAAACTATCAATTGGCTTGTCTAGTTATAATATAGCAATTAAATGTTGGTCATGTAATGAATCATCCCTTGTTACTTGACTCATGTCATTTGACATTAAAAATATTCGCGTTTTGATCGTGAAATCAAGTTACTATTTATTTAGACCATGCCACTCAATATTATTTTTGATTTTTTATATTAGTTATACGGATCATGCTTTTCATGTTAAGCTTTCGCTAGTACTTGCATTTGCATACTACATTGTACATACATTCTAATACGAATAGTAAACTTTTCTCTTATTCTTTTCCTTTAAACTTCGCTGTCTCCAGTTCGTATAAACCATGAAATTACGAAACTAGCTTAAATTTGATATTTACAACATTTAACTATTTGAAGTTCACTCATTATATTTATACACAAAGGTATAAATATGTTCCATGCTATAATTATGTACAGGCTAAGCTGTTGCAATTCTACAGCTATTATAGTAGGTTAGGCTACTTGCAATCAAGAATATCTTGAAAAAAAATTATTGCATCCAATTGATATTTGCAATCCCTCCTTTCTTGGTTCATGACATTTTTCGAGCTAACATATTTGTCCATTTGACCTTTTGTTATACGTCTAGTATACCAAAACAGAGACTAGTCAATAATAAACTCGTCTCAGAAGTTCACAAATCAGATTTCCACTACTTTGGAATTCTGTATTAGCTATTTTTAAAAATAAGCATGTCACAATAACAAACTAGCAACTATAGTAATAGTAACTATAGTGATAAATGAAACATTATACTATTTAAGGAAATAGTATAACGTAGAAACGAAAACAATATATACATACATACATACATACATACATACATACATACATACATACATACATACATACATACATACATACATACATATATATATATATATATATAAATCAACCAGAAATCTAACCGGTTGAAAAATGAAATTTCATATGAGGCTTGTCGTAACAATCTCCTTAAGACTTTATTCAAAGTCTTCCAAGATACAACAGATGTAAGTTGCTTGAGATCGTGATGTGTATGATCCTTTTTGTGATAGGACTGATTATGATTTTACGAAAATGAAGATAAAGAAGAGATAATTCGGTTTAAAAATTGAGTGAAGAAAGTGATCAGGTTTCCTCCTTATTTATAGCCGAATTCTCAATGGCTACACCTGTCGAGAAAATAGCATCCCTTCATTTGCAACGCCAAAAAATGTTGTTGTTCACAACAGTCGTGCCTTTTCGTTTGCAACAGCCAAAAACTGTTGCAGTTTGCAACGGTCGTGTCTCATTGTTTGCAACGGCCAAAAACTGTTGCTGTTTGCAACAATTGTGTCTCTTCATCAGTTTGCAACGGTCAAAAACTGTTGGAAAATTCGTATCTTTTTAAACGCACTTCTGTTTTAAAATCAGTCCATTTTTTAGATAGCAAAAATATATGACACAGTCCTATCTTATTGGACCCGCATCCGTCCTGACCCGGTTTGATCGGTCAGACGGGCGGGCGACGACGCGTGCGTGTGTTAGTCCATGGCCATATAGGTCCTCTCCTTAGTACAAAATTACCGGATCCTAAGGGCCAATATAGGGATTGAGAGTACACTATATAAACAAGAAAATGGACATATTTTGGCGATGTGTGACATATCTCATTCACTACTTTTGGGAATTATAACAATCCCCCACATGAATGACGATACATGTCTCCCCCACACAAAGTGTAATATCACACAGTTCATATGAAAATAATGCTATATCGAGGATAAGTAGATATTTCACTTGAACTTTCCCAAGTTAAAATTTATCGGATATACTTGGCTAATCGGTGAGTTATTTCATCTTGAACCGTCAGCCATTATTGTATAACCAGACAATAAGCTTTACAAAGCATTATCTCCCTTTACATCCAATCTCTTGGTTGTGTTCATTTTGGTCTTGAACAATTTTTTCTTCGAGTGTTTTTAGAGAATAAAAGCGTTTAATATTCTCATAGAGCCGACTCAGCTTACACTAACATAGGTGATTACAACCATTAAGAGTATTCTACATATACCCCACTTGTTATTTTCAAGATATGTTCATCATTAAAAAACATTGTTTTATCTTTTTAATTCTTCTGTAGGCATGCATTTATATTGTGCACCATAGGAATGGAGTAGGACTACGTCCAAAAAAATGCATTACGTCTTGAGTTATTCAGATCTGGTTTTCCTATTGATCCTAGTCCGTGGGATCTCTAGTTGCTAAGATAGGTTTCCGTATATGATAACTCTTGTTGATTTAGTCTTTTAAACTCATTCCCCTCGATGCACATTTAATTTTCTCTCTTGATAAACCTTTAGTAAATGGATCCACTATGTTATCATTAGTTCACACATAATCTATGAAAATAGTTCCATTTGAGAGTAGCTGCCTAACTGTGTTATGGCATCGACGAATGTGTAGTGACTTTCCATTATACATAAAATTTTGTGCTCTGCTTAGTGCTGCTTGGTTATTACAGTGTATGCATATGGCCAATACAGGTCTAGGCCAAAACGGAGTATCTTCTAAAAAGTGACGAGTTCATTCTGCTTCTTCGCCTGCTTTATCTAAAGCGATGAACTCTAATTCCATAGTGGATCGAGCTATGCATGTTCGTTTAGTAGATTTCCATGACATTGCTGCCCCTGTTAAGGTAAATACATAACCAATCGTTGATTTTGATTCCTCTAAATCAGCAATCTAGTTTGCATCGCTATATCCTTCTAAGACGGCAGGATATTTTCCGTAATGTAAGCAATAGTTTGTGGTAGTTTTTGAATATCCAAGCACTCTCATTAGTGCTTTCCAGTGTTCCTTTCCTAGGTTGCTTGTATAGCAGCTTAATCGACTAACTGCATAAGCTATATCTGGTCTTGTGCAATTCATGAGATACATGAGACATTCTATTACATGAGAGTATTCCAGTTGCATTACACTCTCATTACTGTTTTTATCCAATACTTCCGATGGATTATACGGCGTTCGTACTCCTTATTCTAAAATTTTGAAATTTTTCAATCACTTTTCTACATAATGTGACTGAGATAATTCAATTCCATTAGGTGTTCTTATTATTTTGATTCCAAAAATAATATCTGCAACTCCTAAGCCTTTCATATCGAAATTGTTGATTAACATCTGTTTAGTGGTCTCTATTACATTAGTATTTGGACCGAAGATTAGCATATCGTCTATGTATAAATAAATCATCACGTATGATTATCCAATTTGTTTGTAGCAAACACATTTATCACATTCATTTATACGAAAACCATTTTTCATCATGACACTGTCAAATTTTGCATGCCATTATTTTGGAGCTTGTTTTAGTCCATATAATGATTTGACTAATCTACATACTTAGTTTTCATTCCCTTTGGATATAAAACCCTTAAGTTGCTCCATGTAAATCTCCTCGTCGATTTTTCCATTTAAGAATGCCGTCTTTACATCCATTTGATGAATTACAGATTATAGATAGATGCAATTGCTATTAACATTCTTATAGAGGTTATTCGTGTTACTGATGAATAGGTATCGAAGAAGTCTACACCTTCTTTTTGACGATATCCTTTGGCTACCAATCTTGCTTTGTATTTGTCGATGGAGCCATCTGTTTCATCTTCTTTTTGAAGATCCATTTAAAACCAATTGGTTTTATTTCAGGTGGAAGATTAACTATTTCCCAAGTTTTATCGCTCATAATTGAATCAATTTCACATTGGATTGCTTCTTTCTGACATGAGGATTCCGAAGATGACATTGCTTCCATGTACATTTGAGGTTCGTGTTCTAACATATATGTTAAAAATTACAAGCCAAATGTCTTAGAAATTCTTGCACTTACGCTTCTTCTTGGTTCAACTTTCTCGGTTTCACGATGAGTTTCATCTTCATGTGATTTACTCAATTCTTCTCTTGTCCTTTTGGGGACATTATTTCCTTTATTTCTTTTGTGCGGAAACACATCTTCAAAGAATGAGGCTTCTCTTGATTCAATGATTGTATTTACATGAATATCAGTTATATCAGACTTGAATACCAAAAATCTATAGACACTACTATTTCGGACAGGCCCTAAATAGTAACAATCTGTTGTTTTTGGTCCAAGATTACTTTCGTGGGAGGCGGAACTGGATCTTTTGCCAAGCACCCGCACACTTTGAGGTATTTAAAACTTGGTTTATGTCATTTCCATAACTCATATGGAATTGTTTCCTGTTTTATTGTGAGGAACCTAGATTAATATGTGATTAGACATATTTAAGGCTTCCCCCTCCCCCCCCCCCCCCCCCGAGTTCGTTGGTAGGCCAGAAGTTAAGAGCATCGCATTAATCATATCTTTTAATGTTCTATTCTTTATCTCGACTATACCATTTTGTTGTTGTAAATATGGTGTTGTTGTTTGATGAATTATACCATTTTCGGCACAGAACTGTTCAAATGGTGATTCATATTCTCCACCTCGATCAGATCTCAATATCTTGATCTTTTTATTTAACTGATTTTCTACCTCAGCTTTATTCTTCATAAACGATGTAATTGCATCATCCTTGCTATTTAAAAGATATACATAGCAATATCGTGTATAATCGTCAATAAAGGTAATAAAGCACCTTTTCCCATCTCTTATAGGTAATGATTTAAAATCACATAAATCAGTATGAACCAAACCTAGTGGTTTGGTGCTTCTGTCAACCGTATGAAATGGTTTTTTGACCATTTTTGCTTTTATGCTGTCTCACATTTGTAGTTTTTATCTACTTGGAATTTTGAAATTAATCCCAAGTTTGATAGTTTTTTTATTTTTTGGAAATTTATATGTCCTAATCTATCATGCCATAGTAAAATTTCGTGCTCAAGCAAATAAGAAACTTCAATGTTATTAATAGCATGATCAGAATACATAGTTTTATTACCGACAATGGCTACATTTGCCTTAAATAGGCCATCACATAAATATCCCCTTCTTATATACATTCCAGCTTTGGACAGAACCATCTTGTTTGACTCGAAGACCATTTTGAATCATTTCTTTGATAGCACTGGACCAGAGATGAGAATCTTGCGTATGTCTGGAAAGTGGAGCACATCATTCAACTTGACAGTTTTTCCAGAAGTAAACTTGAGGATTACTGTGCCACTGCCTTCGATCAAGGAAACTGCAGAATTACCAATGTAGAGTTTTTCTTCCTGATCGAATTTCTGGTATGTAGACAACATGGATTTATCAGAGAAAACATTACGAGTAGCGCCTGTGTCCACCCACCATTGGTTAGGGCTCTGAACCAAATTGCATTCAGATATAACTACTGAAAAATTAGACTCGTCTACTTCCATGTTATCCACCATATTTGCCTCTGAGTTTGTGTTCCTTCTTGTGTCTGCAATCTCTAGCGGCGTGTCCTGGTTTTCCACAAACCCAACACTCACCATTAAACTTCTTGGCTCGTTTGTTGTCTCTGGGTTTGTTTTCAGGAGCTTTTCTCTTCTGTGGGAATTTCTTCTTGTTTTTCTTGAAATTCCCTTTGTTCTTTGACTCTTCTGCCACAAATGCCTCTTCGCTTTGTTTTGCCACTCCACGGTTATCATCCTCAATTTTTAGTCTGACAATAAGATCTTCTAAGGAAATCTCCTTTTTCTTATGTTTCAAATAATTACGGTAGTCTTTCCAAGATGAAATCTAGAAGAATTTGTCTGTAACCAAACAAGTTAAGTTGAAATGCTTTCTTATGCTTAATTTATTATATTGAATATCAACTCATTGTATTTAAAAAACCAGAAGCATGTTTAAGTTTAATATTAATTGTTCATGCATGTGAAGTCTGTGACAATATATATATCATGCATGGAGATGATGATGCTTATTCTTTTATTGATGTCATGGCCAATATAATTAAAATACATGGCAATAACCTTCCCTTAAAACCATGCATGCTTATTATATTTCTTGTTTATGACTAATAGTTTGAGATGAGTTTATAATATGTGTTCTATGAGGTCTAGTAATACTATGTGATGGCTTTAGCTCGCTTTTGATCGCTCAATAATCAGAAAACTTACTTTAAAGGCTAAAATGAAAGTACATTTTTGGATTAAATATAGAAATGATAAAACATTGATATATATTGTGTTTCCGACCATGTGGTCGATGTATATTATATATATTATCTTTGTGAAATTGCAAATGACTCTCCGAACAAATGAGACTGCCAAAATTTTCTAGAAATTTAACACTTAGAAAATTTTCAATAAATTTTTGTATGCGAATAAGTGGAAATTAATAATTGAATCTATTTAAATTTATAATATGCGATGAGTTTGATTCTAATATTAACTGCTTAAGTTTTGATTGAGTTACAACTTAATAGTAAAATTTGAAGAGAGTTAATGTTTGCATCTGTTTTTGACGTCTTTCTATAAGAAATTACAAGGATGCAATTTTCATAAGGGAGGAGGTTTGTAACAACCCCGTTTTAAAAGATTTAATAGTGAACTACTTTAATTAAAATAGAAGTGTTTGAACTTGATTTTTTTTATAATAATTATTATTGGAATAAATTTATTATAGAATTAAAGTCTAGTTAATAAATTCATTTTAGATAATAAATTAAAAATTCAATTGGAAGGTTTAATAAATATAAAATATTTTATAGTGAATAATTTTATATATTGAAATAGACAAAGAGGAATTTATTTGATGTTTATAGAATCAATAAGATGAAGATGGATAAATTTGTTCTTTTATATAAATTGAATGAATGAATAACTGAAAGGAGTAAAATGATATTGGAATGGAATTTTCAATTGTCGAAATACATATATCTTGTAAATGAAGTATAAATCAACTTCAATTAGACTGCAAAATAATTATAAATTAATAATAAGTATTAATTTTGTTTTATTAATTTAAATATAAAAGAATTTAATAAGAGGCAATGTGGAATTTAGAATAAGGCCTCAAAACATATAGATCCATACCTATTTCCTCAGTAAACCAAAACCCACCCAACTCGAATACAATTCGTTTATCCCCAAACCCATATCCTTTTTATCCATTCCTAGCCCTAACGCCGACATTGCTTTTAGAAGAAAAAAAGGAAGTTACGCTCATGACAGGAAATCGACGATAATGCTCTTGTCGGCGTTGATGGTCGAAGTATTGCATCAAACACATATGATGGGAAGCGATTGTTCGGGGTTGCGCATGGAGAGTTCGCAATTGAAGAAGTTGTCGGGGTTGTGTGGTCGAAGTTGTCGGAAAGCAACTCGCATCACTAAATATTTGCACACTATGGAATAATATTTTAGAGCGATGTTGGTTCTATATGTTGAATTTTAGATGGGTTTATTATTTGAATTGTTAAATGTTTTAAAAGGATTTCAAAAACAAGATTTTATCTATTTTGATCCTTATTGGAATTTAATTTATAAAATATAGTTAAATTATATTATATTCTTAATTTATTTCTTATTTCAAAATTTATATGCAAAGTTTTTAGATAATAATATTTAATTATAAAATCTGTAAATTCTACTATTATAAGTATATATAAAATTTGGAAATATTTTAGAGGCTAAAGATAAAATATAGCATTATTTTTCTAAAAGCTATTATGAAAGTAATAATTTCATTTTCAAGTGAGTTAGTTGTAAAAGTGGTTTAAATCATTTTGAAAGATGTTATTATTTTATAGAATCCCTTATAAATAAGCAACTCTTCTTTAAAATAAATTTATGGAATTAAAAGTGAATTTTGGAAAAATTATATTTTGGTATATAAAAAAAACTAATTTAAAACTCTTTCAATTTAATTATTATGGATTAATAAAGGTGAGAAATTTAAAAGTGAATAATAGATGAAATATTTTAGAAATATTTTTCCATATGATAAAATTATATTAATTACTTTCAGCCTATAATCTATTTTTGGCCTTTATTGTACTTAGCTTTTGGCTATTTTTATACAAGTTTCAATTGGATTTCTATTGGATTTCATAATTTTCTATGAAACAAAGAATTTTAATAAATGATTGAATTATGGGTGGTATGTGACACTTTGTACAATTCTTTCGATTACTAGTATATTTGTTAAATAGAGTTTGGGTGGAAATTACTAGCTTTTAGTAAATACTTGAATTTACTTTCTGGTATGGGACAGTCAGCTAAATTCTTGCAATTACTATAGTGACGGTAATTAACACTTAGAGTTGTATTATCTTAGAGTGTTTGGAATTCAGACCGATGGATCCCCGAGAGAAGATAACTCATTTTTCATCTATTTAAGAATCGATATATTTTTAGAATTGGGTAGGTAGATCTCTTTCGGAAGATCTATTGTGGTGTAAATACGACTGTCTTTTTCGAAAGAAGATTTTTACATGCATCTTAGTCTATAGATACTACAACCTATCAGTTTATTTTGTTTTATACAGTTAGACAATGTTTACCTCTTACGGAAGGTAAATTTGCGTAGGACGGATTAGGTACACTACTGCTCTTTTATTTGAGCGGTATCTGTAATTTGCAGTCTCTTTCGAAACTTTCTATACAACGGGTCTCTTTCAGTAGATTTGGCTTCACTGTATTAAACTGATCGATGACGACCATTATTATTTTATTATTGATGATTAATTCTTTATGGATTTTTAGTATGGATATTATGTATCCTTTGTGGCTTCAAGGAATTTTGAGTTGGTTATCACCATATTTTGAGATGATAGTCAATTAAGACTTGATATGTGTTTATGAAATGGTGATTATGCCTTCTTTAACTATTTGTTTTGGGTATATTTTATTTATGACTTATTCGATTATTATTAAGTCAAAATTTTGAGATTTGTATTAATTGGTTTGATATGCCTTTTTGAAATTTTTGGGTCTTGGGCGTATTTTGAGACGACTTATTTAGGTTAAGTCATTTATGGATTCATATAGTGAATTTAATTAATATACCTTATAATTGTTTGTCCGGCATATTTTATATAGCTTATTATTTAAGACATCAAGTTATAATATTGTATATCACCTATTATTTAGATATAATCTGACCTGTTTATTATTTTAATGCTCGGGTTAGGCCGAGACTTTACATGTATAGGGACCCACTGACCTTAGGATTTTGGGCTAGCATTGAAGTAGACTATTTTGATAGTTTTAGTTTACTTCATACTTGTATATATTGACAGTTAGGAGTTTATGTCATCTATATTATATAGTAGTGACTTTGTACATGATACTAGATTTTGGATATGTTGTATATATATTTCTGTGGATCTAGTACTAATATTTTGTAGACTCGCATTTTATTAAGTATATGATGATATATATTATTCCGTTGTGATTTGTGACTCTGGTTCTAATTTATCTACATTATATGCCGTTCTGAATATTTTAATCCATATGTTTATTATTTTGTACTAATACTACACATGTTGGATTTTTAGTTCAGATCCTCGAAATGGTAATAAGACATGTCAAGTTAGTATAAAGATATACTCATATTCGATCGCTCTTAGCCATCCGTATTCTCCAGATTAGCAAACAACATTATTTGTAAAGTTCTTTGCCAAACTGGGCATAGTGGTGGGGTTGTTACAATTACTTAATGTTGATTAACGTTAACCATCAGTTAATGCTTACTTAATGATTAAGTATAATTAGCATTAATCAATGCATAAATAAATCATCTCGATCGGTGTTTAGAAGGAATCAAAACATCCAATGAAATGTGCGATAATTAATTAACATAATTAGTTACGACCAGTCAAACCTTAACTTAGGCAGTTGACCGCTAGCTGTCAACCAATAGGGGTTGGTGGTCGACCGACTATGAAATTTGGACATAGCCGAACGAACCAGATTTAAAATAACTTAATTCAATGGTTGCCATTGATTCGGACCCCTATAAATGTTGCCCTATTCCGTCACTTTCTTCTCATATTTTCTGGAGCGACGACGGAACTCTGCCATTTTCTCTTCTCTACAAAATTCTTAATTCTAAATATAGTTATAATTTATATATGTACATACAAGTGGAGAATACCAAAGGATGTTTAAGAAGAAGAATTGGGTCGAATTAAATCGTTAAAGTCAATGTAAATTTTAAATCCAAATCTAAAATTTAATTAAGTCTCTAATCTAGATTTTCGATAGATATTTGTATTGTTAACTCAAAAAATGGATCAACACCCTAGATTGAGTGTGAAAGAACCATTCTTGTTCTTATAGAGAAATAATATAGAAAATAAATGTAAAAGAGCAGAAATAGTTTAAAGAGAAGAATATTTTTATAGTGGTTCAGCTGTTAATGAAGCCTATGCCCATTTTATAACTCTCTATTAACACATTACGGTTACAAATTGAATTAGATTATAATATGATTGAATCTTCTAAGTTAGATCAAGCTACAAGTATAAGAGTCTACTGGAGAATCACAATGAACCCTTAAAAGACTATTGTGTGAAAGGAGAAGAGTGAAGAATAATCTCCGTAAAGTTCCAGCAACCAGTCTAGAAGATCGTATTTATGTTACAGATAGGATTGTATTCATAACATTGCAAAGCTCTTGCGCCAAAGCCGCTTTGCTAGAAGCATGTGCTTAGTGTTATAAAGGAGTTCAACCTGTACACCAACCTCTTTCTCCAGGGACTGTTGGTTTAGTTGCTTGATTCTGAGCATTGTTTTTTTCTCTCTGTTGCACCTCTTTTGTTCATGTGCAGAATACTCGTTTACTGTAATTCTATACATGTAAGTAATACTTCTACAGTCATTTCGGCATATTCTACTTCATAGCATTGTTTAGAACTATGTGGTAACTCGGTCTTGCTAGTTCTATAGCTAATCCTTATTATGCTCAATTGAGTTGATTTGAACAAAGTGTTGGGGTATCTACCCTAGTCCATAGGGCTGATTTCTCTAAATACTAAGTCTATATTTTTTCGGGAGATTAGGTCTCTAATACTTCTGCGTCGGCGTCATCTTTTGCTAGAGTGAACTCTTCCAAGTCCAGTGTTGAGACCCTAATCATGTAAACTCATGCGGGAATGACTCAACTCTGTGGATTCCTCCTTGATGTTATGAATCTTTAGATACTGTGAAGTGCCAGAAGGTTGGGCTGAAGATTCAATCAAACTCTTGCTCCTATTTCCAAAAGCTGGTATATTGATAGTTTCATTCTAGGGGTTTCTTCTTAGCATCATCAAACTTCGGGTAATGGCATGTTCCTGCAAGTTGGAACCAAACAATCTAGTTAGACCGAAGTAGGTCATTGATCCTTCTCGTCATCTCCAGATTGCGAGCAACGGTTGATTTCTGAATGTTGAATCCTTCATTTCCTTTGTTGGCGATTTTTAGCCAGAATGCTTTGTTTTATGATATATAATAGTTATTTAACCAATTTCGTGGTTATTTGTGTTTGGACTTTGCAACTTTTCTTTCAATCAAGTATCTGTGCGTTTATCCCTGCTCGAAGAACTAGCTATTTCGAATGCCTATATTTGGGCAACTGTGAGAGATGGAGAGGTTTGGACAAATGATTCGATTGCCCATGGTCTGGATCTTAATCATATTCTAGGATTGTGGAAGTCTGATGGTTTTAGTTTCGAACTTCCATGGTTGTCCATATATGTCCTTAATTGTGCATGCTTTGCTTGATTGTTTTTGTCATAGAAGTTCTATTCACACACCCATTCCTGCATTCTGGAATTTATAACCTAGCTGCTTGGTTCCAAGTAACATTTCCTCGAGGATGCCTTTGTTTTAGTTGTATGTAAATTAATTTCTAAGTTGAATTTAGGAAATTTGGCTATGCACCAGCTTTCGTCCCTAGAAATTAGCACATGAGCAATTCAATCCTAGAATTTTCTTTCGATGCTGCTTTATTCCTATGTAGTGGCTGATTCCTGTGATGAAAGGTCGAACCATCTGGCTAACCTACGAAAGGTTATGTCTTTCGGTAGTTGCCTATTTTCGGGCAACGGTAGTTTTCTAAAGACAATGGTAGAATCTCAATTGTGAACCAACTTCAATCTCTAGAAGCTAGTGCATTGATGGTTTACTACGATGAGTGTTTCTCATCGAACCAGTAGATTAAAGTTTTCCCGCGTTTCCAAGGCAACACCGGTACATAGTGAATAGTAAATTTCCAAGCTTTGCCGGGACAATGTCGATACTTAGGAAATAGAGGGTTTCTCGATGTTTTTGGAAGAACACCGATACTTATGACATAGAAAGTTTTTCGACATTGCTAGGGGCAACACTGGCACTTTGGAAATGAGAAAAGGCCTTAGCGTTTCTGAGGCAACACCGACACTCAGGAGATTGGGATCGATTTTCCCCTTGATCCGGCAATGCTTTTAATCCAAGTAGGTACTAGTTTCGGTCCTCGAAAATTTTCACTTCGACAATTAGATTGTAGAAGTCTTTTCTTAGTGCTGCTTGTCTTCCGGCAATGTTAAAGTCATGTTGGTTAAGATTGAATCATGCATCCGATCCTGTATAGTTGAGTGGATCCCATTTAACATAATGTGGCTATTTTTCTCAGTGTTGTTTAACTTGGGGATACACATTGTTCTAGAAGGATGGGAGTTCCAAGCGTTTTCGTTGCCTAGCCTTGTTTGTCACCATTAAGCGTTATCCTTGGAAATGCAAGGTAGTTGCTTAACCAAGCCCATGGTTATTCTTATTTATGAAAAGTTGGATTCTCTCCAACCGGTTTTTGTTATGATCTGACTTCTATCTACGAAACCCTTCATTTCTAGGTGTCAAATTCTAGGTTTTTATAGAAAATTAGAAATTTTGGAGCGATTGCCCACGGTATGACCGCTTTAATAACTATCCTGATCAAGGACCGGTAGAGTTCGATATTATTTGTCTTGAATATATGACACTTAACCTTGCTTATTTCAGGCCATATGCGTTATGCTAGACTCGTAACATTGTTGCAGATATCAACCTTATTCTTTGGTTCTAATCTTTAGGAATCAATAGTTTAACTACTTGATTTCGAGCATTCTCTTCTTGCCGCTGTCCATCTTCGGATAACATCTGGTTTTTCAAGTTGGGGTTTGAAACCATAATCGAGCACCTGCTTCTGTCTTTGGAAACTAGTGCATTGATGATTTGATCTTAGAAATGCCTTCCTTCATCGTCTATCTCTGGATAATGGTAAGTTCCTCATTTTATTGCAAGTTGGAGCGATTTTTTATCCTAACCAAGTGTTAATGTGTTATGTGCCCCTCGATCCATAGGGTTGATTATTCTGAATAATCGATGTGAGACTTGATGTTCTGGGCGGCTCCTTGGATGCCCCTCGACTAAGGTGCATCGCAGCTCCTATCACTAGGAACTCGTGACTTAGATGTCTTGAATTTAGACATTTTGTACATTGACTTTGGTTAAATTCAGAATTCTTTTCCGACTTCTTCGTTTGTGAACTTTGCGGCACTACCAGAGGAACGTCGGTTCTTTTGGGTAGCGAAAGGTGATCCTTGTTAACCCTACAATGAATAAGTTTTCTAGTCTTGTCAGGACAACACCAGTACTTAGAAAATTTTAATGGTTTGTTTGTGATGCCAGAGCAACATTAGGCAGTTTTTGCATGGCTTATCAGATGCACGGCTTATGTAAATGCATGGCTTATGAAATGCACGGATTTTGAGAGTGGACGGCCTATAAATGCGCATCTTTTGAGAGTGTGCAGCTTATGAAATGCATAGCTTATGGGATTGATATAAACCTTCGATCCAAAACGGTTTGGAACTTTGTGACATTACCAATCTTTGAGAAATATGAGGAGTTCGTGCTTCGAGAGCATGGTTCCATGCCTCAGGAAGTAATGCACGGCTTATGGGAGTGCCCGGCTTATTAGATTGACAAAACCCATCGATCCAAAATGGTTTGGAACTTCTCAAGTTTCCAATCATTAGGTAACATGAGGAGTTTGTGCTGCGAGAGCCTGCTTCCATAGCTCAAGAAGTGATTGACGACTTATGGAAGTGCATGACTTATGGGATCGGTACAACCCTTCGATCCAGAATGGTTTGGAACTTCTTGACATGGCTAATCTTTGGGTAACATGAGGAGTTTGTGCTTCAATAGCATGGTTACATGGCTTAAGAAGTGATGCGCAACTTATGGGAATGCGCAGCTTATGGGGTCGATATTACCCGTTGATCCGAAATGATTTGGAACTTCTTGACATTGCTAATCTTTGGGTAACATGTGAATTCGTGCTTCATCAACGTGGTTCCATGGCTCAAGAAGTGATGCATGGCTTATGGGAGTGCATGGCTTATAGGATCAATATGACCCATCGATCCGAAACGGTTTGGAACTTCTTGACGTTGCCAATCTTCGGGTAACATGAGAGTTCGTGCTTCAAGAGCGTGATTCCATGGCTCAAGAAGTGATGTGCGGCTTATGGGAATGCATGGCTTATGAGATCGATATATCCTATCGATTTGAAACAGTTTGGATCTTCTCAATGTTGCCAATCTTCAGGTAACGTAAGGAGTTCATGCTTTATGAGCGTGCTTCTATGGCTCAAGAAGTGACTTGCGACATATGGCAATATGTGGCTTATGGGATCGATATGACCTATCGATCCGGAATGGTTTGGAACTTCTTGACATTGCTAATCTTTAGGTAGTGTGAGGAGTTCGTGCTTCAAGAGCGTGGTTCCATATCTCAAGAAGTGATGCGCGGCTTATGGGAGTGTGCGGCTTATGGGATTGATAAGACCCATTCATCTGGAATGGTTTGGAACTTCTTGACATTGCAATCTTTGGGTAATATGAGGAGTTCGTGCTTCGAAAGTGTGGTTCCACGGTTCAAGAAGTGATGCATGGCTTATGGGAGTCCATGGCTTATGGGAGTGCGTGGGTTATGAGATCGATACAACCCGTTGATTTGAAATGGTTTGGAACTTCTCGACTTTGCCAATCTTTAAGTAACATAGGGAGTTTATGCTTCGAGAGCATGGTTCCACGGCTCAAGAAATGATGCACGACTTATAAGAGTGCATGGCTTATGAGATTGATACGAACCATCAATCCAGAACGGATTGGAACTCCTCAGCGTTGCCAATCTTCGGGTAACATAAGGAGTTCGTGCTTCAAGAGCATGGTTCCATGGCTTAAGAAGTAATACGCGGTTTATGGCAGTGCACAACTTATGGGATCAATACAACCTGTCGATTTGGAATGGTTTGGAACTTTATGATGTTGCCAATCTTCAAGTAATGTGAGGAGTTCATGCTTCGAGAGCATGGTTCCACGGATCAAGAAGTGGTAGGAGTGTGCGGCTTATGAGATCGATATGACCCATCGATCCAGAACGGTTTGGAATCTCTTGTCATTGCCAATATTTGAGTAACGTTAGGAGTTCGTGCTTCAAGAGTGTGGTTCCACGACTCAAGAAGTGACATGGCTTATGGCAATGCACGACTTATGGGATCGATACGACCCGTCAATCCGGAATGGTTTGGAACTTCTTGACGTTGTTGATCTTTGGTAATGTGAGGAGTTTGTTGCTTCGAGAGCATGGTTCCAGGGATCAAGAAGTGTTGCGCATCTTATGGGAGTGCATGGCTTATGGGATCGATACGACCTGTCGATCTGGAATGGTTTGGAACTTCTTGACGTTGCTAATCTTTGAGTAACATGAAGAGTTTGTGCTTCGAGAGCATGGTTCCATGACTTAAGAAGTGATGCATGGCTTATGGGAGTGCGTGGCTTATGAGATCGATCGACCCATCGATCCGGAGCGGTTTGGAACTTCTTGAATTTACCAAACTTCATCTAATGTGAGGAGTTCATGCTTCGAAAGTGTGGTTCCACGGCTAAAGAAGTGATGTGTGTCTTATGGGTGTACGTGGCTTATGAGGTCGATATGACCTGTTGATCTAGAACAGTTTCAAACTTCTGGAACGTTACTAATCTTCGGTTAATGTGAGGAGTTCGTCTTTGAGAGTATGTTCAACAGCTCCAGAAGTGATGCGTGGCTTATGACAGTGCATAACTTATGGGATAGATACGACCCGTCAATAAGGAACGGTTTAGAACTTCTTGACATTGCCAATCTTCAGGTAACATGAGGATTTCGTGCTTCGAGAGTGTGGCTCCATTGTTAAGAAGTGATGCATGGCTTATGGGATGTATACTACCCATCGTTCTGGAAAAGTTTGGAACTTCTCACTTCTACCGAAGTGACATTGGTTTTAGAGGAGACAAGATCGAGTTCTGTCAAGCCAACGGTTTGAGTCAATTTGAACTTGTCGACTCGGCAGGTTATTTTCTTAAACATGGTTCTATCGGTTCAAAAAGCTATGCGTGACTTATGAGATGCGCACAATGGTTTAGGCCTTCCCAATGGTGGAGGAGTGATACCACTTCTAAGAAGGTAAGGATCGAGTTTTCCCATCCATCTAGCGATTTTACTTCGCTGGAACATGGTTTCATCAGTTCCAAGTGATAAGTGGCTTGCACAGCCAAACAGATAATGTTGCCATGGTGGAGAGATCTACAACTGAACGCATGGAGATGGTTATGAAGAAGGAGCTTATGGGAGTTCAGGGTAAGACTCTCAGTTTTTGGTCCAAACTTCCTTTAGAGAATTGGTATTCAACTTGCATATAAACTAAAAGGAAAAGTAACTATTCACCAAGGGTGGTAAAGGAGGAGTTGGAAAGAAGTAAGCAAGTATTATGCTTCAATTTCTTTTGTTGCACTTGCTAAGTCGTTAAGTTTGTAGTTGTCAGAATGCAAGAATATTCGATCGGGCGTAACAGAACTGTGGTATGATTAGTCTTGGCTTTCCTTCTAGATATTCAAGTATGTGTGGTACCCCCATGCTACCGGGCTATTTGTGCATTTAAACTGTATCCGAGCTTTCTCCGCTGCCCGTTTGGTTGCACGCAGTTTTAGTAGATGCGACCATGTCTTCTAGATGATTAAAGCAAAGGAAAGCCTATATCTTCAGAGACTTATATATTAGTTAGTTGAGATACTTGTTTTTCCCAAGTGCCAAATCTTGGCTTGATTTGAGTCGACCTCTGATTGACTGCAAGGTTGGTTGAGTTTTGACTTATTTTCTTTGAGTGACCTTGAAGCTCTAGAATTTAGCACCATTTGTCCCCTTGGCGATGGAAGTAATTCTGTTAATTTTGCAGAGTGATTGATATAATTGTCGATTCATGGCCTCGGAGCATGAGTTCACTGACTTCGGGGAGTTCTGGATGAGATGATCGTTGATCTTTCAGTTGGCCTTCGTGGTGCTTTATTTCTTGAAGGATTTTTGGATTAGATGACTGTTGATCTACCGAGTCGCCTTTACGACATTATAGTTCGTAAAGGACCTTCACGGCGCTTTAGTTCATGAAGGAGTTTTTTTGGTCGGATGTCTAGCGACCAAACGGCCTTGGAACGATAATTATCGATTCTTAAGAGGAATTTTGGTCAGATGTCCAATGACCAGACGACCCTAGAGTGATTATTCATTGACTCAAATAAGAGTTTTGGGTTGCTTGTTGAGTGGCCCAGCGGTCTTAAAGCGATGATTCATCGACTTCAAGGGGTATTTTTAGGATTCGGCTCGTGGAAACACAGTTTTATCGGTTTCTAGAGACTAGGGGGTTGTATCCATTTGTTCGAAGATCTTTTGGACAAGATTTCTCGACGCTACTAGAGCAACGCCGATTCTCAAAATGGGGATCGACATGACTCTCCGAGGTCATAGAAGCATTTCTTTCGTTGTGTTGTCTGTAATGCCCCCAGTGTTCTGGTACGGCTCATTTGGAAAAGGAAAGTAGAAAAGGATAGATGAGAAGGGATCACTTTAGGTTGCTGCCCCATTCCTTAGTAGCTATCTAGCTAGAGTGTCATTTGATAACCATACTTTTGTCTGATTTCGTCAGTTAGCCATGACGCTTTTCTGCTGGGTCTTAGTGGCCTTGCTTGGGAAGAAGGTCCCTAAGGTCATATAGCTCCTTCATTGTTTGGTATGTTCTTTGGAAATTGCCGGGTTTGCCTTATGCCAATTGCACTACCTCTAGTCTCTAGAACTAGTTTGCCTTCCTATAGAATTCTTCCAGGATAGTAGGTTGTTTCATCCTTTAATGATTCCTATGGGACTCCATCGCCCTTGCTTCATCCATATGTAGTCATACCTGTAAAAAAGAAATCGAATCAGTTTTACAATTGTTTGAAGGTATAGTTGGCATGATAAACTTCATTGGATATTCTATATGCTGAACGACTTTAATGAATGGGTTTTAATTAGGAATGATACTCTAATCGTTGTCAGTCCAGTCCATTTTCAAGTTATGGATGTTTATAGTGCTTGAGAACAATATATGCATGATTGCCATATGCTTGAATGATTGGGAATGCCGATTGAATGGCAAATCACTTAGGATGGGGTCATGGATCAATGACGATCCCCAAAAAATTTCAAATTAGGTGAGATCGTTCTAGGGCGACAAGGAAGGCCTCATAAGGCTGCGTTCCAAATTTCAAGGTACTTGGAGTTCACATGTTCGAGTTATGGGCAAAAGAAGATGGACCATGTTGATGGATCGGTGTTATTTTATTTGGAGTCTGACCCGAGAAAATTTTCCATTTGCTTGGAGTTAGCACATGGTTCGCTTGGAGTCACAAAATTTGAAGTATTGGGTTGGTTACGAACGGTGCTTGGAGTTATTTGCATGTTTGCTTGGAGAAACTATTGGTTTTACTTAAGTCTGATTTCGGCCATAATTTCTTAGGTTTGCTTCGATTCAAATGGGTGATTACCTAAGTTCGACTTCGAGTCAGGAATTCTAGAATCTGCATCGAGTCAAATAGGCGATTATTCGAGTTAGACTTTGAGTCAACCGTGAAGTGAGTTTTTCAACGACTATTTGATGATTATTGATGATGACCATTCGTGATTCGACAATGGGAGCTCCATGATGGGATTGTAAGTTGGTCAGTTGGGAGTGGTCTAATATACCATGGGAGCTTAGCCTTGTAATCGATCTTGGCTTGTATCATATCTCCTTCATTCTCCTACCTTAGGGAGTACGGTTTAAGCAGTAGTTCCTCATCCATTACTTGGCACTATGCTACAACATGGGTTTTAGAGCTTATTCTAGCATTTTTCACGTTACCATTTTCATCGAATTTATCTTCCTAAAATTGTTTGTCATTTTCAGAGCTGGAGAGAGGATCGTTATATGTTCCTGTGGGGTTTTCACCCCTAAATTCGGGTTTGTAGCAGGTGCTTTTGTAGTGGGTGGAGTGTTAACGCATGATTCTTGAAGCTTCGCCCACTACTTCCTTTTTGCTTTTTCCTTTTGCTTTTTCCTTTTGCTTCTTTCGTTTAAGCCAGAAACAGAAGAATGCTCTTGCTGCGTAGTAGCTACGGCTTCAAGCACTGTTCTGGGAGTAGTTAATGGCTGGAGCACTAAAAGAGCATCTATCCCTTCCATAAGAGCCTTTTGACTATTGGCCATTTCCTAGTTAATTTTATCAACCATCTTGTTCAATACTCCCTTAGTCACAACTTCATGTTGTGTGGAGGATCATGGAACCGGATCTCTAGAGTTAGCTCATAATAATAGGTTATTGAGTTTGTTGACTTCAATTTGCTGAGGGTTTGTTTCTTCTCCAGTAATGGTTGCACCTATGGATCTTCTAGTTCTCTTTCTTCCTGATTCCATTGATTCTCAACAGCAAATCTTCTAAGCAGAGATTGAGGATCAAAATTTTGAACCTATCTGATCCAAAGTAGATAGCTAGATATAAGCCTGAGTTTGGTTCTCGGTGAAAGCACCAAAATGTTAACCCAAAAAATGAATCAACGCCTTGTATTGAGTGTGAAAGCACCAGCTCTATTCTTACAGAGCAATGATATAAAAAATAAATGTAAAAAGAGTAAAAAATAGTAAAAAGACAAGTATATTTTTATAGTGGTTCGGTTGTTAATAAAGCATATGTCCATTTCATAACTTTCTACTAACTGTCTGCTGTTACAAATTGAATCATATTACAATATGATTGAATAGATCAAGTCACAAGTACAAGAGTTCATTGGAGAATCACAGTTAACTCCTAGATGACTATTGTACGGATGGAGAAGAGTAAAGAATGATCTATGTAGAGCTACAGTAGCCAGACAAAAGAACATGTTTATGTTTTAGGTAAGATTGTATTTATAAAGGATGCAAAGCACTTGGGCCAAAGTCGCTTTGCAAGAGGCCTGTACTCAACATCATAAAAGAGCTAAGAAATTTTGAAGGCAATTTAAGCTAACCTGATGGATCACTAGCAATCCATAAGTGATGGATCACTAGAGATCCATGTACTTAGTCTATTTTTTAGTGATCTCCATTTGGCTGTCTTCTCATCTTCTATTTTAGTGCATTGTCCAGATATCAAGTTGTTTGGAGTTTGTTTTATCATCCTTCTTCACTGGTCATCTGGTCTAGAAGGATTGTCCGTAACTCACTCAAACCTTAACGAAAGCAGACGAAACTTTGCAACAACACTCTAGAGGGTTTGTGGGACCTACTTAATGAATTTCAAATAGTAGGGACCAACCCACATGGGTCGCTAGCGATCCATCAAGATGGATCTCCAATGATCCATAAAATCTTTTTCAATCATGCTCATTTTTTAGCCTTTTTTTATGTCTTCTAACTGGTCTCTCTAAATTTCAAGTCAATCTGATTCTGTATGAGTTCTCTAGGTCTAATTTAAGCTAGCTGCTTTGGTCAAAAAGCAGGTAAACGATAGCTTGAATCAAATGAATCTGTACTTCTTAAACTACGCTGCTTGGAATGCCATGAAACTTGGCAAGTATTCTTAGAAGAGATAGTATATCATGATGCAAGAGGGTAGGATGACTCACAATGCATCCTTATGGATTGCTAGCGATTGTACTTCTTAAACTACGCTGCTTGGAATGCTATGAAACTTGGCAAGTATTCTTAGAAGAGATGGTATGTCATGATGCAAGAGGTTAGGATGACTTGCAATGCATCCTTATGGATCGCTAGCGATCTATAGGTGATGAATCGCTCTTATTATATTCTTGGCTTATTTTTCTAGAGGTCCATTGACTTGTGTTCTTGATTGCTTCGGTCAAGTTTCAAGTTATTCTGGTTTAGTATGAATGTTCTAACTCCTTTGGGTTCTTGCTTGGGTAAAAATCCAGTTAACATGTATGTTTGTGGTATATGTACTCAGATAGGGAGGAAAAGGAAGTCAAAATGGAATAACATGGATTTGATCTAGAGATTTAAAAAGCTAAAGTGGTAAGTGAGAGATTATATATTTTTATATAATATTAGATTTATATCATTGTAAATCTATTCCTGTATGCCTAAATGTAAACTTTGAGTTGTAAACTAAAATTGTATGTGTAATGAATTTATAAACCCTGCTTACATATTCTGTGATTGATAACTTAATTTTAGTATTCCATGTATGTGAATTTAGAAAGTATTAGGTAGTAGTAATCCTTATAATTGATAAATTATGTGATAATTCCAGATTTGTTGATTTAAGTGACTTATGCAAGAAAAATGTAAAGTAGAGTTATCATAATAAATTGTAGAGATTTAACAAGTATTTTAATTCATTGTAATATAGAGTGTTGGAATATAAATTTACATAGATTATAAAGTTCAAATTCATAAATAAAGGTGTAACGTTTGAAATAGCAAGGAATACGCCTAAAAGAAAGAGATATAAAATATGGTTATTTATCATATTTTTCGCCGTCTATTTCAATAACTATGAAATAGATAATTCTTTGCGATTCCAAATGTAAGGAAAATTTTCCTTTTTAATAAGCATAAAAATTTATAGCGTTAACCTTTCCTTTTGAGAAAGATGTAATTCCAATGCACTAAAATACAGAAATCCATATGTATTAATTAAAGAATTATAAATATAACAATAATAACAGTTTAAATGAAGAATTAATATATATGCAATAGAGGTGAGATGGAAAAGAAATAATAAACAACAAAAAGGTAGGCAAGTAATTAACATGAATAGAAAGGGTATAGAAAGTCCACTAAACAAGGGAGAGTAGTAAAGGTTAAAAAGGAACGGAATAGAAATTCAATAAGGCATAAAAAAGTGAGTAGAAAAAGATATTTAGATCTTTTAATAAAAGTAGTAAATGAAATTAAATTTATATAAATGGAACACCAAGTAAATGCATGAAAAGGTAAATGCACGAAAGTAAAGGAATATTACTAACAGTTGAACATTGGAGGCGTAAAATTAAACAAGTATGAATAAATATCTATACATATATATACGTAACCTCAAATATGCAATTATGATAGGTGCAAATTATTAAGTTAGTGAATAACTTAGATTATATAAGTATGACATATTCATTAAAATGGGTTGCAAATGCGAGATCAGTAGTGATCAAAATAGAAGTCCGCCCACCATATGATGCTACCAGTAGTTCTGTATACATTACACTAATTTGAGACATATCCATCTGTAGGACGTATGGAGTTATATATATATTTACATATAGGCGAGGGATACCTAAGTTGGAAGGTTTGCCTCGGTCAAAGTGTCAAAGGACAAGTAGAGTCTGCTTCAACCTTTTAGGGGGTATTAAGTAACAAGCGGGATTCACCTTGACTACGTCAGGCAATTAAAATAGGACGGTCAGCAAGGTACGACACTATGTCAGTGTGTGTGTTTGGTATCATATTAGGGAGTAGGAGTTGCAAATAGGTTGAACGTCACTGTCTTGAGTGGTCAACGAAAAGACAAGGGTTACACCTAAACGGCTACATCTCCTACTAGTGCAGATCATGTGTAGATCATGCACCGCCATAGTTATTTGCCAGATTGTTTGTTAGGGGAAAGGCTAGATAACCCTTTATGGAAGTCTTTCAAAATGGATAGAACATGGCAAACTATTATAACACCATTATTAGGCACTATGGGAGTTCCTTGGTATGCACGATGATGATGACGTGATACTGTGTTGGTGATAGATCTTGACGAGGCACTGGGTTATGGGTACTGGCGGGGATAGTATCTTGGTCCAAAGGAGGACTATGGTTATATTGTTTAACTAGCATAGATGGGGGCACATTGTACACGTACATGGAGTCGAGACGACTAAATAAAAATAAGATATATAAGATGTGATTGAAGTTGGTTTGCATAAACTAGTGTTATGTATAAAGTGTATAATTTACCAGAACCAGATTGTTGCCCTGACCCCCTCCTCATTGCAACCTACAGGATAGCTTAAAAGCGGCTAATACTGGTGCAAGATGGGAATGGTGAAAAGGCATATTTCGTTATGCTTGCTAGACATTTACAAGGACACTTGATTTCAAAGTTGTTAACCTTGGTCAGTAACCATATGTTTTATTATACTTTACTATTCCAGTATGAGTTTATATCGATAATGATCTGATATGCATTTATTTGATTGCAAACTACAAAACCAATGATCCATACTTTGGTAAAATTGTATTTTCGATTTAGCGAAAATTCAAGCCTACCGGGGTGCGGGTTGTCGTAACATTACGGACTCAACGGAATAGGTCTTGATTCATTATTCATTAATCTTTAAAAAAATCTTCTTTTAAGTCATTAGTTCACATAGTCTTTAATTAGAAGATTAATTACAACTAACTACTAAATTAAAAATCACGGGTTGTTAAAGTCTTGCCCTTTTAGCTCTTTCACACTGTCCATCCTGGCAGCATCCTCGAGATTTGAAACAACCTAACATCTACGATGCCTCGATTCATGGATAAAGTGACAAGGACATAGGTGACCTCACAAATGGCGAATTGTTTTTGAAGTAACTTATATAAAACAGATCATAGAGTTATCCACAATATTCTACACATTTTAAAACCCACAATAGAAAGAATAAAATATAATAGTAAGTAATAATACAATGATCCCAGACGAACAAAACAGTACAATATCAAATGTACTTCACCTATAATATTACTTTACACTAGTAACAAGAATAGCCTAATTTTTCGGAATAATGGAGATAGAATAGTAGATAGCTATTTGAAATATAATGCACGTCTCCCTCATACCATCATGCCTCTAAGTCACCGCCAGTCATTTCTATTGACCTATCAGAGTATAACTAAAAAGAAAAAATGATAGAGGAGTTCAGACATACTTATGGAGAGTTAAATGCATCATATAAGTAGATAATACTAACAAGATAGTAAAAGAACGCTTATGCTCGAAAGTCATACTTTAACCTATGTCACGTGTACCCAACAAGTCAGCTAAACACAATATAACACTATAGCGACATCATATGCTAAGGTCTTACTAAAATATAACCCATATCTAATCACATACACTCAATCAAGCTTAAAGCCCCAATTCACATGTCAAAAGTGCATGTGACTCGCTACTGAAGATCTATGCATCTCAGCTCGCTATCACCAAAATGGATGTGACTTGCTACTGAAGATCTACGTATCTTAGCTCACTATCACAAAATCATATGTAAATTATAAATCTCAAAGTCCCAACTCATGTACCCCCAACTATGATAAAATTTGGCTCAAAGTTCTAACTTACCGTCTCTGGACATCGCTCCCCATTGAAGTGCACCATACGCCTATCACATAACACACTATTGAGCTCAAAGTTCTAGCTCATATGACCCGTAAGCATGACATTGTCATGAAAATTGCACATCACTTTAAGACTAAGTTCATGTTAGACATTCGCCAAATTGTCTACGACATTATTAAGATCAAGCCAAAAACACATTATCGCCTCACTGTTTACGAAGTTGTTAGATCAATCCCCAACCCGTAAACACAAAACCATATAAAAAACATGTCCACTAAGATAATTTTCTAAAGTATCTCAAAACACAGTAAATAATATACCATAACATTCATCGTCTTGCCATGAACAGAGTTTATATCCAAAAATTTTGAGTGTTTAAAGATAGGTTATTTATTATAATATATAATTTTCCAAATTTTAAGTGCTTAAGCAATGTGTGCTTTTTAAGTATTTATATCGATGATTCTTTAATTTCCATTTAAAAATACATACATATTAAAATAGAGAAATTCCACGGTTCTAAAATAAAATTTTAAAGTCTTCTTTGTTCCCTCTCAATTTAAATTCTATCAAGGTGGTTCAATTTAACTTAGAGATATGGCCATGTAAATCATATTTTTTGAATTTACTTTATAATAAAGAAATGTTCACAAAAATGTAAGGAAAATGTAATGTTAAAATTTTATTTTTTCCAAAGTGTAAAAAAATATTTATAAAATAAAAGACATTCAAAAGATGTGTTTTACTCACTTTTTAATTTAATTTTTAAAAGTCTCTTTGTCAAAAGTAAATAAACATCAAAGTATAAGTGCAACAATGTGTCTTACACTGAAGAATAATAATACCTTTAAAATATATATGGAAAATTACCTCTTATGAAAATATCCCATATTTGAAGCGTAAACATATATGGGTTATTATTTCAATTCCATAAACAAACTTCAACTTCTGTCTTTCCCTAAAAGCTTAGACATTATTATTATTAACCTTCTAGGGAAAACATTTAAATTAATTTGAATCAATTTAATTAATTTAATTAGAGTAGATCATAACTTCCACAAGACCAACTAGGTTGTACAATTTAAAAAAACGCTTACGTTCATTCTTTACGCCTCATCAACATCACATAATATTTTATGGACGTAAGAATACAACAATTCTTCTTATTCATCCATAGTCCCATAATTTATTCCATTGCTACTTGGAATATAATCCCTCTTTTAGCAATTCTTTATGGAGTAAATTACAACTAATGTGAAGGATTTATCTTCCATTCAAAAATATTTAAATCTCAACTTTTATTTAACTCATACTTGTTTACTTCCATAAGGGATAAGCCAACAACCACCTTTAAGAGTCAAAATATGTAGGGTATGGCATAAGGGTAATATTATATATAAACACACACACACACACACACACACACACACACACATATATAATATAAATAATAAAAAATTTATGCTCTTTCATAAACCCTAATTTAGTAGGAATCGGGTAACCGGTTGTTTCTATTGACCTATAAGAGTATAACTAAAACGAAAAAATGATAGAGGGGTAAGACATACGTCTGGTGAGTGAAACGTACCATATAAATGTATAATACTAATACGATAGTAAAAAATACTTATGCATAAAAATCATACTTTAACCTATGTCACCTGCACCTAACAAATTAGCTAAACAAAATATAACACTATAATGACATTGCATGCTATGGTGTCACTAAAATCTTATCCATATCTAATCATATGCACTCGATTGGGAATAAAGCCCCAACTCGCATGTCGAAAACATATACAAATCGCTAGTGAAGAGCAACGCATCCCTGCCCGCTATCTCCAAATCAGATTCGACCCACAACTGAAGATTGATTGTCTCGACCCACGATCATAAAAGTGGTATGCACTACTTGATAGTGTTAGGGGTATGCCCTAGGGGCAGTTTGTTATTTATTGTAAATTGATCAACTCTGTTAGGTGTATGAACTATGGGTAATTTTGTAATTTATGGTAAATTAATTAACTCTCTATTCAATTCCCATTCGTAATAAAGGTTTTTTATTTTTGTATATATCTGTTATGATGTGTTATAAATAACTAAATATTTAATTAAAATACATTTAACAAAAAATCCATAAATGGTTTGCTTGTGATAATAATCTAAAATAGTTGTAATCATGAGTATTATATCACAATATTACAAAACACGTCATTTTAAATATTCTTAGTCAATATGCATCGAGACTGGATATCGATGTGTCAGTTAAGACTAGAGTATGTAACGCTCTTTAAATATTGAGTAGCATATCACTTATGGCAGCTGAGGGCACCTATGGGTTACATACTGATGGTTATTGGATTAATATGGAATAACTCACTCGATAGATTAATATTGGCTTTTATAACTAAGATCAAATAGAAAATATCAATATGACTGATTTACGTAGTTCTCTCGACCTGAAAATACCGTTCATCTTCAATATGAAAGATCTCCTTTGATTATAGTCAAACAATGGCACGAGTGACCATAGCTGGGTCTAGTGGAAGTATTGGAAGTGAAACACTATTCAAGAGAGGATTTGTCTCCTCAATTATATAGGGTTAATATCATGGTCAACTCAAGTCAACTCAAAGTCAAAATGTCTGGTCAGAGTAGTTTGGTTAATAATAATTGTTATTATTGAAACAAGACTATGTATCTGGACTGTAGAGATGAATACTTACAATATTGGATTTTGACCATTACCAAATTCCATAAGTTCATATTAATATAGTTTGGCGAAGTGAATTGGTGTAAACAATAGTCACAACTAGGTAATGATTAACAAAGTAAAACTAGATTTTACCGAAACCAACCAACCAATAGATGTGGCCAAGATGTCGCACTATTTGGTAAGTGATATGTAAATGTTAATATTTGAATAGTTCGATATTAATTGCTAATCAAATTTACATCTAACCGGTCTCACAACTGAAACGATAAACACTGCTTTGACCAAACGATTTAATTAATTTGTAACTATTATAAATTAATTAATATTGATGAAATATTAATTATAAAAGTTTGATTTGATTTGATGGACAAATATTGTTAAATATATCAATAATAGTTATAAATATATTAATCGATATGCGATATCGACATGCGCTTAAATTTGATTCAAATGCAAAATATGCATTTAGGCTCTAGATAAGTTTAAAGCCCATATAAGGGCTGATTATATTCAACCATAGTGGGGGCTTTATGCGACTATGATGTAGTAAAGTCTTTGAGATGGAGGTCTAAGATGGAAGGGAATTGGTAAGAGATGATATAAGATATTGATTCTAAAATAACTCTAAATTCTCCTTTATATAAGCATCTCTAAACACACCGGTTCATGTTCTTTTTTAGCCTTCATATCTCCTTTATATCTAGCCAAAGTCTTCCCCACCATTTCTCTCTAAGTTCAAATCAAGTCAGTTTAGGGACTAGCACTCTGTTGGATTGGAAATCAGTTCAAGGAGCAAACTTCATCATTTCAAAGTGTACTTTCAAGCATTGGGTGTAAGGTACATTTCTAAACAATATACCATTATAATATTTGGATATAAATTCTATGTTATATATATATGTATGTATGTATGTATAATATAGACATTATGTCTAAATATTAACCCTCATATATAATAAAGACATTATATTATTAATATTGTTAGTTAAGTAACGATATCGATATACATATATATTGTCACAATTAGATTGGTTGTATGCTTACATATAAATGTATATTATAAAAAATTGGACATATATATTTGTCAATATGCAGCTCGGCTAATAATAAGAAAATAATTTTTATTTTAAATAAATTAAATATAGAGTATTTAAATACGTATACATAGTGTATAATTTAATACTACGTCATACTTATTAAAATATAGCCGTATAATCTTATATATAAAATTATAAAGGTATATTACTTTAGGTAGAAATAAAAATAATTATATATATATAATTTTTAAATAAGTGTTTAAATATATATACACACACATATATATATATATTATACTAATATATACTAAATATTAGAAAAGTATGTTTTATATTTTATAAAATTAAATTACTACCTAACTTACCGTTAAAAAATATATAATTTTTTATATTTTAAAATTACTTAAATATAAGCTGAAATTAAAAATTAGATTTAAAATTGTTTTTAAATTAAAAAACTACATAATAATATTAAAAATTACAAAATATATTTTAGAATTTTAATATAAACTTAAAATTCAAAATTAATTTTTGAAAGAATAATTTTTATTAATTTTTAGTGAATGCCCATATGAATATTTATGTAAATATATTTTAATTTTTAAAAAAAACTCACCATGCCCATGACCTAGTGCTATGTATATTAAAAATGCATACTTTTGTATAAATTTAAAATGTTAATATATATATATATAATTTATTATAATATTGTTATGTATAAACATATAAGTATTTAATATATATATATATATAAATATATAATTTAATGTTATATACATTTATATTTATATATTGTTTTTAACATTAAGAAAAAGTATTATAAATTATATTTTATGTATTTTATAAATGATTTAAATTTCATACATATGTCTATAAATATACATACATATATAATTATTTAAAAAATATGATTTATATACATACGTACACACATATATAATTACTTAAAAAATATTGATATACATACGTACGTGCACACACATATATATGTAATATTTTGTAAGTGTATATAAATAAAAACATATATAAACATACGTTTGGAAAGTATATTGGTACATAGGATGAGATAATGTGTCTGTTATGGTGTAAATCCCAGCATTTATACACGGGCATGTTATACCTTGCGCAGATTGATATGTTTCACATGTATACACATATATATGTGTATATGATATGTATATGATACATATATATACATACATACATACATATATATATATATTACAACATTAATTAAGTAATGTAAAATCCTTTTATAAATAAAATAAAGATTTTATTTAAAAGAAATTTAGAAATGTTATAAATAAATTAGACTACGTAGGCCTATTAAAGATCCAATATGGTAAAAGAAATTGAAATTTACCCATAAATTTTGCTAGATGCCGACCTGGATCCAAAAACGGTATTAGATCCCAAATGGCCTATGTAATCTAAATTAGTCATGTTAAGATTAACTATTATGCTAAAATTCCAAATAGTAGGGTGTCTAAAAAGATAGTGTTTAGGATTGGGTTAGGATAATCCGGTATTATACAGTACTTGGCTACCAGCTTGGCCCGAATAGACATGTGAGCCCAAAGGTTGTCCCTAATAGAATAGGCCCAAATTTGAATTTGGCATTGGGCTAGTTTTCCAATTTGTTTGAAAATTAAAAATGAAAGATTTTAAATTTAATGGTTAAATTTAAAATAAAATATATACATATTACAAAAGTTATAATATAATGAAAATTTTCAAAATGTTTGCAAATAACACAAATTAATTTCGAATTTTACAATTTATTAGTACTAATAACAAAGTAATTAAATAAGTTATCTAATAATTGTATACATGTAATATACATTATGATATAATGTTATGTTGTTTTAAAATATTTAAAATAACAAGAGTATACATGTATGTATAAGAAATGAATTTTGATATTAATATAGTTTAACTAAAAACTGTTTAATTAAATTATTTAATTAGAATGTTAATTAATTAAATAATATATATATTATACTATAAAAGGTTTTAATATAAATTAAATATCAAACAAAAATGTTACATTAAGATAATATAAAATCAATTAGAATGTTAATTAATTAAATAAGATCTAATTAATGTAATATTATACATAAGACTAGTATATAAGTAATATGAAACATAAAAGTTATATAATGATAAAAAATTATATAATATGAATGTATAAATTAAAGGTGGAACGTTATGAAACCCTAAATAGACTTAAGGAATAAATACATATGTAAATATACGTATACCGTGATTTCCTATGTGTTCGATGCTTGAATCACGAGAGTATTTCATTAGAAATACATTATTCCATAAGTTGATACCACTCAATCATATATCAAAGATTATGATTCTTTAATGTGATGTTGTCCTCTACCATTTATATATTAATAGATTACTTACATACCCTTTAGTTGTTGAGCTTTCATTAAGCTAAGGATGTTTTGTGCAGTACTATTAATATGTTGAATAGATGATGTAAGATAAATGCATATATTTGTTGAGCTTTCCTCCAGGTATGTGCATTATATAGGCCATCATGAAATGGTATGTCCGAGTGAATAATCATACTCTATTTGTTGAGATTTCCTCAATGTAAAAAGCAGGATCAGGACAAAGTACCAGGGATTAGGAGTTGTATTTTGATACAACCGATAAGGAGTTATCCATCGTATATGGGAGTATGATTTATTGAACTTTTCTCAAGTTCAGAATCCCAAGACATATAAGTACAAACACTTTACTAGTGAAGTCTAAAGACGTCTATGTTTCGACTTAGGGTTTGGCAAAACATAAAACGCTAGTGAGAGCTTATGAGCAAAATGAAACATAAAGTTTAATCTTACTGTTATTATAAGAATATATGCTATTTTAATGCCCTAATAATTTAACTATTAAAACTTGCAAATAATGCAAACCCAAAACTCTTTAATGGAAGTGATCGATTAACCAGATCAAACAACTCTGTCGACTGGCTACGAGCTATAAAGATAGCTCTGACATATGAGTGAACTTAGTTGTATATAATGTGTGCTCCCCTGACAAGAACCGTTGATGACAACCACAAAGATCTGCACATTGCTTATAGTAAATGGGTGGCTGACCATGAAATCACCCAATTGTTTGTGTTGTCCGCTCTATAAAAATAGTTGCAAAGGCAATACGAAATGTCTGTCCATGATATATTTGATAGTCTTAAGGCACATTTTGGTGAGCGGTCTTGTTCCATAAGGTACGAGACTACTAAGAAACTGTTCGACACCAAAATGCAAAATGGATAGAAGGTGGACGATTATGTGCTGATCATGAAGGGTTATATTGATAGGCTTGCATTATTGGATATGACTATAAGTGATGAGCTACAAGTTGACTTGATGCTAGGTTCATTGGCCCCTCGGTATGAAACATCCATACTATCCTATAATATGAAAAAATGAATGTGAATCTCATGGAGCTCCTCAATATGTTGAGGTCGACCGAGTCCCAGTTTAAAGATCAACTGAATGTACTTGTAGTAAAAGGTGGCACTCGACTTCGAACATTTCAAAGAAGTGGAAGATAGAAGGTAAAGAAAACGTAAGAAAGGAAAGAAGGCAGCCGACGACAAGGGTGAGTATCACCACTGTCATAAGAATGGACAATGGAAGAGAATCTATCCCGACTACCTCAAAATTGTGAAAGAAAGAAAGCAGAACAGTTCTACAACTCTAGCAGATACATTTATGATTAAAAATAGTTTTGTAATTAATAAAATGTCTTAGGTCTTAGATACATGATCTGGAACTCACATTTGTAATTTGTTACAGGGTCTTAAGAATTGGTGTTGGGTGACAAAGGGCGAAATAAGACTCCAAGTTGCTGGTGAGTCTATCATAGATGCAACGGTAGTGGAAGATTTTCATTTATGTTTGCCTAACGGCTTTGTTTCAATGTTAAATAAATGCTATTATGTAAAAGACTTTATTTATGGAGTTATTTCTCTTTCTAGATTGTTTGAGACTAGATATTTATTTCGTTATGCAAATAATGTTACGAACATTAGTTTGAATGGAAATAAAGTTTTTTTAGGTTCTCCTGATAATGGAATTTATGCGATCAATACAAATTATGTATATTCTATGAGTAATTCTAATAGCAGTATAACAGATAATTATCTTCTCCATTGTAGGCTAGGCCATATTAGCGAGAAACGACTACACAAACTAAAAACTAAATGTTTTCTACCACTGATTTATTCAGAATTATTTGACACATGCGAGTCATGTGTCAAAGGAAAATGACCAAGCACCCCTTCAGTGGGAGCAATGAAAGAGTTGATGAACTCTTAGGACTAGTGCATATTGATGTATGCGGTCCAATGCTTGTAGTAACCAAAGATAATAGTTCTTACTTTGTTACCTTTATGGATGATTTCTCAAGACTAGGATATGCGTATCTTATGAAAAACAAATCCAATGTCTAAAATAAATTTATGGAGTATAAAAATGAAGTTGAAAATCAGATGAACCAAAAAATTAGAATCCTTTGATCTGATCGAGGAGGCAAGTACATTGGACACGAACTCCAACAATCTTAAAAGATAATGGGATTATCTCTCAAGTTACTCTATCCTACACTCTACAATAAAAGGTTGTGTCGAAGTGAAGGAATCAAAACTTATTAGATATGGTTCATTCCATGATAAGTAAAGCTGAGTTGCCTCTGTCCTACAAGGGATATGTGCTAGAAACCACGGTGCATATGTCGATCTTAGTACCCACTAAATCTATGTCTATGCTGCCATATGAGATGTAACATGGGAAGAAACCAACTTCAATATTTGAAGGTGTAAGCATTGTTCGACAAATACTATGAACATTGGTCCTAATAAGCTTGAGGCAAGATCATCTCTGAGCAATTTTATAGGATATCCCAAAAATTCTAGAGGATATATTTTCTACAACACAGAGGAACAAAAGTGATAGTTTCCATATGCGCTATCTTTTTAGAAAAGGAATTTCCATCAAAGAAAATTAACAATGAAGTTGTAGACTTAGATGAGATTCAAGAGACTAACATTGAGACTGAAACAGTGGGAGATCTAAGTTCACCAATAAATAATAACTTGCAACCTATTAGAAGAACTATTAGGGAATCTCGCACACTAGAGAAATACTATGGTTTTCTCATGGTTGGCAAGGAGTAATATGTCTTAAATGATGACACTCCTCTATCATTCCAACAAGCACTATAGGGTAAAGACTCTGCACTTTGGCTTGAAGCAGTGAAATCTAAGATGAATTTTATGTACGAAAAAAAAGTTTGGACTTTGTCGGACGTACCCGATGGGATAAAATTATCGACTACAAATAGATTTTTAAGAAAAAAGAAAAATGCAGATGGGGAAGTAAAAGGTTATGAGGTAAGGCTATTTGGGAAAGGATTTCGTTAAATTCAAGGTAATGATTATGACAAGACCTTTTCATCCGTAGCCATGCTTAGGACCATTTGGATTATTCTTGCCATTACTGCATTCTATGACTATAAAATATGAAAAATGGATGTAAATACGACTTTTCTAAATGGTGATTTAGAAGAAATCATTTAGATGTCATAGCCCGAGGTTTTTTTGTTCAATAAGAGTGAGAACAAGGCTTGCAAGTTGTTAAAGTCCATTTATGGACTTAAAAAGCTTCAAGGAATTGGAACAAATGTATTGATAAAGTAACCAAATAGTCTGGCTATTATCAAAACATAGAGGAAGCATGCATATACATAAAGGAATAGGGCAAATCCATTGTATTTTTTTAATGTTATATGTTGAATCTTTTGTTGATTGGCAGTAACATTTAGTAGTTACAATCAATGAAAGCTTGGCTTTCCAATAACTCCTCGATGAAGGATTTGGCTGAAGCAGCCTATATACTAGGTGTAAAGATCTCTAGAGATAGATCTAAAAGACTGTCAAGATTGTCTCAGTCCATGTACATAGAAACCATGCTAAAGAGGTTCTGTATGGGAATTTCAACCATAGGAACATTCCAACACATGTTGGAATCGTCCTTTCTAATAAGGAGGCTCCTCATATTCACAAGGAGAAAGAACATATGAAAAGAATTCCATGTGCTTCTGCTATAGGATCCATAATGTATGATATGCTATATACTAGACCAGATATGGCATACGCATTTGGATGCGTAAGCCGATATCAGCCTAATCCTGGAGAAAAACATTGGACAGCAATAAAATGTATACTTAAGTATTTAAGAAATACTAAGGACTTATTCCTCATATATGGGACTGATATAATGCCATTAGTTGGAAAACTCCAAGCCAGAAACAAAAGCCGATTCCATGATGGAGGCCAAGTACATGGTCCTAAATGAAGCAACTAAAGAGTCAATCTGAATGCATAAGTTTTTATGTGTGCTCAGTGTAATTCTTGATACCGAGAATCTTGTGCCATTGTTCCATGATAACTATACGGCGATGAAAATCGCAGAGGAGTCCAAAATACACAAGAAATCATGGCATATTCTTTGGAAGTTCCACCTGATTGGAGAATTCGTTGAGAAGAAAGAGGTCATAATACAAAGGGTAGATACTAAGGATAACATAGCAGATCCATTCACTAAGGGTTTAGCTCGGTCGACTCTCAAGAAGCCGATTGGTGGGATGTGATTGAGATTTCATAATTGGCCCCAAGTGCAAATGAGAGATTGATAGAGTTAGGTGTATGCGCTAGGGGTAATTCTATAATTTATTATAAATTAGTTAACTCTGTAATCAATTCTTGTTTGTAATAAAGGTGTTTTTATTTCTGTTATATATATGTTATAATGTGGTATAAATATTAAATATTTAATTAAAATTATATTTAGCGGAAAATTCATAAATGGTGTGTTTGTGATAGTAATTACAAATAGTTGTAAGCATGAGTATTGTATCACAATATTATAAAATACATCATTTTAAATGTTCTTAGTCAAGATGCATCGAGACTGGATATCGATGTATCCATTGAAACTAGAGTACGTAAAGCGGTCCAAATGTTGGGTAGTATATTACTCATGATTGTCGGTGGCACCTAGGGGTTACTTATTGATGGTTGTGGATAATTACAGAACTACTCATTTAATAGTTTTTATTGCTTAATATGACTAATATTAAACAGAAATATCTATGTGACTGATTTACATAGTTCTCTCGACTTGAGAATGCGGTCGATCTGTAATATGAAAGCTCTGCTTTGATTATACTCAAAACATGGCATGATGTCCATCGAGTGACTACAGCTTCATCGAGTGGAATAATTGGAAGTGGAACATTATTCAAGGGAGGACTTTTCTTTTCGGTTTTATGGGGTTAATATCACGACAACTCTAGTCAACTCAAGGTCAAAATCTCTAGCTAGAGTAGTTTAGTAAATAATAATTGTTATTATTGAACCAAGGACGTTGTATTTAGACTATAGAGTTGAGTACAGACGATATTGGATTTTGACCATTACCAAATTCTATATAAAGTGATATAGTTTCGACGAAGAAAATTGGTGTAATAATAATTATAACCACATAGCGCTTAACAAAGTAAAATTGAATTTTACCGAAACCAAATAAGTTAATAATTTGGCCAAAATGTCACACCATCTACTTAGTGACATGTGAACCTTAATATTTGAATAGTCTGATAATAGTCGCTGACCAAATTTCTACCTAACAGGACATACAACCGAAACGATGAATACACCTTTGACCAAATGATTTGATTAATTTTTAGTTGTTATAAGTTAATTAATATTTATGAAATATTAATTATAAAATTTTAATTTTGATTAAATGAATAAATATTGTTGAATATATTTATAATAGTTATAAATATATTAATCGATATGCGATATTTATACGTGTTTAAATTTGATTTAAATGCAAAATATTTGTTCAGGCTCTAAATGAGTTTAAAGCCCATATAGTAGCTGATCATATTGGGCTATGATGGGGGCTTGGTGTGGCAATAAGATGGTGAAATAGAGGCTTTGAGATGGAGAGCTAAGGTGGAAGAGGTAATGTAGGATATTGATCCTAAAATATCTCAAAATTTTCCTCTATATATATGCATCTCTAACCACACTTGTTTATGATCTTTTTTAGCCTCCATATCCGCTCTAAATTTGGCTGGATTCTCCCCATCCATCTCTCTAATTTTCTAAGTTTAAATCAAATCAAGTGTTATTCATTAGTTGGTGGTCATCAGTTCAGGGACTAGCACTCTACTGGATTGGAAATCGGTTCAAGGAGAAAACTTCGTCATTTTAAGATATACTTTTTGGAATTGGGAGTAAGGTACATTTCTATCAAATGTATGATTATTAATATTTAGATATAATTCTATTAGATATTATTAGTCACATATGTGTTGTCACAATTGGATTGGTTGTATGTTTAATAATTGTATATTTAAAAATAAATTTGGACATATAGATATGCCAATATGCAGCACGACTAATAATAAAAAATCATTTTTCTGCTAAATAACTTAAATATATAATATTTAAATATACATACATAGTGTTTTAATACTACAGTATACTTATATAAAATATAGTTATATAATTTTATATATAAAGTTTTAAAGGTATATTATTTTCGAGAGAAATAAAAATAATTATATATACAAATATGTATTATTTCTAAATACTATTTAAATCATTTATATATATAGTAAAATTATATTTTATATTTTATAAGATTAAATTATTACCTAACTTACTCTCGATAAGAATAAATAAATAAATATTTCAAAATTATTTAAATATAGGTCGAAATTAAAAAATTAGATTTAAAATTGCTTTAAATCATAAAATTACATATTAATATTTAGATTTACAAAATATATTTTAGAATTTTAATATAAATTTGAAATTCAAAATTAATTATTGAAAATAATTTTTTATCGATTTTCAATGAATATCCACATAGATATTTATTTAAATATATTTCAAAATTTAAAAAAATTAATTTGTGCACGACCTCGTTTTATGTATGTTTAAATATATATTTTTTGTATAAATTTAAAATGTTAATATATATAATTTATTATAATATTATTATGCATAAACATATAATTATTTAATATACATATATATATATATATATATATAATTTTACATACGTATACATTCACTAATTGTATTTTACTTTGAAAAAACTTATACTTTATGTAATTTATAAATGATTTAAATTCCATACACATGTTTATATATATATATATATATATATTATTTAAACAAAATATGATTTATATACATACATACACACATATATTTGTAATATTTTGTAATTATGTATAAATTGATAATATATTAAACATACAAGTGGACACTATATTGGTACATAGGACGAGCTAACGTGTCTATTGCAGTGTAAATCCCAACACATATACACAGGCATGTTATATTTTGCACATATTGATATGTTACATATGCACACACACATATATGTGTATATGATACATGTATATATATAATACAACATTAATCAAATAATATAAAATTATTTTCTAAACAAAATAAAATAAAGATTTCATTTAAAAGAAATGTAGAAATGTTCTAAATAAATTAGACTTTTAAGTCCAATAAAGATCCAATATGGTAAAAAAAATCACTCATAACTTGCATTGTGGACTGACCCAAATCCAACACTATCGAGTCCCTATTTGTTTATTGCTAACTACGAAACAATTGGGCTCAAAGTCCCAACTCTTCATCGCTACACGTCACTGGCCCCACCAAAATGCACCTGACGTCCACCATATACCACACTATTGAGCTCAAAGTCTTAACTCATATGGCCCATACGCGACATTATCGTTGAAATTGCAAAGGACAATGAGGTCAAGTCCATGTTTGACATTCGCCTAATAGTTTATGAAACTGTTGGGATCAATCCCAAAACTCATCATTACCCCACCATTTACGAAGCTACTTGATCAAGAGCCAACCCGTAAACACAAATTTGTATAAAAAACTTGTCCAACTAAGGTAATTTTCTAAAGTAATTCAAAACACAAAAAATAATATACCAAAATGATCCTCGTCTTGCCATGACCCTGATGTAGTGAACCGCGCGTAAAACGGTGTACGTATGTGAGAGTTATGGATGCTAAAAAATAAGTTATTTATTATAACTATATGATTATATTATATTATTATTTTAACTTCCACATTTACTACAATACGCTCATCTTCACGCTGTTGAATCCAACTTTTTCCACCTTAAGTCAACTCCGCCACTGCACTGGGCTTCCTTCTTTGATCAGATGTCACCAATGGCATGCCTACATCATGTATCACCTGAAGATACCAGCTGCCTCACCTCCGGCCATCTATATAGCCCTCGCTGCACCGAAATTTAAGCGCCAAATCTGGTGAATTTTGATGCTTCCCAACCAATCAACCAATAGCGAGTTGAACTTCTCATCCTCCTCTACACGATCATGCTTTTCGATCATCGTATCGTTGTCATTTCACCATTGGATCGAAATAAACGGTCTACATTCGTCAAACTTTCGATGTGTTTTTTGATCAACTCGTACACCTAATCGATGTATGAACACCACCAGTGGATTCATGTCACCGAGAGCTACAATTCTTTGATATATGCCATGTTTAATTCAAAATACTTTTATATTTCACACTTCTTAATTAAAGGAAGAATAACTTTTACTACTTAAAATCGATAAAATATAGATTTTTAAACATCCGGCCATGGCGTACTTCCCCTAATCATGTTTATTTGGAAAAAATATCACTTTTTAAATTTCATGTACATCATTTATAACATGATTTATGACCATAAGGGATGAACTATTATATCTTACTAATACATAATGAATATGATAAATACCACTCACAAATTGGTCGAGCACCTTCTGATCCTAGGTAAATCCTTTTTCTTCGATGTACATAAATTTCTTACCTTGAAAACACAAAATTTCTCGATAGCTTCAGTTTATCTTCATTGCTTTCTTCAGGATGATTGGTTCCATATATTAGTTTGTTTATTTTGGATTTGATTTGTTGGACTTGGAATTGATTTTGTTTAGAGATCGCTGAAAATAAGACGGAAATCAGAGGGAAGATGTTTAGGCTAAAGTGTCATTAGAAAATATGGTTTTCATTCTAATTAGAAGATGAAATAACTCAAATTTTGGCTAAAATCTCAAAATTAATCTATTAGGAAAATGTCACTTGGTTTGACTTCTAATTTCTAGCATGTTTAGCTAAAATCAATAGGTTACTGATGTTTTCTAATTATAAATGATATTTCAAACACAATGTAATAGGTCCTGAGGACCTAATTTGTAACGACTCACCTTTCGATCCTCGAAAATCGACATAAATACGCTTATTGTATAACATGCAGAATGATCAAGTGCCGGAAAGAAAGATTGTCGACGCAAAAGAAAGTAGGTAGAAGAAAGAAGAAACTAAACAAAAATAGAATCTCACAGCGGATTGAATAACATATAATATAAATAGTTCTTTACACAAATCAAAACTGTAATATACATATCTCACATCAGAGTATGCAAATCAATAATTACCAGCCTAGATAATTATAACAACCCGCCCTCACATTTGCTGGTAATTTCAACAAAACACTGCAGCAGAAATAAACAAGTATGAGAATACGTCTCAATCTCCAGCTCGTCTCCTAAGCTTTATAGCATCCCAACCTGAACCTGTAATACTCGGTCTGACTCGAGCATTATAATATACCCGAATCAGTCTGGAAAACCAGCGTGATATAACACACTCAATATGAATTATTAAAGTTTTCAAATCCTTTGAGAACAAAGGTATCTCGTAAGACCACGCTATAAAAAAATACGACAGGTATTTACCTTGTGATAATCAAGACATTTCATATCAAAATCCTCTAATATTATAATAGTGTTTAAATACAAATACTTATTCAAATAGTTGAAATGCTTGCATCTCACGTTTTAGCATAGTTGGGCATAGTCAAAACCGTACGGCGCTTATTGGAGAATGGAATCCATACGAGTGACTAGGTACTGGGGTATCACCTGCCACAGTACATATCTAGAAACAATGTACCGAGGACCAAGCTGGGATCCCCTGCTACACAAGACCGGACTATCCCTAAGCTGGATAAGCCGAATATGTTATCACCTTGGATATTCCCACCTTTTCCCGAGCTCCTTCCATAAATCATGGTAAAAATATCCAAGGGTATCTAGAAAGGTGATACACATACACTAAATGGGTGGTACCCACTTAGCCTTGCTGCATCTCCCCTACTTTTTAGCCATTCTCGGTTGATGAGGCTAGAAACTACGATTACCTTTTAAGAAATATTCACTTAGAATGCTTATTGTCCTTCAATGACAATGTACGATAGCATTCATCTATACAAGTCCGTTCTGAGTCCGAACGGAACTAAAGGCACTACTCCCACTACATCCATTTTGGAACAATCCTCAGGATTAGTAGCAATTAGCCCTTGCACTTCACTGCTCCATTTTTGACTCCATGCTCTTGTTTTTTCGAAAACATACTCGTTAGATCAAAGTGATTTTCGGATAAATTATCCGATCCCGGTCTCTTCGAAACAACGTTTGCTTTTTCCGGTAAACTCAACCCAGGTTCTCTAGAAATTAAACTAATGAAGATAAGATCGGAGGTCACATCACCTCTTAACCATTAGTGAATGGATTCCTTAACATCACCCAGAATACAGTATAGCTATAATGACCTGCCATTTTGGACGATTTAAATCGACGATAAACCATACGTGTCAGACTCAAACCATTCAAAATGGCAGATTGTTATGGGATAAATAAGAAAAAAAAGAGGAAAGAAAGGAAACAAACACAGAATCTCATAGCGGAATGATATAATATACTAATAAAATAAAGAGTTCATGAAACTGTTTACAAATAACATTCAAATATATATTACAATACAGATCAAAGTTACACATTTCAGAAAATAAATAAATAATGCAGCGTAACAATATGATGCAGTGAAATAAATAATATATAATAATAGTACAAGATATTCATATTCATCCTCTAGAAAAAAGTCTTCGATAAACTGAAAAGCTCAGACTGACCCAAGCGAATTGAAAAGACAAAACACTCGAGTCAGAACTAAAAGATCTTATGTAAGTTAAACTAATAGTAAAATATGAGTGTGAAGGCATCAGAGATGTTTATGGGTTTGACATCTCCTATCCAGTGTCTATGTGAGTGCAATAACTTAAGAGATATTCGGGATTCCCATCTCCTAAGGATCTGTTAAACTATCTACTATGTAGTACAATACGCTATTATAATATGTCTAAAGTAAAGTAAAAATATTAAAATATCGTAAAGGCGTTACCCATATCCCCTTTAACACATTTTTTATATTCTCATAGTCTATACAGTACCGTAGCTCCTCCGTAAACTGGAGGCTATCAGAGGGCACTCCATAGGTATGGTACAAATCAGAATCGTAGAAGGCACGCTAGGGCATGTGAACACGACACTCGAGGCAATGCAGGGGTAGATATACCAATTGCACTCCCGGACTGGTGGTAATGCATAGCGGCTACTACAGCCCACCTCGGACACACTCCCATAATAAAAATCGAGATGTGGCCACCAAATCAATCACAAAGTCAAAATATAGTATTGAAGAAATATGACTGATAGGAGGAATTACCTCACTTGGCCCGGTATAGCTCCTATTTTAGTCACATCTAAGCTGACTCACAGGAGTCATGGTCACGTAAATACCTCATACAGAATCGTTTTCCAAGCCATCCTACTTCATTTCTGAAATCTCCACCACATACACAGTTGTTGAAGTGGTTTTCTGTATTGGCAGAGAGTATGACAATATCTGGTCTCGGCCTATCTAATAACCAAATACTTATTTCACACCGGATGGTTCTTTTATATTTCAAAAACTCAATTCACAATTAATATCAAAATATCATATTCAATTTCAAATCATATCTCTTTCGAAATCATATTCGCTTTCAAAATCACATTCACTTCAAAAATCATATTTACTCGAATATGTCATTTCACAACAGGTATCCATTCCAAATTCAAACTTAGGTTGTATCATCATCAAGGATTTAAATATAAATACTTTAACTTTACACAGCCTAAAATTTTAGAAAATAGTTTAGTTAGTCATAAATATTTTTAATTGTTTTAAAAATAGTTTAAATTAGATTTAAAATAGTAAAAATGGTTTAAATAGATTTAAATTTGATTTAATTTGATTTAAAATGATTTGAATAGGTTTAAAATAGAATAAATATATTTAATTTATATTAAATAGATTTAAAATAGATTAAATAAATTTAATTAGTTTAAAATATGTAAATAGGTTAAATTGGATTAAATAGGTTTAAATTATATTAAATAGGTTTAAAATAGATTAAATAAATTTAATTAGTTTAAAATAGGTTAAATTGGATTAAATAGGTTGTAATAGATTAATATAAATTAAAAATAGTTCTAAATTGATTAAAATAGTTGATTTAATTAAAATAGTTTAAAGAGATTTCAAAGTTATATTCAAACATTTTCAATAACTCAATTCCAATAAATTCATTTATATTTTGACACTTCAACTTTGAAATTTCAATTTTTAAATCCTTTGAACAATTTGTCAAATCAATTCTAGTTTCAGCATTACCATTTAGATTATCGAAAATAATTCAGTTTCTATACATCAATTTCTATTTCAAAATGCCAGTTAACCGAATTCAAAATTTCGAAGATTCAAAAATCGTCTAATTTAACCAATCGGATGTCCATATATAATTTTCTACCCTAGGGTCAAGTGATACGGATATCTATCATTTCAATCTGCAATTTAAAATTTACGGTTATATATCAATTCAAACCGCAATCCTAAATTTATTAAAAATCCGTAAAATCGCTCGAATCTATCATTTCAACCCATAACGATCTTTCCCTAATCTATAGATCGTTCGGGTATATGTCATTTCAACCCATAGGGAACCTATAGTGTTATAACAATATCAAAGAATCAACATCCACCCATCCAATATCAAAATCAAACATACATCACAATCATCATCCAAATCAATCAATAAACATCAATAGATAGCTGATAATCAATAACAGGTATTAAATTAAAAATATTAATTCAATATTAAATTAAACAATGATTAAATGCAATAAAATTCAAATTTAATAGAATGACAATTTAAATATACCAAATATCGATCAATAAATTTCAAATCACACCATAAATTTAATTTAACTAACATAAGATAATTTAGTAATTGTGAGTAGGTCAAAACACTCACCTTTGATTTTAAATCGAATTAAAATCTAATTTAAGCCAAAATTCAAGCAGTCTTAGAATTCATCCAAATGAGCGTCAAAATCTCTGGAATTTCGATACGATTGCAGCAAAACAAACCGCGCATGAATCAGACCTCACATGTAAAAGTTATAATAATTAGAAGATTAAACAATTTAAATTAGAATTACTAAAATAAATAAAATATAATCCATGTCACATCTCACCTTCCCTCCAGGTTTCGTTCGAACCCACCCAACCTGCTCCGCTCTACGAATGCCACGCCGCTCGGAGTGCCAGCCGCGACCACCAAGTCAAGTCGCCTCCTCCCAATCTACTTCCCCCGAGCGGTAGCGCCACCCTCCAAGACACCGTTCGACGCCTCAAATAGCCAGTTGCTGCCCTCGTTCCTAAACACTAGTTGAATTATAAGCGACCATCCAACCATCAACTCATCACGCCAACCACTTGGATGAACTCTCCTCGATCATCTCCACAACATAGAACTATTGATTTGACGATCAGTCGAATTTGATCGATGAATGGCCGAGAATAATCCCTCAATTCCAGGGACATGGAAACCCAAATCGAAAAACAAACTGCAGATTTGACTTGCGCTTGTCGAGGCTTCAAATCAATATATAATTCGATATATTTTGGAGGAGTTTGATTTTTGATTTGATTTTGATTTGCAAATGAATTTGGAATTTGTTTTAGTTTGTCTGCCATTGGAAAGAGAGAAGCAGATAGAATTGTACATACAGACAAATAGAATAAGAAATAGTTAGGGTTTATAATAGGCTATTTATAGGCAGATCAGAAATAGAAATAAATGGACAAGATCGATTTGAAAGTTGAACGATAAACGACCCGAAAAGCCTGTTTCGTTCCGAAACGAAAAAGGGTCATCCCATATATCAAAATAGATGTTTTCGATATTTTTAAACCCAATGGAATATGTTTTAGGACCTAATTCCATCGTACGAGGAAGTTAACTTAAAATCAGATTATTTCAAATTGATTTCAATTGAATTTAATTAAATTAATTTTCACGCGTTTCGAGTCCGTACGATCAAAAGACAAGTTCTATCGCTATGAAACTTGAAACCTTACAAAAATTCACCATTATAGATCCGATGAATCTGGTTTCGTTGAAATCCGAGACAGTTTCCAAAATGTCTATTTTTACATTAATTAAATAAATTAATATTAAATTTTTTAATCACTTTTCAATTTCAAATCTTATAAATAACAGATTTTATCATTTTTGATTACTTAGAACCTTTCGGTAATTTAAAACAAGTTTACATTAAATTTCAGTGTTGGTTATTACACTAATTACAGTGTTCAATTCCAGCTGCAATTTAATCCAATTAATTACAACTTAATTCCTATACATTGATTTGATTTGATTTCTATCTTCATACTCAATCAAATATTACTCTAATGACGAAGTTAACATTTTTTTTATCTCTTATTTTGCTAATATGCTACAATTTCGTCTTTTATTTGTATTAACTACTATATTTCAATTATATTGAATTCTATCGATTTTATTATAATTAAAAATCTCAATAAATTATCTTTATTTCACTCTTTTTTTTAACTCAATTATTACTTTATGAATGTAACTGAAATTTCTGTACATTTTATTACATTCTCAATTTGCAGTTTTTGCATTGACTCACATTAATGTAACATTTATTTGCATTTGTTTTCTTATATTCAATTTATAACCAAGTATTACCTTTCAATCACTTCAGTTAATTGAAATTCCATTAAACTTGTAAATAATTAACTTAAATTAACATTATTACATTTCATCCTATTTATTATTTCATTAATTAATTACAAATTTTTTATTTCTCCCAATATTAAATCACAAAACCTTATTAGATTTACAAATTTATTTTTATCAAAAATTACGGGTCGTTACAATAGCACCTCGAACGGTAACTGCACCATATAATCCCCACATTTCACCTAGATATTTCCAAATTTATATTTTGGGTCTAGATTTGATAGTCGGTTATTTAACTATCAGCTAAAACAATCATTCAATCAAATATTATTTTTTCCATCGAAAACTCCAAGTCATTTTTAATCTAAATTCAAATAAATTAAATCTCTTTATCCAAAAGTATGTACTTATGTTATCGAATTCATTATATTCACAAATTATTCGTCATCTTTGTTCTCGGTTCCATACGCAACCGAACCCACTCGTCGTCGAACGACTTTGGCTACATCACCTCCATCTCGACTCCTAGGCGATGATCAGGAGCCATTGCGTCGAAGCTCTTCACGTACTCTATCTTCGCCCAGACCTATAATGAACTCGGCCCTCCCAAACACCATGAAATCGCCTCCAAATGCTATGCCTATTCACGGCCATAGACGTGATTCTCATCGTCTAAACAGATCATGGTCGTATGGATGGAATGCTCTTGCGAAGCTCTTCGATATTGTAGTTGGGAATATTTGCTAAAACTCGATGGGTTGAGAGAGATTTGAGGTGGAAGACGGTTAATTTTCAGCCATTCATTTTGTTAAGTGCGGCTGCGTTTTATTAAGCTAGGGTTTCGCTGTTGACGTATATTTATATACATGTATAAGCATTATTTTAGTATTATTTTCACAATTTACATGCTTTTCCAAACGAACTCCAAACGAATCATGCCGCCTAACATTTATAATGTTTTACCCCTACTCCAAACACAATGGAGCATGTTTCGGCGCCTAATTCGATCATATGTGGAAGATACCTTTTCGAATCGAATTAAAATATTCAATTTTCGATATTTACTTCAACGCGTTTCTATCCCGTACGACCAAATGGTAACTCCAAAAGCTATGAAATTTGAAATCTCGTAGTAACAAACTATTACGGAACCAATGGAACTGGTTTCGTCAAATTCTGAGACTGTGCCTTAGAAGTTTTTTTAACTCGTCGATTAAATCAATCAATTTTCAAAATCGTCGAAATTGCTTGAAATTTAAATTTTAAAAACTTACTAACTCAATTATAACCGAAATAGAATTTATATTCATATAAGAAACTATTCGGATTCATATAAAATCAAAATTCGATTATTTACCCTATTACCATATTTTAAAGTCGCTATTAAATTAATATATAAATTTCAAACTTTAATTTATCGACTTTTAGTCCCATTCAAAGGTCCAATATTATAATTCTAGTCCAAATAGAATTTAAAACAAATTTCAGAGTTCCTTTCCATGTGCATTTATTTCTAGATTCACATATTATCCCAATTTCAATTATTAATTTTACTATTCACCAAATCAAATTGATCATTATATTTGAAATTTTAATCCATTTAACTAATTCAACCAAAATCTTCGTATTCAAAAAATCAATTAATATTTCAAATTCGACGTTTAAAAATGACTTAAACATTCAAAATTAACCGACTAAAGTTCCGGGTCGTTACATTTCTCCCCCTTTATAAAAATTTCGCCCCCGACATTGCTAAGGTAGGAAGAATTCTCCCAAACCCATTAACCTTCCTAAAACCCACTTACTTAAAATTCAATATTCACTACTCAAGCCTTTTTTGTTTTGTCCAAAACAATTAGCTTTCATTTCTAACTCAAAACTCTTAGTTTCTAATATAATTCAAAAATCAGCTTCTAGCTAACAAAACTTTTCCAAATTTTTTTTAATATTTTTCTAACACCCTAAATTTCCAAATTTTTTTAATAGAATCCCCTTTGTATGGAGAGCCTTTTGCAATATGACAAAAGAGATAAAAATATATACATCAATCCATATGGTCGAAAAGCAAAATATATATCAATATATTATCATTTCTTTATTTTATTACGTAAGCATACCTCATATTAGCGTTATTAAGCGAGCGACTTATTTTGTATGCATTTACACAACCCAAGATCTACCAAAAAAGCTCCATGTACCTGTACTTACTCAAAATAAGCACCTAAGTTTCGTAGACATGAAATCTTATTAACATTTCATTTATTTAACTAGCTAAACACATAAACTTCATACCCCAAACATGCCAATCATATATTACAAGCAATTTTAAGGTTCCAATACTAATTTAATTTCCTACCATGCGTCTATATATCATACATATCATTTCATATGATTCGAAATGATTTACAACCAATTTATTGCATTCATTTCGTATTTACAACAAACAAACTCATGTCCATTTCAAATTGATTTATATGTGCTTTACTTGCATAAATTCACTTTTATTCAATTTCAAATTGATTCCCAATCAATTTATTTGCATTCCATTCATTTTTGACTTTCATTATATGCAAATCCATTTTATTTAGCTTTCATACACAAACATGTCATATCATGTGTTTTTGAATGCATATGCAATTTATAGGGTTCAAACACTCAATTATACACTTCCAAACTGATTTCCAAACCATTTATTCAATTTTTAACTTGATTCACAATCCGCTCAATTTCGCTCTTTTCACATTCACTCTTATTATACTCATACCCATCTTATTAAGCTTCAATTGATCCATTTAAATTGATTTTAAATTAATTCATCTATTTTCCATTGGTTCCCATTCTTTTTATCCACCAAACTTTGTTCGCTACATGTTGTATTAAACAACGTTCCAATCCATTTTAATTTTAATAATAAATGCATTTCATAACAATCACTTAAGTTAAGTTTCCATTGCAACCAAATTCAATTTCCCCTTTAAATTGATTTTCAATCAACTTATTTGCTTTCATTTACTTAGTATATCCAATTTATATAGTATAGGGGAATCATTTCATATAAATCGACTCTCGAACAATTTAGTTCCGGTTCATGCACTTGCATTTCTATTAACTTTACTTCCAACTTATATTACCTCTTTTCCATTCACTTCCATTTTGTTTACATAGATTTATTCGCTTCATTTTATATGAACGACATTTAAACCACTTCACAAAATTATTTATAATGTTCATTATAAATATTCCACATCGCTACTTAAGTTCATATTCAACTTGTGACTTAAGTTCATAGCCCATCTTATCCAACCCTTACTCCAAAATCATATTAAATTCATTTGTTTTTAAATTGAATTCATTCCTTATTATCAATCACTTAACCATTTTAACTTGGTCATACTTCTCTACTTTTCCAATTTAATAAGTTACACCCAATTACTTGAATTTCCACCTAAGTTTACTCACATTCAATATTTTTAACATATAGTTATATAATCACTTCACCATTCATATTTATATTCAATTTAATAAATTTCAATTCACCCTCCATTTAAAAATTCAAAATTTTGAATTTCCATTTCCTTACTATCATATCACTATTTTCATTTAGGTTTCACCATTTCGTTTCTCAATTCATAAGTTCAAAACATATTAGCTTAACATTTCTTATTACTTACTCGAGTCCATTCACACCTTAAAAAGACAACTCTGGATTATATATATCACTTTATAACTTAAGTGTATCCATTCCATTCAATAATTATAACTTATAATTATTAACCATTCTACATTTCAACTTTATATTCCATTCAATTCAAATCCAATTTCAATTTTATTTGACTTATTTTAAGTTAAATTCCAACCTATCTTGTTCACTTTAGTTTACTCGAGTTAAATTTTAGTTCTAGGATTAAAATGTACATTTCCCTTTCTTATCCATATCAACCTCGGATTAAAAGTTCAATAACTGATTCTCTTCGACTTTACAAATCATTTAAATAGAAATCACATAATTCAATCACTCGATTTTATTTCAAATCATTTTGAATCATAGTATACACATATCACTTTTGCATATATCAAATCATACTTTGGAATTTTCCAACAATTTGATTTTGCCCAAAACAATTCCCCTTTGGAATTTCTAAAATGAAACTTGTTTATCAAACAAGTCCAAAGAAAATATTCATAGCCAACCACCACGGTAGCAATCCATCACTTAGAAACCCAAAAATGAATACTGATGATGTGCTATCATCACTAGAATTATTTTTCAGCGACTGAAGTGAGTTCAATGCTTCCTTACATCCAAAATTCATTTTAAACCAATTTCTATTCAAAAATATCTCAAAATAGTAATTCATTATTCTTCACAAGCCACCTTGGAAAACATTTCTAAATTCCCAAGATTTTAAAATTCCAAACACTTGGTTCAAATTCATTTTAACCATTTCGCAAAATTTCTAGGATTTACATTCTAGTTTGAATTAAATTTTAGTTGTGCTCCTTTGTATAAATCGTACTTATAAATTTCTATTTGGCTACTTATATAACCGTTTCAAATTTTAAAATCTTATTTGGTTATAATATTAACAACCAAACATTCTATAATAATTTCAGAAAATTATTTCATTTATAACAAAATATAGTTTGGGCAAAATTATTCCATTCACCCCCTTTAAAACAATACTATGTCAGTTAACCTTGTTTAAGGTTTAGAAACCCCAATCGATACGGTTGTACTTCCCGTACCAACCAGAATTCATAAACACCCAACTGATAAGTCAACACAATACAAAACATTTTATATTCACTAACAAATATGCGCTCATATCTATTAATACACTCAACTCATTCTAGAATACTATAGACTCTATCTCCAATGAGTAATCCCTACCAAAGCATATGTATATCGCCAACCTAAGCTTTGATACCAATTGTAACGACCCGCCTATTTCGACCCTTTGAAATCGATATAAATACACTTATTGTATAATATGCCAAACAATTAAGTGTCGAAAAGGCAGATTGTTGAGGGAAAAAAGTAGGTAGAAGAAAGAAGAAACAAGACAAAAAAAAAATCTTATAGCAGATTGGATAACATATAAAATAAATAGTTCTTTACACAAATCAAAACAGTATACACATAACTCACATCAGAGCACACAAATCAATAATTACCAGCCTAGACAGTTATAACAACCGCCCTTACAATTGCTGGTAGTTTCAACAAAACACTACCCTGAAAATAAACAAGTACAAGAATACGTCTCGGTCTCCAGTTCATCTCCTGAGCTCCATTACATCCCAAGCTGAACCTGTAATACTCGGTCTGACCCGAGCATTATAATAAAATTACACCCCAGTCAGTTTGGAAAACCAACGTGAGAAAACATACTCAATTTGAATTATTAAAGTTTTCAAATCCTTTGAAAACAAAGGTATCTCGTAAGACCACGCCACAAAAAAACACGATGGGTTTTTACCTTGCAATAACCAAAACATTTCATATCAAAATCCTCTGATATTATAATAGTGTCTAAATACAAATACTTATTCAAATAGCTAAAATGCTTGCACCTCACGTTTTAGCTTAGTTGGGCACAATCAAAACCGTATGGCACTTATTGGAGCATGGGTTCCACACGAATGACTAGGTACTGTGGTATCACCTATCATAGTACATGTCTAGAAACAATGTACCGAGGACCATGCCGGGATCCCTTGCTATACAAGATCGGACTATCCCTAACTTGGATAGACCGAATGTGTTATCACCTGGGTGTTCCCACCTTTTCCCGAGCTCCTTCCATAAATCATGGTAAAAATATCCAAGGGTATCTAGAAAGGTGATAAACATACCCTAATTGGGTGCTACCCACTTAGCCTTGCTGCATCTCCCCTGCTTTTCAGTCATTCCTGGTTGATGAGGCTAGAGGCTACGATTAACTTTTAAGAAATATTCACTTAGATGCTCATTGTCCTCCAATGACAATGTACTGATAGTATTCATCCATACAAGTCCATTCTGGGTCCGAACAGAACCGAAGACACTACTCCTTCTACATTCATTTTGAAAAAATCCTCAGGATTAGTAGCGATTAGCCCTTGCACTTCAATGCTCCATCTTCGAATCCATGCTCTAGTTTTCCTTTCGAAAATGTACTCGTTGGATCAAAGTGGTTTTCGGATAACTTATCCGATCCCAGTCTCTTCAAAACAATGTTCGCTTTTTTCGATAAACTCAACCTAAGTTCTCTAGAAAATAAATAGACGAAGATAAGATCGGAGATCACCTCCTAACCGTTAGCAGACGGATTTTCTTAACATCGCCCCAGAAGAACGAAACGAGTTTATACATACAGTGTAGCACCTCGAACGGTAACTATACCATATAATCCCCGCGTTTCCCTTAGATATTTCCAAATTTATATTTTGGGTCTAGATTTGATAGTCGGTTATTGAACTATCAAATAAAATAATCATTCAACCAAATATTCCATCTTCCACTAAAAACTCCAAGTCATATTTAATTTAAATTTTAAATAAATTAAATCTCTTTATCCAAAAGTATGTACTTATCTTATCGAATTCAGTACATTCACAAATTATTCTTTTGAAAAATATTTGAAAAAAAACCTTTTAAAATAATATGGAAAGTACCACTGCAGTATCAAACCGTGGATTCACAGCTCAATGGTTACGTCTCTATCCTAGAGAAATCCTAGACTTAACTACAGGCACTCACTGCCATCGATTACGCCGTGCAAGTATACCATTACTTCTCGAAAACTTAATTTAAAAATTATCTTGAAATAATGCTTATAAGTTATAAAATAAATTTCCAAGTTTAATCTAGGCAAATATACTTAAATAAAAGTTATTATTCAAAGCCGTATTAATATTTAATAATTTATCTTTTAAACAACAATACCGACCAGTTCTTAAATGATAATAATAAAGCTTTAACAATCATTATATGTTTAAAAAATTTAAAATAACTAAATAACTAGTTTCTAGAATATTTTTAACGCTTTTAAAATTTCCATGTTAACAATTAAAAACCCTCTTTCTAAAACAAGCCCATTTTTTCGATTCTAATTTCATTTAGTAAATTTGAAAATCTTACTTGAGTTCTAGTATAGTCAATTTTATACTTATTACTAGTTTCACTTCAATCCTTCCAATTCGTTAAAAATCTCAATCTAAAAACCTTTCACATTTAGACAAGTACCACTTAAGGATTTATTATTTAAAAATCCTTTTATATATTTTATTCCAAAATCCCTGTTCACAATATCCCAAAATAGATAAATACAATTCAAAAACCTTTTATTTTATCCAATTAGCTTATCCAAAACTCTATATAAATATTTTACTTCAAAATCCTAGTTTACAATTCTTTACCAATTCAAAACCATATTTTATTCGTATTTAAAAATACCGAAATCCAGGCTAAAACTGCCATAACATTCAATCAATTCAAATCATACAATAACCTGTCATAGATTATCCCAACCAAACATATATCACTATATATGAAATTAAATTCAACATTTTTGAGGAATCTAGTTGGATCCCTCCAACCTATTTCCCTGCATCCACAGATGTTAAAAAAACATAAAAATACCCATTCTGCTTCGAGGCGGAATATCGTGGTATATAGGGTCGTCTGCTATTATACAGGGTGCATAGGGTATCATTCGCATATATATGCGGGAATATCAATTACTCCAATATATATTACTACATAAAATATCATATTCAACTGATAAAAATGTATCAGTTTAACCAATCAATCATTCATTAATTTCAATTATTTAAAATTAATACCAGCAGTCCAAAATTGAGTGAGATTAACTCACCTTAATTTTTCAATTCACCAAACGTTAAAATATTAAATTAAATCGAACACGTTGGATTTAACGTAAAATTTTAACTCGCTCCAAACATCTCCAGATCTGTTCCACCACATAGTGCTCGTCATCACGATCTCGTCGCTACTTGTTTCGTCCGAATCTAACAACGTATGAATAAGATATACAATTTATAACATTTGGATATAATTTATATAAATAAATTCTCTTTTTTTAGACCTAAATATATTTGGGTCGTAGATCAGCAAAAGAAAGAAAAAAAAAGAAATATGGTTGCACAATGCTTACTTCCTTCATCTTCATCTCGGTTTCATACGCAAACCCACTCATTGTCGAATGACTTTGGCTACCGCCCCTCCATCTCGACTCCAAGGGAATGATCGGGAGCCACTGCGTCAAAGCTATTCACGTACTCCATCTTTGACCAGACCTATAACAAACTCGGCCCTCCCAACCACCATGAAATCACCTCCAAACGCCACGCCTATTCACGGCTATAGTCACTGATTCTCATCGCCGAAACATATCATGGCCGTATGGATGGAAAGCTGTGGCGAAGCTCTTCGATATTGTAGTTGGGAATATTTGCTAAAACTCAAATGGGTTGAGAGAGATTTGAGGTGGAAGATGATTAATTTTCATCTATTCACTTTGTTGAGTGTGGCTGCGTTTTATTAAGCTAGGGTTTCACTGTGACGTATACTTATATACGTGTATTAGCATTATTTAAATATTATTTTCACAATTTACGTGCTTTTCCGGACGAACTCCAAAAAAAGCATGTCGTCTGGAATTTATAATGTTTTACCCCTATTCTGAACATAATGGAACATGTTCCGGGGCCTAATTTGATCATACGTGGAAGAGCTTTTCGAATCGAATTAAAATATTAAATTTTCGATATTTAATTCAATGCATTTCCATCACGTACGACCAAACGGTAACTTCAAACACTATGAAATTTGAAATCCGATAATAATAAACTATTACGGGTCTAATGGAACTAGTTTCGTCGAATTCTGAGACTGTGCCCGAAAGGCTTTTTTTAACTCGTCGATTAAATCGAACGATTTTCGAAATCGTTGAAATAGCTTGAAATTTAAATTTTAAAAACTTACTAACTCAATCATAACCCAAATAGAATTTATATTCATATAAGAAACTATTCCGATTCAAATTAAATCAAAATTCAATTATTCACCCTACTACCATATTTTAAATTTTACTATTAAATTAATGTATAAATTTCAAACTTTAACTTATCGACTTTTAGTCCTATTTAAATGTCCAATATTATACTTCTAGTCCAAATAGAATTTAAATCAAATTTTAGAAATCTTTTCCATGCGCATTTATTTCCAGATTCACATATTATCCCAGTTTCAATTATTAACTTTGCTATTCACCAAATCAAATTGATCACTATATTTGAAATTTTAACCCATTTAACTAATTCAACCAAAATATCCATATTCAAACTCAATTAATATTTTAAATTCAACATTTAAAAATGAATTAAACGTTCAAAATTAAATGACCAAAATTCTGGGTCGTTACATTATTCAAACTCTGGTAAAAGTATACTATAGTGCTCCTTTTGTATCAAATTATGATTTTACCCTTTTAATTCAATTATTTAATTTCATAAAACTCAGGGTGTTGCATTCTTCCCCCATAAAAAATTTCATCTTCTAAATTCTAAGAGGCGGACAATGCAACTCGCTTTATATCGTACAAACATACAAAACAGACATAGCTACATCCATTATACAACAAAAGCAAAAACATAACCAATAGTATATAATACAGATGATAGATAAAATAGAATTATATGATGTGAGATGAATAGAAATGCAAATAAATCGGCCTTATATATGAATGCACATGCAGTGCAACCAATATGTATTCAAACATCCTAATATGTCGTATGTGTGCGTGCGCGCGCGAGTGCATGCGTGTGTGTATGTGTATATCTATGTGTCTGTTTCTACATGTGCATACATTCGTACATCCATATGCAACATCCTTATCAAAGTGTAAGTAAACAATCACATCATCAATAAAGTCAATAAACACACATATATATAAAGAAAGAATGAACAACATATATAAAATTATCTGGCATAAATCAGAATACCAAATAAATGGTATTATCATTGATTAGAATATATATACATATAAGCCAGCATGGTATAAAATAAACTAGTATAATGCAACAAAGCATCCATAGCAACACATCATAAGGACGTACATATAACCAATGCTAGTATCCATACATCCATACTTCTGTCTACTTGCCAGCTAGCTAAAACAACCATGCAAACAAACAACGACCTAACGTGCAAACTAACCTACAAATTAACTGAAAAGGGAACTAATTGGAAGAAAGCTCATGATGTGAATCTTGGTTTCTCTCCTATAGCTCCATCATACTCGTATCCAAACTTTTTCCTCGTCGTACTTGGATCAATTCCATCTCTCCATTTATGTCATATCACATCAAGATCTAAGATGTGGATACACTTATAGAGTATTCTGGACTTTCTCTCTCCACATTCACCTCATCAAACTGACTATGCTCTACTATGCCCACTAAATTATTAACATGTGTTCACAAATGGGACAAATAGTATGCGTAAGAACACTCGCCAATTTTTCAAAGCCTACTCAATATATTGACTTCCATATTCCCAATGCTATCAGGAAAGGCCCAACAACTTTTAGCATAAGCTTTTCCACATATCCCAACCGTGAGACCTTTACCTACTTAGCTGCCTGCTACGACTTATGCATGGCCATCCTACATGATTTTTATTTCGTTGCTAACCATTAAGGAATCTCTAATAATATAATCTCCAAGTTTAATTTAAATTTTGAACAAACTTCATTATTGGCATATTTCCATTGTTAAATGCCATGTAACAAACTCCGTCGGTTGCTTCTTCATTCCCAGCCAATAGGAAATCCTTTTAGTATCCTTTGACATACCTCACTAAACTCCTTTATGTCCATAGAGTAGACAATACAATACTCGATGGTATCTCACCTCTAAGTGGAATAACATTTTGGATTCTTAGGTAAACCACATACTCCATCGCCATTTAATTACGAACATAAAAAATGGATGGTGCTTTAACTTTGACGAACATAATATTAATATAATGAACTCATAGACAAAGTTGCACGTTTTCACTTGCTTTTCACATGTATCGGCACTGAAAATAAGTTATAAACAAAAGGTCACTATTTAGTAAAATTGACTTCATACGATAGATCTTTTAATCCAAGTGATGATTGGAAATAACCAATCTTATCTCTTAGTCAATTTTATTTAAAACCGCTAAATCCCACCTTTCCTAAAATCGCCTTCGTGCCTTAGTACATGCAAGTCAAGACACTTACTTCACGTCCTAAAATCATAGAACATTGGATACTTCAAAAATGAATATTAACTCCACATGCTTTGAAGTCGTATAAACTAACACATAGCTAGAATTCTCTTATGTACATTGCCATAATCCATAAACACTTTACATAGGCAAGTATAGTCATCCTTTATCGGTAACTGTCTTATACAACACATCTTTTATTATTTAAGCTTTTAGAAACTTTTCACTTAACTACGCTCTCATGCTTCTTGTAACATCCCATATTTTAAATGGTCCATAATATAGAAAACTAAATTAAATTAGAAGATATTACACTTAAAGGAATTGATAAATGATTTACTTGTAGGAATTTCCCATGAGAAATTTGGTTAATTAATTGTGGGACACTTTAAAAAGTTAAGTAGATGGAATAAAGGAAATTAGAGCAATTTTGGTTGGACTTGATTAATGAAAATAGACAAACTAAATTTTAATGGGTAAGATTTGGTTAAGGGGGCTAAGTTAGTAAGCTCAAAACCACCAGTCGATACCCTAGGCCACATCCCTTCTTTCCATCCCACTTCATTTTCATTTCACTTCACCTTCTTTTACAAATAAAGCTTCTAAGAACTATAGCAAGACTGATCATAAAACCAAAGTAGAAGTAGATAATTTCAAGAGAAATCAAAGCCAAGAAGATTAAAGGTTGCAATTTTAAAAGGAGAAGAGATTAAATCAAGTTTTCTTAAGCTAAACGAGTAAAATCATTCTCTAAATACTTCCCTAACATGTTTAAATTTATATTTTGTTGTAAATGAATGTTTTGATGACGTTTAATGTGTTTGGATGATTGAACATTATTTTATTATGGTTTAGTATTTATTTAAAGGAAATTAGGACATGTTTTAGGGTAAAACATGGCCAAATTACATTCAAATACCATGAAATTTTAAAATGATGTACTTAATGATGAAATAGAGATGGGTTTTTAATTTCATAATTTTTGGAGTTAATATGGATATCTGATGAAATTTCTAATATTAAGAAAATGGTTAATTACGGGTTAATTAATTATCAAAAATAATAAAATCGATTATTCTAACATGAAAGTTTTATGACGTAAAATATGATAAGACTGATTTTGGTGAATTTTAGTTATTTTCCCACCAATTTTCTCCATTTTACATGAATTATTTAGTAAAGGAAAGCACTAATTAATTAAGAGGAAAATTAATAAAGTAATTAATTAAATAAGATGGTTAACAAACAATAGGAGGATTAGCCAATAAGGAGTTGACGCAAAGAGGGGTTTGGTAAAAGAAGTTGCGTAAGAAAATAATAGATCAGCTTTTAATTCAATTGTAAAAATTCCATTGGACCTTTGTTGACTAAGTAATTTACAACAATATGGTTTAGTTGGGGATAACTCCGACGGTTGAATTCCATGGTCAGCCAAAAAAAAATTCAATTCATGAAGGCTTAAAAGCACATAGAAGCTAAATAATCCAAAATAGGACAACATACGAAGGCCTTCATGTAAGGTATCACGTGATGGCTCTTTCTGAATAGCTCATTTTAAGGGAAACTGCAGTGGATTACGGGCTGAATATTCAGCCCGTAACGGGGATGGGCACCCCAATGGCCACGCGCCCATTAAATGGGCGCTTGGCTTCAGGCGCCCATAAAATGGCACCGCCTCTTCTCCCCCCTCACTTTCTCCTCTCATTTCCTTTTCCATTTTTTTGAAAATTAGAAAATTTAAACAAAATGCCGCCGCGTCCAACCAAAATCGCCCGAAGAACGGTTCAGAGACATCCAGCAGAGCAAGCTGGACCATTACACGTTCCGCCACCACCTGGAGTTTCACTAGACGATCTACGTGTTCTACATGAGCTGCCAGATGGTTATCGGCATAGAGCCGAAACCGCTTTGACGACGATACAGGTATAAATCAAACCTTACTATAACTTGTTATTTTAATATGTACATTACATACTCATATTTAATTACCTTTACGCTATCAAAAATTATTATTTCATTAATTATTTATAGGATCATTACATTCACTGTCGGTGTAGTTGGGCTAAGTGCATTACCCAGTTTTATGACTATCTTCCCGGTCCTATTATTGAGAGGCTACAGGCTAGCCCTTTTGGTCTATTTTTGTCGATTAGGCATGTTCAGTCCTTTGATCGACCTCTCATTCAGGCATTAGCTGAGAGGTGGTGGCCAACCACGCATACGTTTTATTTTTCATATTTTGAGCTTGTTATCACCCCAGTTGATTTCTACATGTTTACTGGTATTGAGATTGGACGGCACGGTCTTCGACCTTTTCCATTTGATGATTTATACGAGTCGTCCAATTTGTTTACTATTTTTTTACCACTGATAGATGTTACCTGCGTCTCTAGTGATTCTGTTAAGTTGACGTACTTGCAGCATTACATCACCAGTGATATAGCTAGAGCCGATATGATGGATGCAGTTACTAGAGCATTTCTGTTGTACCTGTTTAGTTCGACCTTTTTTTCGAACCAAAAAGGTACGGTTAGACTAGGCTATTTAGCTTCTCTTGCCAGATTAGACCAGCTACATACTATTGACTGGGGCTCAGCGATATTAGGCACCCTATATACCGCTCTAGGTTCATTTGCGCTTGGCGATGTCAGGCAGATGTATGCTTTTTGGTATATTTTTCCGTTATGGTACTACGAGTACACGGCAAACATGCATCCCCGCATCCAGGACACGGCTAGTCAAGCTGCTGAGCATTACTTCCTAGGATGAGACGATGGGAGACCATGCAGTACGTACATCATGTCCCCTAAGGTGTACGGCATGACTTGATGGAGGCTATGTCACAGCTTGATATGCGTAGTCGAGGTAATATCATTCGGACTCCTTGAGCCTCACATTGGACTCATCTAGCAGATGCAGGTCTTCTTGTGGACGACCATCCCTTGATGGTTGCGTATTCACTATCTAGACGCAGGGTTGCTTTGCATACACCTGCATTTATGCCTATGTGGTATTTGGAAGAGAGATGTGCCTATCAGATTATGGGTGATCGTCGTATACCATATGATCCCTTATCTTGCGAGGACATGTTTGGTAGACATAGGGTGATCGGTGATCAGTACTTACATGCTCTACGACAGGCAGGATGGATGGATAGTAGTACTTTTTTTATCGATGGGGATTACGATGCTTATCGGGCTAGAGTAGCCCCCCGCAGATTCATCGTACCAGATTATGTTCGTGGGGTCAACTCTGATCATATAGGACCTCATCTGGCAGCCGGTAGAGTTCAGGTACCGCAGGTTTCATTTGACCCGATTCTGTCATAGTTTTCCCAGACTCCCATGAAGTTGGAGCCTGATACTACTTTTAGAGCATATGACTTGACAGGTACTTTGATTGAGCAGCGTTTAGTCTTTCCAGATCACCCAGACTATCCTGGTGTGCCTTCAGTCGGGTTATATCCTCCGTATGAGGTACGTTTGTTGTTCATTTTGATTTTTTCTCTATTTTATGCTTGGTTTCTTACTATGTCAAATGTCATCTTTATGTAGTATGCTGCTAGATTGGACCAGGCCAGAGTAGGGTTTGGTGTGTTTCGCGATATGACTCTTGCACATACACACACCATGCATGACATGTACATGCAGCATACACAGATGCTATAATGAAGTGTAGATGGTGGATCTTTATTTAATTACATATGTTTGCCTTTTTAATTTCTATAATGAAGTGTATAATGCTTCAATTTTTATGTTTGTAATGTCATTTATGTTTGATGAAGTAAATCTATATTGATATCTACATAATGCATCGAAAAAATGATATACCATTGAATATTGTAAAACTGAAAATAACACTTGATTGCATATATGAACTGAAGGTACATGGATATTTAAACTGCAATAACTAGAAATATCAAATTAATACGTCAACTACATATGTTTTATTTCAGATCTACTCTCAACAATGCGCTGTTTGTACTCCATCCAGTATTGCATTGTAATTGGGTCCATTCCGGTGACATCCTTTTCCATTACTATGGTCTCTTGGCGTTGCCGCTCTAGCTCAAAACGGCCTTTCTCAATCTCAGTCAATTCTTTTAACACGGCAAGCTTTTCTGCACTTCCTTTTTGACGTTCTGCATTTTCTCTCGCATGCTTTTCATGCATTAGGGCTAAACGAGAATCGATTTAAGATTGAACAACAATTTTCTTCTTAGCTGCTCGTTGCCCCATCGGTCTAGCGTCTTCATCAAATGCGGGAACTGCTTCTTCGTCTTCGTTATCTCGACATTCATTTGAGTCTATATGAGAAGAATTGCCTGGGCTAGAATTGTAATTAGATCTACTTGTTTTTTTCTTCCCCTTCAACTTCTTCTGCACATCTCTTAAGCCTTTTGAGGTCCATTTTTGTTGACTAACAAGCAAGTTATAGCAGTTTACAAACTGATAGTAGTGTGGTTTCTTTGTACCATTTTCTCTTGGAAATAATTTCAAGAATTGATCGTTCGCCATTCTCTTCTAAACAAACAAAAACACAAAATCATATATTAACAAAGTGATTAGAGATGAATGTAAATTAAAAATCAAATTTTACAAAACGCTACCAATTCAGCTTCGCCACCCATTCCACTTGGATTTGTTGTTCTTATTTTGTGGATCTGCGACTCGTAGAATTGTGTTGTCGATTAATCTTCCCAAAACGACCCGTGATTGCAGACATTGACCTCGTCTTTTCAACATGTTTTTTATTGTACGCACTCATGACTTTTGCCCAAAACGCCTTTCCACTTTGGTCGTTCCCCTTTACCGAGTCGTTAGAAAAATGACAATAAATATAACACAAATCCTTATCTTCATCGCCAGACCATGGGGCAGAAGAATGGAACAATGGAGGGGGGCGGATTGGGGATGAACATTTTGAAAGGGTTGAGAATCTAAATCCCAGCTATCTATATTCACCACTTCGGTATATGATTGAAACGGATGAGACATACTTTCAATATTAAAGAATTGAGAATAGAATTGTAATAGAAGAAGAGATGTGTGTATTACAATCTGGATAACATTCTGATATATGTAATTCAATATATGACCGTTTATAGCCGTTGTAATTTTAAATATGACCATTTATAGCCGTTGTAATGTTAAATTTGACCGTTTATAACCATTGTAATTTGAAATATGACCGTTTATAGTCGTTGGGGGTCAAAATATGGTCGTTTGGGATTCAAATCCGGAGACCGGGTATAGCCGTTGGAAGACGGCGGGTGGGGGAAAGGGGGGAAGCTTGGGCGTCCATTTAATGGGCGCCCGAGCCCTGACGTCCATAAAATGGACGCCCAAGCCCAACGTTAGCCTTAATATTCAAGTTGACTCCAACGACTGGAGATTTTTTTTTTTGATGGATTCAGCGTGTAATCTTTCCACTGGAGTTGCCCTAACACATGAAAGTAGCAAAGAAAAATAAAATAAAGGGATACAAAAAGCGGCAAAAAAATATATGAATATAAACTAAAGTTGGATAACTTACCTAGCATTAAATAAAAGCAAGCGCATGAAGGTTTAACTCACGAAGGAAAAGTATGTTAACTTACGTTGCAAAATAAAACACACGAAGACAAAATGCAAGTAGGACAGCTCAAGTTGGTGGGCCAACTCATAAAATGAAGTTGCACGCCAAGGCAAAATATGCACAATAAGAACATGTGGACAATTCACGATAGTTCTAAGAGGGACAGCTCACGCGAATATAAATGGACAACTCACGAAGGCCTTCAGTACATGAAGGCAAGAAAGAAAAAAATAAATGAATGGATCATGCGGGCTTCAATTGGATGACATGTAATAACGCTTGTGTTGTAGATCCGCAAGGATAGTCATGCAGCTAATAGATAATGACTCGTGTAGTATCAACCCATAATGGCAAGAATGGCTCAACACAGGGCCGGTCCCCGCAGCTTTATTGCCCAAGCCCAATTCATCAAGTTTGAGCAAAAATAAATCGCCAACACCACGATTTGAACTTGGTTGCCCTATCACCCACACAAAGTTTTTACCACTCCAGCAAACCCTCATTTAAAGTTAATAACGTAAACTTTATTTTTGTTCAAATAAAGCAGTAAGTCACCACCACCACTACCGACGGATTCCCCTACCAAGTCGGTTACCCTAGTCGGCTGTCTTGGCAGCCTTACCCTAGGGCCGGGTCTGCCTCAACACATGATAGCATGCGCGTTGCTACCTCATGATGGTTAAGGAGGTAGTTGGTTCACGACGGTTTGGGATTTGCATATGACCATTGATATCACATTTTTGAATAAAATACATCGTGTTAGCTTGGAAAGTTGTATTTTTCTGAGTAAAATGACGAATACTTGGGGATGCTTCAAAAGTCGGTTTCCAAGCGTTAATGAACTATTTCATAAGGATGAAATCAAAGCGAAATCCGGATAAGTTAAAATTGTGTCAAACCTATTTTTAAAAAGAAGAAAGCTTATAGAAACTTATAAATGATAGGGTATCATTTTAATCAAAAGATAAAGATGTTTAATCTAAATATGTAGGGCGCACTTGATGAAAGAAAGAATGTATTGAACCACGATCGTAAAAGTATTCCAACTCGAAGAGTTATTGGATAATAGAGTGCCTTCACTATCAATCTAAAATCCAACTGTATATGGCAGGATGCCATGATAGGGTTCAACCCCAAAATGATTAATACACTCTAAAGTGAGTTATGGCATGGTGCCAAAACATCAGGGCAATGTAATAATAAAAAATAAATAAATTAGCAATGTGAACGATACCGGTTCGAGGACTAAGAAGGGATGCAGACACCTAGTAAGGATGCTTACTAGTAGGTATTTAGGGTATTTACATTCAACCTCTTAGAAGAGTCAGGATGACTCTAGTCAAGGTGGTTTCCATGGGAAAATTCATCCACATTTCTACCAGGTGATGTTGTTCGAACAAAATATAAATTATTCGAAATTAAGAGATTAGGTGAAGGTTGAATGAATGATGACTAATTATATGACTAGGTTCATAATTGAATAATAAGTGTAGGGAGCACTTCTTGGCCGAATATATGCACATGGTTGCTTTCCATGATGTTGTTATTACATATTATGATGTATATTGACGATGATAAAGTGAGGAGAAAACACGTTCCACGTCAGTGGTGTGGTTTCACTATGAATAAATAAGTAAAGGTTTTATTCATATAAAGCTTAATTTATGCCTCGTGTTTTTATTATTTCACATAAACTCATGGGTACCCATTCAAGTAAGCTGAGTTTATGGATTATATAGTATCTTTTAAAGAACGAATAAAGGTTTCTAAGACAAAGCAGGAGGATGGCTGTTTATAATAAAAGTTATTTTGAAATTTCTATCGTGTAAAACCATGATTTATAACTTGTTATGTTTGGTATTGGCATCTTCATATGTTAGACACAATACTACTCTATCTATATTTTATTTATATTTATCCCCGCAAGGGCAACAATTTCGGTCAAAATGATGTAAGAATTATGTAATTCAAATTGATGAAATAAAAATGTTATTTAGCTGCTGTGTTACTTATGTTGTGAAAAATAATACTGAACTCACATTGTCGTTGGAAAGTGGTTTAAACGGTGATTGCGGTATCGTCAGCATCTATTTCGGGCCTCGAGGTGGGGGATGTTACACTTGTCATGTCTTATATAAGCGTATCCCAACCTTTAACATAAATATATATGTTTATTTCAAACAAAATTTAATCTCATATGTCTGAGTAATTCAAAATAATAAATTTAAACTTGTTATTTTCTTCTTAAGTGTAAACCATCTCAATGTTGTTTATTATAAGAATATTTTTTCTCAACCATCTTAAAATAGTACACATATTTTTTCAAATTGATAATATACTTCAAAAATCCTTTATTTTCAACATATTACTTCAAATATTTCGAACATCATTATTTTACCCAAAACCAATATTTTCCACCGAATTTTCTTCAAAATAATATTATTATCATTTTACATCAAAACAATAAGATTTATTTAAATCGTTTTGTTTCTCGTAACCACTTTGTTACTGTATATCATTCAAATAATAACAACATTCTACTTTATATCCCAAAAATCCCTTTTTATTGTTATTTTTATCAGAAATAATAATGGTTTATCCAAAAAAATTCATGCAAAATATCACTTTATTATTATTATTATCAAAATACCTCTTATTTTCATTACTTAAATAATAATATATTCTCATAAACTCCATTAAATAGTCTTATTATTATTTGCTTGAAATTTAGGCAGTCTTCAAAAATAATATTACTATTTATTTAAATTTCACCAAACTTTAAAAACAATAGTAAATTCTTGATTTAAACTAAGATTCTTCGTTACTATTTTAGAATTTTATTTTTCCAAAATTCTTAAATAATTCCCTCGTTAATTTTAAGTACAAATTCCTAAGTCAAAAATATATAACATTAATTTCTAACATGTCCATAACACAGTGACATATTGACCATCCTAGCTTGTTTATCATAATCAATTCAAACTTTATAGGCTGTGTAATTTTATTCTAGCTCCAATCAAATTCAATTGAAAATATCAATAACTTTTCAATTCAGTCTTTAAATCAAAATCATTAGTCTCATATCTTATTATTCAGAAAACTAGTAAGATATGAAAATCATAAAATTCTCTATTAATATTAATAAATATTTAGTAAAACTGTTAGCACCAAAATTGTCACTAACACTCTTGAGTAAGATTGCATAGAGAGATTAATGAAGAAAATAAATTAAAACGGAGGATTATCATAATAAAATGCAATAAGAACGGTAAAAAATGAGAACACCAGATTTATAGTGGTTCGGTGTAACTGCCTACATCCACTTTGATCGTAAGCTTTATTATTTCTTTCAATAATTGAATACAGATACCATCCATACACCAACCACTTGAATATTTAACAGAAAAGAAGTGAGTCTTGGAAGTAACAGGGTCTCCCCAGCGTTCTCGAAAAAAGGTCCAATTTCACTACCCCCCTGCCCCTCTATTTATAGACGAAGATAGGTTGGACTTCCTCCACGGGCCTAGGAACAAGGTACCTCGGCCCATAGCAGCTGACTTCTGCACACCGAGCCAGGCATGCCGAATGAGACACGCCGAGCGAAAAATGCTGATCGAGAAATGCTTACCCATCATATCTGGTCGGCGGTCAATTGTCAAATGACTCGAAGTAAGCCTTCAAAATACTCAGAGCAACTCGCAGTCGCACTTGGAATGAAACAATACTGAACCCCTCACTGGGATGTTGTCCCCAAGAAATAAACCAAATCCCCCATCTTGCTTTGAAACAGCCATACCGAACCAGGCGTACCGAATGGTGGTTGCTGAGCGACGTTGGCCGAACGGAAGTAGCCCAGCGACGTTGGCCGAACGGTAGTTGTTGAGTAGTGTTGGCCGAACCACATAACCAGGCCAAAGGTATACGGGCCGAACCACACTTACATGCTGAACGATGTATCCCTGCCGAACAGAAGTAGCCGGGCAACATCATTCAAACGATGACAGAGCGATGCTTTGCCAATCGAAGGGAGCTGAGCGATTCTTGTCGAGCGGTATTAGTCGAACGAAGGTTGCCGAGCGGTATACATTAAACTGTCATGACTGGACCACGAGCACTGAAATAAGACCGAACCAAAATCCTTAGCCGAACCATGTATGGCTTCACTTCATTGACCGAGCAGTGGGTGTTGAAACATTTAGACTGAACGACACACAATGTATTATCCAAACCGAGCGATGAATGATAATGCGCCTTTAAGGTTGGAACAATTCTACACTGAATGATAATTGACCGAACGATGAACTTCCACCTTAAGTCGAGCAATACGTGTGGAATTCATAATAACGTCCTTCTTTGGTCGAACGACATACAACCCTTTACTTCGGTCGAGCCATGTGTATAGGTCGACCCATGTGCGTAGGGCGAACCATTCAAATTGACTTCTATAACTAGTATTTTGTAGTCGGGCCAAAAATTCGGGTAACATTTGCCCCCAAAGTGTGTCATGTGAAGCAACATGACACGCTTTGAATCAGTAATCAGTTCCTACTGTCAAAAGTCGAATGTATACAATGAAGTTCGAAAATGGTTGTCCTTCCTAGCACCTTGTACAGTTTCGAGTCTATTTTCCTCTCTCTCTCTCTCTCTTCTTTTTACACAGACAAGGTTCCGTTCAGCATACAGAGACCGAACCACTCAGTTGGTTTATTTGATCTGGGGCATGCATGTCTAATAACTCACCTCACAAAACATATTGACCGGGTCTACAGGAGATATTCTGTTCACCTCCCCTCTACTATATATAAGTTTCGGCCTCCCCTCCCCTTTTTTTTCTCACTTGTACTTTACTTCTCCAAAGTCATCAGTTCATTCCTCTCTTAGCCTTACTCTCTACTTAGCCTTCCATCGAACTTGAATTGTCCATCTCATGATTCTAACTAATTGCTATCACGAACGAACCTCCATCCCAACATTTCAAAGCCACTGCATACCTCGAGCTCTCTTCCTAGGTATGAATTTATTTCCAAACCCGGCGTTATATCAAATTTCGATGCATGTGTGGACAATCCCTCCGTCTCCCCTCTTCCTTTGTTATAGGAATAGGTACAAAATAAATTTAGAGGAGGAAAAGAGATGGATTAGGAATAAAAGCAGACTCTAGATTAGGGCCTTGGCCTGACTTTGTTGGTCGTTGGTGGCTAAAGTCGCCTAGAATGAGTAGATGTTGTTGCCTCTAAACCTAGATGTCGGGACTTAGGAGGAGGTTAGGAGTTGTTCCCTGGTGAAGAAAGATGAGGAGAAGAAGGGTTTGGAAATTCGAGAGTGAGTGCGGGTCGGTCAGAACCCTGAGGAGTAGGTCTGTATCTTGATCAAGTGGGTCATTCGGTCTCGAGGGAAAGTATGGGACGGTAGGGAACTAGGAAGGTGGGTCAGCATAGACCAGTGGGTCTTCTTGTTGTTAGAGAGAGATAGGAAGTGTGTGGGTTGGTAGGTATAATTGGTTTATGAAGTCAGGGACAGTGGCCCGGTGTCGTTAGGTGTTGAAGGAGAAAGTGTGGTTTAACCACTTGAGTGTAGTATTACGGCCCGATTAGGGATCACAAGGTGGGTTCGGTATACCAAGCAAGTGTGGCTCAGTATGGCCCCCGCAAGCCTTTCGGTGAAGAGAGAGTGTTGGAGAGGATAGTGAGTGATTCGATGGTGTTGGTCTACGTTGATATTTAATGTCTAAGTAGGTCAGTGAGTATAGAAGAAAAAGGAGAAGCGGGATAGGCTTTGAGGGTCGGCACCGAGCGGGGCATTATGGTTCGTCATACATGCACTCGAATAGACGACCGGTCCTAAGTGTGGGGATCGGCATTAACAAACATACTTACCTCACCCCAACTCGTAGAACATAACATTGCTGCTTATTTCCATACTTTATTCGTGTACCAATAAATCCATGATATAAACCTAAGACCAAAAAATATGGAACTGATCAGGACTAATAACTTCACAACTTAAACCATAATAAATGTGAACTTAAAGCCTTCTAAAGAGGATAACTTAGAGTTCGTCGTGCTACACTTTACTTTTCAGAACCTTAATTTATTTATGTTCCTTACATGAATCGTCACACTAGCTCACACACCACGCGGGGGGAGGGGGAGGGAATCTTTGTCATTATATCTAATATTGATTGTCTTTAAATTATAGTTCAAAAAGGATTTTATCCACTTCCATTGCTTTCTAAAGATGTCCAGAAAATCGAGTTCTGCTACAGTTTTCGATAAGCCTGATTTAGGCTCCCAACAGGAGGTAGTAGGTACTTCGGACCCACCAACAACTTTCACGTAGGGTATTCTAGATCCATATATTACAGTTATCGACCTGGCACCTGATGATATAGATGGAGCAACCATCCGGTACAATCCAACTGATTCTCAAGCTTCAAGAACCAATGAAACTGCTCTTCACCGGCTATGTTCGATCCATGGAATCCCTTTTGATGATGTATTAGTTCCATCGAGACAAGATCGTACTCACCTGCCCCTAGCTGGATACACAACTTGTAATAAATTCATGTGCTGGGTCGGGAGTGTGACACCATTCAATACATTTCTTCGTGAGGTGCTACATCGGGATCGCTCTGGCACAGCTTCACCCCAACAGCCATGCATTCCTCCATGGCACTTGCATTCTCTTTTTGAACTTCTTATTCAGGCTCCCCACTCTGGAGGATATCCGCTGCATTTATCGCTTTAAAAGACGATCTGACAGCCCCTCTTTCATATTCCTTGAGCCACACACTAAGTGTCACATCCTGACAAGGGCTTGGAGTAAATTCTTCCAATATAAGCAGGAATGGTTTTATGTGCGCTTCCCCTCTGGCTTTGCGAGAAGATGGTTGGAGGAAGTAAGTTTCATTCTAGGACTCATTATCTGTTTAAGGCATGAAGTGTATTCTTTCTAAACTTCATTTGGGAAGTCATCAGCCCACGTCCTGAAGGCGTGAGGTATTCTGAGGTTGTTGAGGCTACCCGTTCTACTTCCATGGAGGACCGGGAGATCAAATTTGTTATTTCCAACGAGTCACTTTCAAATTTTGGGCTATTGGTGGAAGGTCGTCGAACTAGTCTTCCATCCGGTGCCACTGCAATCGAATCCGCAGCGGAAAAGGGTAAAGAACAGGTTAGGCCTTCAATACCCCCTATAGGCGGGGGCTTCGACATACCCGAGGAAGGTGAAATTAGAGAGGCTGGGGTACCGGGAGCGTCCAACGAGCATATAAGTCCTCTTTCAAGACCGTTGACTGACGCACCCAACATTGATAAACCGCCTCCCCCTTCAAAGGGAAAAAAGAAGTTAGCCTAGAAACTAAGAAAAAAACAGTGGGTGGAACCTCGAAGGTCACAATTACTCCGATGGAGAAAGAGTCGTCTCCACAACATTTAGAGGGTTCGTTGAAAGGCTTATCAGATCTTACTATTCCCGATGACTTGCTCAATCACAGCTTTGACGATCCAGAAGCCCTAAAACTGAGGAGCAATGTCGCCATGAAGAGGGAGGAGAAAATAGGAGAGGCTATTCAAACTGAGGAGACTCCTAAACCTGACGCTCAAGTAATCGAGGCGCTCGATGAAGACAAATCTGAAAATCCATCACCCGTAGAGAAACATGAGGAAGTTGAAATTACGGTCTCCTTCGAACACACTTCAAAACCAAGCATGGGGGAGCAAATTACGGAGGAGAAGAAGAAAAAAGCTGAAATTAAGGTTGAGCCTTAGGTGATGGAACTTGATGATCCATTGAACAGGCCCCTGAAGGTTATTCTCCCCCATAAGACTTGGCCGCTGGAAGTTCCTCTTCCTTCCTCAGGCACAATTTCCCTAGTAGGCAAGGCATCCAAGAAAAAACGCTTGGGGGAGGAGTCTTTAGAGAAACCGAGGAAGGAGAAGAAGTCGAAAAAGTAGCTATTATGTCTCGCTCAATGCGAAGAAGCCTGGATTATGTAATTATCTATATTTATTTTCGTAGTTGCTGTAAATAGATTTTTTGCTCCGAGTTCAAGAGAGGTTGTAGTGAAACTGAATTCTCGATTAGTACTTAAAATTTTGTTTTTTCTGATGATCTTTGCTACTTAGCTTTACCATCCATCTTGTACCTGAAATCCAAGGTTGTTTGGTTCACTTAAGCACTTGTCTGTTCCCGCATGACTCGAAGAAATTTTAATTTCTTATATTTTAGCCCGTGCTCTGGAGGCTTAGAGATTTTTGAATCATTCATAATCTAGTCCACACTCTAGGGACGCAGAGCACTCTAGTCTGCACTCTGGGGACTTAGAGACTTTTTAAGTCATTTTATGCTTTAGTCCGCACTCTAGGGACTTAGAGATTTTTGAGTCGTTTATACTCTAGTCCGCACTCTGGGGACTTAGAGATTTTTTTAAGTCGTTTATACTCTAGTTCGCACTCTGGGAACTCAGAGTAATCTAGTCCGCACTCTGCAGACTTAGAGATTTTTGAGTCGTTTATACTCTAGTCTGCACTCTGGGGACTCAGAGTACTCTAGAGAGCACTCTAGGGACTCAGAGTACTCTAGTATGCACTCTGGGGACTCAGAGTACTCTAGTCCGCACTTTGGAAACTTAGAGATTTTTGAGTCGTTTATACTCTAGTCCGCACTCTGGGGACTTAGAGATTTTTTAAGTCGTTTATACTCTAGTCTGCACTCTAGGGACTCAGAGTACTCTAGTCCGCACTCTGGGGACTTAGATATTTTTAAGTCGTTTATACTCTACTCCACACTCTAGGGACTTAGAGTACTCTAGTCCGCACTTTGGGTACTTAGAGATTTTTAAGTAGTTTATACTCTAATCTGCACTCTGGGGACTCAGAGTACTCTAGTCCCACTCTAGGTACTTACAGATTTTTAAGTTCATGTGTGTTCATACGCCAGACAGATTAATGTAATTTAATTTTTTTCACGGAATTGTAACATACAGAAACATCAATAGTTTATGGAAAAGACGGCTTCTATCCTTTATTGATAGAAACAAACTGAATTGTCTTATTACATGCCGAAAACTAAAAACAACAAAATGAACATACACTGGAAATAATTACAACTAAAATGCTAAAGAAATAGACTAGGTGTAATAATGATGCAAATGCTCGTTATTCCATGCACGGGGATGTGTCACGCCATCTATGGTCGCTAGCTTGAAAGTTCCTTCTTCAAGCCTTCGTTCGACGACATACGGACCTTCCCATGTGGGATTCAGATATGATGGGGTCGAAAAGAATCGCTTCAAAACGAGATCACCCACATTGAAAATTCTCGATCGAACTTTTTCATTATAATATCGAGCAACTCGGTGCCTATGTGCAGCCGCTCTAAAATAAGCTTCTTCACTTTTTCGTCAACAAAGCCCAGCGATTCCAATAGGAGATTCTGATTTTTCTTAGGGTCATAATAAGTTACCCGATGAGAAGGAACTTCAAGTTCCATAGGTATCACAGCTTCAGCGCCGTATGCCAAGGTGAATGGAATATGGCCAATCGTGGAGTTGTGAGTGGTTCTATAAGCCCAGAGCGCTGCCGGAAGCTCATCCACCCACTTGCCTCTAGCCTTCTCCAAACGTTTCTTTAATATTGACTTGATTATTTTATTTAAGGCTTTAACTTGTCCATTCGCTTTAAGGTGAGTGACCGCCAAAAACCTCAATGTGATACTTTTGGCAAAATTCTTTGAACTCCCTACTTTCAAATTGAGTTCCATTGTCCGTAATGATAGTTCATGGGAGGCCAAAACGGCATATGATGCTTCGTACAACGAAATTTATTACCTTTTTGGCGGTGATCGTAGCTAAAGGTTGTGCTTCTGCCCACTTGTAAAGTAACCGACTGTAAGAATTGCATATTTTGCACCACCCCTGGAAATTGGCGAGTAACCAATTATATTGTTTCCCTAAATTGCAAATGGCCAGGGACTAACCATTTGCATGAGTTTCGTTGGCAGATCTCTCGGGATCTTCGCATACTTTTGACATTTGTCACATTTTCTTACGTAGTCTGCAGCATATCGATTTACAATTGGCCAATAGTATCCATAGCAGAGGATTTTTTTGCTAGTATCTACCCCCAGTATGGTCTCTACATTCTCCTTCATGAACTTCCCTCAAGACTCATTTTATCTCATCGTGGGCGATGCACCGGAGTAAGGGAACCGAGAATCCCTTCCGGTACATTATTCCGTCTTGCATTACATATCGTGAAGCATTGCGAATGACTTGTCGTCTTTCGTTCTCTATCGGGCAAAGTCCCATGTAGTAGTATTGTTTGAACAGGGTCATCCATGACTCCCTTTCGATTTCTGTTTCTAGCACAAAATCTACTTACATCTCGTTTATACTTGGTGATTGTAAACCTTTGACGGGAACCAAGCCCATCTGCTGTGCATCGCTAGTGCTTGCGAATTTTGCCAATGAATCGGCTTCCCTGTTTTGCTCACGCGAGACATGCGAAATATTGGAATATTCAAGGTCTACCAATAGTTCTTGAACCTGAGAGAGGTATGGAGCTAGCCTCTGCCCCTTTGCTTGATAATCTCCCTGCACTTGGTACACCACCAATTGTGAGTCACAAAAGATTTCAACCGATCTTACTCCGAGTTCCCTAACAAGTTTTAAGCCAGCAAGCAATGCTTCTTACTTAGCTTCGTTATTTGTAGCTGGGAAATTAAGCTTCAAAGCATAACAAATTGATCGGCTTTCAGGGTTACAAGAATGACTCCATCCCCAGAACATTGGTCATTGGATGCCCCATCGGTGTATAGTTTCCATCGAATAGAGGGTATAACATCATCTTCGTTTGGTTCGTCGAACATGGTAAATTCCACGATGAAGTCTGCTAGCACTTGCCCTTGTATCGCCCTTCGTGGCAGGTAGGTGATATCGAAATGACTCAACTCAATATTCCATTTTAACAACCTCCCAGAGGTTTCTGGTCGTTGGAGTATCTGTCGCAGGGGTTGATCGGTATTAAACACTGATCGGGTGTGCTTGAAAGAACGAACGAAGCTTGCGTGATACAATCACCAAGCAGTAGGATAGCTTCTCAATTTTAGGATAATTTCTTTCTACCCCCATTAAACGTTTACTGACATAGTACACCAGCTTTTGAACTCGGTCCTCCTCGCGAACCAAAGTTGTACTGATGACATGTTGAGATATGGCCAAGAATAAATATAATACTTCATGATATATAGACTTTGACAGCACCGGAGGACTTTCCAAATGTCTTACCAAAGCTTCATCCTCGTAGTTCTGAGTCCATTCAAAATTTCTCCTTCCTTTCTTTATTACATCGAAGAAAGGAATACACTTGTCTGTCACTCTAGATATGAATCGACTCAGCGCGGCCACTTTTCCGTTCAGGCTTTGTACTTGCTTTATAGTTCTAGGCACTTGTATGTCTCGAATAGCCTGAACCTTTTCTGGGTTAGCTTCAATTCCTCGTGCGTTAACAATGAAACTCAAGAACTTTCTTGACGCAACACCAAAATAATACTTCAGAGGATTGATTTTCATTTCATAATACCTGAATATATCAAACATTTCTGCCAAGTCTCAAATGTGGTCGTTTGACAGTCGTAACTTCGTGAGCATGTCATCCACATAGACTTCCATTGTCCTACCAATTTGTTCTTTAAACATCCAATTTACCAAGCGTTGATAAGTCGCTCCAGCATTCTTCAGCTCAAATGGCATCACCACATAACATGCATGACCAGTCGCCTGATCGCCATGAACGACACCAACTACTTTATCCGTCAAAAATTTCAAGCTTAAATATCATGGGGCCAAATCTGCCTTAAACTCTACCAGGGTCGGTCGGCCCAGAAACACATTATACGGGGAATCGACATCCAAAATGATGAACGGCAGGATCTGCATCCTTCTATGTTCACCTTCTCTAAGTTCAACTGGCAACTCAACCAAACCTACTGCATCGATAGCCGCACCATTAAAGCCATGAATACGAGATTTAGATGGTTTTAGATCCTTTGTCTCCATCTTCATCTAGTCATATGCTTTTTTGAAGATGATGTTAACAGAACTTTCACAGTCAATCAATATTCTTCTCACAAACGCTGGCCCAACAGTGGCCGAGATGACCATTGGATCAATGGTAGGTGCCTCCACCTGATTAGCATCCCTACTTCTGAACAATATGTCATCCATCATCGTTCATTGTTGTTTAGCTGGGATCCCATCTTCCGTGTTCGAACAACATTCGAAATCTGCATGCTTCGGGAACTAGCATAACGCTCCATTTCTTGCCAATTCTTGTCTTCAGGGTGAGGTCCATCTACTATCGTGTTTATGACTAATCTACCTCCAGTCCGAACGGGTTCCTCAGATCGTCATGGAGCCTGTCCGCGGTTGGGGTCGGAAGTCCCCTGTCCGCCTTCCTGAGGATTCTTTACAAACTCCTGTAACTTTTTCTGTCTAATCAGCTTTTCTATAGCATCATGGAGGTTCCTACACACCTCGGTATTGTGCCCGTAAGTCTCATGGAAGCGGCAATACTTCCCAGTCCACTTTTTCTCCTTAGTGGACTCTTTTGGGCGTGGCTTTTAATATTGGAAAGTATTACAGCTCGATAGGTCAATATTTTCCAGAGATGCGTTCAGAGGAGTGTATTCATTGTAAGTTGGGATCCTTGGTTTCCACTTTCCGGCTTCCCTTTTCTTTCTGAAATTCCTCCTCCGGATCCTTTAGACTTGTCAGGCTTGTTTTGAACATTAACCTGGACTTTTTCAGAGTTGTCACTAGATTGTTTTACAGCAATGTTGCTTCGCACAATCTCCTTGTCAGGCCCTGATGCATTATCTCGCCTCGTCCACCTAGCTTCCTCCCTTCTTATGAATTGGTGCGCTTTTGAATAAAAACGTTCCAGTGTAGCCGGAGGCTTTCCCGCTAGCCAATCACCAAACTTCGAATTCGGATCCACTCCTCGCATCATGGCCATTAGAATGGTATGGTCATTCGGGTATCTAACTTCATTAGCAGCAACGTGAAATCTTTGTAAGTACTCCTTTAACGACTCTCCTAGAGCCTGAATTACACTGGACAAGGACATTACGTCCTTGGGATGAGTGGCATGAATCCTGAATTGCTCTAAAAATTTCGTTGCTAACTCGTCAAAGTTGGAAATAGATCGCGGAGGAAGTCGAGTGAACCACATGGTAGCGATTCCAGATAAAGGTATTGGAAAGCGTCTACATTTAGTTGCATCGTTTGCCCTGACTGAATCCATCATCCGGTCATATCTCATTACATGCTGTCGGGGATCAGTCTTCCCTTTGTAGGCCGAATAGTCTGCATATTAAACTTCCTGGGGTACTTAATCTTGTAGGATAGCATCTGTGAACGGAGTGTGACTCCTAGATACGCCCCAATCATCATTAGATAAGCCTTGATTTTCCCTCATCAGTTGTCTGACCATAGCTGATAGGTCTGGGGTTCGTATGGAAGGTGGCAAGTTGGAATCTTTCCTACGAGACCGTTCTGGTTGGTGCCCCCTTTTTAGTGATCTACCAAATGCGTATCCTAGGGACCCGCTTCATTACGACCTTGGTGAGCCAGTTGTCCAGCTTCCACTCGTGCTTCAGATCCTAAATTTCCTGTTTCAGCTTGAATACGATTTCCCTGGTGTAAGTGAGGGGTCATGGCTCCAGGTAGGGAATCTGGACCATCCTCGGTTGATCGATCAACTACACCTATTTGCATTGTTTCGGTTCTACGGCGTCTACGCCTTGGAGGTTCATCAGATGAAGCAAAGTTGTCGGACAAGGAGTAGGAAGCGGGACTTCCTCCAGCATTCTGATGCTATTATTGAGTAAGATGATTCATGAGGTTGGCATTAGCTTGAATTGACTCGTTAAGCTGTCTCCTGCTTTCCATGAGTTCTCTCATCAGCTCATTAAACTATGTTCTGGTGACAACTTTCGCTTGGTTTAGAATGGCGGCGGTCCCTGTGCCTGGATTAACATGTTGATTGTTAGGTCCTGCTTGTTGGACGCTAGCGGTCTTGTTGACATCTGCATTGTGAGAGGCTGATCTGGTACATGGTCTTCCCATTGTAGAGTTATCGGTTGGAACTCTAAGTATAATCAACGGACGTCTTATGAATGAACTTGGATCTTCTTTGAGGGATATCTTCAATCCAGTAGTAACAAAGTAGATCCTAATAGCTAGAGAATTCAGCTCTAAGTGAAAGCACCCAAATTGGTCGCTAACATCCTTGAGTAAGATGGCGTAGAGAGATTAATGAAGAAAGTGAATTAAAACAGAGGATTATCATAATAAAATGCAATTAGAACGGTAAAAAACGAGAACACTAGATTTATAGTGGTTCGGTGTAACTGTCTATGTCCACTTTGATCGTAATCTTTATTACTTCTTTCAATAATTGAATCCAGATACAATCCGTACACCAACCACTTGAATACAAGTTTGAACAGAAAAGAAGTGAGTTTTTGAAGTAACAGAGTCTCTCTAGCGTTCTCGAAAAAAGGTCCATTTTCACTGCGCCCCTGCCCCTCTATTTATAGACAAAGACAGGCTGGACTTCCTCCACGGACCCAGGAACAAGGTACCTCGGCCCATAGTAGGTGACTTCTGCACATCGAGCCAGGCATGCCGAACGAGACATGCCGAACGACAAATGCCGATCGAGAAATGCCGACCCATCATATTTGGTCGGTGGTCGATTGTCAAATAACTCGAAGTAAGCCCTCAAAAGATTCGGAGCGACTCATGGTGGAACTTGGAATGAAACAATACTGAACCCCTCACTTGAATGTTGTCTCCACAAATAAGCCAAATCCCTCATCTTGCTTTGAAACAGCTATACCGAACCAGGCATACAGAACGGTCGTTACAGAGCGATGTTGGCTAAACGGAAGTAGCCTAGCAACGTTGGCCGAATGGTAGTTGCTGAGAAGTGTTGGTCGAACCACATATCCAGGCCGAACGGTATACAGGCTGAACCACACTTGCATGTGGAATGATGTATCCATGTCGAACGGAAGTAGCCAAGTGACATCGTTCGAATAAAGGCAGCCGAGCGATGCTTTTTCGATCGAAGGGAGCCGAGCGATTCTTGCCGAGCGGTATTGGTTGAACGAGGGCTTTTGAGTGGTATGCATTAAACTGCCATGACTGGACACGAGCACTGAAATAAGACCGAACCAAACTCCTTAGCTGAACCATGTATGGCTTCACTTTATTGACCGAGCGGCGAGTGTTGAAACATTTAGACCGAACGGCATACAGTGTACTATCCTGACCGAGCGACAAATGACAATGCGCCTTTAAGGTTGGAATAATTCTACACCGAATGATAATTGATCGAATGATGAACTTCCACCTTAAGCCGAGCAATACATACGAAATTCATAATAACATCCTTCTTTGGTCGAACGACATACAACCCCTTTACTCCGGCCGATCCATGTCTACAGTCCGACTCGTGTGCGTAGGCTGAACCATTCAAATTGACTTCTATAACCAGTATTTTTAGCCGTGCCAAGCATCCGGGTAACAAAAATCATAGTACATTTTCTTCAAATCAAATTCTTTAAATTCCACTTAAATAAATTTTCAAGAAGTTTTATTTTGGATATTTCATGTTAAGTCATTTCATAAAAAATCATAACACACATTTATTTCGATTTAATCCCTTCATATCTATTGATATTTTCTTAAGTAAACAATTATTATTCTTACATTTTCCAAAGCTAAATATTTTTTCAGCAGTTATTAAAGATATCGTTACCTGAAAACATTTAACTTTCAAAACTCAATTCTTTATAGTTTAATATATTCAGTATTAATTACTCAAAATTAATTTCGAAATAACTTTGATTATTTTCTAAGATACTCATACTTCATTTTTAAAACATTATTTCATAGTTAAAACATTATTTCATATAATTTAAATCCATTTTAAAATGTATATATATATATATATATCATTTTATTTAATAATTAGCCAGTTTTCATTAAAAAATACCTAATATATGTACAAAATATATTTTTAAATTTGTTTTTGGCTATTAACTATATTCATGTTGAATTCAGGAATAATTTTTTAAATTAAATACTTAATTAATGAGTACTTTTTACGAGTTTCTATCAAAAACCCTTTAATTTCCGTTTGAAAATACATACATGTTAAAATAGAGAATTTAAAAAAAATTAAATCCTATTTTTTACCCTCTTAATTTAAACTCTATCCAAGTTGGTTCAATTTAACTTAGAGAAATAGACTTGTAAATCATATTTTTTAAATTTACTTTCATAAATAAGAAATGTTCACAAAAGTGTAAAGGAAATATAGTGTTAAAATTATATATTTTCCAAAGTGTGACGAAAATATTTATAAAATAAAAGGAAGGCATTCAAAAGATGTGTTTTACTTACTTACTTATTACTTTTTAAAAGTTTCTTTTTCAAAAGGAAATACACATCAACGTATACGTGCAATAGTGTGTCTACACTAAGCAACAATAAAACCTTTAAAATATTTATGGAAATTTACCTCTTACGAAAATTTCCCATATTTGAACCTCAACTATGGGTTACCATTTCAATTCAATTAACAAACTTCAACTTCTGTACCTTTCACTAAAATCTCATACTATCATTTCTAACTTTTTAGGGAAAACATTTAAATTAATTTCAACTAATTTAATTATTTTAATTGGAGTAGATTATAACTTACATAAGCCCAACTATGTCATACATTTAAAAAAATGCTTAGAGTTTATTTATTATGCCTCATCAACATCGCACTATATTTTATGGACTTAAGGATGCTGCTTTTCTTCTTATTCATCCATAGTCCCACAATGTACTCCACTATTACTTAGCATATAAACCCTCTTTTAGTAATTCTTTATGGAGCAAATTATAACAACCGTGACGGAATTATCTTTGACCCAAAACTATTTAAATCACAACACATATTTAACTCGTACTTGTGTACTTCTATATGGGATAAGCCAACAACCACCTGTACGAGCCAAAATATATGGGTTGTGGCATAAAAATAATATTATATATATAACAAAAGTTACAATTACGCTCTCTCATACATCATAATTTAGTAGGAATCGCGTAACTTGACTTTGATACCAAATGAAACAACTCGACATCTATGGTAACCCGATTCATGCATAAAATGATGCGGAACCGCATACCTCGCAAATGATGTTTTGAGGAAAAATATATAAAACATATCACAAATCTATCTATGATATTCTACACTTTTCGAAACTCACAACGAAAGGAATTAAATGTAATATTAAGCAATAATACAATACTGTCGAATGAACAAAATTGTACAGTATCAAATATACTTCACTTATAACATTTCTCTACACTAGTAACTAAACAACCTAATGTCTGGAATATCTCAGATAAAATAGTACATAGCTAATAGAGAAATAAATGAACGTCTCTATTGTACCATCACACCTTCAAGTCATTACCAGTCCTTTCTATCGACTTATCAGAGTATAATTAAAAAAAAGAAAATGATAGAGGGGTCAAACATATGTATGGTGAGTGAAGTGCATCATATAAGTATATAATACTAATAAGCTAGTAAAACAACATTTGTGCTTGAAAATCATACTTTAACATGTGTTACCTATACCCATCAAGTCGTCTAAATACAATATAACAATATAGTGATATCATATGGTAAGGTCTCACTAAAATCTGATCCATATCTAATCATATGCACTAGATAGAGGCCAAATTGCCAAGTCGCATGTCAAATACATATGCGACTTGCTATTGAAGATCTACACCTATCTGCCCGCTATCACCAAATCAGATGCGATATGCTATTGAAGATCTACACGTCTCAGCCCGCTATCACAAAATCCTATGTACACATTTGAGTTCAAAGTCACAGCTTGTCTAACGCAACTATGGCAATATAGGGCTCAAAGTCCCAACCCACCATCACTTTCCCACCAAAAGCACCTGACGCCTACCATCTACCAAACTATTGAGCTTAAAATCACAACTCATGTGGCCCGTACGTGACATAGTTGTGGAAATCACAGGTGACTATGAGTTCAAGTCCATGCTAGACATTTTTCTAGCAGCATGCGACGTAATTAGGATCAAACTAAAAACTCATCATTGCCCCCACTTTTTATGAAGTTGATGAATCAAACCTCAACCTTTAAGCACAAAATCATAGAACAAACTTGTCCAAATAAGACGATTTTCTATATTACCTCAAAACACAACAAATAATATACCAAAAGATTCATCGTCTTGCCACTATCTTAATGCAATAAACCGCACGTAAAACAAAGTCCGCGAGAGTTATGAGTGTTAAAGATAAGTTATTTATTATAACTATATTTTTTATTATTATGATTATTATTATTTCAACTTCCATGTTCGCTACAGTAAGCTCATCTTCACGCTGCCGAACCCAACTCTGTCCACCTTCAAGTCGGCACCACCGCTGCCTAGGAGCTTCGTTTTTTGACCAGACGTCACCAACGGCATGCCCACGCCATGCAACACCCAAATATACTAGTCACCTCACCTCCGACCTTCCATATAGCCCTTGCCGTTGCCAAACCTTGAGCACCAGATTTGGTGAATTCTGATGCGTTCTTACCGTGACGACCGCCCTACACCTTCGTGCCTAATATACCAGTATAATGCACTGCAGAGGTACCCAACTAATGCATGACTGTTGAGAAGGGTGTAAGTAAAAAAAATCCAAAGCACATAACCAGTAAGACAACACACAGAGCACAAATAAAATATAATACAGTACATAAATGTAAAACAAGCGAGATAGTGATAAAATCAAATGAACCATAATAAGAACATCAAAGTGCAAAAGGTTCACAGATTGTATAAAAGCTGAAATAGTAGAGTTTATACATCCCAAGTCTCCAAAATTAACTCCATAACTATCTCTAGGGTAATATAAGTGCTGGTATAGGTCCATGGTACCGAAAAGTAGAATATAAGCGATAGCAAACTCTAAGCATATATATATATATATATATATATATATATATATATATATATATGAAAGTGCAGCTCCATGTGCTATCCAGACCAGTTATTCCTAATCTACTCATTTAGGAGTATTTGAGATAATAAAAAGCAGAGCCAAAAACCTTGGGTTAGACAATAGTCTGATGTGGGCGATATATCATCTCAAACATGCTATAGAAATTGTATATAGTAAATAGGGGCATAGAGTGTGAAGAACCAAACTTGACCTGTCTCTACATCTAGAAAGCTAGCACATAATAGTCGATATATGCTAATCTATTACTGTTTCCATATGAGTGTAATACAATCAAAATACAATGTCCAGTATCCAGGTATACGATAAAAAAAATATCAACATCGTGTGACACCCTAGAGCGATAACAACCATGGAAAACATAGAATCCATTAAACAATCCTCACTGTCATTCTTGTGCATTGGATATATGATAACTCATATGGCACAATCGCAAACTAGGGACTCAATCAAAATCCTAGCTTCATTGCTGCTCAAATCCATGCTACTTCATAAGGTTAGGAAGTAGGCTCACAATCGAAAAAGCCTAGGGTAATCTAATTTTGCAAGATCTGGACATGATTGCAAGTCCGGTGGGCGTCCCCATATACCCTTTCTTTACGAGCACACTAGGAGCCTCTGATTTATCAACATTCCTTTACATGCATCTTCATAATGGAACTCAATCGTTATTTCATCTCGGCTATCTCCATTTTAGAACACAATCACAAATTCTCATTACAACCTCATCGTTGAACTTGTCCTTATAGATCACCATCACGACCTCCATCATTAAGTCATCGTCATCAGGACACCTCTAGGCATCCATCGTAAGTCGTAGAGCTATCGTACTAAGGTCCTAAGTCATCATGTCGAAGCACCATAACATCACTTCACTAGTTGCAATATAAACCCCAAAATTGCCTTGAGTCTCTGGGAGTCATTCACCTTTGCCCATGAACGAACTACCAAAGTTCACCTTTCTGCCACGTTCACCCCATAAAACCCAAAGCCATCAATTAGAAAACTCGAAGCAACCACATCCCCGACTTGAAGCAACTCGAAGTTCACCGCTCCATTTCCCTACCCAAAACTCCTATGTTCGGTCCTGAAGCCACTTTCCTTACCCCGAAGTTGAACCCAACACGCCATGAAGCTACCCTGAGCACCCTTCCATGTTCAATACCTGATCGTAGCGCCACCAAAAAACAAATATTGTTTCAGTCTTTCATAACACTACCGAGCAACAAATGTTGTCTGATCTTTCCATTACTGAACCAACAACACTCGAATCAAACTCCTTCCAAACCGAAGTCGACCCCAAGCAAGCCTACCACCGAGCTAGGACCACTGAACCAAAATGTTGTAGCATCTTCAGAGCCCAATTTCGTGTCGATTACATCATTATGCCCCATTCTTCGATCCATGTGCCTTTTGTATGAATCGATACGACTCATATCATCCTCGAGAATATTCGTCAAAGTCTGGCTCTACGCTCCTACCTCTGTTTACTCCAATGAACGTTTTCAACCGTTCAAGCATACACACAAACTACACACGCATCAAACATCATACAACAAAGCAAAACATACAACCAATCACTGAAACCATCTTACAATTCATTCACAACTTAGTCTAATATCTATTAAGGCAATTACACATAGATACAACATGATTAGAACCCCAAAAATCCATTTATTCATGCTTTTACTATAGATAAGGTTTTAAATAGCATTAAACCTTAATTTTAACCTTAAAAATGGATCCACAACATGTTAAATTCTATAGATAAATATATAATGAGATGAAAGATGATAAATTATCCACCAAACACAAAAAATGGAGATTGCACGTAAAACTAGGCAAATCCAAAAATGAACAGCGAAGATATGATTATTTTTTTCTTTCAAAAATGTAGATATGAATATCTCTAACTAATTCCCTTGCTAATATACCATTACTCTATGATTTAGACTTAGTTAGGAGGAGAAAAGAAAAGTTTTGGATAGAGAATGGGTTAAGGAGGCTTAAATCTACTTGGGAGATGGTAGAAATGAACTGGGGATATTTATTTCAGCTAATTTAACCCTTAAACCCGAAATGGGTTATTAGGCCCCTCCTTAATCTCACTAATTGCTTACTAAGCTATTTCAAAAAATGTAAACCTTCAAATAGCCATATCTCATGGCTATAAAGTTAAAATCGTAATTATGACCACTCAACGGAAAGGAAAACCATCATATCTTTTCAATAGAAGTGGTCTCGGATGCTAATTCGAGTTCTATCAAAAGTTATGGCCATCATAAGTTTTCAAGGGTAAAACCATCCGATAAAATTTAACGAAGTTAATAATATCACTACTCAACATTTCTGAAAGTTATAGTGTCATACGACCCAATACAAATTTAAAAATATTTTACAGCCATTCGGTATGTAAAATACGGGTCGTTACAAACGAGTTGACATTCTAATCCGACTCTACACATCCATGCTTCCTGATCATTATGTCATCAACGTTTCACTGTTGAATCAAAACGAATGGTTTACGTTCGTCGAACTTGCGATGCATTTTTTAATCAATCCGTACATGAGTGACAAAAGAACACCATTAGTGGATCCATTGAGAGCTACAATTTTAATATGTAATATGTCTAACTTGGAATACTTTTGTATTTCACATTTTTTATTTAGAGAAAGATTTAACTTTCGCTAATTACAATCGATAAAAAGTAGATTTTTAACCATTTAGCCATGGTATCCTACCCCTAATCATGTTTAGATAAAAAAAGGTCACTTTTTTAATTTCAGTTACATCATTTATAGTGTTATTTACGATCATAAAGGACGAAATGCTATATCTTGCTATTATGTACACAAATAGAATGAATACCACTCACTAATTAGCCATGCACCTTCTCCGATCCAAGTTGAATCCTCCTCCTTCGCTGTTCAGAAATTCATTATCTTAAAAAGGCCAAATTTCTCGATAAATTTGATTTATTTGCTTAGCTCTCTTCGCGGTGATCCATTCCATATATTGATTCATTTAATTTGGATTTGATTTGGTGAATTTGGAATTGATTTTTTTAGATATAAATGAAAACGAAGATGAAAATTAAAGGTAAGATGTTAGGCTAAAGTGTCATTAGGGAATAGGGTTTTCATTTCTATTCATAGGCTGAATTAACTCAAATTTTGGCTAAAATCTCGAAATTAATATATTACGAAAATACCACTAGGTCTGACTTATTCTAATTTCTAATCCGCTTAACCAAAATCAGCAAGTTACATATGTTGTCTAACTGTAAACAACATTCCGGACACAACAGAATAGGTCCCGAGACCTAATTCCAACTTCTAGTAAAAATGTACTATTTTGCCATTTTTGTGGGAAATTACGATTTTACCTTTTTTAATTCAATTATTTAATTTCGTAAAACTACAAGGTGTTACGGGATTACTCCTACCAATTAGTGTTTCTCTCAACATTGTTTCTAACTCTACTTTCTATGGAATAGTCCCTTGCTATCGATGTTGCCTTACAGGAACGCTATGACGGTCACCATTATCGCTTGATCGGTCGGTACCAATCGAAGCATCTGATATTATGACTTCAGTTGCATCATTTCTGACTCCAGTCTTCCATCTTTAGTCTAATCTATCTTCCGCCTTACAGCTAAGCTTCCTTCTTCGGGTCTAGTTGGTGAGTCTCTCCTATCATCACGATCTCTTGCTCAAGATTCAGCTTCATTGGCATCTGTTCCTTGAGGGGTTACCTCATCAACTCAAACTGTCAACTTAACTCCTCCATCAACTATCGTTGTGTTGCATCCATCTCTTGGTTAACTCCAACAATAATTCTTTAACTCTTCCCTTGTAATAAGACCCGATGGTGGCTGTGTATGTAATCCATCACTTGTACTATGCTCTCCATCACTTGTACTATGCTATCCAGCATTTCCTATCGATAGCTTTTTCTTAACCATTTCTTCGTATCATCTTGCACTCGATCATATACGAACCTTATGTTCATTCCATCATTTTGAAGTCTAATATCATTGAATCATCGTATGTGAAAAATCATGGATAAAACAAAAGAAACGTCAAAACTATGCAGCAACAAAAGAAACAGTTTAACCATCGCAAACCATCAAGATTTGACCTTCATAAGTTGACACCCAATCTTCCAATAATTAGCATCAAAAACCATGCAAGTACAACAAATAGATTTAGACAACAAAGTTTATGCAGGAACTACATAAGTTTGAAGAGACATACGCCAATGCCAAAGCTAAAAGAAACATAGCAACTGATGCATTAATTGCAACTCGAACACAATTCAAAAGATGAAGCTGTTATCGAAGATGCCCTCATTTGAGACGTCATAAACAGAGAAGGCATTGCTGCTCCAAACCAATACATCTCAGGTATGTTCACATTTTCATGACTAGCATAGTCGATGATATTTGAACTAAAAGATGGTCTGCTGTGGTTCCTTTTCTTCTTTTCAGGGAATATATGCGTAGGAGAAAACTGTGCTAAGCATTGCATGTAATTCTGAAAGAAACTTGCATCTGGTTTTGGGCATCTTCGATATGTACGGTTGTTGGTGCTGCGAGGAAACAGCTTCCTTATGTTGGAGTACCAGCGGATCTTTATGGAGTTCTCAGTTCGGCCAGGAAGCTGTTTTGTAATCTCTGACCATTTGTTGCCCAACTCTGAATGAGCATTGATCAGTACTCTGTCCTCATGCTCGCTCCACGGATCTTTCTACGAGCGTTCACAGCAATTAAAATATATTATTATCGTTTTACAAGAAATTCTATGTGAATAAAAGGATTGTATATTGGTTGTGAACCTCACCTTGCTACTATGTAGTTAAATAAAAACATAGAATGAACAAAAGATATTTCATTATGCAAATAACAAAAACTATGATTTATGACCATGACAAATAGCATATACATCACATTAAGCAAATATTATGATAGGTCATAGGCTTAAAATAATAAAAACTATGATATCATATTTTTAACTGATCTACAAGAGCTATTTCATAAAAAATCAGCCATGAATCTTGATGTGTGTGCACGTGTGCGCGCGCGTGTGTGTACACATATGTACGTGCATATTGTATTGTCTGTGTTAATTTTAACAAGACAGAGCTTGGGTATGACCTTTTATTCCTCAGAAGGTCATGATATAGTTTGAGGTGAAAGCTTAACCGTTCTAACATTAGATTTTAAGACGTGGAACTATAATATGATGTTAAAATTGGGTGTTCAGATTGCCATAAAAGTACTTATCACCTTAAGTTTGAAGATGAGATGATGTAAATTATAATCAATTCAAGATAAAGCCCCTTGCCTCTGTAAAGTAATTCATGTATGTAAAAAATACAGATCATGGCGATTCTAAATTGAAGTGGCCATACAATATGGAATAGCAAAAAGTAAAAACTAAATAATTAAAATTAAACCTTAATGTCCGGCTGCAAACAATTGTACCATCTATCTCGGCATTGTTTCCCAGTTCGGAAGCCAAACAATTGAGCTATACGAGACCATTTCTTCACTCCATAACGGCTCACCAACTGAACTAACAATCTACAGAAGTATAAATAACCATCAGCATTAATTAAGTCAACATTAAGTTTGATAGTAATAATTAGATAACAAGGTATGTCAAAAAACAAAATACAAAACAAAATAAAAAAGCATAATTAAAAATAACACAGTAACCAGCAATGGAAAATGGATAAGTTAAGAATTTAACATGTTAAGTTGCATGGAAACCTGAAATAAAATTATAAATATCAAATATATCCTTAGAACATAAATAAAATCAATATTATGCATACGAATCTCATGAACTAATGTAACCTAACATGTGTGCTTGGGACACATTTTAACATTTCCCTTAAATTGATAGTCAAATTTCTTACTGATCTTCTTCAGCAGTCCACTGCCCTTTAACACATTTCTCTTATTGGCTTGATTAGCACTAGCTTCATTAACTTGCAAGTAACCGCCACTAATGTTAACACTGTGATCAAATAAAGAAATGGACTGCAAAACTCCATTTGATTTGCAGAAGAATAAATCTGAGGATAAACATCGTTGGCATGTGCCTGTCCAATCGTAAACTGATTGTTGACTTGCTCCATACTTTGCTGATTATTGTCGTAGAACGAGAACCCTACATTATTATGAAAGCTACCTATAGCTGCCCCAAGATTATTTCTAGCATTATTAACACCACTTGAATAAATCAAGCTGGCGTTGTTGCTCTGATCAAACGTAAGAGGACAAGAGCCGTTCCCTAAAATATTATGATTACAAGGATCATAATACATGGCGAGACTATGAAAACCCTTCGGCTGAACCACGGATTTTAGTGAAAAGGAGGCATCCATTGTATAACTTTGAAAGCATCTATCAAACTCCATTTGGCAAACGAAGAAGAAGAGGAAGAAAGGTGAGGAGTGAAGTGGATTTTGTCAGTAAGTATACTGAGTGCTGATTATACACTGCATTTTCACTGGGACCACATGCTTACAAAAGGATAGCCGTAGATTTCGAGTGAATCAAAAATGGGAGATTGTTAATGTATCGGCTATGTTTCCATTCTTGCTAAGTAAATGGCTCGTTGAGCATTCCGCCCAAGCTAAAGTAACAGACAAGCATCTTAATGGTTGATATTAATCACATTCCATCTCTGGATGATTTTGGGTCAAAGGGGTTGTTCAGTTATAAAATTAATGTCAAGGTATATGTAAAAATTATAAAATCAGAAAACGCTATTCATGCGGCGGGCTTTCGATGATTCTAAACGATCTTGAATTCATATACATGGTTGAATAACACTAATATCATATCAAAAAAAGGGGGGAAAACAACGCATTTCAAATTAAAAACATAGTTATTTTTGACACATGACATGCTGAAGCATAATTGACTTCATGAAGCCTTGGCGCACAGCACCGCAAACAACTTATTCCTTTCAAAAATACCGCCTTGTATTTTAAATAATGTTTACCATATTTCATAAGTATTTAAACAAGATTCGCTAAAAGATGTCCAACGATTTATTATCTTTTTTCAAAAGAACATAATCATTAAATATAAAATTTCAAGTACAAGTCATTTTCAAAGCCAAATTCAAAATGATAGAAGAGACTACTCATAATGTAGAAACTAAAACATAGGTTGATCAATGTCTGTGTTAATCTAGAAACTAAAACATAGGTTGATCAATGTCTGTGTTGTTCCTTAGCAAATCAAATACGATACGTAAAAGAACGTTGTATTTTAACTTATTATATCAAATAAATGGTTCGTTATTATTCATTTTGTCACGATTTGTCAAAAAAATAGTAGCCAATTTCCTAATAAATTTAATTAAATGAAAATTTCTTAATTTGATGAATAATGATTATTGTAAAAACACAAAATGTATGCACTTTCATTGTTATATTTGAAGTAAAACTATTGTATAATCATCTTATTATATTATATCATTGTGAGCTTAATCATTTGTTTAGTTATATTTCAAGTTAAAATCTTAGAAATATTGCTTAGAAATTAAATGTTAGTTATAAGTCCGAGGCCTTGGTACAGTGGTAAAACGCCAGGCTGTTGACGACAAGGTCGGCAGTTCGATCCCTGCCTCTGGCATATTAAACTGTGCGCCATGATGATTCTTGCAGACTTGTGTGCTGCCTACTTTGTAAATATAAGTACCCAGTTTCAAAAAAAAAAAAAAATGTTAGTTATAAGGTTATAGCTAAGTTTGTACATCTTAAGTGATAAAAAGTGGAAAATATCATATTTTCTTATATTTTCCTTCGTGTGGTGTTACTTTTATGGAAAAACCTATTGGAACGTAAAATGTAGACACAATTGGTAACACGGTGGATCTCCACCATTGGATTGCCTCATGATTTCCACCTTCCATTTGAGGACAAAAAAATCCAACGATCCAGATTTTGTATCACCAACTGTGTTTCATTTTATGTCCAAATAGCTAACCCCTATTTTCATATATTTTTTATGTTTTTTGTTACTATGACATGTTTATTTTATATTGCATTTTTTTAATATAATTTCAAATAGCTACTTTGTATATTTTGAACAGATCGAATCATAAAAGTCTATAATCTAAATCTTACATCAATTGGTCTCCATACAAATATTTCAAGTTAAAATCTTAGAAATATTGTTTAGCAATTAAATGTTAGTTATAAGGTTATAGTTAAGTTTGTACATCTTAAGTGATAAAAAGAAGAAAATACGATATTTTCTTATATTTTGCTTTGTGTGATGTTATTTTTATGGAAAAACCTATTGAAACGTAAAATATAGACACAATTGGTGACACGGTGGATCTCCACTATTGGATTGCCTCATGATGTCCACCTTCCATATGAGGACAAAAAAATCCAACGGTCCAGACTTTGTATCACCAATTGTGTTTCATGTTATGTCCAAACAGCTTGCCCTTATTTTCATATATTTTATTACGTTTTTTTGTTACTATGAAATGTTTGTTTTATATTGCATTTTTTTTAATGTCAAATAGCTACTTTGTATATTTTGACCAGATCGAATCAAAACAGTCTACAATCTAAATCTTACATCAATTGGTCTCAATATAAGCATAGTAAGATAAATCACTCGTTGATCATGTGATAAATACAATGAACATTAAATGTGCAATTTAATGATAAAAAGAACATTTGATTTGAGTTTTCTATGAAATAATTTTGCATTCCGCGAATTAGATACATGTGATAATAAATAAATAGATAAAAAATACTTTGAATAGGAAAAGTTTTCTGTAATTAATCCTCGGTTGGAGAAAAATAATTGTTGACCATTTTGATTAATAGCAAACATGTAATAACAATAAAATTGAGGGATAAACTATTAAATCTTATTGAGAAGGATAGTTGTATTTATTGCATGGAAAAAATTAGTATGAAGAGACTCAAAAAACAATCACGAATAACTATTCAACCGTCACAATCACGAATAACCATTCAATTAACTCACATTATTTTGTAAGTTAAATCACATTGTCATACAAAATGATGTTGCTCTTATTGAATGATATTTTCATCACATATCATCATCTCTCACGATCCTTTTGATGTTTATTTGGAACTGTTCCTTTTATCGTCCATGTCAGAAACTCGTAACATCAGCGATCATAAAATATTTGAGCTTTCTTTCTAAGCTTGGCTAAATTATCAAAACATTACATGTGCTTTTTGAACTTTTGTAATATGGTAAAGTGTTAACCTCGATGAGCTTATCATTTTTTTCTAAGATTGGTCATACCAAAGTGAATAATTCTCTTTAAATTTCATGTCTAAAAAATTGATAATTTGTTTATCGATGCATTAATGCAATGCTACACAAACACTTTTATATTTGAACACCTTATGCATTTAACATCTTCCATAAGTTTTACATTGGAAACTGACAAGTTTTAAGATTAAAGGTTCATCGAAACTTATTTCAGTATTATAAGGTATCATTATTATTTTTATGTTAGGACAACTTTAATCATCAAAATATAGCTGCGATCGTAATAAAATAGTGACAAGTCAAGATAAATGGCTATACAATCAATGGTTAAAATATTGGTAAATTTAGAGAAAAAGATGTATTGTAGGTTTACATATTACACGAGAAATACTATTGCTAACACTTGTAGGAATTACATATTTTGTTTATACCATCTTCTTTAAATAGCAGTTTATAATTATAATGATGTTTTCCTATATAGTGAGCATGATTCTCAATCTTATAAATTGATGACATGTACATTATCTAGTTCATTTGTCCTATATTTACAAAATTCTCATACTGTAAATATGTGAATGATTAATTTTAGTTACAACATTTCTATTATATAACAATTACTTTCTCATGATTGATGTCGCCCTAAAGTGGATGCAAAGAAAAATAGACAAGGTAGCCATATTTGCAAGCTTGCTCTATTTTGATGAACATATAATCTCTAGTTTATTAGTTTTAATCATTGTTTGAAATTTCGATCGGTACGTAGGAATTCCGTCTGTTCTACTTCGGTTTCGATGATGATCAGACCAGAAGTCGATTAATAATCTGGATCCGAGCATGGTAATTAAATAAAAATGATTTATATGTTAAATATACAAATACCACCAGGGGGAGCAGACCATAGTTTTCATCTATTATTTGTGGGCTATGTTTTCTTAAATCACTACGATGGTTTTTAGGTTAGGAATGAGAAACATTGCAGAGTGCTAATGGGTTTAGGCCTACTGGTTGATGTACTTTGATGCACTGGACTTTATTTTTGTATCGTGTGTTTTTATCTAAGACTATTTTAAAACCCATTCAAGAAAAAGCCTAAGCTGACTAGAAGTAATAATAACTACAACCATAAAATTGTCATAATTAACTATTTATTAATGTAGTTATATATAAAAAGTTTCGAAGAGTGATAAAATCCGAAATCAGAACTGACACGGCAATTTCGGAATTTTTGAAAAAAACCAATATTCTAAAATTTTCAGATGATCGAAATGGAATCGAAAACTGGAATTTTAAACCTTGGTTTTGATGAATAGGAGAAGATTCAAAATGTTGTACACAACAATAATATGGTTTAGACCTAAACTTTAAAAGCCTGAAGCTGTGATTATTGTGTCTGCAACAAACAGGTTTTCAACCTTATAGACATGGTATTCTACAAATATTCAGTTTGATTAACCAGTAAACACGGTTAAGTACAAACATTTACATAATACAAATGTTGAAAAAACATATGAAACGTGCTCGCTATTCAACGAAGTTTAGACAAAAGGTTGATCGTGCAGTTTATATTAGATCCCGCATTTTTGAGTTTTGATGACACAACTATACATCTCTATTATATTATGCAAGTTAATCCTTACAAGATATTTCAACAACAAAGGGCGAATAACTGTAGAGCTCAAGCAATGAAGATCAACTATCAAAAGAATCGTCGTCATAGTAAGTCTAGAAAAATTGTACAATATCCTTTGATTGTTTACACACGGATATTTTTTATTAAAGATTAAAATAAATCTTCAAACTCAAAGTTTTAACCAAGATTATTTTTGCATTTTGCCATCAGTCAGAATTCTAAACCAATTATTCAAACGTCTAAGTAAACTAATTTTGGCTTATAAACTCTCGAGATAAAACCCTATAAAAAACTCAGAAGTCTGGTTTATTTTTTCGGATGTTTAAACTATAAACATTTATTATGTTTGAAACCATTTAGACGTCTGATTTGTATGATTAAACGTCTGATGATGGTATCAGACGTTTCATCAGACGTTTGATCAGACCAACCAGACGTTTGAATCAAGTCCTACTTCAACTATTTTCTTTCTAAAAATGTGCAGACGTTTGAGCTATTAAACCAAACGCCTGACTTTACGCTAAATTATTTTTATATTTAATGTTCAGACGACCGAACCTATAAGCCACTTGGACCTCTTGCATCAAAACTGAATTACTTAATCACTTGGACAATGGTATTTGTCGAATGATCGTAATCTTTCAGCATAACTTTTCTACGCTATAAATGTAAGGCTGGATTCATTTTTCGATTTCATCTTTCTTGCTCTCAAATTCTCAAATCTTTACTACTCCTTTTAAAATCTAAAGTGCTTTAAACTATTATTTGTTTCTTATATTTCTGCACGTTCACTGCATAATCATCAAAGAATATGATAGGAAGGATGTACTCAAACTAGACTTATCCATGTTGTGAAGAATACTGTGAAGTCTGCAAGCAAAGCTTTTGCTTTAAAGTGGTGTGAAGTCCTATTCGGATGCTTAGGCAGTTGTAAACATGTTTCTTAGAGTGAATGAGGATTGTTGATAGTGAAATTTCTATGAAGAGCTTAGGGACTGGACGTAGGATTAAAGGTCCGAACCAGTATGAAAATTCTGATGTGATCGTATCTTACTTATTTATTTATCTGCACATTTATCTCAAGTTAGAATTAATTCATATTACTCTAGATCCTTTAGAATTTCATTTTACAATAAAGAAATGTTATTTTGAGTTGTAATGTTACGTGTTTCGTTAATGTATCGAAAGAAAAATGAAGTTAAAATGCAATATCAAAATTTCAATGGAGAAGATGAATACATCTTATATTTATGAAGAGATATAATGATTGAGCTTAAGGAGCATTAATGTCTCAAGTCATGTGTTTTTGTGCAGGTGTGTGTATGTATGTATAATAATGTATGTATATATGTTTATGTAGACATACATAAATGTATGTATGTACATAAGTATACATACATATATGTACGTATGTAGCATATGAAATTTTTTAGTGTTCTAATTTTGTCAAGGAACAACTACAGCCAGTGGTACAAGAATTGTTTCGGAAAATTTCAGAAGGTTCGTTTTGATTTCGAATTTTAATATCTTTTTCGTATGAGAATATAATAATTAATGTTGTAGAAAAATGCAAAATATAAAATAAGTTAACATAGATTAAGCTTAAATCTTGATCCTAGTCTAAGTCAGTCTGTGTAAACTTAAACATAAACTAAACTAAATTCAAACCAACAAGCCCGTCTATTAATATAATTAATTTTAGCTCAGCCCAAAACATTTCAATCTAATTATCTCAAACCTGACCCACTTTGTAACAACAAATCTTCATTTTATTATCTTTGACCCTAGTTTCAATCCATAATAGAACATGGAATGAAGAAGAAGACTCATTTTGCCGATGCTCGATTAGGGAAGGTTGCTCAAATGTAATGCAGGATTTTAGGAGAAATACTCAAATGCATGACAATCTCAAATTTGAAATCCATAAGCTTGAATAAGCTTTAATTCTCAATTTTGTTGTTTCTTATTATTTTATTTGAATTTTGCTTCATTTAACCTATCCCCACCATCAAAAGTAAATCCAAATTTTCCTGAGATTTTTTTATTGTCTTATTCAACGGGGATATGTTTTTGACCTAATTTAGTCAGGTGATGGTCGGAACCGAACCGAAATGGCCGAAATCTTGGGGTTCCAGCCGAAACCTCTTGTTGTGGTTTAAATCCCAACTTTTACTATAAAAGATCAAATAAATTTAATCAAAATCATATTTGTAACAACCCGCATATTTAACGATTATATATTTAAATGTTTTTATTTAAATATAGCGTCGTTAGTCGGATTTTTGGGTCCGAAATGCTACTTTTTGCAAACGGCCGAATTGGAACTCGAAACCACCTTCATTGGTTTCAAAATGGCGTTTGCGATCTTTTTTAGTATAATCTTTGATATGTTTGGAGTAAGTGAAATTTTGCCTACTTTTTCTACTTGGGCTTGAGTTTGAGTTCAGCCCAATCTCCACTTAACCCTCTAGCTTAGCCCCTTCTCTTCATTCATCTCCATTTCATTTCACTTCTCAAGCAAAAACTGAAATGGTGGAAGGGAAGAGGAAATAGAAATTGCAAGCCCTAATTCCATTTGCAAACTCCAAATTCTTGCTCCAAAATCAAAGAGAAGCCATTGGTAAGCTCTTCTTCATCTTCTCCAACTCTTCTCCTCTTCAATTTCAGAAAATTTCCTAAACCTAAATTGGAAAATATGTGTTTTATTCTTAGATTGAAGCTTGTTGAGTTGAAGTAGTGTGTGGTTGGTCTTCTCCTTAATATTGAGCTTCATCTTCGTTGTTTTTGGGTAAAAGGTGAGTTTTGAACTCACATCTACTTCTTTTGATATCATTGATGTTAGGCATGAATTCCTAACAATTGTTCATATGTTCTTTTGCTTTTGATTTGGGTTGATTCGGTGAAATTGCCAAATTATGATTTTTGAAGCCAAATCTTTGAAAATCCTTATATGGATGATGTTTATGTTGTTCGGAGTATTTGGGTGTGTCGTCAAGGTTGGGTAGTCGTTTGACGTAAGCCCATAATCAACACGCATCTGATTGCTTTCGATTTATTTGGCCATAGTTGGCCTAGGTTCAGGAAATGCTCGAACATTGAGTTTCAGACGTCTGAAACCCTTATTTCAGACGTCTGAATATTGTTCTGGGGAACATTTTCATCCGCAGATTCAGACGTCTGAAAATTATATTCCAGACGTCTGAATTGGCTAGTTTTCAACCAGAAAGGAAATAGGCCAAAATATGCCTATTTTAGACGTCTGGAAGTATGGATTCAGACGTCTGAATTCTGTTTTGAAAAACAAATTGATTTCCAGATTCAGACGTCTGAATCTCTTGTTTCAGACGTCTGAATATGCTGTTTTTGGCCAATTTGCCTTGTTCGTTTAATTTTTCAAATTTGATCGACGCTTGTTGATTCCGATTAGTTGTTTATGCATATTTGACTTTGATAATTTCTTTTTGACTTCATTCACGGGTTTTATAAATGATTTCTTCAAATCGCATTTAAAAGCTCGTTTCTCCAATTTATAAATTCTATTTAAAACACACACTGTTTCGCACTTCGAGCGAAGTGGAAGGATGATTAAATGGTTGGGCAAAACACGGACCATGAATCTGTGCGTTTATCTTTCCGATTAGTCCCCGACCTATTCGGTTGATTGTTTTGACCTTTGTGTTTGGTTTACCGATGATATGAGGTGAACTTTGTACTGCTTTGAGTGTGAAATTAACTAACGGATAGTAAACCGTTTAGTGCGAACGAGTGGTTATGGGACCCACGTTACCACTTTTCGGGTTCCTTTTTTAGAGTTATGACACATTCCGCCAGTTAGTGGTGTCCAGTACTGGGCCTTCGGACCTTCACCACTACGGTTTGTTGCCTTCGGGTTTGTGCCTTCGGGTTTGTTGCCCTTTAGTATCGCTTTCGATGTTGGTCGTTATGAGCCGCATGGGTGATATTGGGTTGCCCTTTAGTATCGCTTTCGATGTTGGTCGTTATGAGCCGCATGGGTGATATTGGGTTTGGAGTCTTCGGGCTCATGGATCCTTGTTTATACAGTACTGAGCTTGAGCAATTTTCTGATGTTCCATTGATATATATATTCCCTTGGTATCGCCCGTCGGTGTTGGTCTTTTTGAGCCGCATGATGTATAACGATTACGTTGTGGAACTTGTATACCTTATGGGTATTTGTTATTTGCCTTTTTGCTTAATTTGGAATAATTGTATCCTTTGTTTATCTATGTCGCCGATGATATGAGGCTTGTTCTATATGACTCATCTTTTGTTGATGATTGTGTTATCTCCTTTGGAGATAATTGTTATACTTTGTAACCTTGCAGGTTTATTGTTGTTCAGTTTATCTAACTGATTTGTTTAGCTAGACTGACCCGTGTATCTTATACTCGGGTCAGACCGAGATGTTTCAGGTTAGGTGCGTTTGGATTTAGCCTATTTTGCTTCCGCATGGACTACTCCGCTAGCTTCTTTTTGTCATAACTTTTTGTGTAGTCCCATTTTGTAATAATTCTGATATGTATTCTATTTATTCGTCTGTATATTGTGGTCTGCTATACCACTTGACTTGTATTGTTTTGTAAACTCTGTTATGTATCTGTATATGTGTATACGATGATCTACTGTTCTGTGATGTATATTACATTTGAGTTGTTATATTCTGTTCTGATAGATCCAACCACCTATGGTTTTGTTTTGAGTATTCATGGGGTATGTCGACCTTATTGTTACGTCTATGTCGATGTATTCAATAGATAGTTAGAGCAAGGCTATAAATGGTCGCTCCCAACCAGCCTTATTCTCCGTGTTAGTTGACGGCATTACCTTGTAGTGTCCTTGGCTAGCGTGGGTATAGAGGTGGGGCGTCACAGCGTGGTATCAGAGCTGAGTTCAGAACAAAATATGATAAACACAGAATAGATGCACATATTATGGTACATCAAAGCGTACAAGTGATACAAATCTTTGAATCATTGTGTCTCTTTATTCCATCAAGGTTAGATAGAGTTTGGGAATACGTCGAGGAATGCATTTTATTCCGTAGTATTCCATATTGCAATATCTACCTTGTGAATAATCTTGTTCTTATCTTACCTTCAGCGTATGGCTGGAAGAGGCAGGGGACGACGTTCGGATGCTGGGCAATCCAGTGGCTCACATCCGGATGGTGTTTATATGTCTGCTGATCAGTTTTTGAAGTTGTTTAGGAGCACTCAGCCTCCAGTTCCTCCTCGAGTGTCTCCACCTCGCAAGTCTGCCTTTGCACGTCAGTGCAGTGATTTTGCTCATCTTGGAGGAAAGCCGTTTAAAGGCTCTGAATCCGTTCTTGAAGTCCAAGCTTGGTTTCGCACGTGCGAGCGTATCTTCTCTCGTATGGATCTTTCTGATCATGATAGAGTTCTTGTAACTTCTAGCTTATTACAAGAGCGTGCTCTTGATTGGTATGAGCTTCTTGTAGCCGAGATTGATGAGTCTACTCTTTCTTGGACTCAGTTTCGGGAGCGATTTGAACTCAAGTTCGTTCCTGAATCTGAAAATCTTTTATTGACCCGTCGCTTTCTTGAGTTGAAGCAAGGGAAATCTTCTGTTTCTGAGTATGTTGCATCATTCGAGGCTTTATCTAAGTATGGTCTTGAATTCATCAGCACTTCTTATAAGAAGATTTGAAGTTTGTTTCTGGTCTTAAGAAATATCTTAAGAAATCTTTGTTGCTCCAACTTAAACTTTCTTTTGAGGAGTTGGTTGATTCGGCACTTCATCTCGAGACCGTCGAGAAGGAGTGTGATAGTGATGTGGATGTTGAGGTTTCCAAGAACCCCACCAAGAGGCGTTTCCAATTCAGAAGTCCAGGTCTTTTCCTTCTAAGAAGAAGAAGAATGGTGGTCCTAGTTCTCAGCCTCAGTCTTCCGGAACACCTTTCGTTCGAAAGTGTTTCAATTGTGGTTCTCCGGATCATGTTATTCGAGCTTGTCCTAAGCCTCTCTTCTGCCGTTATTGCAAGAAGGAAGGTCATCATATTTCAGCTTGCCCTACTGTTCCGGCTGGTGCTAAGTCTAGCAATCTTTATGATACCAAGGCTTCTAAAGGTCCTTCTCAACCCAAAGGTATATCTCCATCCATTTTGGAAGGTTCTATTTTATTTCAGGATCATAGTATACGAGTTTTTTTCGATACGGGTGCTTTACATTCTTTCGTATCGAAGAAGCTCGTCGATGATTTATCTTTGGATGTTTCTTGTATGATTACTTTTTTAAGGATTGTGAATCCTATTAGGGGATCTGCGACCCTTAGTTTGCTTTGTGATGATGTTGAGATTGTTTTGTGTGGTTTTTCTTTTCGTGCGAATCTGTACGTTATTTCTTGTCTGGGATTTGATATGATTTTGGGTATGAACTGGCTAGTGAGATATGATGCCAGGATTATTTGTTCGGAGAGAATTATATATCTTCGACATCCGGATTCGCCTACTCAGTTATCTCTTATTCTTCGGGATGTGGATAATTCCGAAATGGCTTTATATTCTCTTGACTCGCGAGATGATAATGATATATCTCGTATTTCCATTGCTTGTGACTTTTCTGATGTTTTTGAACCTGTTTTGGATTTGCCACTCAAGCGGGCAATTGAGTTCCGCATTGATCTCCTTCCAAGCGCGCAGCCAGTTAGTCGTCCTCCTACGAGGATGTCTATAAGGGAAAATGAGAAACTCAAGAAGCAGCTTTTAGAGCTTGAGTCCAAGCAGTTGATTCAGTCCAGTTTTTCTCCGTGGGGATCCGCGGTTGTCTTTGTGAGGAAGTCTGATGGAACTCTTAGGCTTTGCATTGACTATCGCAAAACGAGTTGACCATTAGGAATAGGTATCTATTGCCTAGGATCGATGATATGTTCGATCTATTGAGTGGTGCTAAGGTCTTTTCTCAGCTAGACCTTGCCACAGGTTTTCATCAGTTACGAGTCGCGGAGGATAGCATACCTCTTACCGCTTTCCACACTCGTTATGGTTCTTTTGAGTGGCTCGTTATGCCGTTCGGTTTGACGAACGCTCCTGCTTTCTTTGTTGATCTCATGAATCGGGTATTCCGGGAATATCTCGATAAGTTCGTCCTTGTCTTCATTGATGATATCCTTATTTATTCTAAGTCTGAAGCTGAGCATGCTAATCACTTGAGAATTATCTTGAGTACCCTCCGTCATCATCAGCTTAGAGCCAAATTCTCCAAGTGCCGCTATTGGGAGAATAAGGTTAAGTTCTTAGGCCATGTTGTATCTTCCGATGGCATTTCTGTCGATCCCTCAAAGATCGAAGTCATCCAGAATTGGAAGAGGCCTGATAATGTGCATGAGATTCGTAGTTTCCTTAGATTGGTGGGTTATTACCGTCGGTTCATTAAGGATTTTTCTCGTGTTGTGCTTCCTCTCACTTGCCTTACTCGGAAAGGCATTCGTTTTGATTGTCCGACAAGTGTGAGGCTTCCTTTCTGAAGTTGAAGGAACTTCTCACTAATGCTCCTATTCTTGTGGTTCCCGAAGGGAATCATGATCTTGTTGTCTACACTGATGTTTGTGGTAGTGGTCTCGGTGCTATTCTTATGCAGAAAGATCGGATATTTGCTTATGCTTCTAGGCAACTGCGTCCGAATGAAGTTCGCTATGCCACTCATGATCTTGAGTTAGCCGCCGTTGTTTTCGCCTTGAAGATTTGGCGACACTATTTATTGGGCGAGTGCTTCATTCTCTATACCTATCATAAATCTTTGAAGTATTTGTTTACTCAGAAGGAACTCAATATGAGACAACAGCGTTGGCTCGAGTTTCTTGCTTCCTATGACTTTGATATCCAATATACCCCTGGTAAGGGTAATCGTGTTGCAGATGCGCTTAGTCGCAAACATTCGGCTGTTATTTCTATGATGCTTGCCGAATGGGATGTTCTTGAGACTCTATCTTTTTGTGAAATTTGTGATCGAGGTTCATCTTCTGATTCTCCTATTTTATTATTTAGTTTGGGAGCTCGATCTATTTTATTGGATCGTATTGCCGATGCCCAGCGGCGTGATCCTGATTTGTTGCATCTTATTCAGCTTTGTAAGTCTGAATCTTGTGATGAGGCGTTGCGGGATTTTAGTATTGATTCTCATGGGTGTCTTCGTAAGAAGAACCGTTTTTTTGTGCCTTCTGATCTTGCGCTTAGGCATGACATTCTTGATGACTATCACCGTTCTAAGTATACTATTCATCCCGGTAGTAGTAAGATGTATGCCATATGCATCGTCTTTATTATTGGGAAGGCATGAAACGCGATGTGGCGAGTTATGTGAGTGATTGCATAACTTGTCAGCGTTTTAAGGCCGAGCATCAGCGTCCTTCTGGTCTTCTTCAGCCTCTTGAGATTCCATTGTGGAAATGGGATCAGATTTCTATGGATTTCATTGACCTACCTCGTTCGAGATCTGGCCATTCTAGCATTTGGGTTATTGTTGATCGCCTCACCAAGTCTGCTCATTTTGTCCCTATTAAGTCTAATAGGACTGCTTCGCATTTGGCTAAGTTATATGTCAAGGAAATCGTGAGACTTCACGGTGTTCCTAGTTCTATTGTGAGTGATCGTGATACTTTATTCACGAGTCACTTTTGGAAGGGTCTTCAGCAAGCTTTGGGAACAAAGCTTAATTTTTCTACAGCTTATCATCCGCAGTCTGATGGACAGACTGAACGGCTGAATCGTATCTTGGAAGATCTTCTCCGTTTTTATATTTTTGATTTTGGTGGAAGTTGGGAGGATCACCTACCTCTTGTAGAGTTCTCCTACAACAATAGTTTTCAGTCTAGTATCGGTATGGCTCCTTTCGAAGCCTTATACGGAAGGCCATGTCGATCACCTTCTTGCTGGTTAGAATCTGGAGAAAAGCTTATTCTTGGCCCGGATTTTGTTCGTGATTCTTCCGAGAAAATTGATCTTATTCGGTTGAGAATGAAAGAGTCACAGAGTCGCCAGAAATCCTACGCTGACAACCGTAGGAAGCCTATCGAGTTCTCGATTGGTGATCTTGTTTTTATTCGTGTTTCTCCTTTGAAGGGGGTTATGCGTTTCAGTACGACTGGAAAATTGGCTCCTCGTTATATAGGACCATTTTCTATTTCTGAACGTATTGGCCCTGTGGCTTATAGAGTTTCACTTCCATCTCATTTATCTGGCATTCATGACGTATTTCACGTCTCGCAACTTCGGAAGTGTATTCGGGAGTCGGATTCTGTTATTACCTCTCCTGATTTGCAAGAGCTTGAGGTCTCACCGGACTTATCTATTGTACAGAAACCTATTCGCGTGCTTGACACGGAGGTGCGACACCTTCGAAACAAGAACGTGCCGCTCGTTAAGGTTCAATGGTCCGCTAATCCCAGTGACTGTACTTGGGAAACCAGAGAGTTTATCGAGCGCTCTTATCCAGGGTTTCTATCTTAGCTCGAGAACGGTGAGTTTATCTTTTCATCTCCAGCTTATTCTCTTTTCTTTTGAATGTTGTATGTATGTAGTTGTTACAAATATCGTCTCTAGGAATTGCGGGGACGCAATTTTGTAAGGAGGAAAGATATGTAACAACCCGCATATTTAACGATTATATATTTAAATATTTTTATTTAAATATAGCATCGTTAGTCGATTTTTGGGTCCGAAATGCTACTTTTTGCAAACGGCCGAATTGGAACTTGAAACCACCTTCATTGGTTCCAAAATGGCGTTTGCGATCTTTTTTAGTATAATCTTTGATATGTTTGGAGTAAGTGAAATTTTGGCTACCTTTTCTACTTGGGCTTGAGTTTGGGTTCAGCCCAATCTCCACTTAACCCTCTAGCTTAGCCCCTTCTCTTCATTCATCTCCATTTCATTTTACTTCTCAAGCAAAAACTGAAATGGTGGAAGGGAAGAGGAAATAAAAATTGCAAGCCCTAATTCCATTTGCAAACTCCAAATTCTTGCTCCAAAATCAAAGAGAACCATTGGTAAGCTCTTCTTCATCTTCTCCAACTCTTCTCCTCTTCAATTTCAGAAAATTTCCTAAACCTAAATTTGGAAATATGTGTTTTATTCTTAGATTGAAGCTTGTTGAGTTGAAGTAGTGTGTGGTTGGTCTTCTCCTTGATATTAAGCTTCATCTTCGTTGTTTTTGGGTAAAAGGTGAGTTTTGAACTCACATCTACTTCTTTTGATATCATTGATGTTAGGCATGAATTCCTAACAATTGTTCATATGTTCTTTTGCTTTTGATTTGGGTTGATTCAGCGAAATTGCCAAATTATGATTTTTGAAGCCAAATCTTTGAAAATCCTTATATGGATGATGTTTATGTTGTTCGGAGTGTTTGGGTGTGTCGTCAAGGTTGGGTAGTCGTTTGACGTAAGCCCATAATCAACACGCATCCGATTGCTTTCGATTTGTTTGGCCATAGTTGGCCTAGGTTCAGGAAATGCCTGAACATTGAGTTTCAGACGTCTGAAACCCTTATTTCAGACGTCTGAATATTGTTCTGGGGAACATTTTCATCCCCAAATTCAGACGTCTGAAAATTATATTCCAGACGTCTGAATTGGCTATTTTTCAACCAGAAAGGAAATAGGCCAAAATATGTCTATTTCAGACGTCTGAAAGTATGGATTCAGACGTCTGAATTCTGTTTTGGAAAACAAATTGATTTCCAGATTCAGACGTCTGAATCCCTTCTTTCAAACGTCTGAATATGCTGTTTTTGGCCAATTTGCCTTGTTCGTTTAATTTTCCAAATTTGATCGACGCTTGTTGATTTCGATTAGTTGTTTATGCATATTTGACCTTGATAATTCCTTTTTGACTTCATTCACGGGTTTTATAAATGATTTCTTCAAATCGCATTTAAAAGCTCGTTTCTCTAATTTATAAATTCTATTTAAAACACACACTGTTTCGCACTTCGAGCGAAGTGGAAAGGTGATTAAATGGTTGGGCAAAACACGGACCATGAATCTGTGTGTTTATCTTTCCGATTAGTCCCCGACCTATTCGGTTGATTGTTTTGACCTTTGTGTTTGGTTTACTGATGATATGAGGTGAACTTTGTACTGCTTTGAGTGTGAAATTAACTAACGGATAGTAAACCGTTTAGTGCGAACGTGTGGTTATGGGACTCACGTTACCACTTTTCGGATTCCTTTTTGAGAGTTATGACACATTCCGCCGGTTAGTGGTGTCCAGTACTGGGCCTTCGGACCTTCACCACTACGGTTTGTTGCCTTCGGGTATGTGCCTTCGGGTTTGTGCCTTCCGGTTTGTTGTCATTTAGTATCGCTTCCGATGTTGGTCGTTATGAGCCGCATGGGTGATATTGGGTTGCCCTTTAGTATCGCTTCCGATGTTAGTCGTTATGAGCCGCATGGGTGATATTGGGTTTGGAGTCTTCGGGCTCATGGATTCTTGTTTATACAGTACTGAGCTCGAGCAATTTTCTGATGTTCCATTGATATGTATATTCCCTTGGTATCGCCCGTCGGTGTTGGTCTTTTTGAGCCGCATGATGTATAACGATTACCTTGTGGAACTTGTATACCTTATGGGTTTTTTTATTTGCCTTTTGGCTTGATTTGGGATAATTGTATCCTTTGTTTATCTATGTCGCCGATGATATGAGGCTTGTTCTATATGACTCATCTTTTGTTGATGATTGTGTTATCTCCTTTGGAGATAATTGTTATACTTTGTAACCTTGCAGGTTTATTGTTATTCAGTTTATCTAACTGATTTGTTTAGCTAGACTGACCCGTGTATCTTATACTCGGGTCAGACCGAGATGTTTCAGGTTAGGTGCGTTTGGACTTAGACTATTTTGCTTCCGCATGGACTACTCCGCTAGCTTCTTTTTGTCATAGCTTTTTGTGTAGTCCAATTTTGTAGTAACTCTGATATGTATTCTATTGACTCGTCTGTATATTGTGGTCTGCTATACCACTTGACTTGTATTGTTTTGTAAACTCTGTTATGTATCTGTATATGTGTATATGATGATCTACTGTTCTGTGATGTATATTACATTTGAGTTATTATATTCTGTTCTGATAGATCCAACCACCTATGGTTTTGTTTTGAGTATTCATTGGGTATGTCGACCTTATTGTTACGTCTATGTCGATGTATTCAATAGATAGTTAGAGCAAGGCTATAGATGGTCGCTCCCAACCAGCCTTATTCTCCGTGTTAGTTGACGGCATTACCTTGTAGTGTCCTTGGCTAGCGTGGGTATAGAGGTGGGGCGTCACAATATTGATATTTATTATCTATAAGTTAATCATTAAATGTTTTTTTTATTTGTTAGGTTTGAGGTATCACAGCGATATGATGAAGAAATAAGCTTAGTGATATCAATATCTATAATCCAAGCACAAGATGACAAATATTTTATAATACGTTTTGTCAAAAATTGTTAGCAATGACTCATGGAATTAATGTGCATGGTTCAAGGGTGAAAATGAAATTCCATTCTTACTTGCTACAAAACCATATTACATATTAAAATTCTGATTATTTCTTTACTAGAGCAAATGTTAGTGTAACATCTTCAAATTGTATATAATGTTTGTTAAAGATATGGCTCTAGAAATTGAATGATTGTAAATTGATAAGACAACGCTCTTTGTAAAATTGTTTTTTGATTATAACCATATATAGAAAGTGACAGTTTTGAATCTTTGGGAAAGCAGATCCATACAATATTTGCACCTATTTTCATTATTAGCACACATAATACATATCTCTACTACTAATAATAAAAATTCGTTGAACTAATTTACTCGGTGTCTTTTTGAAATTCCAAAAATACCATTGCTTTACGTTTACATATTTACGCTCAAACAAAATATCAACGTATACGATAACACAAACAGTCCGTACACAAACAGCCCGTGTGCAAAGCACGGGCCCATATATTTATTAGTATATGTGCTCCTGTGTATGTAAAGTGTAAATCAAATTAATTTAAATAGAGAACAAGTAATCTGATGTTTAACTAGATGGTCCAAGAGGCCGATGTTATGAGGTCCGACCTCAATAAGTCAATGGAAAATTCCTTCAAAATACACAATTCAATGATGTCTATTAATTATAAATTGTGTATTCGAATGCACATACATCAAATTTCATGAGATTTTAAATCACTAACGTGGTCGTCCAGTAGGCTTTGAACATTTAAGCAAATCCTACAAATTGCAAAAAACAACTTCAGAAGTCAAAGAAGGGATTGGGTCAAAAATGGAAACAAGAAAATACAACCATTTTAAAAAGCTCAACGTTGGATGAGCGTGCTTTTGATATAAGGAAATATGATTCATGCTTTTATGAAAGCTACAAATGTTTTTAAATATTTGTTAGACTTTGCATATCTTATAGTTTTTTTTCACTTAAAGCTGAAAGTACAAATAATATCCAACATTCAATGCGGACAAACTGTTCAAATAAATTATCATACAAACATTATTTTCTATAATGCAAAAAATACAGAACCTAATGGTAAGAAATACTGTACACAAGATAAACTTATTTTAAAGTTTTATCCTTTTTTGTTCCATAGAAAATTTTTGTTCCACATAAAATCTTCTCATCTATTTAAAATCGTTCTCTCAATGAATTTTCAAATAAGAAATGTCAAATTACAACTTTTAGACTTAAATAAAAACATCTGTTTCCTACTGTATTGTGACGACCCGGAATTTTCTGGATGTTTGAATTTGGAATATTTAATTGATTTTAAATATTTAATAGATTGTTTCTAACTAGAATTTCAAATATCACTATTTATTGAATAATTTAAATATTGAATAAATAATTGGAATGGGAAAAATTGTTGAATCTGAAATTTCAGGCTTGTTAAAAATAAATTGGAAGTTTATAAAATTTATAATAGTGATACTAGAGATAAAGATGTGTTAAAACTAAATTTGAAAGTAATTTGTTCAGTTTTAAAATATATTGTTTAAAACTGATATTTAAAAATAACCTTCGGAGGCACAGTCTCGGAATTCGACGAAACCAGTTCCATTGGATCCGTAATAGTGTATTATTACCGTATTTCAATTTTCGTAGTGTTTGGAGTTATCGTGTAAGCATCGGTTCGTAAACGCGCAGAATTTTTATCGAAAATTTAATTTAATAACTGAGTTCAAAAGCTATATTCTCCATACGATCGAATTAGGACTCGAACTTTTTCCATTGTGCTCGAAATAGGGGTTTAACATTATAAACGCCTAGCGGCACACTTCGATTGGAAGTCAAAATATTAAGTCACGATTTCGTGACTATTCAAATTTTAAATTTAAAACCCTATATATTGGCTAGTCAAAATTTATTTGCATCAGTTTCGTTTTTACCAATATATCATCCTAACACATGTACAAAAGGAAACAATATCTCCACATTTGTCAAGCATGCATATAATTTAAACCACGTTGCATTCATATGAAATTAAAAAAAAACATAAACGAAGGAAATAGCAGAGCGATTCCCTTCTCTTCTTCAAACAAAACCCCTTCCTGTTCTATTTAGAATGAATAGCAAACGAAAAAAATTATATTAAAAGAGGGAAGAACGAAAACCCATTTCCAGTTTTCCTCTTTCAAATCGAAGTAAATTTCGATTGTGATCAATCGCGCTTCGAAATTTAAATAGAGGCCGCAGAACTTCTCAATCGAATCAGATTGATCGAGATGCTGGCATCGGCCATTGACGTGCGCGCGAGGTGGTTTCGAGAGGCAAGTAGGGTTGTGGAAGCAGTGGCGAAGCTGCTGCATGCTTGGATAGTTGCAGATGCTCGAGGGGGTCGTGTGATACTGATATGAACATATTTTTGCCCTGTTATATGAATATATTTATGCTTACTGATATGAACAGTGTTAACTAGAGTATATATATTTTTGCCCTGTTATAAAACAAATGATTTGGTCTGAGGAAAAAAAATTATATAATAAAAATATACACACATATACATGTTTTAAATTTAATATATACATAAATAAATAGTAAATACATATGTGCATACAAGATTTTGAAAAATATAAAGATTTATATAAAAGTTAGATTTTTAAAACTTATATTGATTATTTTTGGGCAGTTTGGAAATAAAATAAATTAGGCATACATATATACATTTTTACTTGCTAGTTTAAATTTAAATTATTATTTTAAAATCAAATCATGTGTTAATTAAATGGTAAATTAGTCATTTGATTAGTTTAAATATTAATAAATCATGTAATGTTATACAAGGTCTCAAAGCGTGAAGAAAACAAGTTGAGATAGAAAGTGGATTGCAAACAATAAAATCAAAGGTGAGTTAATCTCACTCGTCTGGATTTATTTAAATTTAAATAGTTAAATTTAAAATTGTTGATTGTGTGCTTGAATGATAATTATTATCAGTTATATTGGATTAGACCCTATGCGCCACATAATAGCGGATGATATTATCGCCTCGTTTGGATCGACTTAAATAAGTTGCTTTTTTGCTTTTTGAAAGACAAAACGAATAGGTTTTGGCTTGCAAAAAGCAAAAAAACGACTTATATAAGTCGATCCAAACGAGCCCTATATTAAACCCATATACCACGATATTACACCTCGAAGTGTAATTGGTATTATATATGTATTTGGAGTGATTGATTTCCTGCATTATATAGCCGATGAGACCCTATGCGCCGCATACTAGCAGATGATATTATATAATCTCATATACCGCGATATTCCACCTCGAAGTGGAATTGGTATTTTATATTGTGCTAACATCTGTGGATTTAGGGAAACGGGTTGGAGGGATCCAACTGGATTCCTCAAAATAGTTAAATTTGTTTAAATATTATGTGTTATGATTTATTGGATAAATCTGTGATAAATTACATTGGTAATTTGAAATAATGGATGTCATGGTTTGGTTGAATATATGTGGGTATACTGTGTTACCAAAAATATATAGATTGGATTTTTGAAAAGAAAATAAAAAGAGAGCGAATCTGTAAGTAAAGTGATTTTAGAGAATTTGGGATAAACTGAAGAATGAATGAGAGAAAGAAAAAAAGATAAAAGGGGATTTTTAAATTTTAATAAATAGATTCCGAGTATGGGAAAGGAGATTTTGAATAAAAAGGGGAAGTAATGAATTTTAAAACCTAAGTGATATTATTTAAAGAGATAAAGAATTTATTTTGAAATTCAAAGTTTAAATTTATTGGAAAGGAATTTGGAAAACTATGAAATTGGTAATTTCAGATAAGGTTTTTAAATTATAATTAAGAAGTAAAAATCTAAGGTTAATGGGTTTTTGAAATAAATTGTGTAAGTAAAAGAATTTATTTTAAAAATGAAGTAAATTTTGGAAATCAATTTTGAAAATTGATTTAGTATTTGAAACTGTGTTTTGGAAGAAAGTTAAAGACTATGGATTTATAAATGGGTTTATAAAGTGAAACAAGATATCAGTGGATATTTGAGAATATAAATTCACAGTGGGAATTTATAAAGGAATGGGTAAATTGTTTTAAAAATAAACAGTGGTTTATTTTTAAAATGTATGGAAATGGAAAGTGTATTTCCCTGAAAAGCCAAGTATATTTTAAAAGGAGACTTTTTATAAGTTAAAGTCTTTAAAAATTTGTTTTAAAGAAATGTTTAGAATATTTATTATTTTTAAATGTTTTAAAATTTTAAAGTAAATATTTTTCGAATTTATTTTAGTAGTAAGTATTTAAAGGTTAATTGGTATTATATTTTAAAAAGATAACTATTAACATTTATATTTTATAAAATAGTTTTACTTTAAAAGATAGTTTGGTTAAAGTTATATTTAAAAACTTGTATAGAATTTCGTAATCTCTTATTTTAAATTTAATTTGGCTTGACTTTTATTTTAAAAATTAGTTTTATATTTTATAAGGTAGTTTTATTTAAATATTCTTAAAGTATGTATATATATATTTTAAAGTATTAAAGTAGTTTTATTTTAAATGATTAAAGTATATTTTATAATAAAGTGTTTTAAATTATTTTAAAATCTAAAGTATTTGTACATGGTGATTTCAGTGGAAATAGAAAATATTTTGGAAATTTATTCCGCGGGAGAAAGATGGTTTGAAACTGTTTTCAAAGGGTTGAGAAGTGGAAATATATCTTGCGAAGATATTTTGACATTAATAAATAATTTGGAAGAAATTATTATGTTTTGATGATTGTTTGTGAATGTTATTGATAGTTAAATAACCAACTATCAATATTGGTCAAATGCGCTGATCGTTTCGAAGAGACCGGGATCGGGATTAATTTCCCGAAAACCACTTCGATCTGGTTTGTACGTTTTCGTAAGGAAGTCAAGAGGTGGGAGTCGAAGATGGAGCAGTGAGGTGTAAGGGCTAGTCGCCACTAATGCTAAGGGTGATTTCAAAATGAATATAGTAGGAGTAGTGCGTTCGATTTCGTTCGAACTCGAGACGAACTTGTATGGATGAATGCTTTCAGTACATCGTCAGGAGGACGATGAGCATTCCAAGAGATGTTTCTAAAAAGGTAACGCTTAGCCTCGAGCCTCATCAACCAGGAATGACTAAAAATCAGGGGTTATGCAGCAAGGCTAAGTGGGTAGCGCCCATTAGGGTAAGGTCATCTCTGTCTAGATGTCTCTTTTATTTCAGCTGTGTGGTGCGGTTGCGTGCGGTTGCTGATCCCAACCGTGGGGTGATCTTACTCGAGATTATCCACTAAGGGGTAGTCCTGGTCTTTTGTTGCAGGGTATCGGGAGGGATCCTCGATACAGTGATCTAGGCCACGTACTGTGATATGTGGTACCCCAGTGCCTAGTCATTAGTTGGAAGTGCATTCTCCCTACGTGCCTTTACCGTTTTGTTTGTATACCTATTAGCCGGAATTTAATAAATGTAACAATTTCAACTATTTGAATAAGTACTTGTATATAAACCCTATTATAATACCAGAGGATTTTGATAAGAAATGTTTTAGCTATCGTAAGGTAAAAAACCGACATGTTTATTTGTGGCGTGGTCTTACGAGATACTTCTGATTTTCAAAGGATTTTGAAACTTTAATAATATAGTTGAGTGTATTTTCTCACGCTGGTTTTCCAGATTGACTTGGGTGTTATTTAACTATAATGCACGGGTCAGACTGAGTATTGTAGAATACAGAATAGGATGCTTGGAAGCTCAAGAGAGGAGCTGGAGTCTGAGACGTATTACCCGTACTTATTTATTCCGCTGCTGTGATTTGTTGAATTGTCAGCAAGTTGTGAGGCAGGCTATTATAACTGCCAGGTTGGTAATTGTTGTTTTGTCTATGTTACTCTGATGATGTATATTAAACAGATATAATTTTCTTTTGTGTAAAGATCAGTTATTATCTATTATATTTTATTCCGCTGCGATGGTAAGATTCTGTTGTTGTTTTGTTTCCTCTTCTTCTATCTCCTTCTTTAACCCTAATGGTTCGATTTTCGGGCTTCGAAAATCGAGTCGTTATTTTTTGTATCAGAGCTGAAGGTTAAGCGAGAACATTGGCTCTGGTAAGGATTACTCATTAAAATAGAGTCTGTAAGTACTCTAGAATGAGTTTGAGAGTATTAATAGATATGAGCGTGTATTTGTTAGTGAATATAAAAATTGTTTTTATATTGTGTTGACATATCGATTGAGTGTTTATGAATTCTGGTCGATATGTGGGACGCCACGTCATCAATAGGGATTTCTAAACTCTTAAACAAGATAATCTGACACAGTATTGTTTTAAATAGGGTAAATGAAATAATTTTACCCAAATTATTTTTGTATATATAAAAGAAATAATTTTTGAAAATTATTATAGTTATATATGGTTGCTTGGTTGTTAGAAAGTGATAATATTAAATTATTATCATTTAGATGTGAAATTGAATTAGAAATTAAGATAATAATCTAAGGTTAAGGAAATAAATTTATTAATAGAAAGGATTTGAAATGTAAATTATGAATGCGATTTATAATTGAGATAAAAATTCAAGAGTAATGTTTGAATATGAATTGGATAGATTTGGAATTCAGAATTTTGAAAAAAGTTTAAATTCCTTTGAAAATGGTTTTCAAAAAGTTTTGAAGAAATAATGGTGATATTATTTCAGATTGTATTGAAATCTGGGAAGATTTGAAATTTAAAAATATTTGAAGGGGTTTTTAAAGTGATAAAAGCATTGAACTCTTTCCGGTCGCTGGAAAATAACTTCGATGATGACTGCAGCATCATCGATGTTCATTTTGGAGTTTCCAAAAAGAGAAATTGCTGCCAAATCGTTTTAAATTGGAATTGTTTGCAAAACTGGGTTGGTTTTGAAATTCAAAGGATAATTTGATACCAAAGGATTTTGGATATAATTGATTTCAAATACGATTTTGAAACGTTGAGTAATTGATGAAAAGACTCTGGGATCTTATTTAAAATGTTTATGGAATTTAAATAAGTTGGAAACTTAAGGAAGTTTAAAATTTTGAATAGAAACGGAATGTAATTGAATCCAGTAAATAAAGGTAAAAATTTATTTTATTGGAAGTAAATTTATGGGAGAACAAATTTATTTAACTTTGTAAGTAAATGAACTAGAATTAAAGTTGAATAATGGAATCAATTTAGATTGTGTTGAGAAAAGTAAATTGTAAAGGAAGTAAAAGAAGTAAAAGTTCAGAAATAAACTTTTTATTGAAATTTGTGGAATAAGATTCAACTTGAAAGGGGTCAAAGTAAGGTAAGTGTGACTAGAGAATAAAGTTAGAAAGATAAGCCAATGAAAGAAGGTTGGTAAATGGAATGGAAATAAAATTATGGATAGACAAACGAATTTGCATGTGCAAGAAAATAGAATTGAAACTGAATATTGAAAATTAATTTAAACTGTGTGTAATAGAAGTTAGTCAAGATTTGACTAAATAAAATTAGTGAGTAAACTAATTGATTCAGTAAAGTAAGCAGATGAATTGGAATTGTATAGGGGATAATATTTAATTTAAAATGTGTAAAATAAAGTGAAGTTATAAAATTAATTCGAAGTGAATTAAAATTATAGAGCTTGGGAATAAGAAATTGTATGAAATTTAAAAATAAATTAGTAAGTGGAACTAATTTTAAATTATGTTATGACCCAATTGTAAATGGAAGATAGTTGATAAAATTCAATATTCAGAGTTTGAAGATGAGTTGAATTCAAGTAGAATTGGAAATGAAAATCTGGATAAAAATTTAGTTAGATTTGAGATAAATTAGTAAATTGAATCTATATGGAATTGGAATCCAAATTGATTAAATATAGATAAAAACCAAGTGAGAAAGTGAAGTTTAAAAGATTAAATTCGTAATAGACTAAAAATAATTTATAGTTTGTAAATAAACCCATTGGGATTTAAATAAATTAGTAGTGTGACCAATTAAAGAAAAAATTAATTGGATATGGCTTGAGATGAAGGTAAATTGAATTCATATGGGATTGGAGATCCAGTTTAAAAATAGATGGATATAAAGGCCAAAGTGGTAGAGTAATAGTATAAGAGTATAAAATGCTTATATATTAAACTTAAGAAATGAATGGTGAAATTCTTAAGTAAGTTTGGTATTGGAAATATACTAAGTAATTTTGGAATGGAGATTAAGTGAAGTTGTGAAATGGGATAATTGTGGATAAGTGAATAGAAATCAAATAATGTGAATAAAAGAGAATTGATATAATTAATAATCAATGGATATAAATATGTAAGATGTACGTATATTATTTTATTCACATAGCGATTTGATCCAGATTCGAGCACAGAATTTCGAGGTAGTTATACCGATCCGAGTTGGGATTTTTCACTCGATTTTCGACGGCGAACTCTGGATATGGATTTTTGATTGATTCTAGAAACTCTCTATCATAGTTTGCGACTATGCAAGGAGAATGACTCTGATCAAGAAACCGGATCTGAGTCCGCACTAGGAAGTCGGGTGGACGATACTAGTTCGAAAGTGAAAATGTGTGATCGAGTGAGCGATCAAATTGGATATTGCGTATGGATGATATATGTGCATCGTACGGATGTGAATGAAATAGATATGAAAACCTTTGTAAAGAAGTATATAAAATGATTTTAAAAGCTATGATTGGATGTTATGGCTTAGTAGGATACAGGTGCTTTAAAAGTTAGGAAATTGGGATTTTGATTTTTAAAGATAAATTGAAATTTGCTCAGCAAAGGTATGTATTTGAATTTCTGTATGAAATTTGATGATTTTCTGGTCTAACCGCTTGGCTTTTTGTCTTCTTTTTGAAATTTGGGGGCCCGTAGAGGCATTTTGTAGTTCTACCGAGCAAGCCGCGCAAAGAAGTCGCTGGCAAAAAAATTCAAGAATTTAGGGAGGTATAAAAAATTTTGAAGAAATTTTGATAATTTAAAATTTAGTTTTAAATTTAAAATTTGAATGGTTGGGTAAGTGATATTGATGGGAACCTATGGAAGAAGTTTGGAAAGTTAGTAAGGGTAATAGTGTTTTTATTAAAAAGATGGTTTTGGGTATTGCTAAAAACCGTTTGGTTTTGGAAAGTTGATAAAAACTATTTGGATTGGGAAAATAGTTAACGGGTTAAGGATCATTCCTCTTAACTAGTAATTTCAAAGTAATTTCAGGGACAAAATTCTTTTAAGGGGGAGGAATGTGACGATCCGTAATTTTATGGATGTTTGAAATTGAAATATTTAATTGATTTTAAATATTTAATAGACAGTTTCTAACTAGAATTTCAAATATCGCTATTTATTGAATAATTTAAATATTGAATAAATAATTGAAAATTAGGAAAAATTGTTGAATCTGAAATTTTAGGCTTGTTAAAAATAAATTGAAAGTTTATAAAATTTATAATAGTGATACTAGAGATAACACATGTGTCAAAACTGAATTTGAAAGTAATTTGTTCGGTTTTAAAATATATTGTTTAAAACTGGTATTTAAAAATAACCTTCCGAGACACAGTCTCGGAATTCGACGAAACTGGTTCCATTGGATCTGTAATAGTGTATTATTACCGAATTTCAATTTTCGTAGTATTTGAAGTTGTCGTGTAAGCATACGGTTCGTAAACGCGCTGAAATTTTATCGAAAATTTAATTTAATAACTGAGTTTAAAAGCTATCTTCTCCATACGATCGAATTAGGACTCGAAACCTTTTCCATTGTGTTCGAAATAGGTGTTTAACATTATAAACGCCTAGTGGCACACTTCGATTGGAAGTTAAAATTTTAAGTCACGATTTCGTGACTATTCAAATTTTAAATTTAAAACCCTATATTGGCTAGTCAAAATTTATTTGCATCAGTTTCGTTTTTACCAATATATCATCCTAACACATGTACAAAAGGAAACAATATCTCCACATTTTTAAAGCATGCATAGAATTTAAACCACGTTGCATTCATATGAAATAAAAAAAATATTAAAAAATACATAAACGAAGGAAATAGCAGAGCGATTCCCTTCTCTTCTTCAAACAAAATCCCTTCCTGTTCTATTTAGAATGAATAGCAAACAAAAAAAATTATATTAAAAGAGGGAAGAACGAAAACCCATTTCCAGTTTTCCTCTTTCAAATCGAAATAAATTTCAATTGCAATCAATCGCGCTTCGAAATTTAAATAGAGGCCGCAGAACTTCTCAATCGAATCAAATCGATCGAGATGCTGGCATCGGCCATTGACGCGCGCGCGAGGTGATTTCGGGAGGCAAGTAGGGTTGTGGAAGCAGTGGCGAAGCTGCGGCATGCTTGGATGGTTGTAGATGCTCGACGGGGTCGTGTGATACTGGTTCGTCGTGGTATTCGATCGACGAGGCTCGGTCGCGTTCGTATATGGTTGGCTAGGGCTTGCGAAAAGGGGGACGTTAATGTAGTTGCTGGGTGATGGTGAGGTCGTGTGTGTGGGGGGGTTTTGTCTAAGGTATTGCAGTTTTTAGTTTTAATTTAATTTAATTTAAATATATATATATATATATATATATTAGAAAGGATATATATGAATATATTTATGCTGACTGATATGAACAGTGTTAACTAGAGTATATATATATTTGCCCCGTTATAAAACAGATGATTTGGTCAGAGGAAAAAAAATTATATAATAAAAATACACATACATATACTTGTTTTAAATTTAATACATACATAAATAAATAGTAAATACATATGTGCATATAAGATTTTGGAAAATATAAAGATTTAGATAAAAGTTAGATTTTTAAAACTTATATTGATAATTTTTGGGCTGTTTGGAAATAAAATAAATTAGGCATACATATATACATTTTTACTTGCTAGTTTAAATTTAAATTATTAGTTTAAAATCAAATCATATGTTAATTAAATGGTAAATTAGTCATTTGATTAGTTTAAATATTAATAAATCATGTAATGTTATACAAGGTCTCAAAGCGTGAAGAAAACAAGTCGAGATGGAAAGTGGATTGCAAACAATAAAATCAAAGGTGAGTTAATCTCACTCATTTGGATTTATTTAAATTTAAATAGTTAAATTTAAAATTGTTGATTGTGTGCTTGGATGATAATTATTATCAGTTATATTGGATTAGATCATATGCGCCGCATAATAGCGGATGATATTATATTAGACCCATATACCGCGATATTCCAGCTCGAAGTGGAATTGGTATTATATATGTATTTGGAGTGATTGATTTCCCGCATTATATAGCGGATGAGACCCTATGCGCCATATAATAGCGGATGATATTATATTAATCCCATATACCGCGATATTCCACCTCGAAGTGGAATTTATATTTTATATTGTGTTAACATCTGTGGATGCAGTGAAACAGGTTGGAGGGATCCAACTGGATTCCTCAAAATAGTTAAATTTGTTTAAATATTCTGTGTTATGATTGATTGAATAAATATGTGATAAATTACATTGGTAATTTGAAATAATGGATGTCATGGTTTGGTTGAATATATTTGGGTATACTGTGCAAAAATATATAGATTGGATTTTTGAAAAGAAAATAAAAAGAGCGTGAATTTGTAAGTAAAGTGATTTTAGAGAATTTGGGATAAATTGAAGAATGAATGAAAGAAAAAAAGAAGAAGATAAAAGTGGATTTTTAAATTTTAATAAATAGATTCCGAGTATGGGAAAGGAGATTTTGAATAAAAAGGGGAAGTAATGAATTTTAAAACCTAAATGATATTATTTAAAGTGATAAAGAATTTATTTTGAAATTCAAGGTCTTAAATCTATTGGAAATATAGATTGGATTTTTGAAAAGAAAATAAAAAGAGCGCGAAATTGTAAGTAAAGTGATTTTAGAGAATTTGGGATAAATTGAAGAATGAATGAAAGAAAGAAAAAAAAGATAAAAGTGGATTTTTAAATTTTAATAAATAGATTCCGAGTATGGGAAAGGAGATTTTGAATAAAAAGGGGAAGTAATGAATTTTAAAACCTAAATGATATTATTTAAAGTGATAAAGAATTTATTTTGAAATTCAAGGTTTTAAATCTATTGGAAAGGAATTTGAAAAAGTATGAAATTGGTAATTTCAGATAGATAAGATTTTTAAATTATAATTATGAAGTAAAAATCTAAGATTAATGGGTTTTTGAAATAAATTGTGTAAGTAAAAGAATTTATTTTTAAAATGAAGTAAAATTTGAAAATCAATTTTGGAAATTGATTTAGCATTTGAAACTGTGTTTTGGAAGAAAGTTGAAGCCTATGGATTTATAAACTGGGTTTATAAAGTGAAATATGATATCAGTGGATATTTGAGAATATAAATTCACAGTGGGAATTCATAAAGGAATAGGTAAATTGTTTTAAAAATAAACAGTGGTTTATTTTTAAAAGGTATGAAAATGGGAAGTGTATTTCCTTGGAAAGCCAAGTATATTTTAAAAGGAGACTTTTTATAAGTTAAAGACTTTAAAATTTTGCTTTAAAGAAATGTTTAGAATATTTATTATTTTTAAATGTTTTAAAATTTTAAAGTAAATATTTTTCAAATTTATTTAGTAGTAAGTATTTAAAGGTTAATTGGTATTATGTTTTAAAAAGATAATTATTAATATTTATATTTTATAAAATATTTTTATTTTACAAAATAGTTTGGTTAAAGTTATATTTAAAAACTTGTATAGAATTTCATAATCTCTTATTTTAAATTTAGTTTGGCTTAACTTTTATTTTAAAAATTAGTTTTATATTTTATAAGGTAGTTTTATTTTAAATATTCTTAAAGTGTGTGTGTGTGTTATATATATTTTAAAGTATTAAAGTAGTTTTATTTTAAATGTTTAAAGTATATTTTATAATAAAGTGTTTTAAATTATTTTAAAATCTAAAGTATTTGTACATGGTGATTTCAATGGAAATAGAAAATATTTTGGAAATTTATTCCGCGAGAGAAAGATGGTTTGTAACTGTTTTCAAAGGGTTGAAAAGTAGAAATATATCTTGCGAAGATATTTTGAGGTTAATAAATAATTTGGAAGAAATTATTATGGTTTGATGATTGTTTGTGAATGTTATTGATAGTTAAATAACCAACTATCAATATTGGTCAAATGCGCTGATCGTTTCGAAGAGACCGGGATCGGGATTAATTTTCCGAAAACCACTTCGATTCGGTTTGTACGTTTTCATGAGGAACTCAAGAGGTGGGAGTCGAAGATGGAGCAGTGAGGTGTAAGGGCTAGTCGCTACTAATCCTAAGGGTTATTTCAAAATGGATATAGTAGGAGTAGTGCCTCCGGTTTCATTCGAACCCGAGACGGACTTGTATGGATGAATGCTTTCAGTACATCGTCAGAAGGACGATGAGCATTCTAAGAGATGTGTTCTAAAAAGGTAAAGCTTAGCCTCGTCAACCAGGAATGACTGAAAATTAGGGGTTATGCAGCAAGATTAAGTGGATAGCGCCCATTAGGGTAAGGTCATCCCTGTCTAGATGTCTCTTTTATTTCAACTGTGTGGTGCGGTTGCTGATCCCAACCGTGGGGTGATCTTACTCGGGATTATCCAGTAAGGGGTACTCTCGGTCTTGTGTTGCAGGGGATCGGAAGGGATCTTCGGTACGGTGATCTAGGCTACGTACCGTGATAGGTGGTACCACAGTGTCTAGTCATTAGTTGAAAATTCATTCTCGCTACGTGCCTTTACCGTTTTGTTTGTATACCTATTAGCTGGAATTTAATAAATGTAACAATTTCGGCTATTTGAATAAGTATTTGTATATATACCCTATTATAATATCAGAAGATTTTGATAAGAAATGTTTTAGCTATCGTAAGGTAAAAACCCGACATGTTTATTTGTGGCGTGGTCTTACGAGATGCTTTTGATTTACAAAGGATTTTGAAACTTTAATAATCCAATTGAGTGTGTTTTCTCACGCTGGTTTTCCAGACTGACTCGGGTGTTATTTAACTATAATACTCGGGTCAGACCGAGTATTATAGAATAAAGGATAGGATGCTTGGAAGCTCAAGAGAGGAGGTGGAGTCCGAGACGTATTATCCGTACTTGTTTTTACCGTTGCTGTGATTTGTTGAATTGCCAGCAAGTTGTGAGGCAGGCTATTATAACTGCCAGGCTGGAAATTGTTATTTTGTCTGTGTTACCCCGATGATGTATATTAAACACATATAGTTTTCTTTTGTGTAAATATCAGTTATTATCTATTATATTTTATTCCGCTGCGATGGTAAGATTCTGTTGTTGTTTTGTTTCCTCTTCTTCTATCTCCTTCTTCTTTAACCCTAATGGTTCGATTTTCGGGCTTCGAAAATCGGGTCATTACATGTATACATTTCCACATCTCGTTATACCCCTAAATTAATACGGCCATGTCGTCTCATTTTAATTAACAATGGTTTGTATATCATTGAGCCATACAAATCTTGTTTGTGGTTGGGTCACAATGGTCTATACATATATGCAGTATTACATCATTTCCCTATGCTTTTATTACGTACCTTCCACTGTCAATTATAAATCTTTTATCATGTCACTGAACCAATCTTCAAAACCCATAGAAACACCTCATAATACACTCCGTTGAACGAATCTTCGAAACAACTCATAGTAGAGGCTACATATACATATATGTAGGATTACCGTCTTCACGTTCTTCTATTGTATACCTTCCATTATCACTTAAACTCCTTTTCAAGTCGATGAACAATCTTCAAAACCCCTAAAAGTAAAACAGAAACTTGGGTACTTGAGTCAAACTTTCTAAAAAATCAATGCAGTTGATTTCCCTTGCAATAAAACATTACAAATTGAAGGCCAAAATATAGTAACGTGGAAATTGATAACTCTATTTCAAATCACTCTTTTTTGTTACAAGATGGGATCCAGCTCTTTATCAGCCAAAACTAAATTTCAGCATGAAGTCCATATACTATCGTAATTCCAAAACTAATAATATCATATTAACTCGGTCACATGTCAAAAAACCAGACCGGACAAGGATTTTCGAACCATTGACTACTATATTTGATAAAATAAAATTTTCATCATTCCATCGTATGGTGAACAACATTATTACACATGTATTTGTTAACTTTTCTAATGGATTTGTAACAAGGGTGCTAACACAACATAGGCACCCTGTTAATTAAAAAGAAAATAAATGAATCAAATCAATGACAACAATATCGCTAACTATAACAATGCATTAAGTTATACCAATAAAAACTATAATGGGTACTTTGATATAAAGAATAATACGTTTCCATATCAAGGGCCCTTATCTGCTTTAATTGTCTTACAGAGAGGTACTCTGCATATATCCTATAATAAGCAGTAGAACGTCTGTAATTTTTCATTTGGTTGCTTAAACTACAATATGACTTCATGTAGCCAATAACATGCTTCTATAATCATATTGCAAAGCGAGAAAACAATATTGCAAAGAGAGAAAACCAATCACATTAATCAAGCACACTGCAGTTTTGCAACACTCACTTCTTCCTTGTTCTTCAATTTTAATCACAGTTTGGTTCTCTGAAGAAAACATCAATGGCCCCTATTTTAATTTGCAGGCGCCAAATTACAATTCCCAAACCACAGTTTGCGTTCTCTGAATTAAACAACCTCAGCGGCAACCCGACCCAAGACCTAAAGAGATCATAAAATCTGAAAAATCTAACAGAGCCATTCGCCGTCAGTCAATTTCATAATCTGATGAAGAAGCACATGAAACCCAAACCTTCCGATCTACAGTTGATGGACGTGTTCAAGTTATCGACAAGGATGGGAGCAGCATCGCCGCAGTTTCGGATTTGAAGCTCGTGCTGATGAGCGTTTGGAAGAAAGGTCGAGTCCGTGGCTTTGGCGTGATCCATGATTCAAGTTAGGGCATGGATACCCCAAAAATGGAAAATCCATTTGCACCCGTATCCGAAAAGCGGCTAATATCTGATATTCAAAAAAACGAATGTGGATGCGGATACAAAAACATTCACATCCGAAAATTATCCGTACAGCCTTTGTCAATATTATAGTATAGATTATGTGTAGTTTAGTATAATAAAATATATTTATTTATTGTTTTATTATGCACTTAATGCTTGTTAACTGCTCAATACTATTTATTATCGTCATATTTGTTTATATTTAACAGTTTTATAATCAATTGGATTAAAAAAACGTATGTTAAACTTAAAATTTATATTTATATTTCTTGATTAATCAGTCGTTAGCGGATAAGATAATTATCTGATATTCGTTTACATCCGCGAATGCGGATATCCAATATCCGAAAATCATTTCGAACGCGGATGCGAATATGAGACTATCCGCATCCGAAAGTATCCGTTGATAGACCTAATTCGAATAAGTCGAAATGACAAGGCCACTCCACGGAATGTAGGAAAGGGTACGTTGAGAATATAATATCTGTACAACTAAAAGCACCCACCTATCTCCTAGGGCCACCACATGAAGTTTTTTTTTCTTTTTTTAATCTTCTTTTGTTTTTTCCCCCTTTTGGACCGCGGTCTTGAATAACCGTCGAGGTCAGCAGGACCCATAATAGTTGTAATCGAGATGACCGCAAGCACAAATCAAGATAACAATAGTATTAAACTATAATATAAGTTTTCTTATTCTCTTACTCATCTATCTGTTTTCTCCTACCAATATTTCCTGTAAACTTCTCCTGCGACTGAAATGGGTATAGTCGTCCACCAAATGAATGCCAAGAACTCATGGTTGTCTAGCTTTCAGATGCTCATTTAATAGACATGCAGAAATTTCTTCTGCATAAACCAATTTTCTGTCCCCCTCATTCTCAGCTTTATTTTTTCCCTACTCCACTTATTTTCGCTTTTATATAGAGATTGCGTCGAAATGCCGCCACGTGCAACCAAAATCGCTAGAAAAATCGTTTGCGGAAACGCACAGGAAGAAGCTGGTCCCGTACGCGTTCCTCCAACTCTCTTGTTGGCAATTGATAATCTACAGATACTCCATGAGTTTCCATTCGATTATTGACATTGGTCTGAAACCTCATCGTCGACAGTACAGGTATATTTCTTTAATTATTTCGATATAATCATTATATATATATATATATATATATATATTCTAAATTCATATTAAATAATTACTGGTATATTTAATTATACATCGTTTAATTATGTATAAGATCAGTACATTTATTATCATGGTACTTGGACCAAGTATCTTGTAAATTGTTACGACACTCTTTCTCATCTCATTATAGAAAGGCTCCAAACAAGTCCTTTTATCATGTTTTGGACGATTAGGCATATCCAGTCATTTGATTGACCCATCATTCAGGCATTACTAGAGAAGTGGTGGTCTACCACACATACATTCCACTTTTCAGGCTTTGAGTTGGGTATTACCTCTACCGACTTCTCCATGCTTACCGTTATCGAGATCGAAAGACATGCACGTAGATCTTTCCATTTCGACGAATTATATGAGTCTTCCAATTTGTTTACCGTTTTCCCACATGCACATTGATCCCAGCTTCATTTATAGCCGTGTTGTGCCATTGACCTACCTTCAGCATTACATTATCACTTACAGTATGATTGATGTAGTAACTCACGCATTTCTTTCGTACTTGTTTGGTTAGACCATTTTTTCTCAAATCAAAAGGGTACGATTCGTCTAGGCTATCTAGAAGGGGCTACCAGACTAGATTAGCTTCATACTATATATATTAAGGCATGACTATTCTAAGTGCTTTGTATACAGATTTGGATTCATTTGCGCTTGACAAGGTCAAGCAGATGTCCACTTTTAATACACGTTGTCATTATGATACTATGAATACAAGGCGAACATGCATCCCTATGTCTAAGGGATTGCTAGCTAGACTCCCGAGCAGTACTTTCCTTGGGTAAGACGATGGGAGAGAGTTAAGTATGTGCAGCATGCGCCCTTAGGGGTTAGACATGACCTAATGGAGTTTAGGTCGTAGCTCAACATGTGCAGTCATAACAACATTATGTGGACTCCTTAGGCCTCACATTGGACACTACTTCACACTTACAAACATCAACAACATACCAAGTTCATAATACTTTCGCTTTATAAATATACAGTAAACACCAAATTAAAACACATACTACATTATCATTCTTATTAACTCTTATGGATTCGTCCTCGTATTTTGGTTCGCCATCGTCAATATCATCATTTTGGATTGAGGATGACCCTAGAGGTAGCGGAGGTGGTGTTAATGGAGATGACAGTCCCCGCTTAGTTTTTTTCCAAATTTTCTAAGCATTGTCATCATCCTATCTTCTTTTGATTGATCCTTCCCATTATTTTTTCTAACTTTTTTTGATTCTTAAATAATATTTCTGATTTTCAAAGATGGATACTTAAAAATTTAAGAAAGAGACGCTTTTATGTACATGAGTACTTGATTCATGGATTTTGATAGCATCGGCAATAGGTGGGGTCTAGGTTGAGTTGATATGAGGCACATATTCTAAGAAACTCTTCAAAAATAACATATTATTCCATTCTAGAAGGCAATTTTGTCAGGCTAATGGAACGCGTTTGAATTTTTTTTTAAAAAATCCCCATCATTATAAATGATTCCAAAGGCTATAAAAAATTCATCAAACAAGCTCCATGGAAAATAGCTTTTTTTTGGGTTATAAAAGTTATCAAAATTAAAAATAACTTTAGTCCAAATAATTTAGATTCCCAACACATTAGCATTAAGAACTCGATAATTACATTCATATATTTTGTCACAGCTATTGTAATAATCCTAAATTTTCATAATTAGCGAACTAAGCTAATTAAAGGAAAAAGGTGAGTTAAACAAGAAGGGTAAAGGAAATGAATTAATAGAAGCGGGTATGAGGGCCTAGGCCCAACTTATTGTGGGGCAATATACATTACTCATTTTTATTTATTCATTTTCTTTTACTCAAACTAAATAAAAGGCCATAAAAACTATTTAACAGTGGAAGCATAAGAAGGCAAATTAAGAGAAGCTACAACTACACAAGCTAGAAGAGACTAAAGCTATATATATTTAGGAGATTATTTTGGACCTATAGGTTTTTATGTATGACGGGATTCATAGGGTTTTACATATAAAAGTATAAAGGGTTAAGAATATTTTGAGATATGCATGAGATGTTTACATGTGTTTTCCCTATTTTAGTGATGTTAAAAATTAATGAAAGATTTATATGATGTTTAAGACCAGATTTGGAAAGTGAGTTTACATTTAAGAGATTTCTTAAGCTTATATAATTATATATAAATTTTTGAAGTTGTGTGACTCAAAATAAACAATGAAAATACCCTAGGAAGGCAAAATAAAGTTAAATTATGGAAGAGCAGGGATTCAGGCCATTGTAGGGAATCTATCGAAATTTTTTATAACGAAGTAAAGGTAAAACCTACTAAATACTACACTACGGTAGATGAATACTATGGGGAAATGTAGTAAAATAAACTCTATGTAAAAATATATTAATGGGGATTAGTAAAAGGGGGACAAGATCCAAATTATTTTCTAAAAGGACAATGCAAATAACAAAAAGTAAAATAAGAATGAATAGTATGTTGACGCATGTAAAGGCCTTGTGAGGAATGTCAGAGTTGTCAGAGTACGACATTGGGGGCGGTGGTTCTATTTTTATAAGCAAGTGAAATACGCTAAATATGAAGGGATCATACTGTGTTGAAACTTAGAAAGGAACACTTAATAAGTAAAATGTAGAGCGTACTATGGGGGTTGGAAGGACTCGACACTAAAAAGATAAACATATAAGACTTATAAAAGATGAGTCAATGGGAGGCTAGGAGAGGCCAGGTCAAAACGAGGGAAGGGATCCTGCGTAAGACAAAGGCAAGGTGTTGGAAGGGATATAGTCACTGGATGGGGATGCTCATTCAAATGTACACCTAGAAAAAGTGAGGAGAGCTATTCAACTTCCAAGAACCACGGTGGAGGATGCCAAGTAGCTCCAAATTAAATAAATGTTTAAATACTGCAGGTGGATTTCTTTATGGTCCACTGCGGTGGGGTTTCCAAGCAGTTTGAAAGTTAAGCAAATAAATGTACAAGGACCGCAGGTGGTTGTTTCTTTGTAGTCCAATGCTTAACTAATTAAATAGTTAAATACTATAGGCTGGATCAACACAGTTCGAGCTGGAGAATGAATTTAAAAGGATACGGCGGTATGCGATTCCGAGCTGTATTAGATAAAAGAAACGTCTAAAAGAATGAATTTAAAAGATTACTGCAATAGGCTATTCCAAGTAGTACGAGTAAAGAGACAAACATTAACAAGAAGCTAAGTAAGCTCTACACAGGGACGCAGTACCAAATACAGAAGTAAGGTATACAAAAATTACGCAGGGCGCCGAATCAAATACTTCAAAAGAGTGCTTTATAGATCTAAGAAGACTTTATAAGGAAAACCAAGTGGGTATCTGCGTAGGGTGCGCAATATTTTGTATAGGTTCAAAAACAATCTAAACTAGAACTCAAATTGGGCCAACACAGGGTGCGCAGTTGTAAAGAAAATATGCATAAGGAAGCATTTAATTGAAGACGTAAATAAGAAATAATTTATATCAGAAGTTTAAAGTGTTTCACATATGATTGGTTGAATATTGAGGGGAAACCTAACCTGTGCAGTGCTGGTTGGTCTCACTTTAGGTTTGTTTCTGGGACGATATCACTCACATTAGACCTTTTTTCTGATCCGTGTCTTTATTATTATTTTTCCCATAAACTCACGGGTACTCATATGATGGAGTGCGAGAGGCATCTTTATGTGCTGATCCATCTCTTTATGATGTTATTTTCTATTATATTTGACCCCTACATGGGCATGTGACTTGGAAAATTTAATCGAAGTAATTGTAATGAAAATTATAAAGAATATATTATGTAATCAACAATGTTAATTTGCTTTAGTCATTTATCTGTGTATTCATATTATACTGAACTCATTTTCATTATTGGAGGATAATTTTGGTGATGACTACAGTATCATAGATGTTCATATTCGGGTTTCAAGTAGAGAATGTTACGGTTTTGGTATTAGAGCATAGGTTAGGGACACCTTAATAAAACATAGATAATAAAAGATAAATGCAATAATAAAAGTAAATACTCCAGGGAGAGGATGTGCATAATCACACACACACACTATATATATAGTACTTGTATGTTGCTATATATATATATATATATATATGTGTGTGTGTGTGTGTGTGTGTGTGTGTGTGTGTGTGTGTGTGTGTGTGTGTGTGTGTCTTAATTGTATATTGCTATATATATACACCATACGTGTATATTTCTATATACATATATATATATATTAGGATATATATCTATTCTTCTATTGTAATTTCACTTCCTATCTTTTCATTCTGATGAAGACTTGCTTAATAGAAAAGAAAGCAAGATAGATTTGAGAAGCAGACGAATCAAAATAGGAGGGGCGAGCGCAAGAAGAGAGACTGTAGAAACATAGAATGATGGAGGAAGGGATCAAAGAATTACAAGAGCGGTAGGAGAGGAAGCTGCACAGCCAACAAATGAAGCAGGCATGGATGTGAATGTCTTATTTAGAAAGTTCATGGCCGAAATGCCGAGGGAAGATGCACCGAGGCAGTACAACTGAGAGCTGCGGTGGTGTGGGAAGATTTTCCAAGGACGAGTAAAGATTATAGAAATCTGGGAGGAAAGGTGTTTACAAGAAAACAGCTTGCAATAGAAGTACTGAATTGGTTGAGAAGCCGTGAGCATATATTTGATTTAGGACTGGATAGTAGAAGAGAAGACTCGCATTAAGGTAGTTACAGGAAGATGCACTGGATTGGTGGGAGACCGTAACTGCAGAAACCGCAAATGAGGGAATGTAACATCCCGTAAGTTTAACGACAATGAATTTAAAAGAAATTAACTAATAAATAACAATGTTGAAAAATATAATTTTAAAAACATCAGAATTTGGCTACAAAACTTGCACCATTCGGTTCATAGCGATTTTCTGACCAATTTTCATGTATAAAATTTTCCGATCGGAGTCGAAACAAAAAAGTTATTGATATTTGAAATTTTAAACTCGGAAATAATTATATATGTAATCAAGGAAACAAATAATAACTAAATAATTTTAAATACAAACGATTAAAATTAACAAACAATTAACATTAACTTAGTGTTAATAAAGCATTAACAGGAAATAAATAATAATGACGGTTAAATAAGTGATTAAGTAACAAAAAATGAACAACGACGAATTAACAGGTACACGGTCGACCAAGGATGCACCAACGTCGACCGGTAGCGGCCGAACGTGAAGGGCAAGCTGTCAATCGTGGCCAGTGTTAAAATGGCAATAAATATTAGCTAGAGCGGCCCGGATTTACGGTTTGCAATGATTTGAACCCCTATAAATACAGCCCTAGACCCCCACTTCTAAACTCATATTTTCTAGCGGATGCGGAAGCTCTGTCATTTTCTCTTCTCCATAAATTCCTAAATTCTTAAACTAGTTCTAGTTATACGTATGTATGCAATTGGAGAATTGTAGAAGATGAAAGAGAAGAGGAATAGGGTCAAATCAAATTGTCAAAGCCGAGGTAAACTGTAAATCCGAATCTTAAATACAAATCAAATCCAAATATCTTTTCAAATCTAGATTTTTAATAGATCAGTATACGACTGCGGTATATATTCAAGTAGGAAGAAAATGAAGTCAGACTGGAATAACAGGGATTAGATATGAAGATTTGAAATGCTAAAAAGACGAGTGAATATTATATACTTTTGTATAACATTAGATTATATCGTCGTAGATCTATTCTTATATGCCTGAAATTAAAATTGAAGTTGTAGGCTAAACCTATACACAAGCAATGAAAATATAAACTCTGCCTACATATTCTTTAATTGTTGACTTGCTATATATAAATTATATGAATGTAAATCTAGAAAAGGTTTAGGTATTAACAATCCCTAAATTTATTATTGAATAATAGTAGACCATGAATTTATAAACGATGTAATGATTCCAGATTGTTGCTTAAATTTGGTATTGAAAAATAAGAATGTAAAATAAAGAAATCATAATAAGGTTTTAGAGGTTTAAGTGATATTTTTATTCATTGTAATATAAGAGTTGCAGTATGAGTTTTTATATATATTAAGTTAAAATAAATAAAAGCGTGTCATTTGAAATAACAAAAAATAGACCTAAAAAGAAAGAGATTTATAAAATATGGATGTTTACCGTGTTTTGTACTGTCTATTTCAAAAACTATAAAAAGATAATTCCTTATAATTCCAATCACAACATAAACCTTCCTTTTTGATAAGGTATAGAAATTTATAGTTCCATTTGGAGAGACGTAATTCTAATGCATTAAAATACAGAAAACCTCTAAGTGTTAAATAAATAGATATAAATACGATAAGAATATTTTAAGAGGATAGATGCACGGTATAAATAAAGATGGAAATTAAATTGGGAAAAGAAATTAAAGAATTTGGAAGAAAAAATTAAATGTTCAAAGGGAATAGAATCAGGAATTGGGAAAAGGGTAAAAGAATTTAAAAGGCATCATAAATCTTTTAAAAAGGAAGCAGTAAATAGGCTTAAACCAAGTAAGATATAAACGTATAAAGAAGTAAATAATTATGGTTAACAATGAATCGTGGAGACAAAAGAATTTGTAGGAATCAAGATATATATAAGATATGTGGGTAGTCTCAAGTATGCGTTTATGACGGGTGTGAAATGTTAAAGTTAATAAATGATTAAATGAATTAGAATGACATAGTCATTATAATATGTTGGAATGCGAGGGCAGCAGTGTAATGCAATAAAAGTCTTCCTACTGCAAGGGGCTAACAGCGGTTGTGTATATATTATACTGATGTGAGACATATCTAATTGTAGGACCCATTTAGAGTATAGGCTTGCATATAGATAAAGGATTACCCCAATAGGAAAGAGAGTCTACTTCAATAAAATAGAAAAGGAGGTATTGCCTTGATTGCAATAGACAATCTAAATTAGATGGTGAGCGAAGAACGATGCTATGTCAGTATGTTTGATACAAAATTAAGGAGTGGGGCTACATGTAGGTTGAGAACGTCACCAATCCTTTGCATTCAATAAGAAAGACAAGGGTTACACCTAATGGGCTACACTACCTACTAGTGTACGGATCACATTAGGTCATGCATCGCCGTGTTGTTTGCTAGTTTATTTATTAGGAGGCAAGGCTTGTTAACCCTAATAAAGAGGTTTTTCAAAGCGTGCATGGTGTAATCCGTGGAGTTGAGTCCACAGCTGATGAGGCTGAATCCACCATATTTATAGTTACTGGAGCTGAGTCAACAACTAGGAAGCAGATAAGAAAATCCCTAAAAATGCAACAAAGAGCACAGCTAAATTGTTGTAAAGTAGTTATTAGGCACTATGAGTTTCCTAGTACGCCTTGCAATGAGATCATGATACGACGAAGGTGGTGGATCCTAATGGGGTGCCGAGTTAAGGGGTACTAACAATGATAGTACTTGATCTAATGGGGTCGTGGTACTTATATATATACATACATAGTTATAGTCTATTACAGGTAGATAGGACTTATCTATAACAACCAAATTTTAGTCAGTAATAATTGAAGTTAATAGTAGTAATTTAGTGATTAAAATGAAATTTTGGAATTTATTTGATAAATTGTTTTTAAATTATTGAATAAAAAGTGTTAAATCGTGAAATTATAATACTTAAACTTTAAAGAAGTTAAAATATGAAAATAATATTTTTAAAAGGTGATGTGGTTGAAATATAATATTGATTATGTAAAGAAATGATTTCTATTTAGAATTGGAATTTATTCAAAGTTAAATAGAATTTCGTTTTAAAATAAAAGGAAATAAAAAAAAATATTCATTTTAAGCCTAAGCTCAACCACTAAATATCCAAACCAAATCTTTTTCTGCAGTTCTCTTCCTTTCCCTTAATCATTCACACATATTCACATAACTTCATTTTTCATACTTTTTAAAACATTCAAGCAAATCCTCCTCGCATGGACGAGCACATCGGTGGATACATGTCACGATGACTGTGGAGGTAACTAAGCCTATAGAGACTCTGTGTCTTTGGAACTTGCAGTTGTGCTATCAGTCTCCCTTCTGTACTTGACAGAGCAGTAGATTAGTATATACGATTGATACACCTCACGGGAGAATAATTATGGGTTTGATGACTCATGTAGTGTTATACATATGGCTCTAATTGGGACTTCATGTCCGTCGTACAGTGATATCCTATCACGGTATTTACTGATAGATATTAGATAAGGAGATAAGGTTATACATGTGATATATGTCTAGAGTATAGTGGATTCTCAGTATATTAATAAGCAGTCTATCATATCTTACATATATTGATGATGTTTTATCAAGACTGAGAGATATATTTGGGCAATGCTTCATGCTAGCTTGATTATACTTAGTGATATCTCATTTATTGTTATTCTGGATTTGATGATGATTTCTAGATATGTGTGATTTACCTATTTATATTAATTCTATGATTTCTGAATGTATTTTATTTTTATGTGGTCGATGACATCTTTCAACATTGGAGCTGGTTGCCTTGTCTGAAGAGATATTCGAGTATCTTAACGGTTTAATGGTTATCTATGATAGTAAAGCAGTATTCCATGTATATGTTACCTAGTTATTACATATACTGACATGTCATCTAATGATTTGAATTTCTCTGGTGGTGTTATCATATTATCATTTCATGTTTATTCTGTGTTATCCATATCGTGGATCCTTGATTAGACATAGTCTAACCCATTTGTTATTTATGTATTACTCGGGTCAGTCTGAGACCCAGGTTTAGGGACGCATGACCAACATTTGTTTTATTAATCTTAGACGAGTCCTATATTAGGATTGATATAAGATATTTGTGTGATAATGATTCATCGTGTATATTAGATATGAAGTTGTATATTGATTATTCACCAAATTATACTGAGATAGTTGACATTTAAGATGAGTTGCACCCTTATCGTATACAAATTATATATATATATATATATATATATATATATATATATATATATATATATATTATGCTACCACTGCAATTGACTCTATGCTCTCTATTATTTACTGTATATTATGTATTGTCCCCCCCCCCTTAATTTTGTTACGGGGAGAAGTCTGCAACAATGCAAAATTTAATTAGTAATTAATAAAGTAAATAATAGTACTTCAGTGATTAAAATAGAATTTGAGAATTTATTTGATAAATTGGTTTTGAATTATTGAATAAAAAGAATTAAATCGTGAAATTATAATATTTAAATTCTAAAAGAAGTTATAATGTGAAAATAATATTTTAAAAAGATGAGCTGAATTGTAATATTGGTTTTGTAAAGAAATGATTTTTAATAAGAATTAGAATTTATTTAAAATTAAATAAAATTTTGTGTTAAATAAAAGGAAATACAACGTATATTTATTCATTGTAAGGCGCAAGCCCAACAATTCAAAATCAAATCCAATCTTTTTCTAGAATTCTCTTCCTTTCCCTTAATCATTCATCCATATTCACACCATTTTCATTTTTCATACTTCCTGAAACAATTAAGCAAATCCTCCTCGGTTTAAAAATCAACAATAAATAAAACAAATTGTCTAATTTCACCAAACTCGAATATGTGCATTTTTATACTTGTGAGCATCTATAGTGTGAGGGAAATAGGGGCGTTGTGCATGAGTGTTGTGTGTGCATATGGATAGAGAGAGGAAAAGGGAGATGCAGCAGTTTTCAAGTGAGCTTTAAACTCACAAACCTATGTTTAATCAGATAATTTATGGTGTGTATGATGTTTGCTTGTAAAATTATCTGTGTAAAGTTTGATAGTTGGTGTGTGCTTCTATATTATGTATCACGCATTAGATTAAGGTCGCATAAGACCGGAACTTCACAATTGATTACACAAGAAGCAGTAGGCATGCTCGTGTTCATTCCAAGTACCGGTCGACCAACGTCAAAAACCGGCCAACCTGTACTGCAACATCCCTGATTTTTAGTGTAGTATTTTTAATTTAATTTATAGGATTTTTCATAATTTTTAATTTGAAAAATAATTAAATTTACGTTTGACGTATTTTACGTCAAACATCGGTGTTTTTGAAACATTACAACTAAGATCAATAGTGTATTTTATTATTATTTTATGATCATGTTGCATTATTACGCACATAATATTTTTATTTCTGTCGTTCACAGCTCATTCGTGAATGTAATTTTATATGCGGTGTATCGCAAAACTAATTTTTTTTAAACTTAACCAAGCACACATAATACACGTACACGTACTCCATACCTCCTTCACCGTACTTCTCCACCACTCCTCTCTTTTTCAACCTTGTCCTTCCTATCACTTGCCTATATTTTTGCTTTATTTTGTTCACTTAGCATTAAAGAAAATTTATTCTATATGTATGAGCAAACACGCATGAAAGGGAGGAACTGATATTTTTACGTTTCATTGTGCATATGCAAACAAGGTCACAGAAAGCATGAACAAACAAAATGAACACACATTTCATATTCTTTGCAAATGAAAATGTATACACAGCAAACCTTTCTCCTTTTTCTTTTAAAAACAAAATATATACACAACAAAATTTTCTTCTATTTTCTCCTTTCTCTTTCTTTATCCATTTCTATTTCCACTCCAAAGATGTGCATGGCTTTGTTATATGATTAACGTGTGTATGTTGTCAGTATTGCATGTGTTGGGCAAAGAGTTTGCATGTAAGCAAGTATGCATGGAAACATGAGTTAAAGTGTGTGCACTATATTGGAGACGCACGTGTAAGTACGCATGAAGTGGAGGTGGCAGGGAGGAAGGGCGTGACTTGTCGGAGCTAAGGGCACCATGCGGTGGATGGAGGTGGCGAGTAGCGGTGGGGGAAAGGGTTTTGGCCGAGATATTTTATTGGCATGGGCATGAGTAAATAAAGAAAAGAAGAAGAGGATTGTTACGATTCATTTCAAGAGATTTTGCACTTAAGTCCACAACAATGTGGTCATTTGCATGCGTGGGGGCTTTCGAGTTTGGGATATGTTAATTGGGCGGGCTTTGCAATGAAGTGGATGAGATTTTATTTAAGGTAAATAGTTTAGTTTATTAATAGTTAAGTTTAGAAGTTTAACTTAAAAAAGGAATTACTCACCCATACTGAGTCCGTTTAACCCGTTGTCTTTGGTATTAACTAGTAGAACACATTCCTATAAGTTATTAACAAATTTGGTGAAGTATAAAATATTGGTAAAATATTAGTTATTGAATTTAGTTATGATTAATGTAGTTAAATATTTACATTTCATCAGTGGCATTCAATTAGCAGATTAAACATCGCTCTGTTATAATTAAAACGAATAGGTTATTTAGAATCTTTTAGGCATAATAAATCCCCATTCTACTATTATATTAATTTGTTAGTTAGAATGATGTGTTCGCATTTATTATTGTTGTTGATGGATTGTTTGTTCGTTTTAATTGTGCTCGGTCAGTTTGTGAACAATAAATTTCCATACGTATGGATTGGGTGGATACGAACACCATGTGATTAGAATTTCATAGTTTGACTATAAGGTATTTGATGAATATATTTGACTAAGTAATAGTTGTAATATAAGATGTTCAGTTTAATTCTAAAGATGTTTATCTTTTAAATGAAATGGTTTCTTTGGAAAGAAATAGTAATATTTGGAAATGAATATTTTGGAAGTGAATTATACAAAGGTGCTTATAGAATAATTATAAGTGTTTGGGAATTTATATTAAAGTGATTTATATAAAAGTATTTATGAAATATGTTTTATAAATAAAGAGAATTTCGAGGATTTTAACCCCGGTGGTTTTAAATGGCTTTCCAAACATTTAAGGAAATAAAAAATACAATGATTGAAAGTATTTGTGATAATTAGTGAAAAATGATTTGTTACTTCGGGGAAAGAAAAAGGATTTGTTATGTGGGTATAGTCCACTCTTAGTGTAGAGGGATATACTTATTGATTTTAGAGAGGCTGTGAACCAGTTGCCTTGTTATTCGGAGAAACCTCCAGATCTGGTTGCATATATTTTGATATACTTTTATAGTAGAGTATTTTGGAATTTCCAAATAAATATATCAAATACAACACTGTTCATTATACAGAGTATTTGTTGATGCGGCGTAATAATTATATATCATTTCATGTTTATTGTTTGTTATTTATCATGTGATGTATTTTTCCTGCTTACCATTTTATTCTGCATTGACATATTTATTGAATTTGTGGGAATGATTATTGCTGTCTCTCTCTCTAATTAGAGTGGTGCAATGGTAAAATTATAGTATTTGTACTTGATATGTATTAAAGCACATCTTGTAGAATAAATAATTACTCTGGTAAGTTATATTATTGAAATTGTATCATTTACATTTAGGAGTGCTATATATTTATCAAATGATACTATGTATTAAATTAGTAGTTTTTCATTAGGTGTTTTATAACGGACATGTTTTTGATGATTTTGACTGGTTCGAAAATCCGAGTCGTTACATGTACTGGTCGACCGGTGCTCCAACTGGGTCGACCCAATACCTAGTATTTCTGCTATTGATCGAATTTGTGCACATGATTTTGTGTCATGTGTGTGTTTGTGCTCAATTTTTTGTGTATGCGTGCGTGTATTTGTGTGTACGTGTTGTGTATGTAATATATGAGGTCGGCTACTGATGTATATGTAAGTTAGTGTGTGTTCATGTGTATGTTTATGTGTATGCATGATCGTGTGAGTGTATGTGAAGTGACTATGTTCATGTATTTTGTGTGTGTGCATTTGTTTTTGCTGTGCTTTTGTGTATATGGAATGTGTGATTATGTTTTTTTTTTGTGAATGTTTTATTTTAATATATATTAGTTAATTATTTATATAAATAGTAAGATTTACAAATAAAAAGATGTTTAGTACATTGTGAACTTAATTAAAGGAAAGGTTTAATTTAATAATAGTTATTAATTATTTAATTTAGGAATAAAATATTTAGTAAATATTTATATTTATATTTTAAGTAAATTTATAGGAATCTTACATAAAATTTTAGAATATATGATATTATTTCTGATTGATATTTGATAGATTATGAATATATTAAATTATTTCGTATAGTATAATATTACACAAAAATAGTATTTGTTTATAGAAAATTATAAAATAACTTTTATATGTAATAGTCGATTCTATAAACTATTATGGGGATTTGAAATGTTTTTTCAAATTTTATCAGTGAATACTTAGTAGTCGACTAATTTTATATGAGACTAAGAAATTATTTATTTATTATAAACATTAAACTATATACGAGCTTAGATAATTATTTAATTTAATTTAGGAGTATGAATTTATTATCTATCTCTTAGTATTTGTTTTGTTTTATAAAATTTTATGTTGTGAATGATTCATTATTAAATATCGATTTGTTTGTTTTATATTGATTAGAATAATCTATTTTTATATTAGTTTCCTGATCATTCTTTTATTGTATGTTAAATTGGATCATATGAATGATTCACTGTTGATAATGATTTCGTTGGTGTTTTAATGTGATATGGTGATGACATCCTTCTGTGTGATTTTATGATATTTAATTTTGTATGATGAGAAATTTGAATAAACGAGATTATAATACCATCCGGTTTGGGAGACTTTCAGCAATATGTCTCTACTTTTTTTGGACTCATTTTACAGAATACTAGATAGCCTGAGTGTAATTTATAAGCAGCGAATAAACATTTGAGTATCACATAGTGGTATGGGACACCGTTGTGCTATTTTTTTAGTTATTTATTGTAAGTAGACGACAAACACGTGATGTGAATAGAGTGGATAGTGTGAGGTGATACATGTAGTGATATATGGCTCCGTGCCTACATTAAGCAAGTATGGCTCTATGCCTAACGATGACCATGACTTTATGTCTATATTATATTTGTTCTATATGCCATTATTATGATGTACTCATATTATGTTTATTGGAGAGGACCAAATGGCTGGAATCCATCCTAGCGGCCTGATCATAGGGTCGCACCCCAGATCTGTGACACCATATTATATAGTTTTATGCTACTCCTATGCGCATGTTTTCCCTTGTATCACCTAGGCTGGCAGTCTATTACCTATAGAAGCAATTTGAGTGTTGCAACTTATTAGTTCTTGCGTTGGTGAGCACACCAATGGATACATGTCATGATCATTATGGAGGTAACTAAGACTATTGAGACTCTATGCCTCTGGAGCTTGCATGCATGCTATCGATCTTCCTTCTGGTACTGATGGAGTAGCAGATTGGCATATACGATTGGTACACTTCACTGGAGTATAGTTATGGGTTTGATGACCCATATAATGTTACACACATGTCACTACTTGGAACTTCATGTCTGTCATATAGTCGTATACCATCACAATATTTATAGATAGATATTAGATGAGGATATGAGATTATACCTGTTGTATATGCTCAGTGTAAAGTGAATTCTCAGTATATTAATCGGCAGTCTATCCTATGTTACATAAAGATGATGATGTTCTATCAAGATTGATAGATGTATTTTGGCAATGCTTCATGCTAGCCTTATTACACTTGAAGATATCCTATTTATTGATATTTCTAAATTTGATGATGATTTCTAGATATGCATGATTCACTCATAATTCTATGATCCTTGATTTGTTGTGTTTCTAATGGGTGATGACATTTTTCAATATTAGATCTGGTCGCCTTGTATGATTGGAGATATTTGAGTGTCTTGATACTTTGATGGTTATCTATGATAGTAAACCAGTGTTCCATATATATATTCGCCTAATTATTATATATATTGACAGTTCCTTTGATGATTTGATTATCTTTGATGGTGTTATCATACTATTATTTCTTGTTTATCCTATGTTACCTATATTGTAGAACCTTGATTAGGCATACACTAACATGTTTGTTATTTATGTAATACTCAGGTCAGTCCGAGACATTTCAGGTACAGGGACAACAAGACCAATATTTGTCTTATTTGGCTTAGTTGGAGTCATATATTATGATTGATATATGATATTGTGTGATAAAGATTCATTACATATATTAGATGCAAAGTTGTATATTGATTATTCATCACATTATATTGAGATAGTTGACATTTGAGATGAGTCGTACCCTTATTGTATGCACATTATATATATAATATGTTACCGCTTCAATTAACACTATGTTCTCTATCATTTATTGTATATTATATATTGTTCTATCCTGAAGGAACACATGTTTATTTCTTTGTACCGATACTTTGTAGTAATTATAAATTATTTATTTCATGTTTTAAAACACACCTGTGTCAGTCCAAGAAAATATTCACGTGTGTACCCCATATAACATCATTCTTTCTATTATCTGATAGTATTACTCCGTAATACTCTCAAAAAGTATGAGTATAATGATGAGGTGTTTACAATATCGTAAGTGTATGTAAAGTCGAGACAACTAATTGAAAATGAAAAGACATAACAAGATATTTAAGACAATTGGCATAAACCAGTATTATGTGAAAAGCGTATAATTTCGTAATCACCAAAATGTTGTTCTGACCCACTCCTCATTACAACCCAATGGATGTCTTTAAAGGGACAGTTGCCATTACAAGTCAGGAATAGTGGAGGACAGGTTTCCTAGTGCATGCGCAACACTGACGAGGACACTAGATATTGGAAATGTCAATCCTGGTCGGTACTATATATTTTTATTATACTTTACTATTTTGTTGTGAGTTATATCGATAGTGCTCTAATATGCATATATTTGTTTATTTATAGGGTATTAAACTAACAATCCACACTTTGGTAGATATGGGTTTTTTATTTAGTGAAAATTCAGACCCACTGGGGTATGGGTTGTTATAGGGAATCACTTGGAAGTAGTTCAAGGAGAGGTTTGAGGCTTGGTTCATAATGGAGTTTTAGCATAGCGTGTTATTAAGGTAGTTCATTAATTGAGTGGGGCTAAGGTGTTTCTGCATTTAGACTTGGCTATAGGGTTCCATTAATTGAGAGTTTCAAAGGAAAGTATTCCTTTGATTGTATTTAGAACTAGGTATGGTTCTTATGAGTGGTTAGTTATGTCATTTGGGCTAACCAGTGTGCCTGCATTCTTTGTAAACTTGATGAACATGATCTTTTGGGATAAACTAGATAGATATGTGTTGGTGTTCATAGACTACATTTTAGTGTACTCTAAGGATGAGGAGGAGCACACAGTTCACCTAAGGCTTGTGTTTGAGACGTTGAGACAACATAAGTTGAATTTGAAATTTTTTTAGTGTCATTTCTGGAGATGGGAAGTGAAGTTCCTAGGCCACATATTTTGAAAGAAGGATTAGTGTTAGATCCATATAAGGAGGAGGTAGTAATTGGGTGAAAGAGGCTTGAGACTGTGACTAAGGTGCGAGGTTTTTTAGGATTGGCTGGTTATTACAGGAAATTCATTAAGGACGTCTCTCATATATCTACGCCAATGACTAGGCTGACTAGGAAAGAAGTGCGGTTTGTTTGGGGGTAAGAGTGTAAAAAGGAACTCAAGGGACTGGATTATAGATTGAAAAATGCCCCTGTGTTAGTAATACTTGATGAAATGACGGTATAATTATGTATACTGTTGCGTCAGGATTGGGGTTAGGCGCAATATCGATGCAGAAGGGCAAAGTAATTGCTTATTCATTTAGTCAGTTACAACCTCATGAGGTTAATTATCCAATGCATGATTTGGAGTTTGTTATAGTAGTCTTCACATTGAAGATTTGGAGACAATATCTCTTTAGGGAGAGGTTTTAGCTGTATACTAACCATATGTCCTTGAGATATTTGTTCTCTCAGAGGGAGCTGAACATGGGACATCAGAGATGGTTAGAGTTCCTAGCATCATATGATTTTAGGATAGAATATACCTAAGGAAAAGATAACAAAGTGGCCGATGCTTAAGCCGAAGATAGCAAATTATGTTTTGGCAATGTTAGAAGAATGGACCGCATTAGAAACGATGTTTGCGTGTAATGTGCAGTATCAGTCTAGTACAGGCTCAAGCAACACAAACATGATATTTGCGTGCTTAGAAGTAAAGTTTGCACTGGTAGAAAGGATAGCCGAACTGCAGAAGAATGATAAGTTCTATGCAGACATAGTAAGGAGTTTGAACTCAGGCGTCGAGGTAGTAGAACTGAAGGCATTCAGTATGGATAAGAAAGGGGTACTTGAAAGAATGGCATGTTGTATTTTCTTAGTATTGGAGAATTGCAAAAGGAAGTATTGAATGAATGTCATTGTTCAAAGTTTACCACACGTCCTAGAGATATGAATATGTACCAAGATATGAAGAGGAGTTTCTTCGGGAAAGGAATAAAGAAAGAAGAGGAGAGTATGTGAGAAGATTATCTATATATGGTAGAGTTATCATATAGTAATAGTTATCAGAGCAGTATTGGGATGTCTTTATTTGAGGCTTTGTATGGAAGGCCTTGTAAGTCACCTGTATATTGGATGGAAGTAGGAGATAGGGTTATGTTAGGATTAGATGTGGTGAAGAATGCTACTAGTAAAGCTAATCCAAGCAAGGATGAAAGCGGCACAGTCTAGGAAAAAGTAATATGCCGACACAAGCAGAAAAGTATTGGAGTTTGTAGTAGGTGATCAGGTGTTCATGAAGGTTTCTCTAATGAGAGGCGGATGCATTTCAGGAAAGCTGGGAAGTTAACACCCAGATACGTAAGGATCAGAGGAAGGATTGGGAAGGTGGCGTATAACGTGGATCTACCTAGTGTTTTTTCAGGGATTCAAAATGTATTTCACGTATCATGTTTGTGGAAATGCATTAGGGATCCAGAAGCAGTAATTGATCAAAGGGATATAAAAGACTTGGTTATCAAACTAGATATGACTTATATGCATAGACCAGCTCGAATAGTGAACAGGGACGAGAAGCGGCTTCGGAGCAAAGAAGTGAAGCTAGTATGCATTTAGTGGAGCGCGGATCGAGAGGACAACACGTGGGAAACAGTGGATAAGGTTAAGTGGATCGGTCCAAAGTAATTTGTCATATATTGGCGCATATTCTAGGCATCAAGTTGTGTTGATGTAGACCATTTATATATGTATATGTAAGTATATGTATGTATGTATATATATGTGTGTGTGTGTGTGTATGATATTATGGTCACTTCCTATACTAGCAGGTAGCACTGGTACATTTTATGTATGGATGGATTATGAATTCATGGGGACGCTTAAGGTAAGCATAAAGGAGAGGACTAATCTCTAGTTGACCTTAATCGAATTTCGGGAGAAATTCTTTAAGAAGGGGTAATAACCCTAAAATTTTATAATTAAATAAGCTAATTAAAGGAAAAAGGAAGGTTAAACAAGAAGAGTAAAAGGAATTGAATTAATAAAAGCCGATATGAGGGCGCATGCCTAACTTATTGTGGGGCAATATACATTACTCATTTTTATTTTAACATTTTATTCTGCTCAAACTAAATAAAAAGCTAGAAAAACTCTTTAATAGTAGGAGCATAAGAAGGAAAATAAGGAGAAGATACGAAACCGCAAGCTAGAAGAGACTAAAGAAGACTAAAGCTATACATCTAAAAGATCTAGATGAATAATACCTAATCTTTCTATTTCGATTTCTTACATATGTACGAGATCGGCTCAGATCTATAGGTTTTTATATATGATGAGGTTCATATGGGTTTACATGCAAAATATAAATGGTTAATAATGTTTTAAGGGAAAGATGTGTATACATAAGTTGTTAACATGTGTTTTCCATACTATTGTAAGTTCAAAACTTAATGAAAGTTTTATATGATGTTTAAGACCAGATTTGGAGTGGTTTATAGGTTAAGAGATTTCTTAAATTTACATAATGCTATATGAATTATTGAAGTTGTATGACTTAAAATAAACAAGGAAAATACCCTAAAAAGGTGAAATAAAGTTAAACTATGGAAGTTCAGGGGTTCGAGAAATTTTAAGGAATTTTTCAGAATTTTCTATAATGAAATAGAAGAGGAAACAAATAAATACTACGCTAAGGTAAATGGGTACTATGAGGGAAGGTAGTAAAATAAACTCCATGCAAAAATATATCAACAGAGATTAGTAAAGGGGGATAAGATCCAAATTATTTGCTGAAAAGGATGTTGCAAATTAAAAAAAAGTAAAATAAAAATGAATAGTATGTCAACATGTGTAAAGGTGTTGTCAGGAATGTTAGAGTTCTCAGGTTATGGCATTGGGTCGGCGGCACTATTTGTATAAGTAAGCATACTACCCTAAATAAGAAGGGATCATGCTACATTGAAACTTAGAAAGGAATACTTAATAAGTACAGCATAGAGTGTACTACGTGGGTCAGAAGGATTCTGCACTAAAAAGATAAACATATAAGACTTACAAAAGATAAGTCAATGGACTCGGGGAGAGGCCAATTCATAATATGGGAATGGATCCTACGTTAGAGAAAGGTAAGGTGTTGGAAGGGCTATTGTCGTTAGGGGGGGATGCTCACTCAAATGTACACCTAGGAAAGGTGAGGAGAGTAATTCAACTTTTAGGAACTACAGTAGGGGATGCTAGGTAGCTCCAAATCAAACAAATGTTTAAAGACCATATTTCGGTTTCTTTGTGGTCTACTATGATAGGGTTTCTAAGCAGTTTAAAAATTAAGCAAATAAATGTAGAAGGGCTACAGTTGATTGTTTCTTTGTAGTCCAAGGCTTAATTGACTAAATAGTTAAATACTATGAGAGTGGAAGGGGTGGGTCTACAAAGTTCAAACTGGAGAATGAATTTATAAGGAAACAGCGATGCGCGATTCTAAGCAGTAATAGATAGGAGAAACTTCTAAAATAATGAATTTAAAATAATACCGCGGTAAGTGATTCCAAGCAGTACGAGTTAAGAGGCAAACCTTAACAGAGAACTAAGTAAGTTCTGCATAGGGGCACAGTATCGAATTCTAAAGAAAGGTATATGAGAATTACGTGGGGGGCCATGTTAAATACTTCAAAAGAGTGCTTTACAGATTGAAGAATAATTTATAAGGAAAACTAGGTAGGTCTGCATGGGGAGCATAATATTTTATACTTACTTTCAAAAACAATCTAAACCAGGACTCGGGTGTGGTCAGCGCATGGTGCGTAGTAGTAAAGGAAATGTACTTAAGGATGCATTTAATTGAAGATGTAAATAAGAAATACTTTACATCATATGTTCAAAGTATTTCACATATGATTTTTTGAATAGTGAGGGGGAAATCTAACATGTGCAACCAAGGTTGGTTTAACTATATGTTTGTTTTCGGAGACAGTATTATTCACACTGGACCGTATGTCTGACCCATATCTTTATTATTGTTTTTCCCATATACTTACAGGTACTCATTTGAGTAGGCTAAGTTTATAGGCTTAGGTAGGTTTGGAATAATGGTCGCAGTATGATGACAAAAGCAAAGTAGGAGGCTCTTGTTTTCGTAGGATGGTAGAGTATGGGCCCCAACTTCAAACGTGGAAACATCTCTTTATGATGTTATTTTCTATTGTATTTGACCGCTGCGTGGGCACATGACTTGGCAAATTTTGACTGAAGTAATTGTAAAGGAAATAAAAAGAATATGCTATGTATGAATAATATTAGTTTGCTTTATTTAGTTATCAGTATATTCGTAATATAATCAACTCATTTTCGTCGCTGGGAGGTAATTTTGGCGATGACTGCAGCATCATCGTTGTTCATCTTTGGGTTTCAAATGAGGGATGTTACAACTATTGGTTCTCGATTGAGTAGTGTGCAGTAAAATTTTATTAATGACGTGCTCTTAGGATGAAGATTTACGATGGTGAATTCTTTAACATCATCGTTGAGAAATTTAGGACTTACCGGATCTATAGTCCAATTACCAAAATTAATTTCCTTAGGTCCACCCTTCATTTGGACAACTTAGACTACTAAATGATTAATCATAAGAACAATTTTCTTCCTTAAAACTCTACTTCTTACAATTCCTTCGTAACTATATGGACGATGAAAACTTTCAAATAAATTCGCATGGAATAGTTGAATCAAAAGAAGATAAATTTTCACATTATTTGTCTTATAATTAACCAGGTTTCAAATTTGAGCTTAATTTTCTAATTAGAGGATATAAGGAGGATTGAAATATTCGGAATTAACAAATTATCTTAAAATATTTTTAATCAAAAGATGTTTGTATCATTGAATTATAATCTTGTTGTGGTTAAGTCATTCTTTTATTTGATCTTGAAATTAGGGCCTTAAAAAGATGGTTGTAAAGAAGAAACCCTTTTTTTTCCTTTCTGGAGCCCTTTGATTTAGATGATATTAAGGATTTAGGTCTTCTACTTTTTGAAAAGAGGATTAAATAGCGAAGACGAAGAGGAGTAAAGGGAGTTAAGATGTGAAATTTTGCATAGGAAAATGTGCTCAACCAAAGAGAAGTTCAAATTTCTCAACCGTTCAATTGATCGGTTTTGAACAATCTTTTCAAGATTTTTCCAATAAAAAAACAATGTGTTCTTCGGGTATTTCAATCGACTAAGAAAGGCAATTGGTCGGCTGAACTAGACTTCAACTTATTGGTAATGCTAGTTTAGTCGAATGTCTATTGGTTCACTTTTCATATATTTTTCTTTCTTCACAGCCCGACATGTGAGTTGTACAAAGGTTGACCTATGATGTTTATGGGAGATGACTCGACCTTGACCTGGTTTTCATATACGGTAGGAAATTTATGCTTTTAGCTTTGTTGTGTGATAAGATGCAGTCCCTAATACACCTTGATTGCCAGTGCGGCTTAGTGATACTTGCTACTTGTAACACACTTCTTCCCACGCACATGAGTTCGTTGCTCGGTTTGCCTATATTTTTGTTTCCGCGTTCTTTTGACTATTATATATATATATTCAAAATCCTTAATAAAACATTATATCCAAAAAATGATATATATTTTTATGTAAATTTTGTTAATTATTTTACTTTCTCTTCCAAAAAAATGTTTTGAAAGATATAAGTCGTTTATTTTTTTTCCTAAAATTCATTTTACGTAGTTGACTATCATTAACTACTAGTCATATGTATCTATAATTTTTAATCTAAAAGAAGTTGAATTATAGGACTTTCTCGTCATATTTACAGAAATTTCTCCAATGGAATATCCACATAGTGTTCCTTCTCCTTCATTTATTGGTATCTGCAAATAATAATGAAATATTATGGTACCTACTTCCTACCTTAGGATTTTGAGGGTTATATAGAAGGTACCCATATTCACAAGGCTTTGGTAAAGCCCGTGAAAATGAAATCATTATTAGGATTCATTTTAGATAGAAATTTTTGTATATATTTATTTTAAACTAAACAATTAATTTTTAAGTTCCCATATTTTATTAGTCTTACTTTGGTTCGGTTTTGCTTGACTGTATATGGATTTCCTAACTGTTAACCAGCTTTTTAGCCAAATCGGATTTCAATTACGAAGATTGAAATAAGGATGAAATAATTCAAAAACTTGGAATCACACTAAGAGGAAATAAAGAAACACCTTGGAGATATTTCAGATGGATTAGAGCCAAGGACATAGCTCGATGTCAAGCTATGTAGGTCGCTATCGACCTATAAGTCCTATCTGAATCACCTCCAAAACTCTATACTTCTCCACAGCTCATGATCAAGTGGTTTTCCCATGATTTGGATGAGCAATACAAGGATTGACAAGTAGAAAGTAAAGAATTCAACTATCGGAATGATCATTAGAATCAACCAAAAATCGATGAAATGGGATTGGAACCTATCAACAAGAAGAAAGAAGAGTAGAGAAAGATTTGAACTTGGATTTGGACCAACACTTATAGCTTGGTATCGATCTATCTTGTTGGGTCAGTGCTTTGATTTCTCTTGTGCAATGCCAGGCTATCTCCTAGACTCTACTCCAAAAAGGGCTTCTAGACATATACACTTGTTTCTCTATAAATATTAGCCTACTTACAACCAAAAGGGGATCTTCTTCTCTTCACTTGGGATATGATCTCTCTGCTATTAGAGATTCTTCCTTCTTCTTTAAATCATACCTCTTCTTTATAAAAGTCACCTAGGAAGTTATTATGTTGTTCTAGGGCTTAGATTACAAAATCTCTAGTGCCAATGACTCTCAAACATTCTAAAAACTACATTGTAAATCTAACAGCTAGAAGATTGTGGTCATAGAGATAACTAGTTGTAATCCATAGAGAAAACAACTAATAAAAAAGAAGTGGACGTAGGCCAGAGATTACGCTGAACCACTATAAAAATTCTTGTGTCTTCTTTTACTTTTCATCTTTTTTCCTTTATTTTTACTAGAACTTGTGATTTCATCAGAATTCTAGGCATTGATCCATTTTATAGGTTAACATTTTAGTGATTTAACTAAGAAGGAAGCAAAATTTCACAACCTAAAGTTCGGATCTAAAATTTGGAGAAGATGAAGAGACTTAACACTAGATTTAAGGCCGGAGGAAGCCAACCAGAGCATGGGGTGACCAGGAGATGTCCTAAAATTCTCATTAATCCATCTACGTGACCAGATAAGAGATAGAGAAAATGATTAAGGAGATGCCGGATGGAGTGATAGTTAGATACCAGAAAATGATTGAAGGATTTCTCTAAAGGATGGGACAAAAAGGAATACCTAGAGCTGTCGGAATACAGAACCAAGGATAAGGAGCTAATGAAAGAATATATGGAGTTAGATCGAAGCAAAATGAAACCATGTCCCCACAAACATGATAACTCGATACTGACCCATTCCTACTCGGTAATAGGAGAACTATACCCCGGGGCAATGTTGGTGTGACTATTAGGATGTCGGGAATGGATAGTGCTGGAGCTAGAAACACTAATCACAATGTGAACGAGCAACTACTAGAGGGATATGTGCTTGAACTTTCTTATAGGAACAGAGGGCAGAATAAGACTATAGGAGTTGGTCAGAATGATAATGTGTAGCCAAAGGAGTATGTATCGGAGTTCCCCTATAGAAGCAGATGGCAGAATGCAGTTGGTGGTCTGGGACTTTCGTTAGACGATGACAACAGGAAGACTGAGATGATTAGAAGAATAGCTTAAGGCAAACCCCCAGACCAGAGTGTAAAGGACGTAAACGGGAATCCATTCACTTCTAATATCCAAAATGCGAGGAATCCTCTTGATTTCAAACTTTCGATACTAGAAACGTACGACAAAATGTTGGATCTAACGATTCATCTGATGAGGCATATATGACATATGGAGATGTTGGGTGCTTTTGAGGAGATGGTGGGCGTAGTGTTTTCCATTATACTTAAGCGACTTAGCGATGATGTGGTTCGAACAGCTAGAGAATGGGTCCATAAAGAATTGGACCTATTGGGTGAATAATTTATTGAGATAGTTCTGAGTTCATGTCTCGTAACCAAAGAATGTGATGATGCTATCAAGCATCAGACAAAGGCCCAGAGAAACCTTGAGAAGCTATTTGACAAGATTCAATGCGGCAGCTATGACCTTCGATAAACTAGATTTGTCTATAATCTTAATGGCGGCAGTATCTGGAGTCGCGAGCAAAACCGACTTTAAAATTACAGTGGAAAGGGATCCACCGATGGATCTTACGAATTATACCATAAAGCTTGGAGATACTTGCATCAAAAAGATGCCGAAGCTGAGAATGATGATGCTAATGCTATGGATGATAGTGAAATATCCAGAGTAAAAAAATAGAGAAGACAAAGGGAAAAGAAGAGCCGACGATGACTTAGTGAACCCGAAACGATAAAGGAGGGAATAAAATTCTCTTCCTACACTGATTTAATAGAGTCCCCAGAGAGCATATATATGGGCACTACGAGGCGGATCCCCTATCTAAAGCAAGCTAGAGGGGATTTTGCTAATTAGGAGAGATGGTTTGGAAAGTTTTGCATTTTCCATGAGCTAGAAGGACATAAAACGAATGAGTGCCGACACTTTTGTGATATGATAGAAGAACTGGATCAGAGCAACCAACTGCAACAACACATGAGAAATCGAACTACGATATGCAGTTGGAGCAGCCACCAACTACTGCGAATGCATCTAGGAACAACCAGGCATCTGGTCTGAGATTCGAAATTCCATGATCAGGAGTCAGGTTCGATTCTCTCGCTTTGCTTTTTCTTGCTTTGAGTAATTAGGATAATGATCACATCAGACCCGCTTACACATGTAAGAGGCTTAGATTGGTCTCCAGGCATGTTCCGAGTCGGTTGTCAGACATGAATAACTAGGATAGTAATAATTCGAATCTCTTGCACAAGTATGGGACGAAGATTGGTCCCTAGACACACTCTAAGTTGGATGTCTGGGACATACAATTAGGATTTTTGCTTGTTTGTTTTGATTTGAATATTTGACTTTTGAAAAATCCACATTGAATGTGTTGACTGATATTGATCACTTTAAGTTTCGTTCGGATAAACAGGATCAGAATGCAGGGTGCAAGTCCTCTCGTTGGAGAACAAATGGATGGGATTGTATGATATTGATTGCTTTTAAGTCTCATCCAAAAAGATGAGACCAAAGTGCAGGGTGCAGGTCACCTCGTCGGAGAGTGAGCGAATGGACTTATATGATATTGATCTCTTTAAGTCCCATCCTAAGAGACGATATCAGAGTGCAGGGTGCAAATCCCTTCACCGAAGAGTGAACGGATAGTGTCATACAATACAGATAGCTTTATATTCCATCTTAAGAGATGGGATAGGAGTGCATGGTGCAAGTTCACTTGCCGGAGAGTGGATGGACATGTATGAAAAGTAAGTCCATTACCGAAGAGTGAGAAGATGGGATTGCTTGATCATTGAATTCCTTTTCCAAAGAGCAAGCAAACTCAACAAGGACCTAGAGAGGTCAAACTCTAGATTGGAAGTTTACACGATCTAGAGAGATTGAAACCTTTGATTGAATGTGAAACATCCGGAGAGATCGAGCCTTAGAACGTATGTATATTTGATAAGAGGATTTGAACGCCTTGTAATTAGAATAAAATAGATAAATACTGGATGAACATGGAAATATTTTGATATATGATGTAATAACTATAAATGAAATAGAAATGATTATGATATACTGATAACACTTAAGCAAGAGCTAAGGAAATAATGGGCCTACAGCGACCCTTGATTTGCAGAGAAATCCGAAGGAACTGGATAATTCATCAAGATTATGATCAACGGATCGTTGGAGAGCTCGACAATCGAAGACTGATTGCTAGAACTTGTTTTTGAGCAAAGCATACCTTACATTCGAAAGGCGTACTTTGGAGGGCAAGTGTTAACCTACTTTTGAGTCAGAGCAAATTTCAATTGGACTTCGAAGGTCGAAACAAGGAGAAACAATTCGAAAATTTGGAAGCACACTTAGAGCGAATAGAGAAACGCATTGGAGAAATTTTAAATGGATTGGAGTCATGGACATAGCTCGATATCAAGCTACATAGTCGATACCGTTAACCCGCCTTTTTACAAGGCCACAGACATGCGGGTTTAACCAAATTAACTATTCATTTGTCAAAACTGGAATATGATTGATTGGAGCCGGTTGAATGGATAGACGATCGGTTAGGAATGGTTCGATATGCATAGCTCGGCATTGGAAAGGCGGCTTGGCATTAGAGAGGCTGTTCGGCACTAGAAAGGCGTCTCGGCATTGGAGGGACCACTCGGTATCGGAGAGGCGGCTCGACATCATGGGTCGCTCGGCATCGTGGGTCACTCGGCATCATGGGTCACTCGGCATCATGGGTCACTCGGCATCATGGTTTACTCGGCATCATGGTTTACTCGGCATCACGGGTCGCTCGACATCGTAGGTGCCTCGGCATCGTGGGTCGCACGACATCGCGGGTCGCTCGGCATTGCGGGTCGCTCGGCATTACAGAAGAGGTCAGGGTCGCTCGACATTATTGCTCGTTCGGGGCCGTTCGACACTTGATGGTGGCTCGACATTTGGGTGGATCGGCACTCGATGGTGGCTCGGTATTTGGGTCATTCGGTACTCGATGGTGGCTCGGCATTTGGGTCGTTCGGCACTCGATGGTGGCTCGGCATTTGGGTGGATCGACACTCGATGGTGGCTCGGCATTTGGGTCATTCGGCACTCGATGGTGGCTTGGCATTTGGGTGATTCGACACTCGAAGGTGGGTCATGTTACTTTGAGTCGTTGAGCATATCGCTTTGGGGCAGTACCATGGTTACTTCAGATTGATCTATGGAGGGCTTGGGGTTGGTTGAGGTGAAGGGTGCGAACTCGACCGAAGTCTTAATGGGCCTGTATCACATGAAAATATGAACTACCTAGTTTCGCCTATAAATACAACATGTAGGGCTTCAGAAAACGGATCTTCTTCTGGCTTTCTATTCTCTAAGGCTAAGGTTACTCTACAATTTTGTAACTCTAAATGATTCTTACATCAATAAAAAAGAAACTTCTGGAGTGGACGTAGGCCGGAGTTAGCCGAACCACTATAAAATCTATTGTTCTTTACTACTTTCATTTTAATTTTGACTATTCTTTACATTAGTACACTCTACATACAATCTATCTGTGAGCTATGACTAGTACTTGATGCTTTCATCTGGATTTAGGTGTTAGTCTAATTTTGGCGTTAACATTTTGGTGCGTTCACTGAGAAAGCTAGCACTTGGGAATTTCCAAACTAAGTACTTGGAATCTAGGAAACAATGGTTAGGCCATCAGCAAGGAAGCAAGTGATAGAAAGGTGCAATCATAAGGGAAGTCAAGAAGCTTCCTCTGGAGCTGGAGCAGGTCAAGCATCCATCTACATCACCAGAGACAAGATGGAAGCAATGTTGAAAAGGAAAGAGGAGATGATGCAGGCTCTTCTAAGATAATTTGCACAAGCAGGAAATGTAGGAGCTCAGATCTGTGGAGTTGGATCAGAAGCGCTCAACTAGCAAGCGGAGGGAATGAATCAGTAGGGGCAACCCCCAATCAACAGACGGCTATCAAGCTGGATGGATCTAGACTCGGGGGCATACCACCAGAAAATGCTGGACCAATCCATGGAGGGATACTAGATGACCTCTGTGCAACCCGGCACCAATAGGAGTGTAGGAGTACGAGATGAGGATTATGTGCCAGAGTTCCCTCGTGAACTTGAAGGGCAGACCGTAGGTAACAGACAAGGATTACAGCTTGGGGATAATGACATATTAACGGAGATGGTCAGACGGGCTGTGAGAGGTGGATTGGTAAACAAAGACTTGGAGGATGTGAATAGGAGTCCCTTTGCTCCTACTATCAAGCAAGCTAGGAATCCACCGGACTTTAAGCTACCAACGTTGGATATGTATGATGGAATAACGGATCCCACAGTTCACCTGAAGAGGTACATGAGACATATGGAGGTACTGGAGGCTTCAGATGAGGCCATGGCTCGATGCTTCCCATTGTATTTGATAGATATCGTAGCTATGCGGTTCAGACAACTGGAGAGTGGTTCTATCGGCACATGGACGGAGCTGATTGAAAAGTTTATGAGACAGTTTCGGGTCCATATAGTCAGACCTAAGAATGTAATGACCTTGACATCGATGAAGTAATGGAAGGAAGAGTCACTCGGGAACTTCTTAACCAGATTTAACGCAGCAGTAGCCTTAGTGGATCGACCCGATCCGCCAATGGTTTTGATGGCAGCAGTCTCAGGAATCACGGACAATTCAGATTTCAAGATATCATTGGAACGGGACCCATCGAGGGATCTCGGGGAGTTCTACCATGAGGCGGAAAGGTTCCTGAGACAGAAGGATGTGCAGGCTGAGAGAGTAGGGAGAGAGGCTGAAGCTTATGCAGTAAAGAGTGGAGGTCCACCCGGGGAGGACCCAAGTAAAGACGATAAAGGAAAAAGGAAAACAAATGGAAACGGTGGCACTTCGAAGAAACCTCGGAGGGAGTCAAAGTTTTCTTCTTACACAGATTTAACTGAGACTTTAGAAAGGATTTACTTGGACACTGGAGGGCGCCTCCAGTACCGAAAGCCAGCAAGGAGGGAACCTTCTGAATACAAGCGGGCATCGAGAATGCATTGCATATTCCATGAGCTGGACGGGTACAACACAAACAATTTTAGGCATTTGAAAGATATCGTGGAGGAGCATGTAAGGAATGGTCACCTACAACTGCACATAAGGAATTGAGTTATACCAGTGGAATGGGAGCGGCCATCGCCTACCTTTAGCGATAGTGGCACTAGATTTGGTCAATGCCAGCTTGTTATAAACTGAATGGTTTGATGATTATGAATAAGTAATAGTACCCAAAGTAATATAGCTAGGTCACTTACACACGTATGGGATCGAGGATGGTCCCTAGGCGTGCTCTGAGCTGATGAAAAACCATACTGCCCGGGTCTATGGAAATCTTGTTTTCTTTCTGTTTTTCTGCAAACTTTAGTTTTCTCTTTGGTACTTTGGACATTTACTTTTCTTTGGTATGGTTATGGAGTTTGGATTGAACTCTTGGTCTGGTTGGTTTTTTGGTTTGTCATTTTAGTTTGGATGTTTGATTTTTGATTTGGATTTTGAATAGGATTATTATGACGACCCGGACTTCTATGCCCAGAAAACCGTATCGTCTTGAAGAAAGAAAGGGATGAGAAAATAGAAAAGATAGAGAAGAAAGAACAACATCAGAATCTCACAGCGGAACGGATAAATTATAATAATCACATAAGTATTTACATAATATACAACATCAATCAGAGTTATACAGATACTACATCACATACTAGACAGTTATAAACACCTGTCTAGTTAATACAACACAACCAATACGACTCAGAGATACCAACACAGCGGAACTATATATATTTACAACGCTGAAGCCTCTTGCTCCATTGCTCCTCCAGAATTTGTCAAAGCTAACTGAATCCCTTGGCTACCCGTAAAAATTTGGGTACCCGAGAGTTAATGAAAAACAAAAATAAACTCTGGGTCAGACATGGGTCTGGTATGAGTAACAGGGTTAAGTTGCTTAACTTTAAAAATCCTTTGAAAACAAAAGGTATCACGTAAGACTCCCCACACATAAACATGGGTAAGTTTTTACCTTACGCTAACCAAAACATTTGATAGGAAATTCAGTGATATTATAATAGGTCTAGGGTTTTCAAGTAAATAGAAAATAGCCGAAATTGTTACATCTATTAAATTCCAACTACTAGCCACAAAAGTTGGTAATACAATCAAAACCGTTGGCACTTATTGGATTGTGGAATCCATACAATGGCAGGGCTACTGGGGTACCGTCCGTCACAGTACGTGGCCTAGATCAACTTACCGAGGATCACTCCCGACCCCCTACAACACAAGGCCGGAACCATTCCTTACTGAACAGTCCCGAACAAGATAAACCCCGCAGTTGTTTGCAACCAACTGCCCACACAGTCGAATAAAAGGGACATCTAGACAGGGGAATATCCTTGTCCTGCTTGGGCATGACCCACCTAACCTTGCTGCACCTCCCCTGTTTTAGCCATTCCCAGTTGATGAGGCTTGAGGCTACGATTACCTTTATAGAACATTTCTTAGAATGCTCATCGCCCACCTGACGATGTGTTGAAAGCATTCAATCCATTCAAGTTCGTTCCGGGTTCGAACGAAACCGAAGGCATTATCTCGTTACACTCATTTTGGTATCACCCTCAGAGTTAACGACGATAACCCTTGCAATCTAAATCTTCATCTTCACTTCAGATTCATGACCTATCATTAATTTGAAATCGATGTGGTTTTCGGATGTTCCAAATGTGGAAAACCGATCCCGGTCTCATCGAAATCCAAAACGTGTCTTTTAAGGCCAAGTTGTCTATTTAGTCTTAACAGTTTAATTCAATATAATTCAATATATACACAGATAGATAATTCACAATATCACAGTAGATAATCACATCATCATCATAAACAGATAATCAATATTATCATCCAAACAGATAACTAAATATTATCATACTTAAACCAAGCATCCATGTCACATAGATCTTATTCATGTCAGATCTGAATTCACAATCATCAAATGAAATATCCATATCATTCATAAGCAAGGATTTATAATCACACCATTTGTAATTAATTTAAAATTAATTAAATTAACTACTTCAATCTCTAATTAATTTAAAGTAAATTAAATTAATTCTTTATCTAATAAATCCTACTTATACAACCATTAATTTATTATAAATCAAATTAATTAACCATCCTCTAAATATTCATCTTGATTAAACACCTTTGATTAATCATTCACTAATTACAATAGGTAATTAGTCTTTAATTAATTTCACAAATTAATTATCCTAAATCATTCATAGTAATTAACATTTAATTACTTCATTTACTTAATCAAATATAATTAATTACATTTATTCTTAATTAATTTCATAAATAAATTACTACATTATTAATCATTCCTTAATTAAACAATTCTTAATTTACATCATTAATTATATTAATTAATGAATTCATATTTAAATTAAATTACTTTATTTAATTTAATTACATTAAGTGATTAATCTTTAATTAAACACAATTATTAATCACCTTTGAGTAATATCAACCAGTAATTAACCACCCTTAATTACTCATATTAATAAATTGATTATCCCATAGTTAATTATCTCCTTTAATTAATCCTTTGATTAATTTCAAAAGTAATTACCCCAAATTACTTCATTAACACATCATCTTTTACTAATTACATTCAGTAATTAACTTTAATTACTTCCTTAAGTAATCATGCTCCATTGAATACACAAAGTAATTTACACTTATCAAGTTATCAAACAATTCTCTTAAATAAATTAAACTAAATTAATTAGCTTAAATTAATCACTTATCTCAATTAATTTCAATTAGTAATTAATCCCTTAATTACTTTCACCAAGTAATTACATTTAACAATTTACAATAGATTATCTAAATTAATTAATCTAATTAATTATCAAAATTAATCGCATTAATTAATTACTTAATAATCATTAGTTAAATATTCTTCATTAACTAATAACATTTCTTCAATTACTTCCTTAATTAATTTCTAATTCTAAAACATTAATCTCAAAATAAATAAATAAGTCATCCTTTAATTAACTTACTAATTAAATCACCTCAATATCTTAATTATCTATAAGATAATTCATTTCTTTATAAATGATTTCATTATCATTAGAGTGTAAAACATTTCACATTTGAATCTAAATTTTAAATTACATTTAGAATTTAAGATTCAAAATGGTTATTCTTTTAAACATTTATTCAATTTAAAGTTCAATTATTTATTTGAAACCAATTCCTGTTAACAACCATTTGATTTAAACTTGTTTTTACAATATTCAAATTTAAAACCGATTAAGTTTCAGATTTGAATACCAGAAGAACTTGAATCCAATAATTTAACTTTTATTTAAAAAAAATTAGTTTTAACTTGCTTTTTTAAAAAAAACTGGTTTTTAATTCTTGATTTAAAATCCAGATTCATTTCTTTTTTACTTTAGATTCAAAAGTCTATTTGAATCTATACTTTAAACTTTGAATTTAAACCTCTGTTTAAATTTCTGTTTTCAAATTTTAAATTAAATTTTAAAAACTGAAAACTGTCAGGTTTATAAACCTGAAATTCCCATTTAAATATTTTAAAACCTTTATCTCATTTCAGACTTGAATTCAAAAATAAGTTTGAATTCACATTTCAACTGATTTAAACTTGGTTTTAAATCTGGTATGCAAACTTAAAGTTTCATTTAAGTTTGTTTAAAAACAAATCTGCTGCCAGGTTTACAAAAGCTTGGACAAACCACTGACTCGAGACAACAAAAACTTGCTTCGAGTCCCATCTTCCCCTGCTTCGAGTCAAGCACTCGAATATCCGAGTTTTCCCCAGCTCAAAATAAAAAAAAACTTTGCACCCACCAAAACACTTCAGCACATCAATGGCACGGTGCACGTGCACTGTGGCCCCAACCTCCTCCGGCCACCCACACGGACTTCAACACGATGCCTACCATCATCAGATGCCATCACGTCCCCACCGAAGCCACCCACTCGCTCGAATTGAAAACGAGCTCCTGATCCAAACCTGTAACAAGCAGAACATCCCAACCCACAACCTGTAAAACGCCTCGCTCCTGCCGTCACGACCACCGAAGGTGCTGAGATTATGGCCACGACCTCGTCACCTTCCCCACTTCCAATTCCCAAGAGTATGCGACACTCAATCAAATCCAGGCGAGGAACGAATCGATCAAAACAGCCTCACCAAAATTAGGTTAAAAAAACAAAATCCCACCGCCGCTTCCTCGACGAACTGGAGCAACTCCAGGTATTTTTCCCAACACCTCCGGAGGTTCCTTCACCCCCACGCCAAATATCAAACATTCTGGTCCACTTGATCACCAGGAAATCACAATTTCACCTATTATGTTCAACCCATAACTACACCTTCAACACTTAATTATAAATAGTGATTTTAATTTTAAAAATCAAGTTTTTGTTTAGTGTTTTAGTTTATATGCCTGAACTAAGTAATTATGAAGTTTGGGTTTTACCAAAACTTGAGTTTACACTGTTCTTATTATCTTTCCAGAGCAAATTTGAATTTTGTTTAGCTTAAATAAAATTTTAACATCTCTTTTGTAATCAAACAATCATGTCTTGCTTTGATCCTAAGTCCTAACAATAAGTGGATCAAGCAGTAAAGATTTTTAAACTAAACCGGGCTTGAAATTTCAGAATAGAGATGTTCTTCAGGTATTTACAAACACATATGCATCAAACATCCAAAAATACACAGAGATATTCCCATATATATACACATACAAACTTATTTCAGATATAAATAAAGCAACCATATTTATATTTGAGTTTAAAAAAAAATGTTACTCACCACTGCTTGTAAAAAAGAACAGAGCATCCTGGTTATTGAAACAGCTTAAACTTTAAAACTAGGAACAGTTTTGCTTTCAATCTTCCAAATCTCCTTGTTTTTGTTGAGTAATGTTTCCAGTTTTATATTTGAGTTTGTATATATATAAAAATGAAGAAGCTTGCAATATAATTTTCCTTTAGTTTGAACGAATTGAAATGAGAAGAGATGAGAAGATATATATAGAAATGAGTTTTACAGGGTTTGTATAAACTTGTACAAACATTTTCTGTTTGTATCAGAGATTTTTTTTCTCTTTGCTTTACTTTTTTGTTTTTGTTTTATCAGGCAAGATATTTGCATTAGGGTGGCTGGAATGATTTTATACAATTCGAAATGACATAAGTTTATGCTGCATTAAATGTTTAAGTACTTTATGCACATGGTTATATTATATTTTTACTTGTTTAGATTTCTCTTGCCTACATACTTATCTTACATCATATTTATCTTTCTTTGTACATATTTTTCCTTGCTTGAACCTTCATCTATAAGCTACCTGCACATTATTTTATTTTTATTTTACAGACCTGGTTTGCTTTTGTACTTTATATATATATATATATATATATATATATACTTGCCTGCCTACAATAACCTAAGTATAAATACATACTTTTATACTTAAACAAATTTACAATTCTACTTTTCTTTTATTTTTAACTTAAACTATTTAGTACTCCATTTACATATTATTTATTTATTACTTATATTTGTAACCATTATTTGATCTATACTTTTTGCTTAATAGTTATAAAGTTTATTTTTACTTTAAACATTTTGAAAGACTCCATATTTTTTTTCAAATCATAGATTCCCTTTATAAATAGATTTGAAATAACAATCCCCATTAAAAATTCATTTGTAAAAGCATTACATTATTAATATTGTTTATATAAAACTCATTATTAAATTAAACTAATTTATAAAAGAAACAATCTCTTCAAAATATAAATTACTTATTTTATAAAGCTAAAGTAAAAAGAACAAAACAATCTTTTATTTAAATTTAAACCTAGGCTAGAATTTAGTTTTAAACAAATTAAATTTATCTTGAGTATTTTTAAAATCATATTATTATTTATTCAATATTAAATCAAATTTCCAAATTATCAAAAATAATAGAATTAGAAAACATAGCTTTATCTATTTAAATTTAAAAACAAAACTTATCTATTTATAATATATACCAATATATACATATATACATTATAAATAGAAACAATTTAAATTAGCTTTTCAAAAGATAAATTATTAGTTAAATATTTATTAAAAAGGAGATTATTAAATCAATTCAAATATTATTAACAAATATTATCAAATCAATTTAATTTTTAATGTAGATTATTAAATTGATATTGCCCCAAATTTCCGGGATGTCACAATTATTGATATGGATTTCTGGTTGGATTCGGATCAATGTAATAAACAGTTCAGGTTTTGTGATTATTGTCCCGACCGGAGAGACGGGCAGTGATCGAAAGTTACGAGTCCCTTCGTCGAAGAGCAATGGAATGGACTCGGAAGAAATACAAGAAGTCCTTAGTCGGAGTGCCGAGGCTGGTGAACATCAAAGTCCTTAGCCCGAGAGCCGAGGCCGGCGAATGTAAAAGTCCTTGGCCAGAGTGCTGATGTCGGTGAATGTCAAAGTCCTTGGCCGGAGTGCCGAGACCAGTGAATATAAAAGTCCTTGGCCAGAGTGCCGAGGCCGGTGAATATCAAAGTCTTAGCCGGAGTGCCGAGGCCGGTGAATATAAAAGTCCTTGGCCGGAGTGCTGAGGTCGGTGAATATCAAAGTCCTTGGCCGGAGTGCCGAGGCTGGTGAATATAAAAGTCATTGGCCGGAGTGCCGAGGCCGATGAATATCAAAGTCCTTGGCAGGAGTGCCTAGGCTGATGAATATAAAAGTCCTTGGCCGGAGTACCGAGGCCGGCGAATATCAAAGTCCTTAGCCAGAGTGACGAGGCCGGTGAATATAAAGGTCCTTGGCTGGAATGCCGAGGCCGGTGAATATCAAATTCCTTGGTCGGAGTGCCGAGGCCGGTGAATATCAATGTCCTTGGCCGGAGAGCCGAGGTCGGTGAATATTAAAATCCTTGGCCAGAGTGCCGAAGCTGGTGAATATCAAAGTCCTTGGCCGGAGTGCCGAGGCTGGTGAATATAAAACTCCTTGGCCGGAGCGCCGAGGCCAGTGAATATAAAAGTCTTTGACTGGAGAGTCAAGGCTAGAGAATATAAGAAGTCCTTGACCAGAGAGTCGAGGTCGGAGAACATACAAGCCCTTGATAGGAGTGTCGAGGCTGGAACAGGATAACACGACCTGACAAGGTCTACGGATTCAAGGTTAAACCCGGAGAGGTCATGGATGTAATAATATGGTCATGAATGGGATATGGATTTTGGACATCGGATTCGAGACTTTTCACAACACACCTTCCAGTAGCAAGACATGTTTTGGGGGGCAAATGTTAATCCATTTTTTTACAAGGCCATGGACAGGCGGGTTTAACCAAATCGACAGTTCATTTGTCAAAACTAGAATATGATTGATTGGAGCCGGCTGAATGGATAGACAAACGGTTAGGAACGGTTCGATATGCATGGCTTGGCATTAGAGAGGCAGCTCGGCATTAGAGAAGCCGTTCTGCACTATAGAGGTGGCTCGGCATTGGAGGGGCCACTCGGCATCAGAGAGGCGGCTCAGCATTATGGGTCGCTCGGCAAGATGGGTCGCTTGGCATCGTGGGTCACTCGACATCGTGGGTCAATCGGCATCGTGGGTCGCTCGGCATCGCGGTTCGCTCGACATCGTGGGTCGCTCAGCATCGCGGGTCGCTCGGCAACGTGGGTCGCTCGGCATTACAGAAGAGGTCTGGGTCACTCGGCATTATCACTCAGTCGGGGTCCTCGGACTCGATGGTGGCTCGGCATTTGGGTGGATCGGTACTCGATGGTGGCTCGGCATTTGGGTTGTTCGACACTCGATGGTGGCTCGGCATTTGGGTGGATCGACACTCGATGGTGGCTCGGCCTTTGGGTTGTTCCGCACTCGATGGTGGCTCGACATTTGGGTCGTTCGACACTCGATGGTGGCTTGGCATTTGGGTGGTTCGGCACTCAATGGTGGGTCATGTTTCTTCGAGTCGCTGAGCATATTGCCTCAGGGTAGTATCATGGTTACTTTCAGGTTGGCCTGTGGAGGACTTGGGGTTGGTTGAGATGAAGGGTGCGAACTCAACCGAAGTCTTAATGGGCCTGTATCACATGAGAAGCCCAACTACCTGGTTTCATCTATAAATACAGCATGTAAAGCTTCAGAAAAGGGATCTTCTTTTGGCTCTCTGACTTTCTATTCTCTAAGGCTAAGGTTACTCTGCCATTTTGTAACTGTAACTGATTCTTACATCAATAAAAAGGAAACTTCTGTAGTGGACGTAGGCCGGAGTTAGCCGAACCACTATAAAATCCGTTGTTCTTCACTGCTTTCATTTTAATTTTGACTATTCTTTATATTATTACTCTCTACATACAATCTATCTGTGAGCTGTGACTGGTACGTGGTGCTTTCCTTTGGATTTAGGTGTTAGTGTCCAATTTTGGCGCTAACAGATACCGACCTATAATTCCTCTTTGAATCACCTTCCAAACTCCATACTTCTCTAATAGCTTATGAGCAAGTGGTTGTTTTCCCATGATTTGGATGAACAATCCCAAGGATTGATGAGAATAATACAAAGAAGGCAGTTATCGAAAAAATCATCAGAATCAACCAAAAATCGATAAAAAGAGCTTGGAACCTATCAAATAGAAGATAAAAGAGCAAAGCAAGAGTTAAAATTAGATTTGGATCAACATTTATAGCTCAAAACCAAGCTATATAGGTCGCACCGATCTATCTTGTTGGGTCGTGGTGCTTTGATTTCTCTTGTGCAATGCCGGGCTATGTTCTGGACTCTACTGCAAGCAAGCTTCTGAATCTGTACAACTATTTCTCTACAAATACTAGACTAACTGCAATGAAAAGAGGATCTTATTCTCTTCACTTGGGATTTGATCTCTCTGCCATTGGAGACTCCTCCTTCTTCTTCGCATCTTACCTCTTCTCCATTAGAGTCACCTAGGAAGCTACTATTTGTTATTCTATAACTTAGATCAGCATATCTCTAGTACCGGCGACTCTTAAACACTCTAGAATTCCATTGTAAATCTGAGATCCATTAGATTGTGGTCAGATCTAAGATAACTAGTTGTAATCCATAGAGGGAGCAACTAATAAAAAAGATTAAAGCGGACTTAGGCCAAAGATTACGCTGAACCACTATTAAAATTCTTGTATCTTCTTTTACTTTTTTGCCTTTTGCTTTATCTTTACTAGAACTAATGCTTTCATTTAAATTTTGGGTGTTGATCCATTTCCTTGGTTACACTAAATTGGGGTATAATAAAGCATATTTCTTAGGGTTGGATTTATTTATTCTAGATTTTCAGAGTCTTAATCCATTTTATTATTTGATGGCTTATAAATATTTATTGGGTTTGATAAATTATATTTGTTTTTGTTAAATTTTGATATGCTACAAGATAAGTTTTCCAATTTGACTTCTAGTTCTTTAGTCATATTTTATGATATATCTAAAGATAATTTTATATCACCATTTGCTCAATTTTTTTAATGTTACTGTCTCTTTATTCTTTGATTTCATAATTTAGCGCTAGAGTTTGAGAAGATAAATTATCATAAGTATCTAGTTATTTTTTCCATTTTTCTTTCACAATTAGATTTTAATCTTTCAGCATTGAATTTTATTTCTTGTTCAACAGTATAAATTTTTGCTTTTAGTTCCTTTTTTTTCTAAGTGCCCTAAACTGATCATCTAATTCTAAATTAATTTCAAATAAGTCTTTATATGTAAGAGAAATTTTTTCCTCATTACTGAGAGCCAAAAAGAATATATTTGCTTGCTCTACATCATTTTCGTTGCTGATGATGTGTATGAGTCATCCCATGTGGCTTGGAATGCTTTCTTTTTTAGCTATCTTTTCTTGTTTCCTTTTTCATTCTTGAATCTTTCGGTATCCTTATTTAATTGTGAAATTCTTTCTTAATATGATCCATTCTACTGGATGCAAACGTTTCCATGCAGTACTACTAGTGTTGCTAAATTTCTGATTTTCTTTTAGGAATTTCGTGGATGCTAGTAGTTCCTGACAATAAAAGCGATATCTTCCTCATTAATTTTTTCATTGTCTTCCACTTGAAATGTTATATTCCTTCTCTCAGGTGTCTATTCCTTTCTAGCTTGCATATTGACATCCTACGATATTAAATTGCCTATTAGTTCATCGATATTGAGTTGGGAAAGGTCATTGGCTCCTTTAATAGTGAGTGATTTTCTTTCCATTCACTAGTTAATGAATTCAAATTTTTTTGTACTATATCAAAATTTCTATAATTTTTTTTTGTTGTATGGGTGCATGTCTTGAAAATGTGAATATTTCAGAAATGATTTCACTATTTATTGTTCTAAAATTCTAAAGTTAGTTTTTTAGCATTATCATATTTTTTGCTATTTTACCTTAATGATCCCTTCGTGAGTGATTTACATCATCTTTCAAGTATTATATGCAGTAATGCAGACCATGAATCGTGTAAATTCATTATTATCTAATGCACAATATAGTAGTCATTGCCTTAGTATTATTATAGTTATGTCTATTAAGCATATGACCGTGTACTCTACATAGTAGTTTGAGCTACATACTTTACTTGGCAAGCATCCAATATTCCAAGGCTGTTAACTTCCATGTAGATTTACATATTAGTGGACTATTATGCATAATTTTACTTGGTGAAAAGAGATGGTTATGTAGTAAATGTCCTTCTAGAAAGATAGTAAATTACTTGTGGACATATTATGAAATTTTCAAAAATGGTTATAAGATTGTTGAAAAATCATGCTCTAATGCAAATGAAAGTGTTATATGACTATGGAATATAGGTAAATATGTTAAAGTAAACTATGTAATCTAATTAACGTAGAATAGTAAATAAATAAAAGTAGATCACACCAAAAAATTTATACTAGTTTATACTTCCATTCTACGCAGTCCTGATGCTTCCTTAAGGAATTTTTTACTAAACTTAGTCCCTCTCTCGACGTGGAGGAATAATATTACATGACTTTGCCTATACTTCCTGAGCAAAACTTCAGCCTTAGTATAAAAAATTAACAATGATGTGTACTTTGGCAGCACGAATTTGTCAATGTTCGGTCACAATTCCTATGACCTTCTCGATAGTTGTAAGTTCTACGCGCAAATTAAGGATGCAAGAGACCACAAAAGTATGAGTTTGAATTCAATGCGAGAAGTAATCTTTTTTGAAATACATAGCTTTTGAATACTTTTAAGCAATTAGAATAAATAAGTTTCTGAGCAAGAGAGTAGAAAGGTAGTTTAATCCTTTTTTAAAAACTCATATTTATTGAGTTGAAAAGGTTCGCTGAAGAGTTACAATTGTTTATATATAGTAGTGCCATTAGAAAAGACCTTTCTCTTTGCAGAAGAAGAATCCTTCAAAAAATTTATTTTTAATTTTTAAACAAATTACTTAATTCAAGTCATTACAAGCATTCGGTCGAAAAAATGATAAGACCGACTGATTGATTATCCTTAGAATTTTTTTTTCCAAAATCCTGATATAAACTAGTTCAAAATTGACCTCAATTAATTTGTTGAAATTTAACATCAATCGACTAAACATTATACTAGTCGACTGGTAATATTATTTAGTTAATTTTTGTGTTGTTAACTTTGATTCTTTGCTCTAAATGATTTTTTTGTGATGTAAAATTTATAAGATGACTTTGCAATTTCTGAAAATAGTTTGTGTATACATGTTTCCACTAGGAATGGTTTTAACATTTCATACTGCTAAGACTTAACAAACTAATGACAACTATATATTTATTCATCGACGTTCTTCTTATGCCTTTTTCATCTTCATGCCTTGTGGTTTTTGTGTTCTTTGATGCTTTTAATTCTAAAATTTAACATGGATAGTTATCATTATCAAAATATCTAAAAGTTGGTTCTAACATATTGCTCTTCGGTTCGTCCTCTTATGGATTCTTTACGTGTTTTAATGGCAACTTCTTCTTAAACAACTTCACAATAATATATTTCATGTGTCTACAGTCATTTTTATTATGTGTATGTGTTTGATGGAAGCGAAAGTGTTTCCCAGATTTTCTACCTTCTTTGTTGGAGGTTGTTGACCTGGCTTTTGGTACCTAATGGTTTTTTTTGGATTACAAGGTAAATATTTTCCATAGAGTCAATTCACTCCATATATTTCTCATTTCATGCGGATTGAAGCCATTATAGAGATCCCTTCTCCTTGCCCCGAGCTGATTATTCTTCCTTTTTTAATTACTATTGTTTTTATTTTTGCTACATCTCACTTCCTTCATTATTGCTTGTGGCAAAGCTAAGCGACTATCCTGATCCTACCACGTTCGGTCTTTCCTCAATCTTTTGCCCCTTCTAAATGCAAAAAAATGATTAGCTTTCTCATGAAAATTCTTTCAACGTTGTTGGCTTCTTCATAGTAACCCATTTTTCAAACTCTGTACCATTATTGATGCCTCCTACATGGGCCATCAGCACCAAAATATCCTTTGGATTTGTAACTTTCATGATGGCGGCATTAAACATTCTTATGAAGTTTTTCATAGATTCCCTCTTTGTTACTTGACACTCGCATTGTTTGGCTAGAATGTGTGGATTATATATTGACTTAAAAACTTGTTCATCAACTGATTATACGAACCAGTGGAACTCGGCTCAGACCAGTATAACTAATGGTCACCAATCCCTCTAAAACAGAGGGAAGCAGTTAAACTTCACACAGTCATCATTCTGGGCACCATCCATGCACCAATCATATCTTAACAAATGTTGCATAGGGCCTAACAATCTGTTGTATAATGGCACTATTAACATAGCAAACCTTTGAAGATACCACGCTTCTAAAATCTCCCTAGCAAAGTCATTTTGACTTAATGCAGACTCTCACTCGTCATCATGGTTCTCTCTGTAGAGCAACCATCCGATTATTTCACTGATAGTATTTGTTTCCTTCGCCGTGCCCTTGATGGAAACTATCGGTTGCATCACTTTGTTCTTGATTCCCTAAATGACTTGGTGGTCTTTGCATGAACACTCACACTATCAACATGTTGCCTAGGTCTCCAAATATCTAGGGAGTCCATACATCTAACAACTCGCCACCCATAATGCCCAAAATATGCGTACCCAATCGATCGGATTCTCCAACAGTGTCACAAATGACGTTCTATTAAGGGTACGATATGTAAACATCAAATAATATCACAGAGCAAATTTATCACTACATATTCATATTAAACTTCATTCAACTTCTACAAGTTCCTAACACGTCAATATATGAAATTTATACTTTGAAACATTCATTTATCAAGCTTCTCACTTTTAAAATATAAAATCAAGTTCATTGCTCATGCCCTAACAAACATTAGCATTAAAAAATGATTTTTAACATATCAAGTGATCATAAAGCAAAAATAATATATTTCACTTACCAAATTCCTTAGAAACCCAAGCTCCAATGGATCCCAACTTGAAGCTTCCCTTTAATTCCCTAGATCTAGCCTAAACCTCCTTCAAAATATGAACATGAAGGTATGGATTTATAAAGAATCTTGTAACTTGAATATAGAAAATTATTTCAAAAATTTTCTTTAAGAATTGGAGGAGTTAAGAAGATTCAAGGTTTGGAAAAATATTTTCTTAACTTAGGAAAATGATGAGGAAGAAGAAGAAGAATGAGTTAATGAACTTATTCACTTCAGTTCAGAATTATAAAGAGATGTTATAGCCAAATAAGCACTTTTTCTCCATTCCTCTTTTCTTCTCGTTTTAGTAATTTTGCCCCATTTTAACAAACTTAATATGCATTTCATATGTAAACGACATTTGATACATCTCATAATTTTTACCATACCTAATTAAAAAGAAACAAATTAATAAATAATAACGTTGAAAAATAGACTTTTTATAGACATCAGAATTTGGCTACAAAATTTGCACCATTGGGTTGATGGTGATTTTTTTATCAATTTTCATACATAAGGTTTTTCGATCGGAGTTCAAATGAAAAAGTTCTTGACATTTGAAGTTTTTGAATTGAAAATAATTATATATGCAATCAAGGAAATAAATATGATTACCTAACACTTATTTAGCAACCTAGTATAATTAGGGTTAGTCAGTGTAGAAATAAATCATCTCGATCGGTGTTTAGAAGGAATTAAATCAACCAATAAAACATGCCATAATTAATTAACATAATTAGTTCCGACCAGTCGACCCTTAAATAGGGGATGGTGGTCGACCGGCTGTGAAATTTTGATGTAGCCAAACGATTTGGATTTAAAATAGCTTAATTCAACGGTTAGTATTGATTCGAACCCCTATAAATATGACCCTACTCCTTCACTTTCTTCTTATATTTTCTAGAGTGACGACGAAGCTCTGCCATTTTCTCTTATCTACAAAATTCTTAATTCTAAATATAGCTATAGTTTATATACGTACATATAAGTGGAGAACAGCGGGGGATATTTGGGAAGAAGAATAGTGGCGAATCAAATCGTCAAAGTCAAGGTAAATTATAAATCTAGATCTAAAATTTAATTAATTCCAAATTTCACCTCTAATCTAGATTTCAGATATATATATATATATATATATATATATATATAAATTATTAACCCAAAAAATGGATCAATACCCTGAATTGAGTGTGAAAGTATCAGCTCTATTCTTATAGAGCAAAAATATAGAAAATAAATGTAAAAAGAGAAGAAATAGTAAAATGACAAGAAGATTTTTATAGTGCTTCGGCTATTAATGAAGCCCATGCCCACTTTATAACTTTCTATTAACTAACTGCTGTTACAAGTTGAATCGGATTATAATATAATTGAATCTTCTAAGATAGATAAAATCACAAGTGCAAGAGTTTGCTAGAGAATCACAGTGAACCCTAGATGACTATTGTATGGGAGGAGAAGAGTGAAGAATGACCTCCATAGAGTTCCAGCAGCTAGCCTAGAAGATCCTATTTATGTTGCAGATAGGATTGTATTCATAGCGTTGTAGAGCACTTGGGCCAAAGCCGCTTTGCTAAAAGTCTGTACTCAGCATCATCAAGGATTTCAGAAAGTTTGAAGGCGATCTGAGCTAATTTAATGGATCGTTAGTGATCCATGGGTGATGGATCGCAAAAGATCCATGTACTTAGTCTTTTTTCGAGTGATCTTCATTTGGTTGTCTTTCTATCTTCTATTTGAGTGCCTTATCAAAATATCAAGTTGTTTGGAGTTTGTTTGATCATCCATCTTCATAGGTCTATTGGTCTAGAAGAATCATCCATAACTCACTCAAAACTTAAGGAAATCAGATGAAACTTTGCATCTACTCTTTATAGGGTGTGTGGGACCTAGAATATGAATTTCAGATGGTGGGGACCAACCTACATGGGTCACTAGCGATCCATCAAATCTTTCCAATCATGCTCATTTTTTCTGTGAACCCTCTTTTGTGTCTTATAAGTGTTCTCTCCAAATTTCAAGTCAATCTGATTTTGTATAAGATCTCCATGTCTAGTTTAAGCTAGCTGCTTTGGTCGAAAAGTGAATAAACTTTAGCTTGAATCATATGAGTCCTTACATCTCAAACTATGCTACTTGGAATGCTATGAAACTTGGCAAGTATTCTAAAAAGAGATAATATATCATTTTGCAAGAGGATAGGATGACTCCAATGCATCCTTGTGGATCGCTAGCGATCCATCCGCTTAGTGTATTCTTGACTTATTTTTCTTGAGGTACATTAATTTATTTGCTTGATTTCTTCGGTTAAGTTTCAAGTCATTCTTACTTAGTCTGAATGTTCTAACTCCTTTGAATTCTTGCTTGGGTAAAAAGCCAGTTAACATTTGTCCCATAAAGTTTGCTTTCGTTGGAAATAAAGTGTGCTTTGAAACAATCTTAGGCCGATTTGTTTTCCTAAGATGTTGTTTTCAATTGACTGACTACTGATAGTCGTTCGTTTTTTATTTCTATCTTAATTTCAATTCCTGGTATTAACGGTGCAATCTTTGTTCCGTAGTTTACCCAAGAGTTTAGGTCGTTAAGTGGGTGCACGATATAGGTTTGGAGTCGACCTATATAGTTTTAACTTGGTCGACGGTAAAGCTAAGTTTTTTCTCAAATGCTTAGACGCTGTTCTAGAGCGAAGTATTGCTCTTTGTCTTTAACTATTTCTTTTCGAGGACTAGGTTAAGATCCTGTCGCCATTTTGAATTCTAATGCGACGATTTATTCCAAAATCAGAAATAGTGGATGACTCTATCATATCGCTCTTCCCTTTTCTATATTCCAGTGATCCTAAAAAGAAAAGCTTTCCGTTCCGCTTCAGATCGTGAATCCATTATAGATCATTGATTGATAATGGTTAAGTGTGGAAAAGATAATTTCAAAGGATGATATGGATTGTTTTTCAAATATAAGCAAGCTATCTACACTAGATTGTTTGTTTGCAATATTTGGGATACTGAACTCTTCTCATGTAGATAACACATTATATTTTCCCTGGTCAATCTTTAGAACTCAACTATTCAACATACGTCAAATTCTCTTGGATTTCGGGCATTGTTGTATGAGAATATTATTTAAAGTAAAACATACCCTACAGGGTTGAGTGCCAAGTTTTTTTGAAAATGACTTTCTGACAATCCAATTTTTAATCTGGCGGAGAGACTTCCAGTCCTCTAAAAGCTGGGTCCTTCGCAACTAAGGCTTCGCTTATCATTCCAGTCATATTGGGATGATTGATTATAGTTAAATTACAAGGCACACATACTCTTGTTGATTTATAATTGAAGTTCGATTAGGCACAGTTTCGGTTTTTGAAAACTAGTGCAGATTTGTTTGATTGTGATTATCCTTCCTTCGCATTTTTTGGAATTCAACCTGCAAACCAGCCTCTGTCTCAGGGGACTGTTGGTTTAATTGCTCGATTCTGAGCATCGTTTTTTTCTCTTTATTGCACCTCTTGTGTTCATGCTACGCATACTTGTTTACTGTAATTCTATACATGTAAGTAATATTTCTGCGGTCATTTCAGAATATTTTATTTCATAGCATTACTCAGAACTCTAATGTAGCTTGGTCTAGCCAGTTCTATAGCTAATCCCTATTATGCTCAATTGAGTTCATTTCAAAAAAGTTTTGGTATACCTTCCCTAGTCTGATTTCTCTAAATATTAAGTCTATATGTTTTCGGGGGACTAGGTCTCCTTAGCAGTATGTTTGATTACCCCGGTTTGATTGACATGATCGCTCCTATTTCTAGGAAATAGCGACTTTGCTACTTGATTCCAAGCTCTGATTTTTTCAATTATGTTTGTTTCCTCACTGTAATTGAATTCCTCCAAGTTGACATTGTCATCCAATGTCATTCTGGGTACATGTGTTGGAAAGATGCGTCGTCGTCATCTTTGCTAGAGTGAATTCTTCCACTTGTGAGACTCTAATCATATGTCGGTTTCTATCACCAGAAACTTGTATGGCAATGACTCAACTCTGTGGATTTATCCTTGATGTTGTGAATCTTCAGATAACATAAATGCAAGAAGGTAGGGCTGAAGGTTCAATCAAACTCTTACTTCTATTTTCGAAAGCTGATGTATTGATAGTTTCATTCTAGGGGTTTCTTCTTAGCATCACCAAATTTCAGGCAAGGATATATTCCTGCAAGTTGGAACCAAACAATCTTGTTAGACCGTAAGTAGGTCTTCGATCCTTCTTGTCTTCGCCAGACTACGTGTGACGGTTGATTTTTGATCTCTAAATCCTTTATTTCCTTTATTGATGATTTTGTTGCCAAAATACTTTGTTTTGCGATACAGAATCATTATCTAACCAACATCGAGGTTATTTGTGTTTTGGACTTTGCAACATTTTTTTGATTAACTATTTTTGCATCTATCCTTGCTCAGAGGACTAGCTATTTTGAATGCCTATATTTTGGCGATTGTGAGAGATGGAGAGGTTTGGGGCAAATGATTCGATTGCCCATGGTCTGGCTCTCAATCCTACTCTAGGATTGAGGAAGTATGATGGTTTTAGTTTTTTCCTTCCGTGATTGTCTTTATGTGTCCTTAATTATGCACGCTTTGCTTAATTGATGTCCACATGGAAGTTCTATTCATACACACCAATTCCTATCTTTGGGAATTGATAGCCTAACTACTTGGTTTCAAGTAACATTTCCTTGAGGATGCCTATCGTTTGGCCGTATCTAAGTTCTTTCTAAGTTGAATTTAGGAAATTTGGTTGTGCACTAGCTATCATCCCTAGAAATCAACACATGAGAAATTCAATCCTGGGACTTCCTTTCGACCCTGCTTTATTCATGTGCAGTGGCTGATTCCTATGATGAAAGGTCAAACCATCCGACAGACGTATGAAAGGTTATGTCTTGTGGTTGTTGCCCATTTTCGGGTAACGGTAGTTTTCTGAAGACAAGGGTAGAATCTCAGTTAAGTACCAACTTCTATCTCTAGAAGCTAGTGCATTGATGGTTTACTACGATGAGTGTTTCTCATCGAACTTGTAGATTAAAGTTTTCTTGAGGTTGCTGAGGCAACACCGACACGTAGTTAATAGTAAATTTCTAGGCTTTGCCGGGGCAATGTCGGTACTTAAGAAATAGAGGATTTCCCGATGTTCCCGGGGTAACACCAATACTTATGAAATAGAAAGTTTCTTGACATTGCAATGGCAACACCGGTACTTAGAAAATGAGAAAAGGCCTTAGCATTTCCAGGGCAACACCGACACTTAGGAGGTTGGGATCGATTTTCCCCCTAATCTGGCAATTCTTTTAATCTAGGTGGGCACTAGTTTCGATCTTCAAAAGTTTGCACTTCGTTAATTGGATTGTAAAAGTCTTTTTTTAATGCTGCTTGTCTTCCGACAATGTTAAAGTCATGCTGGTTAGGATTGAATCAATTATCTGATCCTATATAGATGAGTAGATCCCTTTTAACCCAATATAGATGTTTTACTTAACTTTGCTTAACTTCGGGATATGCCTTGTTCTAGAAGGATGGGAGTCCTAGGCATTTCCATTTGCCTATCTTGTTTATCACAGTCAAGTGCTACCCTTGGAAATGCAGGGCAGTTGCTTAACCAATTCCATGGTTATACTAACTCCTGAAAATTGGATTTTCTCCAACCAATTTTTGTTCTAATTTGACTTCTGTCTACAGAACCATTCATTTCTAGGTGTCAAATTCTAGGTTCTTATTGGAAATTAGAAATTGTAAAGAGATTCATCACATTGCCCCCGGTACGACCACGCTTATTCTTATCCTGATCATGGACCGGTAGAGTTCAATAGTTTTTGCCTTGAGTCTGTAACACTTAACCTTGCTTGTTTCTAGCCCTATGCATTATGCTGGGCTTGTAGCATTGTTGTTGATATCAACCTTATTCGTTGGTTCCAATTTTCAGGAATCAATTGTTTAATTGCTTAATTTTGAGCGTTCTCTCCTTATCGATGTCCGTCTTCGGATAATAGCTAGTTTTCTTAAGTTAGGGTTTGAGACCTTAATCGAGCACCTGCTTCTGTCTTTGGAAACTAGTGCGTTGATGATTTGATCCAAGAAATACCTTCCTTTATCGTCTATCTCTGGACAACGGTGAGGTCCTCCTTTTATTGCAAGTTGGAACGATTTTTCATCCTAATCAAGTATTAATGTGTTATATGCCCATTAGTCCGCATGGTTAATTATTCTGAACAATTGATGTGAGACTTGATGTTCTAGGCGGCTTCCTAGATGCCTTTAGACAAAGGTGCATCGCAGCTCCAATCTTTGGGAACTCGTGACTTGGATATCTTGAAATTAGATATTTTGTACATTAACTTTGGTTAAAGACTAGAACTCTTTGTCGACTTCTTAGTTTGTGAACTTTGCGGCACTACCAGAGCAATGTCGGTTCCTTCGAGTAGCAAGAGTTGATCCCTGCTAATCCTATAATAAATAAGTTTGCCAGTGTTATCGAGACAACACCGATACTTAGAAAATTTTAACAGTTTGTTTGTGATGCCAGAGCAGCATTAAGCAGTGTTTGCATGGCTTATCAGATGCACAGCTTATGGAAATTCATGGATTACGAAATGCACGACTTTTGAGAGTGCACAGCTTATGAAATGCATGGCGTATGGGATCGATATAACCCTTTGACCCAAACGGTTTGGAACTTTTTGACATTGCCAATTTTGGGATAATGTAAGGAGTTCATGCTTCAAGAGTATGGTTCCATGCCTTAAGAAGTGATGTGCAACTTGTGGAAGTGCCCGGCTTATGAGATTGATATGACCCGTCGATCCAAAACAGTTTGGAACTTCCCGACATTGCCAATCTTTAGGTAACATGAGGAGTTTGTGCTTCGAGAGCGTGGTTCCACAACTCAAGAAGTGATGCACGGCTTATGGCAGTGCATGACTTATGGAAACAATATGACCCGTCGATCCGGAACGGTTTGGAACTCCTTGAAGTTGCTAATATTTGGGTAATGTGAGGAGTTCGTGCTTCGGGAGTGTGGTTCCACGGCTCAAGAAGTGATGCACCACTTATGGGAGTACACAGCTTATATGATCGATACGACCCGTCGATCCGGAAAGGCTTAGAACTTCTTGACGTTGGCAACCTTCAAGTAACGTGAGGAGTTCGTGCTTTGAGAGAGTGGTTCCACAGCTTAAGAAGTGATGCGTGGCTTATGGGAGTATGTGACTTATGGGATCGATACGACCTATCGGTTCGAAATGATTTGGGACTTCTTAACATTTCCAATCTTTGGGTAATGTGAGGAGTTTGCGCTTCAAGAGTGTGGTTCCATGGCTCAAGAAGTGATGTGCAGCTTATGAGAGTGCATGGCTCATTAGATCGATACGACCCTTCGATCCGAAACGGTTTGGAACTTCTCGACGTCGCTAATCTTTGGGTAACATGAGCATGGTTCTATGGCTTAAGAAGCGATGCGCGACATGGGGTAATGTGCGGCTTATGGGATCAATATGACCCATCGATCTAGAAGGTTTGGAACTTCTTGAGGTTGCCAATGTTCGGGTAACATGAGGAGTTCGTGCTTTAAGAGTGTGATTCCACATCTCAAGAAGTGATGCACGGCTTATGAGAGTGTGTGGCTTATGAGATCCATACAACCTTTCAATCCAGAATCGTTTGGAATTTCATGACGTTGTCAATCTTCAGGTAATGTGAGGAGTTCATGCTTCGAAGATTGTGGTTCCGTGGCTCAAGAAGCGATGTGTGGCTTATAGGAGTGCGTAGCTTACGAAAGTGCACAACTTATGAAATCGATATGACCAGTCTATTTGGAATGGTTTGGAACTTCTAGACATTGCCAATCTTTGGGTAACATAATGATTTTGTGCTTTGAGAGCATGGTTCCATGGCTCAAGAAATGACGCATGGCTTATGGGAGTGCACGACTTATGAGATTGATACGATCCGTCAATACAGAACGGATTGGAACTTCTCGACGTTGCCAATCTTTAGGTAACATAATAAGTTCGTGCTTCGAGAGCGTGGTTCCATGCTTAAGAAGTAAATGCACGACTTATGGCAGTGTGCAACTTATGGGATCGATATGACCCGTCGATTAGGAACAATTTGGAACTTCTTAATGTTGCCAATCTACAGGTAATGTGAGGAGTTTGTGCTTTGAGAGCATGGTTCCACGGCTTAAGAAATATTGTGCAGCTTATAGGAGTGCATGACTTATGAGATCTATACGACCCGTCGATCCAAAACGTTTTGGAACCTCTCGACGTTGCCAATATTCGGGTAACATGAGGAGTTCGTGCTTCGAGAGTGTGGTTCCACGGCGCAAGAAGTGATGCGCGGCTTATGGCAATGCATGGCTTATGGGATCAATACGACCTATCGATCCAGAATGGTTTGGAACTTCTTGACATTGCCAATCTTTGGTAACGTGAGGAGTTTGTGCTTTGAGAGTGTGGTTCCATGGCCTAAGAAGTGATGCGAGGCTTATGGGAGTGCATGGCTTATGGGATCGATATGTCCTGTCGATCTGGAATGGTTTGGAACTTCTAAACATTGCTAATCTTTGAGTAACATGAGGAGTTCGTGTTTCCAGAGCATGGTTACATGGCTCAAGAAGTGATGCACGACTTATGGGAGTGCGCGGATTATGAGAATGATCGACCCATCGATCCAGAGCGATTTGAAACTTCTCAACTTTGCCAATCTTTGGCTGATGTAAGGAGTTCGTACTTCGAAAGCGTGGTTCTGTGGCTAAAGAAGTGAATCACGGCTTATGGGAGTGCACAACTTATGCGATCGGTACGACCTATCGATTCGAAATGGTTTGGAATTTCTCGACAATGCCAATCTTCAGGTAATGTGAGGAGTTCATGATTCGAGAGTATGGTTTCACGGCTCAAGAAGTGATGCGCGGCTTATGGAAATGCGCGACTTATGGGATCGATACGACCCGTCGATCTGGAACGGTTTGGAACTTCTTGAAATTGCCAATCTTTAGGTAACGTGAGGAATTCGTGCTTCGAGAGCATGGTTCCATAGCTCAAGAATTGATGCATGGCTTCCGAAGAGTGCATGGCTTCTGGGATCGATACGACCCATCGTTCCAGAGTAGTTCGGAACTTCTCGCTACTGCTGGAGCGACATCGATTTTGGAGGAGCTAGGATCGAGTTTCGTTAATCCTATGGTTTGAGTCAATTTGACCTCATCAACTCGGCATGTTATTTGCTTGAACATGGTTTTATCAGTATAAGAAGCTAGGCGTGGCTTACGGGATGCACATACTGGTTTGGGCCCTCCTAGTGCTGGAGGAGAAATAACACTTTTTATAAGGTAAGGATTGAGTTTTCCCATTAATCCGATGATTTTACTTCGCTGGAACATGATTTCGTCGGTTCTAAGCGGTAAGTGATTTTTAGATCGAGTAACCATGGCTTGGACGATCCTCCTTTATTTCAAGAAGATGTGCATAGCCAAACAGATAACGTTGCCATAGTGAAGAGATCTACAACCGACTGTTTGGAGATGGTTATGAAGAAAGAGTTTGTGGGATTTTAGGGAAAGACTCTTAATTTTTGTCCAAAAAGCCTTTAGAGAATTGGTCTTCCATTGGCATTCAATCTAAGAGGAAAAGGAAATGGTCACCAAGGGTGGTAAAAGAGGATTTGGGAAGAAATAAGCAAGTATTATGCTTGTATTTCGTTCATTGCGCTTGCTAGGTTGCTAAGTCCGTAGTTTTCAGAATGCTAGAATTTTCGATTGGGCATAACAGAATTGTGGTATGATTAGTCTTGGCTTTCCTTGTAGCTATTTAAGTATGTGTGGTGCCCCATGCCATAAGGTTGCTTGTGCACTTGAAATGTATCCGGGGTTTCTTTACAGCTCATTCGGTTGTACGCGGTCTAGTAGATGCAACTGTGTCTTCTAGATGATTAAAGCATGGGAAAACCTCTACCTTTAAAGAATTATATATTAAAGATTGAAATACTTGGTTCTCCCAGGTACAGAATCTTTGCTTGATTCGAGTCGCCCTCCGATTGACTACAAGGTTGGTTCAGTTTGGCTTAGTTTATTTGAGCAACCTTGAAGCTCTAGAATTTAGCACAGTTTATCTCATTGTTTATTGGAAGTAATTCTATTAATTCTGCAGAGTTGTCGTTCGTGTCCCTGGAGCATGACTTCACCAACTTTGGGCAGTTCTGGATGAGATGACCACTGATCTTCCAGTCGGCCTTTGCGAAGCTATAGTTCATGAAAGAATTTGGATTAGATGACTGCTGATCTATCGGTTTGCCTTCACCATACTTTAGTTCGTGAAGGACCTTTACGGAGCTTTAGTTCGTAAAGGAATTTTACGATCGGATGTCTAGTGACCAGATGGCCTTGGAACGATAATCTATCGATTTCGAGGGGAATTTTAGTCAGATGTCCAATGAATAAACGGCCCTAGAGCGATTATTCATCGACTCCAAGAAGAGTTTTGGGTTATGTGTCCGATGGTTGGGCGGTCTTAAAGCGATGATTCATCGGCTTCAAGAGGAACTTTTGGAATTCAGCTCATGGGAACACAGTTTTATCGGTTCCTGAATACTGGAGGTTGGATCTGTTTATTCGACGATCCTTTGGACAAGCCTTCTCGATGCTACTAGAGCAATGTCGATTCTCAAAATAGGGATCGACATAACTCATCGAAGTCATAGAAGTATTTGTTTTTCCATGCTACCTACAATGCCCCTAGTGTCTCGATACAGCTCATTTGGAAAAGGAAAGTAGACAAGGATGGATGACAAGGCATTACTTTAGGTTGCTACCCCATTCCTTAGTAGCTAGCTAGCCAGAGTGTCATTTGATAACCATATTTTTGCCTAATTCCATCAGTTAGCCAGGTCGCTTTTATACTAGGTCTTAGTGGCCTTACTTGGACAGAAGGTTCCTGAGGTCCTATAGCTCCTTCACTATTCGGTATGTTCTTTGGAAAATTGCCAGGTTTGCCTTCTGCCAGTTGCACTACCTCTAGTCTCTAGAACAAATTTACCTTCCTATAGAATTCTTCTAGGATAGTAGGTTGTTTCATCCCTTAGTGATTCCTAAGGGCCTTGTAGTAGAATGCATCCATCGCCCTTGCTTTGTCCATATGTAGTCATACCTGTAAAAAAGCAATTTTGAATCGGTTGTATAGTTGTAGGAAGGTATAGTTGGCATGATAAACTTCATTGGATATTCTACATGCTGAACGACTTTAGTGAATGTTTTCGATTAGGAAAGATGATCTAATCATTCTTAGTCCTGTCCGTTTTCAAATTATGGCTGTTTATAATGATTAAGAATGATATATGCATGATTGTTCTATGCTTGAATGATTGGAAATGTCGATTGAATGACAAATCACTTAGGATTGGGTCATGGATCAGTGACGATCCCTAAATATTTCAAACTAGGTGAGATCGGTCTGGGGTGATAAGGAAGGCCCCATAAGGTTGCATTCCAAATTTTCAAGGCATTTGGAGTTTGCAAGTTCGAGTTATGGGCAAAATAAGATGGATTGGTGTTGATGGATTGGTGGTATTTTGGAGTCTAACCCAAGAAAATTTGCCATTTGCTTAGAGTCAGCACATGATTCGCTTATAGTCATAAAAATTTAAAGTGATGGGTTGGTGACGAACGGTGCTTGGAGTCATTTACATGTTTGCTAGGAGAATTTTTTTTACCTGAGTCTGATTTGGGCTAGAATTTCTTGGGTTCTCTTCAATTCAAATGGGTGATTAACCGAGTTCGAATTCAAGTCAGGACTTCTAGAATCTACTTCGAGTCAAACAGGAAACTATCCGAGTTTGACTTTGAGCCAACCCTGAAGTGAGTTTTTCAATGACCATTTTGATGATTTTTGATGACGACCATTCGTGATTCCATGATGGGAGCTCTATTATAGGATTGGAAGCTGGTCAGTCGGGAGTGATCACAATATACCACGGGAGCTTCGCCTTATAGTTGATCCCGGTTTGTGTCATATCTTCTTGATTCCAACCTTTAGGAGTACCGTTTGATCAATAGTTCCTCGTCCATTACTTGGCACTGTGTTATGGCACAGGTTTTAGAGCTTCTTCTAGCGTTTTGGACATTAGCATTTTCATCGAACTTGTCTTCCTCGAATTGTTCGTCATCTTCAGAGATGGAGAGAGCCATCATCGTATCTCTCCGTGGGGTTTTCACCCCTAAATTCGGGTTTGTAGAAGGTTCTTTTGCAGTGGGTGGAGTGTTAACGTTTTGTTCCGTCATGATTCTTGAAGCTCTTCCCACTACTTCCTTTTGCTTTTGCCTTCTGTTTCTTCCGTTCAAGTCAGAAATATAAGAATGCTCTTGCTATGTAGTATCCACGACTTCAGGCACTGTTCTGGGAGTAGTTACTTATGGAGCATTAAGAGAGTGTCTATCTTTTCCACAAGAGGCTTTTGACAGTTGGCCATTTTCTAGCTAATTTCATCAGTCGTCTTATTCAATTCCCCCTTTGTCACAACTTCATGCTTTATGGAGGATCATGGAACTTGATCTCAAGGGTTAGCTCCTAACAGCAAGTTGTTGACTTCAATTTGCTGAGAGTTTGTTTCTTCTCCAGCAATGGTAGCTTCTACGGATCTTTCAGAGGCAATTCTTGTTCTTCCTGATGCCATTGATTATCAACAGAAAATCTTCTAAGCATAGATTGAGGATCAAACTTTTGAACCTATCTAATCCAAAGTAGATAGCTAGATCTAAGCTTTAGTTGGGTTCTCAATGTAAGCGCCAAAACTTTAACTTAAAAAATGGATCAACATCCTGTATTGAGTGTGAAAGCACCAGCCCTATTCTTACAGGGCAATAATATAGAAAATAAGTGTAAAAGTAGTAGAAACAGTAAAATGACAAGAAGAATTTTATAGTGATTCGGCTGTAAATGAAGCCTATGTCCATTTTATAACTTTCTACTAACTGACTGCTTTTACAAGTTGAATCATATTACAATATGATTGAATCTTCTAAGTTATATCAAGTCACAAGCACAAGAGTTCACTGGAGAATCAGAGTGAAGCCCTAGAAGACTATTATATAGGAGGAGAAGAGTGAAGAATAATCTATGCAGAGTTATAGTAGCCAGACTAGAAGATCGTGTTTATGTTGCAGGTAGGATTGTATTTATTCGGGTTGCAAAGCACCTAGGCCAAAGCAGCTTTGCTTAAAGCCTGTACTCAACGCCATAAAGGAGCTTAGAAAGTTTGAAGACAACCTGAGCTAACCTAATGGATTGTTAGCGATTCATAGGTGATGGATCGCTAGAGATCCATGTACTTAGTCTATAGTTTTGAGTGATCTCCAGTGGTTATGTTCCTATCTTCTAGTGCCTTATCCAAATATCAAGTTGTTTGAAGTTTGTGTGTTCATCTATCTTCACTGGTCACTCAAACCTTAACTAAATCGGATGAAACTTTGCAACTACACTCTAGAGGGTTTGTGGGAACTACACTATGAATTTCAAGTGGTAGGGACCAACCTACATTGGTCACTAGCGATCCATCAAGATGGATTGACAACGTTCCAAAAAATCTTTTGTAATCATGCTCATTTTTTCTTTGAGCCTTCTTTTATGTCTTTTAAGTGGTCTATATAAATTTCAATTCAATTTGATTTCGTATGAGTCATCTAGGTCTACTTTAAGCTAGCTACTTTGGTCGAAAAGCAGCTAAACAACAACTTGAATCAAATGAATCTTTACTTCTTAAAATGCACTACTTGGAATGCTATGAAACTTGGCAAGTATTCTTAGAAGAGATAGTATATCATAATGCAAGAAGTTAGGATCCTCGTAATGCATCCTTATGGATTGCTAGGGATCCATAGGTGATTGACCGCTAACGATCCATCCACTTAGTGTATTCTTGACTTATTTTTCTTGAGATCCATTGACTTGTTATCTTGATTGCTATGGCCAAGTTTCAAGTCATTCTGTTTTAGTCTGAATGTTCTAACTCCTTTAGGTTCTTACTTAGGCAAAAACCTAGTTAACATGTATGTTTGTGGTATATGTACTCATATAAGGAGGAAAAGGAAGCCAAAATGGAATAACATGGATTAGATCTAGAGATTTAGAAAGCTAAAGCAGTAAGTAAGAAATTATGTATATTTATATAATATTAGATTTATATCCTTGTAAATTTATTCATGTATGCCTAAATGTAAACTTGGAGCTGTAATCTAAAATTGTATACGTGTAATGAATTTATAAACCCTGCTTACATATTCTGGGATTGATAACTTAAATTTAATATTGCATGTATGTAAATGAGAGTTACCATAATAAATTATAGAGATTTAAGTAGTATTTTAATTCATTGGAATATAAAGTGTTGCAATGTAAATTTATGTAGATTATCATGTTTAGATTAATGAATAATATTGTAACGTTTGAGATAGCAAGGAATATGCCTAAAAGAAAGATATATATGAAATATGGATATTTTTATAATTGCATTGTCTATTTCAATAACTATGAAAAAAAGATAATTCTTCGAAATTTCAAATGCAAGACAAATTCTCCTTTTTGATAAACATAAAAATTTTCAGTGTTATCTTTCCTTTTGAGAAGGATGTAATTGCAATGCACTAAAATACAGAAATCCATATGGACTAATTAAAGAATTGTAAATGTGATTATAATAACGGTTTAAGCATAGAATTAATATATATGCAACAAAGGCGAGGCAGAAACCTAATAATAAATAACAAAAATGTAGGCAAGTAACTAATGTAAATAAAAAGGGTATGAAAGTCGAATAAACAAGGGAGAGTAGTAAAGGATAAAAGGGAATGGAAATAGAAATCCAATAAGGCATGGAAAAAGTGAATAGATTAAGTTATTTAGAGCTTTTAATAAAAGTGGTAAATGACATTAGATTTATATAAATGGAATAAGTAGTAAACGATGAAAAAGTAAATGCACGAAAAAGTAAAGGAGTATTACTAACAATTGAACATTGGAGGCATAATATTAAACAAGTATGAATATATATATATATATACACACACGTAGCCTCAAATATGCATTTATAATAGGTGCGAATTATTAAGTTAGTGAATGACATAGACTACATACAAATGACAAAGTCATTAAAATGGGTTGCAATGCAAGATCAATAGTGATACACAATAGAAGTCTGCCTACCATAAGGGGCTACCAGTAATTCTGTATACAATACACCGATGTAAGACATATCCAACTGTAATGACCTAATTTTTCGACGCCCGAAAGTCGACATCAATACGTACACTGTATCGAATGCCGCACAGTCGAATGCCAGAAAACCGAACCGTTAGGGTTTAAGAAGAAGAAGATAGAAGAAGAAAATAGAACAATAACAGAATCTCACATATCGCAGCGGAACAACCTATAATAGATAAATGAATATCTTTAAAACAAAAGCACTATATCAGTTTATACATCACATTATCAGAGTTTACAACGACACAATACAACACTGGCATTCATTAGAACTTGCTACATAGAAATTTACTTTACAACAAACCACCCGCAGCGGATACTATATAGTATAAGTCATATGTCTCGTCATCCAGCTTGCCTCCAGATCTCCATAACAACTTCTTGATTTTGCTCCCGAATAACTGATAACCTAACTCTAGGCTACCCGTATGAGAAATTGTGGGCCCCTAGAGTTTAGAAAGGGAACAATAAACTCCAGGTCAGTCGTGGGACTGGTGTGAGATCTTAAAAACAGTTATTTTCACAAAGAAAATAAAAAAGAAATCCGCTATGCTTTTGGAAAATGAAACTACCATAAGGCCTCCCGCCACACACAATGCAAATGCAGAATTGGAGGAGATTTCTTCTTATGATTGTCAAACATGTTTAATACGCAAAATCCTTTCGATATTATTATTAGTGCATAGTGCAGAAAACATTTTGAAAGTATAATATTAATCTTAGCCAGCATAGACATTTCGAACTATGCCTACTATAGCTACCATCTAAACAGTGGTGACCACCATAATAAATGGCAGGTTATACAACTAAAACCGTACAAGGCGCGTATTGGAGTTTGGATTTCCAACGAATGGTCGGGCTAAGGAACTTCCTACTGCCATATGGGTACGCCTATGGAGGGACGTCCTGAGAACCTACCCGGATCTCTGCCAACACAACGCTGGTTACCCCCTTTCCGAGGAGTAAAACCTAAGATATGCCACCCCTGGTCGTTTGCGACCTTTATCCGAGGATCCTCAACACCAACAACATCACACGGTAATAAATATACTACAGTGTCCACATGAGTAAGTATCTGGGCTCCATACCATGATACCACCCTTTTCCAGAAGGAATGGACATACCCTAAGGAAGCTACCCCTGAAACCTTGCCGCATCTTTCCTGTTTCGACCATTACCGGTTTGTGAGGCTCGATGAGGTCTCGTCCACAAACCTACGCTTTACACGAAAGCCATGCTTTGATCACAAATGATCAACAAATGATCATCAACACACAGCGACACTTAGCATGCCACACTACCAAATTGGAAGCTTATCGCTGACGACCTTCACCTACATAATCTCTGAGCTCGTACGTCTCAGAGAAGGGTGTTAAGCTAAGAGAATAAATTCTCCGCCACCAACAGATATGTATTTGAAAGAAATCTTCTTTATATCTCAAAGTGTAGTGTCAGACATACAACCATACAAGTCTGTTCCGGGTTCGAACAGAACCGAAGGCACCTCGTCCAATAAAGGAAGAAGCCCTTGCAAATCCGGGTATCCACCATCTCGATCGGACTTTCCATCACTTAGGGAATCTCTATACCGTAGCTACTCGATGCAGAGACAATCGATAGGTTATCCTATCGTTCTCGCAAATACCCGGTCTTCAACAACGGTCTTCAAGTTCTATTAATTTCATCGTATCATTATTCGAAATGGGTTATATGACACAAAGTCCTCTCCCGGCTAATCGGAATAACGAGCGCTTACTTTAAAAATAAGTGTTATATTCAGATTTCAACAAATCATAACAATTTTCATTTTGATCTTTTAAATAAAAGATTCATCACAATCACAAAGATTCGATGTGCTTTTCGGATATCCACTTGCAATCTGACCCCCGGTCGCATCGAAATTCAAATGCCATTAAAATACCAATATTGATAGTTGGTTATTTAACTATCAATCAACATTCACAACAATCACTCGATTTCAAATAATTTTTCCCTAATTATTATTTTCAAAATATCTTTACGAGATACAATTTTAACACTTCAACCATTTGAAAACAAATTTCAAATCACTTTTCACCTTTCAATCCTTTGAAAACAAATTTCAAATCATTTTCCACTCGCGGAATAAGATTCCCGATATTATTTGTTTCCACTGAAGGGCTGCCGAGTTAAAATACTTTAAAATAATTTAAATTACTTATCCAAACATATATACTTGGAAATATTTAAGATAAAAATATTTTAAAACACTTACTTAAATATTAGTTATGAAAATTATTATATAAAAATCTCATATAAAAACTCAAGGCCAAACTAATTTTAAAATAAAATCCGTAGATAGGATATAACTATTTAAATATCTATTTTCTAAAACAAATATCAATTTAATCTTTAAATAATTACTTCTATAATAAACTAAAATAAATCTTTACTTTAAAGATTTTCAAAATAACCCAAGTAAATAATTTCTCCAAAATAATCTTTCCTTAAAACCATCTTTACAACTTCAATCTCATATTTATAGACTATATTGAAAACATACCCGGCTTTCCAGGGAAAGTACACCTTCCCTTCTAAAATGGTTCATTCAAATCAATTTATAAATCATTCTGGATTTACTTTAAATTTATATTCCAAATCCGTAAATTCCTTTCCACACTTTTATTTTTAAAACGAATTCCCCTTTCTTTTATAAAATTCCATTATGAATTTAAACTTCTAAATATCCCTTGATATATGATTTTCAAATCGACTTCTAAATATTCATTTTCAGCACCGAATTAGATTCTAAATTGATATCCAAATTTATTTTCAAATACCAAATCAATTTCCAAAATTGATTTCTAAATTTATTTCAACACTAAATTTATTATCTTTTGAAACAAATTCCTTCTTTTAAATTTATTCAATTTTTCTAAAATTAATTTACTATAAACTTTCTACTAAATTTCAAAAATCCAATTTTATTTATTCATGGTATCCTACGAGACCAAAAATATATTTGGCTAAATTATAGCCTTCAATAGTTTCAATCACAAATAGTCACACACAGATTATAAATAATCAACACACAATATTGAAACTAATTCAAATATTTGAGGAATCCAGTTGGATCCGTCCAACCTGTTTCCCTTCATCCACAGATGTTAGCACAACAATTAAATACCCATTCCACTTCGAGGTGGAATATCGCGGTATATGGGATTTATAAAATATCATCCTCTATTATGCGGCGCATAGGGTCTATATAATGCGGGAAATCAATCACTCCAATATACTATATAGTACTATATATATAATATCATCCAGTGAATAAATTATTGTAAATCAATTATCCAAACACACAGACAATCAATTTTAAATCTTACTATTCAAAATTTAAATCAGAACAATATTGATTGAGTGAGAAGATCTCACCTTTCTCCTTTATTTTGCAATCCATTTCCAATTCCAACTTGTTTTCTCCACTTTAGACCTTGTATAACAATTTACGATTTCATTAATATTCGAAATAAATTGAACAATTCAATTTTCCATTTTATAATTTAATTAACCCGTGATTTTATTTTAAACAAAGAATTAAATCTTAAACAACTTTTCCTTTATACAATAATCCTTGAATAAACATTTATATGGTTTATTAATCTTTGAATTAATCAACAATTTATTTCTTTAATTTAACTAATAATTAGCTTTAAGCTAACTCCTTTTTAAATAAAAATATTTTCTAATCACCGAAATAACTACATAAGTTATCTAAACAAATTAATCACAAAAAGGAACTAGTAAATTGTGTTCTTATTTTCCATTCCTCCTTACTGTAAAATTTTAATAATCTAATAAATAGTAAGTCAAATTAAACTTTTACTGTAAAGATTTTTATTTTCTGCAAATTAAACAGTAATTAATCTTACTGTATGAGGACGAACCCATACCATTGCTCGAAACCCTAGATCGATCGATCAATCCATGGCTACCTCCACTTCTTTGCCATCCTTTGAATCGCCAAGACCAATATCCTCAACATCAACTTCGGCATTACAGTGCTTCAAACTTCCATCCTTCATCTCTGAACTGTCAATCGACTCCAGCAACCAATCGTCGAACACAAGAATTTCCTTGCGTGTGCAAGCGCATGCCCAATCGAACTTGCCTTTGCGAACTCAATCGCTGCTGCTGCCCCACGGCCTTGCTTGTCATGCTCTCCTCCATGCCTGACGCCGACACTGACTGCACCTACCAAATCACCGATACCAAGCCTTAAATCGCCACACTTCCCTTCATCAACGTGACTCGATCACGACGCAATCCATTCTCGAGTTCGATTATGATTTCGAACTCGCAACTCTTTCTGCCCCTTTTTTTTCATTTGATTTCAATATTCTGGAGCAAGACAAGGGAAGGGGGTCGCGATTGAATTTTCTCAGCCATTACTGAACAAGGAACTTGATTGATTTTTTTTTTCTTTGAATGGATTTTGATTTGAACGAAAGGATAGGATAGGGTGGCGTGCGTACGAAGGTAGGGTTTGACTTTCTAATTGATTTTTATAATTTTATATTCAAAATATCTCGTACAACCTAACTCGAAATCTCGAACTCCTATCGAGGCATGCCGCCTAGCGTTTCTAATGTTATAACCCTATTCCGAACCTAATGGAACAAATCTCGGGCTCCAATTTGCTCGTATGGAGAAGATAGCTTTTTGGACCAGTTAAAACATCAAACTTTCGATTTAAATTTAGCGCGTTTGCTTATCGTACGGCCACGCAACAACTCCGAATGCTAAGAAATTTGAAATCCGATAATAAAATAATATTACGGATCCAATGGAACTGGTTTCGTTGAATTCCGAAACTGTGCCTCGGAAGGCTATTTTTAAATATCGATTTAAACGATATATTTTCAAAACTGAATAAAGTATTTCCAAATCAAATTCTGAAGCTTCCATTAACCTCAGTATTATCAATATACATTTTCTAAGCCTTAAAAATATTTTTAATCAGTTTAAAACTGAAGATTCAAATTTTTATCCAATTTTAATAAATTAAATTCAATAATTAAATTGCCAAATCCATAATTAATTTTGAAATTCAAGTTAAACTAACTTCCAAATATTTAAAATCAATTAAATATTTCGATTTCAAATGTTCAAAATTCTAGGTCGTCACACCAACTGTAGGACGTATGAAGTTATATACATTCGCGTATAGGTGAGGGATACCCAAGTATGAAGGTTTTCCTCGGTCAGAGTGTCAAAAGACAAGTAGAGTCTGCTTCAACCTTTTAGGGGGTATTACGTAACAAGCGGGTATCACCTTGATTGCATTAGGAAATTCAAATAGGATGGTGAACAAGTCTTGACACTATGTCAATGTGTGTGTTTGGTACCATCTTAGGGAGTAGGAGCTGGATGTAGGTTGACAACGTCATTAGTCTTGAGTGGTCAACGGAAAGACAAGAGTTACACTTAAACGGCTATACCTCCTACTAGTGCAGATCATATTTAGATCATGCACCGATATAGTTATTTTCTAGATTGTTTATTAGGGGAAATGCTAGATAACCCTTTATGTAAGTCTTTCAAAATGGATAGAACACGGCTAACTAATATGACACCATTATTAGGCACTATGGGAGTTCCATGGTATGCATGACGACGGGATGTGATACTGCTTTGACGATAGATCCTTACAAGGCGTTGGGTTATGGATACCAATGGGGATAGTATCTTGATCTAAAGGAGGACCGTGGTGCTTATATATATATAGTAATTGTCTAACTAGGGTAGATGTGGGTGCATCATACACGTACATGGAGTCGAGAGGATTAAAATAAAAATAAGATATATAAGATGTAATGGAAGACAATCTGCATAACTAGTGTTATGTATAAAGTGTATAATTTACCAGTCACTTGAATGTTGTTCTGACCCCCTCCTTATTACAAACTATAGGATAGCCTTAGAGGGACAGGTATTGGTGCAAGATCGGAGCAGTGGAAGGACATATTTACTTATGCTTGCTCGACACTAACAAGTACACTTAACATCAGAGGTGTTAACCTTTGTCGGTAACCATCTTTTTTATTATACTTTACTATTCCACTTTGAGTTTATACCTATAGTGATATGATATTCATTTATTTAATTGCAAAATACAGTACCAATGATCCATACTTTGGTAAAATTGTATTTTCAATTTAACGAAAATTCACGCCTACCGAGGTGCGGGTTGTCATAACATTACGGACTCAACAGAATAGGTCTTGATTCGTAATTCATTAATATTTGAAAATTCTTCTTTTAATTCATTTGTTCGCCTAATCTTCAATAAGAAGATTAATTACAAAACTAATTACTAAATCAAAAATCATGGGTTGTTACAGCCTTTCCCTTCTATCTCTTTCACACTATTGAACCTGGCTGCATCCTTGGGATTTGAAACAACCTAACATCTACGATGTCTCTATTCACGCATAAAGTGATGTGGACATAGCATACCTTACAAAAGGCGAACTGTTTTTGAAGTAAAATATATAAAACAGATCATAGAGTTATCTACAATATTCTACACATTCTAAAACTCACAATAAAAAAAATAGTAAGCAATAATACAATGATCCCGACGAACAAAATAGTACAGTATCAAATGTACTTCACTTATAATATTTATTTACACTAGTAACAAAAACAACCTAATTTCTGGGAATAACTAAGATAAAATATTAGATATCTATTCGAAATATAATGCACGTCTCACCAATACCATCACGCCTCTAAGTCACCACCAGTCATTTCTATCGAGCCATCAGAGCATAACTAAAAAGAAAACATGATAGAGGGGTTCAATCAAACTTCTGGGGAGTGAAATGCATCATATAAGTAGATAATACTAATCGTCTAGTAAAAGAATGCTTACGCTCGAAAATCATACTTTAATCTGTGTTGTACCCATCAAGTCAGCTAAACACAATATAACACTATAGCGACATCATATGCTAATGTAACGACCCAGAATTTTTAATAATTAAAATTTGAATATTTAATTAATTTTAAATATTTATAAGTGAATTTATAAGTCAAATAAATTTTATTTTGATTTATTGGATTTAATTGGATAATTAAATCGATAATTTAATATGTTAAATTATGGAAATAATTGAAAATAGAGTTAAATATGATTGAAAATGATTTGTAAAATTTTATTTAATCATACTGGAGTTATAGAAATATTCTAGAACTTTTAAAATCGAATTAAAAGTTAATTTGTGAAAATTGAATATTTTAATATTTAATAATCGACTGTAAAATAGTCAATTTTTGAACAGTCTCAGAATTGAACGAAACCAGTTCCATTGGATCCGTAATAGTTAGTTATTACCGGATTTCAATTTTCGTGTCAATCGGAGTTATCGTTTGATCGTGGCAGCTCGAAACGCATCGAATCGTTTTTTAATTTAAATTTGGCGAGTCAAAATAGCCATTTTTCAAAAAGTCTCGGATTTCGACGAAACCAGTTTCATCGGATCCGTAATGTGATATTATTGCAAGGTTTCAAATTTTAAGTCGTTTGGATTTACCGTTTGTCCGGTACAAATTAAAACGCCTAGAAATCGATTTAAATCGGTTTAATTCAAATTGAACGTTTTCTGCCATAACTCGCACATACTTCCGAATTAGCTTCCGAAACTTGTTCCATTGTGTCCGGAATGCGGGATAAACCCTAGGTACGCTGGTTACGGCGTCTAAATCGGAGTTCGGAAATTCCGGGATGAATAGTGTCGCTCGTTCCTTATAAATAGCCCTACCCCTTCACATAATTTGATAAAACTATCACTAAACCCTAATTCCTTCATGTAGCCGCCACCCCACTGTCAATGGCCAGAAATGCTCCAACTTCATCCCTCTAGATCTTCCAATCCGTCAACAATTAGAGGAAGTTGTCAACATGAAAGTTGTAGAGGGCGATGAGAGCTAGAGATTCAACGGTGGAGATCGTGTTTGGAGTTGCGTGGAGGAAGCTACAGGCCCGCGACTTGCTGCCGTTCACCCTTGTTTTGCGTGCAAGAGGAAGGGCCGAGCCCTATGCTATTGGGGCCGTGTGTGTATGGTGGTATGGCCTTCGACGTGGTGGAATTGTGATCGAGTTTAGGCGAGTATTGGTGTGGCAAAGCTAAACCCTAGTTTTGAGTGTGATGGGTTCATAGCCGTGCTTGTGCCTGTAGCTTGTAAACGTGAAGAAGAAGGTTGCGTTCTAGGGTGGAGATCTGCAGGTGTGGGATCTGATGGCTAACATGAGATTAGGTTTAAAATTAATTAAGTTAGTTGTAATTTAAGTTATATAAATCGTGTACGATCTTATAAAATGCATAACTTTTTCATACGAGGTCGAAAAAATGCAAACTCAGTTGCGTTGGGATCGTATGGACGAGCACTACGCGATGGAGTTGGTTTGGAGTCGTTTGGAGTTAGTGAGAATTTCGGGTAAAATTAAACGCGCGTTTAATTTTATTCGAAATAAACGCTAAAACGGAAATTAAAACCAAGGTGAGAACTTCTCACTCAATCGAATAGATTTCAATTTTATTTTAAATAGTTAGATTTAAAATATTTGAATGCATGTTTGAATGATGACTGTAAATTATTGATTGTTAAAATAGACATTATGCGCCGTTAGTAAGCGGATGTTATTTAGTAAAAACATATACCGCGAATATTTCATAAACAGTGAAATTGGTATTATATATAATATCAATATATATATATTGGCATATGTATATATTGCAGTTGATTGATTTCCCGCATTTTTTTGTTTAGCGGATGAGACCCTATTACGCCGTTATTAAGCGGATAATATTTATTAAGAACATATACCGCGATAATTTCGTACTGGAGCGAAATTGGTATTGTGCTAATGTTTTTGGATGCAGGAAACAGGTTGGAGGGATCCAACTGGATTCCTCAACAGTATTTATTTAATTTCAGATATTTTGATATTTGATTGATTATCATATACGATATATGATGGATCGTTGTTGTCGTGATTGACTATTTGGTGTGTAGCATCATTGGACCCAGATTTTGGGATTTTAAAATGATTTTAAAGTGATTTTTGAAAATATATATAAGATTTTCGGAATTGATCCATTTTAAATAAATAAACGTTATAATTTTTAAAGTTATAAAAATTATGGTTTTTGTGAAATATAGTTAAAAAGCTGATTTTTAGAAATACGATTAAAAGTCGATTTTTGAGAAATATGAACTAATGATTTTATAAAATAATTTAGATTGGATTTTTGAATATATGATAAAAGTTTAAATATAGGATTTATAAAATTTGATTATTTTATAAATCGAAATGATGAAATTATAAAGGAAATTAAAGACGTTTTAGAATAATAATATAAACTGATTTATATTAAGAAATTTATAAATGGATATTTATAAATTGAAATATAGACATTATAAAACGAGTTTTTATAAGTATTTGAATGTAGTGAAAATGAATTTCATAATAGAATGAAATTTATAGAATTATAAACTGTGAAGTTATTTGAAGAATAGATTTATTAAATAAATAAATCTTATAAGTTATAAGGTTTATAAATTGAAAAGTCTTTAAAAAGAACGATTTTGTAAAATAATCGTTTTATAAGCAATTGACTTATAATATGAACTTTTAGTTTATAATTGAGATATGAAATCAAATATGTTAATAAAGGAATTTATAAAAAAGGAAGTTTTTATAAATAAATAGAAAAGGAATTTATAAACGTTGTTTTATAAATTCGCAAATGACTTATTTTGACAAGTTAATTGTTATAACTTAGAAATGGAGTTATATTCACATTTTTTTAATAGTGAATAATCCTTTGAATTAAAATGAATAAAAGAATGAAATTGGTTAACGTAGTTTATTCACGTTTTTGAATAGTGAATAACACGTTAAAGAAATTGTATAGAATGTGAATGTTTTAAATAGAATTAAAACGATCCAACGATGTTTTAAAAGGTATTGAGATTCGAAACCATAGATTTCAACATTTATTGTTGAAATAGATGTTTCGAGAAATAAAAGGAAATAGTGGACTATAACACTGTTGTTATAGTAAATGATTTCCGAATGGAAATGTTTTGGTTTAGTATTGGGATTTATATATCTATTTTAATTTCGAATCCCTATACTAGTGATTTTGGGTTGTCGTAACGATGTTTTACGCAACATTCGTTTTGGCCCAAATAAATATGTTAAGTGAATGATTTCCTTAAAGAAAGAAATATATACTTAATTCGGTTTAAGTATATTGAATATTTTCTAAGTGTTGAAAATAAAAGATTGTGAATTACTTATTTAATAAGTATGGGAATGTTTTCCAATATGAAGTGAAAAATTAGAATTTATCTTTTTGAAGATAAATTGAAATGAATGATTGAAATCATATATGCATGGATATTTTGAAATATAAATTCATTATGGAATTTATGAATGAAAAGTGAAACTTGTTAAAAATAAATATTGATTTATTTTTGAAGTGTTGAAATTTAATATCTAGTGAAGATATTTTTGAAAAATAAATAATTTGGGAAAATTATTTGGAATCTGGTGATGTATGCATATCAATTGATAGTTCAATAACCGACTATCAATATTTCCCTTTGAATGGGTATTTGAGGTGATTTGATTGAATTTGAATGCACACTTATTTTTGAATAAGCGCTCACTATTCGGGTTAACGGGGAAAGGACCATGGGGTCGTATAACCCATTCCGAATATGTGATACGTCGTTGTGAATTGCATTTGAAGATCGGTGTTGAAGACCGGTATTTGCAAGAGCGATAGGATGACCTATCGATTGTTTCTGCACCGAGTCGCGCCGGTATAGAAACTCCCTAAGTGATGGGAAATCCGATCAGGATTGTGAATATCCGGGTTGCAAGGACTTCTTTGTAAGTGCCTTCGGTTCTGTTCGATCCCGGAACAGACTTGTATGGATTGTATGCCTGACATTACAATTTGAGATATAAAGCCGATTTCTTTCAAATATATTTCTGTTGGTGGCGGAGAATTTATTCTTTGCTTAACACCCTTCTTTGAGACATATGTGCTCAAAGGTTATATAGTTGAAGTTATCAGCGATATATTCCCAATTTGGTAATGTGACATGCTGAGTGTTGCTGAAATGATCATTGTGTTGATTATTGTGATAGGATCATTTATTTGATCGTCTATCTTAGTGATCATTGTGTTGATCATTTGTTGACCCAAAACATGGCTTTTGTATAAAGTATGTTTTTGTGGACGTGAATTCGTCGAGCCTCACATCCCGAAAATGGTCAAAACAGGAAAGATGCGGCAAGGTTATTAGGGGTTGCTGTAGCTCCCCTTAGGGTATGTGCATTTCCTTCTGGAAAGGGGTGGTATCATGGTATGGAGCCCAGATACTTACTCATGTTAAAAACACTTTATGATTGTGTGAATTGGATATCGAGCGCTCGGTTGAAAAGGTCCTAAAGGACCGGGGAATGGCGTACTCGTGTCAGTAGTTACCCAGTTAGGGGTAACCCGGCCTTGTGTTGGCAGAGATCCGGTTTGGTTCTCGGGGATGTCTTTCCAGAGGCATTCTCAGTGGCAATGGGAAGTTCCTTGGCCTGATCATTTGTTGGAAATCCAAAGAAACAATACGAAACTTGTACGGTTTTAGTTGTAGAACCTGCTTCCTCAGGAGGTAGCTATAGTAGGCATAATATAATGGTACCTATGCTGGCTATGATTTATATCTTTACTTTCGAAAGGATTTGTTCTACACTATGCACTAGTAATAATATCAAATGTTATTTTAAATGCGTATCAAGCATCTTTGACTATCATAAGGAGAAATCTCCTCCGATTCTGCGTTTGCATGTGTGTGTGTGCGGGAGGCCTTATGGTAGTCTCATTTTTAAAAGCATTGCGAATTGATTAAAAATATTCCTCTATTTTGATTTTTAAAGATAAATAAACTGTTTTGAGTTCTCACACCAGTCTTGTTAAGCTATTGGGCTATGTGATGGGGGGTTCTCGCTTCGCGGTTTGGTGGCGAACGGGAGACTCTTACTCCCACACATCCTCTTTTAGGGGGTTGGTTAGGCGTAAGCTGTGACAGTCGAGAGGCTGGCCGTAAAAGCAAGTTTGGGATACCAGTGTAAGCCACGGTGGGGCTGGGATGTTGAAAAGCCTACCGGTTGTGACCGCTTCCTTCGCGGACGTTACATTTGGTATCAGAGCTCTGATGGTTAAGCGACAACCATGGTTCTGTTGGGTATAATTCATTAGAGATAGAGTCAGTAGTACTCTAGAATGAGTTTGAGTGTAATAATAGCTATGAGAGCGTATTTGTTAGTGAATATGAAATTGTTTTATATTGTGATGATTGGTTTATTGAGTGGTATATAGATTCTGGTTAATGCGAGTAATTAACGTTATTGATAGGGATCCATAAACACTTGAATAGAACAATTTGACATAATATTGTTTTAAATTGGGTAAATGAAATAATTTTGCCTTGATTATATTTTGAATATAAAGGAATAATTTTTCAGAATTATTAAAGTGTATGTAAGTTGATTGTTAAGTTGTTTGAATAATCTAAATAAAAGAAGAATTGTATAAGCAAAAAGAATTATAAGAAATGAATTATAATTAAGGTGATTTACAATTGTGAAATAAACTTATATATATAAGAAGTGAAACTATATGAATATATTTATGAATATGAGTTGTAAATAAAAATGAATTTAAAGTTAAATGAAAATTTACTTTAGAGTTGGAATCTGAATTTATTTACAAGTGGGAATTTAAGTTATGTAAAACTAAGTGATGTTTAAATGTAAATATAACTTAAGAGTTGTTGTATGGAATTGATTTTGGTATCGAAGTAAATAAATCAAGTAGATTAAAAGAAATATGAACTTAAGTTATGTAAATGAAATTCAACTTTGTAATTGAATTGAATGAATGGATTGAATGTTAATCAATTGAATGTAATTAAAATTGATATGAAATAATGAATGAAAGTATAAATTCATTGAAATCAAATGTTATTAGAAGTTGAATAAATTGAATGAGAATGAATATAAGCAAAGGAATTTGGTTGTAACTAATATACATTGGTTGTTATATGGTTGTTAGTTGATTGTTTAAAATTCATTAAGTGTTAATAAAATTGAAAGCTAATGAAATTGGATTCAAATTAGAAGTAAATAAATTTGAATAGAATTGAATGCGAATTAGATTTAATTAGTAAATGAAAACTAATTGAATTGAGAATGAATGTTAGTAAATCCAATGTAAATGAATCAAATGTGATTAAATTGAAAACCATTTCATTAATAGTAATGAGAATATAAATGAATATATATTGATTATGAATTTGTTGGATGTTAGTTGGTTGATGGTTGAATATATATTGCTATTGTTGCATTTGTTATGGGATATATATAGTTGTTATGTTGCTATATGTTGTATATTGAGATTATTTGCATATGTACATGATTCTCATGTTGTTTGTTGAGTTTAGTAGGTGCGGATCGCGTTTGCTTCGCATTTGGAGCTCGCTTTCGCGCTATATTAGCCGTATATGCTCGCTAATAAAATATAAGGTACATATCTCGGATTAAATATCGTACTTTTACACTTTTTTCCCTTCGGGATGCCTCATTACTTGATGAGATGTATATTTGTGATATATATACTGTCATTTTTTTTCGGATCGAGCCGCGCAAAGGAGACTATGGCGAATTTTTCCGGAAATTTAAGGCGTTAGAAAATTTTTGAGAAAATTGGGAAAATTTTGGAAAACTTTAACTTTGTTTTAGAGTTGAAAGTTAAATGATATAGATTGTTTTTGAAAACATAACTAAGTATGATTTGAAAACTTAGTAAAAGTTATCATAAGAAGTTTAATTATGAGTTTTGGAAAGTTAATAGATTTTGTAACCTTTCTTACTTGTAATTTCGAGGACGAAATTCTTTTAAGGGGGAAAGATTGTAACGACCCAGAATTTTTAATAATTAAAATTTGAATATTTAATTAATTTTAAATATTTATAAGTGAATTTATAAGTCAAATAAATTTTATTTTGATTTATTGGATTTAATTGGATAATTAAATCGATAATTTAATATGTTAAATTATGGAAATAATTGAAAATAGAGTTAAATATGATTGAAAATGATTTGTAAAATTTTATTTAATCATACTGGAGTTATAGAAATATTCTAGAACTTTTAAAATCGAATTAAAAGTTAATTTGTGAAAATTGAATATTTTAATATTTAATAATCGACTGTAAAATAGTCAATTTTTGAACAGTCTCAGAATTGAACGAAACCAGTTCCATTGGATCCGTAATAGTTAGTTATTACCGGATTTCAATTTTCGTGTCAATCGGAGTTATCGTTTGATCGTGGCAGCTCGAAACGCATCGAATCGTTTTTTAATTTAAATTTGGCGAGTCAAAATAGCCATTTTTCAAAAAGTCTCGGATTTCGACGAAACCAGTTTCATCGGATCCGTAATGTGATATTATTGCAAGGTTTCAAATTTCAAGTCGTTTGGATTTACCGTTTGTCCGGTACAAATTAAAACGCCTAGAAATCGATTTAAATCGGTTTAATTCAAATTGAACGTTTTCTGCCATAACTCGCACATACTTCCGAATTAGCTTCCGAAACTTGTTCCATTGTGTCCGGAATGCGGGATAAACCCTAGGTACGCTGGTTACGGCGTCTAAATCGGAGTTCGGAAATTCCGGGATGAATAGTGTCGCTCGTTCCTTATAAATAGCCCTACCCCTTCACATAATTTGATAAAACTATCACTAAACCCTAATTCCTTCATGTAGCCGCCACCCCACTGTCAATGGCCAGAAATGCTCCAACTTCATCCCTCTAGATCTTCCAATCCGTCAACAATTAGAGGAAGTTGTCAACATGAAAGTTGTAGAGGGCGATGAGAGCTAGAGATTCAACGGTGGAGATCGTGTTTGGAGTTGCGTGGAGGAAGCTACAGGCCCGCGACTTGCTGCCGTTCACCCTTGTTTTGCGTGCAAGAGGAAGGGCCGAGCCCTATGCTATTGGGGCCGTGTGTGTATGGTGGTATGGCCTTCGACGTGGTGGAATTGTGATCGAGTTTAGGCGAGTATTGGTGTGGCAAAGCTAAACCCTAGTTTTGAGTGTGATGGGTTCATAGCCGTGCTTGTGCCTGTAGCTTGTAAACGTGAAGAAGAAGGTTGCGTTCTAGGGTGGAGATCTGCAGGTGTGGGATCTGATGGCTAACATGAGATTAGGTTTAAAATTAATTAAGTTAGTTGTAATTTAAGTTATATAAATCGTGTACGATCTTATAAAATGCATAACTTTTTCATACGAGGTCGAAAAAATGCAAACTCAGTTGCGTTGGGATCGTATGGACGAGCACTACGCGATGGAGTTGGTTTGGAGTCGTTTGGAGTTAGTGAGAATTTCGGGTAAAATTAAACGCGCGTTTAATTTTATTCGAAATAAACGCTAAAACGGAAATTAAAACCAAGGTGAGAACTTCTCACTCAATCGAATAGATTTCAATTTTATTTTAAATAGTTAGATTTAAAATATTTGAATGCATGTTTGAATGATGACTGTAAATTATTGATTGTTAAAATAGACATTATGCGCCGTTAGTAAGCGGATGTTATTTAGTAAAAACATATACCGCGAATATTTCATAAACAGTGAAATTGGTATTATATATAATATCAATATATATATATTGGCATATGTATATATTGCAGTTGATTGATTTCCCGCATTTTTTTGTTTAGCGGATGAGACCCTATTACGCCGTTATTAAGCGGATAATATTTATTAAGAACATATACCGCGATAATTTCGTACTGGAGCGAAATTGGTATTGTGCTAATGTTTTTGGATGCAGGAAACAGGTTGGAGGGATCCAACTGGATTCCTCAACAGTATTTATTTAATTTCAGATATTTTGATATTTGATTGATTATCATATACGATATATGATGGATCGTTGTTGTCGTGATTGACTATTTGGTGTGTAGCATCATTGGACCCAGATTTTGGGATTTTAAAATGATTTTAAAGTGATTTTTGAAAATATATATAAGATTTTCGGAATTGATCCATTTTAAATAAATAAACGTTATAATTTTTAAAGTTATAAAAATTATAGTTTTTGTGAAATATAGTTAAAAAGCTGATTTTTAGAAATACGATTAAAAGTCGATTTTTGAGAAATATGAACTAATGATTTTATAAAATAATTTAGATTGGATTTTTGAATATATGATAAAAGTTTAAATATAGGATTTATAAAATTTGATTATTTTATAAATCGAAATGATGAAATTATAAAGGAAATTAAAGACGTTTTAGAATAATAATATAAACTGATTTATATTAAGAAATTTATAAATGGATATTTATAAATTGAAATATAGACATTATAAAACGAGTTTTTATAAGTATTTGAATGTAGTGAAAATGAATTTCATAATAGAATGAAATTTATAGAATTATAAACTGTGAAGTTATTTGAAGAATAGATTTATTAAATAAATAAATCTTATAAGTTATAAGGTTTATAAATTGAAAAGTCTTTAAAAAGAACGATTTTGTAAAATAATCGTTTTATAAGCAATTGACTTATAATATGAACTTTTAGTTTATAATTGAGATATGAAATCAAATATGTTAATAAAGGAATTTATAAAAAAGGAAGTTTTTATAAATAAATAGAAAAGGAATTTATAAACGTTGTTTTATAAATTCGCAAATGACTTATTTTGACAAGTTAATTGTTATAACTTAGAAATGGAGTTATATTCACATTTTTTTAATAGTGAATAATCCTTTGAATTAAAATGAATAAAAGAATGAAATTGGTTAACGTAGTTTATTCACGTTTTTGAATAGTGAATAACACGTTAAAGAAATTGTATAGAATGTGAATGTTTTAAATAGAATTAAAACGATCCAACGATGTTTTAAAAGGTATTGAGATTCGAAACCATAGATTTCAACATTTATTGTTGAAATAGATGTTTCGAGAAATAAAAGGAAATAGTGGACTATAACACTGTTGTTATAGTAAATGATTTCCGAATGGAAATGTTTTGGTTTAGTATTGGGATTTATATATCTATTTTAATTTCGAATCCCTATACTAGTGATTTTGGGTTGTCGTAACGATGTTTTACGCAACATTCGTTTTGGCCCAAATAAATATGTTAAGTGAATGATTTCCTTAAAGAAAGAAATATATACTTAATTCGGTTTAAGTATATTGAATATTTTCTAAGTGTTGAAAATAAAAGATTGTGAATTACTTATTTAATAAGTATGGGAATGTTTTCCAATATGAAGTGAAAAATTAGAATTTATCTTTTTGAAGATAAATTGAAATGAATGATTGAAATCATATATGCATGGATATTTTGAAATATAAATTCATTATGGAATTTATGAATGAAAAGTGAAACTTGTTAAAAATAAATATTGATTTATTTTTGAAGTGTTGAAATTTAATATCTAGTGAAGATATTTTTGAAAAATAAATAATTTGGGAAAATTATTTGGAATCTGGTGATGTATGCATATCAATTGATAGTTCAATAACCGACTATCAATATTTCCCTTTGAATGGGTATTTGAGGTGATTTGATTGAATTTGAATGCACACTTATTTTTGAATAAGCGCTCACTATTCGGGTTAACCGGGAAAGGACCATGGGGTCGTATAACCCATTCCGAATATGTGATACGTCGTTGTGAATTGCATTTGAAGATCGGTGTTGAAGACCGGTATTTGCAAGAGCGATAGGATGACCTATCGATTGTTTCTGCACCGAGTCGCGCCGGTATAGAAACTCCCTAAGTGATGGGAAATCCGATCAGGATTGTGAATATCCGGGTTGCAAGGACTTCTTTGTAAGTGCCTTCGGTTCTGTTCGATCCCGGAACAGACTTGTATGGATTGTATGCCTGACATTACAATTTGAGATATAAAGCCGATTTCTTTCAAATATATTTCTGTTGGTGGCGGAGAATTTATTCTTTGCTTAACACCCTTCTTTGAGACATATGTGCTCAAAGGTTATATAGTTGAAGTTATCAGCGATATATTCCCAATTTGGTAATGTGACATGCTGAGTGTTGCTGAAATGATCATTGTGTTGATTATTGTGATAGGATCATTTATTTGATCGTCTATCTTAGTGATCATTGTGTTGATCATTTGTTGACCCAAAACATGGCTTTTGTATAAAGTATGTTTTTGTGGACGTGAATTCGTCGAGCCTCACATCCCGGAAATGGTCAAAACAGGAAAGATGCGGCAAGGTTATTAGGGGTTGCTGTAGCTCCCCTTAGGGTATGTGCATTTCCTTCTGGAAAGGGGTGGTATCATGGTATGGAGCCCAGATACTTACTCATGTTAAAAACACTTTATGATTGTGTGAATTGGATATCGAGCGCTCGGTTGAAAAGGTCCTAAAGGACCGGGGAATGGCGTACTCGTGTCAGTAGTTACCCAGTTAGGGGTAACCCGGCCTTGTGTTGGCAGAGATCCGGTTTGGTTCTCGGGGATGTCTTTCCAGAGGCATTCTCAGTGGCAATGGGAAGTTCCTTGGCCTGATCATTTGTTGGAAATCCAAAGAAACAATACGAAACTTGTACGGTTTTAGTTGTAGAACCTGCTTCCTCAGGAGGTAGCTATAGTAGGCATAATATAATGGTACCTATGCTGGCTATGATTTATATCTTTACTTTCGAAAGGATTTGTTCTACACTATGCACTAGTAATAATATCAAATGTTATTTTAAATGCGTATCAAGCATCTTTGACTATCATAAGGAGAAATCTCCTCCGATTCTGCGTTTGCATGTGTGTGTGTGCGGGAGGCCTTATGGTAGTCTCATTTTTAAAAGCATTGCGAATTGATTAAAAATATTCCTCTATTTTGATTTTTAAAGATAAATAAACTGTTTTGAGTTCTCACACCAGTCACATGACTGACTTGGAGTTTATTGTTTTCCTTCCTAAACTCTGGGTGCCCACCAATTTCCACACGGGCAGTTAAGAGTTAGGTTTATCAGGATATTCTGGATATTCTGGAGTTGCTGGAGGCAAGCTGGATGGCATGGCATATTACTTATATAGTATTTCTTTTTCCGCTGCACTGTTTGATGTTGTATGTTGTTGTTGTACACTCTGATGATATGATGTAATGAAATGTATAAAATGTAATAACTGATATAGTTCTTTGTTTAAAGATTTTTCATTTGTTATTATATGTTGTTCCGCTGCGAATTGTGAGATTCTGATGTGTTCTGTTGTTTTCTTCTGTCCCGTTCTATTTAAAAATAAAATTTTCTATCTTCTGTTTTTCTTTATGTTCTAATTCTCTGTTTTCTAAAAATTGTCTATCTTCTTTTCCCTCTATTTTTCTTTTTCTTTCTTCTTTTTCTCTCTTCTTCCTTTTCTTTTCTTTTTAAAACCCATAACATCTCGGTTTTCGGCCTTTGATTTCTCGGCAGTCGATAAAGTGAGTGTCGATGTCGGTTTTTCGAAGAACGAAAATCCGTGACGTTACAGCTAAGGTCTTACTAAAATCTAACCCATATCTAATCATATACAATTGATCAAGCATAAAGCCCTAACTCATATGTCAAAAATGTATGTGATTCGCTATTTAAGATCAATGCATCTCTGCCCTCCGTCACAAAAATGGATGTGACTTTCTACTGAAGATCTAGGTATCTCAGTTCGCTATCACAAAATCATATGTATACTATAAAGCTCAAAGTCCCAACTCATGTACCGCTAACTATGACACTATTGGTCTCAAAATCCTAACTTGCCATCTTTGCACGTCGCTCCCCATCGAAGTGCACCTCTTATATCACACTACTGAGTTCAAAGTTTTAACTCATATGACCCATGCACGACATTGTCATGAAAATTGCATGTTACTTTAAGATTAAATTCATGTTAGACATTCACCAAACAGTCTATGACATTATTAGGATCAAGCCTAAACACATCATCGCATCACCGTTTACGAAGTTCTTAGATCAATCCTCAACACATAAGCACAAAACCGTATAACAAACATGTCCACTAAGATAATTCTCTAAAGTATCTCAAAACACAGTAAATAATATACTAAAACATTCCTCGTCTTGCCACGATCCTAATACAATGAACTGCACATAAAGTAGAGTTTATATGCGTAAGTTTTGAGTGTTTAAAGATAGGTTATTTGTTATAATATATAGGTTTCCAAATTTTAAGTTCTTAATCAATGTGTGTTGTTTAATAGTTTATATCGAAATTCTTTAATTTCCATTCAAAAATACATACATATTAAAATAGAGAAATTCAACATTTCTAAAATAATAACTTTAAAGCCCTCTTTTTTCCCTCTCAATTCGGATTATATCATGGTGGTTCAATTTAACTTAGAGAAATGGGCATGTAAATCATATTTTTTAAATTTACTTTTATAAAGAAGAAATGTTCACAAAAGTGTAAGGAAAATGTAACCTTAAAATTTTATTTTTTCCAAAGTGTAACAAAAATATTTATAAAATAAAAGACATTCAAAAGATGCGTTTTACTTACTTTTTAAAAGTTTCTTTGTCAAAAGTATATATACATCGAAGTATAAGTGCAACAATGTGTCTTACGCTAAGCAATAATAAGACCTTTAAAATACATGTGGAAATGAGTTTTTGAAATAGTGTAATATAAAAAGAAGTGCTTCGAATCATTGCTATTTGACACGGACCTATTCTGAAAAAGTCAAGGTATTTCGAATTGTTTGTTGACACGGGAAAAGTAATGTAAACTATCTAAATGATTTCGATATTGGAACATTGAAAATTCATCCGAGAGTAGCACCGTCGACTGGAACACTTAGAGAAGCTCATGTATCAATCACTTTCATTCCTCTCGTCAAACCATCTGTAGCACTCATAGCTACAGCTCTAACTCAATTATTCCGTCGGGAAATATTGAATGGCGATGTGGGTGGTGGCTTCCGAGGAATACAAATAACCTTCGATTTTTTCAGATTTGGCGAGTAGAGTTTGGTTTTTTGGGTGTGATAGTGGAAAAATTGATAGACAAGTTACTCTACAGAACCATACATGAGATTTTCCCCTCATACGACTCATCGTTCAATTCTTTTGAAGTAATTGGATGCTTTTCTTTGTTTGAGATTCTCATTCTATACATGCCAGATCATAAATTAGTAACCGCATCCAGTCTCCAAAAATGTCCCAATTGTTTCAAACTTATTAGATATTTTATTTACGGAATCACTATGAATAGGACCAAACCTTATTCCATAATATTTCCATAAGATTCATGTTTCTTATCCTTAAGCAAGCCCTACAAAATATCCCATATTCGAAGCGTAAATATGAGTTATTATTTCAATTCCATAAACAAACTTCAACTTCTATATCTTACCGTAAAATCTTAGACATTATTATTCTTAACCTTCTAGGGAAAACATTCAAATTAATTTCAATCAATTTAATTAATTTAATTAGAGTAGATCATAACTTCCACAAGACCAACTAGGTCATACAATTTAAAAAAAACACTTACGTTCATACTTTATGCCTCATCAACATCACACCATTTCATCCCTAGTCCCGCAATTTATTCCATTGCTACTTGCATATAATCCCTGTTTTAACAATTCTTTATGGAGTAAATTACAACAAATATGATGGATTTATCTTCCACCAAAAATATTTAAATCTCAACATTTATTTAACTCGTAGTTCTTTACTTCCATAAGGGACAAGCCAACAATCACCTCTATGAGTCAAAATATATATAAGGTGTGGTATAAATGTAATATTATATAAACACACATACACATATATAATATAAATAATAAAATTTACAAATATGCTATTTCATATGCCCTAAATTAGTAGGAATTAGGTAACCTGGCTCTGATACCAAATGAAACAACTCAACATCTATGATACCCCTATTGACACATAAAGTAATGCAGAACTATGGACCTCACAAATGATAGATCGTTTTGAGGTAAAATATACAAAAAATATCATATAGCAATCTACAATATTCTATACTTTCTGAAATTCATAACGAAAGGAATAAATTATAATAGTAACCAATAATATGATAATTCGAAATGAGAAAAATAGTACAATATCAAATATACTTCACTTACAACATTTATTTACACTAGCAACAAAAATAGCCTAATGTCTGGAATAGTTGAGATAAGATAATAGATAGCTAATAGAAAAATAAATGAACATCTCCATCATACCGTCACGCCTTCAAGTCACCATCAGTCCTTTTTACTGACCTATCAGGGTATAAATTAAAAATGATAGAGGGGTCAGGCATATGTTAAGTGAGTGAAACACATCATATAAGTGTACAATACTAATAAGGTAGTAAAAAACACTTATGCTCGAAAATTATACTTTAGCCTGTGTCACCTGCACCTAACAGGTCAGCTAAACACAATATAACACAATAATGACATCATATGCTTAGGTCTCACTAAAATCTTATCCATATCTAATCATATGCATTTGATTGAGCCCAAAGCCCAACTCGCATGCCGAAAACATATGTAATTCGCTAGTGAAGATCAACGCCTCTTAGCCCGCTATCGCAAAATCAGATTCGACTCACAACTGAAGATTGACATATCTCGGTCCACTATCATAAAAGTGTGTACGCTACTTGATAAAGTTAGAGGTATGCCCTAGGGGCATTTTTGTTATTTATTGTAAATTAATTAACGTTGTAATTAATTCTCATTCATAATAAAGGTTTTTTACTTTTGTATATATCCGTTATGATGTGTTATAAATAACCAAATATTTAATTAAAATATATTTAACAAAAAATCCATAAATGGTGTGTTTGTGATAGTAATCACAAAAAGTTGTAATCATGAGTATTATATCACGATATTACAAAACATTAAATGTTCTTAGTCAAGATGCATTGAGACTGGATATTAATGTATCAGTTGAGACTAGAGTACGTAACGCTCTCCAAACATTGGGTAGCATATCATTTATGGCTGCTGGGTGCACTTAAGGGTTACCTACTGATAGTTATAGGATTACTATGGAATTACTCACTCGATAGTTTACTATTGGTTGATATAACCAAGATCAAACGGAAAATACCAATGTGACTGATTTACACAGTTCTCTCGACCTGAGAATACTATTCATCTTCAATATGAAAGCTCTACTTTGATTATAGTCAAATCATGGCATGATGTCCATCGAGTGACCATAGATGGGCCTAGTGGAAGTACTGAAAGTGAAACACTGTTCAAGAGAGGATTTGTCTCCTCAATTATATAAAATTAATATCACGGTCAACTCAAGTCAACTCAAAGTCAAAATCTCTGGTTGTAGTAGTTTGGTTAATAATAATTAATCTTATTGAAGTAAAGACTTTGTATTTCGACTGTAGAGTTGAATATGTACAATATTTGAATTTCGACCGTTACCAAATTCCACAAGTTCAAACTGATATAGTTTTGACGAACAGAATTGGTGTAAATAATAGTCATAACCAGCTAACGATTAACAAAGTAAAATTGGACTTTACCGAAACCAATTAACCAATAAATTTGGCCAAGATGTCACACTACTTGTTAAGCGATATGTAAACAATAATATTCGAATAGTTTGATATTAATCGATGATCAAATTTACATCTAACGGGTCATACAACTGAAAGGGTGAATACTGCTTTGACCAAACAGTTTAATTAATTTGTAATTATTATTAATTAATTAATATTTATGAAATCTTAATTATAAAAGTTTGATTTGATTTGATGAACATATATTGTTAAATATATCTAGAATAGTTATAAATATATTAATCGATATGCGATATCGACACACGTTTAAATTTGATTTAAATGCAAAATATTTATTTGGGCTCTAAATAAGTTTAAAGCCCATAAATGGGCTACTTATATTTGGCCATGATGGGGGCTTTGTGCGGCCATGAGATGGTACAGTAGAGGCATTAAGATTGAGGGCTAAGATGGAAGAGAACTGGTAAGAGATGATGCAGGATATTGATCCTAAAATAACTCTAAATTCTCCTTTATATAAGCATATCTAAAAACATTAGTTAATGTTCTTTTTTGGCCTTCATGTCCTCTTTATATCTGGCCAAACTCTTCCCCTCCATCTCTCTAATTTTCTAAGTTCGAATCAAACTAAGTCAGTTTAGGGACTAGCACTCTACTCGATTAGAAATCAGTTCAAGGAGCAAACTTCATCATTTCATAGTGCATTTTCAATCATTGAGAGTAAGATGCATTTCTAAAAAATATATGATTATTAATATTTAGATATATCATCTATGTTATATATATATAATATTGGCATTATATCTAAATATTAATCATCATATATAATATTAATGCTATATTATTAATATTGTTAGTTAGGCGACGATTTCGATATAGATATATATTGTCACTATTGGATTTGTTGTATGTTTATATATAAATGTATATTAAGAAATACTGGACACACACACACACACACATATATATATGTTGATATGCAACATGGATAATAATATTAATAAAACTTACTTTAAATAACTTAAATATATAGTATTCAAATATGTATACGTAGTATATAATTTAATACTACGTCGTACTTATTAAAATATTGTTATAAAATTTTATATGCAAAATTATAAAGGTATATGATTTTAGGTAGAAATAAAAATAATTATATATGTATATATATAATTTTTAAATATAATTTAAGTCAATAGATATACTAATTAGATTAATATATATTATATATTACAAAATTATATTTTATACTTTATAAAATTGAATTATTATTTAACTAACTCTTGAAAAAATTTATAATTTTTTATACTTCAAAATTTCTTAAATATAGGCTGAAATTAAAAGTTAGATTTAAAATTGTTTTTAAATTATAAAATTACACAATAAGATTTCAAATTACAAAATATATTTTATATAATATAAATTTAAAATTCAAAATCAATTTTTGAAAGACAATTTTTTAATCATTTTACTGAATGTCCATATGGATATTTATGTGTAACGACCCAGAAATTCGAATAATTTAATTTGAAAATATTTAATTAGTTTTAACTATTTGAATAATGGTTTGGATTGAATTTCCATTATAACTTTGAATTTGGCGATTAAATTATAAAATTTAATCTATTGAAAGTTGAATAAAAATTTGAATCTTCAATTTTAAGCTGATTAAAAGTATTTCAAAGGCTTATAAAATTTATATTGATAATATTGAAGATAATAGAAGCTTCAGAATTGAATTTGAAAGTGAATTGTTCAGTTTTGAAATTACATCGTTTGAATCGAAATTTAAAAATAGCTTTCCGAGGCACAGTCTCGGAATTCGATGAAACTAGTTCCATTGGGTCCGTAATATTAAATTGTTATCGGATTTCAAATTTCGTATTTTTCGAAGTTGTCGTGTGAACACACGGTGAGGAAACGCGTTGAGATTAATCGAGTTCAATTTAAATTTAAATTTTAAATTTTTGTCAACGCAGCCACCTTCGTTCCTAAATTCACGCCGAGAATCACGCATGCTGTCTCCGCTCATACACTCCTTTCTTTTCTTGTTCCCTCTGTTAATCACGCAACCCATTATTCTCAGATTCAAACGAAGATAATAATGGCCGTAGCCTGGACATCCAATCCAAACGAAATTAAATAAAATCGAAGCCCCTTCCTCTCTAAAATTCGTTCGAACGAAATCAAGAAATAAAAATGGCCTGCCCTGTTCAAATTAAAATTCGTGATTCCCTCTTTCCCAATTTCTAATTCACCAGAATCAAAATCAAAATCGGCCGAAGCCCTCTCTCAGTTCTAAAGCGAAAAAAATGGGGGGGGGGGACCGCGTTCGAAGCCTGGGAGTCGAGAGCGAGCAGAGGCGAGAGGAGTATTGGAAGATTAGGGCTTGGGCTTTGTTCGATCGTTATTTGGTGAAGGGGGTTTTGCCGAAGTCGTGGCGCTCGCGAGTTGTTGCAGTGGAGGCGGCGGCGACTCGTGGTATGATGGTGGCTGTCACTCGCGTGCGTATGGGTGGCCGTGGGTTCGTATGCAGGCAGTGAGGTAGTTTTATTTTTTTGAGCATTTTAAATTTAAATGTTCTCAGGTTTTAACTGGAAAAAAAAATATTTGTTTTAAATTTAACAGTAAGATAGATAGACAATTTACTTCAATTTAATATATATGTTACAGTGAAGAAAATATCCATTTGTGAAAAGGAAAATGTTTATCATGCCTATTTTAATTTTATTTTATTTAGGTAGGTAGGAAGATTATATGCAGAAAATATATAAACTTATCTAAATTATTTAGCCACTAAAAAGGAATTGTAAAGGAAAATTTGGTTTAACTAAATTATTAGTTGATTAATCTATTTAATTTTATATGATAGATTAAGAAAGCATAAATATGTATATATGGTGACTGATTTGTTTGATAAGCATATTTCATCATTTTAAATGGTAAAAATATTTTATTTAAACGGGAAATTATTTGTTTAAAATTAAACTTTTAAGTTAAATAAAATTTATTAAAAGGGAAATTTGTTCAAAATAAAACCATTGGGAAATTTACACTTATCAAATGAAATTGGTTTATTCAATTTGTTTCAAATGTTAATAAATGCATATAAATTGTTTATACAAGGTCTAAATGGGTGAAAACGAGTCAAGATGGAAATGGACTGCAAAATAAAAGCTAAGGTGAGAACTTCTCACTCAAAAATTTAAAGTTGGATTTGCAGTTATTGATTGATTGCTATTTGATTGTGATATTAGATATAGTAGGATATATCTATATATAGCAATATATATATATATATATATATATATATATATATATATATTGGCATATGTATATATTGCAGTTGATTGATTTCCCGCCTTGTATAGCGGATGAGACCCTATTGCGCCGCCTATTAAGCGGATATATATTTTATAAATCCCATATACCGCGATATTCCACCTTGAAGTGGAATTGGTATTGTGCTAACGTCTGTGGATGCAGGGAAACAGGTTGGAGGGATCCAACTGGATTCCTCACAAATATTTATATGATTATAGATATTGTGTGATTATTGATTATCATATCGATATATGATATTTGTGCCGTGATTGACTATTCGATGCTGTTGCATCATCGGATTCATTTTTAAAGTTAAAAATAACGATTTTAAAGTGATTTTTCAAAGAATATGTTTTATTAAATTTTTGTATTGATTCATTTTAAAATAAATAAACTTATAAATTTTTATGTTATAAAAATTAACATTTTTATGAAATATGACAGAAAGGTAATTTTTAAAATACATAGATTTTTATAAAATAGTTAAATTGGGATTTTGGATAAATTTTATTATCGGTTTATATAAAAGATTTTATAAATGGATATTTGTGAATTAAATTTATTGGGATTCTGAAACGGGTTTATAAAGTGTTGGGTTGATGTATAAAATGAATTTCATTAAAATTTATAGATTTATACGTTGTGAAAGTTATCAAATGAATAGATGTTGAAAATAAAAGTTTTATAGGAAATTAACCTATAAACTGGCTTTTGGGCATTTAAATGGGATACTGATAGAAACAGTTAATAAAAGAATTTTTTTTTTAGTTGAAATTGAAAGAAAATATATAAAGAAATCTTATGAGTAATAAGATTTAAAAATTTGTGTAGTTCAAAGGAACGATTTGGTAAATAAATAATATTATAAGTATTCAACTTATAATATAGATTTTAGTTTATAATTGGGTTATATAAATTGAATTGGATTTAATAAAAGAGATTAGTAAATTGAAGTTCATAAATAGAGATGGAATTTATAAACATTGTTATAAATTCGGAAATAAATGGAATTTGATAAATTGAATATAGAATTTGTTAAAGGAGTTATATTCACGTTTTTGAACAGTGAATATATCGTTAAATAAAAGGGATATCTTTTGGGAAAAGGATGTTTTAAATAGAATTTAAAACGATTTAAAGATGTTTTAAAATGCATCAAGTATCGAAAACATAGATTTCAACATTCATTGTTGAAATAGACGTTTTTGAGAAATAGAAGGAAAGGAAGTCGTAGATTTCAACATTCATTGTTGAAATAGACGTCTTCGAGGAAAAGAAGGAAATGATGGACTATAACACTGTTGTTATAGTAAATGATTTTCGAAAGGAAATACTTTGTATAGTATTGGGATTTATATATATCTATTTTAAATTTTGAATCCTTATACTAGTGATTTTGGGTCGTCGTAACGATGTTTTACGCAACATTCGTTTTGACCCAAGTAAATGTGACGTTTTTCCTTAAGGAATGAAAAAAATATACTTAACTATGGTTTAAGTATACCGAATATTTTCAAATTGTGAAAATAAATAATATTTGTGAATCACTTACTTTTAAATAAGTATGGAATTGCTTTTCCAATATGAAATGGAACGTTTTTGAGAATTTATCTTTTTGAAGATAAATTGGAATTGAATATTTGATATCTATTGAAAAATGTAGATCAGTAGATATTTTGAAATATAAATTCACTATGGAATTTATAAATGGAAAGGGAAAATTGGTTTCAAAATAAACATTGGTTATTTTTGAAGTGTGGAAATTTTATATCTTGTTAAGATATTATATTTTGGGAAATCAAATAATTTGGAAAATTATTTGGAATCTGGTGATGTTGCGCATCTTTATTGATAGTTAAATAACCGACTATCAATATTTACCTTTAAATAGGTATTTGTTGTGATTTCTTGAATTGGATGCCACACTTATTTTTAAAATAAGCGCTCACTATTCGGGTTAACCGGGAAAGGACCATGAGGTCGTATAACCCACTCCGAATATGTGATACGTCGTTATAAATTGCATTTGAAGACCGGTGTTGAAGACGGGATATTTGTGAAAACAGTTGGATTACCGTCGAGTTACTCTGCATCGGCTGATCTCCGATATAGAGGTTTTATCACCCTTAGTGACGGGATGTCCGGACGTGATTAGTGAATATCCGGATTGCAAGGGTTTCTTTGGAAGTGCCTTCGGTTCCGTTCGATCCCGGAACGGACTTGTATGGATTGTATGTCTGACATTACAAGTTGAGATATAAAGCTGATTTCTTTCAAATATATTTCTGTTGGTGGCGGAGAATTTATTCTCTTAGCTTAACACCCTTCTCTGAGACGTACGAGCTCAGAGGTTATATAGTTGAAGGTTATTAGTGATATACTCCCAATTTGGTAGTGTGGCATGCTGAGTGATGCTGTGAAATGATCATTGTATTGATCATTTGTGATAGGATCATTTGTTTGATCGTCTATCTTGATGATCATTGCTTTGATCATTTGTTGACCCAAAGCAGCTTTTGTATGAAGCGTGGCTTTGTGGACGAGACTTCGTCGAGCCTCACACCCCGGAAATGGTCAAAACAGGAAAGATGCGGCAAGTTTATTAGGGGGTAGCACCCCTTTAGTATATGTCATTCCTTCTGGATAGAGGTGGTATCATGGTATGGAGCCCAGATACTTAACCTATGTGGTTACTGCAAATTTATTACTTTGTGGTTGTTGGAAATCAGGGATCCTCGGATATAGATCGGTTACGATCGGGGAATGACATATTCATGTCAGTTGTTACCCAGTTAGGGGTAACCCGGCCTTGTGTTGGCAGAGATCCGGTTAGGTTCTCGGGACGTCATTCCAGAGACGTTTCCATGTGGCAATGGGAAGTTCCTTGGCCTGACCATTTGTTGGAAATCCAAAGAAACAATACGAGCCTTGTATGGTTTTAGTTGTATAACCTGCTATGGAATGTGGCGGTAACCTGCTATTGAACATAGTAGCTATAGTAGGCATAAGTGCGGAATGCCTATGCTGGCTAAGATTTATATTCTACTTTCGAAATTGTTTTCTACACTATGCACTAATAATAATATCAAAAAAATGATTTGATTTTATGCGTATCAAGCATCTTTGACTATCATAAGGAGAAACCTCCTCCAAGTCTGCGTTTGCATTGTGTGTGTGGCGGGAGACCTTATGGTAGTTTCATTTTCATAAAGCATTGCGAATTTATTTAAAAATTATCCTATTCTTTGTTTTAAAAGATAACTGTTTTAAGTTCTCACACCAGTCACATGACTGACCTGGAGTTTATTGTTCCCTTCCTAAACTCTGGGTGCCCACCAATTTCCACACGGGCAGCTAGAGTTTGGTTATCAGGTCATTCTGGATTCAGGTGTTGCTAAAGATATCTGGAGGCGAGCGGGATGGCGTAGTCTATTATTTATTGTATCTATGGTATATAGTATTTCTTTTCCACTGTTTGTTTGTTGTAAACTCTGATGATGAAATGTAATATGATGTGATGTAATGTATAAAATATACAGTTCTTTTGTTTAATGAATATTCATTTATCTATTATATGTTGTTCCGTTGCGATTGTGAGATTCTGATATTGTTCTGTTGTTGTTTTCTGTTCTGTTTTCTTACTTCTCTCTTCTTCTCTCTCCTTCTACCTCTTTCTTCTTTCTTAAACCCTCATGGTTCGATTTTCCGGCCTTCGATTAGGCGGCATTTGATACAGTGGACGTATTAATGTCGATTTTCGGAAGTCGAAAAATCGGGTCTTGACATTATGTAAATATATTTTAAATTTTTTTTAAAAAAAATCATCGTGTGCATGACCTAGTACTATGTTTATTTAAAATGCATACTTTTGTATAAATATAAAATGTTAATATATATAATTTATTATAATATTGTTACGCATAAACTTATAAGTGTTAAATATACACACACACACACATATATCACTTAATTTTATATGCATTTACATTCTTATATTGTTTTCAACTTTAAGAAAAAATATTTTAAATTATATTTTGTGTAATTTATACATGAGTTAAATTTCATACACATGTCTATAAATTTATACATATATATAATAATTTAAACAAAATATGATTTATATACATACACACACATATATATATTTAATATTTTGTAAATGTGTACATATATATATATAAACATACATTTGGGTAGTATATTGGTATATAGGATGAGCTAATGTGTCCATTGCGGTGTAAATCCTAATATTTATACACTGTCATATTATACTTTACACCGATTGATATTATTCACATGCATACACATATATCTGTGTATATGATACTCACACATAGATATATATATATGTGTGTGTGTGTGTATGTATGTATATAAATATAATACAACGTCAATCAAATAATGTAAAATCCTTTTATAAATTTAAATAAAATAAAGATTTTATTTAAAAGAAATTTAGAAACACTGGATATAAATTAGACTAAATAGGCCCAATGAAGATCCAATATGGTAAAAGAAGTTGAAATTTGCCTATAGCTTTCGCTAGATGCTAGCTTGGATCCAATAACAGTATTAGAGCCAAATAGCCTATAAGGTCTAAATTAGTCATGTTAGGGTTAACTATTATGCTCAAATCCCAAATAGTAGGATGTCTAGAAACATAGTGTTTAAAATTGGGTTAGGGTAATCCAGTATTCTACTTTACTTGGTTACCAGCCCGGCCTGAACAGATTTGTGAGCCCAAAGGTTATCCCTAATAGAATAAGCTCAAATTTGAATTGGGCCTTGGGCTAATTTTCAAATTTATTTGAAAATGAAAAATGCAAGATTCTAAATTTAATGGTTAAATTTAAAATAAAATATATACATATTACAAAAATTATAATATAATAAAAAATTTCAAAATATTCGAAAATAACACAAACTAATATCGAAATTTTAAAATTTATTAATAAGATTAATAAAACAAAATTAATTAAATAAGTTAACCGATAAATGTATATATGTATTGTATATCATAATATATGTTATGTTGTTTTAAAATATTTAAAATAACATGAATATACATGTACGTACAAGAAATGATATTTGAAACTAATATAGTTTAACTAAAAATTATTTAATTAAATTATTTAATTAGAAGGTTAACTAATTAAATAATATACATATATATGTGTATTATACTGTAAAGGTTTTAGTATATATTAAATATTAAATATAAATGTTACATTAAGATAATATAAAATAAATTTAAATGTTAATTAATTAAATAAGATTTAACTAATGTAATATTACATATAAGACTATTGTATATGTAACATGAATAGAAAAGTTATATAATGATAAAACTTATATAACATGAATGTATAAATTAAAGGTGGAACATTATAAAACCCTAAATACTATTAAGGAATAAATACATAAGTAAATATATATATATATATATATATATATATACCGTGATTTCTGATGTGTTCGATGCTTGAATCACGAGTGTAATTCATTAGGAATACATTATTTCATAAGTCGATACCACTCAATAATATATTAAAGGTTATAAATCTTCAATGTAATGCTATCCTCTACCATTAATATATTAATAGATTACTTGCACATTCATTAGTTGTTGGGCTTTCCTTAAGCTAAGGATGTTATGTGTAGTACTATTAATATATTGAATAGACGATGTAAGATAACTGCACAAATTTGTTGAGCTTTCCTCAAGCTATGTTTTAGGCCATTGCGAAATGGTAGGTCATAGTGAATAATCTTACTTTATTTGTTGAGCTTTTCTCAACGTAAATGTGTGATCATGACAAAGTACCATGGGTTAGGAGTAGTATATGATACAACAGATAAGTAGTTATCCATCGTATGTGGGAGTACGATTTGTTGAACTTTTCTCAAGTTCAGAATCTTAAGACATACGAGTCCAAACACTTTACCAGTGATGTCCAAAGACGTCTATGTTTCGACTTAGGGTTTGGCGAAACATAAAACACTAGTGGAAGATTATTAGTAAAATGAAACATAAAGTTCAATCTTAATAATATTATAATAGTATCTACTATGTTAATGTCCTAATAATTTACCCATTAAAACTTGCAAATAATGTCAAATCCAAGACTCTATAATGAAAGTGATCGATTAACCGGATCAAACAACTATGTAGACTGGCTATGAGCTATAAAGATAGCTCTGACATATGAGTGAGTTTGGTCATATGTACCGTGTGCTCCTCTAACAAGAACCATTGATGACGATCATGAAGATCTATACGTGCTTATAGTAAGTAAGTGGTTGACCACGAAATCGCCCAAGTGTTTGTGTTGTCCAATCTAGACAAACAATTGCAAAGGCAACATGAAATTCCCGTCCATGAGATATTTGATAGTCTCAAGGCACTTTTTGGTGAGCAGTCTCGTTCCACAAGGTACGAGACTACTAAGGAACTGTTCGACACCAAAATGCAAAAGGGATAAAAGGTGGATGATTATGTGCCGATGATGAAGGGTTATGTTGATAAGCTTGCATCAGATGTGACTATAAGTAATGAGCTACAAGTTGACTTGATGCTCGGTTTATTGATCCCTCGATATGAACGATTCATACTGGACTATAATATGAAAAATATGAATGTGATCTTGTGGAGCACCTCAATATGTTGAGGTCGGTCGAGTCACAATCTAAAGATCAATCGAATGTGTTTGTAGTAAAAAGTGGCACTCATCTTAGAATAGTTCAAAGAAGCGAAAGATAGATGGTAAAAATAAAAGTAAGAAAGGAAAGAAGGCAACCAATGACAAGGGCGAGTATCACCACTGTCATAAGAATGGACACCAGAAGAGAATCTATCCCAACTACCTCAAAATTGTGAAAGAAAGAAAGTATAATAGTTCTACAACTCCTTTAGATACATTTATGATTAAAAATAGTTTCGTAATCAATAAAATGTCATGGGGCTTAGGCATAAGATCTGGAACTGATATTTGCAATTTGTTACAAGGTCTTAGGAATTGGTGTTGCATGATAAAGTGCGATATGAGACTCTAAGTTGCTGATAGGTCTATCGTAGATGCAACGGTAGTGGAAGATTTTCATTTATGTTTGCCTGGTGGCTATGTTTTGATATTAAATAAATGCTATTATGTAAAAGACTTTATTTATGGAATTATTTCTCCTTCTAGATTGTTTGAGACTTGATGTATATTTCATTATGAAAATAATGTTACGAACATTAGTTTTAATGGAAATAAAGTTTGTGGTGGTTCTCTTGATAATGGAATTTATGCGATCAATAAAAATTAAGTATATTCTATGAGTAATTCTAATAGAAATATAAATTATATTTATCTTTGTTGTTGTAGACTAGATCATATTAGCAAGAAACAACTGCACAAACTAAAAAGTAAATGTTTTATACCATCGATTGATTCTGAATCATTTGACACATGTGAGTCGTATCTAAAAGGAAAAATGACAAAGCAACCCTTCAGTGGGAGCAACGAAAGAGTTTATGAACTCTTAAGACTAGTGCATATTGATGTATGTGGTCAATGCCTATAGTAACCAAAGATAATAATTCTTACTTTGTTATGTTAATGGATGATTTCCCAAGACTAGGATGTGCGTTATTCTAAGAAAAAAAAATCCGATGTATGCAAGAAATTTAAGGAGTATTAAAATGAAGTTGAAAATTAGACAAACCAAAAGATAAAAATCCTTTGATCTGATCAAGGAGGTAAGTACGTTGGACAAGAACTCCAACTGTACTTAAAAGAAAATACGATTATCTCTCAGGTTACTCTATCCTATACTCCACAAGAAAATGATGTGTTGGAGCGAAGGAATCGAACCTTATTAGATATGATTCATTCCATGATAAGTAAATCTGAGTTGCCTCTATCCTTTTAGGGATATGTGCTAGAAACTGTAGTGCATTTGCTAGTCTTAATACCCACTAAATCTATGTCTAAGATGGCATATGAGATATGACATGGGGAGAAACATAATTCAATTATATGCAGGTGTGGGGATTGTCTGGCCTATGTTAAGAACATTGGTCCTAACAAGCTTGAGGCGAGATCATCTTTGAATAAGTTTATAGGATATTCCAAGAATTCTAGAGGATATATTTTGTACAGCACAAAGGAACAAAAATGATAGTTTCCATATGCTATCTTTTTAGAAAAGGAATTTCCATCAAAGGAAATTAACAGCAAAGTTGTAGACTTGGATGAGCTACAAGAGACTGAAATAGTGGGAGATCTAAGTTCACTAATTTACAATAACATGCAACCTATTAGAAGATCTAGTAGGGATTCTCGCACGCTAGAGAGATACTACAGTTTTCTCGTGCATGGAAAGAAAGAGGACTATGTCTTAAATGACAATGCTCCTCCATCGTTCCAAAAAGCACGGCAGAGTAAAGATTCTGCACTCTGGCTTGGAGCAATGAATCTGAGATGGATTTTGTATACGAAAACAAAGTTTGGACTTTGTCAAACATATCCGATGGGATAAAACTATCGGCTGCAAATAAATTTTTAATAAAAAGCAAAATCTAGATGGGGAAGTAATAAGTTATAAGGTAAGGCTATATACGAAAGGATTTCGTTAAATTCAAGGTATTGATTATGATGAGACCTTTTCATCCGTAGCCATGCTTAAGTCCATTTGGATTATTCTTTCCATTACTACATTCTATGACTATGAAATATTGAAAATGGATGTAAATATGACTTTTCTAAATGGTGATTTAGAATAAACCATTTAGATGTCATAGCCCAAGAGTTTTGTGTTCAATGGGAGCGAGGAAAAGGCTTGCAAGTTGTTAAAGTCCATTTATGGACTTAAACAAGCTTCAAGGAGTTAGAACAAATGTTTTGACAAAGTAATTAAACAGTCTGGTTATTATCAAAACACAGAGGAAGTGTGCGTACGCATAAAGGAAATGGGCAAATCCATCGTATTTACAGTGTTATATGTCGAATCTATTATTTATTAATAGTAACATTTCGTTGTTATAATCAGTGAAAGCTTGGCTTTCCAATAACTTCTCAATGAAGGATTTGGCAGAAGCAGCCTATATACAATGTGTAAAGATCTATAGAGATAAATCTAAAAGGATGTCGAGATTGTCTCAACCCCTATGCATAGATACCATACTAAAGAGGTTCAGTATGGGAATTTCAACCATGGAAACATTCCAATGCAGTCTGAAATCATCCTTTCTAATAATGGGGCTCCTCATATTGATAAGGAGAAAGAACATTTGAACAGAATTCTCTATGCTTCAGTCGTAGGATCCATAATGTACACTATGCTATGTACTAGACCGGATGTGGCACACACGTTAGGATGTGTTAGCCGATATCCGTCTATCCTAGAGAAAAACATTTGATGGCGGTAAAATGTATACTTAAGTATTTGATAAATACTAAGGACTTATTTCTCATATACGGGAATGGAAACCTCCTTATGTATAGGTATACAAATTCAAGCTTCCAAAGTGATATAGATGATAGTAAGTTAGTATCTGGTTATGTCTTAATGCTTATTACAAAGCCATTAGTTGGAAAAGTTCCAAGCAAGAAACAATAACTAATTCCACGATGGAGGCCCAGTACATCATCCTAAATAAAGCAACTAAAGAGTCAGTCTGAACGCACAAGTTTTTGAGTAAGCTCGAAGTAACTCCCAATACCAAGAATTCTATTCCATTATTCTGTAATAATGATACGACGACGAGATTGCAAAGGAGCCTAGAATACACAAGAAATAACGACATATTCTTCGGAAGTTCCACCTGATTAGAGAATTCATTGAGAAGAAAGAGGTCGTAATACAAAGGATAGATACTAAGGAAACATAGCAGATCCACTCATTATGGGTCTGGCTTGGTTTTCTCTTGAGAAGCTGATTGAAGGGATGAGACTGAGATTTCATAATTGGCCCCAAGTGAAAATGAGAGATTGATAGAGTTAGGGGGTGCCTTAGGGGTAATTTTATAATTCATTTTAAATTAATTAACTCCGTGCTCAATTCTCATTCGTAATAAAGATTTTTTCTTTCTGTTATATATTTGTTATAATGCGTTATAAGTATCTAGATATTTAATTAAAATATATATAACAGAAAATTCACAACTGGCGTGTTTGTGATTGAAATTAAAAATTGTTGTAATCATGAGTATTGTATCACAATATCATAAAATATATCATTTTAAATGTTCCTAGTCAAGATTGATCGAGATTGGATATCGATGTATTCATTAAAACTATAGTACGTAACGCCGTCCAAATGTTGGATAGTGTATTACTCATAATTGCCGATGGGATCTAGGGGTTAAGTGTTGATAGGTTTGGATAATTAAGAACTATTCACTCAATAGTTTTCGATTAGTTAATATGACTAACATTAAACAGAAAATATATATATGTTCAATTTACATAGTTCTCTTGACTTGAGAATATGGTTGATCTCCAATATGAAAGCTCCGCTTTGATTATACTTAAATTATGGCATGACATCTATCGAGCGACAATACTTGTGTCGCGTCGAAGAACTAGAAGTGGAACGTTATTCAAGAGTGGATTCATCTCTTCGGTTATATGAGGTTAATATCATGGTCAAATCAAGTCGGCTTAAGATCAAAATCTCTGGCTAGAGTAGTTTGGTTAATAATAATTGTTATTATTAAACCAAGAACTTTGTGTTTGGGCTATAGAGTTGAGTACAGACGATATTGAATTTTGACCATTACCAAATCTCACATAGAGTGATATAGTTTTGATGAAGAAAATTGGTGTAGATAATAGTCACAACCATGTAAGGCTCAACAAAGAAAAATTGAATTTTACCAAAACCAAACAAGTGATAAATTTGGCCAAAATGTCAAACTATCTACTAACTGATGTGTGAATCTTAATAATCAAATAGTCTGATATTAATCGCTGACCAAATTTCTACCTAACGGGTCACACAAATGAAAAGATGAATACTCCTTTGACCAAACGATTTAATTAATTTGTAATTGTTATAAGTTAATTAAATTAGTTAATATTTGTTAACTATTAATTATAAAATTTAATTTTGATTAGATGAACAAATATTGTTAAATATATTTTAACATTTATAAATATATTAATCGATATACGATATCGATACGTTTTTTAGTTGGATTTAAATGCAAAATATTTGTTCGGTCTCTAAATGAGTTTAAAGACCATATAGGGGCCGATCATATTTGGCCATGATGGGGGGTTGGTGTGGCCAGGAGATGGTGAAATAGAGGCATTGTGTAACGACCCGCCTTTTTGGACAGTTTAAACCGACGATCAAATACACATGTCGATTCAAAACCATTCAAAAGGGCAGATGGTTATTGGGGTAAATAAGAAAAGAATAGAAAGAGAAATAAAGGAAATGAAACAACACAGAATCTCACAGCGGAACGATAAAATATAATAGTCAAATAAACAGTTCATGAAGCTGTTTACTATAATTTGACAATTACTTATACAACATTTATCATAGTTATACATATACAACAGAACAAATAAAATAATGCAGCAGACAGCATGATGCAAAGATAATAATAGTAATAGAATACCAAATCTTCGTCTTCGTCCTCCAGAATAGATCTTCAATAAGCTGAAAAACTCAGGTCTGACCTGAGCGTAATGAAAAGACAAAACACTCGAGTCAGGACTAAAATATCCTCATGTAAGTTAAATCAATCGTAAGTAAATATGAGTGTAACGGCGTCAGAGATGTTTACGGGGTTTGACATCTCATATCCAGTGTCAACGTGCATGCAATAACTCAAGAGATGTTACGGGATTTTCCATCTCTTAAGGATCCGTTAAACTATCTACTATGTAGTAATGTACGCTAAGTAGATAATGCCTATCAGTAATATAAAGTATCAAAATAGCGTTAAGGCGTTACCATAATCCCCCTTAACACATTTTTATAATGTCATAGTCTATACAGCACCGTAAGCCCCACCGTAAACTGGCGGTTATCAGAGGGTGCCCCATAGGTATAACACAAAACAAAACGTAGTGGTCGCGAATAGGATAATCAGTATGACAAGGTACACGAGGCGATACCAACTAGGATACTAGTAGTTGCGTGATCCGGACTGATGTTGAGCATAGCCAGCAGCTACCCCAACACCGCGAAACAACACTCCCAAATCAAGGGGTGCACCCAAATCGAATCACAAATGTAATAGATATGGTATCGAAGAAGTGTGTCCGCTAGAGGTGGCGAACCTCAATGGCCCGGGGCGGCTCCTATTTTAGTCATGTCAGGGGTCATCCAATATCGTTCTCTTACTTCAATCAACACGTTCACCAAACCATCCACTTCATTCTGGATCAACACTCCACGTATAATAGTTATTAAAGTGGTTTTCGGTATCGACAGAGAGTATGTCCATATCCGATCCCGGTCTCTTTAATAACTACGTATTAATACACCGTTGGCTCTTTTACATTTCAAATCGATTCATAATTGATATCAAAATATCATATTCGCTTCAAAAATCAAATCCATTTCAAATATCATCGTATCTATTCAAATGTAAGATTTCGTTTCAAAAATCAATTTTCGCATCAATATCTCATTTCGATTTCAAAATCATTTCGAATTTCAATTTAGGTTGCAACTTCATTTAATCCAGTTCGTATTTAAATTCAAGATTTAGATATAAACATTTCACCTTATTTACCAGCTTGAAATTTTTAGAAAATAGTTTTAAGTAGTTTAAAGGTAGTTTAAATAATTAAAATACTTAAAAATACTTAAAATCTTCAAAGTGGATTTAAAATAGATAAATTAGTTTGAAATAATTTAAATTGGGTTAAGTAGATTAAAAATAGATTAAAATAGTTTAAGTATTCAAAATGGTTTATATAACAGAGTAATTTGGAAAACAAATTAAAACAGCTTCAAAACCAATCCATTTCAATTATAACTTCCCAATTCAAATAAATTTCAATTTTCAATTTACCGATTCAATTTCGATTTCAATTCAAATCAATGTCAACTTTGACTTCAAATTTATTCAATTTTACATTCACCTTCAACTTATTCAATTCCAATGTATATCGATTTTTAGCTTGGTTTTTCCAAATATCAATTTTTAACACTTAACAAAATTTTCCTTCAATATTTAAATTTAAATCCCACTTACAAATATGATTCAATTTCAAATATCATTTTATATCGCTTTTACTTAGTAATATTCAAAGCTCGAATTAAGGTTCAATCTTTTAAAACGAATAAATTTTCGAACTTCAATCATAACCCAATTTTAAATTTCAAAGTCTCAACTTAAATCATTTAACAATTTCTTTTAACCAAAATCTATTTCAACATTCCAAACTCAATTTTTCGATAAATTCGATTCCTATAAATTTGATTTCTATTTATAACTTTTAAATCAAACATTTAAATAAATTTCAAATCGACGATTTTAAAAATTTTTAATTTAGCCAATTCGGTGTCCGTATATAATTTTCTATCCTATGACCAAGTAATTATTTATTTAAATTAAATGTCAGGGATGAGTATATATTACTTAAACCGATCACAGTGTCATATGTATGCATAACAGTATATATAACCAAATAGACATCCGAACATTTAAATATCAACCAATAACATCCATCAAAATACATCATCCAATAGACAATACAATTCATGGCAGTTTCATAGTTATCAATGTCAGGTAATTTAATCGCAATTCAATTTTAATTTCAATTTAACTGTCAATTTAATTTTCAACGGTTAATTCGAATGACAATCTATATGACAATTAAATTTATCAAACAACGACAAATAAAATTCATAACACTTCATAATGTTAAATTTAACTAGCATAAAGATATTTAGTACGCTATGAGCGTTATAAAACACTCACCTTGATTTCAATGCAGTTCCAGCGCTTTATTTCGAATAAAATTAAACGAGCGTTTAATTTTACCCAAAATTTTCACTAGCTCCAAACGATTCCAATCCAATTCCAAAGCGTAGTGCTCGTCCTTTCAAATGCCCGGTTCCTTTCAAATCGTTTGAAATAAACATATACACTTATATCTTTAATATATATCAAATCATACCTTTGGAGTTTAAACCAAAACCCATTTACGCAAAATAATTTCGAAGAAAAGCAAATCTTCTTAGAAGTCTCCCCCACTTTGAGACTCGAAAATGAACGTCGATGATGCTGCGCAGTCATCACCAAAATTATTTTCCAGCGACAGAAGAGAGGAGTACTTAATTCATTCCTTCTTAAAAATCATTTCAAAATATTTCCTATAAATATTTTCCAACTAATATCACAATATATTTTCTTCAAAGCTTTGAAAACCATTTTAAAAGTCCCCGGGTCTTGAATTCAATATTTCGCAATTTAAATCTGTTTTAACTTATAAGTCACCTTTATAAAATATCCTTATAGGATTTTTCTTTCTTAAAACATTCCACACGTGTTTTATCATTTTTCATTTTGTAATTCACCTTATTTATTAAATTACAATATCCAATTAATGATAATAACTGGTATTATCATTCCTAACAACCAGGTAAGCTAGATAGGTCACCATAATTTCTGAAAATTTTCTTTATATATAATATATAATTAGAGTAAAATTATTTCATTTACCCAATTTCAAAACAATACTATGTCGAATTGTTCTGTTAAGTGTTTAGAGATCCCTATCAATGACGTTAATTACTCGTATTGAGCAGAATCCATAAGCCACTAACAAATGAACCGACACAATATAAAACATTTTATATCACTAACAAATAAGCTCTCTCATATATATATATTCACTCAGCGACTCATCATAGGGTATTACTACCCTATCTGTAAAGAGTCAGACCCCACAAAGCTAAGGTTATCGCTAAACCAAAGCTCTGATACCAACTGTAACGACCCGCCTTTTTGGACAGTTTAAACCGACGATCAAATACACATGTCGATTCCAAACCATTCAAAAGGGAAGATGGTTATTGGGGTAAATAAGAAAAGAATAGAAAGAGAAATAAAGGAAATGCAACAACACAGAATCTCGCAGCGGAACGATAAAATATAATAGTCAAATAAACAGTTCATGAAGCTGTTTACTATAATTTGACAATTATTTATACAACATTTATCAGAGTTATACATATACAACAGAACAAATAAAATAATGCAGCGGACAACATGATGCAAAGATAATAATAGTAATAGAATACCAAATCTTTGTCTTCGTCCTCCAGAATAGATCTTCAATAAGCTGAAAAACTCAGGTCTGACCCGAGCGTAATGAAAAGACAAAACACTCGAGTCAGGACTAAAATATCCTCGTGTAAGTTAAATCAATAGTAAGTAAATATGAGTGTAACGGCGTCAGAGATATTTACAGGGTTTGACATCTCATATCCAATGTCAACGTGCGTGCAATAACTCAAGAGATGTTACGGGATTTTCCATCTCTTAAGGATCCGTTAAACTATCTACTATGTAGTAATGTACGCTAAGTAGATAATGCCTATCAGTAATATAAAGTATCAAAATAGCGTTAAGGCGTTGCCATAATCCCCCTTAACACATTTTTATAATGCCATAGTCTATACACCACCGTAAGCCCCACCGTAAACCGGTGGTTATCAGAGGGTACCCCATAGGTATAACACAAAACAAAACGTAGTGGTCGCGAATATGATAATCAGTATGACAAGGTACATGAGGCGATACCAACTAGGACACTAGTAGTTGCGTGATCCGGACTGATGTTGAGCATAGCCAGCAGCTACCCCAACACCGCGAAACAACACTCCCAAATCAAGGGGTGCACCCAAATCGAATCACAAATGTAATAGATATGGTATCAAAGAAGTGTGTCCTCTAGAGGTGGCGAACCTCAATGGCCCGGCGCGGCTCCTGTTTTAGTCATGTCAGGGGTCATCCAATATCGTTCTCTTTCTTCAATCAACACGTTCACCAAACCATCCACTTCATTCTGGATCAACACTCCGCGTATAATAGTTATTAAAGTGGTTTTCGGTATCGACAGAGAGTATGTCCATATCCGATCCCGGTCTCTTTAATAACTACGTATTAATACACTGTTGGCTCTTTTACATTTCAAATCGATTCGTAATTGATATCAAAATATCATATTCGCTTCAAAAATCAAATCCATTTCAAATATCATCGTATCTATTCAAACGTAAGATTTCGTTTCAAAAATCAATTTTCGCATCAATATCTCATTTCGATTTCAAAATCATTTCGAATTTCAATTTAGGTTGCAACTTCATTTAATCCAATTCGTATTTAAATTCAAGATTTAAATATAAACATTTCACCTTATTTACCAGCTTGAAATTTTTTGAAAATATTTTTAAGTAGTTTAAATAATTAAAATACTTAAAAATACTTAAAATCTTTAAAATGGATTTAAAATAGATAAATTAGTTTAAAATAATTTAAATTGGGTTAAGTAGATTAAAAATAGATTAAAATAGTTTAAGTATTCAAAATGGTTTATATAACAGAGTAATTTGGAAAACAAATTAAAACAGCTTCAAAACCAATCCATTTCAATTATAACTTCCCAATTCAAATAAATTTCAATTTCCAATTTACCGATTCAATTTCGATTTCAATTCAAATCAATGTCAACTTTGACTTCAAATTTATTCAATTTTACATTCACCTTTAACTTATTCAATTCCAATGTATATCGGTTTTTAGCTTGATTTTTCCAAATATCAATTTTTAACACTTAACAAAATTTTCCTTCAATATTCAAATTTAAATCCCACTTACAAATATGATTCAATTTCAAATATCATTTTATATCGCTTTTACTTAGTAATATTCAAAGCTCGAATTAAGGTTCAATCTTTTAAAACGAATAAATTTTCGAACTTCAATCATAACCCAATTTTAAATTTCAAAGTCTCAACTTAAATCATTTGACAATTTCTTTTAACCAAAATCTATTTCAACATTCCAAACTCAATTTTTCGATAAATTCGATTTCTATAAATTTGATTTCTATTTATAACTTTTAAATCAAACATTTAAATAAATTTCAAATCGACGATTTTAAAAATTATTAATTTAGCCAATTCGGTGTCCGTATATAATTTTCTATCATATGGCCAAGTAATTATTTATTTAAATTAAATGTCAGGGATGAGTATATATTACTTAAACCGATCACAGTGTCATATGTATGCATAATAGTATATATAACCAAATAGACATCCAAACATTTAAATATCAACCAATAACATCCATCAAAATACATCATCCAATAGACAATACAATTCATAGCAGTTTCATTGTTATCAATGTTAGGTAATTTAATCGCAATTCAATTTTAATTTCAATTTAACTGTCAATTTAATTTTCAACGGTTAATTCGAATGACAATCTATATGACAATTAAATTTATCAAACAACGACAAATAAAATTCATAACACTTCATAATGTTAAATTTAACTAGCATAAAGATATTTAGTACGCTATGAGCGTTATAAAACACTCACCTTGATTTCAATGCAGTTCCAGCGCTTTATTTCGAATAAAATTAAACGAGCGTTTAATTTTACCTGAAATTTTCACTAGCTCCAAACGATTCCAATCTAATTCCAAAGCGTAGTGCTCGTCAATACGATTCCGGCGCTGCCGGTTTCGTCCAATTCCGACCTCGTATGGATGAGATATGGGTTTACAAAGTTCTATACGAATTTTAATACAAAAATTAACAACTTTTATTTTATTTTTAACCTCAAAATATCACAGCCGCTCACGTATCTTCTTCTTCCCAAGTATTCTCACGCACACAAAACCCATAGAGGCCGCCGCTAGGGTTGAATTATACTCCTCAACCACGCTACCATCTGACGATTGGGTACCACCAAATCGAAGCCACCGCCTCACTCCTCCATCGCCCAGATCACGCTCGGCCACCCCCTTCGAGTGCGGAACACATACGAACGGCTCGCTTTGAGCACGCATTCCCATCGATCCACTCACCTTTACAACATCTCAGCCGTACGGATTTAAAGCTCTTGCAATCCTCTACGATATTGTAGTTAAACGTTTTTGATAATTCTTAACGAATTTGGAGATAATTGAAGGGGAAGCATACGAATTTCTGGCCATTGAATTGCTTAGGGCCGGCGGCTAGGGCTAGAGGGAGAGGGTGTCTGCAAATGAAAGAAGAAGGGATTCCTTTTATATAATTTCAACGAAAAACACTATTCACTCCAAAATCCGAACTCTGAATCTCATGCAGTGACCGACGTTTCTAGGGTTTACCCCACGTTCCGAACACAATGGAACAGGTTTCGGAAGCTAATTCGAACATCTGTGCGAGATACGGCAATAAACGATTAAATTTAAATTAAACCGATTAAACAAATTTCTATGCGTTTTGGCTTGCCCCGGACAAACGGTAAATCCGATTGACACGAAATTTGAAATCTTACAATAATATCACATTACGGATCCGATGAAACTAGTGTCGTCGAAATCTGAGACTGTTTGAAAAATGAGTATTTTAACTCGTCAATTAAATATTAAAACAATTTCGATGCGTTTCGAGCTGCCACGGTCAAATGAAAACTCTGATTACTACGAAAATTTAAATCCGATAATAACAAACTATTATGGATCCAATGGAACTGGTTTCATTCAATTCTGAGACTGTTCGAAAATTGGCTATTTTTCAGTCGATAATTAAATATTAAAATATTCAATTTTCACAAATTTACTTTTAATTCGATTTTAAAAGTTCTAAAACATCATCCTAACTTAAATATGATAAAATAAAATTTTACGGATAATTTTTATTATATTAAACCTGTTATTCAATTATCCCATAAATTCCAATTTTACAACTTATTAACTCTATTAAAATCCCAATATAACTTACATTCACTTTGGAAACCAGTTTGAATCATATTAAATCAAATTTCAATTATTCACTCTATTTTCATATATTAAATTTCAATATCTAATTGATCATATCAAATTCGGAATTTAATTATTCAAACATCTGTAATATTAAATTTAAACAATTTTATTATTCTTAAATCACTATCTTTTGAGATATTCAAAACGAACTTAAAATTTTAATTTTTGAAACGAATTAAAATTATATAACAACTATTTCCAAAAATCAGCTATCTAATTTCCGTTATTCAATTATTCAATAAGTTTTAAATATTTAATTTAAACAATTTACTTGTTCAATATTCAATATTTGATTTTAAATAGATTTTACTTATCAATCAATTACTCTATTATACCCAATGAATTTCAACATTTATTATCCTATTCAACTATTGATTTCAAAGGCAATCACTAAGTAGCATTCATTTTTCATTACTTGGATAATTATTGTTGCAATTCACTCCAGTTATTATTATTCCAAACGAATTACAAAAAATTTTTCTAACATTAAATCACGAAATCTTTTAAATTAGCTATTTTAATTATCGAAAATTTACGGGTCGTTACACTCTCCCCCACTCAAAACTTTTCGTCCCCGAAAAGGAAAAAGAAGGGAAAATGAACTAAGTATAGAATTCAACATTAGATATATTTAATTCAAAGTTACCAACTTATAAACAATGAAATTCCATTTATAAAGTCATTACTACACTTTCACTAAGTTATTCCAAACGGCTTTCTAACTTTAAAAGTTAGTTATCAAAACAAGTTATAAAAAAAAATTAAAACTTGAAAAATTTTCTAACACCCTAATTTACGGAAAATTTCGGCAGAGTCTCCTTTGCGCGGCTCGATCGGAAAAAAAAATGACAGTATATATATCACAAATATACATCTCATCAAGTGATGAGGCATCCCGCAGGGAAAAAATGTAAAAGTACGGTATGTAATCCGAGATATGTACCTTATATATTATCAGCGAGCATATACGGCTAATATAGCGCGAAAGCGAGCTCCAAATGCGAAGCAAGCGCAATCCGCACCTACTAAACACTCAACAAACCATGAGGAACATGCATATATGAAAATAATATCAATATACATCATATAACAACATAACAACTACATGTACCAACATAGCAAATGCAACAAAACAACAAATGCATCCACCAAATCAATTATTATCCAACTATCATCCAACAAATCCATAATCAATCAATATAAATTCACTTCTCATTAATATTTATTCACTTGGTTTTCAATTTTGATCACAGTTGATTCATTAACGTTGGATTTTACTAACATTCATTCTCAATTCAATTAGTTAACATTCACTAATTTATATTTAAATTAGTTCACTTCCAATTTGAATCAAATTAAATTTTATTTAAATTCATTTAACTTCCAATTTGATTTCAATGATTTATAGCTTCCAATTTCATTAACACTTAATGAATTATATACAATCAACTAACAATCATATAACAACCAAAATCATACCCAACATAACCAAATTATTAATTTTACATTCAATTTGGTTTATCTCTTTCAATTCCAATTTATTCTTAGCCATACCAAATTCTTTTGTTTACATTTACTTCATATTCAGTTTCAGTTAATAACCAATTTATTTGCGGAACATTTTATTAATGCAGAACATTTTATTAGTCATCGCTTTAATTTATAGTCATTCCGTAAAAGTCTAACTTCTTATATATGACTTTTCTTAGTTAATAGTTATCTCAAAAGTTGCAAATTTATCTTCACATATTTGGCATCTTAAATTTCCAATATTAACTTTTAATTAAGTCCGTAAGCCGTACATATATCATCCGTGAGCAATATCAATCTAATCGCTTATTCAATCACACAATTTCACTTCCAAACTAGTATCGTTCACACGACTCTTTAGTGCGGACTCGGATTTGGTTCCTTGATTGGAAACTGTTAGTCTCCTTGCATAACCATATACTATGATAGAGAATTCCAGAATCAAATTAAAAATCCATATCTAGGGTTCGCCGTCGAAAATCGAGTGAAAAATCCTAACTTGGATCGATATAAATCATCTCGAAATTTTATGCTCGAATTTGGATCAAATCGTTATGCAAATAAAATAATATACGTATAATCTCACGTATTACCTTCCAATGGATTTCTATCCAATTTATCTATACTAAATTATTTTATTGACTTCTTTTTTTTTTTCAATTAATTATTCACAATCTATTATTCAGTTAGTATATTCATTTCTTTACATAGCATATTTTTTAACATTATCTTTTCTTAAACATCATATCATAGAATTTGCTTACTCAAGTTCATTTTAAACATTCTATATAATTTAATTAAATCCAATTTCATTTTCCAATTGATTCTTAGCTATAAGAAATTCCTTTGTTTACATTTATTTTATTTTCAGAATTTCAGTTAATAACGAATTTATTTGTGGAACATTTTATTAACCATCACTTTAGTTATTTAATCATCGTATAAAAGTCTAACCTCTCATAAATGACTTTTCTTAGTTTAAAGTTATCTCAAAAGTTACAAATTCAATTCAATTTCTTTGCAGTTTATATTTATTTCCATAACCGATTTACAAAGATAATATGCAATTCATTTGTCAACTTCCTTAAGCTCACTCATTTATTCAAAAAAATTCATTGATCACTTCAGAATATACTTAAGTATATAACTAAAAAAAAAAATTCACAACCAATTTCCATTTATATACATTTTAATTCCTTTTGAGTTTACCTTACTTGTATACTTAAATTATTTTCAGGTTCTGTTTAGTTGTATAATATCTCATTACATATCCAAAACATCATTTCAACTTCTTAATATTTGGTAAGTCATATTATATGTTATTAGAATGCAAATTTGGTATTATACAAATTTATAGAATTTCATTTTACTTAATTAGAATGTTCACAAATTTTATTTATTTAAATCCTCTTTACCTTTCAACTTTAAAGTTTCCCAACCATAGCTTAGATGTATTAATCCTCTTATTTTATAAATTCTGGTTATTCACATTTTATTCAAATAATTTGAAAATTACTAATTAACATAACTTAGAAATTTAAATGCCCGGTTCCTTTCAAATCGTTTGAAATAAACATATACACTTATATCTTTAATATATATCAAATCATACCTTTGGAGTTTAAACCAAAACCCATTTACGCAAAATAATTTCGAAGAAAAGCAAATCTTCTTAGAAGTCTCCCCCACTTTGAGACTCGAAAATGAACGTCGATGATGCTGCGCGGTCATCACCAAAATTATTTTCCAGCGACAGAAGAGAGGAGTACTTAATTCATTCCTTCTTAAAAATCATTTCAAAATATTTCCTATAAATATTTTCCAACTAATATCACAATATATTTTCTTCAAAGCTTTGAAAACCATTTTAAAAGTCCCCGGGTCTTGAATTCAATATTTCGCAATTTAAATCTATTTTAACTTATAAGTCACCTTTATAAAATATCCTTATAGGATTTTTCTTTCTTAAAACATTCCACACGTGTTTTATCATTTTTCATTTTGTAATTCACCTTATTTATTAAATTACAATATCCAATTAATGATAATAACTGGTATTATCATTCCTAACAACCAGGTAAGCTAGATAGGTCACCATAATTTCTGAAAATTTTCTTTATATATAATATATAATTAGAGTAAAATTATTTCATTTACCCAATTTCAAAACAATACTATGTCGAATTGTTCTGTTAAGTGTTTAGAGATCCCTATCAATGACGTTAATTACTCGTATTGAGCAGAATCCATAAGCCACTAACAAATGAACCGACACAATATAAAACATTTTATATCACTAACAAATAAGCTCTCTCATATATATATATTCACTCAGCGACTCATCATAGGGTATTACTACCCTATCTGTAAAGAGTCAGACCCCACAAAGCTAAGGTTATCGCTAAACCAAAGCTCTGATACCAACTGTAACGACCCGCCTTTTTGGACAGTTGAAACCGACGATCAAATACACATGTCGATTCCAAACCATTCAAAAGGGAAGATGGTTATTGGGGTAAATAAGAAAAGAATAGAAAGAGAAATAAAGGAAATGAAACAACACAGAATCTCGAAGCGGAACGATAAAATATAATAGTCAAATAAACAGTTCATGAAGCTGTTTACTATAATTTGACAATTATTTATACAACATTTATCAGAGTTATACATATACAACAGAGCAAATAAAATAATGCAGCGGACAACATGATGCAAAGATAATAATAGTAATAGAATACCAAATCTTTGTCTTCGTCCTCCAGAATAGATCTTCAATAAGCTGAAAAACTCAGGTCTGACCCGAGCGTAATGAAAAGACAAAACACTCGAGTCAGGACTAAAATATCCTCGTGTAAGTTAAATCAATCGTAAGTAAATATGAGTGTAACGGCGTCAGAGATATTTACAGGGTTTGACATCTCATATCCAATGTCAACGTGCGTGCAATAACTCAAGAGATGTTACGGGATTTTCCATCTCTTAAGGATCCGTTAAACTATCTACTATGTAGTAATGTACGCTAAGTAGATAATGCCTATCAGTAATATAAAGTATCAAAATAGCGTTAAGGCGTTGCCATAATCCCCCTTAACACATTTTTATAATGCCATAGTCTATACACCACCGTAAGCCCCACCGTAAACCGGTGGTTATCAGAGGGTACCCCATAGGTATAACACAAAACAAAACGTAGTGGTCGCGAATATGATAATCAGTATGACAAGGTACATGAGGCGATACCAACTAGGACACTAGTAGTTGCGTGATCCGGACTGATGTTGAGCATAGCCAGCAGCTACCCCAACACCGCGAAACAACACTCCCAAATCAAGGGGTGCACCCAAATCGAATCACAAATGTAATAAATATGGTATCAAAGAAGTGTGTCCTCTAGAGGTGGCGAACCTCAATGGCCCGGCGCGGCTCCTGTTTTAGTCATGTCAGGGGTCATCCAATATCGTTCTCTTTCTTCAATCAACACGTTCACCAAACCATCCACTTCATTCTGGATCAACACTCCGCGTATAATAGTTATTAAAGTGGTTTTCGGTATCGACAGAGAGTATGTCCATATCCGATCCCGGCCTCTTTAATAACTACGTATTAATACACTGTTGGCTCTTTTACATTTCAAATCGATTCGTAATTGATATCAAAATATCATATTCGCTTCAAAAATCAAATCCATTTCAAATATCATCGTATCTATTCAAACGTAAGATTTCGTTTCAAAAATCAATTTTCGCATCAATATCTCATTTCGATTTCAAAATCATTTCGAATTTCAATTTAGGTTGCAACTTCATTTAATCCAATTCGTATTTAAATTCAAGATTTAAATATAAACATTTCACCTTATTTACCAGCTTGAAATTTTTTGAAAATATTTTTAAGTAGTTTAAATAATTAAAATACTTAAAAATACTTAAAATCTTTAAAATGGATTTAAAATAGATAAATTAGTTTAAAATAATTTAAATTGGGTTAAGTAGATTAAAAATAGATTAAAATAGTTTAAGTATTCAAAATGGTATATATAACAGAGTAATTTGGAAAACAAATTAAAACAGCTTCAAAACCAATCCATTTCAATTATAACTTCCCAATTCAAATAAATTTCAATTTCCAATTTACCGATTCAATTTCGATTTCAATTCAAATCAATGTCAACTTTGACTTCAAATTTATTCAATTTTGCATTCACCTTTAACTTATTCAATTCCAATGTATATCGGTTTTTAGCTTGATTTTTCCAAATATCAATTTTTAACACTTAACAAAATTTTCCTTCAATATTCAAATTTAAATCCCACTTACAAATATGATTCAATTTCAAATATCATTTTATATCGCTTTTACTTAGTAATATTCAAAGCTCGAATTAAGGTTCAATCTTTTAAAACGAATAAATTTTCGAACTTCAATCATAACCCAATTTTAAATTTCAAAGTCTCAACTTAAATCATTTAACAATTTCTTTTAACCAAAATCTATTTCAACATTCCAAACTCAATTTTTCGATAAATTCGATTTCTATAAATTTGATTTCTATTTATAACTTTTAAATCAAACATTTAAATAAATTTCAAATCGACGATTTTAAAAATTATTAATTTAGCCAATTCGGTGTCCGTATATAATTTTCTATCATATGGCCAAGTAATTATTTATTTAAATTAAATGTCAGGGATGAGTATATATTACTTAAACCGATCACAGTGTCATATGTATGCATAATAGTATATATAACCAAATAGACATCCAAACATTTAAATATCAACCAATAACATCCATCAAAACACATCATCCAATAGACAATACAATTCATAGCAGTTTCATTGTTATCAATGTCAGGTAATTTAATCGCAATTCAATTTTAATTTCAATTTAACTGTCAATTTAATTTTCAACGGTTAATTCGAATGACAATCTATATGACAATTAAATTTATCAAACAACGACAAATAAAATTCATAACACTTCATAATGTTAAATTTAACTAGCATAAAGATTATTTAGTACGCTATGAGCGTTATAAAACACTCACCTTGATTTCAATGCAGTTCCAGCGCTTTATTTCGAATAAAATTAAACGAGCGTTTAATTTTACCTGAAATTTTCACTAGCTCCAAACGATTCCAATCTAATTCCAAAGCGTAGTGCTCGTCAATACGATTCCGGCGCTGCCGGTTTCGTCCAATTCCGACCTCGTATGGATGAGATATGGGTTTACAAAGTTCTATACGAATTTTAATACAAAAATTAACAACTTTTATTTTATTTTTAACCTCAAAATATCACAGCCGCTCACGTATCTTCTTCTTCCCAAGTATTCTCACGCACACAAAACCCATAGAGGCCGCCGCTAGGGTTGAATTATACTCCTCAACCACGCTACCATCTGACGATTGGGTACCACCAAATCGAAGCCACCGCCTCACTCCTCCATCGCCCAGATCACGCTCGGCCACCCCCTTCGAGTGCGGAACACATACGAACGGCTCGCTTTGAGCACGCATTCCCATCGATCCACTCACCTTTACAACATCTCAGCCGTACGGATTTAAAGCTCTTGCAATCCTCTACGATATTGTAGTTAAACGTTTTTGATAATTCTTAACGAATTTGGAGATAATTGAAGGGGAAGCATACGAATTTCTGGCCATTGAATTGCTTAGGGCCGGCGGCTAGGGTTAGAGGGAGAGGGTGTTTGCAAATGAAAGAAGAAGGGATTCCTTTTATAGAATTTCAACGAAAAACACTATTCACTCCAAAATCCGAACGCTGAATCTCGTGCGATGACCGACGTTTCTAGGGTTTAACCCACGTTCCGAACACAATGGAATAGGTTTCGGAAGATAATTCAAACATCTGTGCGATATACGGCAATAAATGATGAAATTTAAATTAAACCGATTAAACAAATTTCTATGCGTTTTGGCTTGCCCCGGACAAACGGTAAATCTGATTGACACGAAATTTGAAATCTTATAATAATATCACATTACGGATCCGATGAAACTAGTTTCGTCAAAATCCGAGACTGTTTGAAAAATGAGTATTTTAACTCGTCAATTAAATATTAAAACAATTTCGATGCGTTTCGAGCTGCCACGATCAAACGAAAACTCCGATTGCTACGAAAATTGAAATCCGATAATAACAAACTATTACGGATCCAATAGAACTGGTTTCGTCCAATTCTGAGACTGTTCGAAAATTGGCTATTTTTCAGTCGATAATTAAAAATTAAAATATTCAATTTTCACAAATTTACTTTTAATTCGATTTTAAAAGTTCTACAACATTATCCTAACTTAAATATGATAAAATAAAATTTTACAAATAATTTTTAATCATATTAAACCCGTTATTCAATTATCCCATAAATTCCAATTTTAAAACTTATTAACTCTATTAAAATCCCAATATAACTTACATTCACTTTGAAAACCAATTTGAATCATATTAAATCAAATTTCAATTATTCACTCTATTTTCATATATTAAATTTCAATATCAAATTGATCATATCAAATTCGGAATTTAATTATTCAAACATCTGTAATATTAAATTTAAACAATTTTATTATTCTTAAATCACTATCTTTTGAGATATTCAAAACGAACTTAAAATTTTAACTTTTGAAACGAATTAAAATTATAGAACAACTATTTCCAAAAATCAGTTATCCAATTTCCGTTATTCAATTATTCAATAAGTTTTAAATATTTAATTTAAACAATTTACCTGTTCAATATTTGATTTTAAATAGATTTTACTTATCAATCAATTACTCTATTATACCCAATGAATTTCAACATTTATTATCCTATTCAACTATTGATTTCAAAGGCAATCACTAAGTAGCATTCATTTTTCATTACTTGGATAATTATTGTTGCAATTCATTCCAGTTATTATTATTCCAAACGAATTACAAAAAAAAATTCTAACATTAAATCACGAAATCTTTTAAATTAGCTATTTTAATTATCGAAAATTTACGGGTCGTTACACATTGAGATGGAGCGCCGAGATTGAAGAGAATTAGTAAGAGACAACGTAGGATATTGATCCTAAAATATCTCTAAATTCTCCTTTATATAAGCATCTCTAACCAAACTAGTTTGTGATCTTTTTAGCCTCCATATCCCCTCTAAATTTGGCCGAACACTCCCCCTCCATCTCTCTAATTTTTTAGTTCAAATCAAATCAAATCAAGTGTTATTCGTTAGCCGGTGTTCATCAGTTCAGGGACTAGTCGTCTACTGGATTGAAAATTAGTACGAGGAGAGAACTTCATCATTTTGAGGTGTACCTTTTGGCATTGGAAGTAAAATACATTTCTATCCAAGTATGATGATTAATGTTTCTATATATATATATGTGTATATATATGTATGTATTATTAGTTAGATGATGTCATTTCGATATACGTATGTATTATCACAAGTGGATTGATTTATGTTTAAACATAATTGTATATTTAAAAAGAAATTTGGACATATAGATATCCCTATATGTAGCACGACCAATAATAAAAAATAATTTTTTATTTTAAATAACTTAAATGTATAATATTTAAATACATAGTGTTTAATTTAATACTACATTATACTTATATGAAATATGGCTATATGATTTTTTATATAAAGTTTTAAATGCATATTAATTTTGAGTGAAATAAAAATAATAATATATATAAGATGTATTATTTTTAAATACTATTTAAATCAATATATATATATGGGTGTGTGTGTATAAATCAATTATATATATAGTAAAATTATGTTTCATATTTTATATAGGTCGAAATTAAAAAATTAGATTTAAAATTGTTTTTTAATTTTAAAATTACATATTAATATTTACATTTTCAAAATATATTTTAGAATTTGAATATATATTTGAAATTCAAAATTAATTATTGAAAATAATTTTTATTGATTTTCAGTGAATACCTATATGGATATTTATTTAGATATGCTTTAAAATTTTAAAAAAAATCGCTTTGTGCATAACTTGGTATCATGTATGTTTTGTATAAATTTAAAACTTTAATATATATATATATATAATTTAGTATAATATTATTTATGCATAAACATATAATTATTTAATATATATATACATACAATTTTACATGCGTATACATTCACTAATTGTTTTTCACTTTAAAAAATATAGTTTAACTTTTACATTATGTAATTTATAAATGATTTGAATTTCATACATATGTTTATATATATATATATATAAACAAAATATGATTTATATACATGCATACATACATATATATATTTATAATATTTTGTAAATATGTATAAATTAAAAATATATATAAATATACGTGTGGACAATATATTGGTATATAGGACGAGCTAACGTGTCTGCTGCAGTGTAAATCCCAACACCTATACACGGGCATGTTACACTTTGCACAAATTGATATGTTACACATGCACATACATACATATATGTGTATATGATACATGTATATATATAAAACACAATCAAATAATATAAAATTATTTTATAAATAAAATAAAATAAATATTTCATTTAAAAGAAATGTACAAATTTTCTAAATGAATTAGACTTTTAAGCCCAATAACATTCTAATGTGGTAAAAAATATTAAAATTCACCCATAACTTTCACCGCAGGCTGACTCAAATCCAACACTACCGAGTCCCAATTTGTGTACTACAAACTACGACATAATTGGGATCAAAGTCCTAACTCTTCATTGTTAAATGTCACTGGCCCCATCAAAGCGCACCTGACATCCACCATTTACCACGCTATTGAGCTCAAAGTCTCAACTCATATAGCATGTACACGACATTGTCTTGGAAATCGCAAAGGAAAATCGAGGTCAAGACCATATTAGACATTCGCCTAACAGTCTGTGAAACTATTGGGATAAAGCCCGAAACTCATCATCACCCCACTATTTACGAAGCTACTTGATAAAGCCCTAACCTGTAAACGCAAAAATTCATATAACAAACTTGTCCAACTAAGATAATTTCTAAAGTAATTCAAAACACCAAAAACAATATACCAAAACGTCCCTCATTTTGCCATAATCTTGAAGTAGTGAACCGTGCGTGAAACAATGTGCGTGTGCGAGAGTTATGAGTGCTTAAAGATAAGTTATTTATTTTAACTATATTATTATATTATTATTATGTTAACTTCCATGTTCACTACAGTAAGCTCATCTTCACGCTACCAAACCCAACTCTATCCACCTTAAGTCAACTCCACCACTGCCAGGAGCTTCGTTCTTTGAACGGATGCCACCATTGGCATTCCTACATTGTGAACCACCTAAAAGATACCAATCGCCTCACCTTCGAATGTATATTTAGCCCTCTCCGCACTGAACTTCAAGCGCTAGATCTGGCGTATTTTGATGCTTCCTGACCAAGCAACCAATGGTGAATTGAACTTATAATCCTCCTTTACATAATACTTCTTTGCAATCATCGTATCGCTATCATTTCACCGTTGGATCAAAACAAACGGTCAACATTCGTTGAACTTTCGACACGTTTTTCGATCAACTCGTACACCAAATCAATGCATGAACACCACCAATGGATTCACGTCATTGAGAGCTACAATTTTTTGATATATACTATGTTTAATTCAGAATACTTTTATATTTCACACTTTTCAATAAAGGAAGATTAACTTTTACTAATTACAATTGATAAAATATAGATTTTTAACCATCTAGCCATGGCGTACTTCCCCTAACCATGTTTACTTAAAATAATCATTTTTAAAATTTCATTTACATCATTCGTAACATGATTTATGACCACAAATGATGGATTATTATATCTTACTAATACATAACGAATATGATGAATACGACTCACCAATTAGTCGAGCACCTTCTGATCTTAGGTGATCCTTCTTCTTTGTTATTTATAAATTTCTTGTCTTGAAAACACCAAATTTATCGATAGCTTCAATTTATTTTCACCGCACTCTTCGAGATGATTGGTTTTATATATTAATTTGTTTAATCTGGATTAGATTTGCTGGATTTGGAATTGATTTTGTTTAGAGATGGGTGAAAACGAAGATGGAAATCAAAAGGAAGATGTTTAAGCTAAATTGTCATTGGAGAATATGGTTGTCATTTCTATTTATAGGCTAAAATAACTCAAATTTGGCTAAAATATCAAAATTAATCTATTATAAAAATGCCACTGGATTTGACTTCTTCTAATTTCTAGCTCATTTAACCAAAATCAGCAAGTTACAAATGTTTTCTAACTATAAACGATATCTCAGACACAATATAATAGGTCCTAAGGCCTAATTCTAGCTCTGATAAAGATATACTATATTGCTCTTCTTGTATCAAATTATGATTTTACCTTTTTTAATTCAATTATTTAATTTCGTAAAACAAGGGTGTTACATTTTGCCCCTATAGAAAATTTCATCCTCAAAATTCTAAGAGACAGACAATGCAACTCATTTTATATCGTACTAACATACAAAACAGCATAACTACATCCATTATACAACAAAAGTGAAAACACAACCAAGAGTATATCATACAGATGATAGATAAAATAAAATGATATGACATGAGATGAATGCAAATGCAACTAAATCAGCCTTCTATATGAATGCACATGCAGCGCAACCAATATGTATGCAAACATCCTAATATGTCAGATGTGTATATGTGTTCCTTGCATGCATACATCCATACACAACATCCTTATCAAAGTTCAAGTAAACAACCACATCCATAAACACTGTCAACAAACACACATATATAAAGAAACATAAACAGCATATATAAAATTATCTGGCATAAATCAGAATACCAAATTATAGGTATTTATCATTGGTTAGAATATATATACATATAAGCCAACATGGTATAAAATAAACTAGTATAACTCAAACAAAGCATCCCCTTAATTTTGCAGTCTGTCACCAAAATTTGACTCTTAATAGAAAAGAAACGAGAAGGGAAATTATTAACTGATGTATATTTTGAGATACAGTAAATCGAAGAAAATAATAAAAACCAGAAAAAAACAATGTGTTTTTGAGGATTAAGTACAACGGGATTCAAGATAAAAACAAGAGTTAGTAGTAGAAATAGAATATGGCTAATATTTTTATCCATTTTATTTTGGATCGAATTCGGCGGCATGGCCAAGTAGTAAGGCGGGGGATTGCAAATCCTTTATCCCCAGTTCTAATCTTGGTGTTGCCCGATCAACCAAAGATTTTTTTATTTCTTATTCTGCCGATCTAATTCGATGAATTATTGCTCCGCAAGAAGTGGAGGCGTGGACGTGTCAATACTTGATTTTTATAAACTATAGAATAGGTTTTAGAAAAGACTTTAACTTTTTTTTTAAATTTTAGTCTAGCCCAAATCCGATCGGCAGTAATAGGGATGAAGCAAAAACCACAATTATTAATTTAATCATCGGTAATGATTGATTCTCGCCATTTATTTCAATTTATTTTGAAATAAATGGTGAGAATTAATTCCAGAATGGAATTAAGAACTATGATCGAAAATCTTGATATACAAAGATTTCTAAGATTGGATGGAAATTCATTTTACCTATTTCTTTGGGTAATCTATTATTGACAACTTCTTCCCAACTTATTTACCTACAAAGAATAGAATAAGATAATGATATTCTCCATTCATAACCGATCTTAAACAAGAGAAAGAAACATAAAATTATTCACAGAGATCTATAATATGTTCCTTATGGTGACCGGGTTTGTAAATTTTAATCAACAAACAAAACGGGCGGCAAGGTACATTGGTCAAAGTTTCATAATACCCTATCCCATAAAAATCGTTTACCTGTAACTATTCAGTATCCTTATGAAAAATCGACCACATCAGAATGTTTTCCGCGGTCGAATTCATTTTGAATTTGATAAATGTATTGTTTATGAGATATGAGAGGACTCAAACCTCTATGCCATTTAGCATGAGATTTTAAGTCTCGCGTGTCTAACATTTCACCATCAAGGCATCTTGAAAGTGAATCGTATTCCATGAATATGATATCTATCTAGTGTGATATATAGAATATATGGACAAAGGTGGATGGAGTGTTAGGGTATTTCTATCGATTGATAATGATGTGCATATAACCAATGCTAGTATCCGTACATCCATACTTATGTCTGCTTGCTAGATAATACAACTATGTAAACAAATAATGACCTAACGAGAAAAATGACGTACAAATTAACTAAAAAGGGAACTAATTGGAAGAGATCTCATGATGGGAAACTCGAATTCTCTCCTTAAGCTCCATAATACTCGTATCCAAACTTTTTGCTTGCCATACTTGAACCAATTCCATCTCTCCATTTATATCATATCACATCAAGATATAAGATGTGGATACACTTATAGGGCATTCTAGACTCTTTCTCTACATTCACCTCATCAAACTGACTATGCTTTACTATACTCACTAAATCAATAATATATGTTGACAAATGGGACAAATAGAACACGTAAGAACACTCGCCAACTTCTCAAAGCCCATTCAACATGCACTTCCATGTTCCTTATACAATAAGGAAAGGCCCAACAACTTTTTGCGCTAGCTTTTCCACTTATCCCAACTGTGAGGCCTTCACCTACTAAGCTGCCTACTGTGACCCTTTATGCACGTCTATCTTACATGATTTTTATTCCTTTGCTTATCATTGAGGCATCTCTAATCATATAATGTCCAAGTATAGTTTTAATTTAAACAAACTTCACTATTAACATATTTCCATTGTCAAATTCCTTGCAACAAACATACTCCTTGCTTCTTCCTTCCCAACCGATAGAAAATCCTTTCAGTATCTTTTGACATACCTCACTAAACTCCTTCTTTATGTCCATAAAGACGACAATTCAATACTGGATGGTATCTCCCCTCTAAGTGGAATAACATTTTGGATCCTTGGATGAACCACATATTTTATCACCATTTAATTACAAACATCAAAAATGGATGGTGCCTTAACTTCGATGAACATAATATTACGATAACGAACTCATAGACTTGGATGCACGTTTTCATTTACGTTTCACATGTATCAGGCACTGAAAATAAGTTATGCACAAAAGGTCACTATTTTGTAAAATTGAAATTGACTTCATAAGATAGTTCTTTTAATCTGAGTGATGAATGGAAATAACCAATATCATCTCTTAATCAATTTTCTTTAAAATCACTAAATCCCACCTTTCCTAAAATCATCTTCTTGCCTTGGTACATGCAAGTCAAGACACTTACTTCATGTCCTGAAATCAGAAAACACTGGATACTTCAAAAATAAATATTACAACCACATGCTTTTAAGTCGTGTAAACTAACACATAGCTATAACGCTCTTATGTTCATCGCCATACACCATAAATACTTTACAAAGGCAAGTATAGTCATCCTCTATCGATAACAGTCTTATACAACACATCTTCTATTATTCAAGCTTTTAGAAAATTTTCACCTAACTATGCTCTCATGCTTCTTGTAACATCCCATATTTTGAAGGGTCCATACTATGGAAAATTAAATTAAATTAGAAGATATTATAATTAAATGAATTAATAAAATAATTTAACTGCAGGATTGCCTAAGAGAAATTTAATTAATTAAGTGTAGGACACTTTAAAAGGTTAAGTAGATGTACCAAAGGCAACTAGAGCAATTCTAGTTGGCCTTGATTAATGAAAATATACAATCTAAATTTTAATGGGTAGGATTTGGTCAAGGGGAGCAAGTTAGTAAGCTCAAAACCACCAGCCATACCTCTAAGCTATTGGAACTGGACCAGCCCGCAGCGGTAGTTGTGGATGTATTTCAATTTTTTTATCCTATTGAATCTTTACTGGTCCTATGAAGTCTAATTCATTTAAAACACATGTATTTTATTTAATTTTAGTATTTTGTAATGTAAAGTTAATTTGAATGATTTAATTTATATATACATACATGTATCATATAAATATACATATGTGTGTGCATGTATAACTTAATAATCCCTGAAGGGTATAACATTCCCATATATAGATGTTGAGATTTACATCGCAACGGGCACATTAGCTCATTTCGTATGTATTGTGTGTCGTCTAAATATGTGCATAAATCTATAACGCAAAGTATATTTATATATATACGTATACATATATTTAAAATATATTTTATAACTAAAAGTGTCAAAATTATATATATATATATATATAATTTTAAACACTTTTATAAATATATATACATAATTAAACATATAAAATTATACATACATATATATAATAATTAAAATTTTATACATATATAAGGTTAAATAGATGTGTGTATATATATGAATAATTAATTACATTCAAATACTCAAAATATAAATATATATATTTTAAAATTATATTTAGATCGAAATTAGCATAACAAATATAAAATAATAATTTTATCATTATTATATATAAATATAATAAATAGTTTTGATCATAATTATGAAAAATATTAGTAACAAATATTAAAAATCAAAATTTAAAATTTAGATAAATTTAGGATCATAAAATATAGGTTTAAAAATATTTTCATGATATTTTTAAATGAAATATTATTTTTAATAAATAAAAGAGATGTTCAATCGACGTAATTTAATAATTAAAAATATTAAATATTAACAAAACATTCTAAATTTTTTTTCAGTGGGTTACTGTACAGATATATTAATTTTAGAAAATATAAAATTGAATTTTCAATGCAATAATTATTTTAGATATAATAAACAATTTGAATTATCAATAAAAGATAATTTAAAATTATTTATATATAAAAAAAATTATTTTCGAATTTGATAATTCATACTATGTATAAATAGCTGTAAGAAAAAATTCTATGTTGTTTATACATTATAAATATACATACATGAATATACGTTTAAAATATACGTTAATCTATATTTAAATTAATTATAAATATACATAAATTAATTAATAATGAAAAAATTTAATTTTTGATAGAAAATGAAATTTTCTTATACATAAATTATAACACGTAATAATATAACCATGCACATAACCAGACTAATTTGTGACAACTACATATACCTACGGAAATCTCACGTAACTAGATATACAACATTAATAAGTATACAGATTTGGGATTATCCAATATTAAATAATAAAATATGATATGATTATTGTAATGTAAAAATAAAATACCAATTGATAATGCCTTTGAGTTCACTTGAATCAATGAATTCTCTCTTCTAGTTATGCTCGATCCATAAGATTGCAAGTCTGGAATCGTCGACCTTTTCTATCAAATAATGATTTTACTTAACTTGAATTGATTTGAGATTCTTAGAAATGGTATGGGGATTAATTTCGGCCAAAAAACTTGATAATTATCATAGCCAAAAGTTTTTTGATTAAGGGTTGAGAGATCATATATATAGCCTTGTACAAGAGAGATATTAGGACAATCTCATTACCTATTCTCTCTTAATCTTAGCCATCCGTCGCTAGGTCTAATCCTAAGTTTTAACTGCCTCCAATAACTTATCAAAACCGAAATCTGTAGCCCTAATGATCGGCTTTAAACCCGTTTAAGCCCAGCCAAAATGTTATGCAATTAAATCTAATTTAATTGCTTATCGATATTATATATCGATTGGTACATTTATAATATTATGAATATATAACAATTTTTATTTTTCAAACCATATTCAAATTTTAAAATTAATATTTCATAAATATTAATTAAATTAATTTATTTATAACAATGTAAACAAATTAAATCATTCGGTCCAAAGAGACTTCATCATTTCAGTTGTGTAACTCTTGGGTGTAAATTTGGTCAGCAATTAACAACGAACTATTCGAAAGTAAACATTCACATGTCACTTAGCAAGTAGTGTGACATTATGGATAAATTTAACGTTTATTTATTTTCAATAAAACCTTATTTAATTTAATAAGGATTACCCTTTAATGACATTTATATACACCAATTCTCTTCGTCAAAACTGTATCACTTTGGATTTATGGAATTTGGTAATGGTCAAAATTCCAATATTGTCCATATTCAACTCTATCCAAACACAAATTCCTTGGTTCAATAATAGCAGTTACTATTAACCATACTACTCTAGCCAAATATTTTGACTTTGAGTTGACTCGAGTTGACCATGATACTAAGCTCATATAACTGAAGTAACTAATCCTCTCTTAAATAGTGTCTTCCTTCCAATACTTCCACTTGACCTAACTATAATCACTTGATGGATGTCATTCCATGATTTGACTATAATCAAAGCAGAGTTTTTCAAATTGAAGGTTGACAGTATTCTCAAGTCAAAAGAATTGTGTATACTAGTCACATCAATATTTTTTGTTTGTCCTTAGTTATATTTAACTAATAGAAAACTACCAAGTGAGTTGTTCTATAGCTATCTAATAACTATCAGTACATAACTTCTAGGTGCCTCTAGCAGTCATGAGTATTACACTGCCCAACAGTTGGAGAGCATTATGTACTCTAGTATCAACGGATACATTGATATGAGTGTCGATGCATCTTGACTAGGAACATTTAAAATGATGTGTTTCGTAACAATGTGATCCAATACTCATGATTACAACTAATTGTAAATACTATTACAAACACGTCGTTTATGGATTTTATGTTAAATATATTTTAAATTAAACATTTAATTATTTATAACACATTATAACAAATATATAACAGAAATAAGGAACACCTTTATTTCGACAAGAATTGATTTCGAAGTTAATAAATTACAGAATTTGCCCCTAGGGCATACCCCTAACTCTATCATCTCCCATTTGCACTTGGGGTCAATTATGGAATCTCAATCCCATCCTCTCAATGAGTTTCTCGAGAATTGGCCGAGTTAGACCTTTAGTGAATGGATCTGCTGTGTTATCCTTCGTATCTACCCTTTGAATCTCAACTACTTTCTTCTTAACGAATTCTCTAATCAGTTGGAACTTTCGAAGAATGTGTCATGACTTCTTATGTGCTCCTGATTCCTCTACGAGCTATATCGCTGCGTTGTTGTTACAAAACAATGTCATTGGATTCTTAGTATCGGGAATCACTCCGAGCTCACTCAAAAAATCATGCATCCATACTGCCTCTTTTGCTGGTTCATTGAGGGCGATATACTTGGCCTCCATTGTGGAATTGGAAACTGTTGCTTACTTGGAACTTTTCAAGCTAACAGCTCCACCATTAAGTGTAAAGACGTAGTCGGACACTGATTTACTATCATATCTATCACTTTGAAAGCTCAAATTCTTATACCCCTTCATAAGGACGTCTCCATTCCAAAAAATGAGGAATAGGTCCTTAGTATTTCTCAAATACTTAAGTATACATTTTACCGCCGTCCATTGTTTTTCTCCGGGATTAAACTGGTATCGGCTTACACATCCTAATGCATATGCTACATCTGGTCTAGTACATAACATAGCATACATTATGGATCCTATGACTGAAACATAAGGAATCCTCTTCATACGCTCTTTCTCATCATCGGTATGAGGAGCGTCCTTTTTAAAAAGAACAATTCCAGATTGTGTTGGAACACTTCCATGCTTGGAATTCTCCATACTAAACCGTTTTAGTATAGTGTCCATGTACAGGGATTGGGAGAATCCCAACAGCCTCATAGACCTATCTCTATAGATATTTGTAGCAAATATATAGGCTGCTTCTCCCAAATCATTCATGGAGAAGTTTTTGGAAAGCCAAGCTTTCACTGATTGCAATAATGAAGTGTCATTGCCAATCAATAATAGATCATCAACATAGAGTACCAAGAATATGATAGCATTTCCCTGCTCCTTTCTGTATAAGCATGCTTCCTCTATCTTTTGATAAAAACCAAACGGTTTGATTATTTTACCAAAGCACTTGTTGCAACTCCTTGAAGCTTGTTTGAGTCCATAAATGGACTTTAACAACTTGCAAGCTCTGCCTTCACTCCCAATGATTACAAAACCCTCTAGCTATGACATTTAAATAATTTTTCTAAATCGCCATTTAAAAAAGCAGACTTTACATCCATTTTCCATATTTCATAGTCATAGAATGCGGCAATGGCTAATATAATCCGAATAGATTTAATCATGGCTATGGGGAAAAGGTCTAGTCATAATCAACACATTGAATTTGACGAAATCCTTTTGCAACTAGCCTTTCCTTATAATCCACTTCTTCGTCCGCATTTAGATTTTTCTTAAAAATACATTTGCAGTCGATGGGTTTTATCCCTTCGGGTACGTCTGACAAAGTCCAAACTTTGTTTTCGTACATGGAGTCCATCTCAAATTTCATAGTTTCAACCCAGAGTGTAGAGTCATTACTTTGCAATGCTTGTTGGAAAAACTGAGGAGTGTTGCCATCTAAGACACGGTCCTTCTTTTTGATATCCACGAGAAAACCGTAGTATCTCTTTGGTGCGCGGGATTCCCTACTAGACATTCTAATAGGTTGCATGTTTTCATATACGGGTGACCTTGCTTCTCCCACTGTTTCGGCTTCAGTGTTAATTTCTCGGATCTCATCCAAGTCTACAACTTTGTTGTTAATTTCTTTTAACATAAATTCCTTTTCTGAAAAGATAGCGTGTCGAGTAATAATGACCTTTTGTCTCTCGGTATTGTAGAATATATATCCCATTGAGTTTTTGGGATTTCCTATAAACTTACATAGTACAGATCTTGCCTCTAGTTTATTTGGTCCAATGTTCCTAACGTTTGCCGGACAACCCCGTACTTTCAAATATTTGAGTTGGGGTTTCTTACCACACCATATCTCATATGGTGTTTTAGGTACAGATTTAGTGGGTAACAAGTTTAACATGTGAACTGCAGTTTCTAGCGCATATCCCTAATAGGACAGAGGTAACTCGGCCTTACTCATTATGGAATGAACCATATCTAATAGGGTTCGATTCCTTTGCTCCGACACACCATTGTGTTGCGGAGTATAAGATGGAGTAACCTAAGAGATAATCTCATTATCTCTTAAATTTTGTTGGAAATCCTGTTGAACACACTCACCTCCTCGATCTGATCATAGAATTTTAATTTTATGACCCGTTTGATTTTCTAGTACCTTTTTGTTCTCAACAAATTTCTCATAAATTTGGATTTGTTCTTCATAGGATATACATATCCTAGTCTTGAGAAATCATCAGTGAAAGTAACAGAGTAAGAACTATTATCTTTGGTTAATATAGGCAGAGGCCATATATAGCACTATGTACTAACCCTAAGAGTTCATTAACTCTTTCACTGCTCCCACTAAAGAGGTGCTTGGTCATTTTACCTTTTAGACATGCCACACAAGTTTCAAATGATTTAAAATCAACTGATGGTAGAAAATCATTGGTTTTCAATTTCTGAGTCATTTCTCACTAATATGACTAAGCCTACAATGCCAAAGGTAATTGTCATTTAATTTATTAGAAACTTCATTGACAGAACAGACATAATTAGTATTGATCACATAAATGCCATTTTCAAGGACACCTTTGTAGACTTTATTTCCATCTAAACTAATGTTCATAACATTATTTGCACAATGAAAAATATATCCAGTCTTGAACAATCTAGAAACAGAGATAATTTCACAAATAAAGTCATTTACATAATAGCAATTATTTAATACTAACTCCACTTGGAAAATATAAATGATAGTCTCCTACTACCGTTGCATCTACTATAGATCCATCAGTAACTTGGAGCTTCATTTCTCCTTTTGCCATGCGATGCTAGTTCCTAAGCCTCTGATGGAGCTGCAGAACCATTCTGCTTCCTTTCCTTGACAATCTTTAAGTGGTCGGGATAGTTTCTCTTCCAGTGACCTTTCTTGTGTCAATGGTGACATTCACCCTTGTCATCAGTATTCTTACTTTTCTTTTTCTTACTATCTCTTTTCTGCTTCTTCAAACCTTTCAAAGATGATGCATTTCCCTTCATAGCAAGTGATCTTTAGATGTTGACTCGGCTGACCTCAACATGTTGAGGAGCTCTACGAGATTCGCATTTAATTGGTTCATGTTGTAATTCAATATGAACGGTTCATGTGGAGGAGTGAGAGAACCAAGGACCAAGTCTACTTTCATTTTGTTGCTTATCTCTATGTCCAGTTATGCAAGCTTATCAATATAGCCTTTCATCATTAGAATATAATCGTCCACTTTCCGTCTCTTGATCATTTTGGCGTTAATCGGTTTTTTCGAAAGCTCGTACCTTGCGGAACGGGACTACTCACCAGAAAAGGCTTTGAAATTATTAAAAATCTCATGGACAGACATGTTCTCGTATTGCCTTTGCAATAGTTTGTCTAAGGTAGACAACACGAAAACTTGGGTGATCTCTAAGTCAGATTTCCACTTTAAAAAAGCAAGTCGTTCTTTAGGGTCTGCACCATCAGCGGGTTCTGTTTTGGGTTCACATATAATAGAAGTCCAAAGGCGTTCGTAAGTCAATACTATTTTAATTGCTCTTAGCCAGTCGGTATAGTTAGGTCAGGTTAGTTTGTCACTTTTAGAAAATAGTTTTGGAGTTGGCATTTTTTGCAAGTTTAAATGGTAGATTACTAGGACAAAACATAATAGATGTCCTTATAATATTAGTAAGGTTAAACACTATATTTCATTTTACTAACAAGCTCCCACTGGTCTTTTATGTTTCGTCAAACCCTAAGTCAAAACATAGAAGTCTCATACCTTCACTAGTAGGTGTTAGGACTTGTCCATTTTGGAATTTTGACCTTGAGTTTGCTTAACAAGTCATAGCTCCATAAATAATGGATAACATTTATCAGTTGTATCACATACAACTCCCAACCCTTGGAACCTTGTCTGAATATCATATTGACCTTGATTTTTCTCAACAGATCGAAATGAAATTATTCACTTATACCTATCATATCGTGATAGCTTAAGTATAGTATATGTACCTTGAGTTTGCTCAACAAATATGTATTGTTATCTAACCTCATCTATTCAATATATTAATAATACTACACATAATATCCTTAGCTTGAGTTTGCTCAACAACTAAGGAGTATACAAGTAATTTATTAACATATATATAATAGAGGACAACATTAAATTGAGTGATATCGACTTATGAAATAATGTAATTCTCATGAACTACCCTCGTGATTCAAATGTCAAACACATCAGATATCACGATATACGTACGATTGTGTATATGTTTATTTCTTAAGTCTATTATGGGTTTTATACATACATATTATATAAGTTTTATTTATATATTTTCTGTTTCACGTTACTTATATAATAGTGTAATATTATATTAATTAAATCATATTTAATTAATTTTAATTAATTAACATGTTCATTAATTTTATATTGATATAACATTTATATTTATTATGTACTATAAACTTTGTAGTATAACACATTATCATATATATATGTGTGTAATTATAATTTCAATTAATTAACCTTTTACTTAAATTAATTAAATTATTTTGATTTCAAAAATTATTATTCATATGTATGCATGCATATGTATGATATCTTAAACGTTTTAAAATATCATAACATATTTCATAATATATTTACTACATGCACATACATTTTATTAATTAACTTATTAATAAAATTTATAATTTTTGAAAATTATGTTATTTTGTTTTTCAAACATTTGGAAAAATATGTTACATTGTAACTATTATAATAAACATATATTTTATTTTAAATTTAACAATTAAATTTAAAATATTTTACTTTATTTTTCAAGACAATTTCGAAAATTAGCCGAAGGCCCAAATTTAGTTGGGCCTTTTCTATTAGGGGTAACCATTGGGCTCACTTAACTTTTCTGGCCAGGTCGGTAACCAGGTAGAACAGAGTACTTGATTACCCAATTTCAATCCTAAATATTGCCTTTCTAGACACCATACTGAATAGGCAAGCTTAATAAGTTGGCCCTAACATGACTAATTTAGACCGTACAAGCTATTGGGCTTTGATACCATTGTTGAAACTGGACTAGTCTACAGCAGTACTGGTGGGTGTTTTTCAAATCTTTTTATCCTATTGGATCTTTATTGGGCCTATAAAGTCTAATTCATTTGGAACAATTCTAAATTTGCTTTAAATAAAATCATGTATTTTATTTAAATTTAAGTATTTTGTAATGCAAAGTTAAATTGAATGATTTAATTTATACACACACACACACATATGTATCATATAAGTATACATATGTGTGTGCAAGTGTAACATAATAATTCGCGAAGAGTATAATATGCCCATATATAGATGTTGGGATTTACATCGCAACGGACACATCAGCTCATTTTGTATGTATTGTATGTTGTCTAAATATGTGCATAAATCTGTAATGCAAAGTATATTTACATAAATATGTATACATATATTTAAAATATATTTTATAACTAAAAGTCTCAGGATAAAATATATATATATATAATTTAAAAATTTTGTATTAATATATATATATACACATACATATACTTAAACATATAAAGTTATACATACACATACATATATAATAATTAAAATTATATATAAGGTTAAATAAAATGTATATATATGAATAATTAATTACATTCAAATACATAAAATACAAATATATATATATATATATATATATATATTCTAAAATTATTTCTAGATTGAAATTAACATAAAATTTTGATTTTATAATTTTATCACTATTAGATATATATAATAAATATTTTTGATCATAATAATTAAAAATATTAGTAATAATTTAAAAAATTAAAATATATGGGAATTTAGGATCATAAAATGCAGGTTCAAATTTTTTTCATGACTTTATGAAATAAAATATTATTTTTAACAAATAAAAGAAATGTTCAACCGAAGTAATTTAATTATTAAAATATTAAATATTAACAAAAAATTCTAAATTTTTTTCCATTAGTTGCAGCATAGATGTAGTAATTTTAAAAAATGCAAAATCAAATTCTTAGCGCAATAATTAATTTAGATATATTAAACAATTCAAATAATCAATAGAAGATAATTTAAAATTAATATATGTATAAAAAAATTATTTTCGAAGTTGGTGATACATATTATGTATAAATAGGTGTGAGGAAAAATTCTAATATGTTTATACATTATAGATATCTGTAATTATATGTTAAAATATACATTAGTCTATATTTAAATTAATATATAAATATGCATAAAATAATTAATAATGTTGAAATTTAATTTTTTTACAGAAAATTAGATTTGTTTATACATAAGTTATAACACATAATAATACAACCATGCACATAACCTAACTAATTTGTGACAATTATATATACCTATGTAAATCTCACCTAACTAGATATACAACATTAATATATCTATCTATATATATATATATATATATATATACAGATTTGGGATTAATGAATATTATATCATAAAATATGATATGATTAATGTAATATACAAATAATATACCAATTGATGATGCCTTTGAGTCCACTTGAACCAATGAGTTCCCTTCTCTAGTTATGCTCGATCCGTCAGATTGCAAGTCTGGAATCGTCGACCTTTCCTATCAAATAGTGCTTTTACGTAACTTGAATTGATTTAAGATTCTTAGAGCTGATATGGGGATTAATTTCAGCCAACAAACTTGATAATTATAGCAGCCAAAAGTTTTTTTTGATTAAGGGTTTAGAGATTCATATATATATAGCCTTGTACAAGAGAGATATTAGGGCAACAATCTCATTGCCCATTCTCTCTTAATCTTAGCCATCGATCTCTAGGTCTAATCCTAAGTTTTAGCCGCCTCCAATAACTTGTAAAAACTGAAATTTGCAGCCCTAATGATGGGCTTTAAACCCATTTAAGCTAAAGCCAAAAAGCTGTGCAACTAAATCTAATTTAATCGCTTATTGATATCGTATATCGATTGGTACATTTATAACTATTATAAATATATACAATTTTTATTTCTCGAACCATATTCAAATTTTATAATTAATATTTCATAAATATTAATTAATTTAATTTATTTATAACATTATAAACAAATTAAATCATTCGATCTTAAGGGAATTCATCAATTCAGTTGTGTAACTCTTGGGTGTAAATTTGGTCAGCAATTAACACCAAACTATTCGAATGTTAACGTTCACACGTCACTTAGAAAGTGGTGTGATATTATGGCCAAATTTATCACTTATTCATTTCCAATAAAATCTTATCTAATTTAATAAGCGTTACCCATTAGTGACATTTATATACACCAATTCTCTTCGTCAAAACTGTATCACTTTGGATTTATGGAATTTGGTAATGGTCAAAATTCCGATATTGTCCATATTCAACTCTATAGTCCAACACAAATTCCTTGGTTCAATAATAGCAATTATTATTAACCGTACTACTCTGGCCAGAGATTTTGACTTTGGATTGACTTGAGTTGACCATGATACTAACCTCATATAACTGAAGTGACGAATCGTCTCTTGAATAGTGTCTCCCATCCAATACTTCCACTCGACCCAACTATAATCACTTGATGGATGTCGTTCCATGATTTTTTTATAATCAAAGCAGAGTTTTCCATATTGAAGGTTGACAGCATTCTTAAGTCAAAAGAATTGTGTAAATTAGTCACATCGATATTTTCTGTTTGACCTTAGTTATATTAACCAATAGAAAACTACCGAGTGAGTTTTTCTATAACTATCCAATAACTATCGGTACGTAACCTCTAAGTGGCATCTGCAGTCATTAATAATACACTACCCAACATTTAGAGAGCATTACATACTCTAGTCTCAATGGATACATCGATATCCAGTGTTGATGCATCTTGACTAGGAACATTAAAAATGATGTGTTTTGTAACAATGTGATCCAATACTCATGATTACAACTAATTGTAATTACTATCACAAACATATCATTTATGGATTTTCTATTAAATATATTTTTAATTAAACATTTGATTATTTACACATTATAACAAATATATAACTGAAAGAAGAAACGCCTTTATTTCGAACAAGAATTGATTTCGGAGTTAATAAGTTACAGAATTACCTCTAGGGCATACCCCTAACACTATCTAAGCCACATCCTCTCTTTCCATCCAACTTTATTTTCATTTCATTTCACCTCCTTTTACAAACAAAGCTCCTAAGAACTATAACAAGCAACCACAAACTCTATGCAGAAGCAGAGAATTTATAGAGATAACAATGTCAAGAATATTAAAGGTTTCATTTTTAAAAGGAAAATAGATTAAATCAAGTTTTCTTAAGTTAAGCGAGTAAAATCTTTCTCTAATACTTCCCTAACATGTTTAAATTCATATTTTGTTGTAAATGAATGTTTTGATAACGTTTATTGTGTTTGGATGATTGAAAATTATTTTATTATGGTTCAGAATTTATTTAAGGGAAATAGGACATGTTTTAGGGTAAAACATAGTCAAATATAACCAAATATCATGAAATTTTAAAATGATGAAATAGAGATGATTTTTTAATTTCATAATTTTTGAAGTTAACATGAATATTTCATGAATTTTCTAATATTAAGAATTTTTTTAATTATGAGTTAATTAATTATTAAAAATAATAAAATCGATTATTTTGACATGAAATTTTTATATGAGTAAAATACGATAAGAGTGATTTTTGGTAATTTTTAGTTATTTTTCCCACCAATTTTCCATTTTATATGAACTGTTTAGTAAAGGAAAGAACTAACTAATTAAGAGGAAAATTAAGCAAGTAATTAAATAAGATGGTTAGAAATTTCTAAAGAGAAACTGAAATGATAGGAGGATTAGCCAATAAGGAGTTGACACAAAGAGGAGTTTGGTAAAAATAAGTTGCTTAAGAAAATAATAAATCAGCTTTTAATTTAATTATAAAAATGCCATTGGACCTTCACTGACTAAGTAATCTACAACACTATGGCTTAGCGTGGGATAACTCCCGATGGTTGAATTCCATGGTCGACCAAAATAAATTTCAATTCATGAAGGCTTAAAAGCACATGAAAGCAAATAATCCAAAATAGGACAACATATGAAGGCCTTTATGTAAGGAATCACATGATGGCTGCTTCTGAACAGCTCAATAACACATGATAGTAGCAAAGAAAATAAAATAAATCAGTACAAAAAAGTAGCAAAAAATATGTAGATATAAACTAAAGTGGGATAACTCACCTGGCATTAATTAAAAGCAAGCACATGAAGGGTTAACTCATGAAGGCAAAATATATTTGCCTATCAATATAAAATCCAACGGTATATGGCATTATGCCATGATAACGTTCAATTCCACAAGGTTTAATAAACTCTAAAGTGAGTTATGGCATGGTGTTGAAACATCTGGGCGATGTAATAATATAAAAATAAATCAGTAACGTGAATGATAACAGTTCAGGACTAAGAAGGGCTACTAACACTCAGTAAGGATGCTTATTAGAATGTATTTAGGGTGTTTACATTCAGCCTCATAGAAGATTCAGGATGACTCTAGTTAGGGTGGCTCCAATGGGAAAATGCGTCGACATTTCTACCAGGTGATATTGTTCGAACAAGAGATAAATTATCCAAAATCAAGAGATTAGTGGGGGTTGAATGAATGATGACTAATTTATGACTTGGTTCATAATTGAATAATAAGTGTAGGGAGCACTTCTTGGCTAAATATATGCACATGGTTGCTTTTTGTGATATTGTTGTTACATATTATGATGTATATTGATGATGATAAAGTGAGGAGAAAACCCATTCTGTGTCAGTGGTCTGGTTTCACTATGGATGACTAGGTAAAGCTTTTGCTCATACCAAGCTTTCTGTATAACTCTTGTTTTTATTACTCCCCATAAACTCACAGGTAGTCATTCGAGTAAAGCGAGTTTATGTATTAGATAGGTATCTTCTAAAGGACGAATAAAGATTTAAAAGACGAAGAAGGAGGCTGGCTGTTTATAATAAAAGTTATTTTGAAATTTCTGTTGTGTAAAACCATGATTTATAACTGGTTATGTTTGGTAGCAGCATCTTCATATGTTAGGCACAGCACTACTCTATCCATGTTTAATTTATACATATCCCTTCGAGGGAAACGATTTGTGTCAGATGTTGTAAGAATTATGTCACTACAAGAAAAACCATTTATAGTTGCAAAAATCGGTGGCGTTTTATTGTAAATGCAACAAAAAATAGATTACCAAATAATATAAACGTGGCAAAAAATAATTCACGTTTCCCGCTTCTAAAAAAAAGAGTCTGCGCGAACTAAATAAACGTAACCTATCATTTTACTCTCGTACTTAACAAAATTCTCGTCCCTAATTTGCTTTTTTCTTCAGAAAAAAAATTCCACTTTTAATCGTGTTAAATTTTCATCGCACTCAAGTATCATCGTCAACTCCGTCGTTTCCCCCTTACTCAACATCGAGTCGCGACAGCCAGCAGATCTAGGTATATTTAGGTATGAATCTTTTAAATCGATTAGGTATATTTAGGTATGAATCTTTTAAATCGACTTTGTGATTCTATTTGGATTTTATATGAATTTGAATGCATCTTATTTTCGTATTTTTCCTAAACTATTACTGAAATGGTTGATTTAACCCTAATTGCAATGATCTGTTGGGATATCTTCTTTGATTTCTTTGAGTATATGAATGTTCTGTTGAAGTGGTTCAGTGAATCAATGGTTGCTTGCTGAGAGGAGGTTGAGGTTGCGTGTTTCGGGAATTTGGTGGGTTCAAGTAGCATTGATGGAGGTCGCGGGTTTGTTTGCGATTGGGTATTGGCTGGCTCGATGGTTGAGAGTGGTAAATGTTGAAGCATAAATAGTCTTTTGTGGAGTGGCAGGCACTGGAAATATGTCAGTTGTGTGGATGTGAGGTAGTGAAGAGGAGGCGGTGAAGTTGACTGTTGGTTTGGTAAGAGGATAGTTGAGTAGATTATATGTTCTACTTGAGCATAGTTGTTCATTTGCTTTAGTGATGGTTGAACTTATATATTAAATCCGGGCTATTTGGAAATTTCATTGAACTTGTATTGATTTTCTTTAGTGATTGTTGTTCATTTGCTGCACTAATGCTTTGTTTTTTTTTAATGTTGCGAATGGCTGTTAGTTTGCACCATTTAATTTTCTAATCCATTGCAAATGCATGTACCATTCAATTTTTGTTCTTTGTGTTTTGATCTTTGTATACTTCCATAGACAAAGCATTATATGTTCTTATCAATTCTGTTTGCATATATTTCTTGATAATGAGTAGTGTTCTTATCAATTCTGTTTGCATTACGTGTACATTTGCTCATAAAATTACAAATCTGTTCATCATCTCAAGGCTTTTAGGCATTCTTGTTTGGTTTGCAAACTGCCACATCTCTTTTCAGCTACATGTTGATGATATTTAAGTGTTGTTTGTTAATATTTATCGCTTCTTATTGTTTACATATGCTTATTGGTTTATACTGTGTTTTCTGTCACTTGCAGAAAAATATGTCTACAACATCAATACGTACCCGCTTGCAGAGAAAGGCTGAAGAACAAACAGCCAAAGCTAAGAACAAACAGTCAAAGCGAAAACGTAAAGTTCCAGCTAGTATAAATGAAATAAAAGAACAACCAGACAATGCTAAGAAGCAAGCCACTGTTCACAATGAAGAAGACGAACAACCACTAGATGATTTCCCCTCTGACCCAAATGAAGGACTCCGCTCAGAAAATGAAACCCGTCCTGAACAAACTGCTTATGCCGAGCTGGAAATTGGGAAACAAAGTAAAGCTGAAATCGGAAGTACATCTCAGAAAAGAGGCGGTAGAGGTCCAGCAAAAGCAAAAAGACTCCCGCCATGCAGTCAGGATCGAATTGAAGTTGAGTTCAGTGATCTAGGTATACCAGTAGGGAAAGGGTCGGTATATTTATCCTCTTTTCTTGGACCGCTTGTGCGGGAGCAGGTTCCATACACCATTGATGATTGGAGGAATATTAGTGATGACTTAAAAGAAGTTTTGTGGCAGTCGGTTCTGGTATGAAGCAGGCATCTATTATTTAACATTCTGACTCTAATATGTTTTGAAAATGACTTCTAATATTGCATGGTCTTGCCAATTGTAAATTGAAATTGCCATCTAATAACTTCTGGATAAATTGAAAAATAGTTCTTGCCAATTATAAATTGAAATTGCCCTCTAATAACTTCAGAAAACCTTTCAGATTTAATTAAATCTGTCGTATTTAAATTAAATAAATTTTACTAATATCATGTTTTGATGTATTGTTGCATATTAGATTTAAATTGGAAGAGGAATGGCAAAGAAAAGCTATATTTCAACAAATGGGAGTACTTTGGAGATCGTCAAAAAGCAAATTGGTTCGAAATTTGCAAAAAACGGAGAACGATGAGGAAAGACTTAAACTGAAACCTACGAACATAAAAAGCATAATCGATTGGAGGAAGTTTGTGAAGGCGAAAACAAGTCCGGAGTTTAAGGTAAATCATTCCTACTGAACTCGTCTGGCATGTTTCTGCAAATCCATCTACATAGTTAGCAACCGATAAATTTCTTTAGAAGTGAAGTCCAAGTGTTGGTGGATGCTGAGGGTTCCTGTTTAGGTATTGGCTGCAGGAACCTATGACAGTACAAAATACAAATGCGTTATGACAAGCACAGGAACATTTTAAATGAAGTAAAAAAAACACTTTGCAAGTTAGTTCAATCTATAAATATTATTAGTAGATATGGAATGCTGTATATGTCACTGAGTTATCCAGCATTAATAATACCAAATAAGTATATGACCATGATGAATTGATTTTCAAATAAATTGCAATCCTCACCATACATATTTACCCTGCATTATAAATATTAGATAGTTTTTTCTTTTTATGATTTTGGTTGTTAAATTCTAGCATCTTTCAATATTTTCAGCAAAAAAGTGAGAAATATTCAGCCCTTAGGTACACACAAATTCCGCATACAACCGGTCGTAGGGGAATGGCTAGAAAGACCGAAGACATGGTAAGTTAATTAACTATAGCATTACTTAACATTATTTTATACCTGTCAGTTTATTAATTTAATGTTATTCTATTTTTAGAAAAAAGAAAGTGTAGATCCATCGTCCATAAGTAGAGCTGATGTGTGGATTAGATCTCACATTAAAAAAAATGGTGAACCAGTGAACATGGAAGCTAGGAATATTATTGTAAAATTGTTTTTAATTTTATTGGTATTTTTTTTTTGAAACTATGATATTTTTACCATTGTACATTATCTATGTGTATTTGTTTATATAGGAGGAGATCAAAAAATATGGTAGCCTATCCCAATCCGGCTCGACACAGACTGATATTGGAAAAGATGCTCTTGTACATGTACTGGGACAAGATAAACCGGGACGGTTAAGGGCATTGGGTAGGGGTTGCACTTTAACCAAGCTAGCTTTGGCCCAGTCCAAAGATAAACAAGTGTCTTGGTGTCGAGAGGAAATAGCAGAATTGAAGGGAATGATACAGACTCTGATGGACTAGAAGGTAAATTTTTGGAAATTAATTTATATTCGTAAAATATTAATTTATATTCGTGCTTCGCTGCAGGGTAAAGAAAGTTCGAGAAGGAACTCACCTGATTTGGTAAAAATAATATTTATATTACTCAATAAATGAAATTTATATTTTAATTTTTTAATCCAGTAATTGATTTAATTTTCGGTTGATTAATTGTAGAGCGACGACGAAGTATGTTTGTTGTTGAATTGGGATGGAACCTCTGGAGTTGTTGCCCATGGGAGGCTGTTGTCCATGGACCCAGATGACGTTGTCAATGGCATTCGTCTTGGACCAAATGCTGGGAGCGTTGTTATAGATTCAGTGGATAAAGCAGATACTTATTTATGGAGGCCTACACCTGAAATGGCAGTCTTAGCAGACGCTAAGAATAAGGTAGTTGCTTGGCCATCAGTTTGCATCAAGGCCCCGCTGCGAACACGGCTGAACTGTAGTGCAGCCAGTACGGTAAATTTTTTCATGTTAAGTATATTAGTGTAATATACTGCGAGCTTATTGATGTCTAAAATGCAGCGAGCACACCCCCCATATGAATAGAAATTTAACACATATTCGTTGTTTTTGTATTGCATACTAAAGTCTTGAATTTCACTTCTCATTTTTAGAGTACCAGCATCATCAAAGACACTTGCAAGATTTACGGTTGGACTGAGGGTGAAGGTGTAGTTGCCGAAGGAAGAATCCACGCCACTGATCCAAAATATACTGTTAGTGGTATTCCACTCGGTCCGTCTGTTGTTGTGATTTGGGTGGACAAAGTAGTAAATAAAGATGCTTATTTGTGGCGATCCACATCTGATATGTCGTGCATTGGAGATGCAGTTGGTAGGAAAGTAGCATGGCCAAGATCAAAAGTAGAAGCTGATCAAGAAAAACTAGATGAGAGTCGTGATGATACTGAAAATGTTGTGAATTCTCCCATGAAATCCGCACATATGGTCATGAATAAATCGCAAAATGTAAGTATTAATTTTCAAATTTGAAGAAGTTAACTGTGTATGAAATTTTATTTAATGTGCATGTATACATTGTGCATAATAATCTCTTTTCTTTCAGCCGATTGCAACCATGCAAAAGGATGCCAAATGCCAGTTGATCGATTTGGGTGGAGCAGACATAGTGGCTGAAGGAAGTATTGCATCAACTGATCCGATAACGATGGTCCATTGTCGTCCATTGGGACGTAATGCTGTAAAAGTTTGGATTGAACTAGTGATAGTTCCAGATGCAGAGATATGGAGACCAACATCGGGTCTGACGTGCATGGATGATTGCTTTGGCGTTCCCATAGCTTGGCCAATGGAAAAAATCATTATTAAGTCAAAATGAAAGGTATATAATTTTTTTTATATATACATTAGGAATGCTAGCAGCTAAAGTGCAGATCGATTTTTGGTAAAATGATAAAAGTAGATAAGTAGGGGTGTTATATTCGAATTGTGATTGAATGATTGTGATTGGTGGTTTAGGTTCAGGGGAGGGAAAATAATTGATGGTGAGGAGTTATGTATGGATTGTGGTGGAATGTTAGTGATGCAGTTTTAAGTTCAGGTTTTGTTTTCTCACTCTTTTGTTCTGTTCTTTGTTGACAGGTAGTTCAGGTTTTGAAGACATCAGCAATGACAGGTAGTTCAGGTTTTTATGGTGGTTCAGGTTTTGATCGATACTTTGGTTATTTCAGACGTTTATTTCAGATGTATATGTACGGTTATGACACTTATGGTAGTTTGGTTATAACACTTATGGTAGTTTGGTTGTGTATGTGTACGGGTAGCTTTTTGTCGACACCTATGTATGTGGATGTATGAATGTCTATGTATCTTGTGGATCTTCAATGCGTATACGTATTTTGTAGTTGTTTAATATATTGTGTTCAAAAGTGTATGTGCTTGCGTATTCTGTTATTATATAATTGGATGCTAGATCAGGGGTAAATCTGGAGTAGCAGGTGGAGGGAAACAAACGCTACTGGATATTATTTATTTTGGTAGCGTTAAAATGTCGCTACAAAAGAGTGATTAAAAACTCAAGTACACTTATGCTGGCGTTTATTAAGCGCTACAAAAAATGTATATAACTCCATGAAAAGGTAATGTGGAGGATAAAACCCTTTTGATGGCGTTAAACAGGCGCTACAAAAAATTTAGATAACGCCATAAAAAAGTATCATGGAGGAGAAAACCTTTTCGGTGGTGGTAAATAGGCGCTACAAAAAAGGAATTCTATGGCGTTATAAAAACGCTATCAAAAAAACAAATTTGGTGGCGTTTAAAAAAGTGCAACTAATACTCGGGATTTTTAGTGGCATGTTTTCTCGTAACGATTATCGGGACACCACTAAAAATACGTAGTGGCGGTTTTTGGGCGCTATAAAAAATCAGTTTTCTTGTAGTGTGTAATTCAAATTGATGAAATGAAAATGTTTTTTAGCTGCTCTTTTACATATGTTGTGCAAAATCATACTGAACTCACATTGTCGCTAGAAAATAATTTCGGTAATGACTGCAGTATCGTCGGCGTCTATTTCGGGTCTCAGAGTAGGGGATGCTACACTTCTCATGTCTAATATAAGTGTATCCCAACCTTAAACATAAACATATGTGTTCATTTCAAATAACATTTAATCACATATGTTTGAGTAATTCAAAATAATAAATTTAAACTTGTTATTTTCTTCTTAAGTATAAACCATCTTATATTGTTTATTATAAGAATACATTTTCTCTATCATCTTAAAATATTACATATTTTTTTCAAATCCATAATATACTTCAAAAATCCTTTATTTTCAACATATTACTTCAAGTAGTTCAAACATCATTATTTAATCCAAAACTAATATTTTCCACCGAATTTCCTTCAAAATAATATTATTATCATTTTACATCAAAACAATAATATTTTTTAAATCGTTTTGTTTTTCATAACCACTTTATTATTGTATATTATTCAAACAATAACAAAATTCAACATTAAACCCCAACAAACCTTTTTTATTTCTATTTTTATCAAGTAGTAATGATTTATCCAAAAATAATCGTGGAAAATGTTTCTTTATTATTATTATTATTCCCAAAATACCTCTTATTTTTAGTATTTAAATAATAATATATTCCCATAAACTCCATTTAATAGTCTTATTATTATTTGCTCAAAATTTAAGTAGTCTTCCAAAAAACATATTACTATTTATTTAAATTTCACCATATTATATAAATAATAGTAAATTCATGATTTAAATTAGATTCTTCATTGCATTATAGAAATTTATTTTTTCTAAAATTATTAAATAATGCCCTCGTTAATTTTAAGTACAAATCACTAAGTCAAAAATACATAAAGTTAACTTCTAACAAGTATGTAACACATCCACATATTGACCATCCTAGCTAGTTTATCATAATTAATTCAAACTTTATAGGTTGTTTAATTTTTTTCTTGCTCCAATAAAATTCAGTCAATAATATCAATAACTTTTCAATTTGTTTTTTAATCATTAGTCTGAATTCTTATTACACACAAAACTAGTAAGGTTTGAAAATCATAAAATTCTCTATTAATATTAATAAAAATTTAATAAAATCACAATGCATTATCTTCAAATAAAATTCTTTAAATTCCACTTAAATAATTTTCAAAAAGTTTTACTTTGGATATTTCATGTTAAGTCATTTCATAAGAAGTCATAATGCACATTTATTTTGATTTAATCACTTCATATCTATTTATGTTTTCTTAATTAAACAATCATCATTATTTCAATTTTCATATCTAAATATTTTATCAGCAATTATTAAAAATATCAGCACCTAAAAACATTTATTTCAAAACTCAACTCTTTACAATTTAACCAATTCAGTATTAATTACTCAAAATTAATTTCATAATAACTTTGGTTATTTCCTGAGATACTTATACTTTATTTTTAAAACATTATTTCATATATTTTAAATCCATTTTTCAACATATATAAGTTATATACATCATTTTATTTAATAATTAGCCAATTTTCGTTAAACAATACTTAATATATATAAAAAATTAATTTGTTTTTGGCTTCTAACTATATTCATGTCGAATTCTGGAATAATTTACTAAATTTAAGTACTTAATCAATAAGTACTTTTTAAGAGTTTCTATCAAAAAGACTTTAATGTCCATTTGAAAATACATACATATTAAAATGAGGAAATTCAACAACTTTAAACAATAATTTTTGAATCCTCTTTTTAACCTCTCAATTTAAACTCTATCCAAGGTGGTTCAATATAACATAGAGAAATACACATGTAAATCATATTTTTTAAATACACATGTATAAGTGCAATAATGTGTCTTACACTAAGCAACAATAAAACCTTTGAAATATTATTGGAAATTTACTTCTTATGAAAATTTCCCATATTTGAACCTCAAATATGGGTTATCATTTCAATTCAGTTAACAAACTTCAACTTCTATATCTTTCATTAAAATCTCAGATATTATTATTTCCAACGTTTTAGGGAAAATATTTAAATTAATTTCAAGTATTTCTAACTTTAAAAATGTTTTAATTATATATGTTTTTTCTTTCGAAAATGAACCCCCTTGGAATTTTAGTTCTAATAGAATTTTAGTAGGTACCACTCTTAGTCAACTTTCTTTACTTTATGGTAGATTGAATCTATATAATATTGATAATGAAAATGATTATATTAGCTGGGAATGAGATAAGAGTAAGAAATTAACTTCTAATTCTTTTTATAAATTTCTTAATTTCTTAGGTGTAGCTAATAACATTTTTAAATTTATTTGGAAAACAGATGCTCCTCCTAAATATAAAATTCATATGTGGTTAATCATGCATGGAAAACTAAATAATATAGAACTTTTAGAAAGAAAAAAATATGTAAATTGATAATAAATGTTATTCTTGTAATCTGCATTTTGAAGATATTAAATATGTATACTATGATTGCATGGATACTTACTACATTCTGAAAAGTACTCTCAAAATCTTTAACTTTAGTCTTACAACTTAAATTACTTGTGACTTCTATTGGAATAATTTTAGATTTAAGTTTAAAATGAAAAATAGATTTTTACTTGATGCTCTATTCATTATGATTTGTTGGTATATTTGGTTTGAGAGAAATTAGAGAATTTTTAATAATAATAATAGTCATTTTAATAAATCGATTTTTATAATATCTTCGTTTTGTTTTAATTGGATCTCAAATCCTAAATATAAATTTGATAAAAATAATCATTTTAAAGAAAATTTAATAAGGTCAGTATTAATATTAAGTTATTGAAACATAAAAACAATGTTATTGATATTAATGATTATAGCATTACATTTTTTCAGACTTAAATAATGATTTCACTGATTATCATAATATCATTTTGATTAAAAGTGCATAAAGATAAGTTTTAATTTGTTTTAGTTTTAGTTTGTTTTAGTTTATAGTTTTTTAACTTCTTTTGATTATGGATTCTTTTTTACTTTATTTTCTAATTTTTACGGTTTATTGTCATATTATCTTAGCTTTGGTATCTTTACATTTATTTCATTAATACATACATACATATATATAATTTATTTATATACATATATGTGTATTATTCGTATAATTTCCCATAGTTCATTCTACAGTTACAGGTATTGGACAGAAACGGTGTTAGATTCTTTTATGCAGGTTCATAGGATTCCTGAAGGCATGATTGCTGTTTGTAGTGAGGAGCTCTTCTCAGTTCTTCTACATCTTCAGTGTGGCATTCTACTTTTGGATGATTCACATTTCAGCCATGCGCTCTATCCAGTTCCTCTGAGTCTACAGAGTGGCATTTTTCATTCCAGATCATTCTTATTTCCAGTTCTTCGAGTCTGCAGCATGGAGTTTCCTTCTCAAACGGAGCTGTGTTCTAGTATCATATGCGTTGAGTTGCTTCATAGTTTTTTAGGTACTTCGAACACCTCAATACCGGACAGTGGCCATAACGGAACTCGATATTAGGTTGTAATGGGTGGTGGCCTTACCGGGACTCATTCTAGGGGTACCTGAGTTCTTTTCTTTGTTATTTGTACTATGATTAGCTACTTGCCAGGCATGTTGGAAGCACCTTGTCCTCTGTGATGTATACATATTTACATGTGTGCTCTTCTCTATCTACAGAATTACACATTTTTCTCAAAAAAATTAATTTCAATTAATTTCAGTTAATTTAATTACTTTAATTAGAGTAGAGAATAACTTACATAAGCCCAACTAGGTCTAACATTTAAAAAATGCTTAGAATTCCTTTATTATGCCTCATCAACATCACACTATATTTTATGGACTTAAGGATACTGCTGTCTTTTTATTCATCCATAATCCCACAATTACTCCACTATTACTTGGCATATAAACCCACTTTTAGCAATTCTTTATAGATTAAATTACATCAAATGTGATGAATTTATCTTCCACCCAAAAGTATTTAGACTCAACATTTATTTAACTCGTACTTGTGTACTTCTATAAGGGCTAAGCCAACAACTACCTGTACGAGTCAAAATATATGAGGTATGGCATAAAAATAATATTATATATATAACAAAAATTGCACATACGCTCTCTCATATGTCATAATTTAGTAGGAATCACCTAACCTGACTTTGATACCAAATAAAACAACTCAACATCTACGATAACTCGATTCATGCATAAAGTGATGCGGAACCGCTGACCGTGGAAACGACATTTTGAGGCAAAATATATAAAATATATCATAGAGCTATCTACAATATTCTACACTTTTTGAAATTTACAACATAAGGAATAAAATATGATAGTAACCAATAATACAATAGTCCCAAATGAACAAAATAGTACAGTATGAAATATACTTCACCTACAACATTTCTCTATACTAGTAACAAAAAAAACCTAATATCTATGAATATCTGAAATAAAATAGTAGACATCTAACAGAAAAATAAATTCACATCTCTATTGTACCATCACACCTTCAAGCCACTAGTAGTCCTTTCTATCGACCTATCAGAGTATAACTAAAAAGAAGAAAATAATAGAAGGGTCAGACATACGTCTGGTAAGTGAAATGCATCATATAAGTATACAATATTAATGAGTTAGTAAAACAACATTGTGCTTGAAAATCGTACTTTAACATGTGTTACTACACCCATCGAGCAGTATGAACACAATATAACAGTATAGTGACATCATATGCTAAGGTCTCAATTAAATATGATCCATATCTAATCATATGCACTAGATCGAGCCTGAATCCCCAAGTCGCATGTCGAAAACATATGCGACTTGCTATTGAAGATCTACACCTCTCTACCCGCTATCACCAAAGTGGATGTGACTTACTATTGAATACCTACACGTCACAGCCCGCTATCACAAAATCCTATGTATACAATTGATCTCAAAGTCACAGCTTGTCTAACGCCAACTGCGATAGTATTAGGCTTAAAGTCCCAACCCACAATCATTTTCCAAACCAAATCACCTAATGCCTACCATATACTACACGATTGAGCTTAAAGTCACAACTTATGTGGCCCGTACGATGCATTGCTGTGGAATACACACATGACTATTGAGTCCAAGTCCATGCTAGAATTTGCCTAGCAGTTTGCGAAATAATTGGGATCAAACTAAAAACTCATCATCGCCTCACTTTTTACAAAGTTACTAGATCAAGCCCAACCTGTAAGCACAAAATCATAGAATGAACTTGTCCAAATAAGATAATTTTCTAAATTATCTCAAAACACACTATCTTGATCCAACAAGCCATGCGTACAATAGTGTCCGCGAGATTTATGAGAGTTTAAAGATAAGTTATTTATTATGACTATATACTATTATTACTATTACTATAATTATTTTAACTTCCATGTTCGCTACAGTAAGCTCATCTTCACGCTGCCAAACCCAACTCTTTCTACGTTCAAGTTAGCACCATCGCTGCCCAGGAGCTTCATTCTTCGATCAAACGTTATCAATGGCATGACCCTGCCGTGCAAAATTCGAAGATACTAGTCAGCTCACCTCTAGCCATCCACATAGCACTTCCCGCTGCCCAAGTTTGAGCACAAAATTTGGTGAATTTCGATGCTTTTTTACCGTAACGACCGCCCTACACCTTCGGTACCTAATATACCAATATAACGCGCTATAGGTACCCAACTAATGCATGGCTATCGAAAAGGGTGTAAGTAACAAAAATCCAAGGACATAACCAGTAGAACAACTAACAGTGCACAAATAAAATAAAATATAGTACATAGACGTAAACCAGGCAAGATAGTGATATAATCAAATGAACCATAATGAGAACATCATAGTGCAAAAGGTTCATAGATAATATAAAAACCGAAATAGTAGAATTTACACATCCCAAGTCTCCAAAATCAACTCTACAACTATCTCTAAGGTAATATAAGTGCTGGTATAGGTCCATGGTACTTCAAAGTAGAATATAAGTGATAGTAAGCTCCAAATATAGATATATGAAAGTGTAGCCTCCTGCTCTTACTCCGTATAGCTCCATGTGCTATCAAGACCGGTTATTCCTAATCTACTCATTTAAAAGTACTTGGGATAACAAAAGGCAAAGCAAAAAACCTTGGTGTAATGATCCTAATTTTTACTAACAATATTTAGGGCATTTACTCAGATAAATTAAATGAAATAATATAGATGGTTAAGGGATTAAGATTTGTTAATCAATAAGGAGGGCCCTGCCCTAATTAATGCATAAACAAAAGAGAACGAAAAAGAAGAAAGTAGAAGGAATATGATAAGGGAAAAATAGGAATAGTCATCATTCTTGTACCCTAAACCCTTCGTACCTTCACTTCTTACACATGTCAACATTTACAAACAAAACCAAAACACTTATAAGCTCGGCTGGCCACCATTAAGAGAAATCAAAAGGAAGATAAGCTAGGAAACAAGTAGAAGGCTTGAAGGGATAATCAAAGGACAAATCTCAACCTTCTTAACATCAAGTTAAGGTGAATAATTTAATTTACATCTCATTTTTGTTGATAATTTTGGTTTCAAGGTTTAACTTGAATTAATTTTGCAAAGAATATGCCATACTACGTTATTTGAATGGGTGTGTGTGTGTGTGTGTGTGTGTGTGTGTGTGTGTGTATATATATATATATATATATGTATATGTGTGTGTGTATACATATATGTTTGTTGGTGATTTATGATGCTTCATATAGCTTTTATGGTAAGTTTTAGAATAAAAATCCTATTAAACGACATTCAAAGGACTTACGATTGATATATGGTCCAACACATTATTTTAGAAGTGGGTTTCAAGTTTCATAATTTTTGGGTTTAATATGAATTTTCTTTGAAAGAAAATAGATAATACTGGGTTTAAATTAATTATGGAAATTATATATTGATTTTGGTTAGAAATTTAAATACGTTAGAAAATATAATCAAAGTGAATTATGATAATTTTTGGGGAATTTTCCTATGTGTTTTACCATGATGATAAAATTATTTAAGCTAAGGGATTTAAATGTTTTATATGCTTTACCAAGATGAAGGGTTTATTTGTTAAATGTTCTTAATTGATAATTTCTGAATTTAACATCATTTTTAGAAAATGATTTTGACAAAATGAATTGACAACCAGTTGCATGTTGACAAATAAGGCAAGTAGGTGAATTTTTTTCCTTTAAAGGCTAAAAATCGGTTTTACTTTAGATATACAGCTTCGCCATTTCAAATTTGGTTCTTTTGACACCATATCTCCATTAGAGAAACTATATGAAACCAATGCATATGTTATCAAACAATTGATACGTACTGAATTGGATTTGATCTAGTGCTTTCGACACCAAACCTCCACTTGAAAACCTATTCACCACCTCCAACTAATGCTTTCGACACCATATGTCGCTCTTGGCGTAATTTGTAATAATTATATTTGATCAAAACTTGGGATTTGCTTTAGGATTATGCAACTGAATATGAAATATGGATTTGAAATGTACTCAGTAAAGTTGTTTTTGAAATCTATGATTTTATTTCATATTCACGTGCTTCTGATATTATGGATACCATTAACATTACCATATTTTATCATCGGAAGTTAATAGTATAGATGACTGCAGTATCTGTAGTGCTTAGCTTCGGCCTCAAAATAGGCGATGTTACAACTTGGTATCAGAGCATAGGATTATGAAAACTGGGAAGAAATTTCAAACTTAAAATGATTTTGAAAATATAATACTAAGGAATCGGAGAAAAGATTGGTGTATAGGATAACACTATAGTAACGTACTTGTATTTATTATATATAAGTATACGCTTTATCTCTATTCTTCCATCTCTCTTAGGCTATTCTTATGTGTCTTACAAGGGTCGAATGCACATTTTAAGGACATAAGATATGGATGCTAGGAGTGGAAGAGTTAACATTGTTGGAGGAAGCACCACAACCAATGGGAATGTCAAACTAAACATTAGAAGGAATCTTGATCAGCACAAGCTGCTAATGTGGGTGCAGGAGTGCCGCAAGCTGATATAGGAGCTATGTATCAATTCTCCGTTAATATGATGCAGGTTGGAGCTACTTGCGGGTTTAGTTGGAGGAAATCAGGAATCTCCAGTGGTTAGTAACTATGCAATACTAAGAAGAGATTATGCTAAGCTTGGAGGAAAGCCGTTTATCGGGACTGAGGATGTAATTGAAGCGGAGAATTGGTTACTTCATTACCAATGGATCTATGCTGATTTAAGGCTTAATGATGAGCAAAAAAGGTGGCTTGCTTCTAGACAGTTCCAAGGAGCAACATTGCATTGGTGGAACAGTGTCACTATGGGACTTAAGAAAGAAACCATGACTTAGGCGGAATTCGAAGGAGGTTTGAGGAAATATTCATGTCCGAGATTTCTATATCAATTATGCTTAGAAAATTTATGGAGTTGGAGCCGGGAGACATGACATGACAGTGCTTGAGTATGCAACTAGATTCGAGGGGCTATCAAGATACAGATATGTTACGGTTGATATAGTTATCAAAAGGAATGAGAAGTTCATTAGTAGACTGAAACCTGAATTTGCTAAAGCCACTTTGCAATATATTAGGGTTATGTGTGATGTAGTTGTTGAGATGGCTTTGAGGAAGGAGGAGATGCTTGCTTTTATGATGGTAACAAAGCAGGAGAAGCTCAAAGTGGGTGGAACCAGAGGAGAAAGTTTTTCCATAAGAAGGGTACTCGGAAAGGAGGAGCAGCTAAAAAAAAGAAGGCCGATGTAGTTTGCTATAAGTGTGACAAGAAGGGATACTATGCTCACGAGTGTCAGATAGGCAAAGGGAAGAAAGCCGTCGACAAGAAAGAAGAAGGTGCTTTAACTGTGATCAGAATGGACATTATGAGAACGAGTGCAAGGAACCAGCCAAGGATGGAAAAGACAAGATGTTTGCATTGGAACCAGCTATCTCAAGACCAACAGCTAAGAAGAAAGGAAAAGCTGTGTTGGGAGGTACACATTTGAGTCATGGTGTATTAGTAAGAGTACTATTTGATATTGGTGCATTGTACTATTTTATATCTCATTTTTTGGTAGATAAGCATAGCCTAGAAACCTCGTATCTAATTACTTCCTTAAAGGTGCGAATCCAATAGAAGGGATGCGACTCTTAGGATGAGATGTGATCACTTTAAGTTTGAATTGTTAGGTTATATAATTTCTTGCATATATTTGATTTCATGGGGTTTGGAATTATTTTGGGTATGGATTGGTTAAGTAAATACGATGTTAGGATATTCTTTCATGATAGGAAAATATCACTTAGACACCCTAGTTGTAGTGATTGTTTTATATACTCCATAGAAAACCCTAGTTTTAAGGTAAATTCTTTGTTGGGTGTTATGGAAGAAGAAGACGAGTTGAACCGAGTTTTCGCTGTTAGATAATTCACAGACGTCTTTGAGCCCGTAGTAGGACTACCGACAAAATGAGTCATTGAGTTTAGGATATATTTATCACCAGGAGCAAAACCGGTGAGTAGACCGCCAAATAGGATGATATCTATCGAGATGAAGGAGCTAAAGGTGCAGTTGGTGGATTCAAAAAGTAAGAATTTTATCAGACCAAGTAGTTTACCTTGGGGAGTAGCCATAGTGTTTGCAAAGAAACCAAATGGATTGTTAAGACTGTGTATCAATTATCGTAAGCTGAATGAGAAGACGATAGAGAATCGATATCTGTTACCTAGAATTGACGATTTGTTCGACCAGTTGAGTTGGGCCAAAGTATTTTCCTAGTTTGATTTGGCAACAAGATTCTATCAACTTAGAGTAGTAGAGGATAGTATTCCTTTAATGAGGTTTAGAATAAGATATATCATATGAATGGTTAGTAATGTCGTTCGAACTAACAATGCACCAGGATTTTTCCATAGACCCGATGAATAGAATCTTCTGCGGTCATCTGGACAAATTCGTGTTAGTGTTCATAGATGGCATTTTGATATACTCTAATGATGAAAGAGAGCATGAAGTTCATCTTAAGGTGGTGCTTAAGATGTTGAGGTAGCATCAAATGAAAATGAAATTTTCAAAGTGCCATTTCTAGAAGAAGGTAGTAAAATTTCTTGTTCATGTAGTCTCAAATAGATTCGCCTAAGATCGAGATGGTGAATAATTAGAAGAGACCCAAGACAGTGACCGAGATAAAGAGTTTTCTTGGATTAGTTGGTTATTATCAGAGATTCATTGAGGATTTTTCACAGATAGCGGCACCGATGACTAAGCTAACTTAGAAAGATATGAAGTATGTCTGGATTGACAGGTGTGAGGAGGCATTTCAAAAATTAAAACACTTATTGACTAATGCACCTGTATTAGTTGTTCCAGAGGGGAATCAGGACTTAGTGGTGTAGACAGATGCATGTGGAACATGGTTAGGAGTTGTGTTAATGCAAAAAATGTAAAGTGATTACCTATGCTTTTCGATAGCTCAGACCGAGCTAGATATCCAAATCATGATTTGGAATTGCTTGTGGTATTTTCACATTGAAGGTATGGAGATTTACCTTTTGGGAGATAGATTCGAGTTGTATACGTATCATAAGTCACTGAGGTATTTATTCTTTCAAAAGGAGTTGAATATGATACAATAGAGGTGGTTAGAGTTTTTAGGCGCTTATGACTTTGGAATTGAGTACATACCGGAAAAGGAAATAAGGTTGCAGATGCACTTAGCAGGAAACATCAGAATGCAGTATTGGTAATGATATATGAGTGGAAATATTTAGAAGCATCGACTACATGTAGAATATAGTGGAGATCTGAAGCTAGTTCTAGCAAGGAAACTGCTACGCTGTCATATTTAGAAGTTCGACCGGTGATGATCGAAAGGATTGCTTCCAAGCAAGGGGAGGATCCATTATTAGCTGAGAGGATCTGAAAACTAAGGAATGGAATGAAGAGTGATGACTTGAAAGATTTTAATATTGACCAGAATGGGGTTGAGGAAGAAAGGAAGACTATGTGTTTCGAATGTGGGAAACATTAGGAAGAAAGTTCTTGGAGAATGATATCGTTCAAAGTTAACCATTCATCTTGGAGGAACTAAGATGTATAAGATATGAAAAGGAGTTTCTTCCAAGAGGGTATAAAGAAAGATGTAGGCTTATAGGTGAAGCAGTGTTTGAATTGTCAACAGGTAAAAGATGAACATCAAAAATCAAGCGGGTTACTTCAGCTCATGGATGTTCTAGTTTGGAAATGAGATTCTATCTCAATGGATTTTATAGACGGGTTGCTAAATTCGAATCGAGGAAATGAAAGTATACGATCATAGTGGACAGGTTGACCAAGAGTGCCCATTTAATTCCAGTTAAGTCAACTAGGACGACACATGTTCTGACTAAATTATCCTTGAAGAATATAGCTAGACTACATGGAATTCCTAGTTGTATAGTAAGTGATAGAGATTTCTTATCTACTAGCAAGTTCTAGAAGAGTCTACAGGAGCATTTAGGTACTAAGCTCAAGATAAGTACTGCTTACCATCCACAAATAGATAGGAAAACGAAAAGAGTTAACAAAGTCATGGAGGATTTGTTAAGAGCTTGTTTGTAGACTTTGGAGGATCATGGGAAGAACGCCTACACTTAGTCGAGTTTTCGCATAACAATAATTATCAGACTAGTATAGGGATGATACTGTTTGAATCTTTGTATGGAAGGCCATGAAAATTTCCTGTTTGTTGGTTAGAGATCGGGGATAGGTTAGTTCTTGTCCTGATTTGATTAGAGAAGCTGCAGAAATGATTGAGTTAATTCGAGCTAGAATGAAGGAAGCTCAGTCAACGTAGAAGAGTTATGCTGATAGAACATGGAAAGACTTAGAGTTCTCAGTCGGAGATCATGTTTTCTTCAAGATACCATCAATGAAAGATGTAATCCCATTTGAAAAATCAGGAAAACTGGGACCGAGATTCGTTGGACCATTTCCTATATAGAAAGGATTGGAAACTCATGTATAGAGTAGAGTTACCAAATAATTTGGTAGAAGTCCATAATGTTTTTCATATTTCTCATCTAAGAAAGTGTACTCGAGATCCAGAAACTACTATTGCACCAACTGTGTTAGATAATTTAGTAGTGGAACCAGATATGACTATAGTTAGAAAACCAGTTTGTATAGTTGCAAGGGATGAGAAGAAACTAAGAAACAAGACAGTAAGATTAGTCAAAGTCTAGTGGAGTAACGACGAAAGAGAATGTACTTAGAAAACTAAGAGCAGGATTAGAGATACTTATCCTGACTTGTTTCATGGTACGATTTACCTTTATATTTGATTGATGTGTATCTAATCGTAATTTCGAAGATGAAATTCTTTAAGGAGGGGAGTTTGTAATGGCCCTAATTTTGACTAACATATTTAAGGCATTTAATTGGATAAATTGAATGAAATAATGTAGACGGTTAACGGATTGAGATTTGTTAATCAATAAAGAGGGCCTAGCCTTAATTAATGTATAAACAAAAGAGAATTAAAAAAGAAGTAGGAGGAATATGATAAGGGCAAAATAGGAATAGTTTTCATTCTTGTATCCTAAATCCTTCTTACCTTCATTTCTTACGCATGTCAACATTTACAAATAAAACCAAAACACTTGTAAGCTCAGTCGGCCCCCATTAAGAGAAATCAAAAGGAAGATAAGCTAGGAAACAAGTAGAAGGCTTGAAGGGATAATCAAAGGACAAATCTCAACCTTCTTAACATCAAGCTAAGATGAATAATTTGATTTACATCTCACTTTTTTTGATAACTTCGGTTTCCATGTTTAACATGAATTAATTTTGCAAATAATATGCCATGTTACGTTGTTTGAATGGATACATATGTTTGTTGGTGATTTAATGTTTCATATAGATTTTATGGTAAGTTTTAGATTAGAAAACCTATTAAACGACATCCAAATGGCTTGCGTTTTTGATATATGGTCGAAAATGTTATTTTAGAAGTTGGTTTCAAGTTTCACAATTTTCAAAGAAGTTATGGGTTTATTATGAATTTTCTATGAAATAAAATAGCTAATATTGGGTTTAAATTAATTACGAAAATTATATATTTATTTTGGGTCTGACATTTAAATATGTTAGAAAACATATTAGAAGTGAATTACTGTTATTTTAGGGAATCTTCCTAAGTATTTTACTATGATAATAAAATTATTTAAGCTAAGAGATTTAAATGTTTTATATGCTTTACCAAGGAGAAGGGCTTATTTGTTAAATGTTCTTAATTGATAATTTCTGAATTCGGCAGCACCATTAGAAAGATTTTACAAAAAGAATTGGCAACCAATTACATGTTGACAAATAAGGCAAGTAGGTGAAATGAATTTCCTTTAAAGGCTAAAATCAGTTATGCTTAGATTTACTGCTCCACTACTTCCATCTGGTGCTTTTGACACCATACCTCTACTAGGGAACATATTCGAGACCAATGCACATGGTATGAAAAAACCGATACATAGTGAATTGGGGAAAGGCGGAAGGTATAGTGTCGAAACCTTGCTTTTGAAGGGGTAGAAGCTACTTTTATGAACTTTAAGTCACATCTGTTTTAATGAACCGGATTTTTGACCCTTGAAAATCGACACTAGTACATCCACTGTATCACATACCGAACATTCAAGTGTCGAAAATACCAATTTTTTGGGCAAAGAAGATGGTAGAAGAAAGAACAAAACTAAATAACATAGAATCTCACAACGTAGTGAATAATATATAATATAACAATGATCTTTACATAAAGGAAACATCTTTATTCATATACAACATCCGAGTGCACTAGACTTATCCTAAATTTTGACAGTTACAAAAACCTATCCTTACATTGACAAACATATAGACTTTATAATACCGAGGAATAAAAATATACGTGAATATGTCTCGACCATCCAGCTCCTCTCCAGCTCCAAATTGTCTAGCTAAACCTAGGAAAACATGCTCGGTCTAACCTGAGCGTTAAATAGAATAACGCCCGAGTCAGTGTGGTAAACTAGCGTGAGTAAAACCCGATAACATGTAACAACCAAACTGATTTCCACATTTGAAAACCTTTCAAACAAAGGGTATCTCGTAAGACCACGCCGAAAATAAAAACGGACATGTTTTTACCTTACGATAACCAAAACATTTTATATCAAAATCTAGTGATATTATCATAGTGTCTAGGTATAAAGTAAATAGATAAAATAGCTGAAATGCTTGCATCTCACATTCCAACATACCATGCACTACAATCGAAAATGTAAGGCACGTATTGAAGATTGGGTTCCAACTAATGACTGGGCTACTGGGGTATCGCCCACCATAGTACACCTCTAGAAAAATGCACCGAGGTTGTACCTAATGGCCCCTGCCAACACAGGACTATCCTATCCCTTACTGGATAGTACTGAATATATCATCACTCTGGTTGCTTTGCAACCTTTGACCGAGTACTCCCATGTACAGTGATTCATTGATGATTGTGTATATATCTAGAAGGGTGATGATATACCCTATGGGTGCAACCCACATAGCCGTACTGCATATCCCCAGTTTTAGCCATTCCCTATTGGTGAGGTTTGAGGCTACGTTTTACCTTTTTGAATAGAAATCCATCTTAAAATGCTAACAGTGCCCTCCATGCGTCAATGCAATGTCAACATTCATCCATACAAGTTCGTTCTAGGTCTGAACGAAACCGATGGCACTAACTCTGCTACATCCATTTTGGAATCACTCTCAATATTAGTAGTAGAAGCCCTTGCATTTCAAAGAGCACTATCTTCAATCATCATCAATATGTCTTCCACTAGAACGTGCATGTTGGTTCGGAGTGGTTTTCGGATATAGATCCGATCCTGGTCTCTCCGTATCAACAACCAATAATTTCCGATTGACTCATTCTCGGTTCTTTTGGAAGTAAGTTTTCAAGTCCTTATATGGGAACCTAAATTTACATTCATACTTCTTAAGTCAAATTAGATCAAATTTGATAGTCGGTTATTTAGTTATCAAATAACAACGATAAAATATATAGATTTAACTACCCAAAGCAATCACTAAGCCTCAAAATCATTTCATTTATAAATCTCCTTTCCCAAACATTTATCAACATTCATATATCTATCTCTTTTATATAATTATATTCACCAAACATTTATAATATTTCCCATTCCCAAATCTCTAAAAGAATTTAACCACATTATTTAAATTAGAGAGAATGATAACTCCAATCACTATTCCTTCAGTGTTAAATATGGAACGGATGTTTCATACCATCATTTTTTAAAAGGTCAACCTTAAGAACCCCAAACCTTGAATTCCTGTTGTATTTATTTTCAATAAATTATTTTATAAATTTCTTTATCCATGAAATCCTCTTTGTTTTAACCCAACCCTTTACAAAACATTTATCGACCTCCATACCCATTTATGAGACTCTTTATAAATATTCAAACTCTGTCATATAAACTTCTTTACGAACTTTCAAACCTTGTATAAAACTTCCCTTCATAGACATCCAAACCCATTTATGAAGTCTTTTTATAAACGTTCAAAACTATTTCTAAAACTCCTTTTATGAATACCCCAAAATTAATCATAAACTTCTTTATATAATATTCAAAACAATTGTCAAATCATTCTTCAAATAACTTGTTCAAAATATAATAACCTTGAAGTCCATTTTAAAAGAAAATGAAATATTAACTTTTCAAAACCAAACATAGGCTTAATGACAACAATGGATCATTCAATTTGGGTTTACTTATCCAAGTTATACATGGGTATTTCCTAACATCAGATATGTAAAGGATTCATATATAACATATAATCAATCATAGGTAGATTTCCAAACAAATATATATACATCCATTATCGGTGAAAAATGTACATATATAAGCATATTCTATATGCTTAAGTTACCATGACCCGCTTATTGAAATTAACTTCATTGTATCTATCACGTTATTGGTATGCAAAATTTATGCTAAACACAAGTCACTTAATTCCCATAAAATGTGTCAACGTTTTATAATCACTACTTTAATTTATTTGTCTACTTAATGGTCCAGACAAGCGATCCTTTGAATTAGAATCAATTAACCTTAAAAAGAAAATTGGTTTAAATCATAACCAATTAAGTTTAAAAATATTTTAAAAAGATTACAGTATATTCAATTAGCTTAAACTCTAATTATATCTTAATTAAATCAAGATTAATTCATAATTAAACTTTAATTAACTTAATGAATTGGTTAAGTCCTAATTAGCTTCCTAATGTATCTTAATTAAGGTTTAAACAATTCATTATTACATAAACCCTAATTAATTAAAAATTAATTAAATAATCGCTTAATTAAATAATAATTAATTAACCTACTTAACTTAATTAAATATTAATTAACCTTTATTTATTTCTTATCTTAATTAATCACTAATTAAAATCTTATTAATCAACAATTAGTCATTAACCTTCCTTAAGTGTTACTTAACCTCTAATCACTTACTTAATTACTAATTAAGTGCTAATTACCTTTAATTATTTTATTAAATAAATAAATTATTAAATTCTAAGCTTAATCTCTATTTATGCTACTAATTAAGTTTGGAAAACTTTTGCAAAACAATTCCAAAATGAATCACTTAAAGATGGAAATCGTGAATTTTTGTCGAACTACATCCATAGCGACTATCGTTATGAGCGCAGTTCGCTCTGTCTTATTTTAAGTGAAGTACTTCACTTAAATTCTTGCTCCTACATGTTTTGGAATAATATTTAGAAAGTTTTTGAAACCTTAAGCAAAGATAAAACTTAAAACCATTTCCAAACTTTGAAACTAGAAATCATAGTTTTGATTTCAAATCGAATCTCACGTCCATCACTACACGCAAATTTGTTAACTTTGTTTCAACTCAACATACTTAATTCTTAAATCTCAATCAAACATCCTGTTAGTCCTTGAGATGATGGTTTTGATAACAACAACCTTAGACTAAGATTATAAAATATAAATACTAACATTATAGTTTAGATATATATATATATGTATATGTAGGATTTGACCGTGCAGATACCAAGAATGAAGACTGTACAGTATAAAGATTCAAGACTGAAGATAAAGATGGAAGACTCATGAGTATCAAGATTATTAAGTGCTCAAGATTTCAATAATAGGTAATTTAATTGGGAATTTTGTTAAAACTCCTAGAAAAGCACTGGCATCTTAAAATCTAATTTATTCATGGAAGGGAATCCACTTCGAACCCGTTAAAAGGATGGAATCCTAAGTAGGATGGAACCTACGAAAAATATAGGGGAACATTGTTTTGTATCTGCTAACCTTTATTCAAATGTTTTTACAAAAATTATCTTGTTTTCAAAATGATTTCAAAACTTTCCTTTTTTCAAAAGAATCAAAAACATCTATCCTGGTTTTTAATTTTTTTAGCCTCAAAAATAATCTTTATTTTCAAAATCAAATTATCTTTGGTTTTTAAACCATCTTTTAATTATAATATATTTATTTAACTTTTCTTATTTATACTTAGACTTAAATATAAAATTATAGTAAAATTTTATATATATACCAAAATATTATTCTCTATATTTACTTATGTATTTTAACTATAGTTAAGTATATTTATAAAGTTTAAAATAGTTTTAATATAAGATAGAAGTTATTTTCAAAGAAAAATAAATCACCAAAAATTCCTTTGGCATGTCAACATCCTCAAGTACCCCATGTCGACATGGTAGCGGTTTATTTCAAAATTTTAATTTCAAAGGAAGTGTCTATTCGTCGTATCCTTTCACGAATGGACATGGTTGTTGTTCTACTATAAATAGGGGTGGTTTTGAATGAATTTTTAATCATATTTTTTTGGTTTTCACTTCTCTTCTTCTTCCATAATTCTTTATACACATTCTTACCATTGCTCTGCCGAAATCAACATTGAATCTAACTAGATCATTTCTGGTTTGATTCTCTATCACTATCTCAACAAGATCTCAGTGCTATTCAGAGTTATAGACTTCTTTGTAATCGATTTAGCGACAAAAAGTATGATTGTAGCCTTTGAAATCAATCAAGTGAGAAAAGGTGTGATTGTAGCCTTTGAAATCAATCAAGTGAGAAAAGGTGTAATTGTAGCTTTGGAAATCAATTGGGTGAACTTGTTGCCCCTGAAATCAAGTATCTCTACCCAGAGGATTGTGACTGGAGTGGTGTACCCCGTGGCCTTGAAATCGAGGGTGTAATTGTATAATTGCTTTTGAAAGGAAATCCGTACTTGTATGTGGGACTGGATGTAGGGTAACTCCGAACCAGTATAAAATCCGGTGTGTTCTTTTCTTTATTTCTGCATCTATGTTTGTTTCTATGATCATATCCGTGACTGAATATATCATACATTTGTGTTCAAATTAACAAAAACTCAAAAAGATTTAGTAATTCCTTAAAATACTATCCACCTCCCCTCCAGTGTTAATCCTAGCCTTAAGATCCTTATTCTACATTTTTCACATTTGGTATCAGAGCAAGGTTTTCAAAGTTTCATAATCTGATTTTTGAAAACGTTTTTAAAATGGCTTTGTTTAAAAAATTTGTTAATACTAGTTTTAGAAATATTCAGATCATCATTGTCTCATGAGTCTGCATATAATCAGTATTCAAATTCAAGTTGTCTACTAAGATTGTTTGATGTTCAAGAAACATGCTTTATGGGGTTTGAGGAATCAATCCATAACGGACAGATTGTGCAGATCAAAAAGAATAAATGGATACTTGATAGTGGATGCTCTAGGAACATGAATGGTAATCCGGATATGCTGAATGATATAATATACAAAGACGGAGGACTGGTTAATTTCGGAGACAACTCAAAAGGATATGTGATTGGAATCGGCAAAGTCGGTAACTCTGAAACTCCTATTATTACTAATATTTTGCTAGTTAAGAATCTGAAACATAATCTGCTAAGTATTAGCCAACTTTGAGATAAAGGATATAAAATTAAATTTGAAAAAGATAAATGTCACATTGAAGATAATAATTCAACCATAATATTTGAGGGAATTAGGAAAAAGAATATTTATATTCTTAGTATGAAAGTTTCAATTGATAACCTATGTCTTTTGGAAAATACAAGTGACCCTTGTATTTGGCATAAGAGATTTGGGCATTTGAATTTCAAACTCTTAACTAGACTGTCAAAACATGATCTAGTAAGAGGTCTCCCTAAAATGAATTTTAAAGTAGATGGTCTATGTGATGCATGTCGGTTAGGAAAACTTAGAAAAAGCTCCTTTAAATTAAAAGATATGATTTCAACTTCAAAACCTCTTGAATTACTTCACCTTGATTTATTTTGTCCATCTCAAATTCTGTCACTAAATCATAGTAAATATGTTTTTGTAACTGTAGACGATTATTCAAGATTTACTTGGACAATATTTTTGAAACATAAAAGCGATACTTTTGAATGTTTTAAGAATTTTACAAAAAGTATTCAAAATCAACTTTCTCTAAAAATTATAACCATCCGTAGTGATCACGGTGGTGAATTTGAAAATGAAAAGTTTGAGGAATTCTGCAATAAAAAGGGAATAACTCACAATTTTTCATTTCCAAGAACTCCATAACAAAAAGGAGTAGTAGAACGTAAAAATAGGACGATTCAAGAGTGTGCGAGAACTATGCTTTCAGATAGTTTACCAAAGTATTTTTGGACAGAAGCAGTTGCCACCGCCTGTTATATTTTAAATAGAATTTTAGTTAGACCTTTAACTGATAAGACATCTTATGAACTTCTTCACAGAAAGAAACCTAAGGTATCTTATTTTAGAATTTTTGAAAGTAAATATTTTATTTTAAATACAAAAGATAACTTAGACAAATTTGATCCTAAATCCGACAAAGGTATCTTTATCGGATATTCTAATAGAAATAAAGCGTACAGAGTGTTTAATTTAATAATTAACACCATCGAAGAAACAATGCATGTTTCATTCGATGAAAATCACAAAAATTTTAAAGATAAAAATGATGAAGAGGATCTAATCACTCAAAATCAAGGGTCAACTGAAACTAATAATTAAATTAATCATCCTAATAAAAAGACTAAACTTTTAAAAGATCATCCTATAGAAAATATACTAGGAGATATGCAATCTGTTGTTAAAACTAGAAATCAACTAAGTAAAATGAACAATGTAGCATTTATATCATCTATTGAACCCAAATATCCAAAAGAAGCATCAACCGATGATTCATGGATTTTGGCTATGTAAGAAGAATTAAATCAATTTACTAGAAATGATATTTAGGAACTTGTTCCTAGACCTGAAAATAACACTATAATTGAAGCTAAATGGGTTTATAAAAATAAAATGAATGAACTAGGATAGGTTATTAGAAATAAATCACGGTTAGTCGCTCAAAGCTATTGTCAAGAAGAAGGGATAGATTTTAATGAAACCTTTGCTCTCGTAGCAAGATTAGAAACCATTAGGATTCTACTTGCTTTCGCAAATCATAATAATTTCAAATTATATCAAATGGATGTTAAAAGTGCCTTTTTTAATGGATTTGTAAAAGAGGAAGTATATGTTGAACAACAACCACTTTTTGACAATGAAAAATTACCAAATCATGTTTACAAACTTAAGAAAGCTCTATATGGTCTAAAGCAAGCTCCTAGAGCCTGGTATGATAGACTAAGATCTTACTTATTACAATCAAATTTTGAAATTGGTAAAGTAGATAATACTCTTTTTATTAAAAGAAATAAAAATGATATTCAACTAGTACAAATCTACGTAGATGATATTATTTTTGGATCAACCAATTTTAAAATGAATAAAGAATTTTATGAAATAATGACAAAAGAGTTTGAGATGAGTCATGTGGGTGAATTAATATGATGACTCGTCCCTCTCAACCCTCAAAAATCGACATAAAATATGCTACAGTATAATATGCCGACGATCGGGTGCCGAAAAAGACACATCGTTGAGGAAAAAGAAAGAAGATAGAAGATAGAAGAAAGAAGGAACTAAACAATAACAGAATCTCACAATCGCAGCGGAAAAAATATAATAGTCACTAACAGATCTTTACACAAAATGAAAACTATATCTGTTTTGTACAATATATCATCAGAATATATCTCAAACAAACAACAATTAGCAGCCTGACAATTTCAAACAGTCACAACGGCGGATATAAATATCTACGGATAATACATCTCGGTCTCCAGCTCCTCTCCTGAGCTCCCTAGCATCATATCTTGTACATAATACTCGGTCTGACCCGAGCATTATAATAAAATAACACCCGAGTCGGTCTGGAATACCAGCGTGAGAGAAATACACCCAAATTGATTATTAAAGTTTCAAATCCTTTGAAATCAAAGCATCTCGTAAGACCATCCCACAAATAAACATGTCGGGTTTTTACCTTACGATAGCCAAACTCTTTTTATCACAATCCTCTGATACTATAATAGGGTCTATTTACAAATACTTATTAAAACAGCCGAAATTGCTACATTAATTAAATTCCAGCTACTAGCCACAATCGTGGGTAATACAAACAAAACCGTAAAAGGCACGTTGGGAGAATGGATTTCCAACTAATGACTAGACATTGGGGTACCACCTATCACAGTACGTGGCCTAGATCACCATACCGAGGACCACTCCCGATCCTCTGCAACACAAGACCGGGACTACCCCTTACTGGATAATACCAAGTAAGATCACCCCGTGGTTAGGATCAACAACTGTACCACTAAGCCGAATAAAAGGGACATCTAGACAGGGACGACCTCACCCTAATGGGTGATACCCACTTAGCCTTGCTGCATAACCCCTGATTTTCAGTCATTCCCGATGGATGAGGCTCGAGACTAAGCGTTAACTTTTTAGAACATATCACTTAGAATGCCCATCGTCCACCTAACGATGTTCCGAAAGCATTCATCCATACAAGTCTGTCCCGGGTTCGAAGGCAACCGAAGGCACTACTCCTACTACATCCATTTTGGAAAAATCCTCAGGATTAGTAGTGACTAACCCCTTCACTTCACTGCTCCATCTTCGACTCTGAACTCGTTTTTCCCACGAAAACGTACAAAAAGGATCGAAGTGGTTTTCGAGAAATAAATCCCGATTCCGGTCTCTTCGAAACGATCAATGCATTGGTCAATATTGACAAACATCCATCAAACCATAAATAATCACCCAAATTATTTATCAATCTCAAATTATCTTCGCAAGATATATTTCCATTTTCAACCCCTTGAAAACAATTTCAAACCACACACTCCTTATGGAATAAATTTCCTAATATTGATTTCCATTGAAAACATCCAAGCCAAATACTTTAGATTTATAATAATTTAAATTAAAGCTATTTACATACTTTATTTGAAATATATACATATTGTTTAAATGTTTCAAATAAAACTGCCTTATAAAATATAAACTATTTTCTTCAAAATAAAAGTTAAGTCATACTAAATTTAAGATAAAGTTATGAAATCCTATACAAGTTTTCAAATAAAACTTTAACCAACCTATCTTTACAACAAAACTATTTTATAAAATATAAATATTAATGATATTCTTTTAAAGCCTATACCAATTAACCCCTTTAAAATAATTACTACTATAACTAATTTATTACATATTTACTCTTAAAAAATTTACAACTTAAACAATAATTTCTTAAAACATTCTTCTGAAAACAAATTTACAACTTTGATTTTTTCTTTAAAAAAAATCTGTTTGGAACGTACTTGGCTTTTCAAGGAACTACAATTCTATTTTTATAATAAACCAAAGAATTCTTTTTATAAATTCTACTAGATTTATCTCAATTCAAATTTACGTCTCAATCCCGTAAATTTCTTCCAACACTTCAAAAGTAAAACTCCCTTTTACTTCTAAACACATTTCCCATTGCTTGGAAATCACTTTCAAAGTATATACTTAAATTATTTAAATCAAGTTACTAAATTCTTTATTCAAAACATACTTTTGAAAATCTATAGAAGTTTTCTTGGGTAACTTAAATCAAAAATTTCCTTTTAATATAAAGTTTTATATCAAATACTTATAATAATTTTTCATTCAGAAAACATAATACTAATTTACCTTTAAAAATAATAATTAAATACCATAATTACTTAATTAAATATTTACTTTTCACTTAAAAGTAATTAAAGATAATAATTTTTCTAAAATATCCTAAAAAATATTTTTAAACTTTCTGATTTATACTTTGAAAGCTTCTCTTTTGAAACATACTTCATTTCCCAAGAAAAATACACTTTCCATCCTTTAAAACTAATCTCACTATTATTTTTAAAACAATTTGCACCTTCTTTGAGAAGTTCCCACCGGAAATCCATACTTTCAATATTTATCCCCGATAAATATTCCACTTTATTTATAAACCCAGTTTATAAATTCGCATCCCTCATTTCCCTTTAGTCCCAATTTATGTTATTTTCATTTATAATTCAAAATGCCAGGTTATACTTATTCAATCACAACACATCACAACTTAATTTCCAAATTAATCTATCACAGTATATAAATGAAATACACCATCAATTATGAAAATAATTTCTACATTGTGAGGAATCCAGTTGGATCCCTCCAACCTGTTTCCCTGCATCCACAGATATTAGCACAACCAATAAATATCGATCCAATCTGACAATAATTATCACATTCAACTAATCAACCAATCAAACATTTAAATATTAGCTATTTAAATTAAACGGCATCCAGATGTGAGTGAGATTAACTCACCTTGTTTCGACGAGCGTTTTAAATTTTAAATTAAATCAAACCATTCGACTTACTCTAAAATTTCCACTTGCTCCAATAATCTCTAGACTTGCTGCAGTGCGTAGACCGCGTCGATGCGATTCCGACGCTTCTTGTTTCGTCGAATTTTGATCATGCATGCAAAAGTTATGAATTTTTAATCGTTGAATGTAATTTATATAACAATTTCTTTTTTTATACATAAACAAATCACGACCGCATGATATAAAATCAAGGCCTAAGATTTATCTTCCACACGCAATCGTTCCAGGTGAAAAACGAACCCATGCCGCCCCTTAGGGTTTGCCAACGCGGCCAACATGGCTACTTCTACAACGATCGACGACCACCAAAACGTCGAGCAACACGAACTACACTAATGGCCGGCGACCGCACCTCAGACGCGCCACCATCACCTCACAAACTCCGCTCGAACGGCCTCCCTTCCTTGACGAACTGCTGCTCCTTCGAAGCACGAAAAACGATCCCGACCGTTGGATTAACTCACCTCGGTGAGCTCTCCAACTTTCCATTTGGTGATATTCGACAAAAATCGATGTATAAGGAGAATTTGAGGAAATAGTTTGAAGAAATTACGGCCGTTAAAACATAAGCAAGTGGCGACTCAAAAATACGAGGGTTTCGGCCCAAGGAAAATGTGTATATATATACACACATTAATATAAAAATAATAATATATCACAAATTACTTGACTTTCAAACGAATTCCAATCGAAACGTGCCGACAGGTGATTATAAGGTTTTACCCGCATTCCGAACACGAACGTGTTTCGGAGGCTAATTCGAACATATGCGCGAGTTACGGGAATAAACGATCAATTTTAAATTAAATCGATTAAAATAGTTTCTATGCGTTTTGAGCTGTCATGGTCAAACGATAACTCCGATTGTTACAAAAATTGAAATCCGTTAATAACTAACTATTATGGATCCAATGGAACTGGTTTCGTCGAATTCCGAGACTGTGTCCGGAAAGCTATTTTAACTCGTCGATAAATTCGAGCAATTTTCAAAAATCATCGAAATCACTTAAATTTCATTTTTAAAACTTTACTAACTTAATTATAAATCATATAAAATTTATAATCACATTAGAAATCATTCTGATTCATTTTAAATCAAAATCTGATTATTTACACTATTTAAATATTAAATTCCATTATTAAACTAATATAAAAATTCCAAATTTAACTTATCGACTTTTGATTCCATCCAAAAGTTCAACATCATTATTTAAATCCAAATAAACTTAAAATAAATTTTAGAAACCATTTTCATATCTATTTACCTCCAGATTCACAAATTATCCCAATTCCCAAATATTAAATTATTATTATTCAAATCCAATTGAATTGAATAGCCATATTTGAAATTTAACTAATTTCATAAATCTAATCAAAATCTTTTTGTTTCAAAACCAAATTAAAATTCATATTCAACATTTAAAATGAATTAAATGTTCAAAATCTAACGACCAAAATTCCGGTTTGTTACATTCCTCCCCCCTTATAAAAATTTCGTCCTTGAAATTTGCTAAGGAATGAAAAATGTTACTAAACTCATTTATTTACCCATACTTACTTAGTTAAAAACTTACATTCACCTCACCAAAACCTTTAGCTCAATTCCAAAACCATTTGGTCTATTTTAACTCAAAAGCTTTGTTTACAAAATCATTTCAAAAATCAACTTTTCTAGTTAACCAAAATTTTCAAAATCCCTAAAAAAATTCCAACTCCCAAATTTTTTGACAACGTCTCCTTTGTACGGAGAGCGTTTCACAATATCACAACAGATATAAATATATATACATCGACCCACACGGTCGGAAAACAAAATATACCACTATATATATATATATATATATATATATATATATCATTTTTCGAATTTTATTGCGTTGGCATACCTTTTGATTAGCATTTTAAAAACAAGCGGCTAATTTATATTGTATTTATGCGCGCCAGCTCTATCGATTGCCTTCCTTACCTGTACTTACTCAAACAAGCCATAAGTTTTCAATAATATGAAATTTCAACAACATTTTATTCATTAATCATAGCCAAACATATCAATTACAAAGCCCAATCAACACATTTCCATAATCCTACATGTTAACCATCTTTATACACAATCCACAAGTTTCAACACCATTTCAGTTCCCCTGACAAACCCAAACTTCATTCACTCGAATGATTTACATCCAAGTTTACTATATACAATTCATATTTACTACAATACGATTAACATGTACTTTACTTACTTCAATTTACTTCAATTCAATTCCAAATTAATTTACAATCAAGTCTTTATTTTCAATTTGATACATTTGCATTTCTTTTATGGTTCACTTGCATTTATATACAAATCCACTTAATAAGATTTCAATCCATTCCAATTGATTTAAATACCAATTTCATTTGCTTCTTTAAACCAATTCAATTTTGTTTACAACAAAACGACCCATTTCTATGCAAATTTGATGTTATTCAAACAAATAACAATTATTTAAGTTTATAACAATTTTAAATTAATTCCTGCTCAAACTATATTAATTTTTTCTTCCATTCGGAATTATTCACAACTCAAGCATTCTTGCTTCATCACAATTATTGAATTAATCTCGAATCTTACATTCAATTTTGTTATCCATACAGATTCATTCAAAGCCATTTTATAAGTTTGACAACAACCCTTTCACAATTCTCTTAAGTTATTTCAACTCCAAAATAACTCTATTCCTTCTTACATTAAATTTATTTTCATTTTAATTTGATTCTCATTAAATCAAATTCCAATCTATTACAAATTTTAATTCAATCTGTTTACTTATTCAATCCATTTTAATTTTAATTCACCTTCTCAATTCATTTCTGAATTTATTTTATTAATAACATAACCATTCCAATTATTCCACACCAGAACTGGGATTTTATTTTACCCCTTCAAGTTTTCTGAACAAGCTACAAAAATCCTATTCATCCTATTACTCCCCTTATTTAATTTAGCTTATGCTAAATTCATCTTCATTCAATTCCTTTGAATTTAGTTGAGTGAAAATTTAATTATTCAATATCATTTCAACTAAATTAAACTTTCTTTTCATTTAATCCTTTACCAATTTAATTCAAGTTCAATTGAATTCTATTTCTCTATATATAAGTTCAAAACACACTTACTAACCTAAGTCCATTCATCCTTTATATCTTCTTCACCTTATTTCAATTTACATTTCATTTAGAATTCAATTCTTAAACTTTCCATTCTTTTTATCATAAAATACAACCATTTCTATTTAGATTTTACAATTCATCTCCTATTCATAAGTTTACCAACTTATTTATTTGAAAGCTCATATTGCTCATTTTAATCATTTCCATCTTATAATCACAATTCTAGACTATACATATACACCACTTAATAGCTTAAGGATATAAATTTTCATTACACAATTATAGTCATTTTACATTTCAACTTTATATCCAATTTAATTTAATCCCAATTCCAATTTATTTAACTTATCCTGCGTTAAATTCAAATATATTGTATTCATTACCATTCATTCAAGTTAAACTTATACTTATATAATTCTATTTGGTTATAAATCATTTCAAATTTTAGATTCTTATCAAAATATCCAACCAAACATCCAAATATATATAATAACTTCAGAAAATTATTCCTTTTATATCAAAATATAATTTTGGGTAAAATTATTTCATTTACCCACTTCAAAAAAGAATACTATGTCGGTTTATCTTGTTTAAAAGTTTAGAAACCCCTATCGATACGGTTATACTTCCCGTACTGACCAGAATTCATAAACACTCAACTGATAAGTCAACACAGTATAAACACAGTTTTTATATTCAATAACAAGTACGCTCTCATATCTATTATCACACTCAACTCATTCTAGAGTACTATGGACTCTGTTCAATGAGTAATTTCCCCACCAGAGCCAAGGTTATCGACAACCTAAGCTCTGATACCACATGTGACGACCCGTCCCTCTCGACCCTCGAAAATCGACACAAAATATGCTACAGTATAGTATGCCGACGATCGGGTGCCGGAAAAGATAGATTGTTGGGGAAAAAGAAAGAGGATAGAAGAAAGAAGGAACAAAACAATAACAGAGTCTCATAATCGCAGCGGAACAAAATATAATAGTCACTAACAGATCTTTACACAAAATGAAAACTATATCTGTTTTATATAATATATCATCAGAGTATATCTCAAACAAACAACAATTACCAGCCTGACAATTTCAAACAATCACAACAGCGGATATAAACATCTACAAATAATACGTCTCGGTCTCTAGCTCCTCTCCTGAGCTCCCAAGCATCCTATCCTGTACATAATACTCGGTTTGACCCGAGCATTATAATAAAATAACACCCGAGTCGGTCTGGAATACCAGCATGAGAGAAATACATCCAAATTGATTATTAAAGTTTCAAATCCTTTGAAATCAAAGCATCTCATAAGACCACACCACAAATAAACATGTCGGGCTTTCACCTTACGATAGCCAAAACACTTTTTATCACAATCCTCTGATATTATAATAGGGTCTATTTAGAAATACTTATTAAAATAGCCGAAATTGTTACATTAATTAAATTTCAGCTACTAGCAGCAATCGTGGGTAATACAAACAAAACCGTAAAAGGCGTGTAGGGAGAATGGATTTTCAACTAGTGACTAGGCACTGGGGTACCACCTGTCACAGTACGTGGCCTAGATCACCGTACCGAGAACCACTCTCGATCCCCTGCAACACAAGACCGGGACTACCCCTTACTGGATAATCCCGAGCAAGATCACCCCACGGTTGGGATTAGCAACCGCACCACTAAGCCGAATAAAAGGGACATTTAGACAGGGATGACCTCACCCTAATGGATGCTACCCAATTAGCCTTGCTGCATAACCCTTGATTTTCAGTCATTCTCGGTTGATGAGGCTTGAGGCTAAGCGTTACCTTTTTAGAACATATCACTTAGAATGCCCATCGTCCACCAGACGATGTTCCGTAAGCATTCATCCATACAAGTCCATCCCGGGTTCGAACGGAACCGAAGGCACTACTCCTACTACATCCATTTTGGAAACATCCTCAGGATTAGTAGCGACTAGCCCTTGCACTTCACTGCTTCATCTTCGACTCCGAACTCTTTTTTCCCACGAAAATGTACAAATCGGATCGAAGTGGTTTTCGAGAAATAAATCCCGATCCCGGTCTCTTCGAAACGATCAACGCATTGGCCAACATTGATAATCGGTGATTTAACTGTCAATTAACATTCACAAACATCCATCAAACCATAAATAATCACCCAAATTATTTATTAATCTCAAATTATCTTCGCAAGATATAATTCCATTTTCAACCCCTTGAAAACAGTTTCAAACCACACACTCCTTATGGAATAAATTTCCTAATATTGATTTTCACTGAAAACATCCAAGCCAAATACTTTAGATTTATAATAATTTAAATTAAAGCTATTTATATAATTTATTTGAAATATATACATACTTTTTAAATGTTTCAAATAAAATTGCCTTATAAAATATAAACTATTCTCCTCAAAATAGAAGTTAAGTCATACTAAATTTTAAAATAAAATTATGAAATCCTATACAAGTTTTCAAATAAAAGTTTAACCAAACTATCTTTACAATAAAACTATTTTATAAAATATAAATATTAATGATATTCTTTTAAAGCCGATACCAATTAACCCCTTTAAAATAATTACTACTATAACTAATTTATTACATATCTACTCTTAAAAATTTTACAACTTAAACAATAGTTTCTTAAAACATTCTTTTAAAAACAAATTTAAAACTTTGATTTTTACTTTTAAAAAAATCTGTTTGGAACGTACTTGGCGTTTCAAGGAACTACACTTCTATTTTCAGAATAAACCAAAGAATTCATTTTATAAATTCTACTAGATTTATCTCAATTCAAATTTACGTATCAATCCCGTAAATTTCTTCCAACACTTTAAAAATAAAACTCCCTTTTATTTCTAAACACATTTCCCATTGCCTGGAAATCACTTTCAAAGTATATACTTAAATTATTTAAATTAAGTTACTAAATTCTTTATTCAAAATATACTTTTGAAAATCTATAGAAGTTTTCTTGGGTAACTTAAATCAAAAATTTCCTTTTATTATAAAGTTATTATATCAAATACTTATAATAAATTTTCCTTTAGAAAACATAATACTAATTTACCTTTAAAATAATAATTAAATGCCATAGTTACTTAATTAAATATTTACTTTTCACTTAAAAGTAACTAAAGATGATAATTTTCTAAAATATCCTAAAAACACATACTTTGAAACATACTTCATTTCCCAGGAAAAATACACTTTCCATCCTTTAAAAATAATCTCACTATTATTTTTAAAACAATTTGCACCTTCTTAGAGAAGTTCCCACCGGAAATCTATACTTTCAATATTTATCCCCGATAAATATTCCACTTTATTTATAAACCCAGTTTATAAATTCGCATCCCTCATTTTCCTTTAGTCCCAATTTATGTTATTTTCATTTATATTTCAAAATGCCAGGTTATACTTATTTAATCACAACACAGCACAGCTTAATTTCCAAATTAATCTATCACAGTATATAAATGAAATACATCATCAATTATGAAAATAATTTCTACATTGTGAGGAATCCAGTTGGATCCCTCCAACCTGTTTCCCTGCATCCACAGATATTAGCACAACCAATAAATATCGATCCAATCTGATAATAATTATCACATTTAACTAATCAACCAATCAAACATTTAAATATTAGCTATTTAAATTAAACGGCATCCAGATGTGAGTGAGATTAACTCACCTTGTTTCGACGAGTGTTTTAAATTTTAAATTAAATCGAACCATTCGATTTACTCTAAAATTTCCACTTGCTCCAATCATCTTTGGACTTGCTGCAGCGCGTAGACTGCGTCGTTGCGATTCCGGTGCTTCTTGTTTCGTCGAATTCTGATTATGCATGCAAAAGTTATGAATTTTCAATCGTTGAATGTATTTATATAACAATTTCTTTTTTATATACCTAAAAAAATCACGACCGCATGATACAAAATCAAGGCCGAAGCTTTATCTTCCACACGCAATCGTTCCAGGTGAAAAACGAACTCATGCCGCCCCTTAGGGTTTTCCAACGCGGCCACCACGGCTACTTCTACAACGATCAACGACCACCAAAACGTCGAGCAACACAACCTACACTAATGGCCGGCGACCGCACCTTAGACGCGCCACCATCAACTCACTAACTCCGCTCGAACGGCCTTCCTTCCTTGACGAACTACCACTCTTTCGAAGCACAAAAAACGATCCCAACCGTTGGATTAACTCGCCTCGGTGAGCTCTCCAACTTTCCAGTTGGTGATATTCGACAAAAATCGATGTATAAGGAGAATTTGAGGAAATAGTTTGAAGAAATTACAGCCATTAAAACATAAGCAAGCGGCGGATCAAAAATACTAGGGTTTCGGCCCAAAGAAAACGTGTATATATATACACGTTAATATAAAAATAATAATATATCGCAAATTACTTGACTTTCAAACGAATTCCAATCGAAACGCGCCGACAGGCGATTTTAAGGTTTTGCCCACATTCCGAACACAATGAAATGTTTTTCGGAGGCTAATTTGAATATATGCACGAGTTACGGGAATAAATGATCAATTTTAAATTAAATCGATTAAAATAGTTTCTATGCGTTTTGAGCTGTCACGATCAAATGACAACTCTGATTGCTACGAAAATTGAAATCCGATAATAACTAACTATTACGGATCCAATGGAACTAGTTTCGTCGAATTCCGAGACTATGCCCTAGAAAGCTATTTTAACTCGTCGATAAATTCGAGCGATTTTCAAAATCGTCGAAATCACTTAAAATTTCATTTTTAAAACTTTACTAGCTTAGTTATAAATCATATAAAATTTATAATCATATTAGAAATCATTCTGATGCATTTTAAATCAAAATTTGATTATTTGCATTATTTAAATATTAAATTCCATTATTAAATTAATATAAAAATTCCTAATTTAACTTATCGACTTTTGATTCCATTCAAAAGTCCAACATCATTATTTAAATCCAAATAGACTTAAAATAAATTTTAGAAACCATTTTCATATTTATTTACCTCCAGATTCACAAATTATCCCAATTCCCAAATATTAAATTATTATTATTCAAATCCAATTGAATAGCCATATTTGAAATTTAACTAATTTCATAAATCTAATCAAAATATTTTTGTTTCAAAACAAAACTGAAATTCATATTCAACATTTAAAATGAATTAAATGTTCAGAATCTAACGACCAAAATTCCGGGTTGTTAGAATTAAACTTCTTTCTAGGATTACAAATAAAACAATTAGATACTGCTATCTTTATTAGTCAAGAAAAATATGCTAAAGACCTAATTAGTAAATTTGGTTTGTCTACTGCAAGTAGAAAACCCGCTCCCATGGCAACCGATGAGTACCTAAATAAAGAAGATCTCTCGAAAGATGGAGATCAAAAATTATATAGAGGAATGATTGGATCACTACTCTATATCACTATTAGTAGACCTGATATTATGCATAGTGTTTGTCTCTGTGCAAGACATCAATCCCAACCTAAAGAGACCCACTTATAAGCCGTAAAACGTATCATAAGATATGTTAAACACACCTTTGATTATGGCTTATTTTATCCTAAAAATGATCCATTTGACTTAATATCTTACTGTGATGCTGATTATGCTGGTTGTAAATCAGACCGAAAAAGTACAAGTGGAGCTTGTCGCTTTTTGGGGCATTCTCTGATTTCCTGGTTTAGTAAAAAGCAAAACACGGTTTCTTTATCAACAACCGAAGCAGAGTATATTTCTACTGCTTTATCTTGTTCTGAAGTAATATATATGCAACAAACTTTAAAAGATTTTGGTTTAAATATCTCAAATTCACCAATTTATTGTGACAATACTAGTGCAATAAATTTATCCAAAAATACTATTCATCATACTCGAACTAAACATATTGATATCAAACACCATTTTCTCAGAGATAATATAAGTAAGGAAGTAATTACTCTCGATTATATCAATTTTGAGAATCAAATTGCTGATATTTTAACAAAACCATTAAATGAATCTATATTTACTAAATTAAGAAGAGAATTAGGTATTTGTTCAATAACTGAAATATAAAATATAAATAACAAAGTATAATTAAAAATTAAATCAAAATAAATCAAATAGTAAAAATTTCAAGCACCATGTAGACATCCCCATATACCCATGTCGACATATAATGATTTTTTATTTTTGAAATTTTTTCCACCAAAATTCAAATAAGTGGTTATATATTCTTCTTATTTTTGAATTTTTTATCATTCTTTATGTTTCCTTTCTGTTCTAACTTCTGAAATCAATAAAACTTTGGCCTCCTCTTCCAAATCAAACAAAAATTCAACCATCGTTCCCTTCTTCTTCTTCTGGACATTTTCAACGAACTACGCTTGCAAGAGTAATAGAAATGGAGGATTCTTTGAAGGATGCACTGCAACTAATGAATGAAATTCAAGTAGTGCAACTTAGAATGGCCAAAGAACAAGAACGTCAAGGCAAAATCCTTAGAATTTGCAAAAATTTCTAATGGACAATCATGTTAATCCGATCTTGATTGATGAAGAGTCTTCAGGAGATCAAGTGCAAGAGGACAGCGAAGAAGAAGAAGAAGATTTCATGGAAGAACAGCATGCTGAAGATGACGACAAAGTCGTTTGCGTTGGCGAAGTGTGCTTTGATAAGGATGGAAATCTAATCGAACAACGTGGAAATTTCTGTTTCCACTATCCAAATTGTTCGGTTCATAGATCTTCCATTTTCAAAGACACGCATTAGTTTCTTTTCGTTCTTTCTTATTGTTGTATGTTTTTATCTACGTTCTCTACGCAAATGTACATATAACAATATAATTAATAAATGATTATGTTCTTATATTTTATCACTATTATAAATATTATCTTATAAAGATTTTTAGTTAGGAAAGTTAGTAGCTTAGGACTAAGTTCTGGTTTTAGAATTAAGTGTTGACTAATTATGATAACACTACCATTATAATCAAATGTCAAAGAGTATTAGATTAAGGGGGAATTATATAGTTTCGAGTTAGTTTTTTTTTATGACAAAAGGGGAGAAGTATAAAATAGGATAGGCATAGATTAAGGGGAAAGTATAAAAGGGGAAAGTATAAAATAGGGTAGTTAGGAATAGATTAAGGGGGAGTTATTAGTTTTAGGGAGAGTTATCAGGATAGAAGTATTATTTTATAAACAAAGGTTATCATCATCAAAAAGGGGGAGGTTGTTAGTCCTTGAGATGATGGTTTTGATGACAACCTTAGAATAAGATTATAAAATATAAATACTAGCATTATAATTTAGATATATATGCATATGCAGGATTTAACCATGCAGATACCAAGAATGAAGACTGTACAGTATAGAGATTCAAGACTAAAGATCAAGATTGAAGACTCATGAGTATCAAGATTATCAAGAGCTCAAATATTTCAATATTTGGTAATTCAATTGGGAATTTTGTTAAAACTCCTAGAAAAGCACTGGCATCTTAAAATCCAATTTTTTCGTGGAATGGAATCCACTTCGAGTCCGTTAAAGGGATGGAAACCAAAGTAGGATGAAACCTATGAAAAATCTAGTGGAATATTGTTTTGTATCCGCTAACCTTTATTCAAATGTTTTTACAAAAATTATCTTGTTTTCAAAATGATTTCAAAAGTTTCCTTTTTTCAAAAGAATCAAAAACATCTATCCTAATTTTAAATATTTTTAGCCGAAAAATAATCTTTATTTTCAAAATAAAATTATCTTTGGTTTTTAAACTATCTTTTAATTATAATATATTTATTTAACTTTTATTATTTATACTTAGATTTAAATATAAAATTATAGTAAATTTTTTTATATATATACCAAAATATTATTCTCTATATTTACTTATGTATTTTAACTATAGTTAAGTATATTTATAAAGTTTAAAATAGATTTAATATAAGATAGAAGTTATTTTCAAAGAAAAATAAATCACCAAAAATTCCTTTGGCATGTCGACATCCTCAAGTACCCTATGTCGACATGGTAGCAGTTTATTTCAAAATTTTGAATTTCAAAGGAAGTGTCTATTCGTCATATCCTTTCACGAATGGACATGGCTGTTGTTCTACTATAAATATGGGTGGTTTTGAACGAATTTTTAATCATATTTTTCTGGTTTTCACTTCTCTTCTTCTTCCACAATACTTTGTACATATTCTTACCATTACTCTGTCAAAATCAACATTGAATCTAACTAGATCATTTCTTGTGTGATTCTCTATCACTATCTCAACAAGATCTCGGTGCTATTCAGAGTTATAGACTTCTTTGTAATCAATTTAGCGAGAAAAGGTGTGATTGTAGCCTTTGAAATCAATCAAGTGAAAAAACGTGCCATTATAGCCTTTGAAATCAATCAAGTGAGAAAAGGTGTGATTATAGCCTTGGAAATCAATTGGGTGAACTTGTTGCCCCTGAAATCAAGTATCTCTACCCAGAGGATTGTGAATCTGGAGTGGTGTACCTCGTGGCCTTGAAATCAAGGGTGTAATTGTACAATTGCTTTTGAAAGGAAATCCATACTTGTGTGCGGGGCTGGATGTAGGGTAACTTCGAACAAGTATAAAATCCGGTGTGTTCTTTCTTTTATTGCTTTTACTTTATTTCTGCATCTGTGTTTGTTTCTGTGATCATATCTTTGTCTGAATATTTCATACATTTGTGTTCAAATTAACAAAAACTCAAAAAGATTTAGTAATTCCTTAAAATACTATTCAACCCCCCCTCTAGTGTTAATCCTAGCCTTAAGATCCGTATTTCGCATTTTTCACACATCCATACTCTCATACTCTTAAAATCACAATGAAACACACATATAAACATAACATTACATGCTTACTAACTCAACAGCATCACATTCAAATTCAATACCAAACATAACATCCATCAAATAACCATCAACCAACATAATAACCATTCAATTTTCTCATCATATTATCATCATAATAACCATCATAATAAAGTCAAAAAAAATTCCAAAACAAAATAGTTAAACTCACCGAAAATCTTTGAAACCTGAAATGCCTTAGATGGACCAAAAATCACCCCAAAAATATGCCATCTTTCACTTGACTTTTCGACATAATACTTTCTGATTTTGAAAAGGTAATCAACTGAAAAGTTGTAGAAAATTATTTTCTCTACAATTAAAAAAAGAATCACTCAAATCAAATTTTGTTTGAGGCAAATATGGTCAAAAGAAGGAGAGCTATTTTTGAACTTGAATTTCTGAGTTTAAAAGTACACTGTAAAGAAATGAGATTTTGAAAAATCTAAGCTTGAAATTAGAAAAGTGGGAAAAAGGGAAGTTGAAGCTAATGAAATTTTATATGATTTGAAAAAAGAAAATCTTGATTTTGTCTAAAATAGAGGAAGTTATGGCCGAATAAAGTGGTAGAAAAATGGAGAAGAAAGAATTTAAAAACAAGTTTGCTTCTTTAAAATAAATCTTTTGATTTAAAACAAAACTTAAAACTAACATAAGAAGCCATAAACATGAAGAAAGCTTTTGCGAAATAGAAATGAAGAAGTAAATGAAAATATGGTGAAGTGGATGTGTATTTATAGATGAAAGAAAGTAGGAAAATTACCAAACTAATCGTAGATTAAAATATCCTAGCATGTCATTATTTTGACAAGTCACATCACCACCTTCCTCCACTTATATGTCACATCCACCCCTCTAGTCACATCTTCTATGTTATAATGGAAAATGATGATAAGACTAAGATATGAAAAGAGATAATGGGTATGTACTTTGTATATATAGAAGTGTATATGTATATATATATATTTTTTAAACCATGACTTGTCACACCACTTCCTAACCATATTTAACATAAGATAAAAATAATTAATTATATAACTATACATTTTAGTAGCTCTTTTATATGTATGTGTATAGTGCACAAAGACGAACAACATTCTCGACAACTTTCTGATGTTGAAAAATTAAATTCCGCAAAACGTTCTTCGGTCACATTTTCTTATCTATTTTGGTAAATTAATTTTAAAAACTATTTTACTATCATTATTAAATGATTAAAATAGGTTTATTTGTAAATAAAAGCCCATTTATTTAATATTTAAACTTAACTTGAATTCCCGAAGAAATATATATAATCGATAATATCAACGGTCGATGTCATAAATACATTTTATTTCAGAAAATAAAATAATTATTTATTTCATAATCTTGTTTGAATACATATATTAGTGTATGAATCCAAAGTTTTACATGATCCTTATTGTTTAAAAGTAGTTTTACTGATAAATGATTTCCGGTTGTTTTATCATATTTTACCTAGGACGATATTTACAAATTATCAATATTTTACCTCGGTAATTTGTCCGCAAATATTTTCCCAAACAAAATTACTATTATTATTTACTACTTAAAACATGATTATTTCTTACTTTTAAACCATATCTAAATATTTTTAAAATAAACATAATTTATCCAACCGATAAATTTGCGGATCGTCACATCTGTTAATAAACAATGCTTTCGAAGGGGTTATATTAGCTTTCAAATTAATCAACTTACCTTTGTTTTAGAAAAGAGATTTCATAAGGGTTGCCGCCTTTTGTTTTAAAGAAGCTTTCGAAAGGATAGACGCTTTGAACCTATTCAAAACCTATGCTGCCACATTCATACCTTTCGAACTAGTTAAGGACGTTTTTCTTTATAGCCTTAAAAAAATGTTTCGAAAGGGTGTTCATGCCTTCTTACTTTGAAGTTGCTTTCTTAATGCTTTCGAAAGGGCTACTTTCGAAACCGTCATCTTTCTTTTACCTAGGACCAATGCTTTCAAAAGAAATGCTTTCGCCTATGTTCTTTTACAACCCTTAGTTGTATTAAATGTTAAACCCAAATGGTTTTGAAAGGAATAATTATTAAAGGTTTCGAAGCAATGTTTCCACAATTCATTACTTGAACCCAATGCTTTCGAAATGATTATAATAATTATTTCAAAGGGGAGATCCCTAATGTTTTCAAAAGGCAAACTTTAAATGTTAAATGGAAGGTTTTCAATGCTTTCGAAGGACAAATTTAAATGGTTTTGAAAGAGAATGTCTAAGGTTTTAAGTAAAGCTTTCGAAATACATTCGAAAGATATGTTTTGGTCTTTTAGCCTAGTTTCTCAAGGTTAAAGTAGTTAACTTATTTTGAAAGGGGTACTTCCAATGAATTCGAAAGGAATTGTTTAAGATTTTAAACAAAAGTTTCGAAAGTGTTGTTTTAGCCTAATAGCCTAACGTTTTTTAGTTAAATAGGGTTTTAACTTACTTTGAAGAGACAAATAATCCCCTTGATTAGATTTCATCAACATTGTATTGTGTAAAGTATATATCATGGCATAAGTGTTTTGAGTAAAGCAAGGTATATGATTTCCTTGTTTTATAAAGGTATGGTTTCGAGGGTAAATCATTTTCAAAGACTATTTACAAGGGAATGAAATTTTAACGGGTAGTTAACCTTAAGATAGGAAATGAAACATGAATAGGGTAGTTAACCCTAAGTTTATTACTTACATATTAGAAGACCAGATGTGACAGGTTCACACCATATACTTTTGCTATTAGCGCCTAGCTAAAATAAGTCCAAAATTTTAGTGTGTAGGGCTTTGTCATAGATGAGACTAAAATGAGGTTTCACAAGAAGGTCATATACAGAGTAAAGATAGGTAATTGGTAAGCGTTCCAAATCATTAGGCTTGGTTGACTCTATAAGAAGAAAGCTAAGGGTAGTCAGCCCAGTATTGTGTCTAACAGAAGTTAGATTGTTGATTTTGTCCGGTAGGCCCAAGTCAGCCAATGGTTAATAGTTAGCCTAATAAAACTATAGTGTGGGCAGATGGTCCACTGATTTCTTTATTTTTATGCATATATGTATTTGTTATTATTGTTTTAATCAGTTTGATTACATGATTCTGATTTGCAAAAGTTATGGTTTTAAAAGGATATTAGTGCGGAGAAACTCATTTCGCTAAGCGGCTTGGTCTCACTTAATATCAGTAAATCGAGATGTAATAATATTAAGCACACCAGGCTTTATGTTTGACTCGAAGTTTATGTTTTCCCCCTTAAACTCTTGGGTGCTCAAAATCTGATTTGAGTAGATTGAGAGTTAAGGTTTTTCAGGTTTAGTAGGTTGGATGAAGAAGCTTTCGAAGATGTACAGGAGGCAAAGTTAGCTAAGTAGGAGCTATTTAATTTTATTTCCATTGTGATGTATTTATGACTGATATGTCTATCTTCATATGTCGCCATTGACGTAATTTGTAATAATTATATTTGATCAAAACCTAGGATTCGTTTTGGAATTACATAACTGAATATGAAATATGGATTTGAAATGTAATCAGAAAAGTTGTTTTTGAAATCTATGATTTTATTTCATATTCACGTGCTTCTGATATTATGAGTACCATTGACATTACTGTGTTTTGTCACTGTAAGTTAATACTATGGATGATGCAACATTTGTTGCGCTTAGCTTCGGGCCTCAAGATAGGGATGTTACACTTGGGTTCGACAACAGTCTGACGTGAGCAATACATCATCTTAAAAATATATAGAAATCGTATATAGTAAATAGGGGCATAGAGTATGAAGAACCATACTTGACATCTCCCTGCATCCAGAGAGTTAGCACATAATATTTGATACATGCTAATCTACTATCATTTCCATATAAGTGTACTACAATCGAAATACAATGTCCAGTATCCAGGTATACGGTCCAAAATATCAACATCGTGTGACACCCTAGAGTGATAACAAGCATGGAAAATATAGCATCCATTGAACAATCATCACCATCACTCTTGTGCATTGGATATATGATAACTCATATGGCACAATCGTAAACCATGGACTCAATCAAAATCCTAGCTTCATTGCTACTCAAATCCATACTACTTCATAAGGCTCGGAAGCACGCTTGCAATCGCAAAAGCCCAAGGTAATCTAAGTTTGCAAGGTCTGGACATGATTGCAAGTCCAGGTGGGCATCCCCACATATCCCTTCTTTACAAACACACCAGGAGCCTTCGAGTTGTGAGTCTTCCCTTTACATGCGTCCCCATAATGGAACTCAATCGTTATTTCACCTTGGCTATCTCCATAATAGAACACAATCACAAACTATGCTTACAAGCCCTCATTGTTGAACATGTCCTTGTGGATCACCATCACGGCCCTCGTCGTTAAGTCGTCCTTATCAGGACACCTCTAGATATCCATCGTAAGTCATAGAGCTATCGTACTAAGGTCCCAAGTCATCATGTCGAAGCACCATACCAACACTTCACTAGTTGCAACATGAACCACAAAGTCTCCTTGAGTCATCCAGGAGTCATTCACCTTTGCCCATGAACGAACTATCAAAGTCTACCTTTCTACCTCACCTTTGCCCATGAACGAACTCCCAAAGTTCACCTTTCTGCCTCGATCACCCTATAAAACCTGAAGCCATCAATTAGAAAACTCGAAGCAACTACATCCCCGACTCGAAACAACTCGGAGTTCACCGCTCCATTTCCCTACCAAAAGCTCCTCTGGTCGGTCCCGAAGCCAGACTTTCTTTACCCCGAAGTCAAACCCAACACGATATGAAGCTACCCTGAGCACCCTTCCTTGTTCAGTACCCGATCATAGTGCCACCAGACAGTAAATGTTGTTCGGTCTTCCATAACACTACTGGACAGCAAATGTTGTCCGATCTTTCCACCACCGAACCAACAAAACCCGGATCAGCCGTCTAAATCGAATTCAACCCCGATCAAGCCAACCACCGAGCTAGGACCACTGGACTAAAATGTTGTAGCATCTTTAGATCCACATTTCAGGTTGATTACATCATCATTCCCCGTTCTTCGAATCATGTGTCTTCCGTATGAACCGATACGACTTCTATCAGCCTCGAGGCTATTTGTCATAGTCTGGCTCTATGCTTCTACTTCTATTTCACTCCAATGAACGTTTTCAACCATTCAAGAATACACATAAACACTACACATGCATCAAATATCATACAAGAAAGCAAAACAAACAACCAATCACTGAAACCATCATACCAACATGGTCTAACATCTATTAAGGCAATTACACAACGATAAACATAATTAAAACGCCAAAAATCCATTTATTCATGTAGATAGGGTTTTAAAATAGCATTAAAACTTAATTTTAACTTTAAAAATGGATCCACGGCATGTTAAAATCTATAGATACGTATATAGTGAGGTAAAAGATGATAAATCACTTACTAAACACAAAAAATAAAGATTTGACTGCAAAACTAGGCAAATCCCAACATGAACAGCGAAGATCTGATTATTTTTTTCCCCAAAAAATGTGGATATGAAGATCTCTGACTAATCCACTTTCTAATCTACCATTAATCTATGATTTAAACTTAATTATGAGGAGAAAAGAGAAGTTTTTGGTGAAGAATGGGTTAATAGAGGCTTAAATCTATTTAGGAGAGGGTAGAAATGATTTGAGGATGTTTATTTCAGCCAATTTAACCCTTAAACCCGAAATGGGTTATTGGACCTCTCCTTAATCTCACTAATTGCCTACTAAGCTGCTTCAAAAACTGTAAAACTTCAAATAGCCACATCTTATAGCTAGAAAGTTCAAATCACTATTATGAACACTCTACGAAAAGGGAACCATCATATCTTTCCAATAGAATTAGCCTCGAATGCTAATTCGAATTCTATCAAAAGTTATAGGCATCACAAGTTTTCAAGGGTAAAATCATCCGATAAAATTTATTAAAGTCAAAAATGTCACTACTCGACATTTCTCAAAGTTATAGAGTCATACTACCCAATACAAATTTAAAAATATTTTGCGACCCTCAGGTACGTAAAATACAGGTCGTTACACAACCAACAATGAGTTGATCTTCTAAACCTCTGCTACACAGCCATGCTTCTTGACCGTTATGTCATTGACGTTTCACCGTTGAATCAAACGAACGGTTTACGTTCATCGAACTTGTGACGCGTTTCCTGATCAATCTGTACACCCAATCGACGAAAGAACACAACTGGTGGATTCAAGTCGTTGAGAACTACAATTTTAATTTATAATATGTTTAATTTGGAATACTTTTGTATTTCACACTTTTTAATTAGAGAAAGATTAACTTTCACTAATTACAACCGATAAAAATTAGATTTTTAACCATATATTCATAGTGTCTTACCCCTAATCATGTTTATGTATAAAAAGTCACTTTTTAAATTTCATTTGAATCATTTATAACATGATTTACGATAATATGATGAATTACTATATCCTGCTAATATATACACAAATAGGACGAATACCACTCACCAATTAGCCGTGCACCTTCTCTGATCCGAGTTGAATCCTCCTCCTTTCTCGCTGTTCAGAAATTCATTGTCTTAAAAAGGCCAAATTTCTCGATAACTTTGATTTATTTGCATAGCTCTTTTTGTAGTGATCGGTTCCATATATTGATTCGTTTAATTTGGATTTGATTTGGTGAATTTGAAATTGATTTCGTTTAGAAATAGATGAAGAAGAAGATGGAAAATAAAGGTAAGATTTGGTGAATTTGAAATTGATTTGGTGATAAGTTACAGCTCGAAAGTTGAGATCTCTCTAAGGAGTCGTCCAAAATGTATCTTTTTCCAATCCATGTTTAAAGGAGAAATATTAAAGATATATTCTTACCCTACACGAATCAATATCAGTCATTGAATTTATATATTTATTTTATAATTTTAATGGTTATGCAGGAAAATTAACATGCAACATTTTGTACCCCATTTTTCCATCGGATCCGTCACTGTTTCATGCCTTAGCTCGGTCTCAGCCTACACAAATTTGGAATATATCAAAAATACACTGAAAATTGAATAAATTACCAAAAATACACTGAAAATTGAATAACTTACGGACAAGTACCGACGCACACCATGGATCGGTACCGATCAATGGCTTTTTCTTCACTAACTTCTTCGTATCATCTTGCACTCGATCATTTATCAACCTTATGTTCATTCCATCATTTTGAAGTCTAATATCATTGAATCATCGTATGTAAAAAATCATAGATAAAACGAAAGAAACATCAAAACTACGCAGCAACAGAAGAAAAAGTTTAACCATCGCAAACCATCAAGATTTGACCTTCCTAAGTTGACACCCAATCTTCCAACAATTAGCATCAAAAACCATGCGAGTACAACAAATAGACTTAGACAACAAAGTTTACGCAGGAACTACATAAGTTTGAAGAAACATACGCCAATGCCAAAGCTAAAAGAAACATAGCAACCGATGCATTAATTGCAACTCGAACACAATTCAAAAGATGAAGCTGTTACCAAAGACGCCCTCATTTTGAGAAGTCATAAACGGAGAAGGCATTGCTGCTCCAGACCAATACATCTCAGGTATGTTCACATTTTCATGACTAGCATACTCGATGATATTTAAACTGGAAGATGGTCTGCTGTGGTTCCTTTTCTTCTTTTCAGGGAATATATGTGTAGGAGAAAACAGCGCTAAGCATTGCATGTAATTCTGAAGGAGACTTGCATCTGGTTTTGGGCATCTTCGATATGTACGGTTGTTGGTGCTGCGAGGAAACAGCTTCCTTATGTTGGAGTACCAGCGGTTCTTTATGGAGTTTTCAGTTCGGCCAGGAAGCTGTTTTGCAATCTCTGACCATTTGTTGCCGAACTGTGAATGAGCATTGATCAGTACTCCGTCCTCTTGCTCGCTCCACGGATCTTTCTACAAGTGTTCACAGCAATTAAAATATATTTTATCGTTTTACAAGAAATTCTATGTGAATAAAAGGATTGTATATTGGTTTTGAACCTCATCTTGGTACTATGTAGTTAAATAGAAACATAGAATGAACAAAAGATATTTCATTAAGCAAATAACAAAAACTATCATTTATGACCATGACAAATAGCATATACATCCCATTAAGCAAATATTATGATAGGTCATAGGCTTAAAAATAATAAAAATATGATATAATATTTTTAACTGATCTACAAGAGCTATTTCATAAAAAATCAGACATGAATCTTGATGTGTGTGTGTGTCTGTGTGCGCGTGTGCTCGCGTGTGTGCACATATGTACGTGCATATTGTATTGTCTGTGTTAATTTTAACAAGACAAAGCTTGGGTATGACCTTTTATTCCTCAGAAGGTCATGATATAGTTTGAGGTGAAAGCTTAACCGTTCTAATACTAGATTTTAAGACGTGGAACTATAATATGATGTTAAAATTGGGTGTCCAGATTGCCATAAAAGTACTTATCACCTTAAGTTTGAAGATGAGATGATGCAAATTATAATCAATTCAAGATAAAGCCCCTAGTATCTGTAAAGTAATTCATGCATGTAAAAAATACAGATCATTGCGATTCTAAATTGAAGCGGCCATACAATATGGAATAGCAAAAAGGAAAAACTAAATAAATAAAATTAAACCTTAATGTCCGGCTGCAAACAGTTGTTCCATCTATCTCTGCATTGTTTCCCAGTTCGGAAGCCCAACAATTGAGCTATATGAGACCATTTCTTCACTCCATAACGGTTCACCAACTGAACTAACAATCTACAGAAGTATAAATAACCATCAGCATTAATTAAGTCAACATTAAGTTTGACAGTAATAATTAGATAACAAGGTATGTCAAAAAACAAAATACAAAAAAAAAAAAAAAAAAAAAAAAAAAGCATAATTAAAAATAACACGGTAACTAGCAATGGAAAATGGATAAGAATTTAACATGTTAAGTTGCACTGAAACCTGAACTAAAATTATAAATACCAAATATATCCTTAGAACATAAATAAAATCAATATTATGCATACGAATCTCATGAACTAATGTAACCTAACATGTGCTCTTGGGACACATTTTAACATTTCCCTTAAATTGATAGTCAAATTTCTTACTGATCTTCTTCAGCAGTCCACTGCCCTTTTAACAAATTTCTTTTATTGGCTTGATTAGCACTAGCTTCATTAACTTGCAAGTAATCGCCACTAATGTTAACACTGTGATCAAATAAAGAGTTACTATGCTCCGCAACATGACTTGAGAAGTCACTAGAAGTAAGAAATGGACTACAAAACTCCATTTGATTTGCAGAAGAATAAATCTGAGGATAAACATCGTTGGCATGTGCCTGTCCAATCATAAACTGATTGTTGGTTTGCTCCATACTTTGCTGATTATTGTCGTAGAACGAGAACCCTACGTTATTATGAAAGCTACCTATAGCTGCCCCAAGATTATTTCTAGCATTATTGACCCCACTAGAATAAATCAAGCTGGCGTTGTTGCTCTGATCAAACGTAAGAGGACAAGAGCTGTTCCCTAAAATATTATGATTATAAGGATCATAATACATGGTGAGACTATGAAAACCCTTCGGCTGAACAACAGATTTTAGTGAAAAGGAGGCATCCATTGTATAACTTTGAAAGCATCTATCAAACTCCATTAAGCAAACAAAGAAGAAGAGGAAGAAAGGTGAAGAGTGAAGTGGATTTTGTCAGTAAGTATACTAAGTGCTGATTATACAATGCAATTTTACTGGGACCACATGCTTACAAAATGATAGCCGTAGATTTCGAGTGAATCAAATGGTTTAAAGAGCTTGGTAATGTAACGGCTATGTTTCCATTCTTGCTAAGTGCATGGCTCGTTGAGCATTCCGCCCAAGCCAAAGTAACAGACAAGCATCTTAATGGTTGATATTAATCACATTCCATCTCGGGATGATTTTGAGTCAAAGAGGTTGTTCAATTATAAAATTAATGTCAAGGTATATGTAAAAATTATAAAATCAGAAAACGTTATTCATGCGGCGAGCTTTCGATGATTCTAAATGATCTTGAATTCATATACATGGTTGAATAACACTATATCATATCAAAAAAAAAACAACCATTCAAATTTAAAAACATAGTTATTTTTGACACATGACACACTGAAGCATAATTAACATCATGAAGCCTTGGCGCACAACACCGCAAACAACTTATTCCTTTCAAAAATACCGCCACGTATTTCAAATAATGTTTATCATATTTCATAATTATTTAAACAAAATTCGCTAAAAGAAGTCCAACAATTTATTATCATTTTTCGAAAGAAAATAATCATTAAATATAAAATTTCAAGTACAAGTCATTTTCAAAGCCAAATCCAAAATGATAGAGGGCCTACTCATAATCTAGAAACTAAAACATAGGTTGATCAATGTCCGTGTTGTTCCTTAGCAAATCAAATACGATATGTAAAAGAACATTGTATTTTAATTTATTATATCAAATAAATAATTCTTTATTATTCATTTTATCACGATTTGTCAAAAAATTAGTAACCAATTTCCTAATAAAATTAATTAAATAAAAATTGATTAATTTGATGAATAATGATTATTGTAAAAACACAAAATGTATGCACTTTCATTGTTATATTTGAAGTAAAACTATTGTATAATCATCCAATTATATTATATCATTGAGAGCTTAATCATTTGTTTAGTTATATTTTTAGAAATATTGCTTAGCAATTAAATGTTAGCTATAAGGTTATAGCTAAGTTTGTAAATCATAACTGATAAAAAGTGGAAAATATCATATTTTCTTATTTTGCTTTGTGTGGTGTTATTTTTATGGAAAAACCTATTGGAACGCAAATGTAGACACAATTGGTGACACAGTGGATCACCACATTTGGATTGTCTCATGATTTCCACCTTCCATATAAGAACAAAAAAATCCGACGGTCCAGATTTTGTATCACCAATTGTGTTTCATTTTATGTCCAAATAGTTGACCCCTATTTTCATATATATGTTTTTATGTTTTTTGTTATTGTGACATGTTTATTTTATATTGTATTTTTTATAATTTCAAATAGCTACTTTGTATATTTTGACCAGATCGAATCATAAAAGTCTATACTCTAAATCTTACGCCAATGAGTCTCGATATAAACATAGTAAAATGAATCACTCGTTGATCATGTAATAAATACAATGAACATTAAATGTGCAATTTAATGATAAAAAGAACATTTGATTTGAGTTTTCTATGAAATAATTCCGTGTTCTGTGAATTAGAGTTATGTGAGAATAAATATATAGATAATAAATACTTTGAATAGGAAAAGTTTTATGTGATTAATCCTTGGTTGGAGAAAAATAATCATTGACCATTTTGATTAATTGCAAACATTTAATAACAATGAAATTGAGGGATAAACTATTAAATCTTATTGAGTAGGATAGTCGTATTTATTGCATGAAAAAATTAGCATGAAGAGACTCGGAAAACAATCACGAATAACTATTCAGCCATCACAATCGCGAATAACCTTTCAATTAATTCACATTATTTTGTAAGTTATATCACATTGCCATACAAAATGATGTTGCTCTTATACAATGATATTTTCATTACATATCGTCATCTCTCATGATCCTTTCGATGTTTATTTGGAACTGTTCCTTTTATTGTCTATGTCAGAAACTCGTAACATTAGCGATCATAAAATATTTGAGATTTCTTGCTAAGCTTGGCTAAATTATCAATACATTTCATGTGTTTTTTGAACTTCTGTAATATGTAAAGAGCGAACCTCGATGAACTTGTCATTTTTTCTAAGATTGGTCATACCAAAGTGAATAATTTTCTTTAAATTTCATGTCTAAAAAATTCATACTTTTCTTATCGATGCATTAATACAATGTTACACATTACTTTTATACTTGAAGACCTCGTACATTAAACATCTTCCATAAGTTTTACATTGGAAACTGACAATTTTTTTTTTTTTGAAATGGTACTTTATATACAACAAATCATTGGGACAACATATCCCATGTCAATAAACGTTCAAAAGCAAGTTTCGAACTTGTGACCTCTTGCACCAAAGCCAAATCAATTAACCACTTGGACAATGGTGCTTGTCAGGAAACTGACAAGTTTTAAGAGTAAAGGTTCATCAACACTTATTTCAGTATTATAAGGCATCATTATTATTTTTATGTTAGGACAACATTAATCATCAAATGCAGCTGCGATCGTAATAAAATAGTAACAAGTCAAGATAAATAACTATACAATCAAAGGTTAAAATATTGGTAAATTTAGAGCAAAATATGTATTGTCGGTTTACATAGTAAGTAATTACACGAGAAATACTATTGCTAACAATTGTAGGAAATATGTATTTTGTTTATACCATCTTCTTCAAATAGCAGTTTACAAGTATAATGAAATTTTCTTATATCGTTGGCATGATTCTCAATCTTATAAATCGATGACATGTTCATTATCTAGTTCATTTGTCCTATATTTACAAAATTCTCATACTGTAAAAATATGTGAATGAATAATTTTAGGTACAACATTTCTGTTACACAACAATTACTTTCTCATGATTGATGTCGCCCTAAAGCGGATGCAAAGAAAAAGAGACAATGTAACCATATTTGCAAGCTAGCTATATTTTGATGAACATATCATCTCTAGTTTATTAGTTTTGATCATTGTTTGAAATTTCGGCCGGTGCGTAGGAACTCCTCCGTTCTACTCCGGTTCCGATGATGGTCGGACCAGAATTCGACAAATAATCTGGATTCGGGTATTGCAATTAAATAAAAATGATTTGTATGTTAGATATACAAATACCCATCGGAGGGAAGCGTACCATGGTTTTCATCTATTATTTGTTGGTTATGTTTTCTTAAATCACTGCAATGGGTTTTAGGTTAGGAATGAGAAACATTGTAGTGTGCTAATGCGTTTAGGCCTACTGGCTGATGTACTTTGATGCAGTGGACTTTATTTTTGTATCATATGTTTTTATGTAAGACTATTTTAAAACCCATTCAAAAAAAAGCCTAAGCTGACCAGAAGTAATAATAACTACAACTGTAAAAATATGTCATAATTAACTATTTATTAATGTGGTTATATATAAAAAGTTTCGAAGAGTGATAAAATTCGAAATCGGAGCTGAAATGGAAATTCCAGAATTTTTGAAAAGAAACCGATATTCTAAAATTTTCAGATGATCGAAACAGAGTCGAGAAACTGAAATTTTAAACCTTGGTTTTGACGAATAGGCGAATTCTAGATTCAAAATCTTGTACACAACAATAAGATAGTTTAGACCTAAACTTTCAAAGTCTGAAGCTGTGATTACTGTGTCTGCAACAAACAGGTTTCAATCTTATGAACATGGTATTCCACGAATATTCAGTTTGATTAACCAGTTAGCACGGTTGAAGTACGAACATTTACATAATACAAACTTTGAAAAAACATATGAAACGTGCTCGCTATTCAACGAAGTTTAGATAAAAGGTTGAGCATGCAGTTTATGTTAGATCCTGCCTTTTTTAGTTTTGATGACACAACTATACATCTCTATTATATTATACAAGTTAATCTCTTCAAGATATTTCAACAACAAAGGACGAATAGCTTTCGAGCTCAAGCAATGAAGATCAACTATCAAGAGAATCGCCGTCATAGTAAGTCTAGAATAATTGTACAATATCCTTTGATTGTTTACGCACATGGATATTTTTTATTAACGAATAAAGTAAATCTTCAAACTCAAAGTTTAAATCAAGATTACTTTTGCATTTTGCCATGAGTCGGAATTCTGAACTAATTATTCAAATATCTGAATAAACTAATTTTGGCCTATAAACTCTCGGGATAAAACCTTATAAAAATTCAGACGTCTGATTTATTTATCATCGCTGGCCATAGTTTCAATCCATAATAGAACAACACAGAAAGAAGAAGAAAACTCATTTTGTCGATGCTCGATTAGGGAAAGTTGCTTAAATATAATGCAGGATATTAGGAGAAATACTCAAATTTGAAATTCATAAGCTTGAGATGAGCTTTAATTCTCAATTTTGTTGTTTTTTATTATTTTGTTAGAATTTTGCTTTATTTAACCTATCGCCACCATCAAAAGTAGATCCAAATTTTCCTGGGACTTTTTTTATTTTCCTTTTCAACAGGGATATGTTTTTGACCTAATCTCGTCCAGGTGATGGCAGGAACCGATCCGAGATGGCCAAAATCTTGGGGTTCCAGCCGAAACCTCTTGCTGTGGTTTAAATCCCAACTTTTATTATAAAAGATCAAATAAATTTAATCAAAATCATATTGATATTTATTATCTATAGGTTAATCAATATATATTTTGTTATTTGTTAGGTTTGTGGCGCCTCAGCGATATGTTGCAGAAATAAGCTCGGTGATATCAATGTTTATAATCCAAGCACAAGATGACAAATATTTTATAATACAGTTTTGGCAGAAATTGTTGGCTATGACTCATAGAATTAGTGTGCATGGTTCAAGGGTGAAAATGAAATTCCATTCTAACTTGCTACAAAACGATATTACATATTTAAATTCTTTTTCTTTTTTTACTAGAGCAAACACTAGTGTAATATCTTCAAATTGTATATAATGTTTGTTAAAGATATGACTCTAGAAGTTGAATAATTGTAAATTGATAAGATGGATGCTCTTTGTAAAATTGTTTTTTGATTATAACTATATATAGATAGTGACAGTTCTGAATCTTTGGGAAACCAGATCCATACAATATTTGCACCTATTTTCATTATTAGCATAATACATATATTTATTAGTCTATGTGTGCCTGTGTATGTAAAGTATAAATCAAATTAATTTAAATAGAGAACAAGTAATTAGATGTTTAACTAGATGGTCCAAGAGGCCGATGTTATGAGGTCGGATCTCAATAAATCAACGGAAAATTCCTTCAAAATACACAATTTAATGATGTCTGTTAATTATAAATTGTGTATTAGGATGCAAATACATCAAATTTCATAAGATTTTAATTTACTGACATGGTTGTTGTCACGACCCAGATTTTCGCGTTCGAAAATCGGTACTCATACTTCAACTCGTATTCGAATGCCATAGATTCAAACGTTGAATCCGATTCGCTGGAGTAACACATTAAGTACAACAACACAGCGGAAGAAAAAGAATAATATCATTGATATACAACATCCAATACAACAGCGATACAATCGAATATCAGATATTAGAGATAAAAGAATAACAACGGAAGAAATAACTTCGAAAAACAATATCTTCAGAAGACCACCAGATAGATGCTCCAACGAATAGCGACTCCATTGCCAAAGCTCCAAAGCTAGAAAGACACCAAACCAAAAGCAGTTATACCCAGACTATAAGCTCGAACTACCATCACGATGACTTAAGCATGGTCATCCATCCAAATACTGAAGAAGTTTTCCAGAGATTGAAGGCTACCGAATCAACACCTACTATTTGGCTATCTGTAAAACCAAACTCTACACTGCCCGTGTGGAAAAATGTGCGCACCCAGAGTTTAGAAAGGGAACAATAAACTCCGGGTCAATCATGAGACTGGTATGAGCAAACAAAAACAGTTTATCTTTAAAAAGAAATCTGCAATGCTTTTTGGAAAATGAAACTGCCATAAAGCCTCCCGCCACACACACAATGCAAGCGCACACTTGGAGGAGATTTCTCCTTATGACAGTCAAAATTGCTTGATACGCGAAAATCATTTGATATTATTATTAGTGCATGGTGCAGAAAACATTTCGAAAGTATAATATTAATCTTAGCAAGTATACCACATTTCGTCGTATGCCTATTATACCTACCATGTATAATAGCAGGTTATCGCCACATTCCATGGAAGGTTACACAACTAAAAACGTACAAGGCGCGTATTGTTTCCTTGGATTTTCAACAATGGTCAGACAAAGGAACTTCCTACACCGAAATGAGTACGCCTCTGGAAGGACGCCCCCGAGAACCTAACCGGATCTCTGCTAACACAAGGCCGACGCTACCTCACGTTTTAATCAAGCTATAACATAGGTAACTACCACACAAATATGTCATCCCCGGTCGTTACTGACCTTTATCCGAGGCTTTGATATTAACAACCACAAAGTAATAAATTTGTAGTAACCACATAGGTTAAATATCTGGACTCCATACCATGATACCACCTTTTATCCAGAATGAAATGGACATACCCTAGGGGTTCGACCCCTAAAAACTTTGTTGCATCTTTCCTGTTTCGACCATTTTCGGGTTGTGAGACTCGACGAAGTCTCGTCCACAAAGCTACGCTTTTTCACAAAGTCATGCTTTGATCAACAAATGATCAACAACACTTCGTACGCCACATTACCAAATTGGGAATGTATCACTAGTAACCATCAACTACATAACCTCTGAGCTCGTACGTCTCAGAGAAGGATGTTAAGCTAAGAGAATAAATCTCTGCCACCAAACATAAATGTATTTGATAGAGACCAGTTTTACATCTCAAGGTGTAATGTCAGACACACATCCATACAAGTCTGTTTCGGTTTCGAACAAAACCGAATGCACTTCGAAAGAAGCCATTGCAATCCAGGCATCCACAATTGTGATCGGACTCCCCATCAGATATGGAGATCTCCATACCGAAGCTACTTAGTGCAGAGTCATTCGACATGTTATCTTATCGTTCTCGAAGACACCTGGTCTTCACCACCGTCTTCAAATGCTATCCATATCGTCGTATCATTATTCGGAATGGGTTATATGACACAAGGTCCCCTCCCGACTAAACCGAATAATGAGCGCAATACTTAAAAACATATAAATATGGGATCTCAGTTAAGTCACAACTTTAAAACTCAAAACTTTCTTTTCAAATGGTTTAAACAAATTACCATTTTCAAATCTTTAACAAAAATATTCACTTCACAAAGTTCACCCATTTCTCACAAAGATCCATTCACAGATTTCAAAACAATTTCCATTTCATTTTGGATTAGCTCATTCAATCTTTAAATCAAAGATTTAATAGCTTTCAAACCCGTTTCCAATCCAAATCTTTCATATAAAAGATACACCATTTAAAACCCTCTTCGATTTCAAAACAAGGTTCAATCATCTTTCACCAAGATTCATTCATAGCTTTCAAAACTATTTCAATTCCATTTCAAAATTGAAATCTTTCAATACAAATTGAAAATCCTTTCTTGATATGAAAGCTATTATTATTTTAAAACAAATAGTCTTCGTTTCGGAAAAATCCGATTTCATTTATACAAGTTAAAGTCTTTCAAACTTGGGTTAAATTCAAATTCCCGAAACAATACTTTTAAAATGGTTTAAAACCCATATAAATACTTTTATAACTTGTATAACATTTTTAAACCATAATTTCCAACATAGAATTCAATTTCAAATTTTTGAATTCAAATCAAATTAATTAAATTTCAAAACTTCATTAAGTTATTCAAAATAACTTTCATCTTCAAAACTTCTTTTCAAAAGCTTTTCACATTTAACCCAAATCGATTTCCAAAACTATTTGGATTTTAAATTCAATTTTTAAACCCATTTCAAAAATCTGTGACTTAACCCAAATCCTCATGCAATCCACATTTGTGTGTGTAAGGTGTAGTCCAGGGGTTTCACACAATAGTGCAACAACATCAATCATCACAGATTCAATTATATCAATATCGATAAGCGGTATAATCCTATAACGTTTATCATCATTCACAGATTCACAGATAGATATGTAAATGCATCACAGATAAATATGTAAATACATTACAGATAAATAATATACACGCATAGCTCAATCAAAACAATCCACAAACAGAATCATTATAGATCAACTCAAGGCATTCATACAATTTATACCTCCATAAGCAAAATCAATTAATTATCTGATTAAGTTAAATCAGATTAATTACTTATGAACAACACTAATCATGGTTAATTAATATTAATTAATTACAAACCATCTTAATTAATTAACCTTTAATAAATTAATTAACCTTTAATTATAAATTAATCAACTTTAATTAATTAATCATCCTTTAATCATTAAATAATTAACCTTAATTATTTATCCTTAATTAATTACATTTATTAATTAACCCTTAATTAATTACTATTTAATTAACTATCCTCAATTAATTACAATAAGTGATTATCCCTTATCACTTATATTAATAATTCACAAGTTAATTTTAATCACTTGATTTAATCAACTTTGATCATTAATTATTTATCCTTAATTACTTTCATTTAGTAATTATCTTTAAGTAATAAATTACCTTTAATTACTTATATTAATTAACCTTAATTAATTAATTATCCTTAATCAATTCAAATTAATTACCCTTTTGATCATTAATCGATTACCCTTACTTATCAAACACCCATAAGTAATTATCTTTTCATTAATCACTAACTTATCATTAAAAATCTTTAATTAACCAACTTTGTAATTAATTATCATTAACACAGTTAATGATTCAAAAAAAACATTTCTTTTGATTAACTCTTTTACTTCATTTTTTGATAAAAATAATAATTTTAAGAATTAATCTATAAATAGGGATCATATAATTAAATAAAACTCAATTACTTCTTTATTAACTTTAAGATTGTATCAAGACAATTATTTAAAATCTATTAACTTTAAATGTATTTTAAAACTTTGTTAAATATTAATCTGTGAACTAATTATTTTCATAACTCTAAAACTTTATTTTACTTTGCATTAAACTCAGAAACATCTTAAAACACAAGTTCTTGTTACTTGAACAAAATATAACTAGAGACAACACTCAAAATCCCTGAGCAAAGACACGAGACACACAAGTTCCTTCCTGCTTCGAGACAAACTCACGAACGCTTCGGGATTGACCCGACAGAAACTGCTTCTTCCCAAACTCCATCCCATTTTCCAGATGCACAACTTTCTCGTGTGCACGTGCATAGATATTCGCCATCGTTCTGACCATCGTTGTCGACGTCTATAGGTCTCCGACCTTCCCTCCAGACAGCCCTATCACCCAAGACCTTGAATTGAACTCGAAATCAAAATTTAGTTCGAGCACACCCAAAACTGGAACGAACGCAGATCTACAAAATCGATCGCCGACGACATATTAGTTCACCAGAATTCTTGTAGTTCCGTTCAGAGCGACACCATGACCCCTAGCTTCAATCCCCCTAGGATCGGCGCCACCCGATGCTACGATGACATCGCAGCGACCTCGTTATTGCCATCGACTAGAACAATCCCTTAAACCCTAAATCCACGTCTTTCCGTCGCTACAACGAATTACGAATTCCCTAACTATTTTCCCATTGATTAACATCCACCAGGCTACCATCGATGTTGAGTACGACCCATAATTCGACGTTGGTCATCAGAATTTTACGAAAATACAATTTACGTTCAACAAATAATTCCTCATGATTTACAAAGCTAAAAATCTTGAAACCATGTTTAAAATTCATCAATTTCAACTACGATTAAATCGCAGAACCAAAGCATAGTTTCCAGATAATTTATTTTCTACCTTGAATTGTTTTCTTCTGTAAATTCGTATTTTTAAAATAATCACCTGATATAATTATTTAAAACCATTTCTAAAATCAATATCTTGTTGTTTTATACCCTTTTTATTTTAACATTACTAGCTAAAATCATCTAGAAGCAGAGATTTTGTTCTTAGAACAGGTTTTAAACCTGGAAATGATGAACAGAGTCCTCTTATTTTTTCTGTATATTGGTATGCACACCTAAATCCAAATACATACAGACATAAGTATGCAGATATAGTTCCATTTAATACCACATATTCCACAACACATTCCCAATATCTATCTCATTGCAAACCAGAATGAATATAGGGATTTGAGGGTTTGCTCACCTGGAATTTGATGTCTGAAGGCAGAGAAGAACAGAAAAGTTTTATTTTCTTCTTTTATTTGTTTTTACTTTAGCATGTTGATGATTGCTCCTAAGCTTTGCTTGATCTTTCCTTGATTATAGGTTTGATGTTGAATCGATTCCAGTTTTGTAACTTATTCCCAGGTTTGATTTTGATCTGCTTCTCATTGTTAAATTAGCTTGCTTATTAATTGATATGAAACTGGAATTGCTTGATTAAGTTTGAGATGCTCTTATTCTCGTTGAGTTGCTTCCAGGTTAAACTTTGCTTAGATTCCCAGGTTTTTGATCTTGAAACTGGTTTTGTGATTTTCTTTTAAATCTGTTTTGATTTTGTTTTATTTCGATCTCAGTTTTAGGAAAAGAAGGTGGTTGAGATGTGGAGAAAGAGTTTGAACTGAGTAGATAACCAGGTTTCTTTTTTTTTAACATATTTACCTATAATTCTAGATTAAAAGAAAATTTTATTTGCTGCCACTTGTATTATTAATCAACACTTATTCATGCATGTTTTAAATTATTTACACTTGTGAATGTATGTATCTCCTCATTTAACAAATGTCACTTATGAAGATTTTATGTTTATATCCTTTAAATAGCATTTGAAAATTTATCATATTAAATTCAAAATATAAATTTCAAAAATCCAATTTACAATCAAATTTATATACATGTATATGAAGTTTTATATTTATATAGATATGCATATATATTCAAACTATATTTACCCTATGCAAAGCTTTCAAATAACAATCCAAACATATATCTCATTTAATTTGAAAATTTCAAATAAAAATTATATTTTATTATCAAATATTCAGATTAATTCATAATTAATTCCAAATTAAACCAAAATTTTATATTAATTACTAAATTAATTCTGGCCTAAAAACCAGGAATGTTACAGATTCCCCCCGTAGGAAATTTCGTCCTCGAAATTTGAAAGACAGGGAGACAACAAAAGAATATAGAAAGATAGAGAGATGAATCACTAGATCAAACTGAATATTTATTCTGCATTTGGCTTACCAAATCAGAATATCAATAATATGAGAACAAACTCATTCCATATTACACAAGATACTCGGATCACCAGATCTACAAAATATACAGAATATTGGTTAGTTCGAAGGGATAACTAATCGTTCGTAGAATATATCGAGACCCAAACAATATATAAATGGTTTTAATCTTCCATAATTTTCAAACACTAGGTATGGATTCCGAATTCAGGTCGGAATACCCAAAGTATATATTAACTTGTCCCTCTTCAGACTTTGATCTTCATAAGAAATTATAATAGAATTTCAAATTTGGTTTATATTGAAATCGTTTTATCGATACAATTCAAATTCAGCTTCATATTCTATTAACCAGTTTATTTCAATTTAAAATTTAAAATTTATTGAAGTTAAAAATGGGAAGATTGATAAGAAACCGATGAAGATACGAAGTAAGAATTTTCTACAACGATTCGCAGGGCCACCATCGCACCAAAGTTTTCTCTCTCGAGCTGCCACGAAGAAATCAAAGAACTGAATCGAACCAAAGGAGATTGATAGAGAAAAGTTATTTCCGTTGTCGTTTTAAGGTATTGACCATTTATAGTGGTACTCCCATGTCCCCTACCTCGTCCTCTTCTTGCACTCATACTCACTATTAGTGAATAGTAAGAGAATTTACTGAGACATATAGACGGATATCTTAGGGATATACTCATTCTAGGGTATACTTCACCATATCTCTAATGAGCTACCTAATGTGTTATACTCCTGAGCTAAAGTTTCAACCTTCAACTCTGATACCAAAATGTCACGACCCGGATTTTCGCATTCGAAAATCAACACCCATACTTCAACTCATATTCGAATGTCGTATATTCAAACGTTGAATCCGATTCACCGAAGCTTATAACACATTAAGTACAACAACACAGCTGAATAAAAAGAATAATATCATTGATATACAACATTCAATACAACAGTGATACAATCGAATATCAGATATCAGAGATACAAGAACAACGGAAGAAATAACTCCGAAAAACAATATCTTCAGAAGACCACCAGATAGATGCTCTAACAAATAGCGACTCCATTGCCAAAGCTCCAAAGCTAGAAAGACTCCAAACCAAAAGCAGTTATACCCAGACTATAAGCTCGAACTATCATCACGATGACTTAAGCAAGGTCAGTCATCCAAAGACTGAAGAAGTTTTCCAAACATTGAAGGCTACCGGATCAACACCTACTATTTGGCTATCTGTAAAACCAAACTCGACTATCCGTGTAGAAAATTGTGGGCACCCAAAGTTCAGGAAGGGAACAATAAACTCCGGATCAGTCATGGGACTGGTATGAGCAAACAAAAACAGTTTATCGTTAAAAAAGAAATCCACAATGCTTTTTGAAAAATGAAACTGCCATAAAACCTCCTGCTACACACACAATGCAAGCGCACACTTGGAGAAGATTTCTCCTTATGACAGTCAAAAATGCTTGATACGCGAAAACCATTTGATATTATTATTAGTGCATAGTGCAGAAAATATTTCGAAAGTATAATATTAATCTTAGCCAGCATACCATATTTCGTCGTATGTCTACTATAGCTACCATGTACAACAGCAGGTTACCGCCACATTACATGGCAGATTATACAACTAAAACCGTCAGGGCGTGTATTGTTTCTTTGGATTTCCAACAATGGTCAGGCAAAGGAACTTCCTACACCGAAATGGGTACGCCTCTGGAAGGACGCCTCCGAGAACCTAACCGGATCTCTGCTAACACAAGGCCGACGCTACCTCACGCTTTAACCAAGCTATAACATAGGTAACTACCACACAAGTATGTCATCCCCGGTCGTTACCGACCTTTATCCGAGGCCTCGATACCAACAACCACAAAGTAATAAATTTGCAGTAACCACATAGGTTAAATATCTTGGCTCCATACCATGATATCACATTTTATCCAGAAGGAAATGGACATACCCTAGGGGCGCAACTCCTAAAAACCTTGCTGCATCTTTCCTGTTTCGACCATTTCCGAGTTGTGAGGCTCGACGAAGTCTCGTCCACAAAACTACGCTTTTTCACAAAGCCATGTTTTGATCAACAAATGATCAGCAACACTTCGTATGCCACATTACCAAATTGGAAATGTATCACTAGTAACCATCAACTACATAACCTCTGAGCTCGTACGTCTCAGAGAAGGGTGTTAGCTAAGAGAATAAATCTCCGCCACCAAACAGAAAATGTATTTGATAGAGACCAGTTTTACATCTCAAGGTGTAATGTCAGACACACATCCATACAAGTCTGTTCTGTTTTCGAACAGAACCGAAGGCACTTCGAAAGAAGCCCTTGCAATCCGGGCATCCACAATCCTGATCGGACTCCCCATCACATATGGAGATCTCCGTACCGAAGCTACTCAGTGCAGAGTCATTCAATAGGTTATCCTATCGTTCTCGAAGACACCCGGTCTTCACCACCATCTTCAAATGTTATCCATATCGTTGTATCATTATTCGGAATGGGTTATATGACACAAGGTCCTCTCCCGGCTAAACCGAATAATGAGCGCAATATTTAAAAAACATATGGATATAGGATCTCAGTTAAGTCACAACTTTAGAACCCAAAACTTTCTTTTCAAATGGTTTAAACAAATTACCATTTTCAATTTTTTAACAAAAAGATTCACTTCACAAAGTTCATCCATTTTTCACAAAGATCCATTCACAATTTCAAAACAATTTCCATTTCAATTTGGATTATCTCATTCAATCTTTAAATCAAAGATTTAATAGCTTTCAAACCCGTTTTCAATCCAAATCTTTCATATAAAAGATACACCATTTAAAACCCTCTTCGATTTTAAAACAAGGTACAATCATCTTTCACCAAGATTCATTCATAGCTTTCAAAACTATTTCAATTCCATTTCAAAATTGAAATCTTTCAATACAAATTGGAAATCCTTTCTTTATATGAAAGCTATTATTATTTGAAAACAAATAGTTTTCGTTTCGTAAAAATCCGATTTCATTTATACAAGTTAAAGTCTTTCAAACTTGGGTTAAATTCAAATTCCCAAAACAATACTTTTAAAATAGTTTAAAACTCATATAAATACTTTTATAACTTGTATAACATTTTTAGACCATAATTACCAACATAGAATTCAATTTCAAATTTTTGAATTCAAATCAAATTAATTAAATTTCAAAACTTTATTAAGTTATTCAAAATAACTTTCATCTTCAAAACTTCTTTTCAAAAGCTTTTCACGTTTAACCCAAATCCATTTCCAAAACTATTTGGATTTTAAATTCAATTTTTAAACTCATTTCAAAAATCTGTGACTTAACCAAATTCCTCGTGCAATCAATATTTGTGTGTGTAAGGTGTAGTCCAGGGGTTTCACACAATAGTGCAACAACATCAATCATCACAGATTCAATTATATCAATATCGATAAGCGGTATAATCCTACAACGCTTATCATCATTTACAGATTCACAGATAGATATGTAAATGCATCACAGATAAATATGTAAATACATTACAGATAAATAATATACACACATAGCTCAATCAAAACAATCCACATCACAGAATCATTATAGATCAACTCAAGGCATTCATACAATTTATACCTCCATAAGCAAAATCAATTAATTATCTGATTAATTTAAATCAGAATAATTACTTATGAATAACACTAATCATGGTTAATTAATATTAATTAATTACAAACCATCTTAATTAATTAACCTTAAATAAATTAATTAACCTTTAATTATAAATTAATCAACTTTAATTAATTAATCATCCTTTAATCATTAAATAATTAACCCCTAATTATTTATCCTTAATTAATTACATTTATTAATTAACCCTCAATTAATTACTATTTAATTAATTATCCTCAATTAATTACAATAAGTGATTATCCCCAATCACTTATATTAATAATTCACAAGTTAATTTTAATCACTTGATTTAATCAACTTTGATCATTAATTATTTATCCTTAATTACTTTCATTTAGTAATTATCTTTAAGTAATAAATTACCTTTAATTACTTATATTAATTAATCTTAATTAATTATCCTTAATCAATTCAAATTAATTACCCTTTTGATCATTAATCGATTACCCTTACTTATCAAACACCCATAAGTAATTATCTTTTCATTAATCACTAACTTATCATTAAAAATCTTTAATTAACCAACTTTGTAATTAATTATCATTAACACGGTTAATGATTCAAAAAAACATTTCTTTTGATTAAATCTTTAACTTCATTTTTTGATAAAATAATAATTTTAAGAATTAATCTATAAATAGGGATCATATAATTAAATAAAACTCAATTACTTCTTTATTAACTTTAAGATTGTATCAAGACAATTATTTAAAATCTATTAACTTTAAATGTATTTTAAAACTTTGTTAAATATTAATTTGTGAACTTTATTAACTTTAAGATTGTATCAAGACAATTATTTTCTGTAGATTGGTATGCACACCTAAATCCAAATACATACAGACATAAGTATGCAGATACAGTTTCATTTAATACCACATATTCCACAACACATTACCCATATCTATCTCATTGCAAACCAGAATGAATATAGGGATTTGAGGGTTTGCTCACCTGGAATTTGATGTTTCAAGGCAGAGAAGAACAGAAAAGTTTTATTTTCTTCTTTTATTTGTTTTTACTTTAGCCTGTTGATGATTGCTCCTGAGCTTTGCTTGATCTTTCCTTGATTACAGGTTTGATGTTGAATCGATTCCAGTTTTGTAACTTATTCCCAGGTTTGATTTTGATATGCTTCTCATTGTTAAATTAGCTTGCTTATTAATTGATCTGAAACTAGAATTGCTTGATTAAGTTTGAGATGCTCTGATTCTCGTTGAGTTGCTTCCAGGTTAAACTTTGCTTAGATTCCCAGGTTTTTGATCTTGAAACAGGTTTTGTGATTTTCTTTTAAATCTGTTTTGATTTTGTTTTGTTTTCGATCTCAGTTTTAGGAAAAGAAGATGGTTGAGAGGTGGAGAAAAAGTTCGAACTGAGTAGATAACCAGGTTTCTTCTTTCTTTTTTTTACATATTTTCCTGTAATTCTAGATTAAAAGAAAATTTTATTTGCTGTCACTTGTATTATTAATCAACACTTGTTCAAACATGTTTTAAATTATTTACACTTATGAATGTATGTATCTCCTCATTTAACAAATGTCACTTATGAATATTTATGTTTATATCCTTTAAATAGCATTTGAAAATTTATCATATTAAATTCAAAATATAAATTTCAAAAATCCAATTTACAATCAAATTTATATACATGTATACGAAGTTTTATATTTATATAGATATGCATATATATTCAAACTATATTTACCCTATGCAAAACTTTCAAATAACAATCCAAACATATATCTCATTTAATTTGGAAAATTCAAATACAATTTATATTTTATTACCAAAAATTCAAATTAATTCTCAATTAATTCATAATTAATTCCAAATTAAACCTAAATTTTATATTAATTACTAATTTAATTCTGGCCTAAAAACCAGGAATGTTACAGTTGTCCAATAGGCTTTAAACACTTAAGCAAATCCAACAAATTACAAAAAACAACTTCAGAAGTCAAAGAAGGGAGGGGATCAAAAATGGAAACAAGAAAATATAACCATTTTAAAAAGTTCAACGTTGGATGAACGTGCTTTTGATATAAGGAAATATGATTCATGCTTTTATAAAAGTTATAAATATTTTTAAATATTTGTTAGACTTTGCATATCTTATAGTTTTTTTTACTTAGAGCTGAAAGTACAAATAATATACAACATTCAATGCGGACAAATTGTTCAAATAATTTATCATACAAACATTATTTTCTACTATAATGCAAAAAATACATAACCTAATGGTAAGAAATATTGTACACAAGATGAACTTATTTTAAAGTTTTCTCCTCTTTTTGTTCCATAGAAAAATTTCATTCCACATAAAATCTTCTCATCTACTTAAAATCGTTCTCTCAATGAATTTTCAAATAAGAAATGTCAAACTACAACTTTTAGTCTTAAATAAAAACATTTGTTTCCTACTGTATGCATTTCCACATCTCGTTATACCGCTAAATTAATACGGCCATATCGTCTCATTTTAATTAACAATGGTTTGTATATCATTGAGCCATACAAATTTTTTTGTGGTTGGGTCACAATGGTCTATACATATGTGCAGTATTACATCATTTACCTATACTTTTATTACGTACCTTCCGCTGTAAGTTATAAATCTTTCATCATGTCACTGAACCAATCTTCAAAACCCATAGAAACACCTCATAATACACGCCATCAAACGAATCTTCGAAACACGTCATAGCAGAGGCTACATATACATATATGTAGGATTACATCGTCTCCACGTACTTCTATTGTATATCTTCCATTATCACTTAAACTCTTTTTCAAGTCGATGAACAATCTTCAAAACCCCTAAAAAGTAAAACAGAAACTTAGGTACTTAGGTCAAACTTTCTAACTACTCAATACAGTTGATTTCCCTTGCAATAGAACATTTTAAATTGAAGGCCAAAATATAATAATGTGGAAACTGATAACTCTATTTCAAACCAATTTTTTTGTTACATGATGGGATCCAGCTCTTTGTCAGCCAAAATTAAATTACAGCATGAAGTCCATATACTATCGGAATTCCAAAACTAATAATATCATATTAACTCAGTTGCATGTCATAAAACCAGACCCGACAAGGATTTTAGAACCACTGACTTACAACATTTGATAAAATACAATTTTCATCATTTCATCATATGGTGAACAACACTATTACACATGTATTTGTTATCTTTTCTAATGGATTCGTGACAAGGTTGCTAACACAACATAGGCACCCTGTTAATTAAAAAAGAAAATAAATGAATCAAATCAATGACAACAATATCGCTCACTACAACAATGCGTTAAGTTATACCAATAAAACCTATAATGGGTACTTTGATATAAAGAACAATATGTTTCCATATCAAGGGCTCTTGTCTGCTTTAATTGTCTTACAGAGAGGTACTTTGCATATATCCTATAATAAGCAGTAGAACGTCTGTACTTTTTCATTTGGTTGCTTAAACTACTAAATGACTTCAGTAGCCATTAACGTGCTTCTATAACCATATTGCAAAGAGAGAGAACAATATTGCAAAGAGAGAAAACCAATCACATTAGTCAAGCACACTGCAGTTTTGCAACACTCGCTTCTTCCTTGTTCTTCAATTTTAATCACAGTTTGGTTCTCTGAATAAAACATCAATGGCCCCTATTTTAATTTGCAGGCGCAAAATTACAATTCCCAAACCGCAGTTTGCGTTCCCTGAATTAAACAGCCTCAGCGGCAACCCGACCCAAGACCAAGTTAAAGAGATCATAAAATCTGAAAATCTAACAGAGCCATTCGCCTTCAGTCAATTTCAAAATCTGATGAAGAATCGCATGAAACCCAAACCTTCCGATCTACAGTCGATGGACGTGTTCAAGTTATCGACAAGGATGGGAACGGCATCGCTCCAGTTTCGGATTTGAAGCACGTGCTGACGAGCGTTGGGGAGAAAGCTCGAGCCTGTGGCATTGGCGTGATCTGTGATTCAAATAAGTAGAAATGACAAGACCACTCCACGGAACGTAGAACGAGTACGTTGAGAATATAATATCTCTGTACATCAAAAAGCAGCCACAGGAAGTTAGTTTTTTTTTTCCCCTTTTGTTTTCGTTCTTTCCCTTTTCCCTTTTGGACCACGGTCTCGAATAACGGCCGAGATCAGGAAGACGTGTGGTGGTTGGTCGTTAATCGAGGTGACCGCAAGCACAAATCAATATAACAATAGCAGTAAGCTATAATATAAGTTTTCTCATTCTCTCACTCATCCATGTGTTTTCTCCCATCAATATTTTCTACAAACTTCTCTTGGGACTGAAATGGGTATAGCCATCCACTAAATGGATGCCAAGAACTCATGGTTGTCCAGCTTTCAGATGCTCTTTTAATAGACGTGTTTAAATTTCTTCTACATAAACCAATTTTTCGTCCCTCTCATTCTCGGCTTTATTTTTTCCCTACACCACCTATTTTCGCTTTTATATAGAGATTACGCCGAAATGCCGCCATGTCCAACCAAAATCACTAAAAAACCGTTTGCAGAAACGCTCAAGAAGAAGTTGGTCATGTACGCGTTCCTTCAACTCTCTTGTTGGCAATTGATGATCTACAGATACTCCATGAGTTTCCATTCGATTATTGACATAGGTCTGAAACCTCATCGTCGACAGTACAGGTATATTTCTTTAATTATTTCAATATAATCATTATAACTATATATATATATATATATATATATATATATATATATATAGACACACACATATATATAAAGCAAATATTTCCCCTATTGAAGCCTTTTTCGGACTTGACCTTTTTAACATCATTTCATAACTTTTGGCAGTAAAGACATATTCGGTTTTTCCACTGCCCACTGCGCTTTCGCATGCACGTTTCTAATCACGCTCTCGTTTCAACCCTACCATAATCCTCCAAACCGCAACCGCTCTCTCTTCAACCTAACTCGATTTCTTCTACTTTAACCGATTAAGGAGCTAGAACATTGCGGAGGCGAGTTTGGAACAAAATCTTATGTCGTCTTCGAAGTGTTTCGGCCTAGTTCATGATTACGGATCTGGCAAGTAATATCAATGGCGCAACCGAGTTTTCTTATATAACATCATGTGCCATATATGCTTCAGTCTGATTCACGAATTATGTAAGAATCCTGAAATCATTTTTCTGATTTTAGATTTGGTATTTACTTACTTTGGCAGCCTATATAGATTCGAAGCAATATTTATTGGACGAGTTTTGATACAGAAAGGCATAACAATGCTCCAATCTTTAGCACCTAATTGTCCACATTATTTTGAGGGATCTGAAAATCAAAAGAATACAAACAGGTACTGTTTCTTCATGTATTTTCGACCAAGGTTTCATTATTTTTTCATTTCATTAAATTTGTAATTCAAAAATTTCTGGAAAATTTATCTTGGTTGTGTTTCATTAGTGAAATCATGATTTCAATGCTTAGTATATTTTTTGAACTTTTTACTGATGCTAATTGGAATATTATTCGTTTATTCTTTAGAGATGGGATGAACTGGTTGTTGAAATGCCTTTGAAAATAAGTTATCCTACTCTTGAAAATCATGAATGGATGACTCTTACTGGCTGTGACCCTAAAAATACTATATAGAGTTATCATAATGGAGGATCTTAGCCAGGTCAGCATACTTCCGTATATTTGTTTTCATGTCGTGCGGTCTCTTTTTATGCTTCATATAGTGTTTATATTACAAATCAAACTTTATTTTGCATTCAGATATAAACAAAGCACTTTATATCAAACTGTTAGCTGTTTGTGATATCGTCCTCTGTACTACCACAAGAACTACATACAAGTTGGAACCTTACCAGATGGAGTTATCATAATGGAGGATAGCCAGGTTAGCATACTTCCATATATTTGTTTTCATGTTGTGCAGTCTCTGTTTATACTTCATATAGTGTTCATGTTACAAATCAAACTTTAATTTGCATTCAGATATAAACAAAGCACTTTATATCAAACTTTAGCCAAATTTTACATGTGATATGACCAGAAGGTAATAATTTTACCCTTAACCTTTGTATTTTGGGACATTGCATTTGTAAATTAAGGTGAAATATTGGTTAATCCACCAAGATGCGTTTGCATTTCCTAATGATTTGACTTAGTTGATACTGTTATCTTCTAATTAAATAGAGTTACCCTTCGTATTTCAAGAAAAGAAATCTACGCATAACAAAATATACATACAGGATGCTATCCATTCCAAACTTTAGTGCTTGGACTGTTATAGTGTCTGGAGTATCTGTTCTTGCTTTTCTTTGTTTCTTCCCTGTTATGTGTGTGTTAATGCATTTAGTACTTTAGCTCTTATCAAGGCATGCGTGCGTTGAGTACCCGAGAGCTTATTTCCCCCGTTCTTGCTATTATTTTCTAGAGCTGCTATATAATATTGCATGTATCAAGGCTTGCGTGTTCCATTCCTGTTTCGTTTAGACCTGGCTTCTATTGTAAGTTTACTTGCCTAACTAGAAATCTAAGTTTGGATAAAAGAATATGTAGTATGTTTTAATTGAAATTAAAGAAAGTAATGAGTTTACCACAGTTGTTTTTAACTGTAAATTGTTAATAAATTTATAAAAGGTTATGAGATTAGTAATTTATGGAAAAATATAATAATAATCAATTATCTTCTTATATATAAAGCAAATACCCAAGCAAGTGAAGCCTTTTTCTAACTGTCAAAATTGACCCTTTTACTTTATTAACTTCTTCATGCTTTCAAAGGATAAATGTGTCTTTTAACTGAGGAAAACCCACGGTTTCCACCTAATTGCAAAATAATCGGCACGTTTTTTCTATCTTCATCCTTCCTCGCTTCCCACGAACTCTTACTCATTTATTCGCAAATCGAAGACCCTTTCTTCCTCATTAAAATTGCATCGATGACTTTACAAAACCCTAATTAATAAGAGAAAACACTTGAAAAATTACAGATCTGTAATGCCTTACTATGACATGAAAGCTTGCGGGTTCTGAAATTGAATGTCTTCATCTTTCAGGTACGTGATTGAGTTGCTTCAATTTATCATTTTTTTTATTTTTTAAAGCTTTATTGTAGTTTATGTTAAAGAAATAGTCAAAACTATTTGTTTTTTTAATATTCTATGATATATTATTGTTCATTTTTGACTATAAATACAATTTTATAAGTACTCATGGGTTAGTGAAATTGACAAATGTGAATCTATGACTATTGACTATGTTTCGTCAAACACCCAGATATTTGTTATAGATATACGGACATAACTAGTCAGTCTAATTTATTGAAGTAGTGGGCAATACAAGTTTTCTAGAATGGATTATTTCATGGATCATACTTGGATGTTTAGACGAAAAAACAATAGAGATGGAGCCCTGAAGATTAATCTTAAAAACTCATTTCCTCCAGCTATATTTTTTACATTTTCCCAAATAAAATTTTGAAAGTTTAAACAAAATGAATATGGGTTGAGATGAGTGGGGAAAACCGAATCTGATCCCAAAACTTCATTTTTAGTTATTTTTAAACTAATTGCTTTTCCTGTTGAGATTTGTTATTTATTCGTCGACAACCGATATTTAGCTGAGGTGGAGGATGATCGATTGCCTCAATGTTAGCCCTTTGTCTAAGCTTCCTCCTGGCAAGAAATTTTTTAGGTATTATTTCCTATTTTTTTGAAATCGATAATTACATGATCTTATTTATATCCATGAAGGTGTTCAAAAACATTATGCGAGGAGATGGTAAATGGTCCCATAATACCAGATTTACAAATCACATCTACTTGAGTCTATATGGTAAAACATGAAAATTCAAAACCCGTTTGATTTGAGTGTAACTTTTTTGCCTTTATTAGGTAGAGTAGGCTTAATGACAGATTTGACCCAACTACTCATGTTTCCTCCCTCTTCTTCTTATTTGTATTTAAACCTAATATGATTAAGATTACTTTTCGGATTTATCGCATGAATGAGGATGGATGGCGCTTGAGGTTGGCTTTTTCTCTAAACTATTTAAGACATGTTTTACTGTTATTTGCATTTTTGGAACCATTTAATCTTTGTGAACCCAAGCTTGGATATCTTATAAAGAGTGGTTGTTCATGTTTATGGTGGATTAATTAAAAAATTATGGATTTCTTGAATTTCATTTTGAGTGATATGTGGGCTATGCAAGAAACAAGAGTTATTTTCAGGAATATGTTTCATGTAGATAGTTGTTTAATTCATTTTATGTATGTACCACTGCATTTTAGTATAATATAAACAATTGTTTCAACCTAGAAGCACATAGATTGTTATTTTATCACGATTACTATAATGTTCCTTTTACGCTAGGATTCAACGTAATAGAGATTGTTGCCTATACATTTATATTGTCCGATTAAATAAGAAGTGATGAGAACTACATCTACCCGTGCTCTTCTGAAGCTGTATTCAATTAATTATTTTTCACTTTATTCTTTTTTATTCCACATCTTCTTAGCTTCTATTCAATTTTTTCTGTTATTAAAACCATAAATTTTTAACTTGGGAAAAAATGTTCAATTATTTTTTATGTTATGCTTAAAAGGAAATTCTAAAAAAGCTAAAGGAAATTTCGAATCCTAGCTCCATCTCTGACAGCATACAATTTTTGGAGTACAAATGTCATTTTCATTTTCAGATTTTGGATAATAGTGTAGAGCATTTTAGTAAAGTTGTGATTACAATTATACCATAAAATTGATGTAGTGACATCTGTAGCATAAAATTCTAACATACAATAGGCATGCATGGTTTGTTTTATTGATAAAATCTAAAAATTTACATGATCTAAAAATACTGATTGCATTGTTTTTATTTTGTCTTATAGGTTTTGCAGAACATCAAGTCTTTTGCAAAAGAATAGAAAATGATATTCCAGTTGCTTTACACTGTAAGGTAAATTTCAAACTTCATTCTTTCTTTTATTGTTCCATCAAATTGTTGGTTTTTCTGAGTTTACAAATGATAGATTAAAGTAAAAAAATTGTCAATTTTATGACGTTGGCAAATAAAAAGAAAGTATTCGTGTTTTGGGAATATAAATCTACAAAAATCCTTTTATATGCAATCTGATAACTTCATGAGAATAGCAATATCCCATATGATATCTGCTTAGACATGCCATTGTATGGCAGAAGTGTTATTGAAGTACCTTTGAGGCGACAAAGTAGTTCTTATTACATAGTTTGATATGCAATTGTGTGATTGAATTTTGATGCAGGAAAATAGAAACATATGCTGCTATTGAAATGAACGCTGGTTCTAGAACAGCTCGTGAACCGAGGATTGTGGTTCAAACTACAAGCAAACTTGACATTATAGACGATGGGTATAGGTGGCATAAGTATGGAGAAAAGGTTATTAAAGGAAACCCAAATCCAAGGCAAGTACCAGTAGCTTAGTAAAAAAATATTTATTTCTCAGTTAAAATCATGCCTTTTAGACATATATGTACTTGCTAATCAAACAATTATATTACTCTGCAGAAATTACTACAAGTGCACAAGCGCAAGATGCACAATGCGAAAGCACATAAAAAGAGCATCTCAGGACCTTAAATCAGTCATCACAACATACGAAGGCAAGCACCACCACGAAGTCCCTGCAGCAAAGAACAACCATCATGTCAGCTCAACGCAGTCTTCCACGTAAGTGATTTTGCCAGCTCACCACCCTAATGGTCCAATGGGCTTCAATCGCCTTGCGTTTGGGCTCAGTCCAGCATTCAATATCGGGGTAAGCCCACCAGGTATAACTAATTTCGAAATGGGCCATATGGGCCCACCATCGACCATTTTTATGCATGTCAAGGAGAATTGGCTATTTTATTCTTCTATGTTCACTCAAAACTGTTAGTTGTTTTATTATCTAAAAATATTGATTATGACTACTGATTGTTTGGATATGAGTTTGTGGCTGTTTATATAATACCACTGTCAAGCACAATTCATAAGAACAATACACAAATATACATATTTATGAACATATACACACATATAAATTGTATTTCAATATCGATTAATTCACAGCTAATAACATGGAAACAAGGGGACAACAACCTCCTAATCGACCCTGAAGAATTCTGCTGTCCTAAAATGTTGAGCAATTTGATTGAAGATGCACATTCAGTGTTAGAACTTTATGATAATTCTGAAGTGAAATGCAGGTCGAATTCTTATTGGAAGAGTGCAGTCATTTGCCCTTCAAGAAGCATGGTTCTGGAAGATCTCAAGGTGGCAGTTAAGAGTATTGAGGGTCAACAACTTCACTCTTAGTCGAGAAACATTTGCAAATGTATGTAATGTAGTTGATTTATGCGTATCATGTATATGTCTGACATGTTTGATTCTTGAATTTTCTGTAAATTACATGTTTGAGATGGGACGTATTTCTGAAATATAGTTCATATGAAATATAAAAAATATTAGAAAACGTAATAAAATTTACCAGTCATTATTTTTTATTTTTTTGAAAATTTCACATTTTTAATAGGTATAGTAGTATTAATAAGTGTGTATATATATGAGTGTAGCCAATTATCTGCACTTTGTATAATTTGCTGTGAAAACACCATTAATTAAAAGTTGTAGTCAGGGGGCCAAGGGGTTAGCAAGAGTAAATTTGCCAAATTCTAACGGCAATACAGTTAGATCGGAGAAAAACTGATGTGGACTCCTTTACACAGGAACTAAATAGTTATCTAACGTACACGAGCCAGAGTATATAACAGTGTATGAAGAGATGTTTGATTTTATATTGAAGAAATAAAAATAAAATAAAAAAAATCTTAAATGCATGCCTTTTCAGTCATTCCTATAACTGCACCCAATCTACATTAATTCCCTTGGCACCCGATCCGCTATTACTGCCCATGTTTCCTATAACTGCTCCTTTAACTTTTTCTACAGACTAGGCTGATACGTACTTTTCCACTCAAAAATTTTAATACGTCCACCACTATATATTATAACCACATCTCTGTTAACAGTCTCCACACACACCACTCTCTATCCTCAACAGCTCATCTCCATAAATTCTTCCACCTTCGGGAATTCCACTCCAATATTTAAACCTTCATATTATTGTTTGTGTGAAATGACAAAGGTATTACTACCTTTTTTTTACACATTTACTCTATGCTATCCTATGTGGGATTTTATGGCTAAAGCCTCTCTTAGACATATACTTTTTCAGACATATTCTATTCAAAAACTTTTGCACATGCTTTTTCAAACATATACTATGTTCGTTTATGCATAAAAGCTTTTAGCTATAATAGCTGTCCACGAGTTGAGCACGCAAAATATTTGAGTACAGTGGATTTTCACAAATTTTACTGTCCTGTCTTAAATATGCAAGTTATTTTGTACACGTACATACGTAGTTCAAAGTCCAAAATCTATTTAGTTGTTAACTATCAAGTATCTCAATCCGTATATATACTATACGTACGTTTTTCCACAAGTTACCATTTTTTTTCCTGCAGAACAAATATATACAACAAGATAAAGGGCCTGCATTATTCCCTTCCGTAGATAAATTCAAACGTAAAAGTACACGTTTAACAAAGCATCTTCAATTTGCTACCGATGAAAAAGTTAATGCTTCATCCAATGTGTCACATGTTAATCTTTTCCAAATTGAATCAGACAATGTTATCAAACCAACCCACTCTGTTCAGCTTCCTCCAGTTAGGACAAATTTTTTTTTTTTTTTCTTTTTGAAATGGTACTTTATATACAACAATTCATTGAGACAACATATCTCATGTCAATAAATGTTCGAAAGCAGGTTTCGAACTTGTGACCTCTTGCACCAAACCCAAATCAATTAACCACTTGGACAATGATGCTTGTCAGGACAAATTTTTTTGATAACAGCGAAAACTTATCAAAACTTCCACCTGTGGAGTACAGATGACACAATCTGATGAACTCCAGTATTTTCCACAATGTTCTCAAGATGATAAATGAGAAGATTTTTTTACTTCTGAAGTGGTATGCCAACATTTAATTATTTGATACACAGACACATACATACATGTATACATATATATATATACATATATGTTTATACTACATACTAATCATAAATTTTAATTTCTCCTGCAGATTGAACGATGTGATGCAGCTGTTGAGCATTTTCTCAAGAACCGTACTTAATACAGCTTCAACTCTATGTTAGCGAATAAATTTTCCATTTTCGCGCTTTTGTACTTTTCCTTTGGTCGTTGTTAACACAAAGTTATTTTTTTCTGATGTATTTATTACTGTTCCGTTAAATTTTTCATGTACTCCATGCTTTCGTCGTTGCCTAAATAAATTTGATGTTCTTTTTCACGTGGACGTAAGTGCTGTTAAAAATTTATACGTGCGTTATATTATCCGTGGCTGATGCATGTACTATTCGTTCGACACTGATACTACCTTGAATACATACATGAACTATCACTAAACATACATGAACTATCAGTAAACATTGATGTAGAATTATTACATTCGAACTTAGCAAAAAATAATACGGAAGAATATGTTCAAATCTAAGTATACACAGTTAGCTTATAAGTGAATGTTCATGTCATCTTCCTTTTACTTCAACAACTTAATCGCGTAAAACATTCGGAGAGAAAATCATTTAGTGTTGTGAAAATTGATTCAACTTTGCTTGAGAAATCATTAAACCACTAACCGAATGTTTCTGGAAAAAAACTCTGCTTTTATAAAGTTTTCTGCATATTTTAGATTCTGTAGGGACTACATTGTAGAATTGTCCCATGTATCCATATTTTAATCAACACATGGTTAACTATACTACATAATTAACCAAACCATCAAACTACACAAAGAACTCAACCATCGATTAGTACTTATTAAGTGACCTTTATATTGGCATGCAAACTGATGTGTATTTTGCAAAACAAATTTTCCTTAAATGTATTATAAAAATCTATAAATTACAGAAGTGACTAAAAAATCTCAAATGTTTTGACAAGTTAGCATATGTAAATAAATGTGAACAAATGGATGTCAAGATGATAAATAAAAATTTCTCCATTGTTTAATAAACACTCCAAGTTTACATACGACCACAGTTTGCTGCATACCAATTTTCCTGTGACTACCCTGTTATTATGGCCACTTTAACGCAACATATATAATAAAATTTCATTCCGTTACCAAATATCAGCAGCGCACATCTCGGATCTCTACCATTTCAACAACGTTTACCTACTCATTTTCAGCAGTTATACCAACTTACGTAACCGTTGGTCTACCTATATGTACGTACTTGCCAATAGACTGTCCTTCACATACTACTGTACTACCTTTTCTGCTACTGCCATATATCTCTTCAAATCAGTCGCAATTTTTTTAATCTTTAGTGCTATTTATTACATCTTCACTTTATCTTCAACGTCTAATGGAACAGCAACAAAGAGAAAGACGTAGACTTAGTCAACGTGCTAGACGTGCACAAGCAAGAGAAATAGGTATTGCAAATAGAAGAACTCGGTTGAGTGAAGGCTTCCACAGTCGAGGTTTATCAGGTAATTTTTTTTTCTCTCTCCGTCCTTACGACATTCACACCAACTCTACACCTCATTTGGTGTACTCAGTTACTTTACTGTGTAGCACATTTAAATAGTTCATACTTATTTTTTAGTTTCTCATGTCTTGGTCCACTTCGTAGTACGATTTTTTTTATAGGGTTGCATTGCATCATATGACAGGAAAGATGGATCACCCATCCTACATACACAGCCGACCTATTACTTTATCTAACAGTACAAAATAGCCATATAAAACTGACACATACCCAACCGTACGTTGTTTATACAATTCTTATGAGTAGGAAAATGTCAAAAAAATTTGACACACACCCAACCGTACGCACCTTATACCATGACTAATTATAGTTAATAAATTATGAATATGAAAATGTCAAATGTTTAAGATACTACTTGGTGTTGGCTGAAGGATATAGGCTGCATAGAAAATGAAATGTTATTTAACGTGTTTTGCATTAATTTTGTAAAACAACTTATTTATTTTGAAATAAGTAATTTAGTTATTAACTGAATTATATTTTAGTGGTTATACAATATACATTGTTAACAGCCATCTCTCATTATTTTATTTCCAATTTTAAAATAAGTATAAAATTTATAACCTGTTTCATATACCCAAAAAACAGTGCATATCCATTTTATTGTTCACTTAACAACATACAAACACATGTATACATGTGAATACAGAAATAACATCTCCCAACGCATAGTTGACGTTCAGTCCTACAAAAATATTAGAACTTTAGTTATGATTGAATATTTTTTACATACTCGGACTTTTACAACTTTATTTCATATACAACATTCCACTGGCCAGTGCAAATACATATTTGAACAGCTAAGCATAGTTTTCATACAACTGAATAAAGAATAAATGAAAAGAAAGGAGCATAGCTGTTTTCTCAAAAGAGCCGAGCACAACTGCAATTGCATTTGCATTCTCATTTCTTTCATTACCGATACAATAGCAATATTATCAATTTTTATTAAAAAGTGCACAAAATTTCAAAGATTAGAACCATTCAGTATTTCTCAAAATTGTTGCTAAATATCAATACTATTACATATATATGTTATGTTGGCAAGCCTTTGACCGATATTGATCTATGTTCAATTGATGCAATCCCCAATGGCCATGTTACACTGGATATTATAGATGCTTTGGTAAACAAAACATATTGCTGCCAACTTTAATAAATGGTACATACACCTCTGACATTATAGCTTTCTTTTAATAGAAACTGTAAAATTAAAGTATTGACAGTACGTTGTAAAACTCGGCCAACGCAAAGTGTGATATTTTCATGTCGGCATCATTGATTTTGGACTAAAAACTTACACTTTTCCTTCCCATGACACCAACAATTACTCCATAGATCGGCAATATATGATTAGCATACTTCAGTAAGATATGATTTACAAACACATTAATGTGTCTTTGACGAAAATAATTTACGTATCACATCTTGACTGTTACGTATATAAAAATTTGGGTAATTGAATGCATGTTGATATTATGCATCATCACTAAATTTTGAATATATTTTTGATATATGTTTAACTTTTTTGCTTTCAGTTTTGCAACGTACTGACCTAAAGGGTTTTTCGTTGATTTATCCAATGATTAACATTAATAAGGTATCTCCCTCTTTTTATGATTTTATGACTCAAAAGCAATAACGTTAAATGCAAAATACCTGTATTTAATACAAAAATTAAAAAAGATTCTCTTAATATTCAAAATGTACCATTTGATAGTTGCAGTTCTTTTATCACTTAAATTCATTATTCACATGTATTAGGATTCTTTCAACTTATAGTCATGTATTGTGTTTGTTTTCATATATGCAATTCTATATATCTTTGGTTTTGGTATTTATATTAATTCTCTCATTTGTTTGAACTTTGAAATATTACATATTAGTGAAATTAGATGTAGATGCTTAAGCTCTTTTAAAACTAAAAAAGCATGATAAATATCAACCTAATTCGGTATAATAGCATATACATTTATTTTCGTGCTTTCGTGAATGGATATATTTGTCAGATTCATGCTCAAGTTCACATCGGTATAGGAAGTTAAATATCTTTTAACATGAACCAATGCTTTAATATCTTGATAATGCAATCCATTCCACCTTATTGGTTTCTCATGTTTTTTGTTGTTTTCGTCATACTTTAATCGTGTTTAACCTTCAGGGCTGCAATTGACATGTAGCAGTATTAATAGATCATTAAGAGATTTATTTTCAATGGACCAGTATAGTTTTCAAGGTGCATTTACTTTTATAAACTTCATCATAGTTAAAAAATGTTAACAACTATAAAATTTCAAATTTTGTATTGTTTTTTAGGCACGGTCAGCATTGGCTGTAATTTGTTCCATAATGTGACCCTGAGTCTAACTACTTATGATGTATAACCCCGTATTATTATTTTCTTTTCAACCTTATGTAATTTTCTGCTTTCATTTTAATTGTTTCACTATAACAAACTACCAATATGTTCTTCTGATTAAGATAGGTGAAAATTTTTGGTCTTTCACATGTACCATAGTTTTAGAGGTTTATCAACAATTACATGTACTATTTAATGAATATCAACTTGCAAAAGAATACTGTAACGACCCACTATTTTGGGCCATTTAAATCGACAATAAATCCACACATGTATGACTTGAATAATTCAAAACAGAGGATTGTAATATAAATTGGAGCAAATAAAACTAACCACAGAATCACAGACACAGGTAAAAATCAGAATAACTCGCAGCGGAAATAGAAAATAACCATAGTGGCTCATGAAGCCACTACAAACTCAAACTCAAACAAGAACCAAAATACATAGTCTGAATTCAAATACAGTTCTGAAAACAAATATAGTAGGAAATCCCAAATACATATGTCTCTAATACATGAGCTGAAATGGAAATACTGAAACTGAAATAGACAACAACTTGATAAGCAGATAACTCCAAAATCTCTAACTTCTAGATGATAGATCCAGGCTAAGCTGTAACACTCAGGCTGACCCGGGTGTAGGAAATAAACACATACACTTGAGTCAGGACATACATACTTATACAATGTAAACCAACTCAAGTGAACTGTAATATAAGGTACAAGTAACTTAAAGGATGCTTGGGACCAACCATCCTCTAAGGATCCATTAAACTATTTACTATGTAGTAATATTTAGCTATTATAATAGTGTATATAGTAAAATAAACTTACTTTTAAATAGCGTTAAGGAGTTACACAATCTCCCCTTTAACACAATAATAGTCCCAGTAGTCCATCCAGTATCAGCGCATCTCCAGATCGGGAGACTACCCTAAATACTCCATGGGCTACGGGAGAAAACCAAACTCGTACAAGACTCGCTAGGGTAGGTGACACGGCACAATAAGGCAATGCCAGGGTAGATATACCAATTACGCATCCGGACCGGTGGTAGCGCGTAGCAGCTACTACCGCCCACCTCGAACCACACTCCCAAAAATCAAAGGTGCACACCAAACATTCACAGAGTAATAGAATGGCATAGGAAGAAGTGCGTCCGATAAGAGGTGTTGCCTCCTTAGCCCGAGAATCGCTCCTGTTTTAGCCACCTTATGCCAACTTACGGGAGTCGGGTCCACGCACATACCTCAATAGAACGTCGCCACCATCCTACTTCATTCTGGAATCTCCACCGCGTACACGGTTGCTAAAGTGGTTTTCGGTATCGACAAAGAGCATGTCCATATCTGATCCCAGTCTCTTTAACAACTAATCATTATTATAACCCATCGATATAAATTTCAAAAATAGTTTATATTTCAAATCAAAATACTTCGTTTAAGCTATTTAAAAGTGAAGTTATTATACCTACTAATCAAATATTCAATTCCCAAAAGTTTAGCCTTTTTTGAGTTCATTTATTCAGTTAAAAACTACAAAATATTGAAATTTCAGCTTTCCACAACAATTAGAAAATGCTGCGGTAAGTTATATTTGGAAACAATTCATTTCAGCAAAGACAACATTTATAACTACTGTAATAGTTCAGTTATACTTGGAAAAATCTCATTCAGCCAACTGCAGCACTTACAAGTGCTACTGTAGCCCTTTTATTTATTTCAGGTTTTAGTTTTAGTTCTGCAACCATAGCACTTACCAAGTGCTGCAATAGCCCTTAGTTAATTTTAGCCTTTAGTTCATTTGCATCAACTACAGCACTTACAAAGTGCTGTAATATCCTTTACAACAGATTTTAAGTTAACTTCAGAAATGATAGCATTTCTGAAGTGTTGTTAATTAAATTTTCATATTTCAATACAATTTCAGCAACAATTAAACTTCAATTTAAACCAATTTAACCTATAAAAATCATATTTTTCCACTCAAAAATATTCATTTAAATACCCTTTAACTTATGCTTTTTATAAAGTAAATTTCACCAATAAATATCAAATTTCTCAATGCTTCACTTATTAAAGTCAATATACAATTTTCTATTCTTTTGCATTTACTTTACACTTTAATTTAATTTACCATTTTCATAAATTAAACTACATTCCATTTTATTTTCTTAACTTAACTTTTATTTTTAAACCAAATTTCGCATTTCCAAGTCAGTTTATATTTCAAATTGCACTTTTAAGCATTTATTTATCTAACCATTTTAATTCATAGAAAACTCAATAACACTTTATTAATTCACTTTAAATTCAAATTTAAATCAAATTATCATATTTTATTTACTTAGACTCCATTTTTAAACAAAATCACAAATTTCAAAATAAATTTGTGCTTCAAATTTCAACTTAACCATTCATTTATTAACATATTTAACTTGTAGAAAATCACTAACACTTTATAAAAATCATTTTTAATTCAATTTAAATCAAAATATTATAATATACACTTTTAAAAATACTTAAAATTTCTAGAATATATATATATACACACACAATAACCACGGGTTTGTATAATATTTTCTAACCTAGGTCAAGTGATACAGATTATATATCATTTCAATCCGTAATTTACAAAGAAAAATCTGGATTCTATCATTTCAAACCCGCAATCCCAAGTTAAATAAAATAAAAATCGCTCAGGCCTATCATTTCAGCCCATAACGATTTTTCCTTATTCTAAAGTCCGTTCGGGTATGTATCCTTTCAACCCATAGTGATTCTATTCTACGGGGAACTTGCAGTGTGATAAACAGAAGTAAATAAACAGTATGACAGAATACAACATAGCAGATGATGCGATAAGTTTATAACAGGGTTTAACATCATATAATTCATATCACAGGCAGGTATAACATGATATAATAATTCTACGAATTCACTTGCTATCATTTCACAATTATATAAGTATGAATGTCAAGCATGAATACTCACCTTTTCAACGCTAGAGATTGATTCAAAATAAAAATACCCATACACCGAAGAGCATGAGGAGGCAGGATAAGAGTTGGGATGAGGTAACAACCAGATTTAGATCTTGTAATTAAAATAAATAAAGCAACATAAATGTATACTCAACAAAATTTTGATTGAAACAAATAGGAAATTAAAATAAACAAATAACAAGATAGCTTGACCATGCTTTAACCACTCAAGTGCTTGGCCTAGGGGAATCATATGCTCGGTCATGGTGGTGTTAAAGGCTCGGGTATGGGCCCATATGGCACGGCTAGCTTGGAATTGGAAGGGGTAGGAATTACAACATGAAGAATACAAAGGGGCAAGGCTACTAGGTGGAGTTTTGGTGCATGTAGGCTCGACCTACACTATATTGGGCTCGGCCATGATTAGGTCAGAGGTGTGGGGTGATGGATAGGTGGTGCGGTCAAAGGAAAGGGTGATGGTGTGGTGATAGGGCAAGCAAACATGAAGGGGTTTGGCGAATGGATGGTTTTGTCAGGGTTAACATACTTTGGATGTGGAGTTTTGGCCTAGGTGCTCACGGCCTGGCTTTGGGAGGAGGATGTGGTGATGTGGGTCGTGGATGGGAAGGTGGCAGCTAGAGGAGGGGTGAGGCCAAACTATGCAAGGCAAACCCAAAAGAAAAAAGAGAAAAATGAAAAAGAGGGGAAGAAATAAAAAAGGAAAATAAATAGATAGGCGGCCATTACTTAGAGAAAGTTCTTCACGTGAAAAATGCAGAGAAAGAGATGAGAATACAATAGGAGGCTAGGGTTTTCTTTTTCTTTTTGGAATGCACGGCTACTAATTTGAACGACTATGGTATGGAATCAAAAAGATGGGTAATATAAAGGCAGGAAATGAAAATGAAACATATGCCCAAAATAAAATCAAAGTAACGTATCTTAAATTAATTTGTTTCCTATTCATTTAATAAAAATATATGCTAAAGAAACAAATTCAATAAATAACATACCGTTTATATAAACACCAAAGAAATAAATAAGAAAAGGGATGTAGAAACATATAAATAACACGTATAAACTAATTGCTATTTACAACTTTGTTTATTACTTAATTTACAGAATTGATTTGTTACTTATCCATTTAATAAAATATATGTCAAAGAAACAGTTCAATAAATAACATTCGTTTATATAAACACCATAGAAAATAGATAAGAAAACGGATATAGAAACATATAAAATAAAACGTATAAATTAATTTCTATTTACAACTTTGTGCGTTACTTAATTTACAGAATTGATTTGTTACTTATCCATTTAATAAAATATATGTCAAAGAAAAAATTTAATAAATAACATTCCGTTTATATAAACACCATAGAAAATAAACAAGAAAACGGATATAGAAACATATAAAATAAAATGTATAAATTAATTGCTATTTACAACTTTGTACGTTACTTAATTTAAAAAGTATATATCCAAATTAAATGAAACAAAAGCAAAATGGATGTTTTAAATATATACAGTTTTAAATAAAAGATTAGAAGTAAAATTGTAATTTTTTTAAAATTTCAATTAAAGTCAAAGTTTGACCCAAAATCTAGAATTCCAGAAATTGTTTATATTTAATATAATTGGGTAAATAATTTATAACCAATTACAATATTATTCCATAAAATTTCCAAAATTAAATTTTTAAATAATTAACCACCAAAGTTTTAAATAAAATGAATTAAAATATTTACTAAAATTTATGGGTTGTTACACTCTCCCCCACTCAAAACTTTTCATCCTCGAAAAGGGAAGAAAGAAGGGAAAACAAAGGAAGATAAGATAGTAAAGCAAAAGTACCTGAAATAAACAATTCTGTATTCGAAGCACGTATGCTCTCCTCCGTCTCCCAGGTGTAATCCCGTTCATCGGTGCTCCACTGCACTTTGATCAGGTTGACAAATTTCCTTCTTAGCTGCTTCGTACCTCGATCGACGATACGAAGTGGCTTCCTTTCAATAGTCAGGTTAGGCTCAATATCCAAACTATCAAGAGTAAAAGGCTGGATAATGAAAGATCGATCATGCAGACAGCGACGAAGATGTGATACATGGAATCCATTATGTACTCCAGCGAATTTCTCGGGTAAATCTAGACGATAAGCAAGAGAATCAATCCTTTCCACAAAGCGGAAAGGACCGATGAATCTAGGAGAAAGCTTCCCTCTACAACCAAAACGAACCACATTCCTTAAGGGAGAGACCTTAAGGAAAACTAAATCACCAACCGCAAATTCCAAACTCCACCTACGCCGATCAGCATACTTCTTCTGCCTTTCCTGAGCAATCCTCATCTTCCTTTTAATCTCCTCAACCTTCTCCGAAGCCTCCAAAATCAAATCAGGACCAAGAACCAAACGATTACCGAATTCAACCCAGCAAGATGGAGATCTACAAGGTCTTCCATAAAGAGCAGTAAACAGAGACATCTTAATACTAGCCTGATAAAAGATAGAATGAGATAGATATAGATCAAGATAAGATCAAAATAGAAGACTGAACATATACCTGATAACTGTTGTTATAGGTGAATTCAACAAGATGGAGATGATCTTCCCAAGATCCTCCATAGTCCAAAACACAAGCACGAAGAAGATCCTCTAGAATCTGATTCACTCTTTCCATTTGACCGTCGGTCTGTGGATGGTAAGCAGTGCTCAGATTCGGACGAGTACCCAAAGATTCCTGGAAATATTTCTAAAACTGACTAGTAAAGATAGGATCACGATCATAAACAATGCTAAAGGGAACACATGGAGGCGAACAATCTCCTTCATGTAAATCTCAGACAAGCTAGAAGCGACGGGTAGACTTGACTGGAATAAAATGCACGGACTTGGTCAATCTATCCGCGATAACCCAGATACTCTCATTTCCTCTCCTAGACCTCGGTAGACCATCAATAAAATCCATGGAAACTTGGTCCCATTTCCAATTGGGAATCTCAAGGGGCTGCAACAAACCAGGGGTCTTCTGATGATCTGCCTTAACTTGTTGACAAGTCGCACACCTTCTAACAAAGATAGAGATATCTCGCCTCATACCTCTCTACCAATAAAGCTTCTTCATATCCTAATACATCTTCGTCACACCAGGATGAATAGAAAGTCTAGATCGATGATGTTCCCGAAGTAACCCCTGCCTCAATCCATCAACATTCGGGACACAAACCCGATTATTAATCCTCAAATTCCTCTATCATCAATCTAAGCTCCACTACCATCAAGACTACTACGTCCAACCTTACTACAAATAGTCTCCTTCATACTCTTAAGCATCTCATCCTCATCCTGCTTAGCCATGACATGCTCCAAAAGAGGAGAAGAGACAACAAGCTGACACATAAAGGCCTTCTTCCTACTCAAAGCATCCGCTACAACATTAGCTTTCCCAGGGGTATAGTTGATGTCGAGATCATAAGAAGCAAGGAACTCGAGCTATCGAACTTGCCTCTGATTCAAATCCTTCTGGGTGAAGATATATTTCAAAGACTGATGATCGGTGAAGAGCTCAAACTTAGCACCCAAAAGATGATGCCTCTAAAGCTTCAAAGCAAAGACAACAACCAGCAATTCTAAATCATGAGCTACATAGTTGGCCTCACGGGTCTTCAGCTGGTGACCAGCATAAGCAATCACCTTCCCATCTTGCATCAGAACAGCTCCCAAACCCTCGCGACAAGCATCGGTGTATACTGTTAATCCCTCATTTCCATTCAGAATAGTAAGCACTAGTGCGGAAGTAAGCTTACGCTTCAACTCATTGAATGCAGCTTTACACTCATCACTCCATATAAATTTAGCATTCTTTAGAGTTAAAGCTGTGAGAGGTGCAGAAATTCGAGCAAAGTTCTCAATGAACCTCCGATGGTAACTGGTAAAACCTAGAAAACTGCGAATGTTAGTTGGAGTCTTATGAGTTTCCCAATCCTGTAACAGAATAGGGAGAAATAAGGACCCAATAAAAGATAGAATGATCAAACTAGGAAGGAGAAGAAAGGAAGGACTTACATCGATCGCAGAAACTCCATCACTAGAAACAATATGCCCGAGAAATCAGACATCCTCTTCCCAGAAATGGCATTTCGAGAATTTAGCCTTCAATTGATGATTTCTAAGGGTCTCTATAACATACTTCAAATGCGACTCGTGCTCTTCCTTTGTACGTCAACAAAGACTAGAACAAATTTATTAAGCACGTCACGAAAAACACGATTCATCACATCGACAAAGAAAGCAGGGGTGTTAGTTAAACCAAAAGGCATGACTAACCATTCATAGAAACCATTCTCAGTACGAAAAGCAGTTTTGGAAATGTTTTCCTCTACGACCCTGAGCTGGTGGAAACCTGCGGCAAAGTCAAGCTGAGAGAAAACAGTAGCTCCATAGAGCTGGTCAAACATATCATTAATGCGAGGCATGAGATATCTGTTCTTCATAGTGAGCTTGTTCAGCTCCCTATAATCAACACACATTCGGAGAGAACCATCGGACTTGGTGACGAAAACCACGACTGCTCCCCATTCTAGAAAGCTAGGTCTGATCAGACCTTTAGAGGACAAGTCCAGAATTTGCTTCCTTAGCTCAAACTTTTCACGGGGTGTCATTCTTTCGGGTGGAAGAATTACAGGTCGAGCTCCAGGAATAAGGTCAATAAGGAAATCAATTTCCCGCTTAGGAGGTAAAGAAGTGACTTCGCCGAATACATCGGGATATAATCTGACCACATGAGTCGAGTCGAGATCACTAGGAGATGAATCAAGGGAATAAATAAAACTGCCCGCAAAATCCTAGGGCAAACTACACTGAATTTCGAATGAATTACCAAAATCATCCTCAAGGGAAACAGTTCGGGAACTACAAGAGATATGGGCATCATGCCTGTTCAACCAATCACCCCCAAGCAATAGATCAAAAGCATCAAAACCCAGAACATAGAAATCACCAGTGAAACGGTAATCAAGGTAGAGAAGCTTCATCTTCTTACAAATCTTACTAAGATTCGCAGGTCCACTAATAGGATTTGAAACACATAAAGGCACAGAAGTAAATTCAGGCAAAAGACGGTGCTCGAATTTGTAACAAAGATCCAAAGAAATAAAGCTTTGGGAAGCTCCGGTATCGAATAAAACACAGACAGGAGATTTAATCAAAGTAAAAGTGCCCTGAAGTGTAACTTGGTTATCACTAGGAGTAGGAGCAGGCGGTAGAGCTGGGGAAGATGCAGAAGTAACGGCAAAAATACCAGATGCCTTTCCCTTCTTCCGAGTAGGGCAGTCCTTTTCGAAATGTCCAGGCTGCAGACAAATGTGGCAGAGGTCACGCCTGGCCAACCGAGCTGGAAAAGGAATAGCAACACTCAAGGTAGGACAATTATTAGCATAACGTCCGTTCTGATCACATCTGTAGCAAGTAATGGCAGATATGCCTATAGACTGCCTCTGAGATGAAGAAGACGATCCCAACCCTAGAGTCTTGTTATGATTCCTCTGCCAATGGTGAAAGTGGGGCTTTCTTTTCTTGGAACTACCAGAAGAAGACTGAGATGGAGCGGAATGGGCAGCTGGAAGATCCTTAGAGGTAGGATTCTCATATCTAGTGGCCATGTCTATCAGAGCGGTGAAAGGACTATGCACGTGGGTTATGAGGTGATCATAGTACTCTGAGCACGCACCAGCAATGAAATTCTCGTTCTTCTTGAGAGGAATGTCTATCAACTTAAGACCATACTATGATAGCTCATTGAATTTCCTCTCATATTCAGCAAAAGACATATCACCCTGCTTCAAATCCATGAATTCTCGATACAGCTGAGACTTCCCTGCCTCGGGCATCCAATTACAAGAAAAGCAGCGCTAAAGCACGATAAGAGATATAAGACAGATTTCAAAAGGAAGGAAACTGAACCAAACTTGAAACAACAGAAGAAGATATCTAAATTGTTCCCAAGAAATGTCAGCCTCGGCGGTGTGAGCGGTAACAGACAGCCACCAATCTGAAGATGCTCCTTTCAATTGCCAAGCTTCCAACTGACGTTGCTGGGAATTAGTGATCTTAAGACCGAAGAAGATTCTCTCCAAATCCCTCAACCACTGTTGAGCTTCAATAATGCTCTCAGATCCTGTGAACTTGGTGCCACCAAGCTCGGCGTATTCTTTGTAAAGCTTAGTGAACCTAACGAGTGCAGCCTCACGTCCCCTACCTTTTGCATTCCTACGATCCATCCTGAAAGATTAAGAATGTATTTTTAGGACAAAGGTGATCGAGGAAAAAAGATAAGATTAGATAAAATAAGATAAGATTCAGCAGGAATTAAATATCCCGAATAATGAATTTTCCAATGAGGTGGATAAGCAAAGGAAGAAGTTAGAAAAACTTGCAAAGCAAGAAATTTTTTATACCAAAATACTCTTTTAAATCCTTTGAAAAATCATTTGGAAAATTATTTATACTTTAAAATACGATCTCTCACTAAGAAAGGATTCTAAGATTGATTTTACTCATTCTAGGGTATTTCTACCCTATCTCTAATGAGTTTTTGCTCCGCAGGCTATGGTTTGCCTAAAACCAAAGCTCTGATATCAAATGTAACGACCCACTATTTTGGACCATTCGAATCGACAATAAATCCACACATGTTTGACTTGAATAATTCAAAACAGAGGATTGTAATATAATTTGGAGCAAATAAAACTAACCACAGAATCACAGACACAGATAAAAATCAGAATAACTCGCAGCGGAAATAGAAAATAACCATAGTGGTTCATGAAGCCACTACAAACTCAAACTCAAACAAGAACCAAAATACATAGTCTGAATTCAAATACAGTTCTGAAAACAAATATAGTAGGAAATCCCAAATACATATGTCTCTAATACATGAGCTGAAATGGAAATACTGAAACTGAAATAGACAACAACTTGATAAGCAAATAACTCCAGAATCTCTAGCTTCCAGATGATAGATCTAGGCTAAGCTGTAACACTCAGGCTTACCCGAGCATAAAAAATAAACACAAACACTCGAGTCATGACATACATACTTATACAATGTAAACCAACTCAAGTGAACTGTAATATAAAGTACAAGTAACTTAAAGGATGCTTGGGGCCACCCATCCTCTAAAGATCCGTTAAACTATTTACTATGTAGTAATATTTCACTATTATAATAGTGTCTACAGTAAAATAAACTTTCTTTTAAATAGCGTTAAGGAGTTACCCAATCTCCCCCTTAACACAATAATAGTCCCAGTAGTCCATCCAGTATCAGCGCATCTCCAGATCGAAAGACTACCCTAAATACTCCTTGGGCTACGGGAGAAAACCAAACTCGTACAAGGCTCACTAAGGTAGGTGACGCGGCACAACAAGGCAATGCTAGGGTAGATATACCAATTACGCATCCGGACCGATGGTAGCGCGTAGCAGCTACTACTCCATTATACAGTACGATATTTTGTTTAACTGCTTTATTACTATTACTTCGATGTTTTACTCACTACTGTATAATTGCTATACTGAATGCTAACCTTTTTTTTAGGTTCTTCAATAATACGAGATGGTGAAGAAATGATACCGCGGACTGTATTAAGAAGTAGTCATAACTGTGGTCGAAATTTTAGAGCAACCATTCCCTACCATAAACATCGACTTCCGCAACCCACTTAGTGTGATTTTTGCAATGCTAAAATATTTTTCCACGAAAGCTTACATAATTGTTGCTCTAGAGGTTCTATCAACATTCATCGACCTACCACAACACAATAAAGTTACTACGCTCATTCCAAGATCAAGGTGAATCAAGTACCCATTTTCGAACAAACATTCGATCCTATAATAATGCATTTTCGTTCACGTCTATGGGTGCATCAATTGACAATAACCTGGCCAATGCTAGAGAAGGGGTTTACACATATCGCGTGCAAGGTTCAATATATCATATATTGGAAATCTTTTACCCTTGGCTGGAAGTAGACCAAGATATTTGCAACTGTACATATATGACATTGACCATTAGATTGAAAATCGACTTTAAGATATTAAAGCAATGAGACCGGAGATAATAATGATTTTGAAACAAATTTTAGATACTCATAACCTATATGTCTCCATACTTCCACAATTGAGGCAACAGCCTGACGTGCAAATATGTAGGATAAAAATCAAAGAGATCACAATAGATCACCATCTTCATGAGCTGCCAACCACATCCCAAGTAGCGGGTATAATAATTGGAGATGAACCAGACAATTTGCAAGGTCGAGATATTATTGTTGAGAAAATAAGTGGAAATATATGGAGAATATCAGATACTGCAGGTTATTAGGACCCACTGCAATATCCACTATTGCTACCTTACGGTCGGCATGGATGGGATTTGAACATCCGCGAAAAAGGAAATACACCAATAAGTTGTACATCCAACTACTCTCATATTTTACAGGTACGTGTAGCCTATTTGATATTCAGTATTATTTATTCGTAAATAAAACAAAACTTTACTCATATCAACATGAGTACTAATGTTACTTGCATTTTGTCTATCGCCTATTCACATAGATATGACCAACATAGACATCATGTGATGACCCAGAATTTTGGGCAATATCAATTTAATAATCTGTATTAAAAATTAAATTGATTTGATGATCTTTGTTAATTAAATTTGAATTGATTTAATAATCTAATCAAATAAATATTTAATTGGTGAATTTTATCTTTTAAAGCGAATAAATTGTTTTCTATTTATAATGAATATATATTTGTATATATTGTAAATAGAAAAAGCTTTGATTTGAAATTTAATAAATAAATAAATCTTGTTTTCTAAATCTAAATATATATTTGGTAATTTGGAAATTCTGATTTATTTAATATAAAACTTTTCAAGCTATTTAATAAATAACTATATGGTTTAAATACTTAAGGTAAATGTTTATTTGTTTAAAATTATATTTAGCTTAAGTTTAAAATTTAATAAGATTAATTAAAAGGTTTGTTTTAAATTATTGTTTAATAAATATGATTTGAAATTATATATAAGTTTAAATTGCAATATAGCATATGATATATTAATTCATTTAAGTGATATAAGTAATTTATATATAAAAAGACAATTTCTTTTATAAATTATTTAAAATTGATAAATTTGTTATTTTCAGATAATAATTATAATACTTAGTTTTTATAAACATAAATAGATTTTAATGAATATAGAATTTGTTATTTTCAAAATTTAATATGTAGTTATATATGCATATATATAACTTAATTTTAAAATTGGATTTTAAAATTTGAATTTGAATTTGAATTTGCAATTTATTTTGAAATTCAAAAGAATAGATCCTTAAAAATATTTGGATAAGCTTTTATTTATAATTTGTTTTTATTACATTTTCTTTACATAAGAAATTCATATATGTATTTGCATAAGAATTAATAAATTAAGTTAAAAGATTTATTTATTATTTTAAATTAAAATAAAATACTTAAAGGAAAAGTGTTATCAAATTAAAACTTAATATAACGTATGCCAATTAATGAACAAAGATATATGACAAGTGTCACATTTTAATTTAATTTTTCTTTTGTTTTTAAAATCAGATTTCAGCCTATATAAACATGCTTCTTTCTTCCATTTCTTTTTCCTATTCTTTTTCAAAAAGCTAAGAGAAAACCCAAACCAATTTCTCTAAACAAATCTGAAAACCAAATCTTCAACTTGAAATTCTCAAAAAAACCCGAAATCATCCCTCAAAACCAGAAATGTAAATCAAAAATCTGTAGCTCATTTGCAAAATTTAAACATCTTCCTCAACTTGTAATGCAATATCAAAATCAAAAGCCAGCAAACCATTTTTCAAGTTCAAAACAAAATCCTGTCAACATTTTCTTTTCAAACCTAAGAACAACAAAAGCATGCAAGCATTCTTCTTCAATCTGGAATCAAAAAGCCTGCATGCATTCTTAAATCTAGATTTGATCAAGCAAGAACATCTAGCCTGCATTTCTTGAAAATCCAGAAAAAAGCTTGCAAGCATCCTCTTTCAAACCTGAGATGCAGACAGAAGCTAATATAATTCTGTTTGTAATCAAGTTTCAGTAGCATGCAAAGTTTCTTGGATTAAAGTATTCCGGTTTCAAGTTTTTAAGATCAAAGACAAATTCAAGCAACTCAAGTATCATAAGCTTTTTTAAAAATTGGAGGCTCTGTCTTCATTTCCAAAACAGTGAGTAACATTTTTATTAAAATAACTTAAGCTTAACATGGTTACATGATTGATTTCTGTGATAATTATGATTTGTGTGGATATAGTTGATTAAGTTTTTGCACACATATATATGAATTATCTGTGAATATTTGAATGTAAATGTGTGCATGTTTGTTTCATTGATCTGTTCTTTGTTTTCAATCCCCAGATTTGTAAACAAAATCATTATCTTTTGATCTAATAACTGTTAGGACTTGGAATATAAACCAAAGTTGTTTGATTTATCATAAATCAATTTTTAAAATTTTAAGTAAGTTAAAAATAAAATTTAAATGGCTCTGGAATCAAAAAAAAGTACAAATTGATTATAAGTAAAAATTCCAACATTCCAATTCATCAATTCAGGATCAGAAATTGAATCCTTAACTAAAAACATGATTTTTAAGAAGGAAATCACAATTTTTAGTAGAGGGATGAAGGAGCAGCTCTAGTTTGATCTGTTTGGGTATTTTTGGTTGTCTTTGATGATCTCGAGGGTCTGGGGTGTCGTGGTTCTTTCTCGAGGTAGAAGTGTAATCGGAGAATCGAGGAAAAATATTGGATGGGTGTGTAGATCATCGTTGTAGCGGCGGTGGATGTTTTTAGTCTGTAAACCTAATTTTGAATAGGTCGAGATTTTTGATCGGCGCGGCTCCTATGGTTGATCGAGTTCTACAGAACTCAGGGGAATGATAGCTAGGACATGGACGAAGATCACTCCAATGGTCGGAGGCACGAGAGCGAAGTGGTTCCAGGATTTGATGGTGGTTCCAATTTTGAGTTTGATTGTTCGATTTTGATTTTCGAACTGCTACAGTTGTTTTGATGGTTGTAATATGCTTTGGAGATGATCGTCGTCTTGTAAGGATCATCGTGGATGATCGGAGAAGGGTGGTTGGTCGGTGCATATGCACGGTGCATATCAAGGTTCAGATGATATTGGGTTGAGCGGTGATGTTTATTCAAGTTTTACTCGAGTCGATATGTGTTTTCCTTGAAGTAAAGTGAGGTTGGACTCGGAGCTTCTGAAGGTCTGCTCGGGTCATTGTTTAGTTACAGGTTTTGGAAACCTGTCAGTATTTAGATTTTGAAATTTAAACTAAATTTAAAAATGTAAAGCAAATTTTAATCAAAGTTTTGAAGAAAGTTTTAAAGTATGGATTCAAAATGAATTTTTATCCTAGTTTTAAATTAAATTAAGTTTTATCAAATTTAAATGTTTAAACGAACTTTAAAATGTTTAAAGTGTATTTTAAAGTGATTTGAATTTAAATTGAATTTGGTTATAAACTCTTGTAAATTCCTTTTATAAAGATAAGTATCCTTTAACATTTGATTAAGAAGGTTTTTAAATTGTTTTTAAACTTTGTCAAAGTTAAATTGTATTCATTTTAAATCTTAATTTGAAAAGTAATTTAAATGTAAATTTGAAAGTAAAAAAATTTTCAAATAATTTTGTTAATGATAATTTAAATCATTAATAGGAAAATGTTTTATATTAAAAGGTTAATTAAGATCTAATAATTTAGGATAAATAAATTATTAAGGTAATTAAATGGATAATTAACTAATAAATTTACTTAATTAATGATTTGGGTTAATTAATTAAGTAATTAAGGGTTTAATTTCGTTAATTAAGGTTTAAGTAAATTAATTAAGAATTAATTAATTTGTAATTAAGAAATCATTAATTAGATAAGATTAGATTTTTAATTAATGATTAAGAATTAATTAATCAAGTAATTAAGGATTAATTAAGTTCTAGTTAAATACTTAATTAATTACATAATTTAGAGGTTAATTAATGGGTAGTTAAAGATTAATTGATTTGTAATTAATAATGAATAATTTATGTTTAATTACTTTAGAAAAGTAATTAAAGAATTGTTAATATTTAATGAAGATCATTAACTAGAGATTATTAAATAATTAATTAATGTGATTGATTTAAGTTAATTAATTAGATTAATTAGTTATAAATAATCATTTGTGAAATTGTCTAAGTATAATTACTTAATGAAAGTAATTAAGGAATCAATTATTTATTGTAATTAATTAAGTATATTTTGATTAGTCTAAGTTAATTAATTAAGTTTAATTAATTTAAGATAATCACTGGATAATTTGGTAAGTATAATTACTTAGTGTAATTTATAAGAATAATTGCTTAGTGAAAGTAATTAATAATTAATTACTTAGTGTAATTAATTTAAGAATTGATTAATAATGTTATTTGAAGATAATTAAGTGATGTAATTAATTAAGGGTAATTAATTACTAAATGGGATTAGTCAAGATTGATTAATAAATTTAACTAATTAAATATTAATTAAAGATTAATTATTAAATATGATTAATAATTAATTAAGGAGTAATTTAGGATCATTGGTTAATATAATTAATGATGTAATTATGGGTTGATTAATTAAGATTAACTAATCAATAATAAGTGATTATAAAGTAATTAATTGATGTAATTAATTAAGGATTAATGTAATTAATTATAGTTAATTCATTAATGAATTAATTAAAGGTTAATTACTATATATGGTTAAGGTTAATTAATTTGTGTAATTAATTAAAGACTAATTACTTAAAATAATTAGAGAACGATTAATCAAGGGTGATTAATTGAAATGAATACTTAGAGATGATTAATTGGATTGTAATTAATTAATGGTCATGTAAGCAAGATTTATAGCTATAAAAGTAATTAATTTAATTTAATTTAAATTAATTAGAGATGAAGTAATTAATTTAATTAATTTTAAATTAATTATAGATGGTGATTAATAAATCATTGCTTATGTATGGATGAATAATATTGATTGCCTTGAATTGTTTGAGATCTCAGATATGAGATAAGTGATGTTGTGTGATATGGATGCTTTGGTTGAAGTGTGATGATAATGTGAATTATCTATTTGTGGTAATAATGTGAATTATCTATTGTGATGATAATGTAGATTATCTATTGTGAATTATCTATCTGTGTGTATATAAATGATAGAATTGAATTGTTTTAACTTTAAAACAACTTGGACCTAAAAGATGGCATTTTGGATTTCGATGAGACCAGGATCGGGTTTCCAGATTTGGATATCCGAAAACCACATCGATCCAAATTAACGATAGGTCGTGAATCTCAAGTGAAGATGAAGATTCAGAGTGCAAGGGTTATCATTGTTAACTCTGAGGGTGATTCCAAAATGAGTGTAACGAGATAATGCCTTCGGTTTCGTTCGAACCTAGAATGAACTTGTATGGATTGAATGCTTTCAGAACATCGTCAGGTAGACGATGAGCATTCTAATAGATGTGTTCTTTAAAGGTAATCGTAGCCTCAAGCCTCATCAATCGGGAATGGCTAAAATAGGGGAGGTGCAGCAAGGCTAAGTGGGTAGCACCCAAGTAGGACGAGATTTCCCCCTGTCTAGAGGTCCCTTTATATTCAGATGTGTGGGCAGTTGGTTGCAAACATCTATGGGGTTATTTTGTTCGGGACTGTCCAGTAAGGGATGGTTTCGGTTTTGTGTTGCAGGGGATTGGGAGTAATCCTCGATACGGTGATCTAGGCCACGTACTGTGACGGCGATGCCCCAGTAGCCCTGCCATTGTATAGAATCCAATCTCCAATAAGTGTCGTACGTTTTGATTGTGCCCAACTATGATGGAACGTGAGATGTAAGCATTCCAGCTATTTCTGTATTTTACTTGAAAACCCTAGACATTACTATAATATAACTGGATATCCTATCAAATGTTTTGATTAGCATAAGGTAAAAATTTACCCATGTTTATGTGTAGGGAGTCTTACGTGATACATATTTTGTTTTCAAAGGTTTTCAAAGTTAAGAAACCTTAACCTGTTACTCACACCAGACCCATGTCTGACTCGGAGTTTATCTTCTGTTTTCTTAAACTCTTAGGTACTCAAATTTTTACGAGTAGCTAAGGGATTCAGGTTAGCTTTGACGAATTTTGGAGGAGCAATGGAGCAGGAGGCTTCAACGTTTGTAGATATAGTGTTCTGCTGTGTGATCTCTGAGTTGTTTGTTTATGTTGTATTTGAGTTGTAATAACTAGATAGGTGTTTATAACTGTCTAGTATGTGATGTATTTGCTGTGTAACTCTGATTGTTGTTGTATATTATGTAAATACTTATGTTATTAATATAATTTACTTGTTCCGCTATTTAGATTCTGATGTGTTTCTTTCTTTCTTCTCTATCTTTTCTCTTTTCTATCCCTTTCTTTCTTCAAGATGATGCGACTTTTTGTGGAGAAAAATTCGGGTCGTCGCAGTTGGTATCAGAGCACTAGGTTGAGCGAATACTTAGGTTTTGGAGTGATTTCTTTCTTGAGAGAGCGTACTTGTATTTTATATATATATATATATATATATATATATTTTATTTCTACCTATTTGTTGGGTTACTTGTTTGGGTTTTCCAATATAAGTTCTAGAGGTAGATAGGGTAGTGGTGTGTGTAGCACGACTACCAATGGTAGGAGTCCCAATGTTGAGGTTGGAAGTGCATTTGTCGAGACTGTAGACCTAATACCGTATCGAGCGAGCTTTGCTATGGTGAAGGATTTCATCGATCCTTGAAGGAAACCTTTTAAAGGTTCGGAGTCCATCTTTGAAGTTGGATGAGTAGAGTTTGAATCTGTCGGTTAAGCAGAAGCCAGTGATGGTATCTTGGCAACCTCTTGAAGTTATAGCTGCGTGATGAGACGCAGTGATTATGGAAGTGTCCGAAGATGTTTCTTTGGAACAAGAGTAAGGAGGTGGGTTTGTTTCGGTAATGTGGCTAAGTTCAGTTGGGTGTTTGTGTTTGGCTTTGAGGCCCGAGTTTCTTAAAGAGCTTTGGATTAGGAAGTCTTTAGGTATTTGTGTCAGCAGTGCGGCTTGGAGTATTCTGTGTGCCGACAAGGAGGTCTTATGACTGAGCAATTTTGTAGAGGTGAAGTTCAGAAGCAGCCGAGTGTATCCATCTCTTCGATGGATTGGCTATATAAGCGTAAGATGTTCTAATTGGTAAAGAGAGAGCAGTTTCTTTGGATATTAGGCTTGGTTGATCGCAAAAGTGACTTGCGATAGTTGAGTGTTCTCTTGGGTTCTCTTTGCATGGGATCGAGGCATCTCTAAGGAGTGATACCGGTGGTCCAGCTTAGTCGAAGAATGGTTCCTAGAGAGAGGGTTTGGTGTAGCAATTCAGAGTATCATGTAACTTCTGAGTTTTCTCTTTATGGATCTCTTGAACCATATTTCCGGGATGTATGTCTAGTTTGTGCTCTTGTTCATCATCAGCATTCTCTTCTACTCCAGATCAGAGTTGTGCAGCGGAAGCAGTTTGGCAGTGCACCTGTCTTGTCTTTTTCAGATAGGATAATATGATTTGTCTTATGAGGAGTGGAGTTTGTTCTTGATTTTAGATTGATCGTGAGAGGATCATTCTGTTGGATTGTTTTAGTCCAGTAGTTTTGAGAGACATCAGCGAAGATTGAGCTGATCAGGAAGGATATAGGCAGCTCAGGATTGTTAGAAGAGTTTTGTGGATAAGACTCGGAGATTTGATTTCGGATAAGTTTTCTCCGATCCAAGGAGCTATCAGATTGGGTAAGACTGGGAAGTTGGCTTTGAGGTATATTGGATCTTTACTATGTTCTAGTTAGGATAAGTGCTTTGGTCTACAAGGTTGAATTGCCAGTTTGGATGAGTGGAATTCAAGGTGTTTCACGTATCTCTGAGGGAGTACGTGTTTGATTTATCTCTGGTTTTGGAACCAGCAGTTCAGGAGGATTTGGTTGTTGAGTCAGACTTGTCTATAGTCTGATATCCTGTATAATTTTGTAGATCTAGATGAGTAGGAGCTATGTAGCTTAGTAGTGTTGATTGTTTAGATTCTATAGAGCGAGTATCACAGTATTTATACCTACGAAACTCTAGGAAGTTCTATCCAGAATTTTGTTTGGATAGTTAAATTTGTTTCATTGGGTGAATTGGTTGCTATGGTTGTTAGCATATGGTTGATAATATATGCTTGTGATTTAAAATTAAAATCTTAGATAGATTATTAAATTACCTTTGCTTTTAAATTTCGGGGATGAAATTCTTTAAAGAGGGAAGGAATGTGATGACCCGGAATTTCGGGCAATGTCAATTTAGTAATCTGTATAAAAAATTAAATTGATTTGATAATCTTTGTTAATTAAATTTGAATTGATTTAATAATCTAATTAAATAAATATTTAATTGTTGAATTTTATCTTTTGAAGCTAATAAATTGTTTTCTATTTATAATGAATATATGTTTGTACATTGTAAATAGAAAAAGCTTTGATTTGAAATTTAATAAATAAATAAATCTTGTTTTCTAAATCTAAATATATATTTGGTAATTTTGAAATTCTGAATTATTTAATATAAACTTTTCAAGCTATTTAATAAACAACTATATGGTTTAAATACTTAAGGTAAATGTTTATTTGTTTAAACTTATATTTAGCTTAATTTTAAAATTTAATAAGATTAATTAAAAGGTTTGTTTTAAATTATTGCTTAATAAATATGATTTGAAATTATATATAAGTTTAAATTGCAATATAGCATATGATATATTGATTCATTTAAGTGATATACGTAATTTATATATAACAAGACAATTTCTTTTATAAATTATTTAAAATTGATAAAGTTGTTATTTTCAAATAATAATTATAATACTTAGTTTTTATAAACATAAATAGATTTTAATGAATATAGAATTTGTTATTTTCAAAATTTAATATGTAGTTACATATGCATATATATAACTTGATTTTAAAATTGGATTTTAAAATTTTAATTTGAATTTGAATTTGGAATTTATTTTGAAATTCAAAAGAATAGATCCTTAAAAATATTTGGATAAGCTTTTATTTATAATTTTTTTAATTATATTTTCTTTACATAAGAAATTCATATATGTATTTACATAAGAATTAATAAATTAAGTTAAAAGCTTTATTTAACATTTTAAATTAAAATAAAATACTTAAAGGACAAGTGTTATCATATTAAAACTTAATATAACATGTGTTAATTAATGAACAAAGATATATGACAAGTGTCACATTGTAATTTAAATTTTCTTTTGTTTTTAAAATCGGATTTCAGCCTATATAAACATGCTTCTTTCTTCCATTTCTTTTTCCGTTCTTTTTCAAAAAGCTAAGAGAAAACCCAAACCAATTTCTCTAAACAAATCTGAAAACCAAATCTTCAGCTTGAAATTCTCAAAAAAAATCTAAAATCATCCCTCAAAACCAGAAATGTAAATCAAAAATCTGTAGCTCATTTGCAAAATTTAAACATCTTCCTCAACCTATAATGCAATATCAAAATCAAAAGTCAGCAAACCATTTATCAAGTTCAAAACAAAATCTTGTCAACATTTTCTTTTCAAACCTGAGGACAACAAAAGCACGCGAGCATTTTTCTTCAATCTGGAATCAAAAAGCCTGCATGCATTCTTAAATCTGAGATTTGATCAAGCAAGAACATCTAGCCTGCATTTCTTGAAAACACGGAACAAAGCTTGCAAGCATCCTATTTCAAACCTGAGATGCAGATAGAAGCAACTTCAATTCTGTTTGTAATCAAGTTTCATTAGCATGCAAAGTTGCTTGGATTAAAGTATTCCAGTTTCAAGTTTTTAAGATCAAAGACAAATTCAAGTAACTCAAGTATCATAAGCTTTTTCAAAAATTGGAGGCTCTGTCTTCATTTCCAAAATGGTGAGTAACATTTTTATTAAAATAACTTAAGCTTAACATGGTTGCATGATTGATTTCTGTGATAATTACGATTTGTGTGGATATAGATGAGTAAGTTTTTGCACGCACACACACACACACATATATATATATATATATATATATGAATTATCTATGAATATTTGAATGTAAATGTGTGCATGTCTGTTTCATTGAGATATCTCTGTACTTTGTTTTCAAGACCTAGATTTGCAAACAAAATCATTATCTTTTGATCTAATAACTGTTAGGACTTGGAATATAAACCAATGTTGTTTGATTTGTCATAAATCAATGTTTAAAATTTTAAGTAAGTTAACAATAAGATTTAAATGGCTCTGGAATCAAAAACAAAAGAACAAACCGATTATAAGTAAAATTTCCAACATTCCAATTCATCAATTCAGGATCATAAATTGAATTGTTAAATCAAAACTTGATTTTTAAGAAGGAAATCATAATTTTTAGTAAAGGGATGAAGGAGTAATTCTACTTTGATCTGTTTGGGTGTTTTCGGTTGTCTCTGATGATCTCGAGGGCCTGGGGTGTCGTGGTTCTTTCTGGTGGTAGAAGTGTGATCGGAGAATCGAGGAAAAATATTGGATGGGTATGTAGATCATCGTGGTAGCGGCGGTGGATGTCTTTAGCCTATAAACCTAGTTTTTACTAGGTCGAGATTTTTGATCGGCGCGGCTCCTATGGTTGATCGATTTCTAAAGAACTCAGGGGAATGATAGCTAGGACATGGATGAAGACGTAGCCGGAGGTGTAGGCACTCCAATCGTCGGAGGCGCGAGAGCGAAGCGGTTCCAGGACTTGATGGTGGTTCCAGTTTTGGGTTTGACTATTCGATTTTAATTTTCGAACTGCTACAGTTTTTCTAATGGTTGTAATATGCTTTGGAGATGATCGTCGTCTTGTAAGGATCATCGTGGATGATCGGAGAAGGGTGATTGGTCGGTGCATATGCATGGTGCATATCAGGGTTCTGATGATGTTGGGTTGAGCAGTGATGTTTACTCGAGTTTTACTCGAGTCGATATGTGTTTTTCTCAAAGTAAAGTGAGGTTGGACTCGGAGCTTTTGAAGGTCTACTCGGGTCATTGTTTAGTTACAGGTTTTAGAAACCTGTCAGTATTTAGATTTTGAAATTTAAACTAATTTTAAAAATGTAAAGCAAGTTTTAATCAAAGTTTTGAAGCAAGTTTTAAAGTATGGATTCAAAATGAATTTGTATCCTAGTTTTAAATTAAATTAAGTTTTATCAAATTTAAATGTTAAAACGAACTTTAAAATGTTTAAAGTGTATTTTAAAGTGATTTGAATTTAAATTGAATTTGGTTATAAACCATTGTAAATTCCTTTTATAAAGATAAGTATCCTTTAACATTTGATTAAGAAGTTTTTTAAATTGTTTTTAAACTTTGTTAAAGTTAAATTGTATTCATTTTAAATCTTAATTTGAAAAGTAATTTAAAAGTAAATCTGAAAGTAAAAAGTTTTCAAATACTTTTGTTAATGATAGTTTAAATCATTAATAGGAAAATGTTTTATATTAAAAGGTTAATTAAAATCTAATAATTTAGGATAATTAAATTATTAAGGTAATTAAATGGATAATTAATTAATTTACTTAACTAACGATTTGGGTTAATTAATTAAGTAATTAAGGGTTTAATTTAGTTAATTAAGGTTTAAGTAAACTAATTAAGGATTAATTAATTTGTAATTAAGAAATCATTAATTAGATAAGATTAGATTTTCAATTGATGATTAAGAATTAATTAATTAAGTAATTAAGGATTAATTAAGTTCCAGTTAAATACTTAATTAATTAAATAATTTAGAGGTTAATTAATGGGTAGTTAAAGATTAATTGATTTGTAATTAATAATGAATAATTTAAGTTTAATTACTTTAGAAAAGTAATTAAAGAATTGTTAATAGTTAATGAAGATTATTAACTAGGGATTATTAAATAATTAATTAATGTGATTAATTTAAGTTAATTAATTAGATTAATTAATTATAAATAATTATTTATGAAATTGTCTAAGTATAATTACTTAATGAAAGTAATTAAGGAATCAATTACTTATTGTAATTAATTAAGTTTATTTTGATTAGTCTAAGTTAATTAATTAAGTTTAATTAATTTAAGATAATCACTGGATAATTTGGTAAGTATAATTACTTAGTGTAATTTATAAGAATAATTGCTTAGTGAAAGTAATTAATAATTAATTACTTAGTGTGATTAATTTAAGAATTGATTATAATGTTATTTGAAGATAACTAAGTGATGTAATTAATTAAGGGTAATTAATTACTGAATGGGATTAATCAAGATTGATTAATAAATTTAATTAATTAAAGATTAATTATTAAATATGATTAATAATTAATTAAGGAGTAATTAAAGATCATTGGTTAATATAATTAATGATGTAATTAAGGGTTGATTAATTAAGATTAATTAATCAATAATAAGTGATTAGTAATTAATTGATGTAATTAATTAAGGATTAATGTAATTAATTATAGTCAATTAATTAATGAAGTAATTAAAGGTTAATTACTATATATGGTTAAGGTTAATTAATTTGTGTAATTAATTAAAGACTAATTACTTAAAGTAATTAGAGAATGATTAATCAAGGGTGATTAATGGAAATGAATACTTAGAGATGATTAATTAATTGGATTGTAATTAATTAATGGTTATGTAAGCAAAATTTATAGTGATAAAAGTAATTATTAATTTAATTTTAAATTAATTAGAGATGAAGTAATTAATTTAATTAATTTTAAATTAATTATAGATGGTGATTAATAAATCATTGCTTATGTATGGATGAATAATATTGATTGCCTTGAATGGTTTGAGATCTCAGATATGAGATAAGTGATGCTGTGTGATATGGATAATTTGGTTGAAGTGTGATGATAATGTGAATTATCTATTTGTGTGATAATGTGAATTATTTATTATGATGATAATGTAGCTTATCTATTGTGAATTATCTATATGTGTGTATATAAATGATAGAGTTGAATTGTTTTAACTTTAAAACAACTTGGACCTAAAAGATGGCATTTTGGATTTCGATGAGACCGGGATCGGGTTTCCAGATTTGGATATCCGAAAACCACATCGATCCAAATTAACGATAGGTCGTAAATCTCAATTGAAGATGAAAATTCAGAGTGCAAGGGTTATCATCGTTAACTCTAAGGGTGATTCCAAAATGAGTGTAACGAGATAATGCCTTCGGTTTCGTTCGAACACGGAACAAACTTGTATGGGTTGAATGCTTTCAAAACATCGTCAGGTGGACGATGAGCATTCTAAGAGATGTGTTCCCTAAAGGTAATCGTAGCCTCAAGCCTCATCAACCGGGAATGGCTAAAACAGGGGAGGTGCAGCAAGGCTAAGTGGGTAGCACCCAAGTAGGACGAGATTTACCCCTGTTTAGAAGTCCCTTTATATTTGGTTGTATGGGCAGTTGTTTGCAAACAACTATGGGGTTATCTGTTCGAGACTGTCCAGTAAGGGACGGTTCCGGCTTTGTGTTGCAGGGGATTGGGAGTAATCCTCGGTACGGTGATCTAGGCAACGCACTATGACAGGCGGCACCCTAGTAGCCCTGCCATTGTATGGAATCCAATCTCCAATAAGCGCCGTACGTTTTGATTGTTCTCAACTATGTTGGAACGTGAGATGTAAGCATTCCAGCTATTTCTGTATTTTACTTGAAAACCCTAGACACTACTATAATATAACTGGATTTCCTATCAAATGTTTTGGTTAGCGTAAGGTAAAAACTTACCCATGTTTATGTGTGGGGAGTCATAAGTGATACCTTTTGTTTTCAAAGGTTTTCAAAGTTAAGCAACCTTAACCTGTTACTCACACCAGACCAATGTCTGACCCGGAGTTTATCTTTTGTTTTCTTAAACTCTTGGGTACTCAAATTTTTACGAGTAGCCAAGGGATTCAGGTTAGCTTTGACGAATTTTGGAGGAGCAATGGAGCAGGAGGCTTCAGCGTTTGTAGATATAGTGTTCCACTGTGTGATCTCTGAGTTGTTTGTTTATGTTGTATTTGAGTTGTAATAACTAGACAGGTGTTTATAACTGTCTAGTATATGATGTATAAGCTGTGTAACTCTGATTGATGTTGTATATTATGTAAATACTTATGTTATTAATATAATTTATTCGTTCCGTTGTTGAGATTCTGATGTGTTTCTTTCTTTCTTCTCTATCTTTTCTCTTTTCTAACCCTTTCTTTCTTCAAGATGATGCGACTTTTTGTGGAGAAAAAATGGGGTCGTCACACATCACTTATACTGCTTAGTGGTCGTCTATTTCAACAATATGTCGTTGATATGTATGTAAAAATAGAAACAATGCGTCTAAGGTTTCTTCGCAACAATCGGACTTCTATCAGAGCGGAGTTATACCATGGTTTACAAGATGCCTTAGCTACTGGAGAAACATCTGCCAGTAAGTTTCTTTACCTCCTTCATTCAACCGTTTGTTGTTCCCAGTAATTACTACCCACTTATTTCACTACTACTCAATCCTATTACTTTTCACACACTAGGACGTGTTGGTGTCAAGTAGATTCTTCCTTCCTCCTATATTGGTAGTCCACGAGATATGCATCAAAGATACCAAGATGCAATGGCATTAGTGCGAAGGTACGGGAAGCCTGACTTATTTATTACTATGACATGTAATACTAACTAGGTAGAAATTACACAAGAATTCCTACCTGGTCAACAACCACTAGTAGATAGACCGGATTTAACAACTAGGATTTTTCGATCAAAATTAGAGCAACTTAAAATTGACCTATTTGACACGTGTTTTAGGTAAAGTCATTGCCCATGTCCACGTTATTGAATTCCAAAAAAGAGGACTACCACATTCTCACATTCTACTTTTCCTAGATGAAAACGATAAAGTTAACAATCCCGATGATTATGATGCTTTAGTTCGAGCTGAAATTCCATGTAAAGATTTATAAACCGAGCTACACAACATTGTAATGAAACACATGATTCATTATCCATGCGGAAATTTTAACCCAAGAGCTGTCTGCATGAAAAATAATTGTTGTAAGAAGGGTTTTCCAAAAGCTTTTTCTTTATTTACTTTACAAGGATCTGACTCTTACCCTATTTATAAAAGACGCGACAATGGAATACAATATCAAACTGGAAGCCACATAGTCGATAACCATTGGATAGTACCTTATAATCCTTACTTACTTTTGAAATATGATTGTCATATAAATGTTGAGATTAGCTCAAGTATTAAATCTGTGAAATATCTACACAAATATGTTTACAAAGGTTCAGACCGTGTATCTATAGGATTAACCAGTACATCTGATGATAACGATGAGATTTCAAAATTTGTTAATGCTAGATGGATTTGTGCTCTAGAAGCTTTATGGAGAATATTTAAATTTTCCTTAAGTAATATTTTTCCTTTTGTTACCGGCTTACAAATACATTTACCAAATAGACAACAATTATTATTTCGTGCAGAAGAGCACATACACACTATTTTAGATGATCAACATAGATCTAAAACAATGCTTAATGAATTTTTTGTAAAAATGTTTTCGATGAACAAGCACGTCAATATTTATACTACGAGTTTCCTGGAAAATATTGGTGGGATTCTACAAGTAAGCAATGAAACCGTAGGCGAAATAACCGTAGGGAAATTGGTAGAATTTATACTGTATCTCCCATTGAAGGAGATCGTTACTATTTGCACCTACTATCAACACATGTTAGAGATCCTCTATCTTTTACTGACTTACCAACAGTTAATCGAATACAATATAACACATTTAAAGAAGTAGTTGAACATAGAGGTTTACTTGAAAATGATGAAAGTTTGAAGGATTGTTTGACAAATTCTTCAACACACATATGCCTAATGCTTTACGAAGATTATTTGTTACAATTTTAGTATACTGTGAGCCATGTCATGTGCGCGAATTGTGGGAAGAATTTTCTCCTTTCTTACTTGAAGACTATCCTACTACATCTGCTACTACTGTGCCCAATTCATTTTCAGTAATTCAATGTCTGTCTAACCTTGACAACCTTCTCAAACAATACAACAAAACAATTTTTGACTATGACATTTCACATACTAATTTCAACAACTTTATTCATACAAATACATCCACTCTTATTCTAGAAGAGAAATGCATAGAAATACCCAATAATGATATCAATTCTGCAAATAACTTGAACTCCGAACAAAAGAAGGCATTTGACACGATAATGTCTTCTGTTGAAAGTGGAGCCAATGCTATATATTTTACAGATGGTCCTGGAGGTACAGGAAAAACATATTTATATAGAGCAATCTTAGCACATTTACAAATTCAAGGTCATATTGCAATTGCAATTGCAGTCGCTACTTCTGGAATTGCTTCTCTTGCTCTTCCAGGAGGTCGAACTGCACATTCTCGATTTAAAATACCAATTAATTTAAACTCTTCTTCTACATGTCATATTCCCAAGCAATGCGAACTCACAAAACTTTTATTGACTGCTAGATTTTTCCTATGAGATGAAGCTACCATGGCTCATCGCCATGCATTTGAGGCCGTAGGCAGAACATGACGAGATTTAACTAATTTAGACGCACCATTTGGAGGAAAGATTGTTATTTTAGGAGGTTATTTTCGTCAATTTCTACCAGTAGTCGTAAACGGTACTAGAGCTCAAACCGTCGATGCATGTATAGTACAATCGTATTTATGGGAAAATGTTCAGGTAATTCATTTAACACAAAATATGCACGCAAAAGATGATCAATCATATGCATAATTTCTTTTACGTATTGGAAATGGAGATGAAGTATATCTTCAAGACGATATTATACAGCTCCCAAATGACATCGTTGAACCTTGGACCACTACTTCATCCCTCTATGCTCTAATTAATGAAGTCTTCGCTGAATTCAATGATAGATTAGGTGATCCAAATTCTATAATGGATAAAGCAATATTAGCCCCTACAAACGAAACAGTAGATGACATTAATAACAAAGTTATAGAACTGTTTCCAGATAGTGAGCACATTTACTACTCCTTTGACAAAGTCAAAGAAGATACACATAATCTATATCAATATGAATTCTTAAACTCACTTGCTCCGGGAGGTCTACCACCATATAAATTAAGACTGAAAGTAGGAGTACCAGTCATGTTGCTTAGGAACATTGATCCACGAATTGGATTGTGTAATGGAACCAGATTATTATGTCGTGTCTTTCACAGAAATCTCATAGATGCAGAAATAACTGTTGGACGTTTCCGTGGTACAAGGGTATTTATTCCACGTATACCACTAAAGCCTTCTGAGAATACTAACATGCCTTTCAACCTAATACGTAAACAATTTCCAATTAAATTAGCTTTTTCCTTAACGATTAATAAATCATAAGGACAAACCATCCCTCGGGTTGGTATTTATCTTCCCGAACATGTTTTCAGTCATGGTCAGCTATATGTTGCATTATCAAGAGGCATTCATGAAAAATAACAAAAGTTTTGGTGAAAAATGGAAAGATTCAAAATAGAAATGACACACATACTAGAAATGTTGTGTATAAGGATGTGTTATACAATGTACTCACGAACTTAATTAACAAGACTTCAATTTTCCGCTTCACATGCTGTACTTTTACTATAATTATCACTCTACACCAATGGGTATAACTATAAGTTCTTCACAATTGTTTTATTACTCTATTTAAATAATTAAGGGATTTTTTTTATAGAACCATAAATGAGTAATATCCGCACTTATAATCTTTTTCTCCATTTTATTGTTTTTCAGCCATATATTCAGCTACGGCTTCTATAAAATACAAAACTGGGTTAACAAAAATTTCCTCCTTTACTACTCCAACTCAGTTTCGGTTCACATAAAAAATCCCTTATAAACCATTTTTAACTCCGCCATCAACTTACTGCTGATGCCGGTCTCAAGCTCGGAACAAGGAGGAGAGAAAACGGTTACGACAACTACACTTACTACCTACAATTTACTATCAAATAAGTTTTTAGCTGCAATAAGGCATTTTGTTTCCCTCTACTCACAAAATGCAATCATATCTATCTCTGATCACCTACTATATGTAACAAAGAACATATTCTATTTCTGTTACAAATCAAAGTTATTCTCTATGGTTTGCATGAACATGCGTTAATAATTCGGTACACCATAAGTATATTACTTTTCTTTCTATCCACACAATGTCAGTCTGATATAACGCTTCTTCCCATGTTCGATACAAATTCTCTATGTCTACGTCCATCGACTGTAGATTCATTCTGCATGTCAATATCCAAAATATTCAACAATACGTGTACGTCACACTCATTTTATCACATTCAATAACCCTCATAGACATTCTTTCTTAACACCAGTTCCTTCTACGCACGTGCATTGCACGTGCCAAACTACTCGTGTGTGTATATATATTCCAAATTTATATTAAACAATTACTAGTATATTTAATTATACACCGTTTAATTATATATAAGATCAGTACATTCATTGTCATGGTAGTTGGGTCAAGTGTCTTGTAAATCGTTATGACACCCTTTCTCATCCCATTATAGAAAGGCTCCAAACAAGTCATTTTAGAATGTTTTTGACGATAAGGCATATCCAGTCATTTGATGGACCCATCATTCAGGAATTACTAGAGAAGTGGTGGTCTACAACACATACATTGCACTTTTCAAGCTTTGAGTTGGGTATTACCTCTACCGACTTCTTCATGCTTACTGTTATCGAGATCGAAGGAATTGCACGTAGATCTTTCCATTTCGACGAACTATACGAATCTTCCAATTTGTTTATCGCTTTTCTACATGCACATTGATCCAGCTTCATTTATAGTGGTGTTATGCCCTTGACCTACCTTCAGCATTACATTACCACTTACAATATGATTGATGTAGTAATTCAGGCATTTCTTTCGTACTTGTTTGATTAGACCTTTTTTCTCAAACCAAAAGGGTACCGTTCGTCTAGGCTATCTAGAAGGGGAAACTAGACTAGATTAGCTTCATACTATATATTAAGGCATAACTATTCTAAGTGCTTTGTATATAGATTTGGATTCATTTGCGCTTGACAAGGTCAAGCAGGTGTCCACTTTTAATACACATTGTCATTATGATACTACAAATACAAGGCAAACATGCATCCCTACGTCCAAGGGATTGCTAGCTAGACTCTCGAGCAGTACTTTCCTTGGGTAAGACGATGTGAGAGAGTTCAATATGTGCAGCATGCTCCCTTAGGAGTTAGACATGACCTGATGGAGTCTGGGTCATAACTCAACATGTGCAGTCATAACAGCATTGTACAGACTCCTTAGACCTCACATTGGACACAGCTTCACACTAAAAACATCAATAACGTACCAAGTTCATAATACTTCCACTTTATAAATATACCATAAACACCAAAATAAAACACATACTACATTATCGTTCTTATTCAACTCTTATGGAGTCGTCCTCATATTTTGGTTCACCATCATTAGTATCATCGTTTTGGATGGAGGATGACCCTATAGGTGGCGGAGATGGTGTTAATGGGGATGGCAGTCCCCACTTGTTTTTTCCAAATTTTTCTAAGCATTGTCATCATCCTATCTTCTTTTGATTGGTCCTTCCCATTATTTTTTCTAACTTTTTTTGATTCTTAGATAATATATTGATTTTCAAAGATGGATACTTAAAAATTTAAGAAAGAGACGCTTTTATGTACATGAGTACTTGATTCATGGATTTTGATAACATCTGCAATAGGTGGGATCTGAATTGAGTTGATGATGAGGCACATATTCTAAGAAACTTTTCAAACTAACATATTATTCCATTCTAGAAGGTAGTTTCATCGGGCTAATGGAACGCATTTGAATTTTTTTTAAAATCCCCATCATTGTAAATGATTCCAAAGGGTTCAAAAAAATTCATCAAATAAGTTCCATGGAAAATACTTTTTCTTTTTCGATTATAAAAGTTATCAAAATTAAAAATAACTTTAGTCCAAATAATTTAGATTCCCAAGAAAATAACACTAAGAACTCGATAGTTACATTCATATATTTCTTCATAACTATTGTAATAACCCTAAAATTTCATAATTAATGAACTAAGTTAATTAAAGGAAAAAGGCGGGTTAAACAAGAAGGGTAAAAGGAAATGAATTAATAGAAGCGAGTATGAGGGCCTAGGCCTAACTTATTATGGGGAAATATACATTACTCATTTTTATTTATTCATTTTCTTTTACTCATACTAAAATAAAGGGCTATAAAAACTATGTAATGATGGGAGCATAAGAAGGCAAATAAGGAGAAGCTACGACAACACAATGTAGAAGAGACTAAAATTATACATTTAAAAGACCTAGGTGAGTAATACATAACCCTTCTAATCTAATTTCTTATATATATCTAGGATATTATTTTGGATCTATAGGTTTTTATGTATGATGGGATTCATAGGGTTTTACGTATAAAAGTATAAAGGGTTAAGAACATTTTGGGAAAAGATGTGTATACATGAGATGTTTACATGTGTTTTCCCTACTTTAATGATGTCAAAATTTAATGAAAGTTTTATATGATGTTTAAGACCAGATTCGGGAAGTGAGCTTACAGTTTAAGAGATTTCTTAAGCTTATACAGTTATATATAAAATTTTGAAGTTGTATGACTCAAAATAAACAAGGAAAATATCCTAAGAAGGCAAAATAAAGGTAAATTATGGAAGAGCAGGGGTTCGGGCAATTTTAAGGAATTTATCAGAATTTTCTATAACGGAGTAATGGTAAAACCTGCTATGTACTACGCTAGGGTAGATGAATACTGTAAGGGAATGTAGTAAAATAAACACCATGTAAAAATATATTAATAGGGATTAGTAAAGAGGGGACAAGATCCAAATTATTTGTTAAAAAGGACAATGCAAATAACAAAAGGTAATATAAGAATGAATAGTATGTCGAACATGTAAAGGCCCTGTGAGGAATGTCAGAGTTGTCATGGTACGACATTGGGGCGACGGTTTTATTTTTATAAGTAAGTGAAATGCGCTAAACATGAAGGGATCATACTGTGCTAAAATTTAGAAAGAAACACTTAATAAGTAAATTGTAGAGCGTGCTACGAGGCTTGGGAGGACTCAGTGCTAAAAAGATAAACGTATAAGACTTATAAAAGATGAGTCAATGTGACTCTGGGAGAGGCCAGGTCAGAATGAGGGAATGGATCCTGCATAAGACAAAGGCAAGGTTTTGGAAGGGCCATAGTCACTGGGCAAGGATGCTCATTCGAATGTACACCTAGAAAAGGTGAGGAGAGGTATTCAACTTCCAAGAACCACGGTGGAGGATGTAAGTAGCTCCAAATTAAATAAATGTTTAAAGACTGTATGTGGATTTCTTTATGGTCTACAGCGGTGGGGTTTCCAAGCAGTTTGAAAATCAAGCAAATAAATGTAGAAGGACTATAGGTGGCTGTTTCTTTGTAGTCCAAGGCTTAACTAATTAAATACTATGATGGGGGCTGGGTCTACACAATTCGAGCTAGAGAATGTATTTAAAAGGACATGGCGGTGTGCGATTCCGAGCTGTATTAGATAAGAGAAACTTCTAAAAGAATGAATTTAAAAGAATACTGTAATAGGCTATTCCAAGTAGTATGAGTTAAGAGACAAACATTAAGGAGAAGCTAAGTAAGTTCTACATAGGGATGCAGTACCAAATACTGAAGTAAGGTATATAAAAATTACGTAGGGCGCTGAATTAAACACTTCAAAAGAGTGCTTTATAGATCGAAGAAGACTTTATAAGGAAAACCAAGTGGGTCTGTGTAGGGAGCAATATTTTATACTTAGGTTCAAAAACATCTAAACTAGACCTCGAGTGAGGCAAACATAGGGTGCGCAGTTATAAAGAAAATATGCTTAAGGAAGCATTTAATTGAAGACGTAAATAAGAAATAATTTATGTCAGAAGTTTAAAGTGTTTCACATATGATTGGTTGAATATTGAGGGGGAAACCTAACCTGTGCAGTGCAGGTTGGTCTCACTTCAGGTTTGTTTTTGGGATGGTATCACTCACATTAGACCTTTTGTTTGATCCGTGTCTTTATTATTGTCTTTCCCATAAACTCATGGGTACTCATATGATGGAGTGCGAGCCGCATCTTCATGTATGAACCCATCTCTTTGTAATGCTATTTTCTATTAAATTTGACCCTTACGTGGGCATTGTGACTTGGAAAATTTTAACCGAAGTAATTGTAATGAAAATTAAAAAGAATCTGCTATGTAATCAACAATGTTAGTTTTCTCTATTTATTTATCTACGTATTTATATTATACTGAACTCACTTTCTTCATTGGAAGATAATTTTGGTGATGACTATAGCATCACCGACGTTCATCTTCAGGTTACAAGTAGAGATTGTTACGGTTTTGGTATTAGAGCATAGGTTAGGGACACCTTAATAAAACATAGCTAATAAAAGATAAAAGCAATAATAAAAATAAATACTCCAGGGAGGGGATGTGCATATATACACGTGCGCGCGTGCACACACATACACACAGATATATATATATATATATATATATATATATATATATATATATATATATATATCGTACTTGTATATTTCTATATATATCATACTTGTATATTATTATATATATAGATAGATATATAAGGAGATATATCTATTCTTTTATTTTAATTTCACTTCCTATCTTTTCGTTTTGATGAAGACTTGCTTAATAGAAAAGCAAGATGGATTTGAGAAGCATACGAATCAAAATAGGAGAGGCAAGTGCAAGAAGAGAGACCGAAGACACATAGAATGATGGAGGAAGGAAGGAAAGAATTACAAGAGCGGTAGGAGAGGAAGCTGCGCAACCAACAAATGAAGCAGACATGGATGTGTATGTCTTATTTAGAAAGTTCATGACCCAAATGCCGAGGGAAGCTGCACCGAGGCAGTACAGCTGAGAGCTGCAGTGGTGAGGGAAGACTTCCCAATGATGAGTAAAGATAATAGAAATCTGGGAGGAAAGGTGTTTACAGGAAAAGAGCTTGCAATAGAAGAGCTTAATTGGTTGAGAAGCTGTGAGCATATATTTGGTGACTTAAGATTGAATCGTAGAATAGAAGACTAGCATTAAGGTAGTTACAGGAAGATGCACTGGATTGGTGGGAGACCGTAATTTCAGAAACCGAAGATGAGGGAATGTAACATCCCGTAATTTTAAAGACAATGAATTTAAAAGAAATTAATTAATAAATAACAATGTTGAAAAATAGAATTTTTAAAAACATCATGATTTGGCTACAAAACTTGCACCATTCGGTTCATAACGATTTTCTGACCAATTTTTGTGTATAAAATTTTTCGATCGGAGTCGAAACAAAAAAGTTATTAATGTCTGAAATTTTAAACTTGGAAATAATTATGTATGTAATCAGTGAAACAAATAATAACCAAATAATTTTAAATACAAACGGTTAAAATTAACAGACACTTAATATTAACTTGGATGTTAAGAAAGCATTAACAGGAAATAAATAACAACGACGGTTAAATAAGTGATTAAGTAACAAAAATCAAACCACGCCGAATTAACAGGTACACGATCGACCAAGGAAGCACCAATGTCGACCAGTAGCGATCGACCATGAAGGGAAAGCGGTAAATCGTGGCCAGTGTTAAATGGTAGTAAATATTAGCTAGAGCGGCCCGGATTTACAGTCTGTAATGGTTTGAACCCCTATAAATACAGACCTAGACCCCCACTTCCAAACTTATATTTTCTAGTGGATGCGGAAACTATGTCATTTTCTCTTCTCCACAAATTCCTAAATTCTTAAATTAGTTCTAGTTATACGTACATATGCAATTGGAGAAATGTAGAAGACGATAGGGAAGAGGAATAAGATCAAATCAAATTGTTAAAGCCGAGGTAAACTATAAATTTGGATATTAAATACAAATCAAATCCAAATATCTATTCAAATCTAGATTTCTAATAGATCTGTGTATGACTACGGTATATATTCAAGTAGGAAGAAAAGGAAATCAAACTGAAATAACATGGATTAGACGTGGAGATTTGAAATGCTAAAAAGATGAGTGAGAATATTATATACTTTTGTATAATATTAGATTATGTCGTCGTAGATCTATTCTTATATACCTGAAATGTAAATTGAAGTTGTAGGCTAAACCTATACACATGCAATGTAATTATAAATTCTGCCTACATATTCTTTAATTGCTGACTTGGTATATCTAAGTTATATGAATGTAAATCCAGAAAAGATTTAGGTATTAACAATCCCAAAATTTATTATTGAATAATAGTAGATCATGAATTCATAACGATGTAATGATTCCAAATTATTGCTTAAATTGATATTGAAAAATAAGAATGTAAAATAAAGAAATCATAATAAGATTTAGAGGTTTAAGCGGTATTTTAATTTGTTGTAATATAAGACGTTGTAGTATGAGTTTTTATATATTATCAAGTTTACAATAAATTAAAGTGTATCATTTAAAATGACAAGGAATAGACCTAAAAGGAAATAGATGTATAAAATATGGATGTTTACCACGTACTGTCTATTTCAAAAACTATAAAAAGATAATTCTTTATAATTCCAACCGCAACATAAACCATCCTTTTTGATAAGGTATAGAAATTAATAGTTTCATTGGGAGAGACGTAATTCTAATGCATTAAAATGCAGAAAACCCCTAAGTGGTAAATAAATAGATATAAATGTGATAGGAATAATTTAAGAGGATAAATGCACGGTATAAATAAAGATGGAAATTAAATAGGGAAAAGAAATTGAAGAATATGAAAGAATAAATTAAATATTAAAAAGGGAATAGAATCAGGAATTGGGAAAAAGGGTAAAAGAATGTAAAAAGGCATCGTAAATCTTTTAAAAAGAAAGCAGTAAATAGTCTTAAACCAAGTAAGATATAAACGTATAAAGAAGTAAATAATTATGGTTAACAGTAATATATATATATATATATATATATATATAAGATGTGTGTGTAGTCTCAAGTATGTGTTTATGACGGGTGTGAATTGTTAAAGTTAATAAATGATTAAATGAATTAGAATGACATAGTCATTATAATATGTTGGAATGCGAGGGCAGTAGTGTTATGCAATAAAAGTCTGCTTACCGCAAGGGGTGACCAGCAGTTGTGCATATATTATATTGAAGTGAGACATATCTAATTGTATGACCCATTTAGAGTATAGGCTTGCGTATAGATAAAGAATACCCAAATAAGAAAGAGAGTCTACTTCAATAAAATAGGAAAGGGGTATTGCCTTGATTGCAATAGACAATCTAAATTAGATGGTGAGCGAAGAACGACGCTATGTTGGTATGTTTGATACAAAATTAAGGAGTATGGCTGCATGTAGGTTGAGAATGTCATCAATCCTTTACAGTCGACAGGAAAGAAAAGGGTCACAACTAACAGGCTACACTACCTACTAATGTACGGATCACATTAGGTCATGCATCGCCGTGTTGTTTGCTAGTTTATTTGTTATGAGCAAGGCTTGTTAACCCTAATAAAGAGGCTTTTCAAAGCATGCATGGTGTAATCCATGGAATTGATTCCACAACCGGTGGGGCTGAATCCACCATATTTATAGTTCCTAGAGTTGAGTCTACAATTGGGAAGTAGATAAGAAAATCCCAAAAAATGCAACAAATAACACGGCTAAATTGTTGTAAAGTAGTTATTAGGCACTACGAGATTTCCTAGTACGCCTCGCGATGAGAGCATGTTACGATGAAGATGATGGATCCTAACGGGATGCTAAGTTAAGGGATACAAGCAGTGATAGTACTTGGTCTAATGGGGTCATGGTTCTTACACACACACACACATAGTTATAGTCTATTACAAGTAGATAGGCTTATATAACAACCAAATTTTAATCTGTAATAATTGAAGTTAACAGTAGTAATTTAGTGATTAAAATAGAATTTTGGAATTTATTTGATAAATTGTTTTTAAATTATTGAATAAAAAGAGTTAAATCGTGAAATTATAATACTTAAACATAAACGAAGTTAAAATGTGAAAATAATATTTTTAAAAGGTGATGTGGTTGAAATATAATATTGATTTTGTAAAGAAATGATTTCTAATGAGAATTGGAATTTATTTAAAGATAAATAGAATTTTGTTTTAAAATAAAAGGAAATAAAAAAATTATTCATTTTAAGGGCTAAGCTCAACCATTAAATATCCAAACCCAATCTTTTTTGGAGTTCTCTTCCTTTCCCTTAATTATTCATGCATGTTCACCTACTTTCATTTTTCATACTTTCTGAAACAATCAAGCAAATCCTCCTCGCGTGGATGAGCACATCGGTGGATATGTGTCACGATGACTGTAGAGGTGACTAAGACTGTAGAGACTCCGTGTCTTTGGAGCTTGCTGTTGTGCTAACAGTCTCCCTTTTGGTACTGACAGAGCGGTAGATTGGTATAAACGATTGATATATCTCACTGGAGAATAGTTATGGGTTTGATGGGCCATTTAGTGTTATACATATGGCTCTACTTGGGACTTCATGTCCATCGTACAGTGATATCCCATCACGATATTTACAAATAGATATTAAATAAGGAGATAAGATTATACTTGTGATATATATATATCTAGAGTGTAGTGGATTCTTAGTATATTGATAAGCGGTCTATCATATTTTAGATATATTGATGATGTTTTATCGAGATTGAGAGATATATTTGGGCAATGCTTCATGCTAGCCTGATTATACTTGGTGATATCTCATTTATTGTTATTCTGGATTTGATGATGATTCTGGATATGTATGATTCACCTATTTATGCTAATTCTATGATTTTTGAATGTATTTTTATATGGTTGATGACATCGTTCAATATTGGAGCTGGTTGCCTTGTCTGAAGAGATATTTGAGTATCTTGATGCTTTGATGGTTGTCTGTCATAGTAAAGCGGTATTCCATGTATATGTTCCCTAGTTATTATATATATTGACATGTCATCTAATGATTTGAATATCTCTGGCGATGTTATCATATTATCATTTCATGTTTGTTCTTTGCTATCCATATCATAGATCCTTGATTGGACATAGTCTAACCCATTTGTTATTTATGTAAACTCGGGTCAATCCGAGACCCAGGTATAAGGACGCATGACCAACTTTTGTTTTATTGGTCTTAGATAGGTCTTATATTAGGATTGATATAAGATATTTGTGTGATATTGATTCATCGTGTATATTAGATACAAAGTTGTATATTGATTATCATCACATTATATTGAGATAGTTGACATTTGAGATGAGTTGCACCCTTATTGTATACAGATTATATATATATATATATATTATATGCTACCACTGCAATTGACCTGTGCTCTCTGTTATTTACTGTATATTATGTATTGTTCTGTCCTAAAGGTACACGTGTTTATTGCTTTGTACCAATGTTATGCAGTTAATTGTAAGATATTTACTTGATATTTTAACATGTTCCAGTGTTAGCCCAGGAGAATATTCACGTGTGTACCCCATATAACCTCATTCTCTGTAATACTCTTGGATAGTATAGGTATAGAGGTGGGATAGTTATATTTTTGATATCGAAGCAAGCTTCAGAACAATACATCGTATATTGGAGACATGAGCCATGACATTAAATGAAACTTAGAGTTCCCGATCCTTGGGAATGTTAGGTAATTTTCTATAATAAGAAATATTATATATATATATAGGATGATTAAGTTGGTAATCATCAATGGACGTATTTGTGGTTTTACAAATATATGTATTTAAATATATAATTAATTTTTTTCCTTCAAATATGAAGTATAAAAATGGTTGGAGTAGCAAGGACGAAAGAAGTTAGCCCATCTAGTAGCACTTGTATTTATAATTTTGGATGGTTTAATATTGCATTATGGTATTTGGTTTGATATTGTAGTTGAGTTTTTATTTGATTTGATCAGAGGGCGTAGTGGAAAAATCCATTTATTAGTTTCCACTGAGTGTATTTACTTTAATTTCTTATGTTCGTCTGACAATTGGAATTTGCTGGTATTTAATTTAATTTTGTAATTCTGTGTGTATAAAGGCAGTTCGAAAATTGTTTTGAAGTTACAAAGGATTGATAAAAGCAAAAACTTTTTATATATATGCGGATATAATTTATTGTTATTGCTATTATATGATTTTGAAAGACAAGTACAAGAAGTAATCTTTTGAAAAATATGTATTATAATTATAGTATTGAGATAAAATTTATAGTGAATTAGTAAAAGATTTACTGAATAAGCATATTTAATAATTTGCAAAAGTAACATCTATAGATATTTTTGAAATGAAGTTGTGTTAACTTGTGCGTACATCAGTTTAAGAATTTTGGCCAATATATCTTATCAACTTTATCAATGGGGATTCCTAAACACTAGAACAAGGCATTTGGACCTAATATTTGGAAAAGATAAATACATTTTTAGTAAAGTTAAAGAATTTTGGAAGATATTTTATATGTTTAAACATATTTTAGTGATGGTTGCAGTCATTTGGATGTGAGTGGATAGTTGAGATCACTGGTGAGGCATTATTGATTATATTAATAATATTGTAGCCAATTGATATTAGCAATCATTATAATAAATAACATGGTTCCATTGTTGTATCTATTATGTTTGAGAATTTGTGAGTATAAGAAAGTTTGTGTATATGATGATATTTTGACATAATTAAAAATATGTAAATATTACTGAGTTTTGGAGTTTTGAGATGTGAGCACGAGTATAATTTAAATCTTTTGTTATTTTGAAATATAGAAAAGTATAGATTTACTAATGAATGTATTTAATATGTTTGTGTAATTGAATGAAGTTTAATTAAAGTTTGGAAATACCGGTATATAATGTAATAGATAATCTAAAAACTGAAGTTGTAAACTTAAAATAGATTTGGAATGTCGATAGGAAGAAAAATTTGGAAATATAAATTAATTTAAAAGTTACTGCTATAAATTAATTTTAGAAGACAATAGCATAAGTTATATTTTAATGTCTCAAAAGATAATAACGTAAGTTATATTTTGACATTTGTGTATAGTATTCATAAATTATTTGAATATGGAAGGTGTTCTTTTTAAGAATATTATTGTAAATATAAATGAATGAAGTGTTTGATTTTAGAATGTAATAGATTATTTAATTGAGAATTGTTTAGATAAGTAATATGGGAATATTTTTGAAGTCTTAAATTTTGAAAATAATTTGAAACTTCCCTCCATATATTAATTTAAAAGTGTTAAATATTTGAATGTATTTATGGAAAAAGTTTCCAAAATAGAGTTTGAAAATAATTTTGTTATAATAAGATGTTTGGAATTAAATAATGTATTGCAAAATGTTTCACTAAATAGAGGAAATAAAATTTTAGTAGAAATTTGGTTGGTAAATTTTGTTTTTTTATTAAAATCATTATTTTGATGGAATTTGAATTTGAATTAAGATTGAATTAAACAAAATGAAATCATTGAGAAATTATTATTTGACATTTGAAAAGTGAACTGTTTAAATAAAGAATTATGTAATTCTGAAAAGTAAGTTTTACATTTAGTAAATGTTTGATATTTAAAAATAATGAAAGCTAAATGTAATTATAGATTATGTATATTTGGTTTGTTATAGATATTTCTTATAGGAAATTGCGAGGACGTAATTTTGTTAAGGGAGGAAGTCTGCAACAATCCAAAATTTTAATCAGTAATTAATTAAAGTATATAATAGTAATTCGGTGATTAAAATAGAATTTGGGAATTTATTTGATAAATTGGTTTTGAAATTATTGAATAAAAAGGGTTAAATCGTGAAATTATAATATTTAAATTCTAAAAGAAGTTTTTTTTTGAAACTGGGTACTTATATTTACAAAGTAGGCAGCACACAAGTCTGCAAGAATCATCATAGCGCACAGTTTAATATGCCAGAGGCAGGGATCGAACTGCCGACCTTGTCGTCAACAGCCTGGCGTTTTACCACTTAAATTCTAAAAGAAGTTAAGTGTGAAATAATAATTTAAAAAGATGATTGGTCGAAATACAATATTGGTTCTATAAAGAAATGATTTTTAATAAGAATTGGAATTTATTTAAAATTAAATAAAATTTTGTTTTAAAATAAAAGGAAATACAACATATATTTATTCATTGTAAGGCCCAAGCCCAACCATTCAAAATCAAACCCAATCTTTTTCTGGAATTCTCTTCCTTTCCCTTAATCATTCATCCACATTCACACCACTTTCATTTTCATACTTCCTAAGACAGTTAAGAAAATTCTCCTCGGTTTGAAAATCAACAAAAATAAAACAAATTGCCTAATTTCACCAAACTTGAATATGTGCATTTTTATACCTGTGAGCATCTATGGTGTGAGGCAAATAGGAGCATTGTGCATGGGTGTTGTTTGTGCGTATAGATAGAGAGAGGAAAAGGGAGACGCAGTGGTTTTCAAGTGAGCTTTAAACTCACAAACCTATGTTTAATCAGATAATCTATGGTATGTATGATGTTTGCTTGTAAAATTATCTGTGTAAAGTTTGATAGTTGGTGTGTGCTTCTATATTATGTATCACACGTCGGATTAAGGTCACATAAGGCCGGAACTTCACAATTGATTACGCGAGAAGCAGTAGGCATGCTTACGTTCATTCCAGGTACTGGTCAACCAATATTGACAACCAGTCAATCTGTACTGTAACGTCCTAGATTTTTAATGTAGCATTTTTAGTTTAATTTATAGGTTTTTTCGTAATTTTTAAATTTAAAAATAATTAAATTTTCGTTTGACTTATTTTATGTCAAACATCGGCATTTTTGAAACTTTACAAATAAGATTAACATTGTATTTTATTGTTGTTTTATGATCATGTTGCATTATTACGCATATCGTATTTTTATTTCCGTCGTTCGCAGCTCGTTCGCGAATGTAATTTTATATGCGGTGTACCGCAAAACTAACTTTTTTAAACTTGACCATGCACACATATTACACGTACACATACGCCGTACCTCCTTCACCATACTTCTCCACCATCCCTTTCTTTTTCAACCTTGTCCTTCCTATCACTTGCCTATATTTTTGCTTCAATTTTGTTTACTTAGCTTTAAAGAAAATTTTATCCTATATGTATGAGCATACACGCATGAAAGGGAGGAACTGACATTTTTACATTTCATTCTTTCTTGATGCATGTGCAAACAAGGTCACAGAAAGCACGAACAAACAAAATGAAAACACATTTCATATTCTTTGCGAATGCATATGTATACACAACAAACCTTTCTCCTTTTTCTTTGAAAAACAAAATATGTACACAACAACATTTTCTTCTATTTTTCTCCTTTCTCTTCCTCTATCCATTTCTTTTTTCTCTCTAAAGATATGCATGGCTTTGCTGTATTATTCATGTGCGTATGTTGTCAGTGTTGCATGTGTTGGGCAAAGAGTTTGCATGTAAGCAAGTATGAATAGAAACTTGAGTTAAAGTGTGTGCACTATGTTGGAGATGCATGCGTGAGTACGCATGAAGTGGAGGTGGCTGGGAGGAAAGGCGTGACTTGGCGGCGCTGAGGGCAGCATGCGATGATTGGAGGTGGCGAGTAGCGGTGGGGGAAAGGGTTTTGGCCGAGATGTTTTATTGGCCTGGGCATGAGTAAATAAAGAAAAGAAGAAGAGGATTGTTATGATTCGTTTCAAAAGATTATGCACTTAACTCCATAAGAACGTGGTCATTTGCATGCGCTGGGGCTTTCGAGTTTGGGATATGTTAATTGGGCCGGGCTTTGCATTGAAGTGGGCGAGATTTTATATAAGTTAAGTAATTTAGTTTGTTAATAGTTAAGCTTAAAAGTTTAAACTTAAAAAAGGAATAACTCACCCATACTGAGTCCATTTAACCCATTGTCTTTGGGTTAGATTTGTATTAACTAGTAGAACACATTAGTATAAGTTATTTACAAATTTGGTGAAGTATAAAATATTGATAAAATATTAGTTATTGAATTTAATTATAATTAACATAGTTAAATATTTACATTTCATTAGTGGCATTCAATTAGCAGATTAAACATCGCTCTGTAATAATTAAAATGAATAGATTATTTAGAATCTATTAGGCATAATAAATTTTCGTTCTACTATTATATTAATTTATTAGTTATAATGATGTGTTCGCATTTATTATTGTTGTTGATGGATTGTTTGGTCATTTGAATTATGCTCGGCTAGTTTATGAATAATAAATTTCCATACGTACGGATTGGGTGGATATATATGAACACCATGTGATTGGAATTTCACTACTTGACTATAAGACGATGAAAATATTTGACTAAGTAATAGTTGTAATACAAGATGTTCGGTTTAATTCTAAAGATGTTTATCTTTTATATTAAATGGTTTCACGAAATAAATAGAAATATTTGGAAATGAATATTTTGGAAGTGAATTATATAAAGGTGCTTATATAATAATTATAAGTATTTGGGAAGTGATTTTATATTAAAGTGATTTATATATAAGTATTTATGAAATATGTTTTATGAATAAAGAGAATTTCGAGGATTTCAACCCTGTTGGTTTTAAATGGCTTTTCAAACATTTGAGAAAATAAACAATACCATGATTGAATGTATTTGTGATATTAGCGCAAAATGATTTGTCATTTCGGGAAACAAAAAGGATTTGTTATCTTACCGATGATTTGAGTAACCCATAACTAAAAAGTGGTCTGGAGGGTTCATGTCACCCTGGCTATAGTCCACTCTTAGTGTAGAGCGATATACTTATTGATTTTAGAGAGGCTGTGAACCAGTTGCCTTATTATTCTGAGAAACCTCCAGATCTGGTTGCATGTATTTTGATATGCTTTTATAGTAGAGTATTTTGGGATTTCCAAATAAATATATCAAACACAACACTGTTTATTATACAGAGTATTAGATACAATTTCAAAAGTGATTTGTTTTATATCCCGAAGAAAAGTATTATTTGATATAGAGGATATATATTATTTTAAAAGGATTTGAAATGAAACTGGAATTTAGTTTGAAGAGATTATTTTCGAAAAGGATTATATTTTGAAAATAATAAAGTTAACAAGATTTCAAAAAATATAAATATGAAGATTAAGCTTAAGTGGGTAGTTTGGGAATTGCATCTTTGTTTGTGCATCATAACCTCCTTGAGTCCTATTTATGGCAAGAGAACTCCATTGGCTTGATCCTATATCTAATTGGGTATCCAGTTGATAGGGGTACATAGGCAGTCGCAAGTGGTAATGACGCAACCCCAATAATTATATATCATTTCATGTTTATTGTTTGTTATTTATCATGTTATGTTGTATTTTTTCTGCTTACCATTTTATTGAGCATTGACATGTTTATTGAATTTGTAGGAATGACTATTGATGCCACTCTCTAATTAGAGTGGTGCAATGGTAAAATTATAGTATTTGTATTTGGTATATATTAAAGCATATATTGTAGAATAAATAATTACTCTGGTAAGTTGTATTATTGAAATTATCATTTACATTTAGAAGTGTTGTATATTTATCAAATGATACTGTGTATTAAATTGGTAGTTTTTCATTAGTAGTTTTAGAACAGACAGGTTTTTGATGATTTTGAATGGTCCGAAAATACGAGTCGTTACATGTACTGGTCGATCGGTGCTCCAACTAAGTAGACCCAATACACAGTATTGCTGCTGCTGATCGAATTTGTGCACGTGATTTTGTACCATGTATGTGTTTGTGCTCAATGTTTTGTGTAAAGTTCCACATTTTAGAAGGTTTAAATTGATAATAATTCACACATGTCCAACTTAAACAATCTGAAACGTAGTTAATCATTGGGGTTAATTAAGAAAAATAAGAACAGAAGAAGAAACAAATACAGAATCTTACAGCGGAATGATAAAATCATAATGAAAAGACAAAACACTCAAGTCAGGACTAAAATATTCTTATGTGAGTCAAATTGATATCGCATATAACATGAGTTTCATGGCGTCAGAGATGCTTAAATGTTTTTTACATCACCTATCGAGTGTATAACGTGCGTGCAATAATGTGTTTTCCAACTCTTAAGGACCCGTCAAAATATTTATATGTAGTAGAATACGCTACATATATAATGTATAATCGATAAAATAAATATTTTTCTTAGCGTTAAGGCTTTACATTGATTCCCCTTAACGCGTTTTTAAGCATTGTCGTATAATTTTCATTTGACACCACCAGTAGAACGTCGGTAGTCAGGGATGCACCATGATACGACAACACTACACCAAAATCGTATGGGTCTCGTTTAGGGATAAAAGTATGACAAGGCACGTAAGGCAATGCCCAATGTAGGATACTACCAGTTTACCCTTCCCAGTTGGTGGTAACGCAGCATAGCCATGATCGCCCACCGCGTCCAACACTCCCATAAAATCGGAGGGTGCGCACAAATCAATCAAAATGTAAATGATGGTAATACGAAGAAGTGCGTCTGCACGGAGTAGCTAGCCCACTTAGCCGGTACGGCTCCTGTTTTAGTAATTTCAAATTGACACAAGTGTCAGGCTAATCCATCATCGTTCTCTTTCTTCAAATCCAGCAACGACGTCGAATCCAACCACTTCATCCTGGATCATCACTCCACGTACATAGTTGTCAAAGTGGTTTTAGTATCGACAGAGAGCATGCCCATATCCGATCTCACCCTCTTTAACAACCAAACGTCGTTTTACACACCGATTTGTACTTTTAAGTTTCGAAAACAGTTCATACTTGATATCAAAATTTCATGTTCACTTCAAAATCAAATCCATTTCAAAATCATCATTTTTTACTCAAAATATACTATTTCGGTTCAAAATCGTTTTCGACTTAATATCTCGATTTCGATTCCAAAATTGTTTCGAATTTCAATTTAGGGTATAACTTCATTTAGCCCGATTCATATTTTAAATCATTGATTTAAAAATAAGCATTCCACCCTTGACCAATTTGAAATTTAGTAATAAATAGCTTGAATAGTTTTGAAATAGTGTACAAAGTTAAAACAGTTTAATAGAAAATAGTTTGAGTAGTTTAAAATAGTTTAAATAATTAAAATGGTGTAAATTGTTTAAATGGTTAAAATAGATAAAAAATAGTTTAAATGGTTAAAATAGTTTAATATAAGATTGTTTAAGTATTTAAATGGTTTATATAGTCAAAAAGTTTGGGAAATCAAAATAATTTGAATATTTAAAGAATATAGATTTAAATCAGTTTATATAAAAATAATCCATTTGAAATTAGTTTCAAAGCCAAATCGATTCAATTCTAACTTCCCAATTCAAATTAATTAATTTTCTATTTCCATTTATATTGATTCAGTTCTGATTTCAATTCGAATTAATTGCGATTCCAGTTTATGTTCAAATCAATTCCAATTCCATTTTTAGTTAATTCATTTTCGGTCTCAATTCTTATTAATTCAATTCAATTTCAATTTGAATTAATTTCAATTCAATGCTCAATTTAAGCCATTTTGATTTATATCAATTCCAAGTTCGATTTTCAAAAATATCGATTTGATTCTCTTAAATTAAATTTAACTTTAATAGTCAATTTAAAATCCAATTTTCAAATATAATTCAGTTCCGAGCTCAATTTCGGAAATAATTCGACTTCTATAAATTCAATTTTTATTTCTTTTAAATCAAATCTTTTAAAAAAATTCAAATCAAAATTTTTAAAATCATTTAATTTAACCAATCCTGTGTCCGTATATAATTTTCTATCCTATCGCCAAGTGGTCGGTTATTTCAATTTAATTTTCAGGGATGGATATTTATCATTTCAATCCAAATCATAATGTCATAGGTATGTCTCATTTCAACCTATTTACTAATTTATTCGAAATAATTAAATGTACAGTTTTATGAACTGTAAATAATATACAGGGTGTTAACAGGATATATAAAACAAATAAACATCCAAACATCTAATATCAATCAATTTACACGCATCACAATCAATCATCCAAACAGACAATATAATTCACAACAATTCCATAGATAATAATGTCGGGTAATGTACAGGCCGTTAAATCTCAATTTCAAATCTAACTGTTAATTTTAATTTTTGACGGTTAATTCGAATGACAATTAAATTTTATCAAACAACGACCAATAAATTTATATCACCTCATAATTTCAAATTTAACTATCATAAAGATATTCTAGTACATTATGAGCATTATAAAACACTCACCTTTAGTTTTCAATTTTAAATCAAATCTAACGACGTTCGGTTTAACCTAAAATTTTAACTAGCTCCAAACGACTCCAAATCTATTCTAGAATGTAGTGCTTGTCACCACGATTCGAACAATGCTTGTATTGTCCAATTTCGACCTCATATGACAAAGATATATCATTTATAAGATTTATAATTTATAATATATAAAAATTTACATTTTCCTTTTATTAATAACATAAAACAGCTTTGGCCGTAGATCTTGCTTCTAGGAAATCAGAGCCGCACGATCCCTTTCTTCATCCATACATTAGAACCCAAGTCACGAAAGCCACTTTTCTGTCAATCTACACTCGATCTACCACGCCTCGACGACCATCTCTATGTCGATTAGGGATTGCCATTACGAAGCCCTTCCCCCACTACACTACCACCCTCATCCCCTTGAAGCTCGGTGCTTCCATGGCCTCACGATTTGCACCGAAACGTACAACATTTGAGAGAGATTTTCTGTCGATCCATCGAGTTCCGGCCCATCACAACCGTTGGATATGCTCATCTCGATGAGCTCTTCGATTTCCTAGTTGGAAAATTTTGATATAAGTGGAAGGATCGAGTTGAAATTAATGAGGAATATCACCTCATTTCGGCCATTGAAATAAAGAACGGTGGCGGCTAAAAGACTAGGGTTAGGTTACTGTGCGTGAATATATATAGAGGTGTACACGCATTATTTTAATATTATTTTCAACTTTTTTCGGACGAACTCCAAACGAAGCGTGCCGCCAGGTGTTTATAATTTTTTACCCCTATTTTGAACACAAAAGAACATGTTTCGAGGCATAATTCGATCGTACGTGGAAGATAGCTTTTTGAACCATATTATATTGAATTCCCAATATTTAATCCAACGCGTTTTTATCCCGTACGAACAAACGATAACTCCAAACGCTACGAAATTTGAAATCCGATAATAATAAACTATTATGGATCCAATGGAACTAGTTTCGTTGAAATCCGAGACTGTGCCTCGGATCGCTATTTTAACGTCTCGATTATAATATAAAATTTTCAATTTCTAATTATTCACTTTTAAATCCAATTTTAAATGTTAACAATCTTCATTGTTGTTTAAATAAAATTTATGTCAACTTCTGATATCATTTTCAATCATATTAAATTCAGAATTCAATTATTCAAATAATTTACAATATTAAATTTAAACATTTAATTTGTTCAATATTCAACAAATTTCAATATTGGCTTTTAAATGAATTTTAGTTATTAATCAATTACTTTATTTACAACCAATGAATTTAACATTTATTATTTAATCCAACTATTGATTCTAAACACATTCAATACTTAGCACTGCCTTTCAATACTTGTTATTACTTAAATATTCGAAATTAGTTTATTTCAAAATTTTATTCAAGTCCATATCCAATAACTTACATTCAAATTCATTAAACCTTTATTTTTAACCATTATTTCAACAATTATATCAAATTTAATTATTTAAAATAGTTAAAAATACGGGTCGTTACATTTTGTGTATGTAGAGTGTATTTGTGTGTGTGTTGTGTGTGTGATATATGGGGTCGAGCTACTGTTGTATATGTAAGTTAGTGTGTTTTTTTGTGTATGTTTATGATATATACATGATTGTGTGAGTGTATATGCAGTATCTATTTCATGTATATTGTGTGTGTGTACGTGTGTAGTGATTTGTGTGTGCGCATTTGTTGTTGCTGTGCTTTTATGTATGTGAAATGCATGCATATGTTTTTTATGTGTGAGTGTTTTATTTCAATATATATTAGTAAATTATTTATATAAATAGTAAGATTTACAAATAAAAAGATGTTTAGTACATTATAAACTAAATTAAAGGAAAGGTTTTATTTAATAATATTTAATTATTTAATTTAGGAATAAACAATTTAGTAAATATTTAGCTTTTGATTTTAAGTAAATTTATAGGAATCTTATATAAAATTCTAGAAGAAATGATATTATTTCTAATTGATATTTGATAAATTATGAATATATTAAATTGTTTCGGATATATAATATTACACAAAAATAGTAGTCGACTAATTTTATATGAGACTGAGAAATTAGTTATTTATTGTAAACATTAAACTATGCACGAGCTTAATTATTTAATTAATTTGGGAGTATGAATTATTATCCATCTCTTAGTATTTATTTTTTTATATAAATTTTGTTGTTGTGAATGATTCATTATTAAGTATCGATTTGTTTATTTTATATTTATTGAAATAATCTATTTTTATATTAGTTTCTTGATCATTCTTTTCTTGTATATTAAATTGGATCATATAAATGATTTGCTATCGATATGGATTTGGTTGGTATTTTAATGTGATATGGTGATGACATCCTTCTATATGATTTTATGCTATTTAATTTTGTGTGATGAGAAATCTGAATAAACGAGGTTATAATATCGTCTGGTATGAGACTTTCGGTAATATTTCCTTGGTTTTTTCTTTGGACTCGTTTTACAAAATACTATATAGCTTGAGTGTAATTTATAAGTAGTGAATACACATTTGAGTATCACATAGTGGAACGGGGCATTATTGTGATATTTTTCAGTTATTTATTGTAAGTAGATGACACTCATGTGATGTGAATGGAGTGGATAGTGTGAGGTGATACATGTAGTGATATATGGCCCTATGCCTATATTAAGCAAGTATGGCTCTATGCCTAACGATGACTGTGACTTTGTGTCTATATTGTATTGGTTCTATATGCCACTATTATGATGTACTCCTATTATGTTTATTGGAGAGGACCAGATGGCCGGAATCCATCCTAGCGGCCTAATCGTAAAGTCGCACTCCAGATCCGTGACACCATATTATATAGTTTTATGCTACTCCTATGCATGTGTATTCTCTTGTGTCACCTAGGCTGGCTGTCTATTAGCTATAGAGGCAATTGAGTGTTGCGACTTATTAGTCCTCGCGTTGGTGAGCGCACCGATGTATACATGTCATAATAATTATGGAGGTACTTAAGACTATAGAGATTCTATGCCTTTGGAGCTTGCATGCATGCTATCGGTCTCCCTTCTGTACCGATGGAGTAGTAGACTGGCATATATGATTGGAACACTTCACTGGAGTATAGTTATGGGTTTGATGACCCATATAATGTTACACATATGTCACTACTTGAGACTTCATGTCTGTCGTATAGTCGTATCCCATCACAGTATTTATACACAGATATTAGATGAGGACATGAGATCATACCTATTATATATGTCCAGTGTAAAGTGAATTCTCCGTATATTAATCGGCAGTCTATCCTATGTTACATAAAGATGATGATGTTCTATCGAGATTGATAGATGTATTTTGGCAATGCTTCGTGCTAGCCGTATTACACTTGATGATATCCCATTTATTGATATTTCTAAATTTGATGATAATTTCTAGATATGCATGATTCACTCATCTGTGTTAATTCTATGATCCTTTATTTGATGTGTTTCTATATGGGTGATGACATCTTTCAATATTAAAGCTAGTTGCCTTGTATGGTTGGAGAACTTGAGTGTCTTGATGCTTTGATGGTTATCTATGATAGAAAAACAGTGTTCCATGTATATATTTCCCTAATTATTATATATATTGACATTTCCTCTAATGATTTGAATATCTTTGACAGTGTTAATATACTATTATTTCTTATTTATTCTATGTTACCCATACTGTAGATCCTTGATTAGGCATAGTCTGACCTGTGTGTTATTTATGTAATACTTAGGTCAGTCCGAGACATTTCAGGTACTGGGACGACATGACCAACATTTGTCTTATTTGGCTTAATTGGAGCCTTATATTATCATTGATATATGATATTGTGATAAAGATTCATTATATATATTAGATACAAAGTTGTATGTTGATTATTCATCGCATTATATTGAGATAGTTGACATTTGAGATGAGTCATACCCTTATTGTATACACATTATATATACTAGCATGGGCCCATGCTTCACACACGACCTGTTATATTATTGTAAATGCAAGCAAGGGCATTTATGAAATTTCAAAAAGACACTAAGTAAATTGGTTCAATGAATTTTCTTTATTAATAGTAGAGATAATATGTTATCGCTTCAATTGACACTGTGTTCTCTATCATTTATTGTATATTATATATTGTTCTTTCCTGGAGGCACGTTTATTGCTTTTTGCCGATACTTTGTAGTACATGAAAGATATTTATTTGATGTTTTAAAATATCCTGATGTTAGTGTAAGAGAATATTCACGTATGCATCCCCTATGGCCTCATTCTTCCTATTATCTTATAGTATTACTCTATAATACTCTTAAGTAGTATGGGTAAAATGATGAAGTGTTTACAATATTGTAAGCGTATGTAAAGTCGAGACGACTAATTGAAAATGAAAAGACATAATAAGAGATAGAAGACAATTGGCATAAACTAATATTATGTGAAAAGTGTGTAATTTACTAATCACCAAAATGTTGTTCTGACCCACTCCTCATTACAACCCAATGGATATCTTTAAGGGGACAGGTACCACTACAAGTCAGGAATAGTGGAGGACAGGTTTCCTAGTGCATGCTCTGCACTAATGAGGACACTAGATATTTGAAATGTCAATCCTGATCGGTGCTATATATTTTATTATACTTTACTATTTTGTTGTGAGTTATATCGATAGTGCTCTAATATGCATATATTTCTTTATTTGTAGAATATTAAACCAACAATCCACACTTTGGTGGATATGGGTTTTTTATTTAGCGAAAATTCCGACCCATTGGGGTACGGGTTGTTCTAGGGAATCACTTGGGAGTAGTTCAAGGAGAGGTTTGAGGCTTAGTTTATAATGGAGTTTTAGCATAGCGTATTATTGAGGGAGTTCATTGACTTAATGCAGGGTGACTTTACAATGGAGTGGTACATTTAGAAGTTTAATGCATTGGCTAAGTATGGCAGGGAAATCATTAACACTCTTATGAAGAAAAATTAGAAGTTTATTAAAGGCTTGAAGCAAGGGCTTGATCTAATTGCTCATCTAGCATCTCCTTCTGAGTTTGTAGTGGACGCAGCCAGAAGATATGATAACATGTATCAAGAGAAGAGAAGGGTAGAGACGAGGCCCATGATAGATTATAGGAAGAAGTTCACCCTACACACTAAAGGCAAGAAAGGAGCACCGAAGGGGAAGGGTGTAGTTGCTAATGTTGAAGTTTCCATTGTAGAATTAGTCTGCTACAACTGTTGACAAAAAGGAGATTATAATTCGAAGTTCCCTTACGTAAGAATGTTGCGAGGGTGAAGTGCTTCATGTATGATAAAATAAGGCATTTGAAGGACTACATAAAGCTTAAAGGCAGGTACGTCCTTTGGAGGGACCATGGGAAGGATCATCTACAGAGGAGAGAGGCAAGGGGAAAGTCTTAGAAGGTATGACTTTGATTTTTTGTATTTCAATTAGAGTACTATTTGATATTGAAGCTACACATTCTTTTATAGTTAAAGACTTGGGTTAGGATTCACATATTTAGCCACATCCATACGTGTAGCAAATCCGATAGGAGGGTACGCCACTCTCGGATTAAGATGCACTGACCTAGGTGTTGAGTTAGGTGGGTGTAATTTTTCTTGTGATCCCTACACGTTTGACTTCTTAGGCTTCAAAGTTATTTAAGAGATGGATTGGTTGAAAAGGTATAGTGCTAGGGCGCACTGTGCCAAGAGGATAATCACTCTGAGTCCATGACCGAAGAGGTAGAGTGTGTAGGTAGTTTTGTAAGAATGTGGAGAAGTATGCAAATGTGCTTTATATGCATTATCTTTGGAGGAAGAGAAGCTGGAAGTAGTATGGGAAGTGAAGTAGTTCAGGGAGGTGTTTGAACCGGTTTTGGGGTTGCCACCCCCGATAGTGGTAGATTCCGCATCGACTTACTACTAGGGACTAAACCATTTAGTCAACATCTTAGTAGAATGCCTCCAAGAGAGATGGAGGAGCTGGTGAGTCAATTAGTATAGTTAGGAGGAAAGAGCTTCATAAGATCAAGTAGCTTACAATGAGGAGTAGTAGTGCTTGTGAAGAAGTTCGATGTGTCTTTGATACTATGTATAGAGTATCAATGGCTAAATGAGAGGACGGTGAAGAGTAAATATCCTTCATCAAGAATAGATGACATTTTTTATCAGTTGAGTGGAGCTAAGGTGTTTCTGCAGTTAGACTTGGCTATAGAGTTCCATTAATTGAGAGTTTCGAAGAAAAGTATTTCTTTGATTGCATTTAGAACTAGGTATGGTCTATGAGTGGTTAGTTATGTCATTTGGGCTAACCAGTGTGCCTGCATTCTTTGTAAACTTGATGAACATGATCTTCGGAGATAAACTAGACAGATATGTGTTGGTGTTCATAGACTACATTTTAGTGTACTTTAAGGATGAGGAAGAGCACACAATTTACCTTAGGCTTGTGTTGGAGACATTGAGACAACATAAGTTGAAGGTGAATTTTTTTTAGTGTCATTTCTGGAGAAGGGAAGTGAAGTTCCTAAGCCATGTAATTTTGAAAGAAGGATTAGCGTTAGTTCCATAAAAGGAGGAGATAGTAATTGGGTGAAAGAGGCTTGAAACTATAACTAAGGTGCGAGTTTTTGGCTGGTTATTACAGGAAATTCATTAAGAATTTCTCTCATATAGCTACGCCAATGACTAGGCTGACTAGGAAAGAAGTGCGGTTTGTTTGCGTGTAGGAGTGTAAGAAGGCATTCGAGGAACTAAAGTATAGATTGAAAAATGCCCTTGTGTTAGTAATACTTGATGGAAATGATGGTATAATTATGTGTACTATTACATCAGGATTGGGGTTAGGCGCAATATCAATGTAGAAGGGAAAAGTAATTTCTTATGCATCTAGGCTATTACAACCTCATGAGGTTAAGTATCCAACGCATGATTTGGAGTTTATTACAGTAGTCTTCGTGTTGAAGATTTGGAGACAATATCTCTTTAGGCAGAAGTTTGAGTTGTATACTGACCACATGTCCTTGAGATTTTGTTCTCTCAGAGGGAGCTGAACATGGGACATTAGAGATGGTTAGAGTTCCTAGCATCATATGATTTTAGGATAGAATATATCCAAGGAAAAGACAACAAAGTGGTTGATGCCTTAAGCCGAAGATAACAAAATATGTTTTGGCAATGTTAGAAGAATGGACCACGTTAGAAACGATGTTTGCGTGTAATATGTTGTATCAGTCTAGTGCAGGATCAAGCAGCGCAAACATGATATTAGCATGCTTAGAAGTTAGATCTGCGCTGGTAGAAAGGATAGCTGAACTGCAGAAGAATGATAAGCTCTACGCAAACACGGTAAGGAGTTGGAACTCATGAGTCGAGGTAGTAGAACTGAAGGGGTTCGGTGTGGATAAGAAAGGAGTACTTGGAAGAATGGAATGTTGTATTTTCTAGGTACTGGAGAATTGCAGAAGGAAGTATTGGATGAATGTCATTGTTCAAAGTTTACCACACATCCTAGAGGTATGAATATGTACCAAGATATGAAGAGTAGTTTCTTTGGGGAAGGAATGAAGAAAGAATTAGGAGAGTATGTGAGAAGATTATCTATATATGGCAGAGTTCTCATATAATAACAGTTATCAGAGAAATATTGGATGTCTCTATTTGAGGCTTTGTATCGAAGGCCATGTAAGTCGCCTACATGTTGGGTGGAAGTAGGAGATAGAGTTGTGTTAGAATTAGATGTGGTGAAGAACGCTACTGAGACGGTAGAGCTAATGCAAGAAAGGATGAAAGCAGAGCAGTTTAGGCAAAAGTAATATGCTGACACAAGGAGAAAAGTACTGGAGTTTGCAGTAGGTGATCAAGTGTTCATGAAGGTTTCTCTGATGAGAGGCGTGATGCATTTCAGGAAAGCTGGGAAGTTAGCACTCAGATACGTAAGACCATTTCTGATCATAGGAAGGATTAGGAAGGTGGCATATAACGTGGATCTACCTAGTGTTTTTGCGGGGATTCATAATTTATTTCACGTATCATGTTTGCGGAAATGCATGAAGGACTCGAAAGCAGTAGTTGATCAAAGGGATATAGAAGACTTGGTTATCAAACTAGATATGACTTATATGCATAGACTAGTTCAAATAGTGGACTGGGATGAGAAGCGGCTTCGGAGCAAAGAAGTGAAGCTAGTATGCATTCAGTGGAGCACGGATTGAGAGGACAACACATAGGAAACAGAGGATAAGGTTAAGAGGACCGATCCAAAGTCGTTTGTCGTTGATTAGCGCATATGCTAGGTATTAAGTTGAGTTAATGTAGACCATTTATATATATATATATATAAACATATATATACATGTACATACATAGACATATATGTATGTATGTATGTATGTATGTATATGTATATATATATATATGTTTATATATATATATATATATGATATTATGGTCGCTTCCTGTATTAGTAGGTAGCATCGCTACATTTTATGTATGGATGGATTAGGAATTCATGGGAAGCTTAAGGTAATCATAAAGGGGAGGACTAATCTCTAGTTGATCTTAATCGAATTTCGGGGAGAAATTCTTTAAGAAGGGGTAATAACCCTAAAAATTTATAATTAAGTAAGCTAATTAAAGGAAAACGACAGGTTAAATAAGAAGGGTAAAAGGAACTGAATTAATAAAAGCGGATATGAGGGCGCATGCCAAACTTATTATGGGGCAATATACATTACTCATTTTTATTTTAAATTTTATTCTTCTCAAATTAAATAAAATGCTAGAGAAACTCTATAATGGTGGGAGCATAAGAAGGCAAATAAGGAGAAGATACGAAACCGCAAGCTAAAAGAGACAAAAGAAGACTAAAGCTATACATCTAAAAGATCGAGATGAGTAATACCTTGTCTTTCTAATCCAATTTCTTATATATGTATGAGATTGGCTCATATCTATAGGTTTTTATATATGATGAGGTTCATATGGGTTTACATGCAAAAGTATCAATGGTTAATGAATGTTTTAAGGGAAAGATGTGTATACATAGGTTGTTTACATGTGGTTTCCCTGCTATAGTAAGTTCAAAACTTAATGAAAGTTTTATACGATGTTTAAGACCAGATTTGGAGTGGGTTTATAGTTTAAGAATTTTTTAAACTTATATAATGGTATACGAATTATTAAAGTTGTATGACTTAAAATAAACAAGGAAAATACCCTAAAAGGTGAAATAAAGTTAAACTATGGAAGATCAAAGGTTCGAGAAATTTTAAGGAATTTATCAGAATTTTCAATAATGAAATAGAAGTGGAAACAAATAAATACTATGCTAAGGTAAATGGGTACTACAAGGGAATGCAGTAAAATAAACTCCATGCAAAAATATATCATCAGGGATTAGAAAAGGGGGACAAGATCCAAATCGTTTGCTGAAAAGGATGCTGCAAATTAAGAAAGTAAAATAAGAACGAACAGTATGTCAACATGTGTAAAGGCGTTGTCGGGAATGTTAGAGTTGTCAGGTTATGGCATTGAGCCGACGGCACTATTTTTATAAGTAAGCGTACTACCCTAAATATGAAGGGATCATGCTACACTGAAACTCAGAAAGGAACACTTAATATGTACAACATAGAGTGTACTGCGTGGGTAGGGAGGATTCTACACTAAAAAGATAAACATATAAGACTTACAAAAGATAAGTGAATGGGACTTGAGGAGAGGCCAGTTCAGAATAAGGGAAGGGATCCTACATTAGATAAAGGTAAGGTGTTGGAAGGGCAATTGTCGCTAGGTGGGGATGCTCACTCAAATGTACGCCTAGGAAAGGTGAGGGGAGGAATTCAACTTTCAGGAACTACGGTAGGGGATGCTAAGTAGCTCCAAATTAAACAAATGTTTAAAGACTGCATATGGATTTCTTTGTGGTATACTATGGTGGGGTTTCCAAACAGTTTAAAATTAAGCAAATAAATGTAGAAGGGCTAAAATTGGCTGTTTCTTTGTAGTCTAAGACTTAATTGACTAAATGGTTAAATACTGCGAGAGTAGAAGAGGCGAGTCTACGAAGTTCAAACTGGAGAATGAATTTATAAAGGATATCGCGATGGGAAATTCCGAGCAGTAATAGATAAAAGAAACTTCTAAAAGAAGAATTTAAAAAAATACCGCGGTAAGTGATTCCAAGCAGTACGAGTTAAGAGGCAAACCTTAACAGGAAGCTAAGTAAGCTCTGCACAGAGGCACAGTGCCGAATACTAAAGAATGGTATATAAGAATTACGCCCCGGGGGGGGGGGGTTGTTAAATACTTCAAAAGAGTGCTTTACATATTGAAGAATAAATTGTAAGGAAAACCAGGCAAGTCTACGCAAGGAGCACAATATTTTATACTTACTTTCAAAAACAATCTAAACTAGGACTCGGGTGGGGTCAGCACAAGGTGTGCAGTAGTAAAGAAAATCTACTTAAGGATGCATTTAATTAAAGATGTAAATAAGAAATACTTTACATCATAAGTTTAAAGTGTTTCACATATGATTTGTTGAATAGCGAGGGGGAAACCGAACATATGCAGCCAAGGTTGGTTTAACTATATGTTTGTTTTCGGTGACAGTATTATTCACACCAGACTGTATGTCGGACCCATGTCTTTATTAGTGTTTTTTTCCATAAACTCACAGGTACTCATTTGAGTAGGCTGAGTTTATAGGCCGAGGAAGGTTTGGAATAATGGCCATAGTATGATGACAGAAGCAAAGTAGGAGGCTCTTGTATTCATTGTACAGTGGAGTATGGGCCCCATCTTCATGCATTGAAACATCTCTTTATGATGTTATTTTCTATTATATTTGACCCCTGCGTGGTCACGTGATTTGGGTAGTTTTGATAAAAGTAATTGTAATTAAAATAAAAAGAATCTGCTATGCAATGAATAATATTACTTTGCTTTATTTACTTATCTATATATTCATAATATAATGAACTCACTTTCATCGTCGAGAGGTAATTTTGGTGATGACTGTAGCATCATCATCGTTTATCTTCGAGTTTCAAATGAGTGATGTTATAACTATTAGTTCTTGTTGAGCAGTGTGTAGTAAAATTTTATTAATGATGTGCTCCTAGGATGACGATTTATGACGGTGAGTTCTTTAGCATCATCATTGAGAAATTTGGACTAACCGGATCTATAGTCCAATTACCAAAATTAATTTCCTTAGGTCCACCCTTCATTGGGACAAATAATCTCCTAAATGATTAATCATAAGAACAATTTTCTTCCTTAAAACTCTACTTCTTATAATTCCTTCGTAACTATGTGGACTATGAAAACTCTCAAATAAATTCGCATAGAATAGTTGAATCAAAAGAAGATAAATTTTCACATTATTTGTCTTATAATTAATCAAGTTTCAAATTTGAGCTAAATTTTCTAATTAGTGGATATAAGAAGGATTGAAATATTCGGTATTAATAAATGTTCTTAAAATATTTTTAATCAAAAGATGTTTGTATCATTGAATTATCATCTTGTTGTGGTAAAGTCATTCTTTTAGTTGATCTTGAAATTAGGGCCTTAAAAAGATGGTTGTGAAGAAGAAACCCTATTTTTCCTCTCTGGAGCCTTTTGATTTAAATGATATTAAGGATTTAGGTCTTCTAATTTTTGAAAGGAGGATTAAATAATGAAGACGAAGAGGAGTAAAGGGAGTTAAGATGTGAAATTTTGCATAGGAAAATGTGTTCGACCAAAGAGAAATTCAATTTTCTCAACTGATCAATTGAATGGTTTTGTACAATCTTTTCAAGATTTTTCTAATAAAAAAAATGCATTCTTTGGGTATTTCAATCAACTGAGAAAGAAACTGGTCGAATGAACTAGAGTTCGACTGACTGGTAATGCTTGTTTAGTCGAATGAATGTCTGTTGGTTCACTTTTCATATATTTTTCTTTCTTCATAGGCCGACATGTGAGTTGGACAAAGGTTGACCTATGATGTTTATGGGAAATGACTTGACCTGACCTGATTTTCATATAGGCTAGGAAATTTATGCTTTTGGCTTTTTTGTGTGATAAGCTGTAGTTAATACTCCTTGATTGCCAATACGACCTAGTGGTACTTGCTACTTGTAACACACTTCTTCCCCCGCATATGAGTTCGTTGCTCGGTTTGCCCATATTTTTGTTTCCTATTTCTTTTGACTGCTATATATATATATATATATATATATTCAAAATGCTTAATAAAACATTATATGCAAAAAATGATATATATTTATATGTAAATTTTATTAATTATTTTACTTTCTCTTCAAAAAAATGTTTTGAAAGATATAAGTCGTTTATTTTTTTCTAAAAATTCTTTTTACTTAGTTGATTATCCTTAGCTACTAGTCATATGTATCTATAATTTTTAATCTATAAGAAGTTGAATTATAGGACTTTCTTGTCATATTTACACAAATTTCTCCAATGTAGTATCCACATAGTGTTCCTTCTCCTTCATTTATTGGAACCTGCAAATAATAATGAAATATTCCGGTACCCACTTCCTGCCTTAGAATTTGGAGGGTTATATAGAAGGTAACCATATTCACAAGGCTTTAGTAAAGCCTTTGAAAATGAAATCATTATTAGGATTCATTTTAGACAGAAATTTTTGTATATATTTATTTTAAACTAAACAATTATTTAATTAAGTGCCCATATTCTATTAGTCTTACTTTGGTTCGGTTTTGCTTGACTGTATATGGATTTCCTAACTGTTTACCCGCTTTTGAGATAAAGCCGATTTCAACTGGACTGCGAATATCGAAATAAGGATGAAACAATTTGGAAACTTGGAATCACACTAAGAGGGAATAAAGAAACTCCTTGGAGATATTTCAGATGAATCGGAGCCAAGGACATAGCTCGGTGTAAAGCTATATAAGTCGGTATTGACCTATAATTCCTCTTCAATCACCTCCCAAACTCCATACTTCTTCGCAGCTTGTGATCAAGTGGTTTTCCATGATTTGGATGAGTAATTACAAGGATTGACGAGAAGAAAGTAAAGAATGCAGCTATCGGAATGCATTAGAATCAACCAAAACTCGATGAAAATGGCATGGAACCTATCAACTAGAAGGTAGAAGAGTAGAGAAAGATTTGAAATTGGATTTGGACCAACACTTATAGCTCGGTATCGATCTATCTTGTTGGGTTGGTGCTCTGATTTCTCTTGTGCATTGCCAGGCTATCTCCTGGAATCTACTCCAGAAAGGGCTTCTAGACATATACACATGTTTCTCTGTAAATACCATCCTACTTGCAACCAAAAGGGGATCTTCTCTTCACTTGGGATATGATCTCTGCTATTGGAGATTCCTTCTTCTTCTTTAAATCATACCTCTTCTCTACTAAAGTTGCCTAGAAAGTTATTATGTTGTTCTAGGACTTAGATTAGCAAATCTCTAGTACTAGTGACTCTCAAACATTCTAAAAACTACATTGTAAATCTAAGACCCAGAAGATTGTGGTCATATATGAGCTAACTAGTTATAATCCATATAGAAAATAACTAATAAAAAAGATTAAAGTGGACGTAGGCCGGAGATTATGCTGAACCACTATAAAAATTCTTGTGTCTCCTTTTTCTTTTCTTTTTTTTCCTTTATTTTTATTAGAACTTGTTCTTTCATTTGAATTCTGGGCACCGATCCATTTTATAGGTTAACATTTTAGTGCTTTTACTAAAAGGAAGTGAAATTTCACAACCTAAAGCTTGGATCTGAAATTCGGAGAAGATGAAGAGACCTAACACTAGATTTAATGTTGGAGGAAGCCAACCAAAGAATGGGGGAAACCAGGAGATGTCCTAAATTCTCATTAATCCATGTACATGACTAGATAAAAGATAGAGAAAATGATTAAGGAGATTGAAACGACCCGACTTCCATTCCACAGAAAGACGCATCATTTTTAAGAAAGAAAGAGGTAGAAATAGAATAGATAGAAGAAAAGAACTCAACAATAACAGAATCTCACAGCGGAACAAAAAGAAATATAATATATATAACATAACTATTACACAGTCTATTACATATCAAAGTTACTCAGATACGACAACTCAAGATAGACAGTTATAAAAGTCTGTCTATTATACAACTCAATTGCAACACATACATCACAGAGATATAACACAGCGGAAAACACCATATAACTACAAATGCTGAAGCCTCCTGCTCCACAAATCCTCCAGTATTCGTCAAAGCAAACCTGAATCCCTTAGCTACTCGTAAAAATTTGAGTACCCAAGAGTTTAAGAAAAACAGAATAAACTCCGGTTCAGACATGGCTCTGGTGTGAGTAAACGGGTTAAACTTGCTTAACTTTTAAAAACCTTTGGAAACAAAAGGTATCACGTAAGACCCCCCCACAAATAAACATGGATAAGTTTTTACCTTACGCCAACCAAAACAATTGATAGGAAATCCAGTGATATTATAATAGTGTCTAGGGTTTTCAAGTAAATAGAAAATAGTCGAAATTGTTACAATCATTAAATTCCAGCTACTAGCCACAAAAGTGGGCAATACAATCAAAACCGTAGGGGCACGCAGGAAGAATGGTTTCCATCAATGGCAGGGCTACTGGGGTACCGCCCGTCACAGTACGTGGCCTAGATCACCGTACCGAGGAGTACGCCCGCTCCCCTGCAACACAAAGCCGGGACCATTCCTTACTGAACAGTCCCGAACAAGACCACCCTAGCGATTCTAGCTAGCAATCGCCCCACACAACCGAAATAAAAAGGGACATCTAGACAGGGGTAAATCTCGTCCTACTTGGGCATGACCCACTTAGCCTTGCTGCACCTCCCCGTTTTAGTCATTCCCGGTTGATGAGGCTTGAGGCTGCAATTACCTTTATAGAACACATCTATCTAGGAGGCTCATCGTCCACCTGACGATGTTCTGAAAACATTCAATCCATACAAGTTCGTTCTGGGTTCGAACGAAACCGAAGGCATTATCTCGTTATACTCATTTTGGAATCACTCTCAGAGTTAACGACAATAACCCTAGCACTCTAAAAACTCCATCTCGAACCTGAAAGTACTACCTCCGTTATACTCGTATTGGAATCACCCTCAGAGTTTCTAACGACAGATAGTTCTTACACTTCGAGTCTTCATCTCAATCTTCACTTGAATTCACGACCTAACGTTTAACTTGGATCGATGTGGTTTTCGAAAAATCAAATTTGACATCCGATCCCGGTCTCATCGAACCAAACGTGTCTTAAAGGCTAAGTTGTTTAAAGGTTTAAACAATTCAATTCAATTCAATCCAATTCAATTCTTTGAAATCACACAGCATTAACATAGATAAATATCACACATTTATCGTTGATATAACCAATTTCATATCACAGAATGTCACACACATATCATCAGTAGATATCAATCCAATAGATATCATCCAATTAAGACATCCAACAACCAATCATCCATAAGCAAGCATTATCAATTCATATCATAATTAATTTAATTCCTTAAATTAATCCCTTAAGAATCAACCCCTAAATCTTGCTTATACAGTCATTAATTAATTACTAACCTTAATTAATTAATGACTCCTTGATTAACTTACTTAATCAAATCCTTAATCCCAGATTATTGTCCTTTAATCCTCAATTAATAAACCTTAATTATTAATGAATTTCCTTTAATACAAAGTAATTAATCCTTAATTACTTCCATAATCAATTAATTAACTTTTAATTAACTGATTAAAAATCCATCAACTATTGATTAATAACCTTAATTATTAGTCAATATCTCTTAATACACATAAATTAATCCATAATTACTTTTATAATTAATTAACTAATTAATTGTCTCTTAATTTTTAATTAATAAACCTAATTATTAATTATCAATTATTAATTAAGAACTTAATTATAGATTACTTACTCCTTAATCACCAGTTAATTAATCATTTAATTAACCCTTAATTAAATGTTAACCCATCCTTAATTAACAGATAATTAATCCTTAATTACCAATTGATTTTCTTAATCACAATTGATTAATCAACTAATTACCATTTAACAACTTCTTAATTAATCCTTAATTACAGATTAATTATTCTCTAATTATTTAATTAATAAAACCCTTAATTATTAATTAATAAAATTTAATTACAAATTAAACACTTCTTAAACACTAATTAAGTAACCTTTATTACTTAATTAACAACTTATTAATTACTTAATTAATAAATCTTAGCCACTTAATTAATTAAGTTTAATTTCACTTATTTACTTGATTAATGAATCCTTAATCATTAATTAATAATCTAGTTAATGATATTTTAATAACAATTTAATTAATCTTAAATTAATTAACCTTAACCTTTAACCATTTGTAAATCAAGTAAATTATTTCCCTTAATTAATTTCTTAATTAATCCTTTATATTTAACTAATTAATTAAACTTAGTTTCTTTAAATTAACTTAACCAAAATTAAGTTATTAAAACCTTAATTAAGATAAAACATTTATCTATATATGCTTTAATTGACTTAACATATTCACAACTTTACCATACAACTATCCCTACTAAATTAAATTATTAATTAATTTTAAGTTAAAACAATCTTTTAGCTTGATAAATTAAAGTTATCAAAACATAATTTAAACATTTATCAATCTATGATTTAAAAAAAAAACTAGTTTCAGTTTAAATTTAAACTTGTCTTTTTATATAAACTTTTAAAATTACATTCAAAACTCGATTTCAAAATCGTTTTAAAATTTCTTCAAATGTTTAAATTTAACAAACGTCAAAACTTCTTAAAATATGTTTAATAAAACATTTATTAAAACATCAAGTAATTTAAACTAATTTAAAATTTTAAATTACAAAAACAAGTTTTAAAACCTCTTAAAAAATCTTTTTTTAAAACTGTTCAAATTTACTGCTTCGGGTCAAACCCGTTACTTACTCGGGTCAAAACCCGCGTTCCTTTCTTCCACCCTTATTTTTAAAAAAAACTTGATTAAATACAGTTTACAAAAACAACAGGTTCCTAACCCAACATACTCGAGAACATCTCGTGTTTCCCCATGCCAAACTCGAATGCTACTTCGAGATTTCCCACGAGTCTAAACTCGTTGACACCAACTACTATCTCATGCACATGTACGCCACCGTTGTTCACCTCCGACCAACGTCATCATCCCCCGGCAACTTGCTCAACACCATTGCATCCCAATTCGACCACCCAAGCACACGAACTCACCGCAAATCAAAATTGGGCAATACTACAGAACCCAAACCCAAACGACCCCACACAAACCCCCTTCGACCACCAAGCTCCGGTCACCAGAAGTCGCGCGGTGCCGTCCATCCCTTGCCAAGACGATACGCTACCCTCTGCCAAAATTTCACGACGCTCGATCAACAGAGAAAAGCTCAGACCCAAAATTTCCCGCATCGACCAAACTAGGGTTTAAAACCCATTCTCGATCGTTGCCGACACTACAACCTCTTATAGCCTCAACCATCATTTTTCCCCGAACCCCCATGGCCTTCCCCACCTCCAGTAGCAACCCCGATCAACCAAATTGATCCATCTTTCAGAAATCGCCCAAAATCAACTTTCCAGAAAAACCCAAATTCCAAACTCAATCCTATTTTAAAAATCTGGATTTTTGTCTTAAAAATCATAATTTTGAATGATGATTCAATACATAAACATGAATCAATATAATTCAAAATTTTATTTATTTCATTTTATAAGTTTTCTCTGCATATTCTAGTTTTACAGGAAATTTCCATGCTTGTATTTTTAAAACCTATTTTCATAATCAAAATGTAGTTTAAAACTTAACTAGTTTGTTTTAAATTCAAAGCTTCAAAGAGTATATATGAAAGCTTGAATTTTGTTTATCTATAAACTCTGTAAACATGAATGACAGGGGAAAACCAATTTACAGGCATGCAGAAAATAAACACAACCATATTTACAGAATTATTTACAACTATCATCACATGCAGATATCATTGTTTCAGCAATCACTTAAGCAACCATTTTTTTATCCTACTTAAGTTTTTAGAAACAAGATGTTTACTCACCTCTTTTTGACTTTGCACAAAGTTTTGGAACTGGAATGGAAACCCCCCTTAAAATTTTGAAAACTGATGTTGCAATTCCAGAAACTTTGAATTATTACTGACACATGCCTCTGCTATAAAACTTGATACTAGATTCTGCTATAAACTTTGATACTTTGTTGGGTTGCCAGGTTGCAATTTGAAGCTTGATCCCAAACATGCAGTTACAACTACATTCCAGGTTTGTAGTTTTGAAGAATCTACAGGCTTTTGATTTTCTGGTTTCAGATTTTTTTTCGTTCTTGATAAAAGAAGATTTTCCAAACTTGATCAAAACAGGATATAGTTTTGAAGATAATACTAAATTTCTTAAAAATTGGAATCATGATGGTCAAGATTTTGAAACATTGATATTTCAGACTGCGTTATGAAACTTAAAAACTGGGTTGACTGTTTTTTTGAACTTGGATTTGAATATGGTTTTAGGTTTTGATAAAAACAACATAGGGTTTAGAAATGAATGGTTACAGAGGAGATATACATGCCTGGTTTCAATTGTATGGTTTGAGGAGATCAGTAAAAAGGAACTATAGGTTTTTGAATTTAGGAATTGAATATGGGTTTCAAATTTTGATAAAAGAAGTTTTCAGGCCTGAGAAGGAGTTTCGGTTTTTCAGATTGAACTTGAGAACTTTTAATACAAGGGTGGCCATGGATTCTTGTTTGTATTCAAAGAAAAAGAAGATAATAGGATTTTATAAAAATGAATTTTAAGATTTAATAAAATTTAAAGGAGATAAAAATTAAGAAAAAAGACACTTGTATCTTTGATTACATTTGTCGTAACCCAAACTTATTTTCCTAACACATGTATTCTATGGTGTTTAAAAATGAACACATGTCACTCATTATTTTTAAATTATTTTGAAATGATTTTTAAAAACCCTTTATTATCAATTTTCTTAATTTGTAAATAAATTACTAATTTATGAATGCCTTTATAAATTTATAAATCCATTTTCTTTTCTTATAAAAATAAAACTTTAAAAAGAAAAATAAGATACAAACTAATTAGATTCCAAATAAAATAATATAAAATTACTTAATCCAATTTTACATGTTAATTTAAATGCCTTTGCATTTATTTACTATTAAACAAACATTTTCCAAATTTATGTAAACAAAATTCTTTTGTTTTAAATTAATATAAAAACAAGTCTTATTTTTAAAATAAGAGCTTTATTCATAAATCTTTTATATACAAATGTATTTCAAGATATACATTCTTCTTATATTACAAATTCCAATTCAAAATTCAAATTTAAAAATTCAAATTCAATTTAAACTTAAATTTCAAATCAAATATGTTCTTATTAAATTAAAAAAACACACTTTTGAATTAAGAAATATTGAGTTCTAATTTTAAAGTGAATTTTTAAATAAACATACATTTAAACAATACTTATTAAATTAAAATGTCAAACTTATCAAAAATCAAATTTATAAAATAACACAAATTAAATAATTATTCCATTTAAAATCAGTTGATTTCTAAATTTAAAACATCATATAAATTTTATTTTGGTTATTTATATTTGAAGATAACAATTTTATCAATTTTATATGATTTAATTAAGAGATTGTCTCCTTTTAAATTCTCCGAAATTCTGGGATATTACATTCCTCCCCCCTTAAAAGAATTTCGTACTCGAAATTTAAAATAAAGGTAATCCAAAATCTTTTATTTCATTTTAACTATTCAAGCATTCCTATCAACCGTACATTATCAACCGACAACAATCTATCCAAACAAACAGTTTATTTAAACAACCAATTCATTCAATCAAACAATCCTAGCTATCTGGACATAGATCCAGATAAGTCTTCCTAAAACTATTCAGAGTTTCCCAAGATAAACTCTGAAATCCTAACTCCACAACAAAAGATAGATTGTTCACGTATTTCTTTAGATGAGATACGTGAAAAAACAATGTGAATTCCAACCATCCAAACTGGCAATTCAACCTTAAAGACTTCAACACTAAACTTCTCCTGATAAGCTCCACATCGCAGATACCTCACAGACCAAAACTTGGACCAAAAACCAGACGATCTTCTTACTCTACTCCATAGAATGGAAATCTACAAGGCCTACTAAACAAAGCTTTACAGATGCCATCTAGATATTCGCCTGATAACTTATACGAGAATTCCAATAAATACAGATGATCCTCCTATCATCCACAAAAAATCCAAAACACAAGCTCTCTCAAATCACCAAGATTTGGTTCAGCCTTTCCGTTGGTTTTGGGAATGATAGGCTGTACCCAAATTTAATCTCGAACCCCAAAGCTGATCACAAAGCCTTTCAAAACTAGCTGGAGAAGATAAGATCACAATTGCTAACAATGCTAACTGAAACACCAAGCAGTCAGACAAACTCTCAAGAAAAACTCAGCCAAAGATGCTAAAGAACGGATTGCCTCACCAGTATAAGTTGGGCATTCTTGGTTAACCAATTCACAATCACCCATATTCCTTTAATTCCCTCTTTGGTCCTTGGCAAACCTTCGAAGAAATCCAAAGAAATCACTTCCCACTGGAACTTCCACTTCGGAACCTCCAAAGACTACAACAACCCGACGGTCTTCTGCTGATCACCAACACTTGCTGACAGATCGCACATCCAAAAATGAAAGCGGCAACATCCTACTTCGTGCTTGGCCACCAGAAGACTCTCTTCTTATCCTTATATCTCTGAACACCCTGGCTGGACATAACCTAGAGCGATGACTCCTTGCTAACTTCTTGCTTCAAAATCCAAGAATTCGGAACACAAATCCTTCCGATGATCCTCAATGTTCCCTTGACCAATCCATCTTGGAATTTGAAATACTGAACATCATTGACTCACTTCATCCATCTCAGACACACACAAACGTCCGAGCAGATCTCAAACTTATACTTGCCATCAGAGATAGCAAGAACAGGCACACTAGTCAGCCTTGCCTTCAAATCTGAGAAAATCTCTTCTCACTTGGGTCCACTTCTATTCCTGTAGAACTCTGACAAACCAAGAAACTACGGTTGTTTCTACTCTTGAATAGTAGCTATCTAGGCCGGATCTACAGAAATACCATCGCCAAAACAAAATGCTTCCTCAAAGCCTCTAACACTAACTCCAAATGTCGCTAGCTCTCCTCTTCGGACTTGGAGTAGACAAGAAAACATTGATGAACACGAGAATAACTTATACCACACATCACAAATCTCGATTCATCAAATCCACATAGAATCTCAAAAGACTTATCAATCTAGGCCACAAAGACAACAGCCGAACTCCAATTGGAAAAAACTAGGCTGAACAACAGGTACTGCTTCAGAAACTAAAGACGATCCAAACCTCTATCTCCCAATGAGGAAAAACCTTTGCTCCTTCGGAACATCCGAAAAATCATTGACCACCTCGATGGACCCTACACCTCCTGGAGATACCTCACTCCATGCAGAATATGACTCAAAAGAATCCCAGCATCATCGCAAGTCACTTTTGCGATTCTTCTCAACTCAGCTTTCAATGATACAATCCTTGCTTCTTACATCAACAACTCAATGCCATCCAACCAATCCAAATCCAAACAAGATCAAAACCCTTTAGATCAAATAAAAGGTCTCTAGAAAAACTATGGGGAAGATAAGAAAATATTAAGCTTCCACAGATTCGATCTATCTTGGTTATCCATTTATAGGGCTTGGTTCAAAGGTAGGAGGGCTAATCAATCAAAGATAGAGAGATAAAATTCCTCTAGAATTCATGTTGGAAATCCGAACAGATACCCAACAAATTTATATAAGTATATAATTATATAAAAATTACAAATACGCGCTCTTAAGATAGACACCACTCCAGAGCCTAGGTATTATCTCAACCTATGCTCAGATACCAAGTGAAACAACCCGACTTCCATTCCACATAAAGACGCATCATTTTTAAGAAAGAAAGAGGTAGAAATAGAATAGATAGAAGAAAAGAACTCAACGATAACAGAATCTCACAGCGGAACGAAACAAAATATAATATATATAACATAACTATTACACAGTCTATTACATATCAGAGTTACTCAGATACGACAACTCAAGATAGACAGTTATAAAAGTCTGTCTATTATACAACTCAATTACAACACATACATCACAAAGATACAACACAGCGGAAAACACCATATAACTACAAATGTTGAAGCCTCCTGCTCCACAACTCCTCTAGTATTCGTCAAAGCAAACCTGAATCCCTTGGCTACTCGTAAAAATTTGAGTACCCAAGAGTTTAAGAAAAACAGAATAAACTCCGGGTCAGACATAGGTCTGGTATGAGTAAACAGGTTAATGTTGCTTAACTTTTAAAAACCTTTGAAAACAAAAGGTATCACATAAGACTTTCCACAAATAAACATGGGTAAGTTTTTACCTTACGCTAACCAAAACATTTGATAGGAAATCCAGTGATATTATAATAGTGTCTAGGGTTTTCAAGTAAATAGAAAATAGCCAAAATTGTTACATTCATTGAATTCCAGCTACTAGCCACAAAAGTGGGTAATACAATCAAAACCGTAGGGGCACGTAGGAAGAATGGGTTTCCATCAATGGCAGGGCTATTAGGGTACCCCCCGTCACAGTACGTGGCCTAGATCACCGTACCGAGGAGTACGCTCGCTCTCCTGCAACACAAGGCTGGGACCATTCCTTACTGAACAGTCCCGAACAAGACCACCCTGGTAATTCTAGCTAGCAATCCCCCCACACAGCCGAAATAAAAAGGGACATCTAGACAGGGGTAAATCTCGTCCTACTTGGGCATGACCCACTAAACCTTGCTGCACCTCCCCTGTTTTAGCCATTCCCGGTTGATGAGGCTTGAGGCTGCGATTACATTTATAGAACACATCTATCTTGGAATGCTTATCGTCCACCTGACGATGTTCTGAAAGCATTCAATCCATACAAGTTCGTTCCGGGTTCGAACGAAACCGAAGGCATTATCTTGTTATACTCATTTTGGAATCACCCTCAGAGTTAACGACAATGACCCTTGCACTCTAAAAGCTCCATCTCGAACCTGAAAGTACTACCTCTGTTATACTCGTATTGGAATCACCATAAGAGTTTCTAACGACAGATAGTTCTTACACTTCGAGTCTTCATCTCGATCTTCACTTGAATTATTGACCTAACGTTTAACTTGGATCGATGTGGTTTTCGAAAAATCAAATTTGATATCTGATCCCGGTCTCATCGAACCAAACGTGTCTTAAAGGCCAAGTTGTTTAAAGATTTAAACAATTCAATTCAATTCAATACAATTCAATGCTTTGAAATCATACAGCATTAACATAGATAAATATCACACATTTATCATTGATATAACCAATTTCACATCACAGAATGTCACACACATATCATCAATAGATATCAATCCAATAGATATCATCCAATTCAAACATCCAACAACCAATCATCCATAAGCAAGCATTATCAATTCATATCATAATTAATTTAATTCCTTAAATTAATCCCTTAAGAATCAACCCCTAAATCTTGCTTATACAGTCATTAATTAATTACTAACCTTAATTAATTAATTAATGATTCCTTGATTAACTTACTTAATCAATTAATCAATCCTTAATCCCAGATTATTGTCCTTTAATCCTCAATTAATAAACCTTAATTATTAATTAATTTCCTTTAATACAAAGTAATTAATCCTTAATTACTTCCATAATCAATTAATTAACTTTTAATTAAGTGATTAAAAATCCATCAACTATTGATTAATAACCTTAATTATTAGTCAATATCTCTTAATACACATAAATTAATCCATAATTACTTTTATAATTAATTAACTAATTAATTATCTCTTAATTTTTAATTAATAAACCTAATTATTAATTATCAATTATTAATTAAGAACTTAATTATAGATTACTTACTCCTTAATCCCCAGTTAATTAATCATTTAATTAACCCTTAATTAAATGTTAACCCATCCTTAATTAACAGATAGTTAATCTTTAATTACCATTTGATTAATTCTTAATCATAATTGATTAATCAACTAATTACGATTTAACAACTTCTTAATTAATCCGTAATTACGGATTAATTATTCTCTAATTATTTAATTAATAAAACCCTTAATTATTAATTAATAAAATTTAATTACAAGTTAAACACTTCTTAAATACTAATTAAGTAACCTTTATTACTTAATTAACAACTTATTAATTACTTAATTAATAAATCTTAACCACTTAATTAATTAAGTTTAATTTCACTTATTTACTTGATTAATGAATCCTTAATCATTAATTAATAATCTAGTTAATGATCTTTTAATAATAATTTAATTAATCTTAAATTAATTAACCTTAACCCTTAACCATTTGTAAATCAAGTAAATTATTTCCCTTAATTAATTTCTTAATTAATCCTTTATATTTAACTAATTAATTAAACTTGGTTTCTTTAAATTAACTTAATCAAAATTAAGTTATTAAAACCTTAATTAAGATAAAACATTTATCTATATATGCTTTAATTGTCTTAACATATTTACAACATTACCTTATAACTATCCCTACTTAATTAAATTATTAATTAAGTTTAAGTTAAAACAATCTTTTAGCTTGATAAATTAAAGTTATCAAAACATAATTTAAACATTTATCAATCTATGATTTAAAAAAAAATCTAGTTTCGATTTAAATTTAAACTTGTCTTTTTATATAAACTTCTAAAATTACATGCAAAACTCGATTTCAAAATCGTTTTAAAATTTCTTAACAAATGTTTAAATTTAACAAACTTCAAAACTTCTTAAAATATGTTTAATAAAACATTTATTAAAACATCAAGTAATCTAAACTAATTAAAATTTTTAAATTACAAAAACAAGTTTTAAAACCTCTTAAAAAATCTTTTTTTTAAACTGTTCAAGTTTACTGCTTCGGGTCAAACCCGTTACTTACTCGGGTCAAAACCCGCGTTCCTTTCTTCCACCCTTTTTTTTAAAAAAAACTTTGATTAATTACGGTTTACAAAAACAATAGGTTCCCAACCCAACATACTCGAGAACATCTCGTTTTTCCCCATGCCAAACTCGAATGCTACTTCGAGATTTCCCACGAGTCTAAACTCGCTGACACCAACCACCATCTCGTGCATATGCACGCCACCGTTGTTCACCTCCGACCAACGTCATCGACCCGACAACTTTCTCAACACCACCGCATCCCTATTCGACCACCCAAACACACAAACTCACTGCAAATCGAAATTGTGCAATACTGCAGAACCCAAACCCAAACGACCCCACACAGACCCCCTTCGACCACCAAGCTCCGGTCACCAGAAGTCGCGCAGTGTCGTCCATCCCTTGCCAAGCCGATACACTACCCTCTGCCAAAATTTCACGACGCTCGATCAACAGAGAAAAGCTCAGACCCAAAATTTCCTGCATCGACCAAACTAGGGTTTAAAACCCATCCTCGATCATTGCCGACACCACAACCTCTTATAGCCTCAACCACCATTTTTCCCCGAACCCCCTAGGCCATCCCCACCTCCAATAGCAACCCCGATCAACCAAATTGATCCATCTTCCAGAAATCGCCCAAAATCAACTTTCCAGAAAAACCCAAATTCCAAACTCAATCCTATTTTAAAAATATGGGTTTTTGTCTTAAAAATCATAATTCTGAATGATGATTCAATACATAAACATGAATCAATATAATTCAAAATTTTATTTATTTCATTTTATAAGTTTTCTCTGCATATTCTAGTTTTACAGGAAATTTCCAAGATTGTATTTTTAAAACTTATTTTCATAATCAAAATGGAGTTTAAAACTTAACTAGTTTGTTTTAAATTCAAAGCTTCAAAGAGTATATATGAAAGCTTGAATTTTGTTTATCTATAAACTTTGTAAACATGAATGACAGGGGAAAACCAATTTACACGCATGCAGAAAATAAACACAACCATATTTACAGAATTATTTACAACTATCATCACATGCATATATCATTGTTTCAGCAATCACTTAAGCAACCATTTTATCCTACTTAAGTTTTTAAAAACAAGATGTTTGCTCACCTCTTTTTGACTTTGCACAGAGTTTTGGAACTAGAATGGAAACCCCCCTCAAAATTTTGAAAACTGATGTTGCAATTCTAGAAACTTTGAATTATTACTGACACATGCCTCTGCTATAAAACTTGATACTAGATTCTGCTATAAACTTTGATACTTTGTTGGGTTGCCAGGTTGCAATTTGAAGCTTGATCTCAGGCATGCAGTTACAACTACATTCTAGGTTTGTACTTTTGAAGAATCTACAGGCTTTTGATTTTCTGGTTTTAGATTTTTATTCTCTTTCTTGATAAAAGAAGATTTTCCAGGCTCGATCAAAATAGGATATAGTTTTGAAGATAATACTGAATTGCTTAAAAATTGGAATCATGATGGTCAAGATTTTGAAACATTGATATTTCAGATTGCATTATGAAACTTAAAATCTGGGTTGACAGTTTTTTTGAACTTGGATTTGAATATGGTTTAAGTTTTGATAAAAACAACATAGGGTTTGGAAATGAATGGTTACAGAGGAGATATACATGCCTGGTTTCAATTGTATGGTTTGAGGAGATCAGTAAAAAGAAACTACAGGTTTTTGAATTTAGGAATTGAATATGGGTTTCAAATTTTGATAAAAGAAGTTTTTAGGCCTGAGAAGAAATTTCAGTGTTTCAGATTGAACTTGAGAACTTTTAATACAAGGGTGGCCATGGATTCTTGTTTGTATTCAAAAAAAAGAAGAAAGAAGATAATATGATTTTATAAAAATGAATTTTAAGATTTAATAAAATTTAAAGGAGAGAAAAATTAAGAAAAAAGACACTTGTATATTTAATTACATTTGTCATAACCCAAACTTATTTTCCTAACACATGTATTCTATGATGTTTAAAAATGAACACATGTCACTCATTATTTTTAAATTATTTTAAAATGATTTTTAAAACCCTTTATTATCAGTTTTCTTAATTTGTAAATACATTACTAATTTATGAATGCTTTTATAAATTTATAAATCCATTTTCTTTTCTTATAAAAATAAAACTTTCAAAAGAAAAATAAGATATAAACTTATTAGATTCCAAATAAAATAATATAAAATTAGTTAATCCATTTTTACATGTTAATTTAAATGCCTTTGCATTTATTTACTATTAAACAAACATTTTCCAAATTTATATAAATAAAATTCTTTTTTTTAAATTAATATAAAAACAAGTCTTATTTTTAAAATAAGAGCTTTATTCATAAATCTTTTATATACAAATGTATTTCAAGATATACATTCTTCTTAAGTTAAAAATTCCAATTAAAAATTCAAATTCAATTTAAACTTAAATTTCAAATCAAATATGTTTTTATTAAATTAAAAAAACACACTTTTAAATTAAGAAATATTGAATTCTAATTTTAAAGTAAATTTTTAAATAAACATACATTTAAACAATACTTATTAAATTAAAATGTCAAACTTATCGAAAATCAAATTTATAAAATAACACAAATTAAATAATTATTCCATTTAAAATCAATTGATTTCTAAATTTAAAAACATCATATAAATTTTATTTTGGTTATTTATATTTGAAGATAACAATTTTATCAATTTTAAATGATTTAATTAAGAGATTATCTCCTTTTAAATTCTTCGAAATTCTGGGATATTACAGAGATGTAGGATGGAGTGATAGTTAGATAATAGGAAATGCTTGAAGGATTTCTCTAATGGATGGGACAAAAAGGAATAGTTGGAGCTGCCGGAACATAGAACTAAGGATAAGGGGCTAATGCAAGAACATCTGGAGTTAGAGCAAAGCAAAATGAAACCATGTCCCTATAAACATGACAACTCGGTAACGACCCATACCTACTCGGTACCATGAGAACTATACTCTAGGGCAATGTTGGTGTGACTATTAGGATGTCGGGAATGGATAGTGCTACCGCTAGAAACACTAATCAGAATGTTAATGAGCAACAACCAAAGGAGTATGTACCAGAACTTTCTCGTAGGAACAGAGGACAGAATAAGACCATAGGAGTGGGTTAGAATGATAATGTGTAGCCAGAGGAGTATGTGTCGGAGTTCTCCTATAAGAGTAGAGGGCAGAATTCAGTTGGTGGTCTGGGACTTGCGTTAGATGATGACAATAGAATGACGGAGATGATTAGAAGAATAGCTAGAGGTAGACCCCCTGACCGTTGTATAGAGGACATAAATAGGAATACATTCACTTCTAGTATCCAGAATGCAAGGAATCCTCTTGATTTTAAGCTTTCGATACTGGAAACTTACGACAAAATGTTGGATCTGATGATTCATCTGATGAGGTACATCTGAAAAAGGGAGACGTTGGGTGCTTTTGAGGATATGGTGGGGCAGTGCTTTCCATTATACTTAAGCGACTTAGTGACGATGTGGTTTGAACAACTAGAGAATGGGTCCATAAGCAATTTGACCGATTTGGTGAATAATTTCTTAAGATAGTTCCGAGTTCATGCCTCATGACCAAAGAATGTGATGACACTATCAAGCATGAGAAAAGGACCTAGAGAAACCTAAAGAATCTATTTGACATGATTCGGCAGCTGCGGCCTTCGATAAACCAGATTCGTCTATAATCTTAATGGCGACAGTATCCAGAGTCACGAGCAAAACCGACTTCAAAGTTACACTAGAAAGGGATCCACCGATGGATCTTACAGAATTCTACCATGAAGCTTGGAGATACTTGCATTAGAAAGAAGCCGAAGCTAAGAACGCTGATATTGATGCTGTGGATGATAGCAGGCTATTTGGAGCAGGAAACAGAGAAGACAAAGGGAAAAGAAGAGCTGACGATGACTTTGAGAACCCGAAACAATAAAGGAGGGAGTAACATTCTATTCCTACACTGATTTAATAAAGACCTCGGAGAGCATATATCTGGACACTACGGGGCAGATCCCCTATCTAAAGCAAGCTGGAGGGGATTCACTAATTAGGAGAGAAGGTCTGGAATGTTTTGCATCTTCCATGAGCTAGAAGGACATGAAACGAACGAGTGCCGACACTTTTTGTGATATGATAAAAGAACTGGATCAGAGCAACCAACTACAATAGTACATGATAAAACGAACTACGATGTGCAGTCGGATAAGCCACCATCTACGACGAATGCATCTAGGAACAACCAAGAATCTGGTCTACGACTCGAAATCCCATGATCGGGATGGTCGAGAGTCAGGTTCGATTCCCTCGCTTTGCTTTTTCTTACTTTGATTAGGATAATGATCAGATAAGACCGCTTACATGTGTATGAGGCTTAGATTGTTCTTTAGGCACGCTCCGAGTCGGGTGTTTGACATGACTAACTAGGATAGTAATAATCTCGGACCGATTACACATGTATGGGACCAAGATTGCTCTAGGCACGCTCTAAGTCGGATGTCTGGGACATACAATTAGGATTTCTGCTTGTTTGTTTTGATTTGAATATTTGACTTTTGAAAAATTCACATTGATTGTGATGAATGATATTGATCACTTTAAGTTTCGTTTGGGTAGACAGGACTAGAGTGCAAGGTGCAAGTCCTCTCATTGGAGATCACATGGATGGGCTTGTATGATATTGATTGCTTTAAGTCCTATCCGGAAAGACCGAAGTCCAGGGTGCAGGTCTCCTCGCTGAAGAGTGAGCGGATGGACTTGTAGGAAATTGATCGCTTTAAGTCCCATCCTAAGAGACGGTATTAGAGTGCAGGGTGAAAATCCCTTTATCGGAGAGCGAGCAAATAGTATCATACAATATAGATCGCTTTATGTCCCATTTGAAGAGATGGGATTAAAGTGCAAGGTGCAAGTTCCCTTGTCGAAGAGTGGATGGACTTGTGCTAAAAGTAAGTTCCCTCACTGAAGAGTGAGCAGATAAGCTTGCTTGGTTATTGAATTCCTTTTCCAAAGACAAGCGAACTCAGCAAGGACCCAGAGAGGTCAAACCCTAGATTGGAAGTTTAAACAATCTAGAGAGATCGAAACCTTTGATTGAATGTGAAACAATCCGAAGAGATCGAGCCTTAGAACGTATATAGATTTGATAAGAGGATTTGAACGCCTTGTAGTTAGCATAAAACAGATAAATACTGGATAAACTTGGGAAGATTTTGATATATGATGTAATAACTCAAAATGAAATAGATATGATTATGATATATTAACAACACTTAAGCAAGATCTAGAGAAATAATGGGCCTAGAGAAACCCTTGATTTGCAGAAGAATCCGAAGGAACTGGATGATTCACAAAGATTATGATTAACGGATCACCAGAGAGCTCAACTATCGAAGATTGATTGCTAGAACTTGTTCTTGAGCAAAGTACACCTAACATTGAAAGGCATACTTTAAGGGAAAGTGTTAACCCGCTTTTGAGCCAAAGCAGATTTCAATTGGACTTAGAAGATCGAAACAAGAAGAAACAACTCGAAAACTTGAAAGCACGCTTAGAGCGAATAGAGAAACACGTTGGAGAAATTTTAAATGGATTGGAGTCAAGGACATAGCTCGGTGCCGGGCTACATAGTTGGAACCGACCTATAATTCCTCTTTGAATCGCCTTCCAAACTACATACTTCTCCAATAGCTCGTGATTAAGTTGATGTTTTCCTATGATTTGGATGAACAATTCCAAGGATTGACGAGAAGAAACAAAGAATGCGGTTATTAGAAAAATCACTAGAATCAACCAAAAATCGATAAAAAGAGCTTGGGACCTATCAGCTAGAAGATAGAAGAGAAGTGCAAGAGTTGAAATTAGATTTGGACCAACATTTATAGCTCAGTAACAAGCTATATAGGTTGACACCGATCTATCTTGTTGGGTCATGTTGCTTTGATTTCTCTTGTGCAATGCCGGGCTATCTCCTGGACTCTACTGCAAGCAGGCTTCTAGATTTGCACAACCGTTTCTCTATAAATACCAGCCTAACTGCAATGAAAAGGGGATCTTCTTCTTCTTTTTCTTCTCTTCACTTGGGATTTGATCTCTCTTCCATTCGAGACTCCTCCTCCTTCTTCTCATCTTACCTCTTCTCCACTAGAGTCACCTAGGAAGCTATTATTTGTTGTTCTATGACTTAGATCAGCAAATCTCTAGTATCAGTGACTCTCAAACACTTTAGAAACTCCTTTGTAAATTTGAGATCCATTAGATTATGGTCAGATCTAGGATAACTAGTTGTAAGCCATAGAGGGAATAACTAATAAAAAAGATTAAAGCAGACGTAGGCCAGAGATTACGCTGAACCACTATAAATATTCTTTTGTCTTCTTTTAATTTTTGGCCTCTTGCTTTATTTTTACTAGAACTGATGCTTTCATTGAAATTTTGGGTGTTGATCCATTTCCTGGGTTACACTAACTTGGTGTATAATAAAGAATATTTCTTGGAGTTGGATTTAGTAATTCTATATTTTTAAAGTCTTAATCCATTTTATTATTTGATGGCTTATAAATGTTTATTGGGTTTGATAAATTATATTTGTCTTTGTTAAATTTTGATATACTACTGGATAAATTTTCCAATTTGACTTCTAGTTCTTTAATCATATTTTGTGATATATCTAAAGGCAACTTTATATCATCTTTCCTTAGAATTTTTAATATTACCATATCTCTATGATTTGATTTCATAATTTAGCACTAGAGTTTGAGAAGATAAATTATCATAAGTATCTAGTAACTTTTTTCATTTTTCTTTCAGAATTAGATTTTAATCTTTTAGCATTGATTTTTATTTCTTGTTCGACATGATAAATTTTAGCTTTTAGTTCCTTATTATTTTTTCTAATTGCCCTAAACTAATCACCTAATCCTACATTAATTTCAAATAAGTCTTTATATGCAAGAGCAAAATTTACCTCATTACTGAGAGCCAAAGAATATATTTGCTTGCTCTACATCATTTTCATTGCCAATGATGCGTATGAGTCATCCCATGTGGCTTGGAATGCTTTCTTTTTTAACTTTCTTTTCTTGTGTCCTTTTTCATTCTCGAATCTCTCGCTATCCTTATTTAATTGTGAAATTCTTTCTTTATATGATCCATTCTACTACATTCAAACATTTCCATGTAGTACTACTAGTGTTGCTAAATTTTTAATTTTTTTTTGGGAATTTCGTGGATGCTAGTAGTTCCTAATAATAAAAGCGATATCTTCCTCATTAATTTTTTTCATTGTCTTCTTCTTAAAATGTTATATTCCTTTTCTCAGGAGTTTATTTCTTTCTAACTTGCACATTGACATCCTACGACATTAAATTGCCTATTAGTTCATCGATATTGAGTTGGGAAAGGTTATTCGCTTCTTCAATAGCGAGTGATTTTCTTTCCATTCACTAGTTAATGAATTTAATTTTTTTGTACTGTATCAAAATTTCTATAATTTTTTTAGTTGTATGGGTGTAAGTCTTGAAAATGTTCATATATTTCAAAAATGATTTCACTATTTTTCATTCTAAAATTCTAAAGTTAGTTTTTTAGCATTAGCATACTTTTTGCTATTTTACCTTAATGACCCCTCCGTGAGTGATTTGCATCGTGTTTCAAATATTATATGCAGTAATGCAGACAATGAATCATGTAAATTCATTATTATCTAATGCACAATATAGTATTCATTGCTTTAGAATTATTATAGTTCTGTTCTTTAAGCATATGACTGTGTACTCTACGTAGTAGTTTGAGCCACATACTCTACTTGGGTAGCATCCAATATTCCAAGGCTGTTAACTTCCATGTAGATTTACATATTAGTGGACTATTATGCATAATTTGACTTAGTGAAAGGAGGTGATTATGTAGTAAATGGCCTTCTAGAAAGATAGTAAATTACTTATGGATATATTATGAAATTTTCAAAAATGGTTATAAATTTTTGAAAAATTGTGCTCTAATACAAATGAAATTGTTATAGGACCATGGAATATAGCTAAAATATGTTAAAGTATGCAATCTAATTAACGTATAATAGTAAATAAATAAAAGTAGATCACACCAAAAAAATTATACTAGTTTATACTTCCATTCTACGTCCAGTCCTGAAGCTTCCTTAAGGAATTATTTTACTAAACTTAGTCCCTCTCTCGACGTGGAGGAATAATATTACATGACTTAGCCTAGACTTCTTGAGCCGAACTTCAACCTTAGTAAAAAAAAATTGACAATGATGTTTCTTTGTCAACACAAATTTGTTAATGTTCGGTACACAATTCCATGACCTTCTCGATAGTTGTAAGTTCTACGTGCAAGTTAAGGATGCAAGAGACCACAAAAGTATGAGTCTGAATTCAAAGCGTGAAGTAATCTTTTTTGAAATACATAGATTTTGAATACTTTTGTAAGCAATTAGAATAAATAAGTTTTCGAGGAGAGAGTATAAAGTTAGTTTAATCCTCTTTCAAAAACTCGTATTTGTAGAGTTGAAAGATTCATTGAAGAGTTACAATTGTTACATATAATAGTGCCATTAGAAAAGACCTATCTCTTTGTAGAAGAAGAATCCCTTCAAAATATTTATTTTCAAATTTTAATAAATTATTTAATTCAAGTCATTACAAGCACTCGTTCGACAAAATAATAGGACCAACTAATTGATTATCCTTAAAAAAATGGCTTCCAAAATCCTGATGTAAAGTAGTTCAAAATTGACCTCAATTAGTTCACTGAAATTCAACATCAATCGACTGAACATTATACTAGTCGATTGGTAATATTATTTAGTTAAATTTTATGATATTAACTTTGATTTTTGCTCTAAATGATTTTGTTGTGATGTAAAATTTATAAGATGACTTTGCAATTTCTGAAAATAGTTTGTGTATTTATGTTTCCACTAGAGTGGTTTTGACATTTTATACTGCTAAGACTTAACAAACTAATGACAACTATATATTTATTCATCGACGTTCTTCTTATGCCTTTTCCCCTTTTATGCCTTGTGGTTTTTGTGTTCTTTGATGCTTTTAATCCTAAAATTTAACATGGATATACAATCGTATAGTTATCATTATCAAAGTATCGAAAAGTGAGTTCTAACATATTGCTCTTTATTTCGCCCTCTTATGGATTCTTTACGTGTTGTAATGACCACTTCTTCTTAAACAACTTCACAATAATATATTTCATGTATCTACAGTCGTTTGTATTGTGTGTATGTGTTTCATGGAAGCAAAAGTGTTTCCTAGATTTCCTACCTTCTTTGTTGGAGGCTTTGGAGCTGGATTTTGGTACCTAACGGTTTTCTTGGATTACAAGGTAAATATTTTCCATAGAGTCGGTTCACTCCATATATTTCTCATTTCATGCGGAGTGAAGTCGTTATAGAGATCCCTTGTCCTTGCCCCGAGCTGACTATTCTTCCTTTTTTAATTACTATTGTTGTTATTATTGCCGTGTCTCACTTTCTTCATTATTTTTTGTGGCAGAGCTAAGCGATTATCCCGATCCTACCACATTCGGTCTTTCCTTAATCTTTTGCCTCTTCCATGTGCAAAAAATGATTAGCTTTCTCACAAAAATTATTCAACGTTGTTGGCTTCTTCATAGTAACCCATTTTTCATACTCGGTACCATTATTGATACCTCCTACCAGGGCCATTAGCACCAAAACATCCTTTGGATTTTGAACTTTCATGATGGCAGCGTTGAACATTCTTAAGAAGTTTTTCATAGATTCCCCTCTTTGTTACTTGACACTCGCCAATGAAATTACATTGTTTGGCTAGAATGTGTGTATTATATATTCACTTAAAAACTTGTCCATCAACTGATTATACGCACCAGTTGAACTTGGTTCAAACCAGTATAACCAACAATCACCAATCCCTCTAAAACAGAGGGAAGCAGTTACACTTCACACACTCATCTTTCTGGGCACCATCCATGGCACCAATAATATCTAAACAAATGTTGCATAAGGCCTGACAATCTATTGTACAATGGTACTATCAACATAATAAACCTATGAATATACTACACTCTTAAAATCTCCCTAGCAAAATCATTTTGACTTAACGCGGACTCTCACTCGTCATTGTGGTTCTCTCTATAGAGCAACCGTTCGATTATTTCAATGATAGTGTTTGTTTCCTTCACCATGATCTTGATGGCAACTATCAGTTGCATCACTTTGTTTTTTATTCCCCAAACGATTTGGTGGTCCTTTCATGAACACTCACACTATCAACACGTTTCCTAGGTCTCCAAATATTTAAGGAGTCAGTACATCTAATGACTCGCCACTCATAATGCCCAAAATCTACGTACCCAATCAACCCGATTCTCCAACAGTGTCACAAATGACGTTCTGTTAAGGGTACGATATGTAAACATCAAATAATATCACAGAGCATATTTATCACACACATTCATATTAAACTTCATTCAACTTCTACAAGTTGCTAACACATCAACGTATGAAATTTATACTTTGAAATATTCATTTATCAAGCTTCTCATCTTTAAAATACCAATTCAAATTCATTACTCAAGCCCTAACAAACATTACCATTAATACATGATGTTTAACATATCAAATGATCGTAAAGCAAAAATAATATATCTCACTTACCAAATACCTTAGAAACTCGAGCTCCAATGGATCCTAACTTGAAGCTTCCCTTTAATTCCCTAGATCCAGCCTAAGTCTCCTCCAAAATATGAACATGAAGGTATGGATTCATAGAGAATCTTCTAAATTGAATTTAGAAAATTATTTCAAAAATTTTCTTTAAGAATTAGAGGAGTTAAGAAGATTCAAGATTTGGAAAATATTTTCCTAACCTAGGAAAATGATGAGGAAGAAGAAGAAGAATGCTTTAATGAATTTATTCAGTTCAGATTAGAATTATAAAGAGATGTTATAGCCAAATGAGCACTTTGTCCCCATTGATCTTTTCTTCTCGTTTTAGTAATTTTGTCCAATTTTAACAAACTTAATGTGCATTTCATATGTAAACGACATTTGTAACATCCTGTAATTTTTACGACAACTAATTAAAAAGAAATCAATTAACAAATAATAATGTTGAAAAATAGACATTTTATAGATGTCGGAATTTGGCTACGAAAATTGCACCATTGGGTTCATGGTGATTTTTTGATCAATTTTCATACATAAAGTTTTATGATCGGAGTTCATGAAAAAGTTATTAACGTTTGAAGTTTTTGAATCGAAAATAATTATATATGCAATCAAGAAAATAAATATGATTAGCTAACGTGGATTAGCATTAACCATCAGTTAATGCTTACTTAGCAATTAAGTATAACTAGCGTTAATCAGTGCAGAAATAAATCATCTTGATCGGTGTTTAGAAGTAATTAAATCAACCAATGAAATGTGCCATAATAATTAACATAATTAGTTATGACCAGTCGACCCTTACCCTAGGCCAGTCGACCGCTAGCAGTCGACCAATAGGGGTTGGTGGTCGACCGGCTGTGAAATTTTAACGTAGCCAAATGACCTAGATTTAAAATAACTTAATTCAATGGTTAGCATTGATTCGAACTCCTGTAAATATGACACTACTCCTTCACTTTCTTCTCATATTTTCTAGAATGACGACGGAGCTCTGCCATTTGCTCATCTCTATAAAATTCTTAATTATAAATATAGTTATAGTTTATATATGCATATACAAGTGGAAAACAGCAGAGGATATTTAAGAAGAAGAATGGGGAAAATCAACTCGCCAAAGTCAAGGTAAATTATAAATCTAGATCTAAAATTTAATTAAGTCCAAATTTCACCTCTAATCTAGATTTTCGATAGATATATGTACTATTAACCCAAAAAATGGATCTACACCCTGAATTGAGTGTGAAAGCACCAGCCCTACTCTTATAGAGTATTAATATAGAAAATAAATATAAAAAGAGCAGAAATAGTAAAAAGACAAGAAGATTTTTATAGTGTCGGCTATTAATGAAGCCTACGACTGCTTTATAACTTTCTATTAACTGAATGCTGTTACAAGTTGAATTTGACTATTATATGATTGGATCTTTTATGTTAGATAAAGTCACAAGTACAAGAGTTTATTGGAGAATCACACTGAACCATAATGACTATTGTGTAGGAGGAGAAGAGTGAAGAATGAACTCCGTAGAGTTCCAATAGCCAGTCTAGAAGATCATATTTGTGTTGCAGATAAGATCATATTTGTGTTGCGGAAAGTTTGAAAGCGATCTGAGCTAACTTAATGGATCGCTAGCGATCCATGGGTGATGGATCACAAAAGATCCATGTACATAGTCTATTTTTGAGTGATCTCCATTTGGCTGTCTTCCTATTTTCTATCTGAATGCCTTATCAAAATACCAAGTTGTTTGGAGTTTGTTTGATCATCCATCTTCATTGGTCACCTATAACTCACTCAAAGCTTAAGGAAATCAGATGAAACTTTGCATCTACTCTCTATAGGGTGTGTGGTACCTACACTATGAATTTCATGTGGTGGGGACCAACCTACATGGGTCGCCAGCGATCCATCTAATCTTTTCCAATCATACTCATTTTTTCTCTGAGCCTTCTTTTGTATCTTCTAAGTGTTCTCTCCAAATTTCAAGCTAATCAGATTTCATATAAGTTCTCTATGTCCAGTTTAAGCTAGCTGCTTTGGTTGAAAAGTGGGTAAACTTTAGCTTGAATCATATGAGTCCTTACTTCTCAAGCTATGCTGTATGGAATGGTATGAAACTTGACAAGTATTATTAGAAGAGATAATATATCATTTTGCAAGAGGATAGGATGACTCCAACGCATCCTTATGGATTGCTAGCAATCCATTGGTAATGGATCGCTGACGATCCATAGGTGCTGGATCACTGGCGATCCATAGTTGTCGGATCACTAGTGATCCATCCACTTAGTGTAGTCTTGGCTTATTTTTCTAGAGGTCCATTGATTTGTTTTCTTGATTTCTTTGGTTAAGCTTCAAGTCATTCTTACTTAGTCTGAATGTTCTAACTCCTTTGGATTCTTATATGGGTAAAAATCTAATTAACATTTGCCTCGCAGATTATGCTTTCATTGGAAATAAAGTGTGCTTTGGAACAATCTTAGTCTGATTTGTTTTCTTAAGATGTTGATTCCAATTGACTGACTTCTGATAGCCATTCATTTTTTGATTTCTATCTGAATTTCAATTCCTAGTATTGAGGGTGCAATCTTTATTCCGTAGTTTACACAAGAGTCTAGGTCAGCAAGTGAGTGCACAATGTAGGTTTGGAATCGACCTATATAGTTTTAACTTGGTCGACGATGAAGCTAAGTTTTGTCTCAAGCGCTTGTATGCCATCCAAGAGCGAAGTATTGCTCTTTGTCTTTAACTATTTCTTTTCGAGGACTAGGTTGTGATCATGTCATCGTTTTGAATTCTAATGTGGTATTAAAAAAATTAGAAATAGTGGATGATTCTATCATATCGCACTTCCCGTTTCTATGTTCCAATGATCCTAAAAAGAAAAGCTTCCCGTGTCGCTTCGGACAGCGACTCCATTATCGATCGTTGATGGGTAACGGGTAAGTGTGGAAAAGATAATTTCGAAGGACGATATGGATTGTTTTTCAATTATAAGCAAGCTATCTACATTAGATTGTTTTTTTTATAATATTTAGGATAGTGGACTCTTCTAGATAACATAGTACATCTGCCTCGGTCAATGCTTAGAACTCGACTAGTCAACATACGCCGACTTCCCTTGGATTACGGGAGTTGTTGTACGAGGATATTATTTAAAGTAAAACATACCCGATAGGGCTGAGTGCCAAATATTTTTGAAAATGACTTTTCGATCATCCAGTCTTTAGTCTAGCGGAGGGACATCCACTCCTCTAAAAGTTGGGCCCTTTACAACTAAGGCTTCACTTATTATTCTAGTCATATTAGGATGATTGATCACAGTTAAATTACAAGGCACACATACTCTTGTAGAGTTGTAGTTGAAGTTCGATCAGGCACAGTTTCGGTTTTTGAAAACTAGTGCATGACTTGTTCGATTGCGATTATCCTTCTTTTGCATTTTTTGGAATTCAAACTACACACCAGCTTCTATCTGACGGGGCTGTTGGTTTAGTTGCCCGATTCTGAGCATTGTTTTTTCTCTCTGTTGCACCTCTTGTGTTCATGCGTGGCATACTCGTTTACTGTAATTCTATACAGTAAGTAATAATTATGCGATCATTTTGGCATATTTTATTTCATAGCTAATCCCTATTATGCTCAACTGAGTTTATTTCAACAAAGTGTTTGTGTACCTTCCCTAGTCTAATTCCTCTAAATACTAAGTCTATATGTTTTCGAAAGACTAGGACTCCTTGGCAATACGTTTGATTACCCCAGTTTGATTGACACGATCTCTCATATTTCCGGGAACTAGGGACTTTGCTACTTGATTCCAAGCTCTGAATTTTTCGATCATGTTTGTTTCTTGACTGTAATTGAATTCCTCCAAGTTGACATCGTCATCTAATGTCACTCACGGTACATGTGCTGAAAAGACGCGTCTTTTGCTAGAGTGAATTCTTCTAAGTCCAGTGTTGAGACCCTAGTCATATATCGGTTTCTATCTCCAGAAACTCGTACGGGAATGACTCAACATTGTGGATTTTTCCTTGATGTTATGAACCTTCAGATAGCATGAAATGCAAGAAGGTAGGGCTGAAGATTCAATCAATCTCTTGGTTCTATTTTCGAAAGCTAATGTATTGATAGTTTCATTCTAAGGATTTCTTCTTAGCATCACCAAACTTTGGATAATGGCATATACCTGCAAGTTGGAACCAAAAAATTTAGTTAGACCGTAAGTAAGTTATTGATCCTTCTTGTCTTCGCCAGACTGCAAACGATGGCTAATTTTTGAATGTTAAATCCTTAATTTTCTTTGTTGATGATTTTGTTGTCGGAATGTTTGTTTTGCGATACAGAACCGTTATCTAGCCAACCTCGAGGTTATTCATGTTTGGACTTTGTAACATTTCTTTTGATCAACTATCTGTGCATCTATCCCTGCTCAAAGGACTAGCTATTTTGAATGCCTGTATTTGGGCGACTGTGAGAGATGGAGAGGTTTGGAACAAATGATTCGATTGTGCATGGTCTGGCTCTCAATCCTATTCTAGGATTAAGGAAGTCTGATGTTTTTAGTTTTGACCTTCCATGATAGTCTTTATATGTTCTTAATTGTGCATGCTTTGCTTAATTGCTGTCATCATGGAAGTTCTATTCATACACACCAATTCCTATCTTTGGGAATTGATAACCTAGCTGCTTGGTTTCAAGCAACATTTCCTTGAGGCTGCCTATCTTTTGGCTGTATCTAAGTTCTTTCTATGTTGAATTCAGGAAATTTGGTTGTGCACCAGCTTTCATCCAAAGAAATTACCACATGAGCAATTCAATCTTGGGATTTCCTTTCGGTCCTGCTTTATTCCAGTATAGTGGCTGATTTCTATGTTGAAAGGTCGAACCATCCGGCTCACCTATGGAAGGTTATGTCTTGTAGTTGTTGGCCATTTTCGGTCAATGGTAGTTTTCTAAAGACAAGGGTAGAATCTCGGTTAAGGGCCAAGTTCTATCTTGAGAAGCTAATGCATTGATGGTTTACTACGATGAGTGTTTCTCATCGAACCTGTAGATTAATGTTTTCTTGGCATTGCTGAGGCAACACCGGCACATAGTGAATAGTAAATTTACCGACTTTGCCGATGAAATGTGGGTACTTAAGAAATAAAGGGTTTCCCGATGTTTCCGGAGGAACACCAATACTTACGAAATAGAAAGTTTCTCAACATTGCAGGGGAAACACCGATACTTAGAAATGAGAAAAGGACTTAGCGTTTCCAGTGCAACACCGACACTCGGAAGGTTGGGATCAATTTTCCCCCTGATCCGGTAATGCTTTTAATCTAGGTGGGCACTAGTTTCGATCTTTGAAAACTTACACTGCGTTAATTGTATTGTAGAATTTTTTTCTTAGTGCTTCTTGTCTTCGGGCAATGTTAAAGTCATGTTGGTTAGGATTGAATCATTCATCCGATCCTATATAGATGAGTAAATCCCTTTTAGCCCAATATTGCTGTTTTTCTTAACTTTGCTTAACTTCGGGATACGCCTTATTCTAGACGGATGGAAGTCCCAGGCATTTCCATTGCCTAACCTTGTTTATCACCGTCAAGTGCTACCTTTGGAAATGCAAGGTAGTTGCTTAACCAATTCCATGGTTATTCTTATTCTTGAAAAATTGGATTTTCTCCAACCGGTTTTTGTTATGATCCGACTTCTATCCGCGGAACCCTTTATTTCTAGGAGTCAAATTCTAGGTTCTTATAAAAAATTATAAATTATGGAGTGAGTCATCACATTGCCCCTGGTAGGACCATGCTTGTTCTTATCCTGATCACGGACCGGTAGAGTTCTATAGTTTTTGCCTTTAATCTGTAACACTTAACCTTGCTTATTTTTGGCCATATGCGTTATGCTAGGCTGGTATCATTGCTGCTGATATCAACCTTGTTCATTGGTTACAATTTTCGAAAATGGTTTAATTGCTTGATTTTGAGGGTTCTCTCCTTACCGATGTCCATCTTCAGATAATAGCTGGTTTTCTCAAGTTGGGGTTTGAGATCTCAATCGAGCACCTACTTCTGTCTTTGGAAACTGGTGCGCTGATGATTTGATCCTAGAAATGCCTTCCTTCATCGTCTATCAATGGTAAGTTCCACCATTTATTGCAAGTTGGAGCGATTTTATATCCTAATCATGTGTTAATGTGTTATGTGCCCATCAATTCACACGGTTGATTATTCTGAACAATTGATGTGAGACTTGATGTTCTAGGCGGCTCCCTGGATGCCCCTAGACAAAGGTGCATCGCAACTCCTATCTTTGGGAACTCATGACTTGGATGTCTTGAAATTAGATATTTTGTACATTAACTTTGGTTAAAGATCAGAATTCTTTGCCGACTTCTTGGTTTGTGAACTTTGCGGCACTACTAGAGCAATGTCGGTTCCTTCAAGTAGTGAGAAATGATCCCTGCTAATCCTGCAATAAATAAGTTTCCCAGTGTTGTTGGGACAACACCGATGCTTATAAAATTTAACGGTTTGTTTTTGATGCCAGAGAAACATCAAGCAGTGTTTGCATGGCTTATCAGATGCACGGCTTGTGAAAATTCATGGCTTACAAAATGCATGGCTTTTGAGAGTGCACGGCTAACAAAATGCGAAGCTTTTGAGAGTGCACAACTTATGAAATGTGTGGCTTATGGGATCGATATAACCCTTTGACCCGGAACCGTTTGGAACTTTTTGACATTGCCAATTTTGGGATAATGTAAGGAGTTCGTGCTTCGAGAGTATTGTTCTATGCCTTAAGAAGTGATGCGCGGCTTATAGGATTGCCCGGTTTATGAGATTGATACGATCCATCGATCCAAAATAGTTTGGAACTTTTCAATGATGCCAATCTTTAGGTAACATGAGGAGTTTTGTGCTTCGAGAGCGTGGTTCCATAGCTCAAGAAGTGATGCGCAACTTATGAAAGTGCATAACTTATGAAAACGATATTCCCCGTCGATCCGAAATGGTTTGGAACTTCTTGATGTTGCTAATCTTTGGGTAACGTGAGGGTTTCGTGCTTCGAGAGTATGGTTCCACTGCTCAAGAAGTAATGCGCAGCTTATGGAAGTGCACATCTTATAGGATCGATACGATCTGTCGATCCGAAGCGGTTTGGAACTTTTTGACGTTGGCAATCTTCAATTAACGTAAGGATTTCGTGCTTCGAGAGCGTGGTTCCACGACTCAAGAAGTGATTCATGGCTTATGGGAGTGCACGACTTATGGGATCGATATGACTGATCGATTCGAAATGATTTTGGCTTCTTGACGTTGATCTTCGGGTAAAGTGAGGAGTTCGGGCTTCAAGAGTGTGGTACCATGGCTCAAGAAGTGATGTGCAACTAATGAGAGTGCATGGCTTATAAGATCGATATGACTCGTCGATCCAAACAGTTTGGAACTTCTCGACGTTGTCAATCTTTGGGTAATGTGAGCATGGTTCTATGGCTTATGAAGCGATGCGTGGCATATGGCAATGTGCGGCTTATGGGATCGATACAACCTATCGATCCAAAATGGTTTGGAACTTCTTAAGGTTGCTAATGTTCGAGTAACGTAAGGAGTCCGTGGTTTAAGAGCGTAGTTCCACATCTCAAGAAATAATGCACGGCTTATGAGATCGATACGACCCATCGATCCAGAATCATTTGGAACTTCTTGACGTTGTCCATCTTCAGGTAACATGAGGAGTTCGTGCTACGAGAATGTGGTTCCATGGCTCAAGAAGCGATGTGTGGCTTATGGGAGTGCGTGGCTTATGGAAGTGCACAGCTTTTGAGATCGATACGACTTGTCAATCCGAAATGGTTTGGAACTCCTCGACATTTCTAATATTTGGGTTACATAAGGATTTGTGCTTCGAGAGCATGGTTCCACGGCTCAAGAAATGATGCATGGCTTATGGGAGTGCATGACTTATGAAATTGATACGACCCTTCGATCCAGAATGGATTGGAACTTCTCAACGTTGCCAATCTTTGGGTAACATAAGGAGTTCGTGCTTCAAGAGCGTGGTTCCATGGCTTAAGAAGTAATACGCGATTTATGGCAGCGCACCACTTATAGGATCGGTATGACCCGTTGATTTGGTACGATTTGGAACTTCTTGACATTGCCAATCTTCAGGTAGTATGAGGAGTTCGTGCTTTAAGAGCATGGTTCCACAGCTCAAGAAGTGTTGTGCGGCTTACAGGAGTGCACGACTTATGAGATCGATATGACTCGTCGATCCATAATGGTTTGGAAACTCTCGACGTTGCCAATATTCAGGTAACATGAGGAGTTCGTGCTTCGAAAATGTGGTTCCACAGCTCAAGAAGTGATGCACGGCTTATGGCAATGCGTGGCGTATGGAATCAATATGACCCGTCGATCCGGAATGGTTTAGAACTTCTTGACGTTGCCAGTCTTTGGTAACGCAAGGAGTTCATGCTTCGAGAGCATGGTTCCATAGCTCAAGAAGAGATGCGTGGCTTATGGGATTGATATGACCCGTCGATCCATAACGGTTTGGAACATCTAGATGTTGCCAATCTTTGGGTAACGTGAGGAGTTCGTGTTTCGAGAGCATGGTTCCATGGCTCAAGAAGTGATGCACGACTTATGGGAGTGTGCAGCTTATGAGAACGATCGACCTATCGATCTAGAGTAGATTGGAACTTCTTGACTTTTCAAGTCTTCAGCTAACATGAGGAGTTCGTGCTTCGAAAGCATGGTTCCATGGCTGAAGAAGTGATGCGCAGCTTGTGGGAGTGCACAATTTATGAGATCGGTACGACCCATCGATCCGAAACGGTTTGGAATTTCTCGACATTTCCAATCTTCGGGTAACGTGAGGAGTTCGTGCTTCGAGAGTATGGTTTCACGGTTCAAGAAGTGATGCTTGGCTTATGGCGGTGCGTGACTTATGGAATTGATACGACCCGCCGACTCGGAACGGTTTGGAACTTCTTGACATTGCCAATCTTCAGGTAATATGAGGAATTCATGCTCCCAGAGCGTGGTTCAATAGCTCGAGAAGTGATGCGCGGCTTCTGGGAGTGCGTGGCTTTTGAGATCAATACGACCCGCCATTCCGGAGTAGTTTGGAACTTCTAGCTGCTGCCGAAGTGACATCGATATTGGAGGAGACATAATCGAGTTCCATTATTCCTATGGTTTGAGTCAATTTGACCTCGTCAACTCGATAGGTTATTTGCTTGATCATGGTTTTATTAGTTCGAGAAGCTAGGCACGACTTACGGGATGCACACAATGGTTTGGGCGTTCCTAGTGCTTGAGGAGCAATACCACTTCTTATAAGGTAAGGATTGAGTTTTCCCATTAATCTGATGATTTTACTTCGCTAGAACATGATTTCGTCGGTTCTACGCGATTAGTGAATTTTGGATTGGGTAACCATGGCTTGGACGATCCTCCCTTATTTCAAGAAGATGTGCATAGCTAAACAGATAAGGTTGCCATGGTGGAGAGATCTACCGCCGACCGCATGGAGATGGTTGTGAAGAAAGAGCTTGTGGGAGTTTAGCGCAAGACTCTCAATTTTTGTCCAAAAAGCCTTTAGATAATTGGTCTTCCACTGGCATACAATCTAAGAGGAAAAAGAAATAGTCACCAAGGGTATTAAAAGAGGAGTTGTGAAGAAGTAAGTATTATACTTGTATTTTGTTCGTTGCGCTTGCTAGGTCGTTAAATCCGTAGTTGTCAGAATGCTAGAATTTTCGATCGGGCATAACAAAATTATGGTATGATTAGTCTTGGCTTTCCTTGTAGCTATTTAAGTATGTGTGGTGCTTCCATGCCACAAGGTTGTTCGTGCACTTAAACTGTATCCGGGGTTCTTTAAAACCCATTTGGTTGTACGCGGTCTAGTAGATGCGACTGTGTCTTCTAGACGATTAAACATGGGAAAGCCTCTATCTTCAGAGACATATATATTAGGCATTTGAGATACTTTGTTCTCCTAGGTACCAAATCTTGGCTTGATTCAAGTCGCCCTCTGATTGACGGCAAGATTGGTTCGATTTGGCTTAGTTTCTTTGAGTGACCTTGAAGCACTGGAATTCAGCACTGTTTGTCTCATTGTTTGTTGGGAGTAATTATATTAATTTTGCAGAGTGATTGATGTGATTATCGTTCGTGTCCTCGGAGCATGACTTCACTGACTTTGTGCAGTTCTGGATGAAATGACCGTTGATCTTTCGGTTGGCCTTTGCGACGCTATAGTTTCATGAAGGATTTGGATCAGATGATCGCTGATTTACCCGTTCGCCTTCACTACACTTTAGTTCGTGAAGGACCTTCACGACGCTTTAGTTCGTAAAGGAGTTTTTATGGCAGGATGTCTAGTGACCAGATGGCCTTGGATTGATAATCTATCGATTCCAAGGTTATATTAGTCAGATGTCCGATGACTAGACGGCCCTAGAGCGATTATTCATCGACTCCAAGAATAGTTTTGGTTCATGTGTCCGACGGCCCGGCAGTGTTAAAGCGACGATTCATTGACTTCAAGAGGAATTTTTAGGATTCGGCTCGCGAAAACACAGTTTTACTAGTTCCTAAACACTAGGGGTTGGATCTATTTGTTCGACGATCCTTTGGACATGCCTTCTCGATGCTACTAGAGGAATGTCGGTTCTCAAAATAGGGATCGGCATAACTCATCAAAGTCATAGAAGTATTTCCTTTGACGTGCTATCTGGAATGCTCCCAGTGTTTCGCTACGGCTCATTTGGAAAAGGAAAGTAGACAAGGATGGATGAGTAGGCATCACTTTAGATTGCTGCCCCATTCCATAGTAGCTAGCTAGCTAGAGTGTCATTTGATAACCATCCTTTCGTCTAATTTCGTAGTTATCCAGGGCTCTTTTCTACTAGGTCTTAGTGGACTTACTTGGGTAGAAGATCCCTGAGGTCCTATAGCTCCTTCACCATTCGGTATGTTCTTTGGAAATTGTCGAGTTTTCCTTCTGCCAATTGCACTACCTCTAGTCTCTAGAATTGGTTTGCCTTCCTATAGATTCTTCTAGGGTAGTAGGTCGTTTCGTCCTTTAATGATTCCTAAGGGCCTTGTAGTAGAATACATCCATTGCCCTCGCTTCGTCCATATGTAGTCATACCTGTAAAAAAGCAATTTTGAATCAGTTATACATTTGTATGAAGGTGTAGTTGGCATGATAAACTTCATTGGATATTCTACATGCTGAACGACTTCAGTGAATGGGTTATGATTAGGAAAGATGCTCTAATCATTGTCAATCCTGTTCGTTTTGAAATTACGGCTGCTTATAATGATTGAGAATGATATATGCATGATTGTTCTATGCCTGAATGATTGGAAATGCCGATTGAATGACAAATCACTTAGGATGGGGCCATGGATCAGTGATGTTCCCTTAATGTTTTCAAACTAGGTGAGATCAATCTGGGGTGATAAGGAAGGCCCCATAAGGTTGCATTTCAAATTTAAAGGCATTTGGAGTTTGCATGTTCGAGTTATGGGCAAACGAAGATGGATCGGTATTGATGGATTGGTGGTATTTTACTTGGAGTCTGACCTAAGAAAATTTTCCATTTGCTTAGAGTCAACACATGGTTCGTTTATAGTCATAAAATTTTGAAGTGCTGGATTGGTGACAAACGGTGCTTGGAGTCATTTGCATGTTTGCTTGGAGAAATTTTTTGTTTTACTTGAGTTTGATTTCAGGCTAGAATTTCTTAGGTTCTCTCCAATTCAAATGGGCGATTACCCGAGTTCGACTTCAAGTTTGGACTTTTAGAATCTACTTCGAGTCAAATTGTCAATTATCCGAGTTCGACTTCGAGTCAACCCTGAAGTGAGTTTTTCAATGTCTATTTTGATGATTTTTGGTGACGACCATTCGTGATTCCATGATGGGAGCTCCATTATGGAATTGGAAGCTCGTCAGTTGGGAGTGATCACAATATACCAAGGAAGCTTGGCCTTATAATTGATCCCGGTTTGTGTCTTAACTTCTTGGTTCTCCTACCTCTTAGAGTACCATTTGAGCAATAGTTCCTCGTCCATTACTTGACACTGTGCTATGGCACAGGTTTTAGAGCTTCTTTTAGCGTTTTGCATGTTAGCATTTTCATCGAATTTGTCTTCCTCAAATTGTTTGTGATCTTTAGAGCTGGAGAGCCATCGTTGTATCTCTCCGTAGGGGTTTCACCCCTAAATTCGAGTTTGTAGTAGGTGCTTTTGCAGTAGGTGGAGTGTTAACGTTTTGTTCCATCATGATTCTTGAAGCTCCGCCCACTACTTCCTTTTGCTTTTGCCTTATGTTTCTTCCGTTCAAGTCAAAAACATAAGAATGCTCTTTCTATGTAGTAGCCATGACTTCAGGCACTATTCTGGAAGTAGTTAATGATTGGAGCACTAAGAGAGCATCTATCTTTTCCATAGGAGCCATTTGACTGTTGGCCATTTTCTAGTTAATTTCATCAACCATCTTGTTCAATTCTCCCTTAGTCACAACTTCATGCTTTATGGAGGATCATGGAACTTGATCTTTAGAGTTAGCTCCTAACATCAAGTTATTGACTTCAATTTGCTGAGAGTTTGTTTCTTCTCCAGCAATGTTAGCTCATATGGATCTTCCAAAGGTAGTTCTTGTTCTTCCTGATGCCATTGATTATCAACAACAAATCTTCTAAGCAGAGATTGAGGATCAAACTTTTGAACCTATCTAATCCAAAGTAGATTGCTAGATCTAAGCCTGAGTTGGGTTCTCAATGAAAGCGCCAAAACGTTAACCCAAAAAATGGATCAACACCCTATATTGATTGTGAAAGCACCAGCCCTATTATTATAGAGTAATAATATAGAAAATAAATGTAAAAATAGCAGAAATAGTAAAAAGACAAGAAGATTTTTATTGTGATTCGGTTGTAAATGAAGCCTACGTCCATTTTAAATCTTTCTCTTTTACAAGTTTAATCATATTACAATATGATTGAATCTTCTAAATTAGATCAAGTCATAAGTACAAGAGTTCACTGGAGAATCATAGTGAAATCCTAGAAGACTATTATATGGAAGGAGAAGAGTGAAGAATAATCTATGCAGAGTTATAGCAGCCATACTGGAAGATCATGTTTATGTTGTAGGTAGGATTGTATTTATAGGGGTTGCAAAGCACTTGAGCTAAAGCCGCTTTGCTAGAAGCCTGTACTCAACGTCATAAAGGAGCTCAGAAATTTTGAAGGCAACCCAAGCTAACCTGATGGATCGTTAGTGATCCATAGGTGATGGATTGCTAGAAATCTATGTACTTAGTCTAGTTTTGAGTGACCTCCGTTTGGTTGTGTTCCTATCTTCTATTTGAGTGCCTTATCCAAATATCAAGTTTTTTTGGAGTTCGTTTGATTATCTATCTTCACCGATCATTTGGTACAGAAGAGTCATCCACTCACTCAAACCTTGACTAAATCAGACGAAACTTTGCAACTACACTCTATAGGATTTGTGGGAACTACACTATGAATTTCAAATGGTAGGGACCAACCTACATGGGTCGCTAGCGACCCATCAAGATGGATTGCCAATGATCCAAAAAATATTTTGCAATCATGGTTATTTTTTTGAGCCTTCTTTTATGTCTTCTAAGTGGTCTATCTAAATTTCAAGTCAATCTGATTCCATATGAGTTCTCTAGTTCCAGTTTAAGCTAGCTGCTTTGGTCAAAAAGCAGGTAAACAATGGCTTGAATCAAATGAATCTTTACTTCTTAAACTACACTGCTTGGAATTCTATGAAACTTGGCAAGTAACCTTAGAAGAGATAGTATATCATAATGCAAGAGGTTAGGATGACTCGCAATGCATCCTTATGGATCGCTAGGGATCCATAAGCGATTGACTGCTAACGATCCATCCATTTAGAATATTCTTGACTTATTTTTATTGAGGTACATTGACTTGTTATCTTGATTGCTACGGTTAAGTCTCAAGTCATTCTGGATTAGTCTGAGTATTCTAACTCCTTTGGGTTCTTGCTTGGGTAAAAACCCAGTTAACATATATGTTTGTGGTATATGTACTCAGATAGGGAGATAAAGGAAGCCAAAATGAAATAACATAGATTAGATCTACAGATTTAGAAAGCTAAAGTGGTAAGTAAGAAATTATATATATTTATATAATATTAGATTTATATTGTTGTGAACCTATTCCTATATGCCTAAATGTAAACTTGGAGCTGTAAGCTAAAATTGTATACATGTAATGAATTTATAAACCCTGCTTACATATTCTGCGATTGATAACTTAATTTTAATATTGCATATATGTGAATTTGGAAAGTATAAGTTGGCAGTAATCCTTGTAATAGATAAATAATGTGATAATTCAAGATTTGTAGAATTAAATGACATATGCAAACAAATTTGTAAATTAGAGTTATCATAATAAATTATAGAGATTTAAGTAGTATTTTAATTCATTGGAATATGGAGTGTTGCAATGTAAATTTATGTAGATTATCAATTTCAGATTAAAAATAATATTGTAGCGTTTGAAATAGCAAGGAATATGCCTAAAAGAAGGAGATGTATATTTTTATCATATTTTGCGCTGTCTATTTCAGTAGCTATGAAAAAAAGATAATTCTTTGCAATTTCAAATGTAAGACAAATTCTCCTTTTTAATAAACATAATAATTTATAGCGTTAACCTTTCCTTTTGAGAAGGATGTAATTCCAATGCCCTAAAATGCACAAAATTCCTATAGATTAATTCAAGAATTGTAAATGTGATAATAATAATGTTTTAAGCGAAGAATTAATATATATGCAATAGAGGCGAGACAAAAACCTGATAATAAACAACAAAAAGGTAGGCAAGTAATTAATGTGAATAAAAAGGGTATAGAAAGTCCACTAAACAAGGGAGAGTTGTAAAGACTAAAAAGGAATAGAACTAGAAATTCAATAAGGCATGAAAAAATGAATAGAAAATGATATTTATATCTTTTAATAAAAGTGGTAAATGATAATAAATTTATATAAATGGAATAAGCAGTAAATGCATGAAAAGGTAAGCCCTACGAAAAAGTAAAGGAATATTACTAACAATTGAACATTGGAGGCATAATATTAAACAAGTATGAATACACACACACACACATATACACGTAGCCTCAAATATGCATTTATGATACGTGCGAATTATTAAGTTAGTGAATAACTTTGATTGCATAAGAATGACATAGTCATAAAAACGGGTTGCAATGCGAGATCAGTAGTATACACAATAGAAGTCTGCCCACCATAAGGGCTACTACTAATTCTTTATACATTACACCGATGTGAGACATATCCAACAGTAGGACGTATGGAGTTATATACATTCGCGTATAGGTGAGGGATACCTAAGTAGGAAAGTTTGCCTTGGTTGGAGTGTCAAAAGACAAGTAGAGTCTACTTCAAACTTTTAGGGGGTATTAAGTAACAAGCGGGTATCACCTTGATTGCAGTAAGAAATTCAAATAGGATGGTGAGCAACGCACGATGCTATGTCAATGTGTGTGTTTGGTACCATCTTAGAGAGTAGGAGTTGCACATAGGTTAACAACGTCATTAGTCTTGAGTGGTCAACGAAAAGACAAGGGTTGCACTTAAATGGCTACACCTCCTACTAGTGCAGTGTTTAGATCGTGCACCTCCATAGTAATTTGCTAGATTGTTTATTAGGGGGAAGGCTAGATAACCCTTTATGTAAGTCTTTCAAAATGGATAGAACACAGATAACTATTATGACACCATTATTAGGCACTATGGGAGTTCCTTGGCATGCACGACGACGAGGACATGATACTGCGTTGACGATAGATCCTGATGAGGCACTGGGTTACGGATACCAACAGGGATAGTATTTTGGTCCAAAAGAGGACTGTGGTAATATATATAGTAATTGTCTAACTAGGGTAGATGCGGTCACATCGTACACGTACATGGAGTCGAGACAACTAAATAAAATTAAGATATATAAGATGTAATGGAAGACAATCAACATAAACTAGTGTTATGTATAAGGTGTAAAATTTACCAGTCACTTGAATGCTGTTCTTACCCCCTCTTCATTACAACCTAACGATAGCCTTATAGGGGTGGGTATTGGTACAAGATCGAAACGTGGAAGGACATATTTCCTTATGCTTACTCGACACTGACAAGGACACTTGACATCAGAGGTGTCAACCTTGGTCGGTAACCATATGTTTATTATTCTTTACTATTCCACTTTGAGTTTATATCTATAGTGATATGATATGCATTTCATTACTGAAAAATATAATACCAATGCTTTGTACTTTGGTAAAATTGTGTTTTCGATTTAGCAAAAATTCAAGCCTTCCGAGATACGGGTTGTCATAACATTACAGACTCAATGGAATAGGTCTTGATTCATAATTAATTAATCTTTAAAAAATCTTCTTTTAAGTCATTTGTTCGCCTAATCTTCAATTAGAAGATTAATTGCAACTAATTACTAAATCAAAAATCATGGGTTATTACAGCCTTTCCTTTCTATCTCTTTCACACTATTGATCCTGGCTGCATCCTCGAGATTTGAAATAACCTAACATCTACGATGCCTCGATTCACACATAAAGTGATATGGACACAGCAGACCTTACAAAAGGCGAATTGTTTTTGAAGTAAAATATATAAAAAAGATCATAGAGTTATCTACAATATTCTACACATTCTAAAACTCAAAATAGAAAAAATAAAATAAAATAATAAGCAATAATACAATGATCCCGGACGAACAAATAAGTACAGTATCAAATGTACTTCATTTATAATATTTCTTTACACTAGTAACAAAAACAACCTAATTTTTGGGAATAACTGAGATAAAATAGTAGATAACTATTCAAAATATAATGCATGTTTCGCCCAAACCATCATGAATCTAAGTCGCCACCAGTCATTTCTATTGAGCTATCAGAGTATAACTAAAAAGAAACAAATGATAGAGGGGTTCAGACATACTTCTGGTGAGTGAAATGCATCGTAGATAATACTAATAAGCTAGTAAAAGAACGCTTACGCTCAAAAATCATACTTTAATCTGTATTGTACCCAACAAGTCAGCTAAACACAATATAACACTATAGCGACATCATATGCTAAGGTATTACTAAAATCTAACCCACATCTAATCATATACACTTGATCAACTCACATGTCAAAAATGTATGTGACTCGCTATTGAAGATCTATGCATCTCAGCCCCCTGTCACCAAAATGGATGTGACTTGCTACTGAAGATCTAGGTATCTCAGCCCGCTATCACAAAATCATATGTATACTATAAAACTCAAAGTCCTAATTCATGTACCGCCAACTACGACACTACTGGTCTCAAAGCCCAACTTTCCATCTCTGGACGTCGCTCCCCATCGAAGTGCACCTGATGCCTATCATATATCACACTACTAAGCTCAAAGTTCTAACTCATCTGACCCGTACGCGACATTTTCATTAAAATCCTATGTCACTTTGAGATTAAAATCATGTTAGACATTCGCCAAACAGTCTGCGACATTATTAGGATCAAGCCCAAAACACATCATCGCCTCACCGTTTATGAAGTTGTAAGATCAAAACCCAACACATAAGCACAAAACCATATAACAAACATGTCCACTAAGATAATTTTCTAAAGTATCTCAAAACACAGTAAATAATAAACCAAAACATTCCTCGTCTTGCCACGATCCCAATACAATGAACTACACAAAAAATAGAGTTTATATGTGTAATTTTTGAGTGTTTATAGATAGGTTATTTATTATAATATACAGTTTCCCAAATTTTAAGTGCTTAATCAATGTGTGTTTTTAATAGTTTATATAGAAATTCTTTAATTTCCATTCGGAAATACATACATATTAAAAGACAGAAATTCCACAGTTCTAAAATAATAATTTTAAAGTCCTCTTTTTTTTCCCCTTAATTTAAATTCTATCATGGTGGTTCAATTTAACTTAGAGATATGGGCGTGTAAATCATATTTTTTAGATTTACCTTTATAAAAAAGAAATATTCACAAAAGTGTAAGGAAAATGTAGTGTTGAAATTTATTTTTTCCAAAGTGTAACAAAAATATTTATAAAATAAAAGACATTCAAAAGATGCATTTTACTTACTTTTTAAAAGTTTCTTTGTTAAAGTAAATATATATCAAAGTATAAGTGCAAAAATGTGTCTTACACTAAGCAACAATAAGACCTTTAAAATACATATGGAAATGGGTTTCAAAAATAGTGTAATGTAAAAAGAAGTGCTTCGAACTCATTGCTATTTGACCCGGACCTGTTCTGAAAAAGTCGAGGTATTTCGAATTGTTTGTTGACACAGGCAAAGTGAGGGAAAATATCTAAAATGATTTCAATATTGGAACATTGAAAATTCATTCGAGAGTAGCTCCGTCGACTGGAACACTTAGAGAAGCTCTTGTATCAATCACTTCCATTCCTTTTGTCAGACCATCTGTAGCACTCATAGCTACAGCTCTAACTCGATTATTTTTTCGGGAATTATTAAATGGCGATGTGGGTGGTGGTTTTCGAGGAATACAAATAACCTCCTATTTTTTCAGATTTGGTGAGCAGAGTTTGGTTTTTTGGCTGTGATAGTGGAATAGTTGACAGGCAAGTTACTCTACAAAACCGTACATGATATTTTCCCCTCGTACGGCTCCTCGTTCAATTCTTTCAAAGTAATTGGATCCTTTTCTTCGTTAGAGAATCTCATTCTGTACGTGTCAGATCATAAATTAGTGACTACATCCAATCTCCAAAAAAATCCCAATTGTTTCAAATTTATTGGATATTTTATTTACGGAATCATTATGAATAGGATCAAACCTTATTCCATGATATTTCCATAAGATTCCTCTTTCTTATTCTTAAGCAAGCCCTATGAAAATATCCCATATTCGAAGCATAAATACGGGTTATTATTTCAATTCGATAAACAAACTTCAACTTCTATATCTTTCCATAAAATCTTAGACATTATTATTCTTAACCTTATAGGGAAAACATTCAAATTAATTTCAATCAATTTAATTAATTTAATTAGAGTATATCATAACTTCCATAAGACCAACTAGGTCGTACAATTTAAAAAAACGCTTGCATTCATTTCTTTACGCCTCATCAACATCACACCATATTTTATGGACTTAAGAATACTGCAATTACTCTTATTCATCCCTAATCCTGCAATTTATTCTATTGTTACTTGGCATATAATCCCTCTTGTAGAAATTCTTTATGGAGTCAATTACAACAAATGTGATGGATTTATCTTCCACCAAAAATATTTAAATCTCAACATTTATTTAACTCGTGGTTGTTTACTTCCATAAGGGATAAGCCAACAATCACCTCTACAAGTCAAAATATATAGGGTATGACATAAATGTAATATTATATAAACTCACACACACACACATATAATATCATACAAATAATAAAATTTACAAATATGCTCTTTCATATGCCCTAAATTAGTAGGAATTGGGTAACCTGGCTATGATACCAAATAAAACAACTCGACATCTATGATACCCCTATTGACACATAAAGTAATGTCGAACCGTGGACCTCGCAAATGATAGATCAGTTTGAGGTAAAATATATAAAACATATCATAGACCTATCTATAATATTCTACACTTTTGAAATTCACAATGAAATGAATAAACTATAATAATAATTAATAAAAAATAGTTCAAAATGAGAAAAATGGTACAGTATCAAATGTACTCACTTACAACATTTATTTACACTAGCAACAAAAATAGCCTAATATCTGGAATAATTGAGATAAGATAGTTGATAAATAATAGAAAAATAAATGCACATCTCCATCATAACATCACGCCGTCAAGTCACCACGATTCGTTTCCATTAACCTATCAGAGTATAACTAAAAAAATGATAGAGGGGTCAGGCATACGTCAAATGAGTGAAACGCATCATATAAGTGTATAATACTAATAAGGTAGTAAAAAAAACTTATGCTCAAAAATCATACTTTAGCATGTGTCACCTGTACCTAACAAGTCAGTTAAACACAATATAATACTATAATGACATCATATGCTTAGGTCTCACTAAAATCTTATCCATATATAATCATATGCACTCGATTGAGCCCAAAGCCCCAACTCGCATGTCGAAAACATATGTAATTCTCTAGTGAAGATCAACGCCTCCTAGCACGCTACCGTCAAATCAGATTCGACTTGCAACTGAAGATTGACGTATCTCGGTCCACTATCATAAAAGTGCGTGCACTACTTGATAAAGTTAGGTGTATACCCTAGGGGCAATTTCGTTATTTATTATAAATTAATTAACTCTATAATCAATTCTCGTTCATAATACATGTTTTTTATTTTTGTATATATTCGTTATGATGGGATATAAATAATCCAATATTCAATTAAAATATATTTAACAGAAAATCCATAAATGGTGTGTTTGTGATAGTAATCATAAAAAGTTGTAATCATGAGTATTGTATCACAATATTATAAACACATCATTTTAAATGTTCTTAGTCAAGATGCATCGAGACTGGATATCAATGTATCAGTTGAGACTAGAGTACATAACGCTCTCTAAACATTAGGTAGCATATCATTTATGGCTGCTGGGGGCACTTAGGGGTTACCTACTGATAGTTATAAGATTACTATGGAATGACCCACTTGATATTTTGCTGTTGGTTGATATAACTAAGATCAAACAGAAAATACCAATGTGACTGATTTACACAGTTCTCTCGACCTGAGAATACTGTTCAACTTCAATATGAAAGCTCTGCTTTGATTAGAGTCAAATCATGGCATGATGTCCATCGAGTGACCATAGTTGGGCCTAGTGGAAGTATTGAAAGTGAAACACTATTCAAGAGAGAATTTGTCTCCTCAATTATATAGGGTTAATATCACGGTCAACTCAAGTCATCTCAAAGTCAAAATCTCTGGTTAGGGTATTTTAGTTAATAGTAATTGTTCTAATTGAAGCAAGGACTTTATGTTTGGACTGTAGAGTTGAATACGTACAATATTGAAATTTTGACCATTACCAAATTCCATAAGTTCAAACTAATATAGGTTTGACGAAGAGAATTGGTGTAAATAATAGTCATAACCAGGTAACGATCAACAAAGTAAAATTAGATTTACCGAAATCAATTAACCAATAAATTTGTCCAAGATGTCACAACACTTGCTAAGCGATATGTAAACATTAATACTCGAATAGTTTGATATTAATCGATGATCAAATTTACATCTAATGGGTCACATGACTGAAACAGTGAATACTGGTTTGACCAAATGGTTTAATTAATTAGTAATTGTGATAAATTAATTAATATTTATGAAATATTAATTATAAAAGTTTGATTTGATTTGATGAACAAATATTTTAAATATATCTATAATGGTTATAAATATATTAATCGATATGCTATATTAACACGCATTTAAATTTGATTTAAATGCAAATATTTGTTTGGGCTCTAAATAAGTTTAAAGCCCATACATTGGCCGATTATATTCGGCCATAATTAGGGCTTTGTTCTGCCATGAGATGGTGTAGTAGAGGCATTAAGATGGAGGGTTAAAATGGAAGAGAATTGGTAAGAGATGATGCAGGATATTAATTCTAAAATAACTCTAAATTCTCCTTTATATAAGCATCTCTAAACACACTAGTTTATGTTCCTTTTTGTCCTTCATATCCTCTTTAGATCTGGACAAACCCTTCCCCTCCATCTCTCTAATTTTCTAAGTTCAAATCAAACCAAGTCAGATTAGCGACTAGCACTCTATTGGATTAGAAATCAGTTCAAGGAGCAAACTTCATCATTTCAGGGTGTACTTTCAAGCATTGGGAGTATGGTACATTTCTAAACAATATATGATAATTAGTAGTTAGATATAATGTCTATGTTATATGTATATATAGACGTTATATCTAAATAATAATCATCATATATATTATAAGCACTATATTATTATTATTGTTGTTAGTTAGGTGACGATTCCGATATACATATATATTGTCGCTATTGGATTTGTTGTATGCTTGCATATAAATGTATATAAAAAAATATTGGATATATATATATATATGTATTTCGATATGTAGCACGTTTAACAATAAAAAAACATTTTTTATTTTAAATAATTGAAATATATGGTATTTAAATATGTATACGTAGTGTATAATTTAATACTACGTCATACTTTCTAAAATATTGTTACATAGTTATATATATAAAATTATAAAGGTATATTATTTTAGGCAGAAATAAAAATAATTATATGTATATATAATTTTTTAATACAATTTAAGTCAACAGATATATCAATTATACTAATATATATTATATATTACAAAACTATATTTTATATTTTATTAAAATAAATTATTACCTAACTTACTCTTGGAAAAAATCTATAATTTTTTATATTTTAAAATTACTTAAATACAGGATGAAATTAAAAATTAGATTTAAAATTGTTTTTAAATTACAAAATTACATAATAACATTTAGAATTACAAAATATATTTTAGAATTCTAATATAAATTTAAAATTCGAAATTAATTTTCGAAATTATTTTTTAATTATTTTAGCGAATGCCTATATAGATATTTATGTAAATATACTTTAATTTTTTTTTAAAACTCACCGTGCGCATGACCTAGTACTATGTATATTTAAAATGTATACTTTTGTGTAAATTTAAAATGTTAATAAGTATGATTTATTATAATATTGTTATGCATAAACATATAAGTATTTAATATATGTATATATAATTTAATTTTATATACATTTACATTCTTATATTGTTTTCAACTTTAAGAAAAAATATTTTAAATTATATTTTATGTAATTTATAAACGATTTAAATTTCATACGCATGTCTATAAATTTATACGTATATATAATTATTCGAACAAAATATGATTTATATACATACGTACACACGCATGCATATATACATAATATTTCGTAAATGTGTGTATATATATATAAACATACATTTGGATAGTATATTGATATACAGGATGGGCTAATGTATCCATTGTGGTGTAAATCCCGACATCTATACACGGGCATATTATACTTTACACCGATAGATATATTTCACATGCATACACATATATATGTGTGTATGATACACACATATATATAATACAACATCAATCAAATAATGTAAAATCCTTTATAAATTTGATTAAAATAAAGATTTTATTTAAAAGAAATATCGAAACATTACAAATAAATTAGACTATATATTCCCAATAAAAATTAAATATGGTAAAAAAGTAGAAATTTACCTATAACTTTCGCTAGATGCTGGCCTGGATCCAATAACGGTATGAGAGCCCAAATAGCCTATACGATCTAAATTAGTCATATTAGGTTTAACTATTATGCTCAAATCCCAAATAGTATGATGTCTATAAAGATTGGGTCTAGGATTGGGTTAGGGTAATCCAGTATTCTACTTTACTTCGTTACCAGCTCGGCCTGAACAGATATGTGAGCCCAAAGGTTATCCCTAATAAAATAAGCTTAAATTTGAATTGGGCTTTGGGCTAATTTTCAAATTTGTTTGAAAATAAAAAATGCAATATTTTAATTTAATAATTAAATTTAAAATAAAATATATACATACTAAAAAAGTTATAATATAATATATTTTTTAAATGTTCGAAAATAACACAAATTAATTTCGAAATTTTAAAATTTATTAATAAGGTTAATAAAACAAATTAATTAAATAAGTTAACTAATAAATATATACATATATTATATATTATTATATATGTTATGTTGTTTTGAAATATTTAAAATAACATGAATATACATGTAAGTATAAGAAATGAATTTTGAAACTAATATATTTTAACTAAAAATTGTTTAATTAAATTATTTGATTAGAAGGTTAATTAATTAAATAATATACATATATATGTGTTATACTTAAAGGGTTTAGTATATATTAAATATTAAATATAATGTTACAATAAGATAATATAAAATCAATTAAAATGTTTATTAATTAAATAAGATTTAATTAATGTAATATTATACATAAGACTATTATATAAGTAATATGAAATAGAAAAGTTATATAATGATAAAACCTATATAATATGAATGTATAAATTAAAGGTGGAACATTATGAAACCCTAAATAGACTTAAGGAATAAACACATACGTAAATATATGTATACCATGATTTCCGATGTGTTCGATGCTTGAATCAAGAGAGTAATTTGTTAGAAATACATTATTCCATAAGTCGATACCACTCAATAATATATTAAAGATTATGAATCTTCAGTGTAATGTTATCCTCTACCATTTATATATTAATAGATCATGGCACACTCTTTAGTTGTTGGGCTTTCCTAAAGCTAAGAATGTTATGTGTAGTACTACTAATATATTGAATAGACGATGTATGATAACTGTACATATTTGTTGAGCTTCCCTCAAGCTATGTGTTAGGCCGTCGCGAAATGGTAGGTCCGAGTGAATAATCATATTTTATTTGTTGATCTTTCTTCAATGTAAAAGCAGGATCAGGACAAAGTACCATGGGTTAGGAGTTGTATATGATTCAACCGATAAGGAGTTACCCATCATATGTAGGATTATGATTTGTTGAACTTTTCTCAAGTTCAAAATCTCAAGACATACGAGTCCAGACACATTACCAATGAAATCCAAAGACATTTATGTTTCGACTTAGGGTTTGGCAAAACATAAAACGCTAGTGGGTGCTTATTAGTAAAATGAAACATAAAGTTTAATCTTACTAATATTATAAGAATATATGCTATGTTAATGTCCTAATAATTTACCCATTAATACTTGCAGACAATATCAAATCCAAAACTCTGTAATGAAAGTAATCGATTAACTGGATCAAACAACTATGTCGAATGGCTAGGAGCTATAAAGATAGCTCTGACATATGAGCGAGTTTGGTCATATGTAACATGTGCTCCTCTGACAAGAACCGTTGATGACGATCATGAAAATTTGCATGTTTCTTATAGTAAGTGGGTGGCTGACCACGAAATCGCCCAATTGTTTGTGTTGTCTACTCTAGACAAACAATTTCAAAGGCAACACGAGATGCCTGTCCATGAGATATTTGAGAGTCTCAAGGCACGTCTTGGCAAGCAGTCTCGTTCCACAAGGTATGAGACTGCTAAGAAACTGTTCAACACCAAAATGCAAAAGGGATAGAAGGTGGACGATTATGTGCTGATGATGAAGGGGTATGTTGATAAGCTTGTATCATTGGATGTGACTATAGGTAATGAGCTACAAGTTGACTTGATGCTAGGTTTATTGACCCCTCGATATGAACGATTCATACTGGACTATAATATGAAAAATATGAATGTGAATCTCATGGAGCACCTCAATATGTTAAGGTCGGCCGAGTCACAATCTAATGATCAATCGAATGTGTTTGTAGTAAAAGGTGGCACTCAGCTTCAAACATTTCAAAGAATAAAAAGATAAATGGTAAAAATAAAAGTAAGAAAGGAAAGAAGGCAACCAATGACAAGGGAGAGAATCACCACTGTCAAAAGAATGGACAGTAGAAGAGAATCTATCCCGACTACCTCAAAATTGTGACAGAAAGAAAGCATAATAGTTCTATAACTCCATTAGATACATTTATGATTAAAAATAGTTTCGTAACCAATAAAATGTCTTGGGTATTAGGCACAATATCTAGAACTGATATTTGTAATTTGTTACAGTGTCTTAGGAATTGGTGTTGCGTGATAAAGGGCGAAATGAGACTCCAAGTTGCTGATGAGTCTATCGTAGATGCAACGGTAGTGGAAGATTTTCATTTATGTTTGCTTAGTGGCTTTATTCTGATATTAAATAAATGCTATTATGTAAAAGATTTTATTAATGGAATTATTGCTCTTTCTAGATTGTTTTAGACTAGATATATATTTCATTACGAAAATAATGTTACAAACGATAGTTTTAATAGGATAAAGTTTGTGGTGGTTCTCTAGATAATGGAATTTACATGATCAATACCAATTATGTATATTCTATGAGTAATTCTAATAGCAATATAAATGATAATTATCTTTGCCGTTGTATACTAGGTCATATTAGCGAGAAATGACTGCACATACTAAAAAATAAATATTTTCTACCATCGATTGATTCTGAATCATTTGACACATGTGAGTCGAATCTCAAAGGAAAAATGACAAAGCAACCCTTCAGTGGGAGCAACGAAAGAGTTTATGAACTCTCAGGACTAGTGTATATTGATGTATGTGGTCTAATGCCTATAGTAACCAAAGATAATAGTTCTTACTTTGTTACCTTTATGGATGGTTTCCCAAGATATATGTATTCTATGAAAAACAAATTCGATGTATGCAATAAATTTAAGGAGTATTAAAATGAAGATGAAAATCAGACAAACCAAAAGATCAAAAACCTTCGATCTGATCAAGGAGGCAAGTACGTAGGGCAAGAACTCCAATAGTACTTAAAAGATAACGGGATTATCTCTAAGGTTACTCCATCCTATACTCCATAAGAAAATGATATGTCAGAGCGAAGGAATCAAACCTTATTAGATATGGTTCATTCCATGATAAGTAAAGCTGAGTTGCCTCTATCCGACTAGGGCTATATGTTAGAAACCACAGCGCATTTGCTAATCTTAGTACCCACTAAATCTACGTCTAAGATGACATATGACATGTGACATGGGAAGAAACCTAATTTGATTATTTAAAGGTGTGGGGAATTTCCGGCCTATTTTAAGAACATTGGTCCTAATAAGCTTGAGGAGTGATCGTCTTTGAGTAAGTTTATAGGATATCCCAAGAATTCTAGAGGATATATTTTATGCAACACAAAGGAACAAAAAGTGATAGTTGAAAGTGTGCTGTGGATCGTGTAATATGGATATATGATAATACAGAGTATAATGATGATAATATTACTGTAAATAGTATGGAATAAAAAGCAGTATAGTAAAATGACACCAGAGATTATTATACTGGTTCGGAGCACCGTCCTACGTCTAGTCCCAGACTCCTTCTGGAATTTCACTAAAACAACAACCCTCACTTAACCCGTAGGAACATGTCTATACACCCCTAAGCAGTCGAACAAGGACCTGAGCAGCAGAATAGGATTTCACCTCAACAGCCGAAGAAGACTTCACTCGCCTGAGCAGCAGAACATGACTTCAAACAAATACAGAAAATAGTTTTGACTTTTGTGTGTTTTGGTAACATAGATTTGTCACTTGTAGTACACCCTTTCTTTAATCTTCTCCTCGAGTATAAATATATATTTGAAGTATATGAAGAATAGAAAGGTATAGTATTGCTTTAATGCAGAATAATTGAAAGTATGATAGTAGATAGATTTCAGAAAGTTAGATCAGAGAGATAGAGAATTCGGTTATGACTCAATGATTTGGAATGAAGTTGGAGTTTTTATTTATAAAGGTTATAGAGCAGCGACTGTTGGTGAAGAGTTTCGATTGAAGTGTTGCGTCCAATCTTTTCGTAGAGGTTCGTATCTCTTCACAAAAAGTCATGTCTTTTCGAAAGGTGGCTGTTATAGAAATTTAGTCAACTGAGCCTCTAGGCCAGTCGACTTAATATTCAAAGTGATTTTTAAATTTAAAATTCGTATATCTATGTATTTGTGCATGCTGCACAAAAATCTTAGTGTCAGTCGACTGGTTTAGAGGGTCAGTCGACTGACCTGGTCAAATTTGTGCAGTATGCATAATTTACATAGATATATTAGTTTTTATATCTTTAAATCACTTTTATAATTTAAATGTATGCTTATATATATAATATTTGGTAAATATAATTATTAAATATATAAGCTAATGTAGACGTAATCGAGGAGTTATTTTAACAATATTGACCTAAGACTTAAATAAACAAAATACCATAGTTGATGCACTGGTTTTTAAAGTCTCGTCTCCTTGTCTCTTTTTGTCATAGCGGTCGTCAAATCTGTATGTCGTAGTGATAGCTTCGTGTCATGATTCAAAACCAAGTCTCAACATTTTCCCTCTTTTTGATTGATGACAACCTGTAAATAGATATAGGTTTCGACTGTATATATATAGCATTAATACTTACTCCCCCTGAATCTTTGATGCTCTATATCCTGCATTCTTATTAGTAGCAATAATATTTCTCCCCCTTTGTCATCGACAAAAAGAAATAAGTAATATGAAGTTATAATGTGAAGAATATTAGAGATAAAAACAAAAGCAATCATCCATACATTTAATGTCTATAGTCAAGAGTGTTCAAAATAAATAAAGTAGAATGCCCATTTAGTATAAGCCATAGAAATTGAAAACTAATATTTTTAAGAAAATAACATCTTACGCCATTGGTTGCTTGCCCCTACCACTATGTGATGTCTAACCACCATCATCGCCTTCATCTCCATCGTCATCACTACTACTTGCTTCATCTTCGTCAAAAGAAGACCATGTAAAGACGGGTTGCTTACCCAGATTTCCTATAGTAGCCGTAGATGTCCCGAAAGAGCATGAGATAGCTTGCCATAATTTGGTAAAAAATCCTTTGACGTTATCAAGCTTCTTATCAACTTTGATGATGTTGGATGGTAGAATTTGTTGATTACGGCAAATTATCTTGATGGATTCACGTTGTTGAAGACCCGAATTTGGAATCACAATTTCTTCTTATTGAAGGCGAGTCGATCTTTGACGAGATGGTCCTTGAGATAGCTCGCCATGTTATTGTGGTTGGTCTTGAGCTGTTTTCCTTTGGGTCCATTCTTCAAAAGATATTATATGAGGGGGTCGGGCAACCGGTAATTTCATCAAGGCTAAAGGACGAGCGTTTAAACATACAACGGTAGAAACTGGTGAATCCGGTTTCGGAATTTCACAAGCGTTTAGAAGATGCATAATATATTCTCTATAGTATATTATATTCATTCTACCGTTGTCGAAGCTTAAAACTTCGTCAAGAATTAAACGGAGCCAGTTGACTTTAATGTTTCCAAAGATAGCATATAGAGCTTTAAAGTTATTTTCGTAGACAAGTTCATAACTCCCGGTTCCAGGAGTTACGATTTTCATTAGAGCGCGATGGGTAATTCGTGCCTTTGGCCGTAAAGACATTGATTTTAGTTGACGCATGTCGTCTTCTATAAAAAATCGCTTACATTGTCTCGAACAACCAAGTCACGGTCAATAGTGGCCAATTCAACACCATCATTTTCCGTTTCCAAAATATGAGCCATGCGGTCTAAAGAGAAAAAGATGGGTTTCCTACATACAAAACTCCATACACAGTCTTGTTGATTTGGAACGTTTTGGTGACCCAAATTTAGGTTTGCGTTGAACAATTTCACCATTATTTGGTGGATTTTGTGTTTGTTAGCATCAATGTTAAATAACGACTCCAAATTGCTCCATTGAGCTGATATGGAGAAAAATCAGGGAATTTGACAAACGAACCTTCGAAAATCCTTGAGTCTTGCATTCGCCTCTGCCTCCGAGTCGAGGTGTCATCAAATAGCCACTTTTGAATTTGTTCATTTGACGGAGGTTGAGATGATGAGGAAGCTTATCCCTTTTGTTTAGGAACCTTGAATTTGATTTTTTGGAGAATAAAAATAGAGTTTTGGATAGACTAGGGTTTTGAAAAAATTGAAATCTGAAGTGGTAACGGGGAAAGAAGGTAAAGTGGAAGATAAAAGGGGTGAAGTGGGTGGGTAAAAAGCCATGAATTCTGGTCCAGTCGACTGAGGCTCTGGGACAGTCGATTGGCCATGTATATAAAAAAAATTAACTTGCTGTGTCCGTCGACTGACCATCTGAGACAGTCAACTGACCTGTAAGTTTTTCTACAGTGAATTTTGTTTGGATGTTGTAAGTTAATATATTATATATGTTTTTAATCCTATTAATATAAATAGTTTTATTTTGATGAATGCTACAAAAATAAATTTATTTTGCTGTGAAATGTTAATATTTTCTATATGTGAAATGTTGATCAATGAACCAGAAATAAATTTATTCAAAAAAGATACGTACATATGTAGTGAATTTGTTCGAAAATAAGAAAAAAGATAATGTCAACTACGATTATTTCGAGGGGCTAGGCATCTTGTACTCTTTCAGCTGCTTGCGACGAACATTCGATTCTTCATTGCGATCCCATGAATTCAATGAGTATGGTGGTCGTGGTGGAGATGAAGTTGATGGTCGTCGGATAGGCAAAACAGCATGTTCGTCTATCGGATGTGATGATGCCCCGCAGAACGTTATAGCGATATGCTCAATGATTCCTATCCGTTTGGAGTTTATTTTTTATTCGTAATACATCACGTTGTAACATTAATGATTCTTGCTAGTAATGGCGCAGATCATCAATTTTTTGCTTCGCATTCGGAGAAATATCGATTGTCTTCTTTTCGTTTTCTTATCCGGAGTATATCCGTTGTGATAGACAGAGGATGGTGAATTTGTATGGTCCAGAGTTTTTGGAGATTTGTTGGAAGCAATAATTTTGATAGAATCCATGGAAGAGTTTAACATTCTTGAAAAAATAGTTGTTTATAAAAGATTTACTGCAGTTTGAGAGGAGAACGAATGAGGGCTTTACTTCAGTTTGATTGCATAGAGGATGGAATATGCATCTATTTACAGGCTAAGTTTAGGAAAAATAAGGATAGATTTGAGTGGATTATATTAAATTCAGCCAAGAAGTACGGAAATACGTTAGTTTTTCTGTTGACTGATATATTTTGTGTAAATTTAAATGTTTATAAAAATAGTAATATATATTTATAAAGCTAAATGTGACATGTATTGCAGTATAAATTAATGTTACCATATAATAAAATGGCCATACTAGACTAAAACAGAAAACATTAATAGCTCAGGAAGTTAAGACACTTGGGTTATTCACAGCAGGTCACGAGTTCGAGTCTAAGCATAGTCAGAATTTTGAATTTTTGTAAAATTTTTATTTTTGAGTTTTAGTTAAATTTTTTATATATTTTATTTATATATTTTTACTTGAAATTATTCCAAGCTCACGACGCAATTTTATAAACGTATTTTCTAACAATGGTTTAGTAAAAATATCGGCTAATTAATTTTCTGATGGTACGTAGTCTAGATTTATCACTTTTTTTTCTATATTATCACGTAAAAAATGATGTCTAATATCTATATGTTTAGTTCTTGAGTAGTTTACTGGATTTTTAGATAGATTTATAGCACTAGAATTATCGCAGTAAATTGTTGATTTTGATAGATTGATTCTAAAATCTTTAAGTGTTTGTTGCATATAAATTACTTTTGTGCAAGCTAGTGCCACAGAAATATATTCTGCTTCACAAGTTGATAGAGAGACACAGTTTTTTTTCTTACTAAACCATGATATTAATGATTTAACAATGAAGTGACACGTACCGCTTGTACTTCTTCTATCAGTTCGTGAGCCTCCAAAATCAGCATCACTGTATGATACTAATTCGAACGAACACTCTTTTGGATAGAAAAGTCCAAAATTTGTACTTTTACTAAGATAACGTAGTATACGTTTTATGACATGTAAATGTGATTCTTTCGGGTCAGCTTGAAATCGTGCACATAAGCACACACTCATCATAATATCTGGTCTACTTGCTGTTAAATAAAGTAGTGATCCTATTATACTACGATATAGTTATTGGTCTACACTTTAGCCATTTTCATCTTTATCAAGATGTGCAGTTGTGCTCATAGGTGTTGGTTTGGCAGAAGAGTTTTCCATTCCAAAACATTTGATAAGATTATTACAGTATTTTTCTTGATTAATAAAAATTCCATTTGAAACTTGTTTTATTTGACATCCTAGAAAATATGTAAATTCTCCCATATGGGACATTTCAAATTCTCTAGTCATTATTTCAGAAAATTTATTACATAACTTTTTATTAGTTGATCCAAATATAATGTCGTCGACATATATTTGAACTATTAGTATATCATTTTTAGAATGTTTTATAAATAACGTTTGATAAAATTTTCTATTTCGGATCCAGAATTAATTAGATAGCTTTTAAGGCGTTCATACCAAGCACGTGGTGCTTGTTTTAAACCATATAAAGCTTTCTTAAGTTTATATACATGATCTGGATATTTCTCATGAATAAATAAAGGAGGCTGTTCAACATAAACATTTTCTTTAATATAGCCATTTGAAAAAGCACTTTTAACATCCATTTGATAGAGTTTAAAGTTATTAAAACATGCGTATGCCAATAAAATTCATATTGCTTCTAGTCTAACGACCGGAGCAAACGTTTCTTCGTAGTCTATTCCTTCTTCCTGGTTATATCCTTGTGCTACTAGTCTTGCTTTGTTTCTAGTTATATTTCCTAATTCATCTGCTTTATTTTTATAAACCTATTTAGTTCCTATAACAATCTGATCGGTCGGTCTAGGTACTAGTTCCCAAACTTCATTTCGTTCAAATTGATTTAATTCTTCTTGCGTAGCAATAATCCAATTTTCATCGGATGATGCTTCCTTAGCATTTTTAGGTTCTATAGTAGAGAGAAATGCTAATTACCCATTAAAATTAGTTGATTTCTAGTTCGAACATTTGAATTTATTTCTCCAGTTTTATTTTCTGTAGGATCATTTCATAAAATTCTTCGAGGAGATCTTATTGTATTAGTAGTATTTCTGTTTTCTAAATTATTAACAATGTTTCCATCTTCTCTAGGATTATAAATGATATCGTCATCATCTCTTGAGTTGTTTGATATTATATTTGTTTATTATCATTAAGTAAGTCATTGTTATAATTTGTATTAGAAACAAGTTTAGAGTTTTCATTAAAAGATACATGGAGTGATTCTTCGATAGTATTAGTTCGTTTATTAAAAATTCGATAGGCTTTGCTTTGATTCGAATATCCAAGAAATATTCCTTCTACACATTTTGAAACAAATTTGCCAAGCTGATCTTTGGTATTTAATATAAAACATTTTGATCCGAATATTTTAAAATAAGATATATTTGGTTTTCTACCGTTAAAAAGTTCGTAAGGAGTATTTTTGGTGAGGTCTAATAGAAACAGGATTCAAAAATAACAAGCAGTTGCAACAGTTTCCGCCCGAAATTGTTTTGGTAACGTGCTTTCATTTAGTAAAGTTCTTGCACATTCTTGTAGAGTTCAATTCTTTCGTTCTATAACTCCATTTTATTGTGGAGTTCTAGGAAACGAAAAATTATGAAATATTCCTTTCTTTTTACAATAATTATCAAACTGTATATTTTCAAATTCTCCTCCGTGATCACTTCTAATATTTTTAATTTTGATACCTTTTAAATTTTGAATTCCTTTTAAATTTCGAATTCGTTTAACAAATGTTTTGAAATTTCAAAGGTATCACTTTTATCTTTCAGAAAGATAGTCCATGTATATCTAGAAAAATCGTCAACTGTTACAAATACATATTTATTATGATTTATGGATTAAATTTGAGTAGGGCCAAATAAGTTCATATGAAGTAACTCGAGCGGTTGTAATGTCGAAATAACTTTCTTAGATTTAAACGAAGATTTAGTCAACTTACCTAATTGACATGAGTTACATATATTATTAACTTTAAAATTCATATTTGGTAAATCTTTTACAATATTATTTTTAGAAAATTTATTTATATTTTTGAAATTGATATGACAGAATCGTTTATGCCATATCCAGGGATCATTTTCTTTAGCTATTAAACACATATCCGAGTTATGATTAACTTTCATATTCAAAACGTAAATGTCTTTATCTCTATTTCCTTCGAAAATAAGATTTTGATTTTGATAAAAATACTACATTTATTTTGAGAAAATGATATTTTAAAACCTTTATCGCATAATTGACTTATACTTAATCGATTATGTTTTAGACCCTTAAATAATAAAACGTTTGTAATAAGAGTTAAATTAGATGTACCGTAATTGCTCACATCGCCTTTGCCGATGATATATCCCTTGGAATTTTCTCCAAAAGTGACAGAACCTCCATCTGAGTATGTAATATTTATCAGCATATCTTTGTCTCCTGTAATGTGTTTTGAGCAACCACTGTGGAGTATCCATTTTCCTCTTTTCTTGAGTGGGACCTGCAAAAAATATAAGATAACAATGGTACCTACTTTTTAATAGGGTCCTAAGAGTTAGATCTCAGAAAACCAAACCCAAAAGGGTTTAGTATCCCTTTTATAAGTATAATTTTTATTATTATGAACATCTTCTATGAATGAACTTATATACATTTTCCTTATTAGTTTGTTATTAGTTTTAGGTACCCATATATTTATAGTTTTAGAAACTAATCTATTTGAAGATGTGGATATTTTATCATACTTAGCTTTATTTAAATTACTAGATTGTCAATTCTTGACTTTCTTCTTATATCCTAAACCACTTTTTTTACTAACAGATTGTGAATTCTCAATAATTCTAGATAAATTTTCTCTTCCTTTATTAAAATTTGAAACATTCTTAGTGATTCCTTCTAGTTTGGTCTTTAGAATTGAATTTTCTAGTTCTACCATTTTAATATTAGTTTTTAAAACATGATATTCAGAAATAAGACTGTCATTCTTTTCTTTTTGAATTTCAATTCTTGACTCGATGATATAAGTTGAGAATTAACATTTGAAAGGGATTCTTGAGTTTTCTCAAGTTCTTCTTCCAATATTTTCTTCTCATCTTTAAGCATATCTCTTTCGAATTCTGCCTTGTTCTGATTTTATGTAGCCTCTTTATATTTTCTTTTGAGACTTTTTAAAGAATCTAATAATTCAGAATTTATTTCTATCATATCATCAAAAGTTAAATCACTAACCTCATTAGCTTTAGCCATAAAACATATGTTAGCTTGTTCATTATCGCTGTCACTTTCACTTCCTGAAGAAGAAGAGGAGGAATCTGAATCATCCCATGTGACTGAAAATGCTTTTCTTTTGAATTTATCCTTCCTTTTATTTCTTTATTATTTCTTTTGATCTGGACGGTCCTTCTGCATATGCCCCTTTTTGTGATAGTTAACACATTCCATAACTGATAAAGGCGATGGTTTATTGTTGTTTGAGCTTCTCTTGCCATTATTTCTGTTTCCTTTTCTATATTTCAAGAATTTCTTGAAGTTCTTGGCAATAAAGGCTAGGTCGTCTTTGTCTGAATCTGATTCTTCTTGTTCTGCATGAAATGATGTATTCTTTTTATCTTGAGCTTGAACTCTTTTAGCCCGCAAATTTACTTCATAAGACATTAGATTTCCTATTAACTCTTCCGGAGTTATTTTGGAAATATCGTTCACTTCTTCATAGCGAGAACTTTTCTATCCCATTCTTCCATTTAAGAGTTAAGGATTTTGGATACAATATCAAAGTCTGAATATTTTTCTCCTAGTCCTACTAATGAATGATAGATATCCTGAAGTCTTGAGTACATGTCATTTATAGATTTATTTTCTTTCATTCTAAAGTTTTGAAACTGACTTTTGAGCATGGACATTTTGCTTTGTTTGACCTCGTTGGTTCCTTCGTGTGTAACTTTGAGTATTCGCCATATTTCATATGCAATATTGCACATGCTAACATGGTTAAACTCATTTTTATCTAAGGCACAAAACAACGTATTTATGGCTTTTGCATTAGCCGTGGCATCTAATTTCTGTGTATTTGACCAAGTGGAATATTCTTCAGTAGGAATAGTATATTCTGTCTGAGTTATATTCCATGAATCAAAACTATTTGCTTGCATATATATTCTCATTTGTGTTACCCAATAGTTATAATTCATGCCATTAAATAGTGGTGGACGTGCAGTGGATTGTCCTTCAGTGAAGCTAGTGTTAATGTTAGTGTCCATATTATTAGATTATCAGATAACTGTATTACGGTTATATGATGACCTTGCTCTGATACCAAATGAAAGGGTGCAATGGATCGTGTAATATGGATATATGATAGTACAGAGTATAAAGATGATAATAACACTATAAATAGTGTGGAATAAAAAGCAGTATAGTAAAATGACACCAGAGATTTTTATACTGGTTCGAAGCACCGTCCTACGTCCAGTCCCAGACTTCTTCTGGAGTTTCACTAAAACAACAACCCTCACTTAACCTGGAGGAACGGGTCTATACACCCCTGAGCAGCCGAACGGGGACCTGAGCAACAGAATAGGATTTCGCGTCAACAGCCGAAGAGGACTTCACTCGCTTGAGCAGTAGAACATGACTTCAAACAAATACAGAAAATAGTTTTGAATTTCTATGTTCTGATAACACGGATTTGTCACTCATAGTACACCCTTTCTATAATCTTCTCCTCGAGTATAAATATATATATTTGAATTATATGAAGAATAGAAAGGTATAGTATTGCTTTAATATAGAATAATTGAAAGTATGATAGTAGATAGATTTCAAAAAGTTAGATCAGAGAGGTAGAGAATTCAATTATGATACACTGATTTGGAATGAACTTGGAGTTTGAAGGTAAGAGAGCAGCGACTGTTGGTGAAGAGTTCCAATTGAAGCGTTGCGTCCAATCTTTTCATAGAGGTTCGTATCTCTTCATAAAAAGTCTTGTCTTTTCGAAAAGTGGCTGTTATAGAAATTCAGTCAACTGAGCCTCTGGGTCAGTCGACTGAATATTCAAAGTAATTTTTAAATTTAACATTCGTATATCTATGTATCTGTGCATGCTGCATAAAAATCCCAGTGTCAGTCGACTGGTTCAGAGGGTCAGTCTACTTACCTGGTCAAATTTGTGCGGTATGCATAATTTACATAGATATTTTAATTTTTATATCTTTAAATCACTTTTATAATTTAAATGTATGCTTATATATATAAAATATTTGGTAAATATATTAATTAAATATAAAAGATAATGTAGACGTAATCGAGGAGAGATTTTAACAATATTGACCTAAGACTTAAAAACAAAATACCATAGTTGATGCACTGGTTTTTAAAGTCTCGTCTCCTTATCTCTTTTTGTCGTAGCAGTTGTCAAGTCTGTATGTCGTAATGATAACTTCGTGTCATGAATCAAAACCAAATCTCAACAATAATTTCCACATGCTATATTTTTAGAAAAGGAATTTCCATCAAAGGAAGTTAACAGCAAAGTTATAGACTTTGATGTGCTTCGAGAGACTAACATTGAGACTGAAATAATGGGACATCCAAGTTCACCAATTTACAATAACATGCCACCTATTATAAGATCTAGTAGGGATTCCCGCACACTAAAGAGATACTACGGTTTTCTCATGTATGGAAAGAAAGAGGACTACGTCTTAAATGACAACACTCCTCCGCTATCCAAGAAGCATTGTAGAGTAAAGAATCTGCACTCTGGCTTGGAAAAAATGAAATCTGAGATGGATTTTGTGTACGAAAACAAAGTTTGGACTTTTTCGGACATACACGATGGGATAAAACTATCGGCTGCAAATGGATTTTCAAGAATAAAGCGAAATGTAGATAGGGAAGTAAAAACTTATAAGGTAAGGCTATTTGCGAAATGAATTCATTAAATTCAAGGTATTGATTATGACGAGACCTTTTCATCCGTAGCCATGCTTAAGTCCATTTGGATTATTCTTGCCATTACTGCATTCTATGACTATGAAATATTGAAAACAGATGTAAATATGACTTTTCTAAATGGTGATTTAGAATAAACCATTTAGATGTCATAGCCCGAGGGTTTTTTGAATGGGAGTAAGGACAAGGCTTGCAAGTTGTTAAAGTCCATTTATGGACTTAAACAAGCTTCAAGGAGTTGGAACAAATGTTTTGACAAAGTAATTAAACAGTCTGGTTTTTATCAAAACACAGAGAAAATGTGCGTATACATAAAGGAAATGGGCAAATCCATCGTATTTTTAGTGTTATATGCTGAATCTATTGTTGATTGGTAGTAACACTTCGTTGTTATAATCAGTGAGTCGGGATTGTTTCAATTCTTGTACATAGATACCATACTAAAGTGGTTCGGTATGGGAAATTCAAACCATAGAAACGTTCCAATGCAGTCTGGAATCGTCCTTTCTAATAAGGAGTCTCCTCATATTGCCAAGGGGAAGGAACATTTGAACATAATTCTTCATGCTTCAGCCGTAGGATCCATAATGTATGCCATGCTATGTACTAGACCGGATAGGTATATGTGTTAGGATGTGTAAGCCGATATCAATCTAATCGTAGAGAAAAACATTGGACGGTAGTAAGTATTTAACAAATACTAAGGACTTATTTCTCATATACGAGAATGGAGGCCTCCTTATGTATAGGGTGTACAGATCCAACCTTCCAAAGTGATATAGATGATAGCAAGTTAGTATCTGGTTACGTCTTTATTCTTAATTGTGAAGCCATTAGTTAGAAAAGTACCAAGCAAGAAACAATAACTGATTCCATAATGGAGGCCGAGTACATCATCCTAAATGAAGCAACTAAAGAGTCAGTCTGAGTGCACAAGTTTTTGAGTGAGCTCAAAGTAATTCCCAATATCAAGAATCTTATGTCATTGTTCTGTAATAAAGATACGACGATGCATATAGCATAGGAGCCTAGAATACACAAGAAATCATGGCATATTCTTCGGAAGTTCCACGTGATCAGAGAATTCATTGAGAAGAAAGTGGTCGTAACACAAAGGGTAGATACTAAGGATAACATAGCAGATCCACTCATTATGGGTCTTGATTGGTTTGCTCTTAAGAAGCTGATTGAAGGGATGAGACTGAGGTTTCATAAATGGCCCCAAGTGCAAATGAGAGATTGACAGAGTTAGGGGGATGCCTTAGGGGTAATTTTATAATTCATTTTAAATTAATTAACTCCGTAATCAACTCTCGTTCGTAATAAAGGTGTTTTTCTTTCTGTTATATATTTTTTATAATGTGTTATAAAAATTTAATTAAAATATATATAATAGAAAATTCATAACTGGTGTCTTTGTTATAGTAATTAAAAATTGTTGTAATCATGAGTATTGTATCACAATATCATAAAATACATCATTTTAAATGTTCCTAGTAAAGATTGATCGAGATTGGATATCAATGTAGCTATTGAAACTAGAGTACGTAACGCCGTCCAAATATTGGGTAGTATATTACTCGTAATTATCGGTGGCATCTAGGGGTTACGTATTGATAGGTTTGGATAATTACAGAACTATTCGCTCAATAGTTTTTGATTGGTTAATATGGCTAACGTCAAACAGAAAATATCTATGTGCTTAATTTACATATTTCTCTTGACTTGAGAATATGATTGATCTTCAATATGAAAGCTCCGCTTTGATTATACTCAAATCATGGCATGACATCCATCGAATGACTACACTTGTTTCGAGTGGAAGACTTGGAAGTGGAACGTTATTCAAGAGAGGATTCATCTCTTCGGTTGTACGAGGTTAACGGTGAAATCAAGTCAACTCATGGTCAAAATCTCTAGTTAGAGTAGTTTGGTTAATAATAATTTTTATTATTAAACCAAGAACTTTGTGTTTGGACTATAGAGTTGAGTATAGACGATATTGAAATTTTGACCACTACCAAATTCCATATAGAGTGAAATAGTTTTGACGAAGAAAATTGGTGTAAATGATAGTCACATCCATGTAAGGCACAACAAGGCAAAATTGAATTTTACCAAAACCAAACAAGTGATAAATTTTACCAAAATGTCAAACTATCTGCTAAGTGATGTGTGAATCTTAATACGCAAATAGTCTAATATTAATCACTGACCAAATTTCTACCTAAAGGGTCACATAACTGAAATGATGAATACTCCTTTGACCAAATGATTTAATTAATTTTTAATTATTATAAGTTAATTAAATTAATTAATGTTTGTGAACTATTAATTCTAAAAATTTAATTTTGGTAGATGAATAAATATTGTTAAATATAATTATAATAGTTATAAATATATTAATCAATATACGATATCAATACGTGTTTAAATTGGATTTAAATGCAAAATATTTATTCGGGCTCTAAATGAGTTTAAAGTCCATATTGGGGCTGATCATATTTGGCCATGATGGGGGCTTGGTGTGGCCATGAGATGGTGAAATAGAGGCTTTAAGATGGAGAACCGAGATGGAAGAGAATTGGTAAGAGATAATGTAGGATGTTGATCCTAAAATATCTCTAAATTCTCCTCTATATAAGCATCTCAAACCAAACTAGTTTGTGATCTTTTTTAGCCTCCATATCCCTTCTAAATTTGGTTAAACTCTTACCCTCCATCTCTCTAATTTTTTAAGTTCAAATCAAATGTTATACGTTAGCCGGTGGTCTGTTCAGGGACTAGCACTCTACTGGACTGAAAATTAGTTCAAGGAGCAAACTTCATCATTATAAGGTGTAGCTTTAGGCATTGGAAGTAAAGTACATTTCTATCCAAGTATAATTATTAATATTTAGATATAATGTCTATATATATATTGTTAGTAAGATGATGTCATTTCAATATACATATGTATTATCACAATTGGATTGGTTTAAGTTTCCATATAATTGTATATTTAAAAAGAAATTTGGACATAAAGATTTGCCTATATGCAACACGACTAATAATAAAAAATCATTTTATTTTATTTTATATAACTTAAGTATATAATATTTCAATATATATACATAATGTTTAATTTAATACTACGTTATACTTATATAAAATATAGCTATACAATTTTAAATATAAAGTTTTAAAAGCGTATTATTTTCGAGAGAAATAATAATAAGTATATATATAAATATGTATTATTTTTAAATACTATTTAAATCAATATATATATATATAGTGTGTGTGTAAACCGTTTATATATAGTAAAATTATGTTTTATATTTTATAAAATTATATTATTACCTAAACTACTCTCAATAAGAAAAAAATATTTTTTTAAAATTATTTAAATATAGTTTGAAATTAAAAATTAGATTAAAAATTGTTTTTAAATTATAAAATTACATATTGATATTTACATTTACAAAATATATTTAGAATTTTAACATAGATTTGAATTTCAAAATTAATTGTTGAAAATAATTTTTATTGATTTTCAATAAATATCCATGTGGATATTTATTTCAATATACTTTAAAATTTGAAAAAATCGCTTGGTGCATGACCTGGTATTATGTATGTTTAAAATATATGTTTTTGTATAAATTTAAAACTTTAATATATATATATATATATAAAATTTATTATAATATTATTTATGCATAAACATATAATTATTTAATATATATATAATTTTGCATACATATACATTCACTAATTGTTTTTTACTTTAAAAAAATATATTTTAACTATTACTTTATGTAATTTATAAATGATTTAAAATTCATACATATGCTTATATATAATTATTTAAAAAATATGATATATATATACACATTTTTAATATTTTGTAAATATGTATAAATTAAAAATATATATAAATATACACGTGGACAATATATTGGTATATAGGACGAGCTAATGTGTCTGTTGCAGTGTAAATCCCGGCACCTATACACGGGCATGCTACACTTTGTACAAATTGATATGTTACACATGCACGCACACACATATATGTGTATATGATATATGTATATATATAAAACATAATCAAATAATATAAAATTATTTTATAAAATAAAATAAAGATTTCATTTAAAAGAAATGTAAAAATGTTCTAAATAAATTAGACTTCTTAGCCCAATAAAATTCCAATATGGTAAAAAAATTAAAATTCACCCATAACTTTCACTATAGGCAAACTCAAATCCAACTCTACCGAGTCCCAATTTGTGTACTGCTAACCGCGACATAATTGGGCTCAAAGTCCCAACTCTTCATCGTTAAACGTCATTGGCCCCACCAAAGTGTACTTGACATCCACCATATACTACGTTATTGAGCTCAAAGTCTCAACTCATATGGCAAGTACACGACACTACCATAGAAATTGCTAAGGAAAATTAAGGTCGAGTTCATGTTAGACTTTCGCCTAACAGTCTGTGAAACTGTTGGGATAAACCCCAAAACTCATCATCACCCCACTATTTACCAAGCCACTTGATCAAGCCCCAACCCATAAATGCAAATTCGTATAACAAACTTGTCCAACTAAAATAATTTTATAATGTTCAAAACGCAAAAAACAATGTGGAAATTAGCCACAAGGGCCTCTTTAGCCCGTGCAATTAGTTTCTAGGACACATAGTTGAAATTATTACTTTTAAGGACAAAATGCAAAACAATTAGTTTCTAAGGCTTAAATCCTATAAAATTATGCCCTTGAAAGTAACTAGACTGTTGACTTTGTCCTTAAAAGTAATTATTATGTTAACTTTGGCCTTGAAATTAATTTCTATGGATGTGCGTCCTAAAAACTAATTGGACTGCAAAATTTGTCCTTCTAGTGAAATGTCCCAAAAACAATATACCAAAACAGTCTTCGTCTTGCCATAATCCTGATGTAGTGAACCATGCGTAAAATGATGTACATGTGCGAGAGTTATGAGTGCTTAAAGATAAGTCATTTATTATAACTATATTATTATTATGTCAACTTCCATGTTCACTGCAGTAAGCTTATCTTTATGCTGCCGAACCTAACTCTGTCCACCTTAAATCAACTCCACCACTGCTAGGAGCTTCATTCTTTAATCGGATGCCACCAATGGCATGCCTACATCATGCACCACCTGAAGATACCAGTCGCCTCACCTTCAAATATACATATAGCCCTCTCCGCACTGAACTTTAAGTACTAGATTTGGCGTATTTTGATGCTTCCTGATCAATCAACCAACGATGAGTTGAACTTATCATCCTTCGTTACATAATCATGCTTTGTAATCGTCGTATCGTTGTCATTTCACTGTTGGACCGAAACAAACGGTCTACGTTTGTTGAACTTTCAACATGTTTTTCAATCAACTCATACACCCAATTGATGCATGAACGTCACCAGTGGATTCACGTTATTGAGAGCTACAATTTTTTGATATATAGTATGTTTAATTCAGAATATTTTTATATTTCACACTTTTTAATAAAGGAAGATTAACTTTTACTAACTACAATCGATAAAATATAGATTTTTAACCATCTAGCCATGGCATACTTCCCTTAATCATGTTTACCTAAAAAAATCACTTTTTAAATTTCATTTGCATCATTTATAACATGATTTATGACTATAAAGGATGAATTATTATATCTTACTAATACATAATGAATATGATGAATACCACTCACAAATTGGTCGAGCACCTTCTCATCTTAGGTGAATCCTTCTTCTTCGCTCTCCATAAATTTCTTACCTCAAAAACGCCAAATTTCTCGATAGCTTCAATTTATTTTCATTGCACTCTTCGGGGTGATTGGTTCCATATATTAATTTGTTTAATTTGGGTTTGATTTGCTGGATTTGGAATTGATTTTGTTTAGAGACGGGTGAAAAAGAAGATGGAAATCAGAGGGAAGATGTTTATGCTAAATTTTGATTAGAGAATATGGTTTTCATTTCTATTTATAGGCTGAAATAACTCAAATTTTGGCTAAAATCTCGAAATTAATCTATTGTGAAAATGCCAATGGGTTTGAGTTCTTCTAAGTTCTGGCCCATTTAACCAAAATCAGTAAGTAACATATGTTTTCTAACTACAAAAGATATTTCAAACACAATATAATAGGTCCTAAGGCCTAATTCCAACTTTGGTAAAAAAAATATTGCTCTTCTTGTATCAAATTATTATTTTACCCTTTTTAATTCAATTATTTAATTTCGTAAAAATCAGGGTGTTACATTCCCCCCCAAAAAAATTCATCCTCGAAATTCTAAGAGACAGACAATGCAACTCACTTTACATCATACTAACATACAAAACAGACATAGCTACATCCATTATACGACAAAAGTGAAAATACAACCAAGAGTATATAATACAGATGATAGATAAAATAAAATGATATGATGTGAGATGAAAGCAAATGAAACAAAATAAGCCTTCTATATGAATGCACATGCAGCTCAACCGATATGTATTGAAACATCCTAATATGTCACATGTGTGCACGTGTGTGCATTTCTACATGTGCATGGATTCATACAGCCATATGCAACATCCTTATCAAAGTGTAAGAACCACATCCATAAACACCGTAAATAAACACACATATATAAAGAAACAATAAACAACATATATAAAATTATCTAGAATAAATCAAAATACCAAATTATAGGTACTTATCATTGGTTAGAATGTATATAAATATAAGCCAGCATGGTATAAAATAAACTAGTATAACTCAAACAAAGCATCCATAGAATGATGTGCATATAACCAATGCTAGTATCCATACATCCATACTTATGTCTGCTTGTTAGCTAATACAACCATGTAAACAAATAATGACCTAACGAGCAAACTAACATACAAATTAACTAAAAAGGGAACTAATTGGAAGAGAGCTCATGATGGGAAACTCGGATTCTCTCCTTGACCTCCATAATACTCGTATCCAAACTTTTTGCTCGTCGTACTTGGACCAATTCCATCTCTCCATTTATATCATATCACATCAAGATCTAGGATGTTGATACGCCTATAGGGTATTCTAGATTCTTTCTCTACATTGACCTTATCAAACCGACTATGCTCTACTATACCCACTAAATCATTAACATATGTTAACAAATGGGACAAATAGAATGCATAGGAACACTCGCCAACTTCTCAAAGCCCACTCATCATGCACTTCCATGTTCCTTCTACAATAAGGAAAGGTCCAACAACTTTTTGCACTAGCTTTCCACATATCCCAACTATGAGGCCTTCACCTACCAAGCTGCCTACTATGACCCTTTATGCATGTCTATCCTACATGATTTTCATTCTTTTGCTTATCACCGAGGCATCTTTAATCATATAATGTCCAAGTATAGTTTTAATTTAAACAAACTTCACTATTGACATATTTCCATTATCAAATCCTTGCAATAAACTCTGCTACTTCTTCCTTCCCAACCGATAGAAAATCCTTTTAGTATCTTTTGACATACCTCACAAAACTCCTTATTTATGTCCATAGGGACGACAACACAATACTAGATGGTATCTCCCCTCTAATTGGAATAACATTTTGGATTCTTATGTGAACCACATACTCCATCGCCATTTAATTACGAACATCAAAAATGGATGGTGCCTTAAGTTCGATGAACATAATATTACTATAACGAACTCATAGACTAGGATGCACGTTTTCACTTACTCTTCACATGTATCGGGCACTGAAAATAAGTTATGCACAAAAGGTCACTATTTTGTAATATTGACTTCATAAGATAGTTCTTTTAATCCAAGTGATGACTGGAAATAATCAATCTTATCTCTTAGTCAATTATCTTTCAAATCGTTAAATGATACCTTTCCTAAAATTGTCTTTGTGCCTTTGTACGTGCAAGTCAAGGCACTTACTTCATATCCTGAAATCAGAAAACACTGGATACTTCAAAAGTAAATATTACCTCCACATGCTTTGAAGTCGTATAAACTAACATATAGCTATAATTCTCTTATGTTCATCGCCATACTCCATAAATACTTTACAAAGGCATGTATAGTCATCCTCTATCGATAACTATCTTATACAACACATCTTCTATTATTCAAGCTTTTAGAAAATTTTCACTTAACTATGCTCTCATGCTTCTTGTAACATCCCATACTTTGAAGGGTCCACACTACAAAAAATTAGATTAAATTAAAAGATATTATAATTAAAGGAATTAATAAAATGATTTAACTGCAGGAATTGCCCAAGAGAAATTTAATTAATTAAGTGTGGAACACTTTAAAAAGTTAAGCAAATGGACCAAAGGCAATTAGAGCAATTCTGGTTGGCTTTGATTATTGAAAATAGACAATCTATATTTTAATGGGTAGGATTTGGTTAAGGGGAGTGAGTAAGTAAGCTCAAAACCGCCAGCCCATACCTCTAAGTTGTTGGAACTGGGCCAGCCTGCTGTGGTAGTGGTGGGTGTATTTCAATTTTTTTATCCGATTGGATTTTTATTAGACCTATGAAGTCTAATTCATTTAAAACAATTCTAAATTTGTCTTAAATAAAATCATGTATTTTATTTAAATTTAGGTATTTTGTAATGTAAAGTTAATTCGAACTATTTAATTTATATATATATATATACATGTATCATATAAATATACATATGTGTGCGCATGTGTAACATAATAATCCGTGAAGGGTATAACTGTAGGACCGATTTCACCCTAGAGCGGAAGAGGGGGGTTGGGGTGAATAGAGTGATACTAATAATTATAAACATTAATGCGGAAATATATATAAAATAATTGCAGCACAGATAATAGCAGAATAATAAAACGCAGAAACAGAACAACACAGATTTACCTAGCTTCGACAAAGCCCTGCCTATGTGCTACCCCCAAGGTTTCTACTAGAAATTAAGTAGTCGGACGCTTACACACGTAAACTTATGACACCCACTATCGACTATCCTAACTCTACGCTCAAAACCCTACCACAACTCAGCCACTGATTTATGAATTCTCGAACTACACCACCATAGTTCGTCCCCTAGTCACACGATTAGAATTTACAAAAGTTTAAAAGAGAAATACAAAATTAAAACGATTTTAGAATACAAAATCCTAATTTAAAATTAAAACCCACTAGAAACCGGCCCAAAAGAAAAACTATGATAAAAAAATTGTTCCCCTTCTTCTTATTTTATTGGCTGCTTTCTCTTTCGTTCAACTTCCTCGTTCGTTCCACTTTGAGAAATTAGGGCTTTCGTGAATTCAAATCGCTGCCTTGAATTTGAATCCTTCTTGCTTGTAAGAAATGAGGCTTAAATCGTATGTTGCTTTCGTTCCTTCACGGCTGCTTCTCGATCGAGTTCGAATTGAATGTTACTGGTATGTGATTTCCTTTCTCTATTCTCATATGATATGCTTGATCTCAAACCTTTGTATGCTGATTATGTTTATGGTATTTATAGGGTTTAATTCCCTAAATTTTTGTTTGAATATATTTTTGAATTCGTCTGTTACTTTTTTCTCTGCCGTTCGATTTTTCTTGGTTGCTTATGATTTGTTTAAACTGGTTTAATTCGTATATTCCTTTGCTTGATTAACATGGCTTGCGTCTGCTTTGGATTTTGTTTCGTTCTTTTCTGGGATTTGACTTTGGCCATTTGAAATTGTGATGTTTTGACACCGACTTGTTCGATTCTTGTTATCACCTTGGCCACCACGGTCTGACTTTGTTATTTAAAATCTGACATGTTCAGATTGACATTCTTGCGACACCTTGTTCACTCTTTGCATTTGAGTTTTTCTGATCGCACTTCATTTCGATGTTGTTACCATTGTTTTCATCTTAAGCTATACTGGGTTGTAGCCTCAAGTCGGTTTGCGTTTGCTTCCAATCTGGACTGGTCTTGTTGCAGTCTGATATGCTAGCTCGAGTTGCTTTGAGTCGTGTTCTTATGCATATGTATCTATATGCTACTTTGTTTACTGCATCAGTGCATCATGTCACTTCATATAAATACATGTATAAATGTATGTTTGTGATGTCTTCACTTGTTCCTCTTGAAGTCTTCACATGGTTGTTGTGTATCTGCAACTGTTTGCTTTAGGAAACTGTCTAGATGATGTGTCTGACTGCATGTATATACGTATACATGTGTGCAAACATATGTATATATGCATGTAGTCCATTGGTTTTCTTGTTCTTGTAGTCTTTTCTATTGAAGTCTGAATGCATTCGTTTCCTTGTTGCTAGAGTACAGTCTCTTGTTTATTTGATTTTTGCACTTGTATTTCCATATAAACTTCGAGTCAGTTCTTTGTTGAGTCTACATGTTGTTGTGGTCTTGTAGTCTCAGGTATCAATGTCGCTTTGTATTCCATTAACATTCTAGAATCTGGTTGCATATGTGTGTGTGTGTGTGTGTTACTTATTGTGGTCTTTGCCTTTATGCCATGCCACTAGCCTGAACAGTTGAACTGTTTGGTGCACCACTTCGAACAGATTGAAGTTTAGATCTGCACTTGCCTTGAGTTTGAATGGTTGTTGTACTCTGGTCTGTATATATGTATATTAGTGCTCTATCCATTTTATTGAACATGTTACATGATTGTTGAGATGCTTTTGGTCTTCATGTATGATGTCACCTCTGTAGCATTGCTGTACTGACCTGGTGCCATTAATATTGTTTCAGAGCTTTACTTGTGCATGTCACTTTTTATTTTGTTTTCACTTGAACTTCATCTTGATTTTGGAATTGCAGTCTGGAGTTTTCATTTTATTGATTTGGGTTGATAAAACTTGGATTCCTTTTGAAGTTTGGCTCATAATGTCTTCATGTATACTTGAGTTTGGTTGGACTTCCTAGCCTCTTATTTCATGTGATGCTTTAAGTCAGTTCAAGGTTTGCTTAATTAATGTCTATGTAGTTTCTTATAGTCTAGCACAACTTTGTTGCATATGTTTCGTTGCAATTTTATTCTGGTTGAAGTTGTTTCATGACTCCATTGTTGAGTCTGTTCTTATGTGTACACATTTGTGCACTTGTTAGCATGGTTGGAGTCTTGATACGTTTGAATCTTCATTTCTGGATTTAATTCAACCAAACATCTTACATCACAAAGCAGCACATATCACATATCAGAGATATCACACCCAAATCATCCAATATCATTCAATCATCCATAAGCAAGACTGATTCATTCTTAATTAATTTAATTAATCTCCAATTAAATTAATTACCAACTTTAATCATTTGGATTACCTTAATCCTGCTTACTTAACATTAATTAATTACAAACCAATTAATTAATAGTCCTTTAATTATCCATCTTAATTAATTATCTTTAATTAACTACTCTTTAACTACATTAAATAATTAACCTTTAATTAATTAACTAAATTAATTATCCTTTAACCATTCACATAACTTAACCTTTAAAATTTCTCATTAACTAATTACATTAATTAATGATCCTCTAATAGCTTCATTAATTAATTATTCTTTTAATTAATTACATTTAGCAAGAAATCTTTAACTTAATCGCATTCATTAATTAACCTTAATTAATCACATTTAGTAATTAATTATCTTTTAATTTACTTACATTAATTAACTAGCCTCCTTCATTTATTACTTTCATTAATCCTTTAATTAATTACACCAAGTAATTAATCCTGAATTACTTCCATTATGTAATTATTCCCTGATTACTTCTCTTAAGTAATTTCCCTTTGATTAATTAAGTTCAGTAATTGTACCTTATGAATTACATTAAGTAATTATACTTAATCCATTTCACAAGTGGTTATTCTTAATTAATTAATATAATTAATTATCTTAAATTAATTACATTAATTAATCATCTTTAATTAATTAAGTAATTATAATTTAAATTACTTTTATAAATAAGTCTTAATTAATTAAGATAAACTATTTATCTTAATTAAACACTTACTTAACATTAAATTAGATGCTTGAAATGAGTTATACAAAACATTTGGGAAAACCTTTATTAGTTAAAGTATAATTATTCTTACCTTTATCGCAACTTAATTCAACATCATCTTTTACACTTGAAAACACAAAGGAATTTAATTACAAAATTAACCTAACATAAAAACTTTTAAAATCAACCAATTTTAAACCATTTAACTTTTACTTTTAAATTTGAAACTTGTTTTAAAATCTTGTTTTAAATAACTTTACTTAGAAACTTGGTATCATTTCTATTGAAAACTTATTTATTTCAATTCATCTTTAAAAACTTGATTTAAACTTGCTTTTTAAACTAGTTAGTATATTTTTGAAACTAGCTTTACTTTTGTTTTGAAAAACATATTTATTTAAAATACACTTTTAAAACATTGTAACATTTCTTTGAAAACTAAAATATCAATATAACTTTAAAGCTTAATCTAAACATTTTTCTTCTTTATAAAGTTGTTCACATTTTCAGATTTTAAAACCCTGATTATTATTTCAAAACATTTCCATTCTTTTGCTTCTAAAAACATATTAACAGTTTGTTAAAACTTAAATCATCTTATATTTCAAACCTGAACATGATTTTATTTAAATATTTGAAAACTGCCTACCTATCATAATCCAACTCGAGATAGAATACCAAAAACCCCGAGCAACCTACAATTTTTCCCGAGTTACCCTCCTCGTCATCTGACTTTGAGAAAAACCCAACAATCCTCGAGTCAACCCCGAGTACAAGCTTCTTCCCAAACTTAACAAACTCAGATTCGCGAATGTGCACCATGCACATGCACACACCATTGCCAGAGCTCCGACCTCCGCCGTGACCTTCGTCAAGTTGACAACCACCCTATCGTTCAACACAACCATCTAAACTTGCAGATTCGCTTGCGAATCAAAATCGAACCCAATGTCCCAAGCCTGGAACCTACCCTAATCGGAAAACCTCCCCCAGCCATCACCTCCGACCTCGGGAACACAAGTCGACCAACCTAATGCCACGCTCCGACGATCCCTTTCCCCACCTTGCGATCTACTCCGGTCTCCCCACGACGACGAATTCTCCTCGAACACATCGACAACCCAAACTGTTAAGCAAACCCTATTCCGATGCTCCCTACCCACCACGACCAACGGTAAATATCTTCACCAATTTTCCCGAGATCGCCGCTCTCAAGCTACCTTCGACAATGATCATGACGACAACCTCCGAGCTGATTGTCGAAATTTGATGATGAAACAAAATCTGATCGTCCCCAATTATCTCACCGAATAAAAACTTAAAAATCAAGATTTATACATCAAAATACATCATTTTGCATAACGTTTCAATTTATATAATCAAGAATTGAAATTATATCGATTTAAACCCATTTTTGAACTTCACTGTTATTTGTAAATTTCCGAGGTAAATACTTAATATAAATTCTCAAAGTTATCTTTAAAAGCGATGTTGCACAATTTCAATCATCTTTCATTTACAAATCAAAATCTAATATTAATTAAGTGGTGAGATATTGAATTTTATTTAGTGACCAAAACCTGTAAACACACAACAGAGCATACTATGTATATATATATTCAGACAATACACAGGCATTTCATACTTATATATATACATTCAAAAATTCCTGTAAACATTACATATTATATTCATCACATGCATCAAGGTTTAATTACTGATTTTATAACTGTTTTTTTAAAATTTACTCACCTTATACAGAACAGAGAACAGACTTAAAATTTGGAACTTTGCATTTAATCTAATCTTCTTTTGTATTGATCTGCAATGTTTGTCGAGTTGAATTGCTCAGGTTGAAGTTGAATTTGAACTGTGCTTGATCTCATGTTGATCTGAATCTTTACATTGCTTGAGGATTTGAAAATAATTGATGTTGTTGCTGAGTTGAATTTCAGTTTCCTTTTTTAGTTATAGGAAGAAGAAAAGAAAGAGATTTGAACTGTAAAACTTTTGAGCTGGAAACAAATAACCAGGTTTCTCCACTAATACATGTTTATTTAAAATTTAATTTTAATTAAAAAGGAGAATGCCACTTGTTAACTACAAATCCTTCAAAGCTTACAAATGTTAAAACCATGTATAAATATTTATAAGTGTTTAAACTTGTCTTATGCGTTTACAAATGTCCAAATCCACTTTTATATTAATTCCTTATGTTTTAAACTTGAATATCACCCCTTATGCAAAAATTCTGGAATCTCCTCATTACAATTTGCTGATGACCTTCTTTTATTCACGAAACCTACAATCAAATCTATACAGGGAGTTCTTCACATTTTGGATGATTTCAAATGTCTTACTGGTCTCAGCATTAACTACAACAAATCCAAGATTAGGATTGCTGGCATCTCTGAATCTGAAAAAAGCCAAATATACAGTTTGTCTGGTCTCAATCCCATTCATCATAATGATGACTACCTAGGAGCTCCGATGTTTTCATCAAAAGTCAAGACCAGCCAATGTCTCAAACTTTATGAAAAAATTGCTGCCAAAATTTCTTCATGGCCAATCTCTAAATGCTCTATGGCTGGTAGGCTTGTGATTATCAAATCCATAGCCACCTCCATGTGCCTTTACTATGCTAGAATATTCATTTTGCCTGCCAAATTAATCTCCATGATTAACTCTGCCCTTAACCACTTTCTCTGGCATGGCAGTCCATTTTCCAAGAAGCCTATTCCTATTGCATTCAGGAAGATTTGCTCTCCCCTTAAGTTTGGAGGACTTGAGATCATGAACATTAAACAATGGAATTGGGCGGCAATTTTGAGACGTATTGATACAATTTTCAAATTTGATAATAACTTATGGGCTTCATAGGTGAGGAGCAATTTAATCAAAAACAATCATTTTTGGACTATGCCTATTCCTATGGATTGCAGTTGGTCATGGAGGAACATTTTAAGAATACAGGGGGTTTTTATTCACATTTTTCAGGTTGGTTTATTTCATATGAATAAAATTTCTTTCTGGTTTGATCCCTGGTCGGATCAGGGATTCATTCTTGTGGATGTGATTGGTTACAACATCAGAGTCATGACTGGTATCTCTGAACATGCTTCTGTTTCATCGGTTTGGTTTGAAGGTAAGTTGCTTCTGCCTTCATCTAGATCCTCCACTGTCCGTGCCTGCTGGGATAAAATCCATGCAAATTCATCATTTAGTATTTACTATCATGTTGCCTAGTGTCATAAACCTCATCAAATTTGTGTGGTCTACTCCAATATGCAACCCCCTGCTCATGTTGCTTTGTTTCCATGGCATTCTAGAGTGTGGAAACATGGATCTATTCCTAGAGAGAATCTGCTGCTCTGGAAGATAATTAACAATGGACTTCACACGCTGGATAAAGTTAAAATGATGGGTACTGTTCTGGATGATACTTGCCTTCTGTGCAACAACTCTAAGGAAACTATACACCACCTGTTTTTCGAATGTGATTATTCTTATTTCATTTGGAGTTACTGCAAGCAGATGATTAATTTACAAAACCCGATCAGAGTCTCTGCTATGAATGGTTTAGCATCTTCAAGGCTACCAGATGGAAATCACGGAAAAGTTTGATGCTGCTGCGAGTTTTGAAAAACTGTTTGACTGTTATTTGGATGGAGAGGAATAGTAGAGTGTTTTCTAGTGTGTCTACACCAAAGCATATACTTGTCAACTCCGTCCGTAGTAATCTTAGCGGATAGTGTTTTAGTTGTTGTATTTTCTTTCTTCTGATCTACTGGTTTGCCATAGATCGTTGTATTTCTTTTTTCTAATATATGGTAGGGGCCATTTAACCCCGCTGGCTTTGCCAAAAAAATAATGACATGTAAAGGTTATATCTATATATATATATATATATATATTCAAATTATATTTATGCAAGTTAAAATTATAAATACAGAATATTAAAAATAAAAGAAATAAACCTTTAATTAAATCTTATTTTAAACATAGGCTAAAATACTTTTAAATAAATAAACATTTACCTTAAGTGTTTTGAAAATATATGGTTAACTTTTAAATAGCTTTTGAAAGGTCTGATATTAAATTATAACTTCCAATTTACAATTAAATTTGAAAACATTTTTTTTTAATTTTCAAACCAATGCTTTTCTATTTACAATATATACAAATATATATACATTATAAACCATTATAAATAGAAAAACATTTAATATTAGCCTTGAAAATTATTATATTGAATTTTAAAACATAAATTCAAATCACAATATATACATACATTTATATTACAATTAGAAATATATCTTTTATTAAAACCAAAGACTTCCTATTTACAATATATATATATATATATATATATATATATATATATATATTATAAGTAGAATACATTTTTATTAGCTTTGAAAAAGATAAATTCTGTCGAATTAAATATTTATTAGCTTTTAAAAGAACAAACTTGCCAATTTAAATGATTGTAAAAGAAAATTATCAAGCCAATTTAATTATTAATAAAGATTATTAAATTGATATTGCTCAAAATTCCGGGTAATCACATTCTTTCCCCCTTAAAAGAATTTCGTCCACGAAATTTAAAAGCAAAGATAATTTAATAATCCAACAAAGATTTTATTTCCAAACAGCAAAGCATACATATCAGCAAGATATTATAACCACAGCGACCAATTTATTCAAACGAACAAATCTAACTATCCAGACAAAATTCTGGATAGGACTTCCTAGTACGATTTAGAATTTCCCAGGTACAAACACTGGAATACTCGCTCTAGTGAATCTAAACTAGCTATACCACTCTGATCCGAGCTCCTTCTCAACTTGATCTACAATCTGAACAAGATATTAGACTACACTCAAATCCAGCTCAACTACTAGATCCTTCTGAACTGTTGATTCCACAGCCAGTGATGGATCTTACACGTACTCCCTCAGAGATACGTGAAATACACTATGAATCCCAGCCATCCGGACTGGCAATTCAATCCTACAGACCAAAGTCCTTTCGAGAACATAGAAAGATTCAATATACTCAGAGCTAGCTTTCCACTCTTGCCCAAATCTTATTGCTCCTTTGATCGGAGAAAACCTTAACCAATACCAAATTCCTTGTCTCTTATCTACATAACTTATCAGACGATCCTGGGCTGCCTCCATCCTTCTTGATCGACTCAACCTTTACTGATGCTACTTGAAACAAACTAGACCAAAAACAAACCAATCTCTGCATCCTACTCAATAAGATGGTCCCCCAAGATCCGTCGAAATTTAGAACACAAGCTCTACTCCACAAGCATCAATAGACTTCGAACTTACTTCTCCCATCTGAAATAGCCAGAATAGGTGCACTTGCCAACCTCGCCTTCAGATTCTGGAAAAAATTCTCCTTCACACTTAAAAGTCCATTCGAACATCGCTCCCTTCCTAGTCCGCTTGATTAAGTGAGAAGAAATCTAGAGAAATTCCGGATGAACTTCCTGAAGGAACCGGTTAATCCAAGAAAACTGTAAACTTCCAAAGGAGTCTGTGGTTACTTCTACTCTAGAACAATTGCTGCCTCGCTTCCACTGCACAACTCTGATTCGGAGTAGATGAGAATGTCGTCGATGAACACGAGCACACACTTGATCCACATGTCCTGGATAACACGGTTCATCAAATCTACACAACAAGCTGAAGCGTTAGTTAACCCAAAAGGCATGACCAACCTCTCAAATGAACAGATGAGTCCTCTGAATATAGTCAAGGGTATACCGACTTCAACTACCTTTAGCTGGAGAAAACTCGAAACTAGATCCAATAGAGAAAACACAAAATCTCCAAGAAATTCCGAGATGCTTTACCAAATCCTCTCTCTCTTGGAACCATCCTACTACTGTTGAACCACCCGTATCGCTCCAGGAACCAAGTCGATACGAAAACTCAATCTCCCGATTTAGGCAAACCTTGACTTCCTTGATGACACTCGAAAAATCTCTGATCACTACAATAACTCCTACATCCATTTGAGATGCCTCAATCCCATGCAAATGATCACTCAGGGACTTCTGAACTATTGCAAGTCACTTTTGCAATCCTACCCAGTTCAGAATTCAAAGACACTGTTCTCTCTTCACAAATCAAAACAGCTTATGCTTGTCTAACCAATCCATAGAAGCTGATGGTTCACCTTCACTTAGCAAACACCTTACTCTACTGAGCTTCTGAAGAAGTGGGCAACCTTCACCATATGCCCGAGATGCTAACAGCTGATACACAAAGACTTTTGAACCATCGAAGAAATGGGTCCACTCTGCTACTTCTGAACTCCACCTCAAGGACACTACTTAGCCAGAAGACCTTCCTACTGTCACAAAAAACACTTCCGAGCTGCACTGACGCCACAGATACCAAGGACTTCTAATCTAAAAGCTCCTCGAACCACAAAGCCATCAACCAATTTCACAGACGAGCCTTTGAGATGAGTATACATCTTCTCAAGAAACTCAAGCCTCAAACCAAGCACAAACATCTCGCTCTACAGAAGGGGGTGACAATGAGACCATTTCCGCAGCGAGGCAATTCATAGACATTAGTCTCATACTCCAACATAGACTAACCTCCATGTTTGAGATCCAAAAAAATTCCTATATAGCCTAGTCTTTCTGCGGCAGGCATAAACTGCTCCTCAAATACCTCCTTAACTTGCTCCAAGAGAAACATCTTTGGTATCATCCATAGTTACCGCATCCCACCACGCAGCTGCCTTTCTGAAGATGCCAAGTGACCAACACTCGCTTCTGCTCATCAACAGATCCCAAACTCTTGAAAATCCGCTCACACGAAAGCAACCAAACTTACATTACAATGATGAACTCTGCACCTAGAAAAGGATTTCCTTCCGAGATAGGTGAAATCCTAACACAAAGCTACAAAGTTTACTCGAGGCGGTACTGGGTCTACATCCTCGGTAGTTACTCTTCCAACTTCAACACTTAGACTTCTTCCATTGATAATCGTGCTACACACACCACTACCCTCAACCAAAGTACTCATGTTGGCAAACCCGAATAGATAAACTAACAAATAAGGTGTGTGTATATATATATATATAAATACAAATACGCTCTCTCTAGAAAGATATCACTCCAAAGCCTAAGTATTATCTCAACCTGGCTCTGATACCAACTGTCACGACCCGTCTTTCATTCCATCGGAAGACGTATCATGATTAAGAAAGAAAGGGATAGAAAAGAGAAAAATAGGAAAGAAAGAAATAATACCAGAATCTCTCAGTGGAACGAATAAAATATATTACATCACATAGTATATTACATAGTATCATATACATCAGAGTTACACAGCTTATCTATACTATAATATTATTAGTGAGTTAGGTTTCAAGCCCTCACAGCGCCCTAGCCAATTTTGAACTCAACAGTCGCGTGTTTTGTTATTTCCCCTTCTTCCATCACGCCCCTCTCCTTCCTTTCGGTTTTCACAATTTATTTAACACAAGGAATCCAAGACTTTTTCGTTCGACTCCGAAACTCTCTCCTTTCCTTAATTTGTGCCCTTTCAGGTCTAGCGTCGTTGTCCTTTCCTTCTACCACCACTGCCAGCGACATTAGCTTCGAATCACTGCCATATCGACTGAGCTGCCCCTATGAAGCGCTACGTTATCGTCACTGGGCTAGCTCCAAACTTTTAGCCCTCTTCTGCTTGCTATCTATAGGTATCGAAAATTGGGGTTTTTTTTGCATCTTCCTATTTTTTGTTTGCTGTCGCCGATCGATTTGGATATCGAATATTCAATTAAACTTCGGTATCCGAAATTTTATTGAGTTGATTATGAAAAATTATTGTACATTCAAAGAATTGTTGCATGTATATAGATAGGTATGGGAAATCGGTAATCAATACCTGCAAGCGTAATATTCCAATAAGCTGTGATGTTAATCAATCACTTTCATTCATTCATATCATATACATATTTGTTAGTTCAATTATCACTTTATTTGTTTCCTTTTAGGATTAGGTTAGTACCATCTTTTTATCTTGTATAATACAAATTAGACAGTTTTGAACATCTGTCTATCATACAACTCTAGTACAATACAGACAACATCATATTCATATAACACAACGGAAATACAGATATCTAAACGCTGAAGCCTCCTGCTCTAAATCTCCTCCAGGATTCGTCAAAGCTAACCTGAATCCCTTGGCTACTTGTAAAAATTTGAGTACCCAAGAGTTTAATAAAACAGAAAATAAACTCTGGGTCAGACATGGGTCTGGTGTGAGTAAACGGGTTAAAGTTGCTTAACTTTGAAAATTATTTGAAAGAAAGGTATCTCGTAAGACTTCCCACACATAAACATGGAAAAGTTTTTACCTTACGACGACCAAAACATTTGACAGTACATCCAATGATATTATAATAGTGTTTAGGGTTTTCAAGTAAAATACAGAAATAGCTGGAATGCTTACATCTTATGTTCCAACATAGTTGGGCATAATCAAAACGTACGACACTTATTGGAGATTGGATTCCATACAATGACAAGGCTATTGGGGTACCGCCTGTCATAGTACATGGCCTAGATCACCGTATCGAGGATCCACCCTGATCCCCTGCAACATAAGGCCGGAACCATCCCTTACTGAATAGTCTCAAACAAGACAACCTCGCAGCTGGCGCGACCAATCACACACTAAGCCGAATAAAACGGGACCTCTAGACAGGGGAAAATCTCGTCCTACTTGGACGGGACCCACTTAGCTTTTCCGCACCTCCCCTATTTTAGCCATTCCTGGTTGATGAGGCTTGAGCCTACGATTACCTTTTTAGAACACATATCTTGGAATGCTCATCGTCCTCCATTGACAATATTCTAAAAGCACTCAATCCATACAAGTTCATTCTGGATTCGAACGAAACCGAAGGCACTATCTCGCTACATCCATTTTGGAATCACCCTCAGAGTTAACGACAATAGCCTTGCACTCTGAATCTTCATCTCAAACCTGAAAGCACCATCGTCGTCCAACTCATCTTGGTATCAGCCTCAGAGTTTAATGACACATAGCCCTTACACTTCGAGCCTTCATCTTGATCTTCATTAGAGATTTCACGACCTATCGTTTAATTTGGATCGATGTGGTTTTCGAATATCCAATTCGAAAATCCGATCTCGGCCTCGTCGAAATCCAAAACGCCGTTTTAAGGCCCAAGTTGTTTAAAGGGTTTAAACAATTTAATTGATATTAAGGGTACATATTCGCACAGACAGATAATTCATATTATCACAGATAGATAATCCACATTATCCAATTCAACCAAACATCTTACATCACAAAGCAGCACATATCACATATCAGTGATATCACACCCAAATCATCCAATATCATTCAATCATCCATAAGCAAGACTGATTCATTCTTACTCAATTTAATTAATCTCCAGTTAAATTATTTACCAACTTTAATCATTTGGATTACCTTAATCCTGCTTACTTAACATTAATTAATTACAAACAAATTAATTAATCATCATTTAATTATCCATCTTAATTAATTATCTTTAATTAATTATTCTTTAATTACATTAAATAATTAACCTTTAATTAATTAAGAAACTAATTATCCTTTAACAATTCACATAAATTAACCTTTAAAATTTCTCATTAATTAGTACATTAATTAATGATCCTCTAATCACTTCATTAATTAATTATTCTTTTAATTAATTACATTTAACAAGAAACCTTTAACTTAATCACATTCATTAATTAATCTTAATTAATTAATTATCCTTTAATTTACTTACCTTAGTTAACTAACCTCCTTAATTTATTACTTTCATTAATCCTGTAATCAATTACACCAAGTGATTAATCCTTAGTTACTTCCATTAAGTAATTATTCCCTCATTACTTCTCTTAAGTAATTTCCCTTTGATTAATTAAGTTCAGTAATAATCCATTAATTACTTACACTAAGTAATTATACCTTATGAATTACATTAAGTAATTATACTTAATCCATTTCACAAGTGGTTATTCTTAATTAATCAATCTAATTAATTATCTTAAATTAATTACATTAATTAATTATCTTTCATTAGTTAAGTAATTATACTTTAAATTATTTTTATAAATAAGTCTTAATTAATTAAGATAAATTATTTATCTTAATTAAACACTTACTTAACATTAAATTAGATGCTTGAAGTGATTTATACAAAACATTTGGGAAAACCTTCATTAATTAAAGTATAATTACTCTTACCTTTATAACAACTTAATTCAACATCATCTTTTGCACTTGAAAACACAAAGGAATTTAATTACAAAATTAACCTAACATAAATACTTTCAAAATCAACCAATTTTAAACAATTTAACTTTTACTTTCAAATTTGAAATTTGTTTTAAAATCTTGTTTTAAATAACTTTACTTAGAAACTTGGTATCATTTCTATCGAAAACTTATTTATTTTAATTAACCTTTAAAAACTTGATTTAAGCTTGCTTTTTAAACTAGTTAATATATTTTTAAAACTAGCTTTACTTTTGCTTTGAAAAACATATTTATTTAAAATACACTTTTAAAACTTTGTAACATTTCTTTGAAAACTAAAATATCATTATAACTTTAAAACTTAATGTAAACATTTTTCTTTTTTATAAAGTTGCTCACGTTTTAAGATTTTAAAACCTTGATTTTTATTTCAAAACATTGCCATTCTTTTACTTCTAAAAACATATTAACAATTTGTTAAAACTTAAATCATCTTATATTTCAAACCTGAACATGATTTTCTTTAAATATTTGAAAACTGCCTACCTATCATAATCCAACTCAAGACAGAATACCAAAAACGCCGACCAACCTACAATTTTTCCTGAGTTACCCTCCTCGTCATCCGACTTCGAGAAAAACCCAAACAATCCTCGAGTCAACCTCGAGTACAAGATCTTCCCCAAACTTAACAAACCCAGATTCACGAATGTGCACCGTGCACATGCACACACCATCACCAGAGCCCCGACCTCTCCGTGACATTTGTCAAGTCGACGAATTCCCCATCGTTCCACGCGATCCCCTAAACTTGTTGATTCGCCTGCGAATCAAAATTGAACCCAACGACCCAAGCCTGGAACCTAACCAATCGGAAAACCTCCCCTGGCCATCGCCTCCGACCTCAGAAACACACGTCGACCAACACCATGCTCCGACGAACCCTTTCTCTACCTCGCGATCCACACCGGTCTCCCCATGGCGACGAATTCTCCTCGAACACATCGACAACCCAAACTGTCGAGCAAATCCTATTCCGATGTTCCCTGCCTACCATGACCAACGGTAAATACCTTCAACAATTTTCCGAGATCGCCCACTCTCAAGCTACCTTCGACAATGATCATGACGACAACCTTCGAGCCGATTGTTGAAATTTGACGACGAAACAAAATCGAATCATCCCCAATTATCTCACTGAATACAAACTTAAAAATCAAGATTTATACATCAAAATTCATCATTTTGCATAACGTTTCAATTTATATAATCAAGAATTGAAATTAACATTATCGATTTAAACCCATTTTTGAGCTACACTGTTATTTATAAATTTCCGAGGTAAATACTTAATATAAATTCTCGAAGTTATTTTTAAAAGTGATGTCGCACAATTTCAATCATCTTTCATTTATAAATCAAAATCTAATATTGATTGTGTGGTGAGATATTGAATTTTATTTGGCAACCAAAACCTATGAACGCACAATAGAGCATATCTATGTGTGCGTGTGTGTGTGTATTCAGACAATACATAGGCATTTCATACTTATATACATACATGCACATCCAAATATTCATGTAAACATTATATATTATATTCATCACATGCATCAAGGTTTAATTACTGATTTTATAGCTTTTTTTTTTAAGTTTGCTCACCTTATACAGAACAAAGAACAGACTTAAAATTTGGAACTTTGCATTTAATCTAATCTTCTTTTGTTTTGATCTGCAATGTTTGTTAGGTTTAATTCCTTAGGTTGAAGTTGAATTTGAACTGTGCTTGATCTCATTTGATCTGAATCTTCACATTGCTTGAGGATTTGAAAATAATTAATGTTGTTGCTAAGTTGAATTTCAATTTCTTTTTTTAGTTACAGGAAGAAGAAAAGAAAGAGATATGAACTGTAAAACTTTTGAAATGGAAACAAATAACCAGGTTTCTCCACTAATACATGTTTATTTAAAATTTAATTTTAATTAAAAAGAAGAATGCCACTTGTTAACTACAAATCCTCATAGCTTACAAATGTTAAAACCATGTATAAATATTTACAAGTGTTTAAACTTGTTTTATGTGTTTACAGATGTCCAAATCCACTTTTATATTAATTCCTTATGTTTTATATTAATATGTAAAGGTTATATTTATATATATTCAATTTATATTTATGCAAGTTAAAATTAAAAAGAAAGAATATTAAAAATAAAAGAAATAAACCTTTAATTAAATATTATTTTAAACATAGGCTAAAATATTTTAAATAAATAAACATTTACCTTAATTGTTTTGAAAATATATGGTTAACTTTTAAATAGCTTTTGAAAGGTTTGATATTAGATTATAACCTCCAACTTACAATATATATATATATATATTAAATTTGAAAACATTTTTTTAAATTTAAACCAAAGCTTTTCTATTTATAATATATACAAATATATATACATTATAAATAGAAAACATTTAATATTTGCCTTGAAAATTATTTTATTGAATTTTAAAACATAACTTCAAATCATAATATATACATTCATATAAATTCCAATTACAAAACATATCTTTTACTAAAACCAAAGACTTTCTATTTACAACATATATATATATATATATATTAAACATAATACATTTTTATTAGCTTTGAAAGACATAAATTCTTCCAAATTAAATATTTATTAGCTTTTAAAAGAATAAACTTGCCAATTGAAATAATTATAAAAGAAAATTATCATGCCAGTTTAATTTTAATAAAGATTATTAAATTGATATTGCTCAAAATTCCGGGTCATCACATAACATCCCATAAATATTAATTAATTTTATTTATTTATAATAATTATAAACTAATTAAATCATTGGGTCTAAGGGAATTCGTCATTTCAGTTGTGTAACTCTTAGGTGTAAATTTGGTCAACAATTAACACCGAACCATTCGAATGTTAACGTTCACAAGTTACTTAGCAAGTGCTGTGACATTATGGCTAAATTTTCGCTTATTCATTTTCAGTAAAATCTTATTTAATATAATAAATGTTACCCGTTAATGACATTTATATACACCAATTCTCTTCATCAAAACTGTATCACTTTGGATTTATGGAATTCGGTAATTGCCAAATTTCAGTATTGTCCATATTCAACTCTATAGTCCAAACATAAAATCCTTGATTCAATAATAACGATTATTATTAACCGTACTACACTAGCTATAGATTTGGACTTTGGGTTGACTTGAGTTGACCATGATACTAACCTCATATAACTGAAGTGACGAATCCTCTCTTTAATAGTGTCTTCCTTCCAATACTTCCACTTGGCCCAACTATAATCACTTGATGGATGTCGTTCCACGATTTGACTATAATCAAAGCAAAGTTTTTCATATTGAAGGTTGATAGTATTCTCGAGTCAAAAGAATTATGTAAATTAGTCACATCGATATTTTCTGTTTGACCTTAGTTATATTAACCAACAGAAAACTACCGAGTGAGTTGTTCTATAGCTATCCAAAAACTATCAATACATAACCTCTAAGTGCCCCAGCAGTCATGAGTAATACACTGCCCAACATTTGGAGAGCATTACGTACTCTAGTCTCAACGATACATCGATATCCAGTGTCGATGCATCTTGACTAGGTACATTTAAAATGATGTGTTTTGGAATAATGTGATCCAATACTCATGATTACAACTAATTGTAATTACTATCACAAACACGTCATTTATGGATTTTATGTTAAATATATTTTTAATTAAACATTTAATTGTTTATAACACATTATAACAAATATATAACAGAAAGAAGAAACACATTTATTTCGAACGAGAATTGATTTTGGAGTTAATAAATTATAGAATTGCCCCTAGGGTATACCTCTAACACTATCATCTCCCACTTGCACTTAGGACCAATAATGGAACCTCAATCCCATCCTTTCAATCAGTTTCTCGAGAACAGGCCGAGTTAGACTTTTAATGAATGAATCTACTATGTTGTCCTTGGTATTTACCCTTTGAATCGCAACTTCTTTCTTCTTAACGAATTCGCTGATCAGGTGGAACTTTCAAAGAATGTGTTGTGGCTTCTTATGTGCTCTTGGTTCCTTTGCGATCTGCATCGCTGCATTGTTGTCATAAAAAAATGTCATTAGATTCTCAATATCGGAAATCACTCCGAGCTCACTCAAAAACTTGCGCATCCATATTGCCTCTTTTGCTGCTTCATTGAGGGTGATATACTTGGCCTCTATCGTGGAATCAGCAACTGTTTCTTGCTTGGAACTTTTCCAGCTAACAGATCCACCATTTAGTGTAAAAACATAGCCGGACACTGATTTACTATCATCTATGTCACTTTGAAAGCTCGAATCCGTATACCACTTCATAAGGAGGTCTCCATTCCCAAAAATGAGGAATGGGTCCTTAGTATTTCTCGAATACTTAAGTATACATTTTATGTCCATCCAATGTTTTTCTACAGGATTAGACTGGTATCGGCTTACACATCTTACTGCGTATGCTACATCCGGTCTAGGACATAACATAGCATACATTATGGATTATATGGCTGAAGCATAGGGAATCCACTTCATACGCATTTTCTCATCATCGGTATGAGGAGCGTCCTTTTTAGAAAAGGCAATTCCAGATTGCATTGGAACACTTCCATGTTAAACCGTTTTAGTATAGTGTCCATGTATGGGGATTGGTACAATGCCAACAGCCTCTTAGACCTATCTATAAAGATCTTTATACTAAGTATATAGGCTGCTTCTCCCAAATCCTTCATGGAGAAGTTTTTGGGAAGGCAAGCTTTCACGGATTGCAATAATGAAGTGTCGCTGCCAATCAATAATAGATCATCAACAAAGAGTACTAAGAATACGATAGCATTTCCCTGTTCCTTTCTGTATAAGCATGCTTCCTTTATGTTCTGATAAAAACCAAACTGTTTGATTACTTTATCAAAACAGTTATTCCAACTCCTTGAAGCTTGTTTGAGTCCATAAATGGACTTTAATAACTTGCAAGCTCTGCCTTCACTCCTACTGACTATAAAACCCTATGGCTATGACATATAAATGATTTCTTCTAAATCACCATTTTGAAAAGCCATCTTTACCTCCATTTTCCATATTTCATAGTCATAAAATGCGGCAATGGCTAACATAATCCAAATAGATTTAAGCATGGCTACGGGCGAAAAGGTCTCGTCATAATCAACACCTTGAATTTGATGAAATTCTTTTGCAACTAGCGTTGTCTTATAGGTCTCCATTTCTCTATCCGCATTTACTTTTTCTTAAAAATCCATTTGCAGCCGATGGGTTTTATCCCTTTGGGTTCGTCCGTCAAAGTCCAAACATTGTTTTCGTACACGGAGTCCATCTCGGATTTAGTAACTTCAAGCCAGAGCGTGGAGTCTTTTCTTTGCAATGCTTGTTGGAAAGATAGAGGAGTGTCGCCATCTAAGACATAGTCCTCCTTTTCTCCATCCATGAGAAAACTGTAGTATCTCTCTAGTGTGCGGGATTCCCTACTAGACCTAATAGGTTGCGTTTTTTCATATACGGTTGACCTTGCTTCTCCCACTATTTCAGCTTCAGTGTTAGTTTCTCGGATCTCATCCGAGTCTACAACTTCGCTGTTAATTTATTTTAACATAAATTCCTTTTCTAAAAAGACAGCGTGTCGAGAAACAATGACCTTTTGTTCCTCAGTATTGTACAATATATATCCCATCGAGTTTTTAGGATTTCCTATAAACTTACATAGTACCGATCTTGCCTCTAGTTTATTGGACCAACATTCTTAACGCATGTCGTACAACCCCATACTTTCAAATATTTGAGTTGGGGTTTCTTACCACACCACATCTCATATGGCGTTTTGGACACAGATTTAGTGGGTAATAAGTTTAACATATGTGTTGTAGTTTCTAGCGCATATCCCTAATAGGACAGAGTAACTCAGCCTTACTTATCATGGAATGAACCATATCTAACGAGGTTCGATTTCTTCGCTCCGACACACCATTGTGTTGCAAAGTATAGGGTGGAGTAACCTGAGAGATAATCCTATTATGTTTTAAGTATTGTTGGAAATCCTATCCAATATACTTACCTCCTCGATCTGATCAATGAATTTTAATTTTATGGCCCATTTGATTTTCTACTACCTATTTGTACTCAACAAATTCCTCATAAATGTCGGATTTGTTCTTCATAAGATATACATATCCTGGTCTTGAGAAATCATCAGTGAAAGTAACAAATCAAGAACTATTATCTTTGGTTAATATAGGCATTGGGCCAAATATGTCACTATGTACTAACCCTAAGAGTTCAGTAACTCTTTCATTGCTCCCACTGAAGGGGTGCTTGGTTATTTTACCTTTAAGACACATCTCATAAGTTTCAAATGATTTAAAATCAATTGATGGTATAAAACCATCGGTTTTCAATTTGTGTAGTCGTTTCTCACTAATATGACCAAGCCTACAATGCCAAAGATAATTGTCATTTAATTTATTAGAAATTTCGTTCATAGAGCAGACATAATTAGTATTAATCACATAAATGCCATTTTCAGGGACACCTCTGCAGACTTTATTTCCATCAAACTAATATTCATAACATTACTTGTACTATGAAAAATATATCTAGTCTTAGACAATCTTGAAACAAAGACAATTACACAAGTAGTCTTTTACAAAGTAGCAATTATTTAATGCTAATACTAATCCACTTGGCAAATCTAGATGATAGTCTCCTACTGCCATTGCATCTACTATAGATCCATCAGCAACTTGGAGCTTCATTTCTCCTTTTGCCACGTGATGCTAGTTCCTAAGCCCCTGATGGAGCTGCAAAACCATTCTACTTCCTTTCCTTGACAATCTTCAAGTAGTCGGGCAGTTTCTCTTCCAATGACCTTTCTTGTGGAAATGGTGACACTCACCCTTGTCATCGGTCTTCTTACTTTTCTTTTTCTTACTATCTCTTTTTCGCATCTTCGAACCTTTCGAAGATGATGCATTTCCCTTCATAGGAAGTACGTCACCTTGATCTTTAGATCTTGACTCGGCTGACCTCAACATATTGAGGAGCTCCACGAGATTCACATTTAATTAGTTCATGTTGTAATTCAGTATGAACGGTTCATATTGAGGAGTGAGAGAACCATGGACCAAGTCACTTGCATTTCGTTGCTTGTCTCTATGTCTAATTGTGCAAGTCTATCAATATAGCCTTTCATTCTTAGAGCATAATCGTTCACTTTCCGTCCTTTGGTCATTTCGGTGTTAAATAGTTTTTTCGAAAGCTCGTACCTTGCCAAATGGGACTGTTTACCAAAAAAAGCATTAGGACTATTAAAAATCTTAAGGACTTACATGTTCTCATTTTTCCTTTGTAACAATTTGTCTAAGGTAGATAACACGAAAACTTGGGGGATCTCTAAGTCAGATTGCCAATTTAATTAGGCAAGTCGTTCTTCAGGGCCTGCACCATCAGCGAAAACTATTTTGGGTTCACATGTAATAAAAGTTCAAAGGTGCTCGTAAGTCAATGCTATTTTAATTGCTCTTAATCGGTCGGTATAGTTAGGTTCGGTGAGTTTTTCACTTTCAAAAAACAGTTTTGGAGTTAACATTTTCTACAAGTTTAAATGGTAGATTACTAGGACAAAACATAATAGATGTTCTTATAATATTAGTAAGGTTAAACACTATGTTTCATTTTACTAACAAGTTCCCACTAGTCTTTTATGTTTCGCCAAACCCTAAGTCAAAACATAGAAGTCTTATGACTTCACTAGTAGGTGTTAGGACTTGTCCATCTTGGAAATCTGACCTTGAGTTTGCTCAACAAGTTGTAGCTCCACGAATAATGGATAACCTTTTATCGGTTTTTATCACATACAACTCCTAACCCTTGGAACCTTGTCTTAATTTCATATTGACCTTGAGTTTGCTCGATAAATCGAAATGAAATTATTCACTCATACCTACGATATCGTGTCGCCCAAGTATAGTATATATACCTTGAGTTTGCTCAATAAATACATATAGTTATCTTACCTCATCTATTTAATATATTAATAATACTACACATAACATCCTTAGCTTGAGTTTGCTCAACAACTAAGAAGTATGCAAGTAATTTATTAACATATATGTGGTAGAGGACAACATTAAATTGAGTGATATTGACTTATGAAATAATGTAATTCTCATGAACTACCCTCGTGTCTTAAGTGTCGAACACGTCAGAAATCATGATATACGTACGATTACGTATTTGTTTATTTCTTAAGTCTATTATGGGTTTTATACATTCATATTATATAAGTTTTATTTATATAGTTTTTATATTTCACATTACTTATATAATAGTCTTGTGTATAATATTATATTAATTAAATCATATTTAATTAATTTTAATTAATTAACATTTTAATTAATTTTATAGTAATATAAAATTTATACTTATTATGCACTATAATCTTTATAGTATAACACATATATCATATACATGTGTAATTATAATTTCAATTAATTAACCTTTTAATTAAATTATCTTTATTTCGAAAATTATTATTCATATGTATGCATGCATATTTTATGATATCTTAAACATTTGAAAATATCATAACAGATTTCATAATATATTTACTACATGCACATACATTTTATTAATTAACTTATTAATAAAATTTATAATTTTCGAAAATTATGTTATTTTGTTTTTCAAACATTTTGAAAAAATATGTTACATTATAACTATTATAATAAACACATATTTTATTTTAAATTTAAAATTAAATTTAAAATCTTTTACTTTATTTTTCAAGAAAATTTTGAAAATTAGCCCAAGGCCTAAATTAAGATGTGCCTTTTCCATTAGGGGCAACCTTTGGTCTCACTTCATCTTTCAGGCCAGGCCGGCAACCAAGTAGGACAGAGTAATCGATTACCCAATTTCAATCCTAGACATTACCTTTCTAGATACCGTACTGAGTGGGAAAGCTTAATATGTCAGCCCTAACATGACTAATTTAGACCGCATAGCCTATTGGGCTTTGATACCATTGTTGGAACTAGACCAGCCTGCAACGGTAGTGGTGAGTGCATTTTAATTTTTTTATCCTATTGGATCTTTGTTGGGCCTATGAAGTCTAATTCATTTACAAAAATTCTACATTTATTTTAAATAAAATCATATATTTTATTTAAATTTAAGTATTCTGTAATGTAAAATTAATTTGAATGATTTAATTTATATATATACATGTATCATATAAATATACATATGTGCGTGCATGTGTAACATAATAATCCATGAAGGGTATAACATGCCCGTATATGGATGTCACGATTAACATTGCAATGGACATATTAGCTCGTTTCGTATGTATTGTATGTTGTCTAAATATGTGCATAAATCTATAATGTAAAGTATATTTATATAAATACATATATTTAAAATATATTTTACAACTAAAAGTCTCAAAATTAAATAAACATATATATACATATACATATACATATATAACTTAAAACATTTATATTAAGATATATACATAATTAAACACATAAAATCATACATACATACATACATACATATATAATAATTAAAATTATATGCATATAAGGTAAAATAATATATATATATATATATATATATAATTGATTACATTCAAATACTTAAAATATATATATATATATATATATATATTCAAATTATTTCCAGATCGAAATTAACATAACAAACATAAAATAATAATTTTATAATTTTATCACTATTATATATATATATAAATTTTAAATAGTTTTGATCAAATAATTAAAAATATTAGCAATAAATATTAAAAATGAAAATTTAAAATTTGTGAAAATTTAGAATCATAAAATACAGGTTCAAAGATTTTTTCATGATTTTTTGAAATAAGATATTATTTTAATAAATAATAGAAATGTTCAACCGAAGTAATTTAATTATTAAAAATATTAAATATTAACAAAAAATTCTAAAAAAATTTCCATGGGTTACTGCATAAATGTAGTAATTTAAAAAATATAAAATCGAATTTTTAGTGCAATAATTATTTAAGATATAATAACAATTCAAATAATTAATAAAACGTAATTTAAAATTATTCATATATATAAAAAAAATTATTTTTGGATTTGATAATTCATATTATGTATAAATAGGTGTAAGGAAAAATTATAAGTTGTTTATACATTATAAATATACATATATGTAATTATATGCTTAAAATATACATTAGTCTATATTTAAATTAATATATAAATATACATAAAATAATTAATAATGACAAAATTTATTTTTTTACAGGAAATTATATTTTTTATTCATAAATTATAACACATTATAATATAACCATGCACATGACCAAACTAATTTGTGGCAACTACATATACCTACGAAAATCTCGCCTAACTAGATATACAACATTAATATATATATGATTAATTAATATTAAATCATAAAATATGTTGTGATTATTGTAATATATAAATAAAATACCAATTGATGATGCCTTTGAGTCCACTCGAATCAATGAATTCCCTTCTCTAGTTATGCTCGATCCGTTAGATTGCAAGTCTGGAATTGTCGACCTTTTCTACCAAATAGTGCGTTTACTTAACTTGAATTGCTTTGAGATTCTTAGAACTGATATGGGGATTAATTTTGGCCAGCAAACTTGATAATTATGGCAGCCAAAAGTTGTTTTGATTAAGGGTTAAGAGATCCATATATATAGCCTTATACAAGAGATATATTAGGACAATCTCATTACCTATTATGTCTTAATCTTGGCCATCCATCTCTAGGTCCGATCCTAAGTTTTAGCCACCTCCAATAACTTATCAAACCAAAAATTGTAGCCCTAATGATGGCCTTTAAACCCATTTAAGCCCAAGCCAAAATGTTATGCAATTAAATCTAATTTAATCGCTCATCGATATCGTATATCTATTAGTACATTTATAACTATTATATAACAATTTTTATTCCCAAACCATAGTCAAATTTTATAATTAGTATTTCATAAATAATAATTAATTTAATTTATTTATAATAATATAAACTAATTAAATCATTCGATCTTAAGGGAATTCATCATTTTATTTGTGTAACTCTTGGGTGTGAATTTGGTCAGCACTTAACACCGAACTATTCGAATGTTAACGTTCACACGTCACTTAGCAAGTGGTGTGACATTTTAGCCAAATTTATCACTTATTCATTTTCAGTAAAATCTTATTTGATTTAATAAGCGTTACCCGTTAGTGAAAATTATATACACCAATTCTATTTGTCAAAACTGTATCACTTTGGATTTATGAATTCGGTAATGGTCAAAATTTCGATATTGTCCATATTCAACTCTATAGTCCAAACACAAAATCCTTGGTTTAATAATAACAATTATTATTAACCATACTACTCTGGCCAGAGATTTTGAATTTGGGTTGACTTGAGTTGACATGATACTAACCTCATATAACTGAAGTGACGAATCCTCTATTGAATAGTGTGTTCCTTCCAATACTTCCACTCGACCCAACTATAATCACTTGATGGATGTCATTTCATGATTTGTTTATAATCAAAGCTGATTTTTTCATATTGAAGGTAGACACTATTCTCAAGTCAAAAGAATTGTGTAAATTAGTCATATCATTATTTTCTGTTTGACCTTAGTTATATTAACCAACAGAAAACTACCGAGTGAGCTGTTCTATAACTATCAGTACATAACCTTTAGGTTCCTACCGCAGTCATGAGTAATACACTGCCCTACATTTGGAGAGCATTACGTACTCTAGTCTCGATGGATGCATTAATAGCTAGTGTCGATGCATCTTGATAAGGAACATTTAAAATGATGTGTTTTGTAACAATGTGATCCAATACTCATGATTACAACTAATTATAATTACTATCACAAACATATCATTTTTCGATTTCTGTTAAATATATTTTTAATTAGACATTTAATTATTTATAACACATTATAACACATATGTAACAGAGAGAAGAAACACCTTTATTTCGAGAAGAATTGATTTCAGAGTTAATAAATTACAGAATTCCCCCTAAGGCATATCCCTAACACTATCATAAGCCACATCCTCTCCTTCCATCCCACTTCATTTTCATTTCACTTCACCTCCTTTTACAAACAAAGCTTCTAAGAACTATAGCAAGCAACCACAAACTCTATGTAGAAGTAGAGAATTTATAGAGATATCAATGCCAAGAAGATTAAAGGTTTCAATTTTAAAAAGAAATGAGATTAAATCAAGTTTTCTTAAGTTAAGCGAGTAAAATCTTTCTCTAAATACTTCCCTAACATGTTTAAATTCATATTTTTGTAAATGGACGTTTTGATGACGTTTATTATGTTTGAATGATTGAAAATTATTTTATTATGGTTTAGAATTTATTTAAGGGAATTAGCACTTGTTTTAGGGTAAAACACAATCAAATACAACCAAATACCATGAAATTTTAAAATGATGAAATAGAGATGAGTTTATAATTTCATAATTTTTGGAGTTAATATGAATATTTCATGAATTTTCTAATATTAAAAAAATGTTTAATTATTAGTTAATTAATTATTAAAAATAATAAAATCGATTATTTTGACATGAAATTTTTATATGAGTAAAATAGGAAAAGAGTGATTTTTGGTGAATTTTAGTTACTTTTCCCATCAATTTTCCGTTTTACATGAATTGTTTAATAAAGGAAAGAACTAATTGATTAAGAGGAAAATTAATCAAGTAAGTAATTAAATATGATGGTTAACAATTTCTGAAAAGAAACTGAAATGATAGAAGGATTAGACAATATGGAGTTGACACAAAGAAGGGTTTGGTAAAAAGAAGTTGCTTAAGAAAATAATAAACCAGCTTTTAATTTAATTATAAAAATTCCATTGGACCTTTATTGACTAAGTAATCTACAACACTATGGCTTAGGGGGGATAACCTACGATGGTTGAATTCCACGGTCGGTCAAAATAAATTTCAATTCATGAAGGCTTAAAATCACACGAAAGCAAAATAATCTAAAATAGGACAACATATGAAGGCCTTTATGTAAGGAATCACGCGATGGCTCCTTCTGAACAGCTCAGTCAACACATGAAACAAGCAAAGAAAATAAAATGGTACAAAAAAGTAGCAAAAAATATATAGATATAACTAAAGTAAGATAACTCATCTGGAATTAAATAAAATCAAGCACATGAAGGGTTAACTCATGGAGGAAAAATATATTTACATATCAATCTAAAATCCAACGGTATATGGCAGGGTGTCATGATAGGGTTCAATTCCAAAAGGATTAATAAACTCTAAAGTGAGTTATGACATGGTGCCAAAACACTGGGCGATGTAATAATATAAATAAATAAATCAACAATGTGAACGATAGCCATTCGGAACTAAGAAGGGCTGCTAACACTTAGTAAGGATGCTTACTAGAATGTATTTAGAGTGTTTACATTCAGCCTCATAGAAGATTTAGGATGACTCTAGTCAAGGTGGCTCCCATGGGAAGATGCGTCGACATTTCTACCAGGTGATATTGTTCGAACAATAGGTAAATTATCCAAAATCAAGAGATTAGGTGAGGGTTGAGTGAATGATGGCTAATTGTATGACTTGGTTCATAATTGAATAATAAGTGTAGGGAGCACTTCTTGGCTGAATATATACATATGGTTGCTTTCTGTGATATTGTTGTTACAAATTAAGATGTATATTGATGATGATAACGTGAGGAGAAAACCCGCTCTGTGTCAACGGTGTGGTTTCACTATGGACGACTAGGTAAAGGTTTCACTCATACCAAGCTTTCTATATAACTTGTGTTTTTATTAACTCATAGGCACTCATTCGAGTAAAGTGAGTTTATGGATTAGATATGTGTCTTTTAAAGACGAATAAAGATTTAAAAGATGAAGAAAGAGGCTGGTTGTTTATAATAAAAGTTAGTTTGAAATTTCTGTTGTGTAAAACCATGATTTATAACTGGTTATGTTTGGTATCGGCATCTTTATATGTTAGGCACAACACTACACTATCCATGTTTAATTTATATTTATCCCCACAAGGGCAACGATTTGGGTCAAATGATGTAAGAATTATGTAATTCAAATTAATGAAATGAAAATTTTATTTAGCTGCTCTGTTTACATATGTTGTGCAAAATAACACTGAACTCACATTGTCGTTAGAAAATGATTTCGGTGATGACTACCGTATCATCGGCGTTTATTTCAAGTCTCAGAGTGGGGAATGTAATATAAGCGTATCCCAACCTTTAACATAAACATATATGTTTATTTCAAACAACATTTAATCACATATGTCTGAGTAATTCAAAATAATAATTTTAAACTTGTTATTTCTTCTTAAGTATAAACCATCTCATGTTGTTTGTTATAAGAATACTTTTTCTCTATCATCTTAAAATAATGCGTACGTATTTTTTTTCAAATCGATAATATACTTCAAAAATCCTTTGTTTTCAACACATACTTCAAATATTTCAAACATCATTATTTAATCTAAAACTAATATTTTCCATCGAATTTCCTTCAAAATAACATTATTATTATTTTACATCAAAACAATAATATTTTTTTAAATCATTTTTTTCATAACTACTTGATTATTATATTTATTCAAGCAATAACAACACTCTACATTAAATCCCAATTATCCTTTTTTATTTCCATTTTTATCTAAAATAGTAATGATTTATCCAAAAATATTCATGGAAAATATCTCTTTATTATTATTATTCGCAAAATACCTCTTATTTTTAGTACTTAAATAATATTATATTTTCATAAACTCCATTTATAGTCTAATTATTATTTGCATGAAATTTAAGCGGTCTTCCAAAAATCATATTACTATTTATTTAAATTTCACTATACTTCATAAATAATAGTAAATTGTTGATTTAAATTAGATTCTTCGTTACTATTTTAGAATTTTATTTTTTCTTAAATTATTAAATAATGCCCTTGTTAATTTTAAGTACAAATCCCTAAGTCAAAAATACATAATGTTAATTTCTAACAAGTCCGTAACACATCAACATATTGAACATCCTAGCTAGTTTATCATAATTAATTCAAACTTTATAGGCTGTGTAATTTTTTTCTTACTCTAATTAAATTCAATCGAAAATATCAATAACTTTTCAATTTCTTTTTTAAATCAAAATCATTAGTTTGAAATCTTATTATACACAAAACTATTAAGATATGACTATCATAAAATTCTCTATTAATATTAATAAACATTTAATAAAATCACAATACATTTTCTTCAAATCAATTTTTTTAAATTCCACTTAAATAAGTTTTCAAAAAGTTTTATTTTTGATATTTCATGTTAAGCCATTTCATAAGAAATCATAACACACATTTATTTTGATTTAATCACTTCATATCTATTTATGTTTTCTTATGTAAACAATCATCATTCTTTCAATTTCCAAAGGTAAATATTTTTTCAGCAATTATTAAAAATATAAGTACATAAAAACATTTAACTTTCAAAACTCAATTCTTTATAGTTTAACCAATTCGGTATTAATTACTCAAAATTAATTTCGGAATAACTTCGGTTATTTTCGAAGATACTTATACTTCATTTTTAAAACATTATTTCATATAATTTAAATCCATTTTACAACATATATATAAGTGTGTGTGTGTGTATATATATAATTTTATTTAATAATTAGCCAATTTTCATTAAACAATACCTAATATATGCACATAAAAAATTTAATTCATTTTTGGCTACTAACTATATTCATGTCGAATTCTGGAATAATTTCCTAAATTTAAATACTTAATCAATAAGTCCTTTTTACGTGTTTCTATTAAAAACCCTTTAAATTCCATTTGAAAATACATACATATTAAAATATAGGAATTCAAAAATTTTAAAATATTAATTTTCAAATCCTCTTTTTTAGCCTCTCAATTTAAACTCTATCTAAGGTGGTTCAATATAACTTAGAGAAATACAAATGTAAATCATATTTTCTAAAAACACATGTATAAGCGCAACAATGTGTCTTACACTAAGCACAATAAAACCTTTTGAAATATTATAGGAAATTTACCTCTTATGAAAATTTCCAATATTTAAACCTCAAATATGGGTTATCATTTCAATTCAATAACAAACTTCAACTTTTATATCTTTCATTAAAATCTCAGACACTATTATTTCTAACTTTTTAGGCAAAATATTTAAAGTAATTTCAATTATTTCTAACTTTAAGAAAGCTTTAATTATAGATATTTTTTCTTTCGAAAATGACCCCCCTTGGAATTTTAGTTTTAATAGAATTTTAGCAGGTACAACTCTTAGTCAACTTTCTTTGCTTTATGCTAGATTGAATATATATAATATTGATAATGAAAATGATTATATTAGTTGGGAATGGGATAAGAGTAAGAAATTTACTTCTTGTTCTTTTTATAAATTTCTTAATTTCATAAGGTAGCTAATAACTCTTTTAAATTTATGTGGAAAACAAATGCACGTCCTAAATCTAAAATTCAAATGTGGTTAATCATGCATGGAATACTAAATACTATAGAATTTTTAAAAAGAAAATATATGTAAATTGATAATAAATGTTATTTTTGCAATATGCATTTTGAAGATATTAAACATGTACACTATGATTACATGGATACTTACTACATTCTGAATAGTACTCTCAAAATCTTTAACTTTAGTCTTACAACTAAAATTACTTGTGACTTCTATTGGAATAACTTTAGATTTATGTTTAAAATGGAAAATAGATTTTTACTTGATGCTCTATTCATTATGATTTGTTGGTATATTTGGTTTGAGAGAAATCAGAGAATTTTTAATAATAATAATAGTCATTTTAGTAAATTGAATTTTATAATATCTTCGTTTTGTTTTAATTGGATCTCAAATCCTAAATATAAATTGTTTTAATTGTAGCATTAACATTTTTCAAACTTAAATGATGATTTCACTAATTATCATAATATCATTTTGATCAAAAGTGCATAAAGATAAGTTTTGATTTGTTTTAGTTACAGTTTATTTTTGTTTTATTTTGTAGTTTTTTAACTTCTTTTGATCATGGATTCTTTTTTAGTCTGTTTTCTATTTTTTGTGGTTTACTGTTATATTACCTTAGCTTTTGTATCTTTACTTTTATTTCATTAATACATACATATATATATATATATATATTATTTACATACATATATCTATATTATTCTTATAAATTTTTTTGGTTCATTTTACAGTTACAGGTACTGGCCAGAAATGATGTTAGATTCTTTTTGCAAGTTAACAAGATTACTGATGGCATGATTGCTCTTTGTAGTGAGGAGCTCTTCTCAGTTCTTCTACATCTTCAGTGTGGCATTCTACTTTCTTGATGATTCACATTTCAGCGATGCGCTCTCTCCAATTCCTTCGAGTCAACAGAGTGGCGTTTTTCATTCCAGATCATTTGCGTTTCTAGTTCTTCCAAGTTTGCAGCGTGGAGTTTCCTTCTCAGATGGAGCTGCCTTCTAGTATCATAGGCGTTGAGCTGCTTCATAGATTTTTAGGTACTTCTAACACCTCAATACCGGGCGGTGGCCTTACCGAAGCTCGATATTGGGTTGCAATGGACGGCGGCCTTACCAGAGCTCATTCTAGGGGTAGTTGAGTTCTTTACTTTGTTATTTGTACTATGATTAGCTACCTACCTGGCATGACACCTTATCTTCTGTGATATATACATATTTACATGCGTGCTCTCCTCTAATGTAGAGGATTACACATTTTTCTCAAAAAAAATTATTTCAATTAATTTAATTACTTTAATTGGAGTAGACCATAATTTACATAAGCCCAACTATGTCAAAAATTAAAAAATTCTTAGAATTCCTTTATTATGCCTCATCAACATCCCACTATATTTTATGGACTTAAGGAAACTGCTTTTCTTCTTATTCATCCATAACCCTACAATTTACTCTACTACTACTTGGCATATAAACCCTCTTTTAGCGATTCTTTATAGAGTAAATTACAACAAATGTGATGGATTTATCTTCCACCCAAAAGTATTTAGATTACAACATTTATTTAACTCGTAATTGTGTATTTCTATATGGGACAAGCCAAAACTAGCTATACGAGTCAAAATATATAGGGTATGGCATAAAAATAATACTATATATATAATAAAAATTACAAATACGCTATCTCATATGTCCTAATTTAGTAGGAATCGCCTAACCTAGCTTTAATACCAAATGTGTAACAACCCATAAATTTTAATAAATATTTTGATTCAATTTTATTTGAAACTTTGATTTTTAATTATTTAAAATTTGAAAATTTGGAATTTTCCAATGTAATTTTGGATTTTGTTTATAATTTATTTTCAAATACAATGAAATAAAGATTTTCTAAATTTTTTATATTTTGGTCAATTTTAGTCAAACTTTGACTTTCAGTTGAAAATTTTAAATTTGAATTTTTAAATTCTAATTTTCTTTTGAAACTATACTTGATTCTGATATTCGTGCTGCTTTTCGTTTTGTAAAATTTTGTTTAAACTTTTTAAATCTGATAAATTTTAGCGTTTTACACGCGATTATTTTAGTAATTTTGTTTATTTTATATTTTATTTTTTCTATTTCATTTCTATTTTTCTGTTTTCTATTTTATTTTATTTTTCCATTCTCTGCTTTATTTTTTCTTTTATTTGATTTTTGGCTTGGAAATTCAAAGGACTTAAGTTCCTTTTCTTGGAAACCAAGTAAACTTTTCTAATTCCTAGTCGTTCAAAACATTTACAACTCTTAGCCATTCATTTTCTTTTGCCCTAGTCACCACTTCCCTTTCTAATTAATATACAAAAATATTTCTCAAATCTATTTCTCATTTCATCTCCTGAACAAATTATTTACAGTAAGTTTTTCTCCTGGCATCCTCTTTCTCTTCCTCGTTTTCTCTTTTCATTTTTTCTTCTACTTGCAAGGATCGGCCACCACCCCTATTGCCGACCATCACTCCATCATCCATCACCTTAGACCATCACCATCTCACCTCCTTCACTCATGTCGTGACCATAGACTCAAATTCCCATCACCAAGTTTCTTACAAAACCCTAGCCGAGCCCATCACCTTCCAATCCCTATTCACTATCCTCGCCCACCACTTGTGCCACCTCCTTTGCCTTGCTTTACCTTGACCACACCCACCCCTAGGCCGTGACCAGATATGATCCAAACCAAGCACCATGGTCTAGCCATGTTAGCATAGGCTAAACTCGAAGTGGCTTGTTGCCTTGCCTCTTTATCTTCCATGACATTTGCTTGCCATCCCCTTCATATTTCTAACCCCTAGCCGTTCCATTTGGTGACCATGGCCGAGCATAGATTCTCTTAAACAATCATGGCCGAGCCATGTGATGGTGTGTAAATCCAAATTGATAGGTGGCCGAGCCCACTTGCCTTGGTGGAGTCCACTTTGCTTCATTTGATTCCTATTTTACATTGTTTTGATTTATACTTATGTGTTGAATTTTATATTTATGGATGTCCATATCTATTTGTTGCAAGATCTGAATCTTGGCTCATCATCCGCTCGATTCGAGTCGTGTCTTTTCGTGCTTTCCGGAGTTTGGATTTGTGTTTTGAATTTGATCTCTAGCTTTAGAGGTAAGTTAATCACTCTCGACCTTCGTACTTATATAATTGTGAAATGATGGCAAGTGGATATGTAGTAATTGATATGCTATGCTGATAAGTTCATATATGCTTGTGATATGATTATATGATGTTAAAATCTGCTTATAAACCTGTTACATCATCTGATATGATATGTTATATTATACTGTTTATTGCATTTCTTGTTCTCACACTGCAAGTTCCCTATTAGAATAGAATCACTATGAGTTGAAACGATACATACCCGAACGAACATTAGACTAGGAAAAATCATTACGAGCTGAAATGATAGGCTCAAGCGATTTTTATTTTATTTTGTTTGACTTGGGATTGTGGGTTTGAAATGATAGAACCCGAATTTTTATTTTAAATCACGGATTGAAATGATACATATCCGTATTACTTGACCTAGGTCGGAAAATTATATACAGACCCGTGGTTAATTTTAAATATTTTTGAAAATTATTAAGTATTTTTAAAAATTAAAATATGAAATTTTAATTGAATTGGATTTAAACGATTTAAATAAATGTTATAGTGATCCTCTATAAGTTAAAAATGTCTAGGTAAATAAATGGTTTAAAATGTAACTTAAAATATGACTTAACTTGATAATTGAAAAATTAGCTTTCAAATGGAAATTTTAAGCTTAACTTAGTAATAAGTATATTTATTTATGAAATGGGTATTTTAAAATAAAGTATTAGGTTATTTTTTAAGATAAAAGTTAAGTAAAATGATGTACTTTTGACTTAATAAATGAATTATGGTTTAATTTGGATACTTTTTTTGTAAAATTTAAGTTTATTTAATCATAAGTTAAATGATATCCAAATAAATATTTCTGAAATGTGAGATATGTTTTATAAGTTAAAAATGGTGAAAAACTGAAATTATAATGTTTCTAAAATGTTATAATAAATCTTAGTTTTTTATTGGCAGCATTTCCAAAATGTTGTGGTTTTAAGGTAGAATTTTCTAAGTGCTACTGTTTTTGAAATTATACTATATTTCTGAAATACTATTATATCTACTGTAGCATTTTTTAAGTGCTGCTGTTTCTGATATTATACTATATCTCTGAAATACTATTATATCTATTGTAGCATTTTCTAAGTGCAGCTGTTTTTAAAATTATACTATATTTCTGAAATACTATTGTATCTACTGTAGAATTTTCTAAGCGCTGCTGTTTCTGAAATTAGATAATATTCTAAAATACTACTATATCTACTGTAACGTTTTCTAATGCTATTGTTGCTATGATACAATGTGTTTTTTAAAGTTGTTATACATGAACGAATGAACTTAGGATTGCTACTACTTTGGAAATGTATATTATTTTTGAAAGATATTGACATTGGATTTAAATGGTTTAATGAATATGTTTTGATTTGAAATATAAACCATTTTGGAATTTATAACCATGGGTAATAATAATGTTTGGTTGTTAAAGAGACCGGGATCAGAAGTTGTCATACTCTCTGCCAACTCCGAAAACCACTTTAACAACCGTGTACGAGGTGGAGATTCTAGAATGAAGTAGGATAGTGGCGACGTTATATTGAGGTATGTACGTGGACCAGACTTCGGTGAGTTGGCATAAGGTGGCTAAAACAGGAGCGATTGACGGGCTAATGAGGTAGCTCCTCTTATCGGACACACTTCTTCGTATGTCATTCTATTACTTTGTGATTGATTAGTGCGCATCTTTGATTTTGGAAGTGTGGCCCGAGGTGGGCGGTAGTGGCTGCTACACGTTACCACCAATCCAAAAGCGTAATTGGTATATCTACCCTGGCATTGCCTCGTTGTGCCACGTCACCTACCCTAGCGCGCCTTATAAGATTTTGGTTTTGTACCATACCTATGAAGTGCCTCTGATGACGCCCAGTCATGGGAGATTACGGTACTGTATAGACTATGAGAATATATAAAATGTGTTAAGGGGGATATTGGGTAACTCCTTAACGCTATTTTCAAGTATATTATACCTTACTTTAGACACTATTGTAATAACATATATTACTACAAGTAAATAGTTTAACGGATCCTTAAAGAATGGACGGTCCCAAGCATCCTTTAAGTTACTTGTACACTTCTATTACTGTTCACTTGAGTTGGTTTACATTGTATAAGTATGTATGTCCTGACTCGAGTGTTTTGTGTTTTGCTTCACACTCGGGTCAGCCTGATTATTAGCTTTGGATTACACCTTTTGGAGCTAGGATTTGCTGTAGATGATCTATCTATCTAGTTGTTGTCTATTTCCATTCAGTATTTCTATTCAGCTTATGTATTAGTGGACATATATGTATTTGGGATTTCAGTTGTATTTACATTTCAGACTCTAGATTTTTTACTTATTTTGTGACTCTGTGTTGTAGTAGCTTCATGAACTACTATGATTATTTTTACGTCCGATGCGAGTTTTTCTAATATTTATCTGTGTTTGTGATTCTGTGATTGGTTTTATTTGCTCCGAAATATATTACAATATACTATTTTGGATTATTCAATTCTGACATGCTTGGTTTATTGTTGATTTGAATGGTTCAAAATAGTGGGTCGTTACATTTGGTATTAGAGCGAGGTTTTAGGCAAACCTTAGCCTGCGGAGCAAAAACTCATTAGAGATAGGGTAGAAATACCCTAGAATGAGTGAAATCAATCTTAGAATCCTTTTCTTGTGAGAGAACGTATTTTAAAGTATAAAATGATTTTTCAAATGATTTTCAAAGGATTTTAAAAGAGTATTTAGATATAAAAACTTTTCTTGTTTTGAAATCAAATTTTCCTTAACTTCTTTCTTTTCCTTATCCACCTTGTTGATGATCTCTTTGTTTAGGATATTCGTTCTTGTTGAATCTTACCTTATCTTATCTAATATTGTCTTTGTTTCTCAATTACCTCTATCCTGAAATTCATTCTTGATTTTTTAGGATGATTCTAGGAATGCTAAATGTAGGGGACGTGGTGTTGCCTCAGCTCCTGAGCCTGCAGCACCAGTTAGGTTCACTACACTCTGTAAGGAATACATTAAGCTTAGTGGCACCAAGTTTACCGGATCTGAGAGCATTATTGAGGCTCAGCAGTGGTTGAAGGATTTGGAGAGGATTTTCTCCGGTCTTGAGATCACCAATGCCCAGCAGCGTCAGTTGGCAGCTTGGCCGTTGAAGGGAGCAGCCTTGGATTGGTGGGAGTCGGTCACAGCTCACACTATTGAGGCTGACATTTCTTGGGAACAGTTTAGGTGTCATCTCCCATTTGTTTTGTATTTGGTTCAGTTTTCTCCTTTTGAAATCTTTCTTATATTTCTTTATCGTGCTTTAGGGATGCTTTTGTTGTGAAATGAATGCCCGAGGCAGGGAAGTCTCAGCTATATCGGGAATTCATGGATCTCAAGCAGGGTGATATGTATTTTGCTGAGTATGAGAGGAAGTTCAATGAACTTTCTAAGTTTGGCACTAATTTGATTGACACTCCTCTCAATAAGAATGAGAAGTTCATTGCTGGTGCCCGTCCGGAGTATTATGATTGTCACATCGCCCATGTGCATAGCCCTTTCACCAGTCTGATGTATATGGCCATTAGATATAAGAATCATACTTCTAAGGATCCTCTAGTTGCTCTTTCTACACCATCTTAGTCTTCCTCTGGTAGTCCTTAGAAGAGAAAGCCTAATTTTCATCAGCAGAGGAAGAATTAGAAAAAGACTCCAGGTTTGGGATCTTCCTCTTCTCAGAGGCAGTCTATCGACCTTTCTTCCATCACTTGCTTCAAGTGTATTCAGAAGGGACACTATGCTAATAGTTGTCCTACTTTAGTTGGTGCTGCTATTCCTCCTCCGGCTCAGTTGACCAGGCGTGATCTCTGCCATATTTGTCTGCGGCCTAGCCATTTCAAGAAGGATTGCCCTACTCGGTAAAAGGGCAAGTCATCTGGTATTTTTGATGTTACCTCTGCTTCTTCACCAGCTCCACCTGCTGCACATGCTCCTGCTCCTGCTCCTGCTCCTAATGATTCTCAAGGTACTCTTTAGGGCACTTTTTCTTTGTTTTATTCTCCTGTTCGTGTTCTACTTGATACCGGAGCTTCCCATAGTTTTATTTCTATGGAGCTTTGTGATAAATTTGAGCATCTTCTTTCTCCCGAGTTTTCTCCTGAGATTTTGTGTGTTTCAAATCCTATTGGTGTTCTTGCGAACCTTAGTAGGATTTGTAGAAATGTGAAACTCTTCCATTCTGGTTATCGGTTTTATGGTAATTTCTATGTTCTGGGTTTTGATGCTTTTGATCTATTGCTTGGAGGTGATTGACTGAAGAAACATGATGCTGTTATCTCTTGTAAAACCTGAACGGTTTCTCTTGTTGGTGATAAAGGTGATTCTTTGGTGATTCAGTGTTGCATGCCTCAGGATTATGCCGGCAGTTTTATTTATTCTCTTGACTCTTCTCCGGATGATCTTGATTCTACCCCTGTGGTCAGAATCTATCCCGATGTATTTGGTGAAGTCACTTCTTTACCTCCTAAGTGGGAAATTGAATTTCGTATTGATCTTATTCCTAGAGCTCGACCTGTAGTTCTTCCTCCTAGAAGGATGGCACCCCGTGAGAAGATTGAGTTAAGGAAGCAAATTGAAGACTTGTTCTTCAAAGGTCTGAACAGACCTAGCCATTCAGAATGGGGAGCAGCGGTGGTTTTTATCACTAAGTCCGATGGTTCTTTGAGGATGTGTGTTGATTATAGGAAGCCGAACAAGCTCACTATGAGGAACAGATTTCATATACCTCGTATCAATGATCAGCTCCATGGAACTACTGTTTTCTCTCAGCTTGATCTTGCCACAGGTTTTCACCAGCTCAGAGTTGTTGAGGAAAGTATTCCCAAAACCGCTTTCCGTACTGAGAATGGTTTCTATGAATGGTTAGTTATGCCTTTTGGTTTGACTAGCGCTCCTGCTTATGGTGAATCGTGTTTTTCATGATGGGCTTAATAAGTTTGTTCTGGTCTTTGTTGATGATATTTTGAGTCTAAGGAAGAGCATAACTCCCATTTAACTTTGTTCTAGGAACTCTTAGGAGTCATTAGTTGAAAGCTAAATTCTCTAAATGCCATTTTTGGAAAGATGAAGTCCGATTACTTGGGCATATTGTTTCTAGTAATGGTGTTTCTGTTGATCCAGTCAAGATCGTTGCAATCAATGTAAGTCTTTATTTTCTTCTCTTTCTATAATTTGATCATCCTATCTTTTATGTGGTCCTTGTTTCTCCCTATTCTGTTCCAGTATTGGGAAACTCCTAGGACTCCATCTGATATTCGTAGCTTTCTGGGCCTTGCCGGTTATTATCAGAGATTCATTGAGAATTCTGCTCGGACTGTTGCACCTTTCACCGCTTTGACTCGTAAGAATGTTAAGTTTATATGGAATGATAAGTGTAAATCTGCATTCAATGAGTTAAAGCATAAGCTTACTTCCGCACCAGTGCTTACTGTTCCAAATGGAAATGAGGGTTAGCGGTATACACTGATGCTAATCATGTGGGTTTGGGAGTTGTTCTGATGCAAGATGGGAAGATGATTGCTTATGCCAGTCGCCAGCTGAAGACCCATGAAGCCAATTATGCAGCTCATGATTTGGAATTGCTTGATGTGGTTCTTGCTTTGAAGCTTTGGAGGCATCATCTTTTGGGTGATAAGTTTGAGCTCTTTACTGATCATTAGCCTTTGAAGTATATCTTCACCTAGAAGGATTTGAATCAGCGTCAGGTTCGGTGGCTTGAGTTTCTTGCTTCTTATGATCTCGACATTTGCTATACCCCTAGGAAGGCTAATGTTGCGGCTGATGCTTTGAGTCGGAAGAAGGCCAGGTTGTGTCAGCTTGTTGTTTCTTCTTCTCCTCTTTTGGATCATATCATTGCTAAGCAGGAAGAGGATGAGATGTTTAGGCATATGAAGGATAGTGTTTGTAGCAGAGTTGGTGGTAGAAGTCCTGATGGTAATGGAGCTCAGATCGATGATAGAGGTATTTTGAGGATTAATAATCGGATTTGTGTCCCTAATGTTGATGGATTAAGGCAAGAGTTACTTCGGGAAAATCATCGATCTAGACTTTCTTTTCATCCTGGTGTGACGAAGATGTATCAGGATATGAAGAAGCTTTATTGGTGGAGAGGTATGAGGCGAGATATCTCTATCTTTGTTAGTAGGTGTGCGACTTGTCAGAAAGTCAAGGTAGATCATCAGAAGACCCCTGGTTTGTTGCAGCCCCTTGAGGTTCCCAATTGGAAATGGAAACAGGTTTCCATGGATTTTATTGATGGATTACCAAGGACTCGGAGGGGGTAATGAGAGTATTTGTGTAATTGTGGATAGATTGACCAAGTCAGCTCATTTCATTCCGGTAAAATCTACCCGTTCTGCTTCCAGTTTGGCTGAGATCTATATGAGGGATATTGTTCGTTCGTCTCCATGGTATCCCTATCAGCATTGTTTATGATCGAGATCCTATCTTTAACAATCAATTTTAGAAAGCTTTTCAGGAATATTTGAGTACTCATTTGAATCTAAGCACTGTTTACCATCCGCAAACCGACGGTCAAATGGAAAGGGTGAATCAGATTCTAGAGGATCTTATTCGTGCTTGTGTTCTTGATTATGGAGGATCTTAGGAAGATCATCTCCTTCTTGTTGAATTCACCTACAACAAAGTTATCAAGTATATTTCAATCTTCTATTTTAATCTTATCTTAATCTATTATCTATCTCATTTCTGTCTTTGAGTTCTGGCAAGTATTGAAATGTCTCTGTTTGCTGCTCTTTACGAAAGACCGTGTAGATCTCTATCTTGTTGGATTGAATTCGGTAACCGTTTGGTTCTTGGTCCTGATACGATTTTGGAGGATTGTGAAAAGGTTGAGGAGATTAAGAGGAAGATGAGAGTGCTCAGGATAGGCAGAAGAAATATGTCGATCGTCATAGGAGGAGTTTGGAGTTTTCTGTTGGTGATCTTGTTTTCCTTAAGGTCTCTCCCTTGAAAAATGTGATCCTGTTTGGTCGGAGAGGGAAGCTTGCTCATAGGTTTGTTGGTCCTTTCCGTATCTTGGAGAGATTTGGTTCTTTAGCTTATCGTCTGGATTTGCCTGAGAAGTTTTCTGGAGTGTATAATGTATTCCATGTTTCACATCTTCGACGAAATCTGCATGATCCATCTTTGATTGTCAGCCTTTTGCTCTTGAGAGTTTGGATATTGAGCCTAATCTAACTGTCGAGAGGAAGCCACTTCGTATTATTGATAGAGGTATGAAGCAACTAAGAAGGATATCTGTCAACCTGGTCAAAGTGCAGTGGAGTACGGATGATCGGGATCATACCTGGGAGATGGAGGAGGGAATGCGTGCCTCGAATCCGGAATTGTTTATTTTACGTACTATTTGCTTTTTCTATCTTATCTTTCTTTGTTTTCCGTGTCTCGTTCCTTTTCGAAGATGAAAAGTTTTGAGTGGGGAGAGTGTAACAACCCATAAATTTTAATAAATATTTTGATTCAATTTTATTTGAAACTTTGATTTTTAATTATTTAAAATTTGAAATTTTGAAATTTTCCAATGTAATTTGGATTTTATTTATAATTTATTTTTCAAATACAATGAAATAAAGATTTTTTGAAAATTTTATATTTTGGTCAACTTTAGTCAAACTTTGACTTTTTGTTGAAAATTTTAAATTTGAATTTTTAAATTCTAATCTTTTTCTTTGAAACGTGATTCTGATATTTGTGCTACCACTTCCCTTTCTAATTCCTAGCCGTTCAAAACATTTACATCCCTTAGCCATTCATTTTCTTTTGCCCTAGCTCCCACTTCCCTTTCTAATTCACGTACAAAAATATTTCTCTGATCTATTTCTCATTTCATCTCCAGAACGAATTGTTTACAGTAAGTTTTTCTCAGGAATCCTCATTCTCTTCCTCCTTTTCTCTTTTCTTTTTTTTCTTCTACTTGCAAGGCTCGGCCGCCGCCCCTATTGCAAAATTGAAATTATAATGTTTTTGAAATGTTATAATAAATCTTAGTTTTGTATTGGCAGCATTTCCAAAATGATGTGGTTTTAAGGTAGCATTATCTAAGTGCTGCTGTTTCTGAAATTATACTATATTTCTGAAATACTATTATACCTACTGTAGCATTTTCTAAATGCTGCTGTTTCTGAAATTATACTATGTCTTTGAAATACTATTATATCTACTGTTGCTGATGTTTCTGAAATTGTACAATATTTTTGAAATACTATTATATCTACTGTAGCATTGTCTAAGTGCTGCGTTTCTGAAATTAGACAATATTCTGAAATACTACTATATCTACTGTAACGTTTTCTAAGTGCGGCTGTTGCTATGATACATTTTTTATTTTGAAATTGTTATAATTGAATGAATGAACTTAGGATTGCTACAACTTTGGAAATGAATATTATTTTTTAAAAGATATTGACATTGGATTTAAACGGTTAATGAATATGTTTTGATTTGAAATATAAACCATTTTGGAATTTATAACCACGGGTAATAATAACGTTTGGTTATTAAAGAAACCGGGATCGGAAGTTGTCATACTCTCTGCCAACTCCGAAAACCACTTTAACAACCATGTACGCAGTGGAGATTCCAGAATGAAGCAGGATGGTGGCGACGTTCTATTGAGGTATTTATGTGGACCCGACTCCCTGAGTGGGCATAAGGTGGTTAAAACAGGAGCGATCAACGAGCTAATGAGGTAGCTCCTCTTATCGGACATACTTCTTCGTATGCCATTGTATTACTTTGTGACTGATTTGTGCGCACCTTTGATTTTGGGAGTGTGGCCCGAGGTGGGCGGTAGTGGCTGCTACGCGTTACCACCGATCCGGAAGCGTAATTGATATTTCTACCATGGCATTGCCTCGTTGTGCCGTGTCACCTACCTTAGCACGCCTTATATGATTTTGGTTTTGCACCATACCTATGGAGTGCCCTCTGACGACGCCCAGTACGGAGGAGATTACGGTACTGTATAGACTATGGGAATATATAAAATGTGTTAAGGGGGATATTGGGTAACTCCTTAATGCTATTTTCAAGTATATTATACTTTACTTTAGACACTATTATAATAGCGTATATTACTACATAGTAAATATTTTAACGGATCCTTAGAGGATGGACGGTCCCAAGCATCCTTTAAGTTACTTGTACATTTCTGTTACAGTTCACTTGAGTTGGTTTACATTGTATAACTACGTATATCCTGACTCGAGTGTTTTGTGTTTTGCTTCACGCTTGAGTCAGCCTGAGTATCAGCTTTGGATTACACCTTCTGAAGCTAGGATTTGCCGAAGATCATCTATCTATCTAGTTGTTATCTGTTTCCATTCAGCATTTCTATTCAGCTTATGTATTATTGGACATCTATGTATTTGGGATTTCTGTTGCATTTACTTTTCAGACTCTGGATTTTGTACTTATTTTGTGACTCTGTGTTGTAGTAGCTTCATGAACTACTATGGTTATTTTTATTTCCGTTGTGAGTTATTCTGATATTTATTCGTGTCTGTGATTTTGTGATTGGTTTTATTTGCTCTGAATTATATTACGATATACTATTTTGGATTATTCAAGTCTGACATTTGTGGTTTATTGTCGATTTGAATGGCTCAAAATAGAGGGTCGTTACAAAATGAAACAACTTGACATCTACGATACCTCAATTCATGCATAAAGTGATGTAGAATCCCTGACTTTGCAAACGGCATTTGGAGGCAAAATATATAAAACATATCATTGAGCTATCTACGATATTCTACACTTTTTGAAACTTACAACAGAAGGAATAAATATAATAGTAAGCAATAATAAAATAATCCCAAATGAAAAAAAATAGTACATTATGTAATATACTTCACTTACAACATTTCTCTATACTAGTAACAAAAACGACCTAATATCTAAGAATATCTGAGATAGAATAGTAGATGGCCAACATAAAAATAAATGCACATCTCTATTATTCCATCACACCTTCAAGTCACTACTAGTCCTTTCTATCGACCTATCAAAGTATAACTAAAAATAAGAAAGTGATAGAGGGTCAGACATACGTCTGGTAAGTGAAATGCATCATATAAGTATATAATACTAATAAGTTAGTAAAACAACATTAAGCTTAAAAATCATACTTTAACATGTCACCTGCACCCATTGAGCCGTCTAAACACAATATAATAGTATAGGGACATCATATGCTAAGGTCTCACTAAAATATGATCCATATATAATCATACGCATTCGATCGAGCCTAAATCCCCAAGTCACCAACGACATACTCACGCCATGAAAAATCCGAAGATATTAGTCACCTTACCTTTGGCCATCTACATAACCCTTGCCGCCTCCGAAGTTTAAGCACCAAATTTGGTGAATTCTGATTTTTTTTACCGTGACGCCGCCCTACACCTTCGATACCTAATATACCAATATAACACGCTATAGAGGTATCCAACTAATGCATGCCGCCAGCAAGGGTGTAAGTAACAAAAATCCAAGGACATAACTAGTAGTGCAGAAATAAAATATAATACAGTACATAGATGTAAAACAGGCGAGATAGTGATAAAATCAAATGAACCATAAGGAGAACAAAATAGTGCAAAAGGTTAATAGATAATGTACAAACTAAAATAGTAAAATTTCTATATCCCAAGTCTCTAAAATCAACTCTATAACTATCTCCAAGGTAATATAAACGCTGGTATAGGTCCATGGTACTTCAAAGTAGAATATAAGCGATAACAAGCTCCAAGTATAGGTATATGAAAGTGTGGTCCCCTGCTTGTACTCCGTATAGTCCATGTGCTATCCAGACTTGTTATTCCTAATATACTCATTTAAGAGCACCTGAGACAATAAAAAGCGAAGCAAAAAACCTTGGTGTAGCGATCCTAATTTTGACTAACATTATTTAGGAAATTTACTTAGATAAATTAAATGAAAAAATGAAGATGGTTAAGGAATTGAGATTTGTCAATCAACGAGGAGGGTCGTGCCCTAATTAATGCATAAACAATAGAGAATTAAAAAGACGAAAGTAGAAGGAATATGATAAGGGGAAAATAGAAATAGTCTTCATTCTTGTACCCTAAACCCTTCTTACCTTCACTTTTTACACATTTCAACATTTACAAACAAAACCTAAACACTTATAAGCTCGGCCTGCCACCATTAAGAGAAATCAAAAGAAATATAAGCTAGGAAACAAGTAGAAGGCTTGGAGGGATAATCATAGGACAAATCTCAATCTTCTTAACCTCAAGCTAAGGTGAATAATTAGATTTATATCTCATTTTGTTGATAATTTCGGTTTCAAGGTTTTACTTGAATTAATTTTGCAAAGAATATGCCATACTATGTTATTTGAATGGATATGTGTGTGTGTGAGTATGTTAGTTGGTGATTTATAGTATTTTAATAGATTTTATGGTAAGTTTTAGATTAGAAAACCTATTAAACGACATTCAAATGACTTGCAATTGATATATGTTCCAAAACATTATTTTAGAAGTGGGTTTCAAGTTTCATACATTTCTAAGCAATTGTGGGTTTATTATGAATTTTCTATGAAAGAAAATATTTAGTACTGGGTTTAAATTAGTTATAGAAATTATATACTGATTTTAGGTCAGAAATTTAAACATGTTAGAAAACATAATAGAAGTGAATTATGATAATTTTTAGGGAATTTTCCTAAGTATTTTGCTATGATAATAAAATTATTTAAGCTATGGGACTTAAATGTTTTGCTTAGATATATTGTTTTGCCACTTCCATCTAGTACTTTTGACACCATACCTCCATTACAAACCATTTCAAAACCAATGCACGTGGTATTAAACAATTGATATGTACTGAATTGGATTTGATATGGTGCTTTCGACACCAAACCTCTGCTAGAGAACCTATTCACCACTTTCATCCGGTGCTTTCGACACCATATGTCGCTCTTGGCGTAATTTATAATAATTATATTTGATCAAAACCTGGGATTTTCTTTGGGATTATGTAACTGAATATGAAATATGGATTTGAAATGTAATCGGAAAAGTTATTTTTGAAATCAATGATTTTATTTCATATTCACGTGCTTTTGATATTATGGATACCATTAACATTACCGTATTTAGTCACCGAAAGTTAATATTATAGATGACTGCAGTATCTATAGCGCTTAGCTTTGGCCTCAAGATAAGGGATGTAATAGTTTGGTGTCAGAGCATAGGCTTATGAAAATTGACAAGAAATTTCAAACTTAAAATGATTTTGAAAACATAATGCTAAGGAATCAGAGAAAAGATTGGTGTATAGGATAACGCTAAAGTAACATACTTGTATTTATTATTTATAAGTATACGATTTATCTCTATTCTTCCATCTCTCAGGCTATTCTTCCGTGTCTTACAAAGGCTCGAATGCACATTCTAAGGACGTAAGATATGGATGCTAGGAGTGAAAGAGTTAACATCGGTGGATGAAGCACCACAACCAATGGGAATGGCAGACCAAACATTAGAAGGAATCCCGATCAGCACAAGCTGCTAATATAGGTGCAGGAGTGCCGCAAGCTGATATGGGAGCTATGTATCATTTCTTCATTAATATGATGCTGGCTGGAGTTGCTGCGGGTTTAGTTGGAGGAAATCAGGAACCTCCAGTTGTTAGTAACTATGAAATACTAAGCAAAGATTATGATAAGCTTGGAGGAAAGCCGTTTATCGGGACTAACGATGCAATTGAAGTGGAGAATTGGTTACTTCATTGCGAATGGATCTTTGCTGATTTAAGGCTCAATGATGAGCAGAAAAGGAGGCTTGCTTCTAGACAGTTGCAAGGAGTAGCACTACGCTGGTGGAACAGTGCTACTATTCGAGTTAATGAAGAAACCATGACTTGGGATGAATTCAAAGGAGGTTTGAGGAAAGATTTGTGTCTGAGATTGCCATGTCAACTCTACTTAGGAAGTTTATGGAGTTGGAGTAGGGAGACATGACATGACAGTGCTTGAGTCTGTAACCAGATTTGAGGAGCTATTAAGATCCAGATATGCTACGGTCGATACTGTTATCAAAAGGAATGAGAAGTTCATTTGCGGAGTGAAACCTGAACATGTTAAAGCCACTTTGCCATGTATTAGGGTTCTACATGATGTAGTTGTTGAGACGGCTTTGAAGCAGGAGGAGATGCTTGCTTTTCATGATGGTAACAAAGCAGGAGAAGCTCAAAGTGGGTGGAACCAAAAGAGAAAGTTTTTCTATAAGAAGGGCACTCAGAAAGGAGGAGTAGCCAAAAAAATAAGGTCGATGTAGTTTTCTATAAATATGATAAGAAGGGACACTATGCTCACGAGTGTTAGATAGGCAAAGGGAAGAAAGCTGCCGACAAGAAAGAAGTAAGGTGCTTTAACTGTGATCAGATTGGACATTATAAGAACTAGTGCAAGGAACCAGCCAAGGATGGAAAAGGAAAGATGTTTGCGTTGGAACCAGCTACCTCAAGACAAATAGTTGAGGAGAAAGGAAAAACTGTGTTGGGAGGTACGCTTTTGATTCATGATGTATCAATTAGAGTTCTATTTGATATTGGTGCATCGTACTATTTTATATTTCATTTTTTGGTAGATAAGCTTAGCTTAGAATCCTCATATCTAGTTACTTCCTTAAAGGTTGCGAATCCAATAGAAGGGTATGCGATGTTGAATATGCGCTTATATGATTTTTGTTTGATGATAATAAACATATATACATTCGTTTAAATGTATTTGTTAATATACTATTTATTTTCACAGATTAAATAAATATTTGCTGAATAAAATAAATAACACAGATTTTAAATTCAAACGAATATTTTATTCAAACAAATATTTATTACAATTTTGAATAATACAATTTCAAGCTCTCACTATACTATACAACTTTGATTACAATTACATCACATTTCACATTTACATATTCACCTCACTACATATCACTCACACTCGTATTTTTATCTACAACTGCATTCCAGTTTGAATCCAGCATCTGAGCAATCTGCAAAAATATTCACTAACGCAGTAAAATTGAAAAGAAAATATTTTTGCAATATAAATTAAAAGATGATTTTAAAAATATGATTTGCCTCAGTTATTTGGGTTGTTCGTCATAATTTAAATTTGAATTCATCATACACGAACAACTTGTGACATACACAGTGTATCACTGTATATGCCACAAGGCCGTGCACACCGATATATACACTTGATTGAGTTACAGGGACAGGTGAGCACCGGTCAAACCCAAATAAAAATACAGGATTCAACTCAGGTGAAACATGCAATATATCACGACTTCAGCACAAGGTCAAATCCAAATAAAACTGGATTCAACACAGGTGCAGTTCGAATATACAACAGTGCAGATAAACAAATCAAGTTCAAGCAAGTGCCAACAAAGAATCAAAGCTCGACCAATATAATGCAACTATGTTCAAATATGACATGAATGCAATAAAGACCAACTGCCAGCAAATGCACCGAACAAGTTGCCAACATACACTCCAGACCACAACAAAGGCAATGTACGTGAATGAAGTGAAATGGTCGAGCTGTTATAGCAGCCATGCATATCGAATAAAACATGGTCTGCAGCTCAAATCAGTAAGCAACACAGTGGCAGCATGCTTGAAGTTACAATGCAATGCAAACAGCAATGCACTAAGCAATTGAAGCAGTTAAAACATGGAAACAAGAAAACATGAAGCAACTCAACAATCAACATAACGACCAAATGGCCAACATGAAACTGCAAATACCCATGCCCAAACTCATATGCAACAGCAACTCAAAGTTCAGGTCTACAGAATGAAGATGAACTCTACCATGTACACAAGTGCAACAAGCAGTGCTCAGGACCAAGTGAACAACGTATGTGATACAACTTCAAGTATATATGCAGTAAATTGGATGTAGTAGTTATTCTTTCCCAAACACATACGTATACATGCATACATCAAAATCGAGACATTGCAAACTGTAACATAGCCAAGAATAATTCACAAATCAGAAATCACGTGTGTGACAAATTGAAACAGTCAATACCAAGTCGAAGCCAGTGATAACCAAACGTCTCAAAGCAAGGCATAGAATCAAGTTATGAAAAATATACGAACGTGACAAAGTCAAATGTCACAAACCAAAGCTGTGGCCACCACGTAAAAATAAATCAACCACAATTACAATTCAAAGCCGTGGGATGCAAGTAACAGAAGTATTCGCATATGAATTGGTCAAGGTAAAATCGCAAGCATCAAAACAATATCTGATAGCCGAAGTCCAGTTGAACAAGTCCAAAATCAAAGCCGTGGCCAAGCAAAATTGAACAAGTCGTTTTTGTTTTAAAATTCGTGTTATTCAAGTTATATGACCAAGTCAGATAAATCACGAGCATTCAAGTAAATCGAATGGCCAAAAGCACAAAATTGAAAAATTCAAATATATTCAGACGAACGCAATACAAGGAGATCGAGCACCTATAAAATACCCAATCATCATCGGCAATTATCTGATCGAATTCAAGCATAAAATCAGAAAAGCACAAAGTATAAAATTACATACCAAAGCCAAATTCGATCAACGAAGTAGCCGACGTGAGCAACAATCAATCAAGAATACACGCAAAAGATCATCGAACCAATCCACAAACCATCGGCGCTTCAAAAGCCCTAATTTGGAGATCAGGGACGAAGCCCTAAAATTGAAAGAGGAACGGCCACCATTGTATACGCAACCAAACAAAGCAAAGAAAATAAAGAGACGGGTCGAATTGAAGAAAGGGCCGGCCTATTGTTTTAAAAGGGAGAAATATTTTTTTTATATAGGGGTTTTTAATTAGGGTTTAATTTTAATTTGCTTTTTAATTTGTAATTTTCCTTTTTTAAACCGTTTTAATTTTTCTAGTCGTGTGACTAGGGTGCAAACTACGGTGTGTAGTTTGGGAATTTGCAACTCGGTAGTTGAGTTGTGGTCAAGGTTTTGAGCGTAGAGTTAGATTAGTCAATAGCGGTGTATAGCGAGTTTACGTGTGTAAGCGAGGGACTATCTAATTTCTAGTAGAAACCTTGGGGGCAGCACGTAGGCAGGGTTTTGCCGAAGCTGGGTAAATTCTGTGTTGTTCTGTTTTATTCTGTTATTTATATTCTGCGATATCTGTGCTGCTATTCTGTGATCTGAATTGAAATAAATTTATAAGCTTCCGCAATTAATTTTTATAATTTACACTATCACCCTATTCACCCCCCCTCTAGGGTGAAATCGATCCTACAAGTGGTATCAGAGCTAGGAATAGAAGTCAACATTTGTTTTAAAAATTCTATTTTTTTTGAAAAAATCAGTTTTTGTTTAAAAATTCGAATTTTTAAAATGGCTTCTTTTAATAATGCTTTTGCAGAAGGTCAATCCATAGTTAGACCACCAATGTTCAATGGTGAATATGCTTTTTGGAAAAATAGGATGAAATTTTTTTTGAAAACCATTGACGCTTGGGATATTGTTGAGACTTGTTATAGAATACCAACTATAACTGTAGATGATCAGGAAATAGAGAAACCAAAGGAACAATGGACAGAACTAGAAAATAAATTACAGAATACTAATGCCAAAGCTATGAATTCTATTATCTGTTCATTGGATCAATTTGAATTTAATCGTGTCTCACATTGTCTAACTGCGCAGGAAATATGGCACATACTAGAAGTGACTCACGAAGGAACATCTCAAGTCAAAGAATCTCGCCTTGCAATGCTAAGCAGCGAATACGAGAACTTCAAAATGGCGAAGGAAGAAAATGTCAAAGAGATGTACGGACGACTCTCCAATATCGTATACAAATCAAAAGCTCTCGGAAAAACATACACCGAATTAGAAATAGTCCGGAAAATCCTCAGAGTCCTTCCACGAAGCTTTGAAGCAAAAGTAACTGCCATACAAGAATCAAAAGATTTAAAACTACTTAAAGTTGAGGAACTCATCGGAAATCTCACCACTTATGAGCTTGAAATGAAATTCAAAGAAGAGCGTGAAGGAGGTGACACTCAAAAGAAATCAATAGCTCTCAAAGGAACAACCGAAAGTGATGATGATAACGATGAAGATGATGGAGCAGCAGAATTGGAGCTGTTAATAAGGAAATTCAAAAAATGGAATCAAAAACATGGAAATTCAGCTCGAATTCATAAAGCAAAAAGCAGAATAGCCAAAGCACTAGACTACTCAGAAGAACAAAAGTTTATTTGTTATAATTGCAACAAACCCGGCCATATCAAGCCCGATTGTCCACAAATTAAATCCAGCCACGGAAAGAAACAGAAAAAGAAAAGTTTTGCAGCCACTTGGGATGAAATAGACGAGAATGATCAAAGCACTGGAAGTGAAAGCGAAAAGGCAGAATTGTGTCTTCGAGGTGATACAACTGACAGTGACGATGACGAGCCAAGTGAGGTATCAAAACTTACCCATTCTGAGTTGCTTATATATTTTCATGAAGTAAACGGTTGTTTTGAACGACTTAGGGAAAAATACGCCAAACTTGAATCTCAAAAAGATACTTTGATAGAATGTAATAAACAACTTGATCAATTAGTTAAAACCTATCAAAGTAGGATCCCTAAGTGTGATAAGTGTCCAACATTTGATGAGGAAATTAAAAAATCAGAAATTAAAATAAAATCGCTTGAAAATGAAATTCTAATTTTAAAGGAGAATGAAAATACTAGGAGAGAGAATTCTATTAAAAAGTGCACACAGTTGTTAAACGAAAATGAATCTCTCAAATCAAAAGTCCAACAATTGTCTACGACTTTAGATAAATTTTCAAAAAGTGAAAAATCGTTGAATATGCTATTAGGAAAGCAAATTGTTAATACGGTTAGACAAGGACTTGGATTTAATAATTCGAAAATTGTTGAAAACAAGATTAATCAAGTTAATTCTATGTGCACAATTTGTAGAAAATTTGGACACGATCACAATAATTGTTGGTATAGACCCAAACATGTGAAAACTATACCGATTTGGGTTCCAAAAGGCACAAATATAAAATCTCTCAAAGTTAAACAAATTTGGGTGCCAAAGGGAACAATTATAAATAGTTTTGGGTCTACACAAAATTATTTTTCAAAATTTTCTGCCACTAACAACCATGGACCTATAAAAACAAATAGGTCACATAAAATTTTCATCGTGTAGGTGTGGTGGCGGGCTAAGGAACAACAATAGTGTTACCTGGATTTTTGGCTGTTCCAGAAACACAACGGGCGACAAAGCTAAGTTCCTTAGCCTAGTATAAGGGTGACAGAATCACAATGAACAACGACGAGAAATATCGTAAAGGTAAAGACAGGTAAAAGTATATTTATTTGTACGATATATTAAATGTGATAATCTGTACCATTTTCTGAATAAAATCAGCCAATTATGATATGATGATGATTTAATGATGATTTTGATTCTGACTTTATTCAAAATTGATTAGCCATTTATATTCTTATGCCAAAAACACTATAAAATTCTCTAGAATTACTTGATATATAAGTTTGAGAGAAAAATAGTGTTTTGATTGGATAATAATATTGTTGTTATAATATTTTTGGCTAAATCTATATTCATGTTTTGACACGGCCTCGATTTAAAATCCTAATGAATTCTATTTTAAAAATTGTGAAAAGGATGTTAAAATTTTTTTGAAATTGTTGAAACTATTAAGAAATTGCTTTGAAATAAAAATAACGTTTGATGGCTTCTAAAATTGACACTTTAATATATGATTGATTGTTGACACGGTTTTCATTTCAAATCCAAGAGAATTTCATTTAAAATTTGTTGATAATAATCATGAGAAATTTCTTAATCTGGTCTTTGACATTCAACGAGTGAATTTTGAGTGAAATTTAAATTCAGATGCAGATTACACTGGTAATATGGTTGATAGAAAAATTACTAGTGGAACATGATTAATTTTTGACACATTCATTAACTGCATCGTTTTTCAAAGAAAATATCTGCATATTTTTCATTTCAAATAATTTTCAAATAGCAGAAAATTTTCTTTTAAAACCCCCTGGAGAAAATCATTTTTGACCATATTTTCAGATTAGTCATTTTGAAAAATTGGTTTCATAATTATTTTTGAATTTGATTTTAAATGACTATATTGACTAATCTGACTCCCTAATGTTTATCGAAAAGAAAAATAGTAATAGAAAAAGTGATGAGTGTTGATATTTATCATATATTATAACTCGAGAAAGTATAATTAGAAAATTTCTTTAGAAATTTAAACAAGAGTTATAAAACTTTTTGTTGGTAAAAATTCCATGACCATCTCTATATCTATCATATTTCTAACAACTATCACTCATCAAAACTCTATATAGTTTGTTGATATGTGGTACTTTAAACAGGAATCGTTCGTTTTTCATTTTCATTTTTTTTTAAAAAGCAAAAATAAATAAATAAATACCAAAGTATTCACTCTCATTTAAAAGTCCTCACGGTTATGCATGGGTGAATTACTTGGAATTTGTTATGTGCTTCCATGCTCATTTAAAAGTCCTCACGGTTATGCATGTATGGAACGCATATCAAAAGTTGATTTTTTTTCTTTTAAAATAAACAAGTTGATTCTAATCCCATTTAAAAGTCCTCACGGTTATGCGTGGTTAGAAGATACTTGAATTCATTTTTTTTAAAAAAATAAAATTGGAATACTATTAATCTCATTTAAAAGTCCTAACGGTTATGCATGATTAGTAGATATTCAAATTCCTGATATAAAAATACCACAAATAGACACAATTGTATGGTTTTATATGATGACATCATCTCCATCATTCTAAAAGTGGAATATGCGCCTAACAATATTTTTATGATTTTTGTTTGATTTTCTATTGAAATTTAATATTTATATTCAATTGGGTTTTAATGTTGGATTAATATCGATTACTTTATCTCTATTTTTCTCTATTTCTATTATTCTTTTGCTGATAACAAAAGGGGGAGAGAAAAGTTAAGATTTTGTAAAAAGGGAGAGAAAAGGTCAAAGAAGTTTTCAATATGCATATAGACTCATTTGCACATTTTGTTTGTATGCATATATGTAGGGGGAGTCATATATGTAGGGGGAGTATCATATAGAAAGGAAGCATTCAAATAGGGGGAGCAATTGAAATTATCAAATACATTTAATATATTCAAAATCTTAAATATATGTTTGTTATCATCAAAAGGGGGAGATTGTTGAATATGCGCTTATATGATTTTTGTTTGATGATAATAAACATATATACATTCGTTTAAATGTATTTGTTAATATACTATTTATTTTCACAGATTAAATAAATATTTGCTGAATAAAATAAATAACACAGATTTTAAATTCAAACGAATATTTTATTCAAACAAATATTTATTACAATTTTGAATAATACAATTTCAAGCTCTCACTATACTATACAACTTTGATTACAATTACATCACATTTCACATTTACATATTCACCTCACTACATATCACTCACACTCGTATTTTTATCTACAACTGCATTCCAGTTTGAATCCAGCATCTGAGCAATCTGCAAAAATATTCACTAACGCAGTAAAATTGAAAAGAAAATATTTTTGCAATATAAATTAAAAGATGATTTTAAAAATATGATTTGCCTCAGTTATTTGGGTTGTTCGTCATAATTTAAATTTGAATTCATCATACACGAACAACTTGTGACATACACAGTGTATCACTGTATATGCCACAAGGCCGTGCACACCGATATATACACTTGATTGAGTTACAGGGACAGGTGAGCACCGGTCAAACCCAAATAAAAATACAGGATTCAACTCAGGTGAAACATGCAATATATCACGACTTCAGCACAAGGTCAAATCCAAATAAAACTGGATTCAACACAGGTGCAGTTCGAATATACAACAGTGCAGATAAACAAATCAAGTTCAAGCAAGTGCCAACAAAGAATCAAAGCTCGACCAATATAATGCAACTATGTTCAAATATGACATGAATGCAATAAAGACCAACTGCCAGCAAATGCACCGAACAAGTTGCCAACATACACTCCAGACCACAACAAAGGCAATGTACGTGAATGAAGTGAAATGGTCGAGCTGTTATAGCAGCCATGCATATCGAATAAAACATGGTCTGCAGCTCAAATCAGTAAGCAACACAGTGGCAGCATGCTTGAAGTTACAATGCAATGCAAACAGCAATGCACTAAGCAATTGAAGCAGTTAAAACATGGAAACAAGAAAACATGAAGCAACTCAACAATCAACATAACGACCAAATGGCCAACATGAAACTGCAAATACCCATGCCCAAACTCATATGCAACAGCAACTCAAAGTTCAGGTCTACAGAATGAAGATGAACTCTACCATGTACACAAGTGCAACAAGCAGTGCTCAGGACCAAGTGAACAACGTATGTGATACAACTTCAAGTATATATGCAGTAAATTGGATGTAGTAGTTATTCTTTCCCAAACACATACGTATACATGCATACATCAAAATCGAGACATTGCAAACTGTAACATAGCCAAGAATAATTCACAAATCAGAAATCACGTGTGTGACAAATTGAAACAGTCAATACCAAGTCGAAGCCAGTGATAACCAAACGTCTCAAAGCAAGGCATAGAATCAAGTTATGAAAAATATACGAACGTGACAAAGTCAAATGTCACAAACCAAAGCTGTGGCCACCACGTAAAAATAAATCAACCACAATTACAATTCAAAGCCGTGGGATGCAAGTAACAGAAGTATTCGCATATGAATTGGTCAAGGTAAAATCGCAAGCATCAAAACAATATCTGATAGCCGAAGTCCAGTTGAACAAGTCCAAAATCAAAGCCGTGGCCAAGCAAAATTGAACAAGTCGTTTTTGTTTTAAAATTCGTGTTATTCAAGTTATATGACCAAGTCAGATAAATCACGAGCATTCAAGTAAATCGAATGGCCAAAAGCACAAAATTGAAAAATTCAAATATATTCAGACGAACGCAATACAAGGAGATCGAGCACCTATAAAATACCCAATCATCATCGGCAATTATCTGATCGAATTCAAGCATAAAATCAGAAAAGCACAAAGTATAAAATTACATACCAAAGCCAAATTCGATCAACGAAGTAGCCGACGTGAGCAACAATCAATCAAGAATACACGCAAAAGATCATCGAATCAATCCACAAACCATCGGCGCTTCAAAAGCCCTAATTTGGAGATCAGGGACGAAGCCCTAAAATTGAAAGAGGAACGGCCACCATTGTATACGCAACCAAACAAAGCAAAGAAAATAAAGAGACGGGTCGAATTGAAGAAAGGGCTGGCCTATTGTTTTAAAAGGGAGAAATATTTTTTTTATATAGGGGTTTTTAATTAGGGTTTAATTTTAATTTGCTTTTTAATTTGTAATTTTCCTTTTTTAAACCGTTTTAATTTTTCTAGTCGTGTGACTAGGGTGCAAACTACGGTGTGTAGTTTGGGAATTTGCAACTCGGTAGTTGAGTTGTGGTCAAGGTTTTGAGCGTAGAGTTAGATTAGTCAATAGCGGTGTATAGCGAGTTTACGTGTGTAAGCGAGGGACTATCTAATTTCTAGTAGAAACCTTGGGGGCAGCACGTAGGCAGGGTTTTGCCGAAGCTGGGTAAATTCTGTGTTGTTCTGTTTTATTCTGTTATTTATATTCTGCGATATCTGTGCTGCTATTCTGTGATCTGAATTGAAATAAATTTATAAGCTTCCGCAATTAATTTTTATAATTTACACTATCACCCTATTCACCCCCCCTCTAGGGTGAAATCGATCCTACAAGTGGTATCAGAGCTAGGAATAGAAGTCAACATTTGTTTTAAAAATTCTATTTTTTTTGAAAAAATCAGTTTTTGTTTAAAAATTCGAATTTTTAAAATGGCTTCTTTTAATAATGCTTTTGCAGAAGGTCAATCCATAGTTAGACCACCAATGTTCAATGGTGAATATGCTTTTTGGAAAAATAGGATGAAATTTTTTTTGAAAACCATTGACGCTTGGGATATTGTTGAGACTTGTTATAGAATACCAACTATAACTGTAGATGATCAGGAAATAGAGAAACCAAAGGAACAATGGACAGAACTAGAAAATAAATTACAGAATACTAATGCCAAAGCTATGAATTCTATTATCTGTTCATTGGATCAATTTGAATTTAATCGTGTCTCACATTGTCTAACTGCGCAGGAAATATGGCACATACTAGAAGTGACTCACGAAGGAACATCTCAAGTCAAAGAATCTCGCCTTGCAATGCTAAGCAGCGAATACGAGAACTTCAAAATGGCGAAGGAAGAAAATGTCAAAGAGATGTACGGACGACTCTCCAATATCGTATACAAATCAAAAGCTCTCGGAAAAACATACACCGAATTAGAAATAGTCCGGAAAATCCTCAGAGTCCTTCCACGAAGCTTTGAAGCAAAAGTAACTGCCATACAAGAATCAAAAGATTTAAAACTACTTAAAGTTGAGGAACTCATCGGAAATCTCACCACTTATGAGCTTGAAATGAAATTCAAAGAAGAGCGTGAAGGAGGTGACACTCAAAAGAAATCAATAGCTCTCAAAGGAACAACCGAAAGTGATGATGATAACGATGAAGATGATGGAGCAGCAGAATTGGAGCTGTTAATAAGGAAATTCAAAAAATGGAATCAAAAACATGGAAATTCAGCTCGAATTCATAAAGCAAAAAGCAGAATAGCCAAAGCACTAGACTACTCAGAAGAACAAAAGTTTATTTGTTATAATTGCAACAAACCCGGCCATATCAAGCCCGATTGTCCACAAATTAAATCCAGCCACGGAAAGAAACAGAAAAAGAAAAGTTTTGCAGCCACTTGGGATGAAATAGACGAGAATGATCAAAGCACTGGAAGTGAAAGCGAAAAGGCAGAATTGTGTCTTCGAGGTGATACAACTGACAGTGACGATGACGAGCCAAGTGAGGTATCAAAACTTACCCATTCTGAGTTGCTTATATATTTTCATGAAGTAAACGGTTGTTTTGAACGACTTAGGGAAAAATACGCCAAACTTGAATCTCAAAAAGATACTTTGATAGAATGTAATAAACAACTTGATCAATTAGTTAAAACCTATCAAAGTAGGATCCCTAAGTGTGATAAGTGTCCAACATTTGATGAGGAAATTAAAAAATCAGAAATTAAAATAAAATCGCTTGAAAATGAAATTCTGATTTTAAAGGAGAATGAAAATACTAGGAGAGAGAATTCTATTAAAAAGTGCACACAGTTGTTAAACGAAAATGAATCTCTCAAATCAAAAGTCCAACAATTGTCTACGACTTTAGATAAATTTTCAAAAAGTGAAAAATCGTTGAATATGCTATTAGGAAAGCAAATTGTTAATACGGTTAGACAAGGACTTGGATTTAATAATTCGAAAATTGTTGAAAACAAGATTAATCAAGTTAATTCTATGTGCACAATTTGTAGAAAATTTGGACACGATCACAATAATTGTTGGTATAGACCCAAACATGTGAAAACTATACCGATTTGGGTTCCAAAAGGCACAAATATAAAATCTCTCAAAGTTAAACAAATTTGGGTGCCAAAGGGAACAATTATAAATAGTTTTGGGTCTACACAAAATTATTTTTCAAAATTTTCTGCCACTAACAACCATGGACCTATAAAAACAAATAGGTCACATAAAATTTTCATCGTGTAGGTGTGGTGGCGGGCTAAGGAACAACAATAGTGTTACCTGGATTTTTGGCTGTTCCAGAAACACAACGGGCGACAAAGCTAAGTTCCTTAGCCTAGTATAAGGGTGACAGAATCACAATGAACAACGACGAGAAATATCGTAAAGGTAAAGACAGGTAAAAGTATATTTATTTGTACGATATATTAAATGTGATAATCTGTACCATTTTCTGAATAAAATCAGCCAATTATGATATGATGATGATTTAATGATGATTTTGATTCTGACTTTATTCAAAATTGATTAGCCATTTATATTCTTATGCCAAAAACACTATAAAATTCTCTAGAATTACTTGATATATAAGTTTGAGAGAAAAATAGTGTTTTGATTGGATAATAATATTGTTGTTATAATATTTTTGGCTAAATCTATATTCATGTTTTGACACGGCCTCGATTTAAAATCCTAATGAATTCTATTTTAAAAATTGTGAAAAGGATGTTAAAATTTTTTTGAAATTGTTGAAACTATTAAGAAATTGCTTTGAAATAAAAATAACGTTTGATGGCTTCTAAAATTGACACTTTAATATATGATTGATTGTTGACACGGTTTTCATTTCAAATCCAAGAGAATTTCATTTAAAATTTGTTGATAATAATCATGAGAAATTTCTTAATCTGGTCTTTGACATTCAACGAGTGAATTTTGAGTGAAATTTAAATTCAGATGCAGATTACACTGGTAATATGGTTGATAGAAAAATTACTAGTGGAACATGATTAATTTTTGACACATTCATTAACTGCATCGTTTTTCAAAGAAAATATCTGCATATTTTTCATTTCAAATAATTTTCAAATAGCAGAAAATTTTCTTTTAAAACCCCCTGGAGAAAATCATTTTTGACCATATTTTCAGATTAGTCATTTTGAAAAATTGGTTTCATAATTATTTTTGAATTTGATTTTAAATGACTATATTGACTAATCTGACTCCCTAATGTTTATCGAAAAGAAAAATAGTAATAGAAAAAGTGATGAGTGTTGATATTTATCATATATTATAACTCGAGAAAGTATAATTAGAAAATTTCTTTAGAAATTTAAACAAGAGTTATAAAACTTTTTGTTGGTAAAAATTCCATGACCATCTCTATATCTATCATATTTCTAACAACTATCACTCATCAAAACTCTATATAGTTTGTTGATATGTGGTACTTTAAACAGGAATCGTTCGTTTTTCATTTTCATTTTTTTTTAAAAAGCAAAAATAAATAAATAAATACCAAAGTATTCACTCTCATTTAAAAGTCCTCACGGTTATGCATGGGTGAATTACTTGGAATTTGTTATGTGCTTCCATGCTCATTTAAAAGTCCTCACGGTTATGCATGTATGGAACGCATATCAAAAGTTGATTTTTTTTCTTTTAAAATAAACAAGTTGATTCTAATCCCATTTAAAAGTCCTCACGGTTATGCGTGGTTAGAAGATACTTGAATTCATTTTTTTTAAAAAAATAAAATTGGAATACTATTAATCTCATTTAAAAGTCCTAACGGTTATGCATGATTAGTAGATATTCAAATTCCTGATATAAAAATACCACAAATAGACACAATTGTATGGTTTTATATGATGACATCATCTCCATCATTCTAAAAGTGGAATATGCGCCTAACAATATTTTTATGATTTTTGTTTGATTTTCTATTGAAATTTAATATTTATATTCAATTGGGTTTTAATGTTGGATTAATATCGATTACTTTATCTCTATTTTTCTCTATTTCTATTATTCTTTTGCTGATAACAAAAGGGGGAGAGAAAAGTTAAGATTTTGTAAAAAGGGAGAGAAAAGGTCAAAGAAGTTTTCAATATGCATATAGACTCATTTGCACATTTTGTTTGTATGCATATATGTAGGGGGAGTCATATATGTAGGGGGAGTATCATATAGAAAGGAAGCATTCAAATAGGGGGAGCAATTGAAATTATCAAATACATTTAATATATTCAAAATCTTAAATATATGTTTGTTATCATCAAAAGGGGGAGATTGTTGAATATGCGCTTATATGATTTTTGTTTGATGATAATAAACATATATACATTCGTTTAAATGTATTTGTTAATATACTATTTATTTTCACAGATTAAATAAATATTTGCTGAATAAAATAAATAACACAGATTTTAAATTCAAACGAATATTTTATTCAAACAAATATTTATTACAATTTTGAATAATACAATTTCAAGCTCTCACTATACTATACAACTTTGATTACAATTACATCACATTTCACATTTACATATTCACCTCACTACATATCACTCACACTCGTATTTTTATCTACAACTGCATTCCAGTTTGAATCCAGCATCTGAGCAATCTGCAAAAATATTCACTAACGCAGTAAAATTGAAAAGAAAATATTTTTGCAATATAAATTAAAAGATGATTTTAAAAATATGATTTGCCTCAGTTATTTGGGTTGTTCGTCATAATTTAAATTTGAATTCATCATACACGAACAACTTGTGACATACACAGTGTATCACTGTATATGCCACAAGGCCGTGCACACCGATATATACACTTGATTGAGTTACAGGGACAGGTGAGCACCGGTCAAACCCAAATAAAAATACAGGATTCAACTCAGGTGAAACATGCAATATATCACGACTTCAGCACAAGGTCAAATCCAAATAAAACTGGATTCAACACAGGTGCAGTTCGAATATACAACAGTGCAGATAAACAAATCAAGTTCAAGCAAGTGCCAACAAAGAATCAAAGCTCGACCAATATAATGCAACTATGTTCAAATATGACATGAATGCAATAAAGACCAACTGCCAGCAAATGCACCGAACAAGTTGCCAACATACACTCCAGACCACAACAAAGGCAATGTACGTGAATGAAGTGAAATGGTCGAGCTGTTATAGCAGCCATGCATATCGAATAAAACATGGTCTGCAGCTCAAATCAGTAAGCAACACAGTGGCAGCATGCTTGAAGTTACAATGCAATGCAAACAGCAATGCACTAAGCAATTGAAGCAGTTAAAACATGGAAACAAGAAAACATGAAGCAACTCAACAATCAACATAACGACCAAATGGCCAACATGAAACTGCAAATACCCATGCCCAAACTCATATGCAACAGCAACTCAAAGTTCAGGTCTACAGAATGAAGATGAACTCTACCATGTACACAAGTGCAACAAGCAGTGCTCAGGACCAAGTGAACAACGTATGTGATACAACTTCAAGTATATATGCAGTAAATTGGATGTAGTAGTTATTCTTTCCCAAACACATACGTATACATGCATACATCAAAATCGAGACATTGCAAACTGTAACATAGCCAAGAATAATTCACAAATCAGAAATCACGTGTGTGACAAATTGAAACAGTCAATACCAAGTCGAAGCCAGTGATAACCAAACGTCTCAAAGCAAGGCATAGAATCAAGTTATGAAAAATATACGAACGTGACAAAGTCAAATGTCACAAACCAAAGCTGTGGCCACCACGTAAAAATAAATCAACCACAATTACAATTCAAAGCCGTGGGATGCAAGTAACAGAAGTATTCGCATATGAATTGGTCAAGGTAAAATCGCAAGCATCAAAACAATATCTGATAGCCGAAGTCCAGTTGAACAAGTCCAAAATCAAAGCCGTGGCCAAGCAAAATTGAACAAGTCGTTTTTGTTTTAAAATTCGTGTTATTCAAGTTATATGACCAAGTCAGATAAATCACGAGCATTCAAGTAAATCGAATGGCCAAAAGCACAAAATTGAAAAATTCAAATATATTCAGACGAACGCAATACAAGGAGATCGAGCACCTATAAAATACCCAATCATCATCGGCAATTATCTGATCGAATTCAAGCATAAAATCAGAAAAGCACAAAGTATAAAATTACATACCAAAGCCAAATTCGATCAACGAAGTAGCCGACGTGAGCAACAATCAATCAAGAATACACGCAAAAGATCATCGAATCAATCCACAAACCATCGGCGCTTCAAAAGCCCTAATTTGGAGATCAGGGACGAAGCCCTAAAATTGAAAGAGGAACGGCCACCATTGTATACGCAACCAAACAAAGCAAAGAAAATAAAGAGACGGGTCGAATTGAAGAAAGGGCCGGCCTATTGTTTTAAAAGGGAGAAATATTTTTTTTATATAGGGGTTTTTAATTAGGGTTTAATTTTAATTTGCTTTTTAATTTGTAATTTTCCTTTTTTAAACCGTTTTAATTTTTCTAGTCGTGTGACTAGGGTGCAAACTACGGTGTGTAGTTTGGGAATTTGCAACTCGGTAGTTGAGTTGTGGTCAAGGTTTTGAGCGTAGAGTTAGATTAGTCAATAGCGGTGTATAGCGAGTTTACGTGTGTAAGCGAGGGACTATCTAATTTCTAGTAGAAACCTTCGGGGCAGCACGTAGGCAGGGTTTTGCCGAAGCTGGGTAAATTCTGTGTTGTTCTGTTTTATTCTGTTATTTATATTCTGCGATATCTGTGCTGCTATTCTGTGATCTGAATTGAAATAAATTTATAAGCTTCCGCAATTAATTTTTATAATTTACACTATCACCCTATTCACCCCCCCTCTAGGGTGAAATCGATTACTTTATCTCTATTTTTCTCTATTTCTATTATTCTTTTGCTGATAACAAAAGGGGGAGAGAAAAGTTAAGATTTTGTAAAAAGGGAGAGAAAAGGTCAAAGAAGTTTTCATGCGACTCTTGGAATGAGATGTGATCGCTTAGAGTTTGAATTGTTAGGTCATATATTTGCTTGTAGTTTGCATATATTTGATTTCATGGGGTTTGGAATTATTTTGGGTATGGATTAGTTAAGTAAATACGATGCTAGGATATTTTTCCATGGTAGAAAATTATCATTTAGACACCCTAGTTGTAGTGATCGTGTTATATGCTCCGTAGAAAACCTTAGAAGGTAAATTCTTTGTTGGGTGTTATGGAAGAAGAAGACGAGTTGAATCGAGTTTCCATTGTTAGATAATTCACAAACGTCTGTGAGTCCGTAGTTGGACTACCGCCGAAATGAGCCATTGAGTTTTGGATATATTTAGTACCCGAAGCACAACCGGTGAGTGGACCGCCAAGTAGCATGACACCTACCAAGATGAAGGAGCTAAAGGTGTAGTTGGTGGATTCAAAAAGTACGAATTTTATCAGACCAAGTAGTTCGCCTTGGGGAGCAGCCGTAGTGATTGCAAAGAAACCAAATGGATCGTTAAGACCATGTATCAATTATGATAAGCTAAATGAGAAGAGGATAGAGAATCGATATCCGTTACGTAGAATTGACGATTTGTTCGACCAGTTGAGTGGATCCAAAGTATTTTCCTGGTTGGATTTGGCAACAAGATTCCATCAACTTAGAGTAGTAGAGGATAGTATTCCTTTAGTGAGGTTTAGAATAAGATATAGATCATATGAATGGTTAGTAATGTCGTTCGAACTAAGTAATGCGCCAGCATTTTTCATAGAATTGATGAATAGAATCTTTCGGAAGCATCTAGATAAATTCATGTTAGTGTTCATAGACGATATTTTGATTTACTCTAAAGATGAAAGAGAGCATGAAGTTCATCTTAAAGTGGTGCTTGAGATGTTGAGGTAGCATCAAATGAAAGTGAAATTTTCGAAGTGCCATTTCTAGAAGAAGGTACTAAAATATCTTGGTCATGTAGTCTCAGAGAGAGGGTTGTCCATAGATCGACCTAGGATCGAGACGGTGAATAATTGGAAGAGACTCGAGACAGTCACTGAGATAAAGAATTTTCTTGGATTAGCTGGTTATTATCCAAGATTCATTGAGGATTTTTCGTAGATAGCGGCACCGATGACCAAGCTAACTTTGAAAGATGTGAAGTCTTTCTAGATTGATAAGTGTGAGAAGGCATGTTGGAAATTGAAACACTTATTGACTAATGCACCTGTGTTAGTTGTTCCAGAGGGGAATCAGGACATAACGGTGTACATGGATGCAGGTGGAACATGATTAGGAGCTGTGTTAATGCAAAATTTTAAAGTAATTGCCTTTGCTTCTTGACAGCTCAGACCGCATGAAGCTAGATATCCAAGTCATGATTTGGAATTGGTTGTAGTACTTTCACATTGAAGGTATGGAGATATTATCGTTTGGGAGAAAGATTCGAGCTGTATATGTATCATAAGTCACTGAGGTATTTATTCCCTCAGAAGGAGTTGATTATGAGACAGCAGAGATGGTTCGAGTTTTTAGCTGCTTATGACTTGAGAATTGAGTACACATCGAGGAAAGGCAATAAGGTTGCAGATGTACTTAGCAGAAAACATCAAATGCAGTATTAGCAATGATAAATGAGTGGAAATATTTAGAAGCATTGACTACATGTAGAATATAGTGGAGATCTGAAGCTAGTTCTAGTAAGGAAACTGCTACGTTGTCATGTTTAGAAGTTCAACCGGTGATGATCGAAAAGATTGCTTCCAAATAAGGGGAGGATCCATTATTAGATGAGCGGATCAGAAAACTAAGGAATGGAATGAAGAGTGATGACTTGAAAGATTTCATTCTTGACCAGAATGGGTGGTTGAGGAAGAAAGGAAGACTGTGTGTTCCAAATGTGGGAAACATAAGGAAAGAAGTTCTTGGAGAATGACATCGTTCAAAGTTCATTATTCATCCTAGAGAAACTAAGATGTATAAGATATGAAAAGGATTTTCTTCTGGGAGGGTATGAAGAGAGATGCAGGCTTATGAGTGAAGCAATGTTTGAACCGTCAATAGGCAAAAGATGAACATCAAAAACCAAGCGGGTTACTTCGGCTCTTGGATGTTTCAGTTTGGAAATAGTATTCTATCTCAATAGATTTTATAGACGGGTTGCCAAAGTCGAATCAAGGAAATGAAAGTATATGGTCATAGTGGACAAGTTAACCAAGAGTGCTCATTTCATTCCAGTTAAGTCAACCAGGACGACACCTGTTTTGGCTAAATTATCCTTGAAGAATATAGCTAGACTGCATGGAATTCCTAGTGTATAGTAAGTGACAAAGATTCCTTATTTACTAGCAAGTTTCGGAAGAGTCTACAGGAGACTTTAGGTACTAAGCTCAAGATAAGTACTGCTTACCATCCACAAATAGATGGGCAAACAAAAAGAGTTAAAAAATTCTTGGAGGATTTGTTAAGAGCTTGTGCGCTAGACTTTGGAGGATCATCGGAAGACCACCTACACTTAGTCGAGTTTTCACATAACAACAATTATCAGACTTGTATAGGGATGACACCATTTGAAGCTTTGTATGGAAGCCATGCAAATATCATGTTTGTTGGTTAAAGACCGGGGATAGGATAATTCTTGGTTCGGATTTGGTTAGAGAAGCTACAGAAACGATTGAGCTAATTCGAGCTAGAATGAAGGAAGCTCAATCTACGTAGAAGAGTTACGCTGATAGGACATAGAAAGACTTAGAGTTCTCAGTCGAAGATCATGTTTTCGTCAAGATATCACCAATAAAAGTTGTAATCCGATTTGAAAAATCAGGAAAACTGGCATCAAGATTCGTTGGGCCATTTTCTATATAGAAAGGACCGGTAAACTCTCATATAGAGTAGAGTTACCAACTAATTTGGTAGAAGTCCACAACGTTTTTCATATTTCTCATCTAAGAAAGTGTATTCGAGATCCAGAAACTACTGTCGCACCGATTGTGTTAGATAATTTAGTAGTCGAACCAGATATGACTATAGTTAGAAAACCAACTCGTATAGTTGCGAGGGATGAGAAGAAACTAAGGAACAAGATAGTCAAATTAGTCAAAGTCCAATGGAGTAACGATGAAAGAGAATGTACTAGGAAAACTGAGAGCAAGATCAGAGATACTTATCCTAACTTGTTTCATGGTATGATTTACCTTTGTGTTTGATTGTTATGAGTACCTAATCGTAATATAGAGGACGAAATTCTTTAAGGAGGGGAGTCTGTAATGGCCCTAATTTTGATTAACGTTATTTAGGTCATTTAATTAGATAAATTAAATGTAATAATGTAGACAGTTAATGGATTAGGATTTGTTAATCAATATGGAGGGCCTAGCCTTAATTAATGTATAAAACAAGAGAATTAAAAAAGAAGAAAGAAAGAGGAATATGATAAGGGCAAAATATGAATAGTTTTCATTCTTGTATCATAAACCCTTCTTACCTTCACTTCCGACTCATTTCAACATTTACAAACCAATCCAAAACACTTACAAGCTTTGCCAACCACCACTAAAACAAATCAAAAGGAAGATAAGCTAGGGAACAAGTAAAAAGCTTGAACGGATTAATCAAAGGACAAATCTCAACATTCTTAACATCAAGCTAAGGTGAATAATTTGATTTACGTCTTAGTTTTGTTGATAATTTTGGTTTCAGGGTTTAACCCGAATTAATTTTGCAAATAATATGCCATGTTACGTTGTTTGAATGGATACATATGTTTGTTGGTGATTTATAGTGTTTCATATAGATTTTATTATAAGTTTTAGATTAGAAAACCTATTAAACGACATCCAAACGATTTGCGTTTTTGATATATGGTCGAAAATTTTATTTTGGAAGTTGGTTTCAAGTTTTATAATATTCTAAGAAATTGTGGGTTTATTATGAATTTTATATGAAAGGAAATAGCTAATATTGGGTTTAAATTAATTACGAAAATTATATATGGATTTTGGGTCTAACATTTAAATATGTTAGAAAACATATTAGAAGTGAACTACTGTTATTTTAGGGAATCCTCCTAAGTATTTTACTATGGTAATAAAATTATTTAAACCAAGGGATTTAAATGTTTTATATAATTTTCCAAGGTGAAGGGCTTATTTGTTAAATGTTCTTAATTGATATTTTTTGAATTCGGCGGCACTTTTAGAAAAAGATTTTTACAAAAAGAATTGGCAACCAATTACATGTTGACAAATAAGGCAAGTAGGTGAAATGAATTTCCTTTAAAGGCTAAAAATCAATTTTTCTTAGATTTACTACCTTGCCACTTCCATCTGGTGCTTTTGACACCATATCTCTGCTAGAGAACATATTCGAGACCAATGCAAATGGTATGAAACAACCGATACCTAGTGAATTGGAGAAAGGCGGAAGGTATAGTGTCGAAACCTTGCTTTTGAAGGGGTAGAAGCTGCTCTTATTAACTTTAAGTCACTTCTATTGTAATGAACTAGATTTTTGACCCTCGAAAATCAACACTAATACATCCACTGTATCATACCGAACATTTTAGTGCTGAAAATACCAATTTTTTAGGGTGAAAGAAGAAGGTAGAAGATAAAAGAAAAATAAACAACACATAATATGACAATGCAGTGAATAATATATAATACAACAATGATCTTTACAAAAAGAAAACATCTTTATTCATATATATAACTTCAAAGTGCACTAAACTTATCCTTAATTTAGACAGTTATAGAAACCTATCCTTACATTGACAAACATATAGACTCAATAATATAGGGGGAGAAAAATATACATGAATATATCCTGACCATCCAGGTCCTCTCCAGCTCCAAAGTGTCTAGCTAAACCTATGAAAACATGCTCGGTCTGACCCGAGCGTTACATAGAATAACGCCCGGGTCAGTATGGTAAACCAACGTGAGTAAAACTCGATAACATATAAAAATTAATCTGATTCTACATTTGGAAACCTTTCAAACAAAGGGTATCTCTTAAGACCACGTCGTAAATAAAAATGATAGGTTTTTACCTTACAATAACCAAAACATTTTATATCAAAATCCAGTGATATTATCATAGTGTCTAGGTTTAAAGTAAATAGAAAAAATAACTGAAATGCTTGCATCTCACTTTCCAACATACTAGGCTCTACAATCAAAAATGTAAGGCATGTATTGAAGATTGGATTACAACTAATGACTGGGCTACTCGGGTATCGCCGACATTGTATACCTCTAGAAAAATGTACCAAAGTCGTACCTAATGACCCGTTCCAACACATGATAGTACTAAATAAATCATCATTCCTGTAACGACCCAGGATTTTGAATAATTTAAATTGAGAATATTTAATTAAATTTAAATATTTGAATGATGGTTTGAATTGAATTTTCAATATAACTTTGAATTTGACGATTAAATTTTAGAATTTAATCTATAGAGAGTTGAATAAAAATTTGAATCTTCAATTTTAAGCCGATTAAAAATATTTCAAAGGCTTGTAAAATTCATATTGATAATACTGAAGATAATAGAAGCTTCAGAATTGAAATTGAAAGTGAATTGTTCATTTTTGAAATTTAATCGTTTGAATCGATATTTAAAATAGCCGTCCGAGGCACAGTCTCGGAATTCGACGAAACAAGTTCCATTGGGTCCGTAATATTGAATTATTCTAGGATTTCAAATTTCGTATTTTTCTGAGTTGATATGTGAGCGCACGTTGAGAAAACGCATTGAAATTTGTATCGAAACAAATTTAATTTAAATTTAGATTTTTATTACAGACCGTATCCCTAGATCCTTGCCTAAAATCACGTAATCGTGTCTTCTCCTTTATCTCAGACGAGTATCACGCCATTGAAATCACGAACGAGATCGTGATAACCATGCCTCCATTCTTTTTATATATGCCGAACCATCACTCTCTTTTCCTCTCCAGATTCAATTCGAAAAAAAAAAATGGCCATAGCCGTAGAATCGAAATCGCGACGCGCGCGATAGGGGGAAGGCGTGGTCGCGCGTGGAGTAGGCGGCGGCGCGAGCGACAGTGATGAAGGCGTGTGGCTGTCGCGATTCAAGAAGGCGTGCGCGCGACGGCGCGGCGGCGCGAGATGGAGCTAGGGCTTCGCGACTTGAAGCATGGGGTCGCGCGTGGGATGTGAAGGCAAGCGACGATGTCGCGGTGGCAGTGGAGCGCGGCCGCATGCGCGCGACACGAGGAAAGGCGGCGTTGAATGCAGGCGCGACTCGAGGAGGAGAGGCGATGGTGGATGCGGCGATTCTGGTGGCGCGTGCTTGCGCGTGGTGAAGTTCGGCAGTAAGGTAATTCTTCTTTTCGTTTTATTAAAGAAGAAGAAAAAAAATGAAGTTGGATACTTGTATATGGACAGTAAAGGAAAAAGGAAATTTAATTATTTAATATAAATTTTAGTTAGATGAATTTATTAAACAGAATTGGATAATTTAAATTTTGTAAAGAAATTCTAGTTTAAAATTTAAATTTTTCGATTAGATAATTTTATTGAAAGAAATTGATTTAAAGATATTGATTTAAAGTAAAAGAATTAGTTAATCAAATTTATTAAAAGAAGATATGTTTAAAATTAAATTTATTTGTTAAAACAAAATTATCAGTTAAATATAAATTTAGTTTCAAATGAAAAATATTTTTTGTAAAGGAAAATTTGTTAAGAATTCAAATCATTTGATAAAATAATTTATTAAAGGAAATTTAGTTTTTAAATTTAATTTTTTGTTAAGTAAATGTTATAAAAGGGAATTTAATCATTAGTCCAAATAAAATTTATAAACAGAAAATAATTAGTTAATAGAAATTTGGTTGAAAGGAAAATAATTTTATTAAAGAAAAAAAAATTAGTTGATTTGAATTTATAAAAAAAGAAATTTAGTTCAATCTAAAATTTCTAATTAGAATTATTTTAAAAAGATAAATTAGTTAAGTAAATTTAGTTCTATTGGAAATCTCTAGTTAAAATTATTTTAAAAGGACAAAATTAGTTTAAATAAATTTATTAAAGGAAAAATTGTTAAAGATAAAATTTAGATTAATTTATTAAAAAGAAAGAATGCTTCGAATTAAATGGTTAGTTAATAAAGTTTATTAAAAGAAATTTAAATTTTAGTTAAATAAAATTTTAAAGAAGAAATTGGTTTAAATAAAACTATCAGTTAATTTAACTATAAAAATGAAATCGCCGGTGAATAGAAATTATCTAATGAAAATTTATTATTCGATTATTTCGAATATTAATAAATTGTGTAAATATTTATACAAGGTATAAATGAAGAAAACAAGTTCAATTAGAAGTGGATGGCAAACGGGAATAAAGGTGAGAACTTCTCACTCAAAAGGAATTTTATTGTTTATTTAAATTTTAAATAGTTAGATTTAAAATTTGCTTGACTGTGTTGATTGAATAATTGAATGATGATTGATATATATATTGGATGTGAATAGACCCTATACGCCGTTAGTAAGCGGAGGTTATTTATTACACACATATACCGCGATATTTCACCTCGAAGTGGAATTGGTATTATATTATATATAGCAATATATATATATTGGCATATGTATATATTGCAGTTGATTGATTTCCCGCATTTTCTTTTAGCGGATGAGACTCTATTGCGCCGTTAGTAAGCGGATATATATTTATAAAATCCCATGTACCGCGATATTCCGTCTTGAAACGGAATGGTATTGTGCTAATGTCTGTGGATGCAGGGAAACAAGTTGGAGGGATCCAACTGGATTCCTCACAAATATTTATTTGATTTCATATATTGTGATATTTGATTGTTATCATGGATGATATATGATGTTTGAAAGTTGTGATTGAATATTGATGTGTTGCATCATCGGATCCAAATTTGAAGTTTAAAAATAACGATTTTTGATTTCTAAAGTGATTCTTGGAAATATACGTTTATAAAAATGTTTCTGGAATTGATTCATCTTAAACAAATAAACATTATAATTTTAATATTATGAAAATTATGATTTTTTAAAAATACAGTTAAAAGTTGATTTTTGAAAATATGGGATTAGTGATTTTATAAAATAGTTTGAACTGGGAATTCTGAATTTATTATAAGAAGTTTAAAATAGGATTTATAAAATTTTTTATTTTATAAATCAAAATGATGAAATTATAAAAGAATTTAAAGATGTTTAAAGTAATAATATAAATTGATTTATATTAAAAGATTTATAAATTGATATTTATGGATTTAGAATATCTTGAATTATAAAACGAGCTTTTATAGGTGATAGAATGATTTGTAAATGAATTTCATGAAGAAATGAAATCTATAGAATTTATCAAATTTGATTGTTTTATAAATCAAAATGATAAATTATAAAGGAGTTGAAAGACGTTTTAAAATAGTAATATAAATTGTTTTATATTAAAAGATTTATAAATTGATATTTATAAATTAAAAATATTGGAATTATAAAACGAGCTTTTATAAGTATTAGAAAGAATTGTGAATGAATTTCACTAATGAATGAAACTTATAGAATTATAACGGTGAAATTCTAAATAGAATTTTATAAATAAAATTTATAAAGTTATTTAGGAAATAGATGTGGATAAATAAATGAATCTTAGAAGTTATAAGATTTATAGATTTGGGAAGTTTGAAGGAATGATTTTGTAAATAAATAAATTATAAGTATTTGACTTATAATATGATATTTTAGTATATTATTGAGATATGAAATTGAATAGATTTATAAAGGAAATTTATAAAAGGAAGTTGTTATAAAAATAAATAGAAATAGAATTTATAAACGTTGTTTTATAAATCCGCAACGACTTATTTTGATAAGGAATTGTTGTAATTTATTTATGGAATTATATTCATGTTTTAGACAGTGAATAATTCTTTAAAATAAAATGAATAGAAGTGATGAAATTTATTAACAAGTGTATTCACGTTTTTGAATAGTGAATATTATGTTAAAGAAATTATTTTAGATGTGATGTTTTAAATAGAATTAAAACGATCTAAAGATGTTTTAAACTGTATTGAGATTCGAAACCATAGATTTCAACATTTATTGTTGAAATAGATGCTTTCGAGAAATAAAAGGAAATGGTGGACTATAACACTGTTGTTATATTAAATGATTTCCGAAAGGAAATGTTTTTGTATAGTATTGGGATTTATATATCTATTTTAATTTCGAATCCCTATACTAGTGATTTTGGGTTGTCGTAACGATGTTTTACGCAACATTCGTTTTGGCCCAAATAAATATGGTTAAGTGAATGATTTCCTTAAAAGAATGAAATATATACTTAATTTCGATTAGAGTATATTAAATATGTTCTAAGCGTAGAAAATAAAAAGGGCTTGTGAATTACTTATAGATAAATAAGTATGGAAATGTTTTTCCAATATTAAGTGAATATTTTGAATTTATCTTTTTGAGGATAAATTGAAAATGAATATTTGAAAACGAATGGAAATCGTATATTCATAAATATTTTGGAATGTAAATTCAATATAGAATTTATAAATGAAATTGGGAAATTAGATTTAAAAATAAATATTGATTTATTTTTAAAGTATGGAAATTATGTTTATATCTTGTAAAGATATTTTTGTGAAATAAATAATTTGGAAAATTATTTGGAATCTGGTGATGTTGGCATATCTATTGATAGTTCAATGACCGACTATCAATATTTACCTTTAAATAGGTATTTGTTGTGAATTGTTTGAAATTGAATGCCACGCTTGTTTTTTTTAAAATAAGCGCTCACTATTCGGGTTAACCGGGAAAGGACCTTGGGGTCGTATAACCCATTCCGAATATGTGATACGTCGTTATAAATTGCATTCGAAGATCGGCGTTGAAGACCGGATATTTTCGAAAGCGAAAGGGTTTCTTGTTGATTGTCTCTGCACTGGCTGATCCCTGGTATTGAGATCTCCATATGTGATGGGAAATCCGAACGTGATTAGAGATTATTCGGATTGCAAGGACTTCTTTGTAAGTGCCTTCGGTTCTGTTCGAGTCCGGAACAGACTTGTATGGATTGTGTGTCTGACATTACAAGTTGAGATGTAAAGCCGATTTCTTTCAAATATATTTCTGTGGTGGCGGAGAATTTATTCTCTTAGCTTAACACCCTTCTCTGAGACGTACGAGCTCAGAGGTTATATAGTTGAAGTTATCAGCGATATATTCCCAATTTGGTAATGTGACATGCTGAGTGTTGCTGTAAATGATCATTGTGTTGATTATTGTGATAGGATCGTTTATTTGATCGTCTATCTTGGTGATCATTGTGTTGATCATTTGTTGACCCAAAGCATGGTTTTGTATAAAGTATGTTTTTGTGGACGTGACTTCGTCGAACCTCACACCCCGGAAATGGTCAAAACAGGAAAGATGCGGCAAGGTTATGAGGGGTAGCACCCTTTAGGGTATGTACATTTCCTTCTGGATAGAGGTGGTATCATGGTATGGAGCCCAGATATTTAACCTATGTGGTTACTACGAATTTATTACTTTGTGGTTGTTGGCTATCGGGATCCCGAGAAAGGTCGTTTACGATCGGGGAATGGCGTGCTCGTGTCAGTAGTTACCCAGTTAGGGGTAACCCGGCCTTGTGTTGGCAGAGTTCCGGTTTGGTTCTCGGGGATGTCTTTCCAGAGGCATTCTCATGTGGCAATGGGAAGTTCCTTGGCCTGACCATTTGTTGGAAATCCAATTCCCAATACGAAACTTGTACGGTATTAGTTGTAGAACCTGCCATTCACTTATGGTGGTCACCACTGTTTGGATGGTAGCTATAGTAGGCATAGTTCGAAATGTCTATGTTGGCTAAGATTTATATTCTACTTTCGAAATAATTTTCTACACTATACACTAATAATAATATGAAATGTTCTTTTAATGCGTATCAAGCATCTTTGACTATCATAAGGAGAAATCTCCTCCGATTCTGCGTTTGCATGTGTGTGTGTGCGGGAGGCCTTATGGTAGTCTCATTTTTAAAAGCATTGCGAATTGAATTTAAAAATATTCCTCTATTTTGATTTTAAGATAAATAAACTGTTTTGAGTTCTCATACCAGTCACATGACTGACTTGGAGTTTATTGTTTTCCTTCCTAAACTCTGGGTGCCCACCAATTTCCACATGGGCAGTCAAGAGTTAAGGTTTATCAGGATATTCTGGATATTCTGGAGTTGCTGGAGGCAAGATGGATGGCATGGCGTATTACTAGTTTATATAGTATTTCTTTTTCCGCTGCATTGTTTGTTGTTGTACACTCTGATGATGATATGATGTAAAGTATAAAATGTAATAACTGATATAGTTCTTTGTTTAAAGATTATTCATTTATTTATTATATGTTGTTCCGCTGCGAATTGTGAGATTCTGATGTTGTAGTTCTGTTGTTTTCTTTCTGTTCCGTTCTATCTTTTCTATCTCTTCTCTATTCTCTTTTCCTTCTATTTTAAAATTTTCTATCTTCTTTTCCCTATCTAAATCTTCTACCTTCTTCTCTTCTTCTTCCTTTCTTCTTTCTTAAACCCATAACATTTCGGTTTTTCGGCAACGAAAATCGCGATCGTTACAACTCCGGTTACTTTGCAACCTTTAACCGAGCACTCCCACGTACACTGATTCATTGATGATTATGTATATATCTAGAAGGGTGACATTCTCTATTGGTAAGGCTTGAGGATACGTTTTTCCTTTTTGAATATCAATCCATCTTAAATTGCAAACACTGCCTTCCAGGCGTCAATGCAATGCCAACATTCATCCATACAAGTTCGTTTTGGGTCTGAACGAAGCCGAAGGCACTAACTCTGCTACATCCATTTTGGAATCACTCTCAAGATTAGTATAGTATCTCTTGCATTTCAAAGAGCACCAACTTCAATCATCATCAAAATGACTTCCACTCGAACGAACATATTGGTTTAGAGTGGTTTTCGGATATAGATCTGATCCCGGTCTCTCTGTATCAACAACCGATAATTTCCGATTGACTCATTCCTGGTTCTTTTGGAAGTAAGTTTTCAAGTCCGTATATGGGAACTTGAATTTACATTCATACTTCTTAAGTCAAATTAGGCCAAATTTGATAATCGGTTATTTAACTATCAAATAACAACGATAAAATTTAGAGATTTATTTACCCAAAGCAATCACTAAGCCTCAAAACCAGTTTATTTATAAATCTCCTTTCCTAAACATTTATCAACATTCATATATTTATCTCCTTTATATAAGTATATTCACAAAACATTTATAATATTTCCCATTCCCAAATCTCTTAAACGGATTTAACTACATTATTTAAATCGGAGAGGATGATAACTCTAAACATTACTCCTCCAGTGCTAAATGTGGAACTAATGTTTCATACCACCATTTTTTAAAAGGTCAACCTTAAGAAATCCTGAATCTCAACAGCGGAAAGAAAGGGATAGAAAAGAGAAAAGGTAGAGAAGAAAGAAAGAACAACATCAGAATCTCAACAGCGGAACGAATAAATAATATTAATCACATAGATATTACATAATATCGTATACATCAGAGTTATACAGCTTAAACAACACATACTAGACAGTTATAAACACCTGTCTAGTTATACAACTCAATATATAAAACAGACAAACGACTAAGAGAATCACATAGCGGAATACAATATATCTACACGCTGAAGCCTCCTGCTCCAATGCTCTTCCATAATTCGTCAAACCTAACCTGAATCCCTTGGCTACTCGTAAAAATTTGAGTACCCAAGAGTTTATGAAAAACAGAAATAAACTCCGGATCAGACATGGGTCTGGTGTGAGTAAACGGGTAAATTTGCTTAACTTTGAAAACCTTTGAAAGAAAAAGTATCACGTAAGTCTCCCCACACATAAACATGGGTAAGTTTTTACCTTACGCTAACCAAAACATTTGATAGGAAATCCGGTGATATTATAATAGGGTCTACGGTTTTCAAATAAATAGAAAATAGCTAAAATTGTGACATTCATTATATTCCAGCTACTAGCCACAAAAGTGGATAATACAATCAAATCTGAGGGCACTTATTGGAGTTTGGATTCCATACAATGGTAGGGCTACTGGTGTACCGCCCGTCACAGTACGGGGCCTAGATCACCGTATCGAGGATTGCTCCCAATCCCTGCAACATAAAGCCGGAACCATTCCTTACTGAACAGTTCCGAATAAGATAACCCCACAGTTGTAGCTAGCAACCGCCCACACAGCTGAATAAAAAGAGACTCTAGACAGGGGTTCAACTCATCCTACTTGGGCATGAACCACTTAGCCTTGCTGCACATCCCCTATTTTAGCCATTCCCGGTTGATGATGCTTTAGGCTACGATTACCTTTATAGAACACATCTATCTTAGAATGCACATCATCCACCTGACGATGTTTTGAAAGCATTCAATCCATACAATCGTTCCGGGTTCGAATGAAACCGAAGGCATTATCTCGTTATACTCATTTTGGAATCACCCTTAGAGTTAACGACGATAACCCTTGCACTCTGAATCTTCATCTTCACTTGAGATTCACGACCTATCGTAAATTTAGATCGATATGGTTTTCGGATATCCAAATCTGGAAACCCGATCCCGGTCTCATCGAAATCCAAAACGTATCTTTTAGGTCCAAGTTGTTTTAAAGTTAAAACAATTCAATTCAAATCATTATCTATATTCACACAGATAGATAATTCACAATATCACAATAAATAATCTACATTATCATCACAAATAGATAATTCATATTATCATCATACTTCAACCAAAGCATCTCATATCATATATCACACATATCTCATCAGAGATATCAAACAATCAAGCCATTCAATATCAATCAGCCATCCATAAGCAATGATCTATTAATCACACCATCTAAAATTAATTTAAAACGAATTAAATTAATTACTTCATCTCTAATTAATTTAAAATAAATTAAATTAATTACCTTCATCATAATAAATCTTGCTTACATAAACATTAATTAACCAATTAATTAATCATCCTCTAATTAATCATATTGATTAATTATTCTTAATTACATTAAGTAATTAACCCTTAGTTAATTATAAAAATTAATTAGTTACAAGACATTTAAGTAATTAACCTTAATTACTTCATTGACTATAATTAATTACATTAATTCTTCATTAATTACAATTAATTAATTACCTTATAATCACTTATTATTGATTAATTATTCTTAATTGATCAATTCTTAATTACTCTCATTAATTACATAAATTAATGACCCTAAATTAATTACTTTCATTAATCAACTTTAATAAATCATAAACAGTAATTATCAGCCTGTAATTACTTACCATAATTAATTACTCCTTAATTAATTACATTAATCCTTTGATTAATTACACTAAGTAATTAATCTTTAATTACTTCTTCCAAATAATTACCCTTTAATTACTTCCCATTAAGTAATTCCCTTTAATTAATTACATCCAGTAATTATATATTAATTACTTCACTAAGTAATTCCACTATTAAATCTTATTAAGTGATTATACTTAATTAACCATCAAATGATTATCTTTAATTAATTAACAAATTAATTAATTAGAATTAATCACATTCACTTCCTTAATTCAATTGGTAATTTATCCCTTAATTACCTGCAAAACAATTTAATTAATCTTTAATTGTAGATTAATTACCCTTTCATTATTAATTAATAAACCTCAATTATCAATTAATAAATATTAATAACAAATTTATTAATCCTTAATTAATCAGTTAATTAATCCTTAATAACAATTAATTAACCTTTAATAATAGTTAATTAATCCTTGATTAACTATAATTATAGATTAATAACTTCTTAATTATTAATTAATAAACCCTAATTATTAATTAATAAAACTTAATTACAAATTAAGTAATTTTTTAATTACTAATTAATTAACCTTAATTACTTAATTAATTAATATTTAATCATTAATTAATAATATCTAATTACAAATTAATCAACCTTAATTACTTAATTAATTAATCTCAAATTAATTAACTTTTACTCCTTAATTTTTTTTAAATAAATAATTACTCTAAATTGATTTCTTAATTAATCTTTAATCATTATTTATTAATTTTAATTAATTTAACTTAATTTTCCTTATTAACTTAATTAATTTTAAGAAAAAAATACTTTAATTATCTTAAGATAAAACATTATCTTATTATATCTTAATCAACATTGAAACATTATAAAACCATTTTATCTATATACATAACTTATTTAATTAAATCATTTATTAAGATTTAAAACAAAATATCATTTTAACTTGATAAATTAAAGTTATCAAAACAAAATTTTAAAAATAACTTAAACATTTATCATTTAGTAGTTTTTAAAAAAAACTAGATTCACAATTGAATGTAAAACTTACTTTTATATAAATCTTTCAAAAATTCCATTTCTAACTTAAATTTAAACCACTTTAAATTTACTTACCAAGATTTAAATTTAACAAACTTCAACTTCTTAATCAAGATGTTTAAGAAAACATTTACTTGTATAAAGGATAGTACTTAACAACAAGATTCATTTCAAAAGTTTAAATCAATCTTTATTAAATTTAAAACTTGTTTTATAAAACTTTTTAAAACTTATAAAAATCTCTTTTAAATCAGTTTGCTTAAATTTGACCTGAGTATAACTCGAGCCACTCAAGTTCCATTACATTTCCTTAAATTTTCAAAATCTTAGTTTAAATTCAATTTTTTTTAAACCTGTGATAATTTAAATCTGTTAACATGCTAACAGACCCATCACTTCGAGTTCCCACTCGAGAAACAAAACAGAAAACTAGATGCCTCCTTCGAGTTCAACCATCAACCCAAAACACGGCAGCCACTGTCACAAATCCCTCCAATGTGCACATGCACATCGCCGGAATCACTTACCACCTCTGACGAACCCTCCATCACATCAAACATCATCCCGGCAACCATCTCTGATCACCAAAACACCCTCACTTGCCTCGAATCAAAATCGAGCTTCCCAGTTAAAACTGGAACTAACTGCCATGTCCAAATCTACCTCGAAGTCACATCTCCAACCATCTGACGACTTGCAACTCTGGCCACTCCATCTCCAAACATCCACGAACCCATCCCCAAAGTTTGATGCAACTCGATGCATCAGAGAAGAAGCACTAATCTCATTTTCACAGTTCGACCCAACTAGGTTTACAACTCAGATTACATCATTGCCGACACCACGACCATCAGAATCTTTACCTTCCATTTTCGCCTGACAACCTGATCACTTAACAAGCTCCAACAGGAACCCCGACCTCTCCAGTCACCAAGATCATCAGAATTCGTCTAGAAATCAAATTCCATACAACCACAAAATTCACATTCAATACTTTACTTAAAATTGTGATTTTGATTTTCAAAATCATAACTTCCCAGGCTAATTCAAGTTATGTATTCGAATCAGAGAATTGTATCAATTGATTTTAAGATATTTATAAAATTTTACTGTAAATCTTGCTTTCCAGTTACTATATATATAAACATGTTTAAACTATTTTTAGATCCAAGTTCATACTTAAACAAACTAAATTTGTTTGAAAACTAAGGCCTATCAGAGATCAGAGGTGAAGAAAGTAGTATTTGAACAAAATTTAACTCTGTAATATGAAACAGAGGGGAAACATGGATATAACAGACCTGCACACTTAAATAAAATCAAATACACAAAATTATACACTTAATTATACACATGAAGGCATCATCATCACAGAGATTTTATAAGCAACAACCATAAATCTACTTAAGTTTTAAAATTAAATGTTTACTCACTTTTTAATGAAATGTAGAGAGCTTGTATTTTCTGGAAACTGATATACAGGTTGCTTGACTTCCTTAAAACTGAAAAAACCTTTGATCTTGATGATAAAACTGGAAAGCTTGCTTTGTTTTTTATTCCAGAAAACTCTAATTCACTTCAGATTTTCTTGCTTGAACATAGATTTGCTACAGGTTTCATGCTTGTTGATTTGAAATTGTTACAGGCTTCAGATTTGAAAAAGAATTACAGGGTTGAGTTTGATTTGTATTAGAGGAGATGGTTACAGACTCTTAGTTTGGTTTGTGGAATATTCTATAGGGTTTTGGAAAGATGCTTATAGTGCATTTGAACCTGAGTTTGAGTTTTGAAAATAATTACAGGCTTTGATAATCTTTGGTTTCAGGCTTAAATGATAGAGTTTTTGCATTTGAAACGAAGAGTATTTCAGGTTTTGATGAAAGTCTGACCATTGTTTTCTTGTTTGAGAAAGTTCAGATTTTTGAAATGAGATTAGAAAAGAAATAGGAAAGGAGTTAAATTATTATATAAGCTTAACTTATGGTTTATTTAAAATTGAAGAAAATATAAATAAAATGTGTGACACTTGTCTCTTACTTTGATTAATATGTTAGCACATGTATTTAAGAGGTTTGTAACTTTAACACTTGTAATAATTTATTCTTATATTATTTTTAAATGACTTTAAAAGTTTTTAAAATTAATTTTCCTAATAAATAAATACATTTATAAATTAAGAAATGCTTTTCTAATTTTAAATAAATAAAACTTATGAAAGAAAATGAAATAAAAACCAGTTATCTTTTAAATCAAATCATATATAATATTGTAAACTCATTTTTATATGCTAATTCAAAAAGCCTTTGTATTTATTCCTATTAAATAAATACTTTTCCAAATTTCTATAAATAAATTTCTTTAAAGAGAATAATATAAAACAATCTTACTTTTACATAAAAACTTTATCCATATAATTTAAATCCAAACTATATTTTTATTTTTATTTATATATATTCCTTTAAATTCAAAATTAAAAATCAAATTCATATTCAATTTAAAATCCAATTTAAAATCAATTTAAATAAATAAAATATCAATTTTAAACAACACATTATTAATTGTAAATAATTATCCTATTTAAAATCAATTTAAATACATACATACATACATACATATATATATATATATATATAAACATACTTATTAAATTTTAAAATAATAAGTCTATTTATAAAATAACACAAATTAAATAATTATTCTTATTTAAAATCAATCTATAGCCATAATTAAAACATCACATTATTAATTAATTGGTTATTTATATTTGAAAATAACTATTTTATCAATTTAAAACAATTTAATTAAGAGATTATCACATTTTAAATTCCTTGAAATTCCGGGTTATCACATTCCTCCCCCCTTAAAAGAATTTTATCCTCGAAATTTAAAACAATAGATAATCCAAAGTTTTATTTTATTTCAACCAATTCACGCATACATATTAGCCATGTACAACCAAACAAACAATTTCATCCAATCAACCAATTCAATCAAACAAACAACACTAGCTATCCGAACACAGATCCGGATAAGCTTCCTAAAATTTCTCCCGAGTTTCCCAAGTACAGACACTGGGATACTCACTCTACTAAACCCAAACTAGCCACACTACTAAGCTACCAAGCTCCTACTCATCTAGATCTACAATCTGCACAAGATATCAAACCACAGACAAGACTGATCAACAACCAAATTCTTCCAAACAACTGGCTCTAAGACCAGTGATGGACCAAACACGCATTCCCTCAGAGATATGTGAAATACCTTGAATCCCAGTCTTCCAAACTGGCAATTCAACTCTTATAAGCCAAACACTTATTTCTTACAAAAACTTCGGAGCCAACTTCCCAGTCTTACCCAATCTTTTTGCTCCCTTTACCAGAGAAAACCTCAACAACAACGAAGTCTCCAACTTTGAATTCCAAATTCCTCCGTCTCTTAACCTCAAAACTTTACTTACGATCCTGGGCTATTTACAGATCCTTTCCGATCAGCTCAGCCTTCGCTGATGCTTCTTGAAACAAACTGGATCAAAAACAATCCAACACAAAGATTCCTACCCAAAATCAAAATCATAAACTCTACTCCATAAACATCCGTAGACTTCACACTTACTTCTCTTATCCGAAAAAGACAGAACAGGATCACTCGCCAACTTGCCTCAGATCCTGAAAAAATCCAATAGAAACCCTCTAATCCAAAACACTGCAACTTCCAGTTGCTTCTACTCTAGAACAGCTGCCACCTTGCTTTCGCTGCACAACTATGATCTGGAGCAGATGAGAATGTCATCGATGAATACGAGCACAAACAAAACAGCACATCCAAAAATAAGGTTCAACAGAAGTTCCAAGAAATACTGAGCTGACTCACCAAATCTTCTTTCCAAAAGACATCCGGAAAATCTCTGGCAACTCTATAACTCCTACATCCTCTAGAGATGTCTCAATTCCGAGCAAAAGATTATCTAAGAGAATCAGCCAAACTATCGCAAGTCACTTTTGCGATACTGTCCAGTCCCATATCCAAAAATATTATTCTCTCTTCACCAATCAGAACAGCTTATCCTCGACCAACTAATCCATCGAAGAAACGGGTCTTCTCTGCTGCTTCTGACTTCCACCTCTAGGAAACTGCTCAGCCAAAGATCTTCCTGCTGGAACACAGAACACTCCCGAGCTGCACCGCTGACACAGATGCCAAAGACCCCTAAATCCGAAGCTCCTTGAGAAACTCGGACCTCTAACCAAACACATACATCCTGCTGAACTCAGCCTCAACACCAAAGCAGACACACTTCCTTAAACTTGCTCCAAAAGAAAACATCTTCGGAGACATCCATGGTCACTGCGTCTCATCACGCAGCTACTACTTCCTGGGGTTGCCAAGATACCATCACTTGCTCCTGCCTAACCGACAGATCCAAACTCTCAAAAATCCGCTCATACGAGCGTGAACAAACTTACACTTCAATGATAGACTCCAAACCTTAACAGGTTTTCTTCAGAGATCAATGAAATCCTTACACCAAGCTGCAAAGTTACTCGAGACGGTATTAGGTCTACAATCTCGATAGATACACTTCCAACCTCAACATTCAGACTCCAACCATTGGTAATCGTGCTACACACCACTACCATATCTACCTTTACAACTTATGTTGAAAAACCCGAACAGGTAACCCAACAGATAGGTAGAAATATATATATAGTTATATATTAAAATTACAAGTACGCTCTCTCAAGGAAGACACCACTCCAAAGCCTAGGTATTCACTCAATCTATGCTCTGATACCAAGTGAGACGACCCGCCTTATTCTCCATAATAATACGCATCATTATTAAGAAAGAAAGGGATAGAAAAGAGAAAAGATAAAGAAGAAAGAAAGAACAACATCATAATCTCAACAGCGGAACGAATAAATAATATTAATCACATAGATATTACATAATATTGTATACATCAGAGTTATACAGCTTAAACAACACATACTAGACAGTTATAAACACCTGTCTAGTTATACAACTCAATATATAAAACAGACAAACGACTCAGAGAATCACACAGCGGAATACAATATATCTACACGCTGAAGCCTCCTTCTCCAATGCTCTTCTAGTTCGTCACACCTAACCTGAATCCCTTGGCTACTCGTAAAAATTTGAGTACCCAAGAGTTTATGAAAAACAGAAATAAACTCTGGGTCAGGCATGGGTCTGGTGTGAGTAAACGGGTAAATTTGTTTAACTATGAAAACCTTTGAAAGAAAAGGTATCACGTAAGACTCCCCACACATAAACATGGGTAAGTTTTTACCTTACGTTAACCAAAACATTTGATAGGAAATCCAATGATATTATAATAGGGTCTAGGGTTTTCAAATAAATAGAAAATAGTCGAACTTGTTACATTCATTAAATTCCAGCCACTAGCCACAAAAGTGGGTAATACAATCAAATCCGAGGGCGTTTATTGGAGTTTGGATTCCATACAATGGCAGGGCTACTAGGGTACCGCCCGTTACAGTACGGGGACTAGATCACCATACCGAGGATTACTCCCAATCCCCTGCAACACAAAGCCGGAACCATTCCTTACTGAACAGTTCCGAATAAGATAACCCCGTTGTTGTAGCTAGCAACTGCCCACACAGCCGAATAAAAAGGGACTCTAGGCAGGGGTTTATCTCATCCTACTTGGGCATGACCCACTTAGCTTTGCTACACCTTCCCTATTTTAGCCATTCCCGGTTGATGAGACTTGAGGCTACGATTACCTTTATAGAACACATCTATCTTAGAATTCTCATCGTCCACCTGACGATGTTGTAACGACCCAGAATTTTTATAAATTAAAATTTGAATATTTAATTAATTTTAATTATTAATAAGTGAATTTATAAGTCAAATAAATTTTTATTTGAATTTTTGAATTTAATTGGATTATTAAATCGATAATTTAATACGTTAAATTATGGAAATAATTGAAAATAGAGTTAAATATGATTGAAAATGATTTGTAAAATTTTATTTTATCATATGGGAGTTAGAACGATATTTTAGAACTTTTAAAATCGAATTAAAAGTTAATTTGTGAAAATTGAATATTTTAATATTAAAATCGACTAGTAAAAATAGTCAATTTTTGAACAGCCTCAGAATTGAACGAAACCAGTTCCATTGGATCCGTAATAGTTAGTTATTATCGGATTTCAATTTTCGTATCAATCGGAGTTATCGTTTGATCGTGGCAGCTCGAAACGCATCGAATTATTTTTAATTTAAATTTGGCGAGTGAAAATAGCCATTTTTCAAAAAGTCTCGGATTTCGACGAAACCAGTTTCATCGGATCCGTAATGTGATATTATTGTAAGGTTTCAAATTTCAAGTCAATTGGATTTACCGTTTGTCCGGTACAAATTAAAACGCCTAGAAAATCGCTTAAATCGGTTTAATTCAAATCGAACGTTTATTGCCATAACTCGCACAGAATTCCGAATTAGCTTTCGAAACCTGTTCCATTGTGTCCGGAACGCGGGGTAAACCTTAGAAACGCTGGTTACGGCGCGTAAATCGGAGTTCGGAATTTCCGGATGAATAGTGTCGAACGAAATTCTATAAATAGAGACCCTTTGCCTTCATAAATAAAAAAAAATAAAACAAACAAAACCCTAAGTGTAAACTGCAGCCGCCACCCTAGGTATGCACGGCCAGAAATGCATGAAACTTTTCCCCTTTGATCTCTCAATCCATCAAGTTTTGGCTAAAACTTTCAACATGAAAGATGTAGAGCACATCGAGATCTTGAAATTCAACGGGTATGATCGCAAATAGCTTCACGAATCAACGGGAATTCATGTTCAAAGGTAGGCCGTTCGGCCTTGAAATGCGAGCCAAGATGAAGGCCGAGCTCTGCAAAATTATGGCCGAGTGTAGCTTGTGGTGAGGCGCTTCCATTGATGTATCCTGATCATGTTGTAATCGAGCGAAGGCGATGTAAATTTAAAACCTAATTTTTTGCTTTATGGGTTTTGATACGTGAATGATAGCCTGTAGCCGAACGAAGGAAGAAGGGGGGGGGGGGTTGCATCCTACGGTGATGATGCAAGGGAAGCTAATCTAACGGCCTTGATTAAGTTTAGTTATAAATTAGTTTATTTAAGTTAGTAAATTTGTTATAAAATTCGTGTAACTTCAAAAATTCATATCTTTTGCATACGAGGTCGAAAAAATGCAAACTCAGTTGCGTTGGAATCGTATGGACGAGCACTACGCGATGGAGTTAGTTTGGAGTCGTTTGGAGTTAGTGAGAATTTTGGGTAAAATTAAACGTCCGTTTAATTTTATTCGAAATAAATCGCTAAAACGGAAATTAAAATCAAGGTGAGAACTTCTCACTCAATCGAATCAGTTTCGATTTTATTTTAAATAGTTAGATTTAAAATATTTGAATGCATGTTTGAATGTTGATTGATATCTATTGATTGTTAAAATAGACATTATACGCCGTTAGTAAGCGGATGTTATTTATTAAAAACATATACCGCGAATATTTCATAAACAGTGAAATTGGTATGATATATAATAGCAATATATATATTGACATATGTATATATTGCAGTTGTTGATTCCCCGCATTTTTTAGCGGATGAGACCCTATTGCGCCGTTATTAAGCGGATAATATTTAATAAGAACATATACCGCGATAATTTCGTACTGGAGCGAAATTGGTATTGTGCTAATGTTTGTGGATGCAGGAAAACAGGTTGGAGGGATCCAACTGGATTCCTCAACAGTTTTTATTTGATTTCAGATATTTTGATATTTGATGGATTTTCATATTGATATATGATATCGTTGTTGTCGTGATTGACTATTTGGTGTGTAGCATCATTGGACCCAGATTTTGGGATTTTAAAATGATTTTAAAGTGATTTTAGAAAGTATACGTTTTATAAAATAATTTTGGAATTGATCCATTATAAGTAAATAAACGTTATAATTTTTAAAAGTTATAAAAATTATGATTTTTGAGAAATATAGTAAAAATTTGATTTTTGAGGATATGATGCTATTGAGTTTATAAAATAGTTAAATCGAGATATTTTAGAATTATTGTGAAAAGTTTAAATATAGGATTTATAAAATTTAATTATTTTATGAATCAAAATGGTGAAATAATAAAGGAGATTAAAGACGTTTCAAAGGATAATATAAATTGATTTATATTAAGAGATTTATAAATGGATATTTATAAATTGAAATATTGAGCTTATAAAACGAGTTTTTATAAGTGTTTGAATGAAGTGAAAATGAATTTCATAAATAAATGAAATTTATAGAATTATAAACTGTGAAGTTATAAATGAAATTTTATAAACAGTAGGTTTATAAAATTTGTGAAGTTATTTGAAGAATGGTTTTGGATAAATCGTTAAATCTTATAAGTTATAAGATTTATAATTTGGGAAGTTTAAAAGAACGTTTTTGTAAACAAATAATTTATAAGTATTTAACTTATAATATGAAACTTTGTTTTATAATTGAATTATAAATCGAATAGGTTAATAAAGGAATTTATAAAAGGAAGTTGTTATAAATAAATAGAAATGGAGTTTATAAACGTTGTTTTATAAATTCACAAACGACTTATTTTGATAAGTAAATTGTTATGATTGATTTATGGAGTTATATTCACGTTTTTGACTGTGAATAATACTTTAAAATAAAATGTATAAAAGGATGAAATTTGTTAACAAAATATATTCACGTTTTTGAATAGTGAATAATATGTTAAAGGAAATGTTTAGATTTGATGTTTTAAATAGAATTAAAACGATCTAACGATGTTTTAAATGTGTTGAGATTCGAAACCATAGATTTCAACATTTATTGTTGAAATAGACGTTTTCGAGAAATAGAAGGAGATGATGGACTATAACATTGTTGTTATAGTAAATGATTTCCGAAAGGAAATGTTTTGTATAGTATTGGGATTTATATATCTATTTAATTTCGAATCCCTATACTAGTGAATTTGGGTTGTCGTAACGATGTTTTACGTAACATTCGTTTTGGCCCAAATAAATATGTTTAAGAGAATGATTTCCTTAAAGAATGAAATATATACTTATTTTTGATTTAAGTATATTGAATATTTTCCAAGGGTGAAAATAAATAAAATTTGTGAATTACTTATTAAATAAGTATGGAATTGTTTTCCAATATGAAGTGATATTTAGAATTCATCTTTTTGAAGATAAATTGAAATGAATTATTGAAATCACATGCATGGATATTTTGAAATGTAAATTCACTAAGGAATTTATAAAAGAAAGTGGGATTGGTTTAGAAAAATAAATATTGATTTATTTTTGAAATATTGAAATTATATATCTTGTAAAGGTATTTTGGAAAATAAATAATTTGGAAAATTATTTGGAAACTGGTGATGTTGTGCATATCCATTGATAGTTCAATAACCGACTATCAATAATTCCCTTTGAATGGGTAGTTGATGTGATTTGTTTGAATGTGAATGCCACACTTATTTTTGAATAAGCGCTCACTATTCGGGTTAACCGGGAAAGGACCATGGGGTCGTATAACCCATTCCGAATATGTGATACGTCGTTATGATAGCATTGAAGATCGGTGTTGAAGACCCGGTATTTGCGAGAGCGATAGGATGACCTGTCGATTTACTCTGCACCGAGTAGCTACGGTATAGAGTTCTCCATATGTGATGGTGAATCCGATCAGGATTGTGAATATCCGGATTGCAAGGACTTCTTTGTAAGTGCCTTCGGTTTTGTTCGAGCCCGGAACAGACTTGTATGGATTGTATGTCTGACATTACAAGTTGAGATATAAAGCCGATTTCTTTCAAATATATTTCTGTGGTGGCGGAGAATTTATTCTTTTAGCTTAACACCCTTCTCTGAGACGTACGAGCTCAGAGGTTATATAGTTGAAGTTATCAGCGATATATTCCCAATTTGGTAATGTGACGTGCTGAGTGTTGCTGAAATGATCATTGTGTTGATTATTGTGATAGGATCGTTTATTTGATCGTCTATCTTGGTGATCATTGTGTTGATCATTTGTTGACCCAAAGCATGGCTTTTGTATAAAGTATGTTTTTGTGGACGTGACTTTGTCGAACCTCACACCCCGGAAATGGTCAAAACAGGAAAGATGCAGCAAGGTTATGAGGGGTAGCACCCTTTAGGGTATGTACATTTCCTTCTGGATAGAGGTGGTATCATGGTATGGAGCCCAGATATTTAACCTATGTGGTTACTACGAATTTATTACTTTGTGGTTGTTGGTTTTTCGGGATCCCGTGAGAAAGGTCGTTTACGATCGGTGAATGGCGTGCTCGTGTCAGTAGTTACCCAGTTAGGGGTAACCCGGCCTTGTGTTGGCAGAGTTCCGGTTTGGTTCTCGGGGATGTCTTTCCAGAGGCATTCTCATGTGACAATGGGAAGTTCCTTGGCCTGACCATTTGTTGGAAATCCAAAGAAACAATACGAAACTTGTACGGTTTTAGTTGTAGAACCTGCCATCTAATATGGTAGCTATTAGTAGGCATAATATAATGGTACCTATGCTGGCTAAGATTTATATTCTACTTTCGAAATGAATTTTCTACACTATGCACTAGTAATAATATCAAATGTTCTTTTTAAATGCGTATCAAGCATGTTTGACTATCATAAGGAGAAATCTTCTCCAAGTCTGCGTTTGCATTGTGTGTGTGGCAGGAGGTCTTATGGTAGTCTCATTTTTAAAAGCATTGCGAATTAAAATAAAAATATTCCTCTATTTTGATTTTTAAAGATAAATAAACTGTTTTGAGTTCTCACACCAGTCACATGACTGACTCGGAGTTTATTGTTTTCCTTCCTAAACTCTGGGTGCCCACCAGTTTCCACACGGGCAGCCAAGAGTTTAAGGTTTATCAGGATATTCTGGAGTTGCTGGAGGCAAGCTGGATGGCATGGCGTATTACTTATATAGTATTTCTTTTTCCGCTGCACTGTTTGTTGTTGTTGTTGTTGTACACTCTGATGATATGATGTAATGTAATGTGATAAAATGTAATAACTGATATAGTTCTTGGTTTAAAGATTATTCATTTATTATTATATGTTGTTCCGCTGCGAATTGTGAGATTCTGTTATTGTTCTGTTGTTTCCTGTTCTGTTCTATGTTCTTTTCTCTATTCTCTTTTCCTTCTATTTTAAAATTTTCTGTTCTCTTTTCTATTTTCTCTTCGTCCTATTTTTTTCTATTTTCTTTTCTCTCTCTCCATTTTCTACCTTCTTATTTCTTCTTCTCTCTTCTTCTGCCTTTTTCTTTTCCTAAATTCTTCTTAAACCCCTAAGGGTTCATATTTTCGTTCATCTTGAATTAATCAATGGAGATTAGTGTCTATTCAAGGAGTACGGATTTACGGGTCTTTACAGATGTTCTGAAAGCATTCAATCTATACAAGTTCGTTCCAGGTTCGAACGAAACCGAAGGCATTATCTCGTTACACTCATTTTGGAATCACCCTCAGAGTTAACGATGATAACCCTTGCACTCTGAATCTTCATCTTCACTTAAGATTCACGACCTATCGTAAATTTGGATCGATGTGGTTTTCGGATATCCAAATCTGGAAACCCGATCCCGGTCTCATCGAAATCCAAAACATATCTTTTAGGTCCAAGTTGTCTTAAAGTTAAAACTATTCAATTCAAATCATTATCTATATTCACATAGGTAGATAATTCACAATGTCACAATAGATAATCTACATTATCATCACAAATAGATAATTCATATTATCATCATACTTCAACCAGAGCATCTCATATCATATATCACACATATCTCATCAGAGATATCAAACAATCAAGCCAGTCAATATCAATCAGCCATCCATATATCAAACAATCAAGCCATTCAATATCAATCAGCCATCCATAAGCAATGATCTATTAATCACACCATCTAAAATTAATTTAAAATGAATTAAATTAATTACTTCATCTCTAATTAATTTAAAATAAATTAAATTAATTACCTTCATCATAATAAATCTTGCTTACATAAACATTAATTAACCAATTAATTAATCATCCTCTAATTAATCATCCTTGATTAATTATTCTTAATTACATTAAGTAATTAACCCTTAATTAATTGTAAAAATTAATTATCTACAAGACATTTAAGTAATTAACCTTAATTACTTCATTGACTATAATTATTTACATTAATCCTTAATTAATTACAATTAATTAATTACCTTATAATAACTTATTATTGATTAATTAATCTTAGTTAATCAATCCTTAATTACTCTCATTAATTACATAAATTAATGACCCTAAATTAATTACTTTCATTAATCAACTTTAATAAATCATAAACAGTAATTATCAGCCTGTAATTACTTACCATAATTAATTACTCCTTAATTAATTACATTAATCCTTTGATTAATTACACTAAGTAATTAATCTTTAATTACTTCTTCCAAGTAATTACCCTTTAATTACTTCCCATTAAGTAATTCCCTTTAATTAATTACATCCAGTAATTATACATTAATTACTTCACTAAGTAATTCCACTATTAAATCTTATTAAGTGATTATACTTAATTAACCATCAAATGATTATCTTTAATTAATTAACAAATTAATTAACTAGAATTAATCACATTCACTTCCTTAATTCAATTGGTATTTTATCCCTTAATTACCTGCAAAACAATTTAATTAATCTTTAATTGTAGATTAATTACCCTTTCATTATTAATTAATAAACCTCAATTATCAATTAATAAATCTTAATAACAAATTTATTAATCCTTAATTAATCAGTTAATCAATCCTTAATAACAATTAATTAACCTTTAATAATAGTTAATTAATCCTTGATTAACTATAATTATAGATTAATAACTTCTTAATTATTAATTAATAAACCCTAATTATTAATTAATAAAACTTAATTACAAATTAAGTAATTTTTAATTACTAATTAATTAACCTTAATTACTTAATTAATTAATATTTAATCATTAATTAATAATATATTATTACAAATTAATCAACCTTAATTACTTAATTAATTAATCTCAAATTAATTAACTTTTACTCCTTAATTATTTTAAATAAATTAATTAAATCAATTAATTACTCTTAATTAATTTCTTAATTAATCTTTAATCACTAATTACCTTTAGTTAATTTAAATTAATTTTCCTTATTAACTTAATTAATTTCAAGAAAAAATACTTTAATTATCTTAAGATAAAACATTATCTTATTATATCTTAATAAACATTGAAACATTTTAAAACCATTTTATCTTTATACATAACTTATTTAATTAAATCATTTATTAAGATTTAAAACAAAATATCATTTTAACTTGATAAATTAAAGTTATCAAAACAAAATTTTAAAAATAACTTAAACATTTATCATTCAGTAGTTTTTAAAAAAAAACTAGATTCAAATTTGAATGTAAAACTTACTTTTATATAAATCTTTTAAAAATTCCATTTCTAACTTAAATTTAAATCACTTTAAATTTACTTAACAAGAATTAAATTTAACAAACTTCAACTTCTTAATCAAGATGTTTAAGAAAACATTTACTTGTATAAAGGATAGTATTTAACAACAAGATTCATTTCAAAAGTTTAAATCAATCTTTATTAAATTTAAAACTTGTTTTATAAAACTTTTTAAAAATTATAAAAATCTCTTTTAAATCAATCTGCTTAAATTTGACCTGAGTATAACTCGAGCCACTCAAGTTCCATTACATTTCCTTAAATTTTCGAAATCTTAGTTTGAATTCAATTTTTTTTAAACCTGTAACAATTTAAATCTGTTAACAAGCTAACAGACCTGTCACTTCGAGTTCCCACTCGAGAAACGAAACCGAAAACTCGATGCTTCCTTCGAGTTCAACCTTCAACCCAAAACACGGCAGCCACTGTCACAAATCCCTCCAATGTGCACATGCACATCGTCGGAATCACTTACCACCTCCGACGAACCCTCTATCACATCAAACATCATCCCGGCAACCATCTATGATCACCAAAACACCCTCACTTGCCTCGAATCAAAATCGAGCTTCCCAGTTAAAACTGGAACTAACTGCCATGTCCAAATCTACCTCGAAGTCACATCTCCAACCATCTGACGACTTGCAACTCTGGCCACTCCATCTCCAAACATCCACGAACCCATCCCCAAAGTTTGATGCAACTCGATGCATCAGAGAAGAAGCACTAATCTCCTTTTCACAGTTCGACCCAACTAGGTTTACAACTTAGATTACATCATTGACGACGCCACGACCATCAGAATCTTTATCTTCCATTTTTGCCTGACAACCTGATCACTTAACAAGCTCCAATAGGAACCCCGACCTCTCCAGTCACCAAGATCATCAGAATTCGACCAAAAATCAAATTCCAGACAACCCCAAAATTCACATTCAATACTTTACTTAAAATTGTGATTTTGATTTTAAAAGTCATAACTTCCCAGGCCAATTCAAGTTATGTATTCGAATCAGAGAATTGTATCAACTGATTTTAACATATTTAAAATTTTACTGTAAATCTTGCTTTCCAGTTACTATATATATATATAAATGTTTAAACAATTTTTAGATTCAAGTTCATACTTAAACAAACTAAATTTGTTTGAAAACTAAGGCCTATCAGAGATCAGAGGTGAAGAAAGTAGTATTTGAACAAAATTTAACTCTGTAATACGAAACAGAGGGGAAACATGGATATAACAGTCATGCACACTTAAATAAAATCATATACACATATTTATACACATGTAGGCATCATCATCACAGAGATTTATAAGCAACAACCATAAATCTACTTAAATTTTAAAATTAAATGTTTACTCACTTTTTAATGAAATGCAGAGAGCTTGTATTTTCTGGAAACTGACATAGAGGTTGCTTGACTTCCTTAAAACTGAAAAAAGCTTTGATCTTGATGATAAAACTGGAGAGCTTGCTTTGTTTTTAATTCCAGAAAACTCTAATTCACTTCAGATTTTCTTGCTTGAACATGGATTTGCTGCAGGTTTCATGCTTGTTGATTTGAAATTGTTACAGGCTTCAGACTTGAAAAAGAATTATAGGGTTGAGTTTGATTTGTATTAAAGGAGATGGTTACAGACTCTTAGTTTGGTTTGTGGAATATTCTACAGGGTTTTGGAAAGATGCTTATAGTGCATTTGAACCTGATTTTGAGTTTTGAAAATAATTACAGGCTTTGATAATCTCTGGTTTCAGGCTTAAATGATAGAGATTTTGCATTTGAAATGAAGAGTATTTCAGGTTTTGATGAAAGTCTGACCATTGTTTTCTTGTTTGAGAAAGTTCAGATTTTTGAAATGAGATTAGAAAAGAAATAGGAGAGGGGTTAAATGATTATATAAGCTTAACTTATGGTTTATTTAAAATTGAAGAAAATATAAATAAAATGTGTGACACTTGTCTCTTACTTTGATTAATATGTTAACACATGTACTTAAGAGGTTTATAACTTTAACACTTGTAATAATTTATTCTCATATTATTTTTAAATGATTTTAAACGTTTTTAAAAGTTTTTAAAATTAATATTCCTAATAAACAGATACATTTATAAATTAAGAAATGCTTTTCTAATTTTAAATAAATAAAACTTATGAAAGAAAATGAAATAAAAACCACTTATCTTTTAAATAAAATCATATATAATATTGTAAACTCATTTTTATTTGCTAATTCAAAAAGCCTTTGTATTAATTCCTATTAAATACATACTTTTCCAAATTTCTATAAATAAATTTCTTTAAAGATAATAATATAAAACAATCTTATTTTTACATAAAAACTTTATCCATATAATTTAAATCCAAACTATATTATTATTTTTATTTTAAGATATATATATTCCTTTAAATTCAAAATTAAAAATCAAATTCAAATTCAATTTATAATCCAATTTAAAATCAATTTAAATAAATATAATATCAATTTTAAACAAACACATTATTAATTGTAAATAATTATCCTATTTAAAATCAATTTAAATACACGGATATATATATATATATATAAACATACTTATTAAATTTTAAAATAATAAGTCTATTTATAAAATAACACAAATTAAATAATTATTCTTATTTAAAATCAATCTATAGCCATAATTAAAACATCATATTATTAATTAATTGGTTAGTTATATTTGAAAATAACTATTTTATCAATTTTAAACAATTTAATTAAGAGATTATCACATTTTAAATTCCTTGAAATTCCAGGATATCACAAATCCAATCCTCGAATTCCTGTTGTATTTATTTTCAATAAATTCTTTTATAAATTTCTTTATCCATGAAATCCTCTTTGTTTTAACTCAAGCCCGTTTACAAAACATTTGTCAACCTCCATACTCATTTATGAGACTCTTTATAAATAATCAAACCCCGTTATATAAACTTCTTTACAAACTTTCAAACCTTGTATAAAACTTTCCTTCATAGACATCCAAACCCATTTATAAATTCTTTTTATAAACACTAAAAACTATTTCTAAAACTCCTTTTATGAATACCCTAAAATTATTCATAAACTTCTTAATTTAATATTCCAAACAATTGTCAAATCATTCCATAAATATTTTGTTCAAAATAGAATAACCTTGAAGACCATTTTAAAAGAAAATGAAATATTAACTTTCCAAAACCAAACGGAGGCTTAATGGCTACAATGGATCATTAAATTTGGGTTTACTTATCCAAGTTATATCATGGGAATTTCCTAACTTCAGATATGTAAGGGATTCACACATAACATACAATCAATCATAGGTAGATTTCCAAGTTATAAATATAGATACGTCCATTATCGGTGAAAAATTTACATATAGAAGTATATTCTATATTCTTAAGTTATCATGACCCGCTTTTTGAATTAACTTCATTGTGCCTATCACATTATCGATATTCAAAATTTATGCTAAACACAAGTCACTTAATTCCCATAAAATGTGTCAATGTTTTATAATCACTGCTTTCATTTGGCTACTTAATGGTCCAGATGAGATATCCTTTGAATTAAAATCAATTAACCTTAAAAAGAAAATTAATTTAAAACTTGACCGATTAAGTTTAAAAATAGCTCTAAAAAGATTAAAGTTATATTCAATTAGCTTAAACCCTACTTATATCTTAATTAAATAAAGATTAATTCATAATTAAACTTTTATTAACTTAATAAACTTGGTTAAGTCCTAATTGGCATCCTAATGTATCTTAGTTAAGGTATAAACAATTCATTATTAGTCAAACCTTGATTAATTAAAATTAATTAAATAATCACTAAACTAAATAATAATTAATTAACCTACTTAACTTAATTAAATAATAATTAACCATTTAATTACTTCTTATCTTCATTAATCACTTATTAAAACCTTATTAATCAATAATTAGTCATTAACCTTACTTTAGTGTTACTTAACCTCTAATCACTTAATTACTAATTAAGTGCTAATTACCTTTAATTATTTTATTAAATAAATAAATTATTAAATAATATAAAATTAATCTCTATTTATGTTATTGACTAAGTTTGGAAAACTTTTGAAAAACAATTCCAAAATGAATCACTTAAAGATGGAAATCGTGAATTTTTGTCGACCTGCATCCATAGCGATTATCGTTATGAGCGCAGTTCGCTCTATCTTATTTTAAGTGAAATATTTGACTTAAATTCTTGATTCTACATGTTTTGAAATAATGTTTAGAAATTTTTTGAAACCTTATACCAAGATAAAACTTAAAACCATTTCCAAATTTTGAAACTAGAAATCATAGTTTTGATTTAAAATCGGATCTCACGTCCATCACAACACGCAAAATTGTTAACTTTGTTTCAACTTAAAATACTTAATTCTTAAATAACATCCATACATCCATACTCTCATACTCTTAAAATCACAATGAAACACGCATATAAACATAACGTTACATGCTTACTAACTCAATAACATCACATTCAAATCTTAAATTCAATACCAAACATAACATCCATAAAATAACTTTCGACCAACATAATAACCATTCAATTTTCTTAACATATTATCATCACAATAACATATCATAATAAAGTCAAAAAAATTTCCAAAACAAAGTAGTTATAACCGAAAATATTTGAAACTTGAAATGCCTTAGATGCACCAAAAATCATCCCAAAAATATGTCATTATTCACTTGACTTTTGGACATATTACTTTCGGATTTTGAAAAGATTATCAACTGAAAAGTTCTAAAATATTCTTTTCTCTACAATTAAAAAATGAATCACTCAAATTAGATTTTGATTGAGGTAGATATGGTCAAAAGAAGGAGAGTTATTTTTGGACTTGAATTTCTGATTTTAAAAGTACACTGCAAAGAAATGAGATTTAAAAAAATATAAGCTTGAAATTAGAAAAAGTGGGAAAAAGGGAAGTTGTAGCTAATGAAATTTTATACGATTTGAAAAAAAGAAAAACTTGATTTTATCTAAAATAGAGGATGTTATGGCCGGATAAAGTGATGGAAAAATGTAGATGAAAGAATTTAAAAACAAGTTTGCATCTTTAAAATAAATCTTTTGATTAAAAAAACTTAAAACTAACATAAGAAGCCACAAAACATGAAGAAATCTTTAGAGAAGTAGAAATGAAGAAGTAAATTAAAATATGGTGAAGTGGATGTGTATTTATAGACGAAAGAAAGTGGGAAAATTACCAAATTAATCTTAGATTAAAATATCCTAATATGTCATTATTTTGACAAGTCACATCATCACCTTCCACCACTTATATGTCACATCCCCCCTCTACTTACTTCTTCTGGGTTATAATGGAAATGATGATAAGACTAAGATATGACAAGAGATAATGGGTATGTACTTTGTATATATAGAAGAGTGTGTGTGTGTGTGTGTGTGTGTGTGTGTATGTTCCTGTGACTTGCCACATCACTTCCTAACCATATTTAACATAAGATTAAACATAATTAATTATATTTATTTAGTTAATTAGATATTATATATGTATGTGTATAGTGCACAAAGATGAACAACATTCCCGACAACTTTTCGGTGTCAAAAAGTTAAAATTCCAGAAAATATTCTTCGGTCACATTTTTATTTTTCTACGAACTATCTATTTTGGTAAAATAATTTTAAAAAATATTTTACCATAATTATTAAATGATTAAAATAGGTTTATTTGTAAATAATAACCCATTTATTTAATACTTAAACTAAACTTAAATTCCCGAAGAAATATATAAAACCGATAATATCAACGGTCGACGTCATAAATACATTTTATTTTCCTAAAATAAAATAATTATTTATTTCATAATCTTATATGAGTACATATATTACTATATTAATCCAGAGTTGTGCATGATACTTATTATTTAAAAGCAGTTTTATTGATAAAACGATTTTCGGTTGTTTTATCGATATTTTACCTAGGACGATATTTAAAAATTATCAATATTTTACCTTGATAATTTGTCCAAAAATATTTTTCCCAAACAAAATAAATATTATTATTTACCACTTAAAAAACAATTATTTCTTGCTTTTAAACCCATATCTATGATAACCCAGATTTTGATATCTGTTAATTGGATAATTAACTAGTTTTATTCAGTTGAACTAATAAAATTCTGATTAATATATGGATGTACAAAGTGGATTTGAAACCATAATTAAATTGTAAATGGATATATGCAAAACTTATCATTTCTAAACAGAATAAAATATGAATGACTATTTTATTTTTTATGTATACATTAATGGTTGTGAGCAAAACTTGGATTTAAAATTCAAAGTAATATCTTGAAAATAAATTTACAACTAGTATGTATAGATATTTAGTTAGTAATTAGTATATAATTTGATTTCTTATATTTTATTTTCTTCATAGTTACATGAATATAAATAAAGAGGATTTAATAAAGGATGATACTTTAAAATATACATAAGTTGTATATATATAAAAGTATTATATATAAAGATAATACATATCAATATGAATACATAAAACATAAGAGATATTTAAAATATAAGTTTTTTTTCATTTGTAAATTTATTTAACTTGTAAATAACAAATGTAAGCTAAAGTTGGTTTGTAATTACAAGTGTGAATTAATCATATCATGTTAAGGACAATTGTAAACTAAGTAAACAAGTGTCACAATTTCATTAATTTTCTTTTTTTTAAATAATAATTAATGCTATAAATACATTTATACTCCCTCTCTCTCACTTTCTTTTCTATCTTCATTTATTTAAACACAAAAGAATAGCCTACAACCTGTTTTAAACCAGAAATCAAAGGGCTATAAAAAACAGAACCCTTCAAACTATTTTAAACCTGTAGTTGCAAATTCAACCAAGTCTCAAGCTAATTCATCAAGTGAAGAATCATGGCAACTCAGTTACAAATTTTAAGCATGTTCAGCTATAAATACTAATAATAGAAGCATGAACCTGAGAAAGATAAATCATCAAAGAATAGAATCTAACTACCAGTGCAAACCTGATCAAGCAAAGCAAGGGTTAGAGCTTCAAACAAGCAAATTCAAATTCAATTCAAAGATCGACTCTGGAAATCCAAATAAATACAACATATTTCAGAGAAAAATAAATGGGAAGCTGACCTCAATTTTAAAATGACAGGTGAGTGAACCTAATCTTGAATATGGTTTAACTTGTGATGTTTTGTGGGAATTATGTGAAGTTGATGTGAAAATGTTGGTGATGATAAAAATAAGCCTGCATGTCTATGTTTATATATACATATAACTGGATAAATGTCTGTGTATATATATTCACTCTGTTGTGTTGACAGGCTTGAATATTATTCTAGAAAAAAATTCATATCTCTTATTTTAAGCAAAATTTAAGCTTGGATCTTTGAATGAAATTTGTTTGCTAGGGTATGATGATAATTTTAAAAATAATTTCAGGGTTAAAAATTCAACAAATTATTTTTAAAATTTAAAGAATAGTGAAAATGCTTGTTTATGTTAAGATCAACTATCTTAATTTCTAAATTGAATTGTATGAACATAATCATGATTGAAAATCACGAATTTTAGTATACATTTCATGAATTTTAGATTGTTAATTTATGGGAATTTTTGAGATGTTCGAATTGGGCATTTTGGGTGATTGCCGATGAACGGTGACGTCGTGGTGGTTGATGTTTGGGTTGGGGAAGGTCGTAGGCATGGGGATCTCAGGAAAAATGCTTGTGGACTTTATCATCGACCGTGGTGACGAGACATCGGTGATCTAGGGTTTTGGGAGTGGGTTCTGTCGAGTGGAATGGCGAGATGATCTCGGCTATAATGTAGCATCGAGTTCGATCGCGAGCAATGGGATAGTTGAGGGGGTCAATAGCAAGGCTGGAGTCACAGCGACATGGACCCCGGTCGTCTTGATCGTCGTGGTGACCATCTTTTTATCGAGGTGGTTTGGGGGTCTGGAATGTTCAAATTGCTCGATCTAATGTTGTGATGTGATTTTCTGATCTGGGTGGTCTGAAGGGGAGTGGGGATCGAAAGCGATGTGTTGTGACCAGCGTTGATGGTCGGAGAGTCGCGATTCGTCAGTGTACGTGCACCGTGCACGTCTGTGCATCTAGGGTTGAGTTCGTTTGGGAAGATGATGTTACCTCAGTTTCGTTCTCGGGTTGATACTTGTACAACTCGAAGTAGATGCAGAAGGGGACTCGTGAGTGTCTCAGGGTCTCAGGCGTTTTAGCTCAGTTTGTTTTAGTTTTGTGCTTAGGTTTAATTTTTTTGAAATTTGTTAACAACCTAAAACAATTTTAAAATTTAAGCCGAGTTTAAAATAAAAAGAAAAGAAGGAAAAGGGTGAAGCTCGGGAAAGGAGATGAAGACTCGTTTTTTTAGTTCGAGAAAATGTTGAAATTTTACAGGGCAAGATAATTATGTTTCAAATGTTAAAATATCATAATTAAGCTTAATAATTCTTTTATATAAAAGTGATTATTTAAGAGTTTGATTTATTAAGTTGAATTATTTATTTTAATTTTAAAAGTTAATTTTAAAAGTTTACTTAATTTATAATGTAATCAAATTAAGTTGAATAATTGAGGGTTGAATCATTTACTAGTGATTAAGTAATGATTAATTGATTGATTAATTAATGTGATTAACTTTGAGTTAATCAAATTAGTCCAATTAAATTAAAGATAATCACTTAATTATGAAATAATTAAGTACAATTACTTTGTGGAGTAACTAATGAATAATTACTGGATGTAATTAATTAAAGAGAAAATTACTTAATGAAGTAATTAGATTAATTATGAAAATTACTTAATGAAGTAATTACTTAATTACGAAAATTACTTAATTACGAAAATTACTTAATGAAGTAATCACTTAATGGAAGTAATTAAAGATTAATTACTTAGTGTAATTAATTAAGGTGATTAATTAAAGGTAAATTAAAGGTTGAGACTAATTAATATATGGGTAATTAAAGGCTAATTATTGAATGTAATTAAAGGATAAATAATCAAGGGTGACTAATTAAGAGGAATGATTAAAAGACATAAATTAATTGGTTTATAATTAATTAATGTTTGAGTAATGATAATCTAAGTAATTAAAGATTAGTAATTAATTTATCTAGAGATAAATTAAATTAATTTTGGAAGTGATCAATCTTGTCTATGAGAGATAGAATGATGATCAATGCCTTGAATTAGTTGATATCTTTGATACGAAATGTTTTGTGATATGATGTGTTTGGGTGACAGTGATAAATGTAGATTACCTATCACTGAATTGCTGTGCAAAAAGTGACACCCTGTATTTAAAGTTGAAGTGTATTTCACTTGAATAACATAGGTTAAGATGGTATTGAAGTCGAAGAGACCAGGGTCTGGTATAAGTAAATACCTGAACCCACTTCGATTTGTAATCTCTAATAAATCTATGTAGAATTGATATGTGAAATCAATAGGCTGGAATGGAATAATATGGACCTTTGAAACTAAGTACGGATGCTCAGGGATTGATTTATGAAATAAGTGTTGAGCATAACAAGTGATGAATTCGTACTAAAGTACGAGTTACCCCGGATTTTTCTTTATGGTTTGAACTTGGCATTTCAAACTATATAGGTTTACTCATGTTGGTTTCCAGCCTGTCGGGTGTTACTTTGATGTAATGCTCGGGTCAGACCGAGTATTATAGCTTTTCAAGTAAGGATGTTCTGGAGCTCAGGAGACGAGCTGGATGACAGGAACGTATGGAGTGTTTTCCGCCAAGTATATTATTGCTGATTATCTGGGACAAGTTATTTTAACTGTCCAGTTATTGTGAGATGTTGTAAATCTGATAAAATGTATGTAAAATAACAATTACAGCTTTCTTTTTATAAATGTTATTTTATGTGATTTTATATTTTATCCGCTGCGACTGTGAGAATCTGTGTTTTTTTTTCTGTTTCTTCTTCTTTCTCTTTTTTTTCTTTTCCTAAATACCTGGAATTTTCTAGATCGAAATTTCCGGGTTGTTACTTTTGGTATCAGAGCGAGGTTAAGCGAGAACCTTAGCTCTAGTGGGATTACTCATTAAGAATAGGGCAATGGTACCCTAGAATGAGTTGAGTGTATATATATGTGTGTGTGTGTGTGTGTGTGTGTGTGTGTGTGTGTGTATGAGAGCGTACTTGTTAATTTCTTATATAAAGATTTTAAATGATTTTATATAAGTATATATTTTGATATATAAAGCAATATTTCTTTCTGATAAATATTAAGATAATTGGTTGTTAAATTGGAATTAAATTAAGTGGTAATAGAAATACAACCAAATTGAAATTAAGTAAAGATAAGTTTGAAATGGATTCAAACTGAAATTAAATCTTGAATTTAGGGAAGAGTTTCAGAATAAAATAATAATGAATTGGTTTCCAGATATGATAATCTTGGTTATTATCATAAATGATTGTTTTATAATAATATGTGTATTAATGAGTAAGAAAAATGAAATGTTTTAGGGAAGTAAAACATTTAGATAAGTATGACTTATAAATTGGAACTGAAGATGATCGAAATTGTGAAGTTTTAAATCTTGGTCTACAAATTTGAATTTTTTTTCAAAGTGATAAAGAAATAATTAATAATATTATTTAATGTATTTGAATGAAAGAGTCCTATTTCAAATAAGAGTTGTTTGAAAATTTAAAGAAATTTGTTTTGAATTAAAATCAAAGATGGTCTATAAATTTAAGGATAACTTGGTATGTAAAGGAAATAATATGTATGAGGAATATACATAATATCAAAGATGGTTTGAAATAAAGTTTAAATGTTGAGTTTTAAATTTGGAATGAGATGTGATACCCAAAGTGATAAGTTTTTGAACTTATAAGTAGGAAGATTATTAGTGTGAAGTTTAGAATTTGAAATGGGAATTCAAATTTGGTAAGGTTGGCTGGATTAAGTAAATTGAATTTAACTTTGGGAAAGTTAAGTAATTTAATGAACAATCTGATTTGGAAATTTCAAGATGAAATTAAGATTTAACTTGGAAAGTTAAATGGTTGATTGAATTGGGATTTTGTGTGATCTCAAAAAGGGTTTGAGATTTGGAAATCGAAAATGGATACTGTTAATTGGTGTTTGGATAAATTAGGATGTTTATTTATCCTAATATCATCCCATTGTTATAAATAATTTATGAAACCATGAATTGATTTGTTTAAATAAATGGAGAAATGGATTGTGGTAATATATCCATTATAGAGATAAATAAAATTTAACTCAAATTTGAAATTAAGGATATGGAATTCCTTTGAACTTAAGATTTGAATGTTAAGAATTGAATTTGTAAATTAAAATTGTTTTGAACTCTTACTTGAACCTTATAATGAGTTAAGTAAAGATAATTTAAAATGGAATTTTGAAATTTGGACTCAGAATTAAATTGTTTAAAGACTTTAAATAAAGGTTAATTTGGTTTAAGAGGTTAAACCAACATTTAAGTTTAACCCGAATTTATATAATTCGATATGATTTAAAGTGGGATTGAATTTGAAATTAGTTCAAACTGAAATTTGATTTAAAATAATTTGGATTTGTGATTAAAGTTGAATAGTTTTAAATTCAAATAGAATTTGATTTAATTTGGAAAGAATCAAGGATAATTCAACTTGAATTGGGATTATTCAAACTGGAGTTGAAATGAATTGAAAATTGAAATTGGCTCAATTTGAAATTTATTTGAATTAAATTGAATTATGATGGAAGATGGATAACTTTAAAAGTTAAAATGGAAATTTGAATTAGATAATTTGAAATGAAATTGAATGAGTTCAAATTCAAATAGGAAGTTGATTTGAATTTGGGATGAGAATGGAAGTTAACTTAATTTGAATTGAAATTGGAAGTTAATTGAAAATTGGCAATTGATTGGAATTCGGATCAATTCAAATTGGAATTGAATCAATTTTAATAGAAATGGAAATTTAAATTGAATTGAAATTGAGTCAATTCAAGAGGAAGTGGAAATTTAAATGGAATTGGTGGGAAATGGAGATTGGAAAGTTGAACAGTTTGGCTTTGGAATATTTTCAAAATAAATCGTTTTAATATAAATCTATTTTTCCAAGCTATTTACTATATGCAATCTTTCTTTTAAAAGCCCAAACTATTTAAACTTATTTTACAATTATTTTCGAACTATTTAACTATTTTACAACTGTTTTATAAACTAATTACTATCTTTCAACTATTTTATAACTAATTACTATTTTACAATTATTTTGAAGTTATTTAAAAATTTATATAACTATTTGACTATTTTCCAACTATATTACAATTACTTAACTATTTTACAGTTATTTTACAAACTAATAATTATTTTTCAACTACTTGTCTATTTTTAACTTCTCAAGATATTTTCTAAATATAAGCTGGTCAGAGTGCAAACTGTTTATGATTAAATACCCAATTGAGATAAGAATTGAGTGATAATCCATATGGGATTGAAGCAATTGTGAATTAAGTGAATAGAATTAAAAGAATGTAGATAGAGAAGAGGATTGATTTAGTTAATAATCAATGAAGATAAATACGTGGGATGTACCTATATTATTCTATTCGCATAATGATTTGATCCAGATTCGAGCCTAGAATTTCGAGATAGTATATCGATCCGAATTGGCTTTTTCACTTGATTTTCGACGGCGAACTTGGATATAGATTGTCCATTGGTTCTGGATATTCTCTATCATAGTTATGGCTATGCAAGGAGAATGACGTTTTCTGATCAAGAAACCAGATCTGAGTCCGCACTAGGAAGTCAGGTGGACGATACTAGTTCGGAAGTGAAATTGTATGATCGAGTGGGCGATCAGATTGATATAGCGTACGAATGATATGTGTACATCGTACGGATTGGAATGAAATTGATATTGAAAGTTTGTGGATAAGAACTATAAAATGGTTTTTGAAGTAAAAAATATATTTTGTGAAATATATGATGAAATGAAATAGAAATTGGATATTTCTATTGTAGAAATTTACTTTATGGAAGTAAGTAAATTGGTAAGTGACTTTATAGAGTAATCAAATTTGAATATTTGATTTGGAATAAACAAAGTTATATCTTCGTTATATATGATAAACTTCCCTTGTTGAATCTTTTGCCAGACGAAAAAGGTTTTGAAAATATTTGAAGTATAAAAGAGATTTTATACAAGTTTGAAATGATCCAAAGATTTTTCAAGGTTATATATATCTATATATATAAAAGGATCTTATGAGAATGATTTTGGAGGAAAGGTTTTGGAACCTATGGATTTTGGAAAGGCATTTGATTTTTGGGTAAAATCAATATTGGAATTTGGAAAGCCTAGTCGAGAATTATCGATTTTAGGATAATCGATTTTGAGAAAAGAGATTTATATGGGATTCATACTAGGTGTATGGTTTGGAAGATACTACATGTATAGTATAAAGTGTATTGAAAATGGCCCTGGAGAAAAAGGTGCTCCCTCGAAATGAACTTCTCAGGAGTACCATAGGTTGGTACTCCCTTGAGCCTCAAAGGGGGAGGTTCTAAAGTTGATCCTGTGACGAGTCCGGACAAACTAGTTCCTAAGGATTATTGTGTAACAACCCGCATATTTAACGATTTTATATTTAAATGTTTTATTTAAATATAGTGTCGTTAGTCGGATTTTTAGGTCCGAAATGTTACTTTTTGCAAACGGCCAAATTGGGGCTCGATACCACCTCCATTGGTTCCAAAATGGCGTTTGCGATCTTTCTGAGTATAAACTTTGATATGTTTGGAGTAAGTTGAATTTTGCTACTTTTTCTAGTCGGGTTTTGGGTTTGGGTTCAGCCCCACTAGCTAACTAAATACCCTAGCTCAGCCCATCTCTTTCCATTCACTCATTTTCACCTCCAAACTTAAACTAAAACTGAAAATGGGGAAAAGGAAGAGGAATTAGAAATTCCAAGCCCTGGTTTCTTCTTGTAACTTGAATTCTTGTTCCTAAATCAAAGAGAAGATATTGGTAAGCCTCTTCTTCATCTTCTCCAACTCTTCTCCTCTTCAATTTCAGAAAGTTTCCTAAACCCAATTTGGGAAATATGTGTTTTATTCTTAGATTGAAGCTTGTAGAGTGAAGTGAAGAGTAGTTAGTCTCCTTCTTGTGTTTGTGCTTCTCATCTTTGTTTGTGTAAAAAGGTGAGTTTTGAACTCACATCTTTATCTCTTGATATCATGGGTGATGGGTATGAATTCCTATTACTTATTCATATGCATTTGATTTTTGATTGGATTGGTTTTATGAATATTCCAATTCTTGAGTTTCAAAGTCAAATTTCTATGAGCATTCTCTTATGGATGTTTTGATCTTGTTTTGGTGATGAATCGAAGTGCTTATAGGGCCGGCTAGCCGCTAGTCGTGAACCCCTAGCGTCCGCGCTCGTCCGATTGAAGTTGGGAAAGTTTGCTCATCATTTGGATAGGCTAAAAACAGCCCAGGTTCCAGCTCCGGCCGACCGAAAACCATGTCCGGTCGACCGACCTGCTACCCCGAGCACTTCTCTGCCTCTGGTCCAGCCGATCGACTCAGGAAGTCCGGTCGACCGACCTGCTCCTATTTTTCCTGTTTTGCCTATTTTTGCTCATTTTGATTGGTTTTCCAAATTTTATCGATTCAAGTTGGTTCTTAGTGGTTGTTATTGCATCTTTGGCTTTGATAACTTATTTTTGACTTCATACACGGATTTTCATAAATAATCCCTCTAAATCGTATTAAAAGCTCCCTTCTCCAATTCATAAATTCTATTTAAAACACACATAATTTTGCACTACGAGCGAAGTGGGAGGAGAATCAAATGATTAGATAAAACGCGTGCAATGAACACGTGCGTTCATCTTTTCAATTAATTCCCAATCTATTCGTTTGAGCGTTTTGACCTTTGGGTCTGGTTTACCGATGAAACGAGTTAAACTTTATACTGCTTTGATTGTGAAATTGACTAACGGATAGTAAGCCATTTAGTGCGAACGAGTGGTTATGGGACTCACGTTAACACTTTTCGGATTCCTTTTCGAGAGTTATGACACATTCCGCCAGTTAGTGGTGTCCAGTACCGGGCCTCCGGACCTTCACCACTACGGTTTGTTGCCTTTGGGATAGTGTCTTCGGACTGTCTAATTCAGGTTTGTTGCCTTCGGGTATGTTGCCTTCGGGTTTGTGCCTTCGGGTATGTTGCCTTCGGGTTTGTGCCTTCGTGTTTGTTGCCCTATTGTATCGCTTTCGGAGTTTGTCTTTATGAGCCGCTCAGGTGATATTTGGGTTTGGAGCCTTCGGGCTTATGGATCCTTGTTTATACAGTACTGAGCTCGAGCAATCTTTTGTTTTCATTGATATGTATATTCCCTAGGTATCGCTCTTCGGTGTTGGTCTTTTTGAGCCGCACGATATATAGCGATTACCTTGTGGAACTCGTGTTACCTTCATTGGTATTTGTTATTTGCCTTTATGGCTTGTTTTGGGATATTCCTATCCTTTGTTTCTATGAGTTGCCGATGGTACGAGGCTTGTTATGATATGATTCATCTTTTGTTAGATGATTGTGTTATCTCTTTTAGAGATATTTGTTATACATTGTGACCTTGCAGGTTATTGTTGTTCAGTTTATCTAACTGATTTGTTTAGCTAGACTGACCCGTTTATTTTATACTCGGGTCAGACCGAGATGTTTCAGGTTAGGTGCATTTGGACTTAGCCTATTTTGCTTCCGCATGGACTATCCATCTTGTTCCTTTTTGTTAAAGATTTTTGTGTAGTCCTATTTTGTTGTAACTCTGATATGTATTCATCTGGAATCGTTTGTATATAGTGGTTTTCCATACCACTTGACATGTATTATTTTGTATACTCTGTTATGTATCAATATATGTGTATATGATGATCTACTGTTCTGTGATGTATATTACATTTGAGTTGTTATATTCTGTTCTGATAGATCCTCTAACCACCTATGGTTTTGTTTTAAGTATTCATTGGGTATGTCGACCTGCTTGGTATGTCTATTGTCGATGTATTCAATAGATAGTTAGAGCAAGGCTATAGATGGTCGCTCCTAACCAGCCTTATTCTCCGTGTTAGTTGACGGCATTACCCTGTAGTGTCCTTGGCTAGCATGGGTATAGAGGTGGGGCGTCACAGCGTGGTATCAAAGCGAGGTTCAGAACAAAATATGATAAACACAGAATAGATGCACATATTCCGGTACATTAAAGCATATAAGTGATACAAATCTTTGAACCATCATGCCTCTATATTTCTTTTGTGCCTTGGTGGTAGATAGAATGTGGGAATACGTCTAGGAATGCATTTAAATTCTGTAGTATTCCATCTTGAATCATCTACCTTGTGAATAATCTTGTTCTTATCTTAACTTTCAGCGTATGGCTGAAAGAGGCAGGGGACGACGTTCGGATGCTGGGCAATCCAGTGGCTCACATCCGGATGGCGTTTATATGTCTGTCGATCAGTTTTTGAAGTTGTTTAGGAGCACTCAGCCTCCAGTTCCTCCTCGAGTATCTCCACCTCGCAAGTCTGCCTTTGCACGTCTGTGCTGTGATTTTTCTCATCTTGGAGGAAAGCCGTTTAAGGGATCCGAGTCTGTTCTTGAAGTCCAAGCTTGGTTTCGCACGTGCGAGCGCATTTTCTCTCGCATGGATCTTTCTGACCATGATAGAGTTCTTGTAACTTCTAGCTTATTACAAGGGCGTGCTCTTGATTGGTATGTGCTTCTTATAGCCGAAATTGATGAGTCTACTCTTTCTTGGACTCAGTTTCGGAAGCGATTTGAACTCAAGTTCGTTCCTGAATCTGAAGAAGTTTTATTGACTCGTCGCTTCCTTGAGTTGAAGCAAGGGAAATCTTCTGTTTCTGAGTATGTTGCATCATTCGAGGCTTTATCTAAGTATGGTCTTGAATTCATTAGCACTTCTTATAAGAAGAATTTGAAGTTTGTTTCTGGTCTTAAGAAGTATCTTAAGAAGTCTTTGTTGCTCCAGCTTAAGCTTTCTTTTGAGGAGTTGGTAGATTTGGCACTTCATCTCGAGACCGTCGAGAAGGAGTGTGATAGTGGTGATGATGTTGAGGTTTCCATGAACCCCAACAAGAGGCAGTTTCCATTTCAGAAGTCCAGGTCCTTTCCTTCTAAGAAGAAGAAGACTGGTGGTTCTAGTTCTCAGCCTCAGTCTTCTGGAACACCTTTCGTTCGGAAGTGTTTCAATTGTGGTTCTCCTGATCATATGATTCGAGCTTGTTCCAAGCCTCTCTTCTGCCGTTATTGCAAGAAGGAAGGACATCATGTTTCCACTTGCCCTACTGTTTCGGCTGGTCCCAAGTCTAGCAAGCTTTATGCTGCTAAGGCTTCTGAAGGTCCTTCTCAACCCAAAGGTATATCTCCATCTATTTTGGAAGGTTCTATTTTATTTCATGACCATAGTATACGAGTTCTTTTCGATACGGGTGCTTCACATTCCTTCGTATCGAAGAAGCTCGTCGATGATTTATCTTTGGATGTTTCTTGTTTGGTTACTTCTTTAAGGATTGCGAATCCTATTGGGGGATCCACGATCCTTAGCATGCTTTGTGATGATGTTGAGATTGTTTTATGTGGTTTTTCCTTTCGTGCGAATCTGCACGTTATATCTTGTCTGGGATTTGATATGATTTTGGGAATGGACTGGCTAGTGAGATATGATGCCAGGATTATTTGTTCGGAGAGAATTTTGTATCTTCGACATCCGGATTCGCCTACTCAGTTATCTCTTATTCTTCGGGATGTGGATAATTCCGAAATGGCTTTATGTTCTCTTAACTCGCGAGATGATGATGATATATATCGTATTCATATTGCTTGTGACTTTTCTGATGTTTTTGAACCTGTTTCGGGTTTGCCACCCAAGCGGGCAATTGAGTTCCGCATTGATCTCATTCCAGGCGCGCAGCCAGTTAGTCGTCCTCCCACGAGGATGTCTACAAAGGAAAATGAGGAACTCAAGAAGTAGCTTTTAGAGCTTGAGTCCAAGCAGTTGATTCAGTCTAGTTTTTCTCCGTGGGGATCCGCGGTCGTCTTCATGAAGAAATCCGATGGAACTCTTAGGCTTTGCATTGACTATCGCAAGCTTAACGAGTTAACCATTAGCAATAGGTATCCATTGCTTAGGATCGATGATATGTTTGATCTATTGAGTGGTGCTAAGGTTTTTTCTCAGCTTGCCTTGCCACAGGTTTTCATCAATTACGAGTCGCGGAGGATAGCATACCTCTTACCGCTTTCCGCACTCATTATGGTTCTTTTGAGTGGCTCGTTATGTCGTTCGGGTTGGCGAACGCTCCTGCTTTCTTTTTTGATCTCATGAATCGAGTATTCTGGGAATATGTCGATAAGTTCGTCCTTGTGTTCATTGATGATATCCTTATTTATTCTAAGTCTGAAGCTGAGCATGCTAATCACTTGAGAATTATCTTGAGTACCCTCCGTCATCATCAGCTTAGAGCCAAATTCTCCAAATTCCATTTTTGGGAGAATAAGGTTAAGTTCTTAGGCCATGTTGTATCTTCCGATGGCAATTCTGTCGATCCCTCAAAGATCGAAGTCATCCAGAATTGGAAGAGGCCTGAGAATGTTCATGAGATTCGTAGTTTCCTTGGATTGGCGGGTTATTACCGTCGGTTCATTAAGGATTTTTTCCATGTTGTGCTTCCTCTCACCAGCCTTACTCGAAAAGGCATTCGTTTTATTTGGTCCGACAAGTGTGAAGTTTCCTTTCAGACATTGAAGGAACTTCTCACTAATGCTCCTATTTTGGTGGTTCTCGAGGGGAATCAGGATCTTGTTGTCTACACGGATGCTTGTGGTAGTGGTCTCGGTGCTGTTCTTATGCAGAAGGATCAGGTAGTTGCTTATACTTCTAGGCAACTGCGTCCGAATGAAGTTCGCTATGCCACTCATGATCTTGAGTTAGCCGCCATTGTCTTTGCCTTAAAGATTTGGCAACACTATTTATTGGGCGAGCGCTTCATTCTCTATATCGATCATAAATCCTTGAAGTATTTGTTCACTCAGAAGGAACTCAATATGAGACAACAATGTTGGCTCGAGTTTCTTGCTTCCTATGACTTTGATATCCAGTATACCCCTGGAAAGGGTAATCGTGCTGCTGATGCGCTTAGTCGCAAACATTCGGCTGTTATTTCTATGATGCTTGCCGAATGGGATATTCTTGAGACTCTATCTTTTTGTGAAATTCGTGATCGAGGTTCATCTTCTGATTCTCCTATTCTATTATTTAGTTTGGGAGCTCGACCCATTTTGTTGGATCGTATTGCCGATGCTCAGCGGCGTGATCCTGATTTGTTGCATCTTATTCAGCTTTGTGAGTCTGGATCCTGTGATGAGGCATTGCGGGATTTCAACATTCATTCTCATGGGTGTCTTCGCAAGAAGAACCGTCTTTTTGTGCCTTCTGATTTTGCGCTTAGGCATGACATTCTTGATGATTGTCACTGTTCTAAGTATACTATTCATCCTGGTAGCAGTAAGATGTATGTAGATATGCGTCATCTTTATTATTGGGAAGGCATGAAGCGCGATGTGGCAAGTTATGTGAGTAATTGCATAACTTGTCAGCGTATTAAGGCCGAACATCAGCGTCCTTCGGGTCTTCTTCAGCCTCTAGAGATTCCATTGTGGAAATGGGACCAGATTTCTATGGATTTCATTAACGACCTACCTCGTTCGAGATCAGGCCATTCTAGTATCTGGGTTATTGTTGATCGCCTCACTAAGTCTGCTCATTTTATCCCTATTAAGTTTAATAGGACTGCTTCGCATTTGACTAAGTTATATGTCAAGGAAATCGTGAGACTTCACGGTGTTCCTAGTCCTATTGTGAGTGATCGTGATCCCTTATTCACGAGTCATTTTTGGAAGAGTCTTCAGCAAGCTTTGGGAACAAAGCTAAATTTTAGTACAGCTTATCATCCGCAGTCTGACGGACAGACTGAACGGGTAAATCGTATCTTGGAAGATCTTCTCCGTATTTGTATTTTTGATTTTGGTGGTAGTTGGGAGGATCACCTACCTCTTGTAGAGTTCTCCCACAATAATAGTTTTCAGTCTAGTATCGGTATGGCTCCTTTTGAAGCATTATACGGAAGACCATGTCGATCACCTTCTTGTTCGTTGGAATCTGGGGAGAAGATTATTCTTGGTCCAAATTTAGTTCGTGATTCTTCCGAGAAGATTGATCTTATTCGGTTGAGAATGAAAGAGGCACAGAGCCGCCAAAAATCCTATGTTGATAACCTTAGGAAGCCTCTCGAATTCTCAGTTGGTGATCTTGTCTTTATTCGTGCTTCTCCTTTGAAAGGGGTGATGCGCTTCAGTACGACTGGGAAATTGGCTCCTCGCTTTATAGGACCATTTTCTATTACTGAACGTATTGGCCCTATGGCTTATAGAGTTTCACTTCCTACTCATTTATCTGGCAGTCATGACGTGTTTCACGTCTCTCAACTTCAGAAGTGTCTTCGGGAGTCGGATTCTGTTATCGCTTCTCCTGATTGCAAGAGCTTGAGGTCTCACCGGACTTATCTATTGCACAGCAGCCTATTCGCGTACTTGACACGGAGGTGCGACACCTTCGAAACAAGGACGTGTCGCTCGTTAAAGTTCAATGGTCTGCTAACCCCAATGACTGCACTTGGGAAACCAGAGAGTATATCGAGCGATCTTATCCAGGTTTTCTATCTTTGCTTGGGAATGGTGAGAATATCTTTTCATCTCAAGCTTATTTCCTTTTCTTTTGAATGTTGTATCTATGTAGTTGTTACAAATATCGTCTCTAGGAATTGCGGGGACGCAATTTTGTAAGGAGGGGAGATCTGTAACAACTCGCATAATTAACGATTTTATATTTAAATGTTTTGTTTAAGTATAGTGTCGTTAGTCGGATTTTTAGGTCTGAAATGTTACTTTTTGCAAACGGCCAAATTGGGGCTCGATACCACCTCCATTGGTTCCAAAATAGCGTTTGCGATCTTTTTGAGTATAAACTTTGATATGTTTGGAGTAAGTTGAATTTTGCTACTTTTTCTAGTTGGATTTTGGGTTTGGGTTTGGGTTCAGCCCACTAGCTAACTAAATACCCTAGCTCAGCCCGTCTCTTTCCATTCACTCATTTTCACCTCCAAACTTAAGCTAAAACAGAAAATGGGGGAAAGGAAGAGGAATTAGAAATTCCAAGCCCTAGTTTCTTCTTGCAACTTGAATTCTTGCTCCTAAATCAAAGAGAAGATATTGGTAAGCCTCTTCTTCATCTTCTCCAACTCTTCTCCTCTTCAATTTCAGAAAGTTTCCTAAACCTAATTTGGGAAATATGTGTTTTATTCTTAGATTGAAGTTGTAGAGTGAAGTGAAGAGTAGTTAGTCACCTTCTTGTGTTTGTGCTTCTCATCTTTGTTTGTGTGTAAAAAGGTGAGTTTTGAACTCACATCTTTATCTCTTGATATCATGGGTGATGGGTATGAATTCCTATTACTTATTCATATGCGTTTGATTTTTGATTGGATTGGTTTTATGAATATTCCAATTCTTGAGTTTCAAAGTCAAATATTTATGAACATTCTATTATGGATGTTTTGATCTTGTTTTGGTGATGAATCGAAGTGCTTATAGGGTCGGGTAACCGCTAGGCGTGAACATCTAGCGTCCGCGCTCGTCCGATTGAAATTGGGAAAGTTCGCTCATCATTTGGATAGGCTGAAAACAGCCCAGGTTCCAGCTCCGACCGACCGAAAACCCTGTCCAGTCGACCGACCTGCTATCCCGAGCACTTCTCTGCCTATGGTCCAGCCGATCGACTCAGGAAGTCCGGTCGACCGACCTGCTCCTATTTTTCCTGTTTTGCCTATTTTTGCTCATTTAGATTGGTTTTCCAAATTTTATCGATTCAAGTTGGTTCTTAGTGGTTGTTATTGCATCTTTGACTTTGATAACTTATTTTTGACTTCATACACGGATTTTCATAAATAATCCCTCTAAATCATATTAAAAGCTCCCTTCTCCAATTCATAAATTCTATTTAAAACACACACAATTTCGCACTCTGAGCGAAGTGGGAGGAGAATTAAACGATTAGATAAAATGCGTGCAATGAACACGTGCGTTCATCTTTTCAATTAATTCCCAATCTATTCGTTTGAGCGTTTTGACCTTTGGGCCTGGTTTACCGATGAAACGAGGTAAACTTTGTACTGGTTTGAGTGTGAAATTGACTGACGGATAGTAAATCGTTTAGAACAAAAGAGTGGTTATGGAACTCACGTTAACACTTTCCGGATTCCTTTTCGAGAGTTATGACACATTCCGCCAGTTAGTGGTGTCCAGTATTGGGCCTCCGGACCTTCACCACTACGGTTTGTTGCCTTTGGGATAGTGTCTTCGGACTGTCTCCTTCAGGTTTGTTGCCTTCAGGTATGTTGCCTTCGGATTTGTGCCTTCGGGTATGTTGCCTTCGGGTTTGTGCCTTCGGGTTTGTTTCCCTATTGTATCGCTTTCGGAGTTGGTCTTTATGAGCCGCTCGGGTGATATTTGGGTTTGGAGCCTTCGGGCTTATGGATCCTTGTTTATACAGTACTGAGCTCGAGCAATCTTTTTTTTTCATTGATATGTATATTCCCTAGGTATCGCTCTTCGGTGTTGGTCTTTTTGAGCCACACGATATATAGCGATTACCTTGTGGAACTTGTGTTACCTTCATTGGTATTTTTTATTTGCCTCTATGGCTTGTTTTGGAATATTCCTTTCCTTTGTTTCTATGAGTTACCGATGATACGAGGCTTGTTATGATATGATTCATCTTTTGTTAGATGATTGTGTTATCTCTTTTAGAGATATTTGTTATACATTGTGACCTTGCAGGTTATTGTTGTTCAGTTTATCTAACTAATTTGTTTAGCTAGACTGACCCGTGTATTTTATACTCGCGTCAGACCGAGATGTTTCAGGTTAGGTGCATTTGGACTTAGCCTATTTTGCTTCCGCATGAACTATCCAGCTTGTTCCTTTTTGTTAAAGCTTTTTGTGTAGTCCTATTTTGTTGTAACTCTGATATGTATTCATATGGAATCGTTTGTATATAGTGATTTGCCATACCACTTGACATGTATTATTTTGTATACTCTGTTATGTATCAATATATGTGTATATGATGATCTACTTTTCTGTGATGTATATTACATTTGAGTTGTTATATTCTGTTCTGATAGATCCTCCAACCACCTATGGTTTTGTTTTAAGTATTCATTGGGTATGTCGACCTACTTGGTATGTCTATTGTCGATGTATTCAATAGATGGTTAGACCAAGGCTATAGATGGTCGCTCCTAACCAGCCTTATTCTCCGTGTTAGTTGACGGCATTACCCTGTAGTGTCCTTGGCTAGCATGGGTATAGAGGTGGGGCGTCACATATTGGGTAGCGAAAGTCGAGGGCGTTGATGTCTACAGAGGCTTTTGGGTTATGCTGTGACAACAGTGCAACTCTATGTTGCTGCAATCTACTATGGACCATAGCGGAAATCTTGTGGAGGTGAGTGTCAACGGTCTACGCTTGATTTTGCCGAGAAGGCAACGTAACACTGGTAGACTGTGATCTATGGTCGAGTGGAGTGGAGAAGTTTCATTCTTTTGGCAGCGAAATTTGAGGGCGTTGTGGCCTACAGTTATATGGGTTTTTGCTGTGACAACAACGTAACCCCGGTTATAGCTGCGATATGTAGCGGGTTCCATGGCGTAATCGAGGGCGTGGAGTGCCTACAGTTATCTGTGGATTTTGCCGCGAAGGCAACGAAACCATCGGGTTAACTGCGACCGTGGATGGGGATGATGATTTCCAGAGCATTCTCATCAAAGATATTTCCTCTATTCCAAAAATGTTTCTATATTTTCAACAAAATGTTTTCCAATATTTTTAATGGGTGTTGAAAATGGGTCTGCTAAGTACTTATAGATTTTCAGTCCTACGCCTGATCAACGTATGACCGAATTTCCGTGAGAACGGGGACGGACTTGTTGAAACATCGAGTTATAAAATGGTATTTTTATCAAGCTATTTTAAGAATATTATATAGATTTAAAGTATTTTAAAAGTGAACAAAGAATAATTTTTCTGATAAAAAGCATTTTTTTAAATTCTGGCCTACTTTCTTTTCGAGGACGAAAAGATTCAAAAGAGCAAGGAATGTGATAACCCAGATTTTGATATCTGTTAATTGGATAATTAACTAGTTTTATTCAGTTGAACTAATAAAATTCTGATTAATATCTGGATGTACAAAGTGGATTTGAAACCATAATTAAATTGTAAATGGATATATGCAAAGTTTATCATTTCTAAGCAGAAAAAATATGAATAACTATTTTATTTTTTATGTATACATTTATGGTTGTGAGTAAAACTTGGATTTAAAATTCAAAGCAATATCTTGAAAATAAATTTACAACTAGTATGTATAGATATTTAGTTAGTAATTAGTATATAATTTGGTTCTTATATTTTAGTTTCTTCATAGTTACATGAACATAAGTAAAGAGGATTTAATAAAGGATGATACTTTAAAATATACATAAGGTGTATACATATAAAAGTATTATACATAAAGATAATACATATCAATATGAATACATAAAACATAAGAGATATTTAAAATATAATTTTTTTTCATTTGTAAATTTATATAACATGTAAATAACAAATGTAACCTAAAGATGGTTTGTAATTACAAGTGTGAATTAATCATATCATGTTAAGGATAATTGTAAACTAAGTAAACAAGTGTCACAATTTCATTTATTTTATTTTATTTTTTAAAGATAATAATTAATGTTATAATTACATCTATACTCTCTCTCTCTCTCTCTCACTTTCTTTTCTATCATCATTTTTTTTAAACATAAAAGAAATAGCCTGCAGCCAGTTCGATTTGTAATCTCTAATAAATCTATATAGAATTGATATGTGAAATCAATAGGCTGGAATGGAATAATATGGACCTTTAAAACTAAGTATGGATGCTTAGGGATTGATTTGTGAAATAAGTGTTGAGCATAACAAGTAATGAACTCGTAGTGAAGTACGAGTTACCCCGGATTTTTCTTTACGGTTTGAACTTGGTATTTCAAATTGTATTGGTTTACTCATCCTGGTTTCCAGCCTGACCCTGGTGTTACTTTGATGTAATGCTTGGGTCAGACCGAGTATTACAGCTTTTCAGATAAGGACGTTCTGGAGCTCAGGAGGCGAGCTGGATAACAGGAACGTATAGAGTGTTTTCCGCTGAGTATATTATTTTTGATTATTTGGGACAAGTTATTTTAACTATCAGTGATTGTGAAATGTTGTAACTCTGATAAAATGTATGTAAAATAAAAATTATAGCTTTCTTTGTATAACTATTATTTTATGTGATATTATATTTTATCCGCTGCGAATGTGAGAATATGTGTTTTGTTTCTATTTCTTCTTCTTTCTCTTTTCTTCTTTTCCTAACTATCTGGAATTTTCTAGATCGAAATTTCCGAGTCGTTACTATATCTAAATATTATAAAAATAAAAATAATTTATCCAGGTGATAAATTTGTGGGTCGTTACATCTATTTATGAACTATGCTTTCAAAGGTGTTATATTAGCTTTCGAATTAATCAACTTGACTTTATTTCAGAAAAGAGCTTTCGAATGGGCTGTCACCTTTTGTTTTAAAGAAGCTTTCGAAAGGATATCCGCTTTGAACGTATTCAAAACCTATGCTGCCCCCATTCATACCTTTCGAACTAGTTAAGGCCTTTTTTCTTTATAGCCTTAAAAAATGGTTTCGAAATGATGCTCACGCTTTCTTATTTTGAAGTTGCTTTCTCAATGCTTTTGAAAGGGCTGGTTTCGAAACCATCCTCTTTCTTTCACTTAGGACCAATGCTTTCAAGAGCAATGCTTTCGCCTATGTTCTTTTATGACCCTTAGTTGTATTAAATGTTAAACCCAAATGGTTTCGAAAGGAATAATTATTAAAGGTTTCGAAGCAATATTTCCACAATCCATTACTTGAACCCAATGATTTCGAAATGGTTATAATAATTTTTTCAAAGGGGAGATCCCCAATTTTTTCGAAAGGTATACTTTAAATGTTTAAATGGAAGGTTTCCAATGAGGGGATGTCTAAGGTTTTAAGTAAAGCTTTCAAAAAGGTTGTTTTAAAAGATTTTGAAAGGCATGTTTTCAATACATTCGAAAGACATGTTTCGGCATTTTATCCTAGTGTCTCAATATTAAAGTAGTTAACTTATTTTGAAAGGGGTACTTTCAATGAATTCGAAAGGAATTGTTTAAGATTTTAAACAAAGGTTTCTAAAGAGTTGTTTTAGCCTATTAGCCTCATGTTTTTTTTAGTTAAATAGGGTTTTAACTTACTTTTAAGGGACAGATAATCCCCTTGATTAGATTTCATCAACATTGTATTGTGTAAAGTATATATCAGGGCATAAGTGTTTTCAGTAAAGCAAAGTATATGATTTCCTTGTTTTATAAATGTATGATTTCAGGGATAAATCATTTGTAAAGACTATTTACAAGGAAATGAAATTTTAAAAGGTAGTTAACCATAAGATAGGAATGAAACATGAATAGGGTAGTTAAACCTAAGTTTATTACTTACATATTAGAAGACCATATGTGACTGGTGCAGGGTCACACTATATACTTTTGCTATTAGCCTCTAGCTAAAATAAGTCCAAAATTCCAGTTTGCAGGGCTTTGTCATAGATGGGACTAAAATGAGGTTCCACAAGAAGGTAATATACAGAGTAAATATAGGTAATTGGTAAGCCTTCCAAATCATTAGGATCAGTTGACTCTAGAAGAAGAAAGCTAAGGGCTGTCAGCCCAGTATTGTGTCTAATAGAAATTAGATTGTTGATTTTGTCTGGTAGGCCCGAGTCATCCAATGGTTAATAGTGGGCAGATGGTCCATTAATTTCCTTATTTTTATGCATATATGCATTTGTTATTATTAATTTAATCAGTTTGTTTGTAGGATTCTGATTTGCGAAAGTTATGGTTTCAAAAGGATATTAGCGGGGGGAAACTCATTCCGCTAAGTGGCGTGGTCTCACTTTATATCAATAAATCGAGATGTAATAATATTATTCACACCATGCTTTATATCTGACTTGAAGTTTATATTTCCCCCTTGAACTCTTAGGTTCTCAAAATCTGATTTGAGTAGATTAAGAGTTAAGGTTTTTCAGGTTTAGTAGGTTGGATGAAGAAGCTTTTGGAGACGTGCAGGAGGCAAAGTTAGCTAAGTAGGAGCTATTTAATTTTATTTCCGTTGTGATGTATTTATGACTGATATGTCTATCTAGTACTCTAATCATCAAAGGGGCATCTTCATATGTCGCTCTTGGCGTAATTTGTAATAATCATATTTGATCAAAACCTGGGATTCGTTTTGGGATTACATAACTGAATATGAAATATGGATTTGAAATATAATCAGAAAAGTTGTTTTTATAATCTATGATTTTATTTCATTTCACGTGCTTCTGATATTATGAGTACCATTAACATTACTGTGTTTTGTCATCGGAAGTTAATAATATGGATGACTGCAACATCTGTAGCGCTTAGCTTCGGGCTTCAAGATAGAGATGTTACACTTGGGTTGGACAACTGTCGGACGTGAGCTAGGCCTGTAAACGGATGCAGTCGGATACGGATAGTGCTGTATCTGTATCCGTATCCGAAAATGAAAATCCGTATCTGAATCCGTATCCGATATCCGCGACTACCCGTTGAATATTATCCGTATCCGTATCCGCTAATATTTTCGGATATCCGAAAATATCCGTATCCGGCTTAGCGAATACGGATATTTTTGGATATCCGAAAATATCCGAAAATTAATCAATATAATGCATATTTCATTTTTTTGACTGAAAAAAAGACGAAAAAACCTTGTAATACATAAATTACATCAAATTAACAATAGGTAATCCAATCACACAAAATCCGTATAATAAATTAGTGTACTTTTATTAAATTTATGGATATAAAATAATATATTAATATATAAATATTATATATTAATATATAAATATTTAATTTCAAACCGGACAGATATTTATTGGATACGGATACAGCCATATCCATATCCGTATCCGAAATATGTTTCGGATATCGGATATCCGCATCCGCTTTTTGGATATCGGATATTTTTCATGTTTTCAGATACGGATGCGGACGGGTTTCAGATATTTCGGGTATTCATTGACAGGCCTAACGTGAGCGATACATCATCTCAAAAATACTATAGAAATCTACAAAGTAAATAGGGGCGTAGAGTATGAAGAACCATACTTGACATGTCTCTGCATCCAAAAAGTTAGCACATAATATTCAATATATGCTAATCTACTATCGTTTCCACATAAGTGTACTAAAATCGAAATACAATGTCTAGTATCCAGGTATACGATCCAAAATATCAACATCGTGTGACACCCTGGAGTGATAACAAGCATGGCAAATATAGCATCCATCAAACAATCCTCACCATCACTCTTGTGCATTGGATATATGATAACTCATATGACATAATCACAAACCATGGACTCAATCAAATCCTAGCTTCATTGTTGCTCGAATCCATACTACTTCATAAGGCTCGGAAATGCTCACAATCGCAAAAGCCCAAGGTAATCTAACTTTGCAAGATCTGGACATGATTGCAAGTCCAGGTGGGCGTCCCTACATATCCCTTCTTTATGAACACGCCAGGAGCCTCCAAGTTATCAATGTTCCCTTTACATGCGTCTTCATAATGGAACTCAATCGTTATTTCACCTCGGCTATCTCCGTAATAGAACACAATTACAAACTCTGCTTACAAGCCCTCATCGTTGAACTTGTCCTTATGGATCACCATCACGGCCCCCATCGTTAAGTCGTCCTCATCAGGACATCTCTAAACATCCATCATAAGTCATAGAGCTATCGTATTAAGGTCCCAAGTCATCACGTCGAAGCACCATACCAACACTTCACTAGTTGCAACATTAACCCCAAAGCCGCCTTGAGTCATCCAGGAGTCATTCACCTTTGCCCATGAATCGAACTACCAAAGTTTACCTTTCTGCCTTAACTTTGCCCATGAACGAACTACCAAAGTTTACCTTTCTGCCTCACCTTTGCCCATGAACGAACTCTCAAAATTCACCTTTCTGCCTTGATCACCCCATAAAACCCGAAACCATCAATTAGAAAACTCGAAGCAACCACATCCCCGACTTGAAGCAACTCGGAGTTCATCGCCCCATTTCCCTACCCAAAACTCCTCTGGTCGGTCCCAAAGCCATACTTCGCTTACCCCAAAGTCAAACCCAACACACCATGAAGCCACACTGAGCACCCTTCCTTGTTCAGTATCCGATCATAATGCCACAAGACAGCAAATGTTTTTCGGTCTTCCATAACACTACTAGGAAACAAATGTTGTTCGATCTTTCCACCATCGAACCAACGAAACCCGGATCAACCTTCGTCCAAACCAAATTCAACCCTAAGCAAGCCTACCACCGAGCTATGACCACTGAACTAAAATGTTATAGCATCTTCAGATCCCAATTTCATGTAGGTTACATCATTATTCCCTATTCTTCGAACTATGTGCCTTCTGTATGAACCAATACGACTCCTATCATCCTTGAGGCTATTTGTCAAAGTCTAGCTCTACGCTACTACTTTTGTGTCACTCCAATGAACGTTGTCAACCATTCAAGAATACACACAAACACTACACATGCATCAAACATCATACAAGAAAGCAAAACAAACAACCAATCACTGAAACCATCATACAATTCATTCACAACATGGTCTAACATCTATTAATGCAATTCATTCACAACATGGATCCACAACATGTTAAAATCTATAGATATGTATATAATGAGGTAAAAGATGATAAATCACTCCATAAACACAAAAAATGGAGATTTGAATGCAAAACTAGGCAAATCCAAAAATGATAGCGAAGATCTAATTTTTTTCCCCCCTAAAAATATAGATATGAAGATCTCTAACTAATCCCCTTCCTAATCTACCATAATCTATGTTTTAGACTTAATTAGGAAGGGAAAAGAGAAATTTTAGGTGAAGAATGGGTTATTAAAGGCTTAAACCTATTTAGGATAGGGAAGAAATGATTTGAGGATTTTTGTTTCAGCCAACTTAACCCTTAAACCTGAAATGGGTTATTGGGCCTCTCCTTAATCTCACTAATTGCCTATTAAGCTGCTTCAAAAACTATAAAACTGCAAATAGCCATACCTTCTAGCTAGAAAGTTCAAATCGTTATTATAACCACTCCACGAAAAGGGCATCATATTTTTCCAATGGAATTGGTCTCGAACGCAAATTCGAATTCTATCAAACGTCATAGCCATCACAAGATTTCAAGGGTAAAATAATCCGATAAAATTTATTGAAGTCAAAAATGTCTTTACTCAACATTTATCAAAGTTATAGAGTCAACGATCCAATACAAATTTAAAAACATTTACGACCCTCCGATGCGTAAAATACAGGTCGTTACACAACTAACGACGAGTTGGCCTTCTAATCCTCCTCTACACAACCATGCTTTTTGATCGTTATGTCATTGACGTTTCACCGTTGAATCAAAATGAACGGTTTACGTTGATTGAACTTGTGATGCATTTTCTGATCAATCCATACACCCGATCGACGAAAGAACACAACTAGTGGATTCACGTCATTGAGAAAAACAATTTTAGTATATAATATGTTTAACTTGGAATACTTTTGTATTTCATACTTTTTAATTAGAGAAAGATTAACTTTCGCTAATTACAATTGATAAAAATTAGATTTTTAACCATCTAGCCATAGTGTCCTACCCCTAATCATGTTTATGTGTAAAAAGTCACTTTTTAAATTTCAATTAAATCATTTCTGACATGATTTATGATCATGAGGGATGAATTACTATATCTTGCTAATATATACACAAATAGGATGAATACCATTCACCAATTAGCCGTGCACCTTCTCCGATCCGAGTTGAATCTCCTCCTACTTCGCTGTTCAGAAATTCATTGTCTTCAAAAGGCCAAATTTCTCGATAAATTTGATTTATTTGCATAGCTCTTTTCGCAATCGGTTCCATATAGTGATTCGTTTAATTGGATTTGATTTGGTGAATTTGAAATTGATTTTGTTTAGATATAGATGAAGAAGAAGATGCAAAATAAAGGTAAGATGTTTAGGCTAATGTCTCGTTAGAGAATAAGGTTTTCATTTCTATTCATAGGCTGAAATAACTCAAATTTTCTCTAAAATATCCATATTAATATATTACGAAAATATCAATCAGTTCGACTTTTTCTAGTTTCTAGTCCGTTTAACCTAAATCAACAAGTCACATATGGTTTCTAACTGTAAATAATATTCTAGACGCAATGGAATAGGTCCCGAGACCTAATTCCAACTTCAATAAAAAATATACTATTTTTCCATTTTTTTGCGAAATTATGATTTTACCCTTTTTAGTTCAATTATTTAATTTCGTAAAACTAGAAGGTGTTACGGGATTACTCTCATCAATTAGTATTTCTCTCAACATTGTTTCTAACACTACTTTCTATGGAATAGTCCCTTGCCGTTGATGTTGCCTTCCAGGAACTCTATGACGATCGCCATTATCACTTGATTGATCCGTACCAATCGAAGCATCTGGTGTTGTGACTCCAGTTGCATCATTTCTTACACTGGTCTTCCATCTTTAGTCCAATCTATCTTCCGCCTTGTAGCCAAGCTTCCTTCTTCGGATCTAGTTGGTGAGTTTCTCCTATCATCACAATCTCTTGCTCGAGATTCAGCTTTATTAGCATTTGTTCCTTGAGGGGCTTACCTCATTAACCCAAACTGTCAACTTAACTCCTCCATAGACTATTGGTGTATTGCTTCCATCTGTTGGTTAACTCTAACGATAATTCTTTAACTCTTCTTTTGTAATAAAATCCGATGGTGGCTGTGTTTGCAATCCATCACTTATACTATGATCTCCAGCACTTCATTCTTCATCGTCAACCCATGTTACTTGTTTTCTACAATTCTTAGGAGGACATATTACATCTTATCTTCAAGTAAATGTAAATCAAAGCTATGTATCTTCAGAGATCAAGTCCGAATTCAATTCTAGTGAAAACACCAAAAATATTAGTCTTAAACTTGGTCTAACACTCTCAAGGAGACCGCGTAGAACCAACGAATCGGTGTGTAATCGTTCACTGTAATTTATAAGTGGATTTAATTGATGATTTGCATCATTTTTGGGTACTCTATGTTGTATCTTAGATCCAGATCTAGGGATAATAAAAAATATATAGAGAATGCATGGAAAAGCAAGTAAAAATCACCCTACAATTTATAGTGATTCAATGTTTTCCTATTCCACTTTAATATGAATTTATTCCCTTTTTCACTAGTTTCCAAAAGGTTTTACAATCAAAATCTCGAAATTTAAGCTTGATTTTAGATAGAAAAATGTATAACCACCTCTTAGATATTCCTTTGTATTATAAGCATAGAGTGATAAGTTACGGCTCGGAAGTTGAGATCTCTCTCAGAAGTCGTCTGAAATGTATCTTTTTCCAATCCACGTTTGAAGGAGAAATATTAAAGATATATTCTTACCCTACATGAATCAACATCAATCATTGAACTTATATACTTATTTTATTTTTTTATTTGTCATGCAAAAAATTAACATGCAGCATTTTGTACTCCATTTTTCCATCGATATGTCACTGTTTCATGCCTTAGCTCGGTTTCAGCCTACACAAATCTAGAATATATCAAAATTACACTAAAAATTGAATAACTTACGGACAAGTACCAACGCACACCATGGATCGGTACCAATCAATGTCTTCTTCTTCACTAATTTCTTCGTATCATCTTGCACTCGGTCATTTATGAACATTGTGTTCATTCCATCATTTTGAAGTCTAATATCACTGAATCATTGTATGTGAAAAATCATGGATAAAACAAAAGAAACGTCAAAACCATGCAACAACAAAAGAAACAGTTTAACCATCACAAACCATCAAGATTCGACCTTCATAAGTTGACACCTAATCTTCCAATAATTTGCATCAAAAACCATGCAAGTATAACAAATAAACATAGACAATAAAGTTTATGCAGGAACTACATAAGTTAGGAAGTGGCTGCTCCTGTTCTACCGCCGCATTTTGAGTTCCGACATATTGCCTCAATTGACCATTCCTTATATGTTCCTCGATTGTATCCTTGAGATGCCTGCAGCTGTTTGTATCATGACCGTCTAGATCATGAAAGAGACAGTGCCTTCCCGATTCCCTTTCGCGTTCTGAGGATTCGCTCCTTATCGGCCTTCGATAGGGAAGGCGATCTCGAGTATCCAAGAATATCTGCTCCAATGTTGTATTAAGTCCAGTGTAAGTGGAGAATTTTGGTTCTCCCCAGTGCTTCCTCTTCCCTTTATCCTTGTCTTTACCCGAGATTTCACCGGGATGTCCTCCATCATTAACCATGTTTGCTTCCTTTGACTTTCGTATCCAAACATGCATCCTCTTGTCGAAGAAATATCTCAGCTTCGTGAAAGAATTCCCCAAGATCTAGTGGTGGATCCCGTATCAATGATACTTTTAAATCTGAATCATCCCTAACTCCTGACACTACCGCCATTAGAACCATTGATGGATCCGGCCGATCCACCGAGGCAACTGCTGCATTAAACCGAGTTAAGTAAGTCCTGAGCGATTCATCTGCCCTCTAATCAAGTGACGTCAGTGTCATCACATTCTTTGGTCTTTTTATGTGAGCTCAAAATGGTCTCAAGAACTTACCCACCAGTTCTATCCATGTTCCAATAGATCCATCCTCTAGCTGTTTGAACCACATAGCAGCTATATCCGTCAAGTACAAAGGAAAACATCAAGCCATAACCTCCTCTGATGCCCCTCGCACTTCCATATGCCTTGTGTACCTCATCAAGTGGTCAGTGGGATCCGACTTACCATTGTACACTTCCATGGGGGGTAGCTTGAAATTGGATGGATTCAAAGCTATCCTGATGTTACGGGTAAACAGATTTTTATTTACTCCCTCCAAATCCCAGTTTGTCAAATCTCTGCGAATGGTTCGCCTGGTGATGTCAGCCAATCTTGTGTTACCTGCCAAGGGTTGCCCCCCATTTACAGTTCCTAACTGCCCTCCAAGTCCTCGAGGAAATTTTGGTACATACTCCTTATCATGTACTTTTGTATTCCTATTGGCGTCGGGCTGTGCAGCGTCATCTGGTATCCCTCCATGGATTGGTCCAACATTTCCTGGTAGTGTACCCCCGAGTCTAGGTCCATCTAGATTGATAGCCGTTTGCTGATTGAGGGTCGCCTTCTGCTGAACCACCCCATCTGCTTGCCAATTGAGTCCTTCTGATCTAGCTCCACGGATCTAAGTACCTGTTGTTCCTGCTTGTCCTCAAATTGTCTTAAAAGTGCTTGCATCATTTTTTCTTGCCTTTTCAACTGTTCCTGCATGGAATTCATCATGACCTGTATCTCATCCCTAGTGATGTAGACAGAGGTTTGATTAGCTTCAGAGGAAGCCTCCTGACTTTCTTCTTGCTGACTTCTTTTCGTCCTCTGTCTCCAAGTTGATTGCTTTGTCATAGTGTTTAGAATCCAAGTTCCTAAGCCTTTAAATCCAAACTCCAAGCTTCTGAATCCCTGAGTGCTAGCTTCTCAGTGAAAGCACCAAAATGTTTGCGCCAAAATTGGTGACTAACACCCAAATTTCAATGAAAGCATCAAACAACAGTCACGGATCTTAGATAGAATGTATGTAGAGAGTATAAAAATGAAGAACAGTAAAAATTAAAGAGAAAGCAGTAAAGACACAAGGTTTATAGTGGTTCGGATAACTCCGGCCTACGTCCACTCAAGAAATTTTATTTTTGTTGATGTTAGAATCAATTTCAGTTACAATCCAGAGTTTTTAGAATGACAATGGCAGAGCTTCCTTAGTGTAGAAGACGAAGGGAAACAGAATGAAGAAACCTTTTCTGTAGCCCCACATGTTGTATTTATAGGCAAATCCCGAGTTACTGGGCTTCCTGAGTAGTCCGGGCCCATCAGGACCATAGCCGAGCCAACATCCTTCATCATGATCGACCCACACTATCAAGGTCGAATCGGACTCAACCCTACGAACGAACCGAGCAAGCTGACCCACTACTGCCGAACCACATATGTTCTCTCACCATACCCAGCACCGTGTCTTCTTCCTACCGATCCGAAGCTCCCTTACATGCGACTCGAAGTAGCCCTATGCTTTACTCGAAGTAGCTTGTTCCGTAGCCCAAAGTGAGATTGCACCGACCCCATACTTTCCGAACCACCACATGACCTGATCCTTCCGAAGCCAATCCCTTCCAAACTGAGCCACCAATGCCGACCGATCCATAACTCCCAGAGCTAGCCACCAATACCGACCGACCCATAATCCCAGACCAAATGACTTATGCCGACTGACCTACTAAGTCTGAAACCTTCTCGACCGAACCACTTTGCCTTGACCATTTTGGCCGAACCAACTTCCACCGAACCACTCCAGTATGACTGAACCATCTATTTCAACTCTCCACGACCGAGCCATGTATGACCAAACGGCCGAGCCGCATGGCTGAACACCAACCATACCGAACCATATTATGCTGAACCTTGGCTTTGTAAGCATATCAGTCATCCAAGAATGATCGTCTATCTATCCAGTTGACTCAAACCCATCATATTCCAGCCTCAGCAAACGAGTAGTTGATTAAGTTAAATCCACCTATCCACGGCCTTGCCAAAAGATGGGTTAACATTTGCCCCCCAAAACATTCCTTGTTGTTGGAAGGTGTGTTTTGAATAGCCACAAATCCGATGCTCGAAGTCCACATGTTATCCATGGTCATACCTTCCGATTCATAATCCAATTCATTTTATCCAAGTGCTACTGTTGTATCCTTGTCCAATTCTATGATTGCTCCAAGTCAATATCTGATTCTTATCTACTAATCAAATCCTTATCCAATTCCACATCCATCCGAACTCGATACCCGAGTTCTAATCCATCCATATCCAACAACCAATAACCATATCCATGACCTCTCGGGGTCGATATCCAAATCCGGAACCACTCCGGGTCAATAACCAAATCCTTAGCTGTTCGTCCAATATCCAAATCCGTACCTCTTTGGGTTCTTGTCAAGCGCAACTTGCACCTGGTGACCTATGTCAAGTAATGCCATGGTCTTCCAGGTTCAGTGTCCCTAAACATTGAGTAATGCCGTGGCTTAAGTCCTAAGCCGAATCCTGGTCGCTCAGACCCTTGTCGAGCATAGTCCATACTCGACGACCTATAATAGTAATCGATAGATAATATGAGGCCTAAGTCCTAAACCGAATCTTGTCTCTCCGGACCCTTACGGAGCATAGCCCATACTCGACGACCTTTTAGCCAAAAACTAGATAAAATTCAACCAAAATTGAATTTGAAACCCAGATTCAAACTAGAAATCTATATAAAAAGTCCAAATCAAAATTCATATCAAAAATCAAGCATCCAAACCAATATCCAAACCAAGAAACCAACAAAACCGGAATTTCAAACCGAACTCTAAAACCAAAGCAGAAAAAGCAAATGTCCAAGCCAAAAGGAAAAAACAGATTTCACAAACCGAAGCGCCTCGGCAAACCATCATCTTAGAGCATGCCTAAGGGTTATCTCCGGCCCCATACATGAGAAAGTGATTTAGCCGTTTGCCAGGAGTTTGTTACTTATTTCAAACCATCACGATTAGTTGATGACCAACCGACCACCATTCTTGGGCCTCGCTCCTTCATCGTTCAATGTTGGCGATGGCTGCTCCTGTTCCACCACCGCATTTTGAGTTCCGACATATTGTCGCAACCGACCATTCCTTACATGTTCCCCAATTATATCCTTGAGATGCCTGCAGCAGTTAGTATCATGCCCGTCCAAATCATGAAAGAGACAGTGGCTTCTCAATGCCCTGTCGCGTTCTGAGGATTCCCTCCTTGCCGGCCTTTGATAAGGAAGGCGATCCCGAGTATCCAAGAATATCCGCTCCAATGTTGTATTCAGTCCTATGTAAGTGGAGAATTTTGATTCTTCCCAGCGCTTCCTCTTCTCTTTATCCTTGTCTTTACATGAGCTTTCACTAGGAGGTCCTCCATCCTTAACCATGTTTACTTCCTTTGACTTCATATCCAAACATGCATCCACTTGTCGAAGAAATCTCTCAGCTTCGTGAAAGAATTCCCCGAGATCCAGTGGTGGATCCTGTATCAATGATACATTGAAATCTGAATCATCCCTGACTCCTGACGCTGCCGCCATTAGAACCATTGATGGATCCGGCCGATCCACCAAAGCAACTACTGCATTAAGACAAGTTAAGAAAGTCCTGAACGATTCGTCTTCCCTCTGCTTAACTGACGTCAGTATCATCATACTCTTCGATCCTTTTATGTGAACTCGAAACTATCTTAAGAACTTATCCACCAGTTCTGTCCATGTTCCAATAGATTCATCCTCTAGCTGTCTGAACCACATAACAACTATATCCGTCAAGTACAAAGGAAAACATCAAGCCATAACCTCCTCTGATGCCCCTGCACTTCCATATGCCTTGTGTACCTCATCAAGTGGTTAGTGGGATCCGACTTGCCGTTGTACACTTCCAGAGTGGGTAGCTTGAAATCGGGTGGATTCCCAGCTATCTAGATGTTACGAGTAAACGAATTTTTATTTACTCCATCCAAATCCCTGTTTGTCATACTTCCGCGAATGGTTCGCCTAATGATGTCGGCCAATCCACTGTTACCTACCAATGGTTGCCCCCCTTTACATTTCCTAACTTCCCTCCAAATCCTCGAGGGAATTCTGATACGTACTCCTCGTTATGTACTCCTGTATTCCTGTTGGCGTCGGGCTGTGCAGCGTTATTTGGTATCCCTCCGTGGATTGGTCCAGCATTTCCTAGTGGTGTGCCCCCGCGTCTAGGTCCATCCTGATTGATAGCCGTTTTCTGATTGGGGGCTGCCCCCTGCTGAACCACTCCCTCTGCCTGCCTATTGAGTCCTTCTGATCTAGCTCCACGGATCTGAGTTCCTGCTGTTCCATCTTGTCCAAATTGTGTTAAAAGTGCCTGGATCATTTCCTCTTGCCTTTTCAACTGTTCCTGCATGGAATTCATCATGACCTGCATATCGTCCCTAGTGATGTAGACAGAGGGTTGATTAGCTCCAGAGGAAGTCTCCTGACTTCCTTCTTGCTGACTTCTTTCTATCCTCTATCTCCTAGTTGATTGCTTTGTCATAGTGTCCAGAATCCAAGTTCCTAAGCCTTTAAATCCGAACTCCAAGCTTCTGAATCCCTGAGTGCTAGCTTCTCAATGAAAGCACCAAAATGTTTGCACCAAAATTGGTCACTAACACCCAAATTCCAATGAACGCACCAAACAACAGTCACAGATCTCAGATAAAATGTATATAAAGAGTATAAATATGAAGAATAGTAAAAATTAAAGAGAAAATAGTAAAGACACAAGGTTTATAGTGGTTCGCCTAACTCTTGTCTACGTCCACTCCAGAGATTTCCTTTTTATTGATGTTAGAATCAATTACAGTTACAATCCAGAGTTTTTAGAATGACAATGGCAAAGCAGCCTTAGTGTAGAAGACAAAGGGAAACAGAACGAAGATCCCTTTTCTGAAGCCCCACATGCTGTATTTATAGGCAAATCCCGAGTTATTGGGCTTCATGAGTAGTCCGGGGCCATCAGGACCATAGCCGAGCCAACATCATTCACCATGACTGACCCACACTATCAAGGCCGAACCGATCTCAACCCTACGATCAAACCGTGCAAGCCGACCCACTACTGTCGAGCCACATATGTTCTCTCACCGTACCCAGCTTGGAGTCTTCTTCCTACCGATCTGAAGCTCCTTTATGTGCAACTCGAAGTAGCCCTATGCTTTATTCAAAGTAGCTTTTTCCGTAGCCCGAAGTGAAATTGCACCGACCCCATACTTGCCGAACCACCATAGATTGAACCACATGACCTGATCCCTCCGAATATAGTCCCTACCAAACCGAGCCACCAATGGTGACCGACCCATAACTCCCAGACCGAGCCACCAATGCCGATTGACCCATAACTCCCAGACCAAGCCACCAATGCTGACCGACCCATAACTCGCAAACTAAGCCACCAATGCCTACCGACCCATAACTACCAGACCGAACGACCAATGCCGACCGACCCACTAGGTCTGAAACCTTCTCGACCAAACCACTTTGCCTTGACCATTTTAGTCGAACCAACTCCCACCAAACCACTCCAGTATGACCGAACCATCTTGTTCAACTCTCCAGGACCGAGCCATGTATGACCAAACGGTCGAACTGCATGGCCGAACACCAACCATACCGAACCATAGTATGTAGAACCACGACTTCGTAATCATATCTATCATCTACGAATGATCATATATCCATCCAATTGACTCAAACCCATCGTATTCCAGCCTCAGCAAACAAGTAGTCGATTAAGTAAATCCGCATGTCCATGGCCTTGCCAAAAGGCGGATTAACATTTGCCCCCCAAAATATGCCTTGCTTTTGGAAGGTGTGTTTTGAATAGCCTGAAATCCAATGTCCAAAGTCCATATGTTATCCACAGTCATACCTTCCGATTCATAACCTAATCCATTTCATCCTAGTGCCACTATTGTATCCTTATCCAAATCTATGATAGCTCCGAGTCAATATCTGATTCCTATCCAGTAACCAAATCCTTATCCAATTCCACATCCATCCAAACTCGATACCCGAGTTCTAATCCATCCATATCCAATAACCAATAACCACATCCATGACCTCTTTGGGTCGATATCCAAATCCTAGATCGCTTCGGGTCTATACCCAAATCATTAGCTGTTCATAGCTAATATCCAAATCCGTAACTTCTTCGGATTCTTGTCAAGCGCAACCTGCACCTGACGACCTATGTCAACTAATGCCATGGTGTTCCTGGTTTAGTGTCCCTGAACGTTGAGTAATGCCATGGCTTAAGTCCTAAGCTGAATCCTAGTCGCTCTGGACCCTTGCCGAGGATAGTCCATACTCGACGACCTAAAATAGTAATCGATAGATAATATGAGGCCCAAGTCCTAGGCCGAATCTTGGTCTCTCTAGACCCTTACCGAGCATAGTCCATACTCGACAACCTTTTAGCCAAAAACCAGATAAAAGTCAACCAAAATTGAATCTGAAACCCAGATTCAAACCATAAATCCATATCGAAAGTCCAAATCAAAAATCAAGCATCCAAACCAAAATCCAAACCAAGAAACCAACAAAACCGAGAGTTTAAACCGAACTGCAAAACCAAAGCAGAAAAAGAAAATGTCCAAGCCAAAGGGAAAAAACAGATTTCATAAACCGAAGCACCTCGGTAAACCATCATCTCAGAGCATGCTTAAGGGTTATCTCCAACCCCGTACATGAGTAAGCGATTTATCCATTTGCCCGGAGTCTGTTACTTATTCCAAACCATCATGATTAGTTGATGACCAACCAATCACCATTGTTGGGCCTTGCGCCTTCGTCATTTAAGGTAGGCGGTGGCTGATCCTGTTCCACCGTCGCATTCCGAGTTCCGACATATTGCCGCAACTGACCATTCCTTACATGTTCCTCGGTTATATCCTTGAGATGCCTACAGCTGTTAGTATCATGCGCATCCAGATCATGAAAGAGACGATGCCTTCCCTATGCCTTTTTGCGTTCTGAGGATTCCCTCCTTGCCTGCCTTCGATAAGGAAGGCGGTCCTGAGTATCCAAGAATATCCGCTCCAATGTTGTATTCAGTCCTGTGTAAATGGAGAATTTTGGTTCTCCTCAGCGCTTCCTCTTCCTTAACTATGTTTACTTCCTTTGACTTCGTATCCAAACAACATCCTCTTGTCGAAGAAATCTCTCAGCTTCGTGAAAGAATTCCCCGAGATCCAGTGGTGGATCCCGTGTTGATGATACTTTGAAATCCGAATCATCTCTGACTCCTGACACTGCCGCCATTAGAAAGATTGATGGATCCGACCGATCCACCGAAGCAACTGCTGCATTAAACCGAGTTAAGAAAGTCTTAAGTGATTCATCTTCCCTCTGCTTAACTGACGTCGGTGTCATCACATTCTTCAGTCTTTTTACGTGAACTCGAAACAATCTCAAGAACTTATCCACCAGTTCTGTCCATGTTCTAATAGATCCATCATCTAGTTGTCTGAACCATATAGCAACTATATCCGTCAAGTACAAGGGAAAAAATCGAGCCATAACCTCCTCCGATGCCCCCAGCACTTCCATATGCCTTGTGTACCTCATCAAGTGGTCAGTGGGATCCGACTTACCGTTGTACACTTCCAGAGTGGGTAACTTGAAATTGGGTGGATTCCTAGCTATCCTGATATTATGGATAAACGGATTTTTGTTTATTCCCTCCAAATCCCTGTTTGTCAGACCTCCGTGAATGGTTCGCCTAATGATGTCAGCCAATCTAGTGTTACCTGTCAAGGGTTGCACCCATTTACATTTCCTAACTGCCCCCCAAGTCCTTGAGGGAATTCCGGTACATACTCCTCGTCACGTACTCTTGCATTCCTATTGGCGTCGGGCTGTGCAGCATCATCTGGTATCCCTCCATGGATTGGTCCAGCATTTCCTGGTGGCGTGCCCCAGAGTCTAGGTCTATCTAGATTGATAACTATTTGCTAATTGGGGGCCTCCCCGACTGAACCACTCCATTTGCTTACCTATTGAGTCCTTCTGAACTAGCTCCACGGATTTGAGTTCCTCTGTTCCTGCTTGTTTAAATTGTCTTAAAAGTGCCTGCATCATTTCCTCTTGCCTTTACAATTGTTCCTGCGTCGAATTCATCATGACCTGCATCTCGTCCCTAGTGATGTAGACGTAGGGTTGATTAGCTCCCAAGGAAGCCTACTGACTTCCTTCTTGTCGACTTCTTTCCGTCCTCTATCTCCTAGTTGATTGCTTTGTCATAGTGTCCAGAATATAAGTTCCTAAGCCTTTAAATCCAAACTCCAAGCTTCTGAATCCCTGAGTACTAACTTCTCAGTGAAAGCACCAAAATTTTTGCGCCAAAATTGGTAACTAACACCCAAATTCCAGTGAAAGCACCAAACAACAGTCAAAGATCTTAGATAGAATGTACGTCGAGAGTATAAATACGAAGAACAGTAAAAATTAAGGAGAAAGCAGTAAAGACACAAGATTTATAGTGGTTCGGCTAACTTTGGCCTACGTCCACTCCAAAATTTTCCTTTTTATTGATGTTAGAATGAGTTACAGTTACAATCCAAAGTTTTTAGAATGACAATGGAAGAGCAGCCATAGTGTAACGACCCATAATTTTCGATGTTTAAAATTTGTTAATTTTATTAAATGTTTGTTATCTAAAATTGGAAAAACAGAAATTTGTGATTCATAAATGAAATAATAACTTAAATGAGATGTAATAATGCTAATCTAAGTTAATTATTAACTATTTTAATGAAGTTACAATTAATGGAATTAATGTAAATGTTATACTATGCTATAAATCGAATATAAGAAAACAAACGTAAATGTTGAATTAATTAATGAATTAATACATATTGAATGGTAACTGAATAAAATCAATGTTTAGTAAGAAATTATAACATTGGCTTGGGAACGATAAATATATAAAAATGTGATTGAGGGTTAATAATAACAATATTATAAGTTAATCATTTAGTCCATTAAATCAAAATTTGTAATCAATTACAATGAATCTCCATTCGATGTTATGTTAGTGTAAATTAAGGAAATAATTAGAAATAATGTTAATTCCATTCATAATATGACAATTGGTTGAATGAAAATTATGGACATCAAGATTTATTAACTTATTGGAATTTAAACTTAATAATTGGATTAGTTGCAATTAAATGAAATTTAATGAAATTAAGGCTAACACTGAAATTGATAAATTTATCAACTCTAAATTGACATATAAATTTGTTTAAATTAGTGTGAATGATTAAGAAATTTAAAAATGATTAAATTTGTTAATTATAGAGTTGAAATTGAAAACTTGATTTAATTAATCAATTATTTAATTATTTAATTAACTGAAAAATAGCCATTTTAGCCACTGACTCGGATTTCGATGAAACCAGTTTCATCAGATCTGTAATGGTGAATTATTGTAGATTTCAAGTTTTGTAGCGATCAGACTTGTTGTTTGATCGTACGGACTCGAAATGCCTAGAAATCAATTTAATTGAAATCAATTTGAAATAACTTGATTTTAGCATAACTTCTTCATACGATAGAATTTGGACTTGAAACCTATTCCATTGATTTTAAAATACTCAAAAACATCTATTTCAATATATGGGTTGACATGTTTTCGTTTCAGAGTCAGAACGGGCTTTTCGGGTCGTTATCGTTCATTTTCCAAACCAATCAAGCCCATCTATTCTATTTTGTTCAGCCTATATATATCCGGTCATAAACCCAGCAGCTTTTCTATTTCTCATTTCTGTACGTATAGAGATTTCTGTTGCTCCTCTTTCTCAATGGCAGACAAACCCTAAATTTCACAGTCCAATTTCAATATCAAATTCAAATCAAAGTTTCAAACTCCACAAACTATATCAAATTTTACATGGATTCGAAGCTCTCGATGAACGCATCTCAGAACTGCAATTCGTTTTTTAATCTAGGTTTTTGTTTGGCCAGAAATGCACAATTAATTCTCGGTCGTTCATGTCAACGCTCGAGAATTGACGATGGATTTTCGTCGATGGTTCGATCGAGGAGTGCAATGTCGTAGAGGTCAACGGGTAGAGCGCATCTGTACGGTTAGTTTGACATGATGGTCAGCAGAACCGCGGCAGTTTCCGTTCAAAGCTAGCGGCGGCGCCCGCGGTTTGGAGGGATCGAGGTGGTCGAAAGAGGCCAGGTGGGGTCGGCCTGGAGTGTAGAGGGGGTTAACAATGTCTGATCATGTCAGGGATGGCCGGAGGTCATGCGTTTTGGGGTTTTTCTCTGGCGGCTGTAGCTTGTTCGCAGTGCTCGGTGATCTAGGGTTTCTCGTATGGAGAGGAGAGAGAGGAAGCGTGGCAGGTTATGGTTGGCCCATATTTTATTTTATTTTAATCTAAAGTTTTGAATTTCAAACTTATAATCTATATAACTTTTACATATGAGGTCAAAATTAAGCACGGTTTTCCCTGCGATCCTAACAGAATTACGGACATTTTGGCGTTGGTTTGGACGAATTTTGAGACTATTCAAATTTTGGGTTTAAATTGGATTTAAATTCAATTTAAATTCAAAAGGTGAGTGTTTTAACCCACTCACAACTTCTAATATTTCTTATGTGTGTTAAATTAATTTTTGATGTGATTAGAAATTTATTTATGACTGTTTGGCATATTTTTAATCACCATCTCAGTTAAATTGAATTTATTGAATTAAATTGTTATTTAATTTATTATTGCATATAAAATGCCAGTTAAATAGTTATTTAATTTATTATTGAATATAAACTGCCAGTAAATACCTGTTGTTTATTATCTGTTCTATATTGATGTTATTGATTGAATTGGAAGATGATTGTGATAAATGTTTGATGATTGTATTGAATGAATTGATGTTGAAATTTATATTGTTATAAACTGCAAGTTGTTATGGATTTTTATTTCATTCGGGATAGCAGTTTGAAATGATATATAACCGTATTTATATTGTAAATTACGGATTAAAATGATAAATATCTGTATCACTTGACCATAGGATAGAAAATTATATACAGGCACCGCTGGTCTATATATAAATATTTTTGAAAATGATTTCTATGGTTTTATATAGAAATATATGGTTTTATATAAATATTGATTTTAGATATTATATAAATGTTATTTTATCCTTGATTTTTAGGCTATGTATAATTTGTTTTAGCATAAAATAAGATTAATAAAAAGTTTGATTATTTATTGAAGATAATATGGTTGAATATTTAAATTATATTGTAACATAGAGTTTATATAAGGTTGGAAGATAAATTGGAAATTTATTTGAAATTGGATTTATTTACGAATCAAACTCAAATAAGATTGGTGTGAAATTTATTAAATTGGAAATTTTAAAGGTATGATTTTTATAACTTGATTTTGGGTTAAGGTGAATTAAATGAGTATTTCAAGTACAAATAAATTGAAGGAAATAATTAGTTATTTGTAATCTGAGTTTTATTCAAATGATAATAGATTTATCAAGTAAATAATTCGAAACTAAATAATAGAAAATTGAATTTGATATATATATATATATATATATATATATGAAATTATCAAACTTAATTTTGAAATTATTGAATACTTAAAGTTTGAAATATATTGAATTTGAAATGGTTTATTTTATGGATCAAATTTGTTTTGGAATAGATATAATTTAGAATAGTTTATGGAAAATGAATTGAATTGAAGTTTATGATTTGGGATTCAGTTAAATATAAAATGTAGAAATTCTAGTTGTTTTGGAATTGATTTGTGAAACTAAAGAAGCTATTTATTATATAAAGTATTTTAAATATTTAAACCATTTAAGTGGTCGAAGTTATGAGTTTTAAAGTATTATGATTTGAAAGTGTTATACTTTATGTGTTTTGATTTCAAAGTGTTATAACTTTGAAAGTGCTATGATTTTGGAAAAGGATATATTTGGAATAAAAATGATATTACATTGAATTGGGTTTTATAAAAATGATATCATATTGATTTTGTTTTGAAACGGAAATGATATCGTGTTTATATGGTTTTGACATGGATATTATATTCTGATTTTGAAGTATAAACTATTTTGAAAATGACGGCGGTGTTATAATAACGTTTGGTTGTTAAAAAGACCGGGATCAGAAGTTGTCATACTCTCTGCCAACTTCGAAAACCACTTTAACAACCATGTACGCGGTGGAGATTCCATAATGAAGTAGGATGGTGGCGACGTTCCTTTGAAGTATATACATGGACCCAACTCCCATGAGTTGGCATAAGGTGGCTAAAACAGGAGTGATTCTCAGGCCAAGGAGGTAGCCCCTCTTATCGGACACACTCCTTCGATATTATACTCTGACTTTTGGATTGATTCGGTGACCACTTTTGATTTTTTATTTTGGTGGTGTGGCTAGAGGTGGGCGGCAGTAGCTGCTACTAGTTACCACCAGTCCGGATAGTAATTGGTATATCTACCCTGGCATTTCCTTGTGTGTTGTATCACCTGCCCTAGCGCGCCTTGTACGAGTTTGGTTTTCTCCCATAGCCCGTGGAGTATTTAGGGTAGTCTCTCGATCTAGAGATGCGCTGATACGGATGGACTACTGGGACTATTATGTGTTAAGGTGGAAAATGTAAAGCCTTAATGCTATTTAAAAGTAAGATTATTTTACTATAGACATTATTATAATAGCGAAATATTACTACATAGTAAATAGTTAAACAGATCCTTAGGAGTTGTGAATCTCGAGCATTTCTTAAGTCACTGCACTCACGTTAGACACTGGATAAGAGATGTAAAATCCCGTAAACATCTCTGATACCGTTCCACTCATATTTTATCTTGATTTAATTTACATAAGATCTTTTAGTTCTAAATCGAGTGTTTTGTCCTTTCAATTCGCTCGGGTCAGCCTGTGTATTTCAGGGTTTGAAGACCTTATTTCTGGAGAAAGAAGACGAAGATTGTGTTACTATTATCTATTATATTATTTTAATACATCACATTGTTCCGCTGCATTATTATTTATTATTCTCTGGTATGTATAACTCTGATATGTGTTGTATAAGTATAATCAAATGTTTTGTAAAACAGCTTCATGAACTGTTATTTGATTATTATATTTTGTCATTCCGCTGTGAGATTCTATTTTGTTTTATTTCTTTCTCCCTTTTTCTTATTCACCCCAATAACAATTCACTCTTTTGTATGTTTGAGGCTGATGTGTGCGGTTTATCGTCAATTTAAAACATACAAAAGGGCGGGATGTTACATCTGGTATCAGAGCCTGGTTTAGCGATAAACCCTAGCTTTATGGGGTCTGACTCTTTATTATTAGGGTAGTAGTACCCTATAATGAGTCGTTGAGTGTATATATATGAAAGAGCGTATTTGTTAGTATTATAAAAAGGTTTTGATATTGTGTTAATTTGTTCCGTTTGTATTTATAAATTCCGGTTGATGCATATGACGCTATGACATCAACAAGGATTTCTGAACACTTAATAGGACGGACCGACACAATATTGTTTTAAACATAGGTGAATGAAATAATTTGCCTACTATATTTTCTATAGATAAAATAAAATTTTTATAAAGGTTATATTTGGTTGTAATATATTGGTTGTTAGGTAGTGAAATTTATAAATATTGATGTGAAATAAGAGTTGAAGAAAATAAAATAAATGAAAATCAAAAATTTTAGAACTTAAGTCCGGGGTTTTGAAAAAAAAAATTCAAAGGATTTTAGAATATAATAATGTTGTTTATAAGTATTTTTTGATATAAATGTTTCAATATAAATTGAAAGAATTGTTTTAAAGAAATTTTGGAAGAAATAATTCTGTACTCCCCTCTTTGTCGCTGGAAAATAATTTCGATGGTGAGTGCACGCATCATCGACATTCATTTTCGAGTTTATAAGTGGGAAGACCACTGTAGTAGTTTTACTGCAGATTTATTTTGATAAACAAATATAAATTTCAAATTGTTTTAAATATAATTGGATATATAAGTTGTAAGTATATACATCTATCTGTTATTTTAAAATGATTTGAAATTTAACTCGGTATTTAGTTCTTAAGTTTCCGTTAATTAATAGTTTCAATTAATATAGTAAAATGGAATTTAACTAATAATTGAGACCTCTAAATAAAATAAGAGATTAAATTCTAAGTTATAAATGGGATTAAAAGAAATTTGAAATTGTAAACTATGAAACAAAGGATATTAGTATCGAACGTTTAGTTAATTAAAAGAAGTAAAATAAACTTGTGTAACTGTCAATTACATCCTTAAAAGAACATATATAACTTACCAAATATTAAAAGTTCTAATGCTTATAAGAAATGTAATGGAAATTATATGAGTAAAAATTTGAAATGATAAAAGTATTCCATAAATTTGCTTTTATAAATAAGAATAATGTTATGATTGTTGTAAACTTAAGTATGACTAAAAGGCCACTAACTAAATATAATAGAAGGGTTGTAAAGAAATGATAATAAACTTAAGTAAATAAATTGAAATGCTAAAAATTGAATGGAACTGGAATATTATTGATAACTAAATGTAAATAAATGAAATCAAGTAATGAATGAATAAATAAAAATGAATTTATGTAAGTATAAGTGCAGATAAGTGAAATAAACACTGAATCAATGGATGGAAATGAAAATCTGCAAGAAATAAATGTAAATTTAAAAAGATAAATCATTATATGAATGAAAAAGAAATCAAACAACAAATGTATGAAATGAAATTAAAAGAATGAACTTGATTTATTGTTCGAAATTGTTGTTTGTTTGGTTTATGGTTGTTTGAGCAAGGATACTTTAAAATTGTTTGGATGAATGAATAATCTATTTAGTTTCATCAAAGACTGTTGAGTAAATGGTGCGCCTAGTAGTTCATTTTCATTCTGTACAATTAAAAGTTCTACACTCGAATAACTATTCGTGTGCTTGATATGAATGCATAATTGATTGTGTTGATTTTATGTGATGGTTGTATGCTTTGTTGCAAGTGATAGTTGTTTATACTGATTTGTTTGCTATTGGTTGAAACAACTTTAGATATTTCATTTATATAATTATTACTAACTCTTTTAGATTACATAACTTAAATATAGGTTATGGAAGCAATTGCTACTGCTTTTTTTTATAATTAAACGTTGTTTGCCCAATAAATAAGTACGTTCTCGGATTACGGTTTTATAGCGTTATTATATTGTTTTCCCGTTGTTGGGATATATTATTTTGTGATATTGTGATATATATATATATATATATATATATATATATATATTGTCATATTCGATATTACACTTTCTTCCGATCCTCCCCGTAAAAAGGAGATTCTGCCAAAATTTTCATAAATTTTGGACTTAGAAAATTTTTGAAAAATGTTTCCAAACTTTATTAATTTGAGTATAAAAAGATTTAATGGTTATAAATTGGTATATTTTATATAAATTAATTAATTTTGTAAATTTAATTGGTTATAAAGTTAATATTCTTGAATAGGATATATTGATTAACTTAATTCCTTCTTTCCCCACTACACCATATTGGCAGATTTGTAACGCCCCTATGCAGAAGAATCGCAACGGCTTTGAACCGTTGTAAAACACTTAAGAACGGCTTAAGGCCGTTTTAATTTTGCTACGACTTAAAGCCGTTTTAAATTTTTGTTATATTTTTTTCCCTTTTAGTTCCTTAGTCCAGTTGAGTATTAAACCCATGTTCCCAAAACAGTACGCCCCTCCTTTTCATTTCCTAATTGCGTTTGCCCTAATCGCGCCTCCCACCCTTTTATTTCCCTCGGCTGCCCTAATAGCCCCCACGTTGTTTCTCATCTTCTTCGTAAATTCACCGGTCCATTGGCTTGAAATCAAAGGGGGAGAAAATTCACAAGTGGAAATCATCGTCCAAGGCGATTGCAGCTTTCATCCCAAGGCAATTGTGCAGAATTCGAAACCTAATCTTCTATCAAATCTCAAATCTGGTAACACAAATTATTTCTTCAGGCGTATGAAGCTTGGAAAGTATGAATTTCGTTTATTTGTATTTTCTTTTAGTGCTATTTGCGTTTAAAAGTTCATGAATGCGTTCAGAAGTTCATCAATGTGTTCAGAAGTTCATGAAAGCTTGGAAAGTATGAAAGTAACACAAATTATCTTTCTGAAGCTCGTGAATGCGTTCAGAAGTTCTTTTCCATGCACTTTTTGATAAGCAAAGAGCACAGAGAAAGCCAGGTGAGAGCTGCAGTTATGCAAGCAGTTTTACTGGAAGATTCTCTTCTAAATTGCCCTGGAAGGAGACTCTGTCCTTTCGATTTTCTTCATCATCTGACATTGTGCTTAACTACTTCACACAAACTCTTGGCAAAGAATTCAAAAGTTTCAGGTAATTTAACAAGCCTTACAGTTATGTATTTGGTTTTAGCAATGATTTTGACTGTAATTTATTTATATATATGTATACATATACAGGAAAGTGTATCAGGAGTACTGTGAGGAGATGAGAAAGCTGTCATTAGTGATAATGGAGATTTTGGGATTGGGACTTGGAGTAGGAAGGAGTCATTTTAGAGATTTTTTCAGAGGAAATGACTCGATAATGAGGCTTAATTACTACCCACCTTGCAGAAAGCCTAATCTTACTCTCGGCACAGGACCTCACTGTGATCCTACTTCTTTAACAATACTACATCAAGATGATTTTGGTGGTCTGCAAGTGTTTGCTGATGGCAAGTGGCGCACCATCAGACCTAAAGCTGATGCATCTGTCGTCAATATTGGTGATACGTTCATGGTAATCTGTCAACTTAACCATTATATTAGTACCAATGTATCATTTGCATTATGTTTCTTATGAAAATTTTTAAACGTGAATACGGTACAACTGATGCATAGTTCCTTAGATTTTACAAGTGAAGTTTGATTCCATGGGAATTTAAAAAAAATGGTAGAGTTGATATCCTACTGTCTACAAGTTTAAGACCATCCACATATCATGATTATGCAAGGCGAGTTCGTTTTGCACTAGAGAATATAAAAATACCACTCCTACATTAAAAAGTACCGGGCAGTACAAAATGCAGAATCTAACTTACTGAGGTTAATTTTGGCTAGACCATGACAACAATAATGAATATAACGATGCATTAACAAATTTGTTTCAACTAATAGAAATTCTCAAGCATATTTAAGAGAGAACAACCTAATTTTGGATTACAAACTTGCATTTGATATCTGTTAATTATTTTATGAAAATCGTTATTTATCAAAGCATATGCATTATAAAGAATGTCAGTTTTCAACTTTATAAAGAAATACCATACTCTTTATATATTCTTCCTCTAACGATACAGTAATTGGATGATAAGAATGTCAGACATACCAGTTTATTAGTGCTGTATTAACAGAGTGGCTTGTCAACATACCAGTTTTTTGGGAAACCAACTGAATTTAAAAACTCAATTTCTAAACTAAGTTTAACTGAGTTTTTAAACTCAGTTTAGAAACTGCTTAAAAGCTCAATTAAAACTGAGTTAACTGGGCTTAAAATCTGTTTTAATCGGGCTTTTAAACTCAGTTTCTTCTTTGCATACACATAACTAACTAACTTAGACAGTTAAAACATTTTCTTCGCATTGAGTTGTAACAATGCTTTATAATGAAAAAATACTACAAATAAACGCATAGCTAAAATTTGAACCTTCAAAATTCAAATGGTTTTTATTCTTATTTTGTTTAGTAAAAAGAACAGTTTCATACTTCAAAACTTTGCTGCCAAATTTATACTACAATCTCTGTAGTCTAACAGTCAATCGTTTTTGTATAGGTTTGCGCATTGGCATCATTTTCCAAATTAAATATGAATTTTACAATATAAGAACTCAATACCCCCAAAATTTTACTAGTAACGCAAACCAAACTCTAAGTCCATGCTAATTAATGGGGTCAACATTGTTAATAGGTTTAAAATACTATGTTGACATGTCTAGATTCTTTGATGACTTATGCGCGACTCATGAAGAGTTTAGTTAGGATCCAAGAAACAACACATTGAGCTTAATCTTTCCTTGCAATGATGAAATTCCAACAAGATTGGCTTTGCATGATGTTGGAGATGGCATCCATAGCCCAATAGACGAGGTGACATATGTCTTATATAAGCTATATAATGTTATACTGACATAGAAATGAAAGTGACATAAAATGAACCATATAAATAAGTTATTTACAGGTGAATGCAAACATATCAAAAATCATTTTAACTAAAAGTTGAAAAATTAGGAGAAAGAGAATTTTACTTTTGGCGATTGAAGAAAGAGTTGTTGTACAAGCAATCTTGGGCAATGGTGATTAATCAGCGTCAAGTTTCTCAAAGATTGAGGGTTCCATGTCTAGAAGAGTCGATGGACCTATTAGCTCTAGAAGGAAAAATCTATGTGATGGATTCACTTCTAAGCAGGTAATTATTTGTTGAATTAGTTTGAATATCTTTATTATAATTATTGATTTAGCTTATAGTTCCCATATTTGCTTTTGCATGATTATTAGAATGATAAACTATCGATTATAAAATAACTGTATGTAAAGGTAAAGTCTAAATGGAATGGTTACTGCCATGTGATATGAAGTGGATCCAGTACCTAGTACTTATTTATTACATGAGAAAGGGTTTTTTTTTCTTTTTTTTGGAAAAATTAGGAGATAAGATATAATAGTTATGATTAGTCAATTTAGATACAGATACCATGGATCCAATATATTGAATTCACAACATGGAATTTGATTTAGATCCAAGGTGTCCTGCTTGATTGACACTTAAAGGTTCACAAACATTCTTTAGAAAAAAATCAGCATGTATGTCAAAGTAGTAACATGAATTGGATGTTCAGTGGTTTCGGATATGCAACTAGGCTACAACCATTTGTTATATTTCTGTTCTCAAATCGTATATAGCACAAACTCCATTTATCTTTTTCTCTGCAAATCACAATGTTTGAAATTTCAAAGTCCATTGGTTGACAGTTAAGGTTATATATTTATGCTTAACATAACCATATTTCAATACACATCAAAGATATGGATGCGCATTATGCATTACTATACCAGTTTATCAAGGATACCTAAACCATTCTTTTATTTCCATTATAATAAGTCTTATTAGAACTCGATAATATTGAAACGAAGAAAATAGTTCTTATGCATGGAGAGGGTTTGGATCATGGTGCTGGTACAAAATGGTTCCTCTACTAGAGGAAGCGGGACTGGAACCTATTGTGATTGATTTGGCAGTGGCTGGAACCGATCATACTACTACGAATAACATAACTACTTTAGTTGATTACTCAAAGCCTCTTGTTGATTTTTTTAATTTAAATCTTAAGCAAATAGTCAGCGGGGAAAGTTTCAGTATTGTTTGGAGGTAGATGAAAGATGTTCTCATCTTGAAAAATTTGACCTTTTAAAGGTTTTTAGGTAAAGTTAATTAATTTGTTCCAGAGTGAATGATAGATTGAATTTCTTACTATACTGGTCAACCATCGGAGATTAAAAGGATAACAATACATTTAAAACTATATTCTTCATTTCACATTTCATATTGGACTTATTAGTACCATGAATTGAAAGCCATAACATAACTTAGTATTTGATGACATACCTATATGTATAATTAAATTGATACTTAAGTATAACTAACTAAAAATGATACTTACAGGTATTTACATCGTTCAAATATGTAAAGCGATGGTGAAGTATACTTCGCTAAATTGGTAGTGATAAATGATTGTAAAGCGATACTGATGTGTTTAGAGTCTTTAGACAAATAATTAAAGGCTTATCATGTAATGATTATAGGTACCACTTGTTTTCCTTATGCAATAAAGAAAGCATTTGACATTAACTAACAATCTTGTTATAACTATTTATTGCGAAGTAATTATTTTTGTTTCAACTGTGTTTAACCTTTGATTTTTATTGATTTATTTTGACCCACTACCAGAAACCCCATAACTGTCAATGGTGATAACATAATATAGAATTAAAAGCAAGTTTATTTTTTGACGTGCCAAAAAGCTTGTTGTCAAAATATTATATCAGATTACCATTATTATTAATAATGGATGCCGTTTTTATTGATAACATAATGTCGTTTTTGTTGATTATTATTATTATTATTATTATTATTATTATTATTATTATTATTATTCATTGTTTCAGAAAAGTTGTAGGCAAATATACCAATGACGTCATATGAGCTTCCTGATGGCCAGTTAGTTTATTATACATTGTTAGCTTTTCAGTAAAAGTTTCATACCTTCAAATTCTTGAATTGATACGTACCATACAAGTGCTACTGTGCATTATAGTTTGAGAGAGAACTGTTCAGACAATTGAAATTGGCGCGGTGGAATTTGATGGCAGTTAATATGAGGGTGGTGACTGTTGTGGTGCACAGTTTTGAATTGGCAATTGGAGTTGAGTGGCAATTGGAGCAATGATGTAAGGCGTGGTAGGAAAGGTGAAGCAAAAGTGAATGCAAAAGTGCAAGGGGATGGATACAGTGGCTGGTTGTGCTTGGCATTTCATGCAAGTGAAATGATGGCGGTGGGCTTTGTTTTAGGCAGTATGAATTATGATATGGCTGATGGTGGCAGAGGTACGTAAGTGAAGTGAGCAAGCAGATGAATATAGAAAGCAGTGGGAATTTGTATGTACTATGGTTGAGGAAGGAGTTGAAGTCTTAATAGGCAGCGAAGTTTGATGGTTTTGTGGCGGTAGTGCACAGAAATATGCACAGTGTGGTGTAGAGATGTACTGCAATAGAGAGTTTAGATGCAGGGAATTTGCTGGAAATAGGGCACTGTGCAGTGATCATGGAGGTCGGAAGAGAAAGCTGCTGTGAGCGATATGTAGTTGAGGTTGTAGCAGTGTTTATATGCACTGGTTGTATGTGCAGGTTAATGGAAATGTTGATGTTGCAAGAGGAAGGCTAAGGGATGGAGTGAACTGTAGATGGTGGTAGCAGTTGAATTGTAGACAAAAGCTGCTGTTGTATTATGTATGTTATGTATACTTGTTGAACTATATAGTGGTATGTGTTGATGTTGAACATTATAATTCAAACATTTGTTATGTTTGGTTTTTGTGTTGAATCTATGAAAAATATTTGGTTTAATAATCTTTTTTTTTGTGATAGTGTTAAATTTGTAAATTTTTGTATTAATTATGATAACGAAATGGCTGTCACTGGTACAGAGAAGAAATTTCGAAATTCTTTTTTAAAAAAAAAAATAGTAATTAGCAACGGATTAAAGTCGTTGCTAATATTTAAAACATCGGTTATACGTCTACATTTAACAACGGATAAAAGCCGTTGCAAAATAAAATCTGGAACGGCTATAAGCCGTTGCTAAAGTATATTATGTAACGGCCCTCGGCCGTTGCAAAAATATATTTAGCAACGGCTCAAAGCCGTTGCGAAACTTTTACCACTGCCCATTTCGCAACGGCTCAAAGCCGTTGCGAAATTATTTTGCAACGATTTAAAGCCGTTGCGAAATGAGGATTCTGGTGTAGTGCCCCTTCTTTTCCTTTTCAGGGACGAAAAGTTTTGAGTGGGGGAGAGTGCAACGACCCGTAATTTTCAATGTTTAAAATTTGTTAATTTTATTAAATGTTTGTTATCTAATATTGGAAAAACAGAAATTTGTGATTCATTAATGAAATAATAACTTAAATGAGATGTAATAATGCTAATCTAAGTTAATTATTAACTATTTGAATGAAGTTACAATTAATGGAATTAATGTAAATGTTATACTATGCTATAAATCGAATATAAGAAAACAAACGTAAATGTTGAATTAATTAATGAATTAATATATATCGAATGGTAATTGAGTAAAATCAATGTTTAGTAAGAAATTTTTACATTGGTTTGAGAACGATAAACTTATAAAAATGTGATTGAGGGTTAATGATAAAACTATTATAAGTTAATCATTTATTTAGTCCATCAAATCAAAATTTGTAATCAATTGCAATGAATCTCCATACGATGTTATGTTAGTGTAAATTAAGGAAATAATTGGAGATAATGTTAATTCTATTCATAATATGACAATTGGTTGAATGAAAATAATGGATATCAAGATTTATTAGTTTATTGGAATTTAAACTTAATAATTGGATTAATTACAATTAAATGAAATTTAATAAAATTAAGGCTAACACTGAAATTGATAAATTTATCAACTCTAAATTGACATCTAAATTTGTTTAAATTAGTGTAAATGATTAAGAAATTTAAAAATGATGAAATTTGTTAATTATAGAGTTGAAATTTAAAACTTTATTTAATTAATCAATTATTTAATTATTTAATTAACTGAAAAATAGCCATTTTGGCCACTGACTCGGATTTCAACAAAACTAGTTTCATCGGATCCGCAATGGCGAATTATTGTAGGATTTCAAGTTTCGTAGCGATCGGACTTGTCGTTTGATCGTACGGACTCGAAAAACCTAGAAATCAATTTAATTGAAATCAATTGAAATCAATTTGAAATAACTTGATTTTAGCATAACTTCTTCATACGATGGAATTTGGACTTGAAACCTGTTCCATTGATTTAAAATACTCAAAACATCTATTTCGATATATGGGTTGACCTATTTTCGTTTCGGAGTCAGAATGGGCGTTTCGGGTTGTTATCGTTCATTTTCCAAACCAACAAACCCATCAATTCTATTTTGTTCAGCCTTTTTATATCCGGTCATAAACCCTAGCAGCCTTTGTATTTCTCATTTCTGTACGTACAGAAATTTCCGTTGCTCCTCTTTCTCGATGGCAGACAAACCCTAAATTTCACAATCCAATTTCAATAACGAATTCAAATCAAAATTTCAAACTCCACAAACTATATCAAATTTTATATGGATTCGAATCCCTCGATGAACGCATCTCAGAATCGCAATTCATTTTTCGATCTGGGTTTTTTGTGGCCAGAAATGTACAATTAATTCTCGGCCGTTCATGCCAGGGCTCGAGAATTGACGATGGTTTTCGTCGACGGTTCGATGGGGGAGTGCAGTGTCGTAGAGGTCGATGGGTAGAGCGCATCTATACGGTTAGTTTGACATGATGGTCAGTAGAATCGCCGTAGTTTCCGTTCAAAGCTAACGGTGGTGCCGACGGTTTAAAGGGATCGGGGTGACCAAGCGAGGCCAGGTGGGGTCGACCTGGAGTGTAGAGGGGGTTAGCGATGTCTGATCATGTCAGGGATGGCCGGAGGTCGTGCGTTTTGGGGTTTTTCTCTGGCGGCTGTAGCTTTTTCGCAGTGTTCGGTGATCTAGGGTTTCTCGTATGAGGGGGAGATAGAGGAAGCGAAAGTTTTGAATTTCAAACTTATAATCTATATAACTTTAACATACGATGTCGAAATTACGCGCGGTTTTCCCCGTTGCGATCCTAACAAAATTCCGGACATATTGGCGCTTGTTTGGATGAATTCTGAGAATGTTCAAATTTTGGGTTTAAATTGGATTTAAATTCAATTTAAATTCAAAAGATGAGTGTTTTAACCCACTCACAACTTCTAAAATTTCTTATGTGTGTTAATTTAATTTTTGATGTGATTAGAAATATATTTATGACTGTTTGGCATATTTTTAATCACCATCTCGGTTAAATTGAATCTATTGAATTAAATTGTTATTTAATCTATTATTGCATATAAACTGTCAGTTAAATAGTTATTTAATTTATTATTGAATATAAACTGCCAGTAAATACCTGTTATTTATTATCTGTTCTATATTGATATTATTGATTGAATTGGATGATGATTGTGATGAATGTTTGATGATTGATATTGGATGAATTGATGTTGAAATTTGTATTGTTATAAAGCGCTAGTTGTAATGGATTTTTATTTCATTCGGGATTGCGGTTTGAAATGATATATAACCGTATATTTTAAATTACGGATTAAAATGATAAATATTCGTATTACTTGACCATAGGATAGAAAATTATATACAGGCACCGTTGGTCTATATATAAATATTTTTGAAAATGATTTCTATGGTTTTATATAGAAATATATGTTTTGTATAAATATTGATTTTAGATATTATATAAATGTTATTTTATCCATGATTTTTAAGCTATGTATAATTTGTTTTAGTATAAAATAAGCTTAATAAAAAGTTTGATTATTTGTTGAACATAATACGGTTGAATATTTAAATTACATTGTAATATAGAGTTTATAATGATTTAAATAAATTAAGGTTGGAAGATAAATTGGAAATTTATTTAAAATTGGATTTATATGTGAATTAAACTCAAATAAGTTTGATGTGAAATTTATTAAATTGGAAATTTTAAAGGTATGATTTTTATAACTTGATTTTGGGTTAAGCTGAATTAAATGAGTATTTCAAGTATAAATAAATTGAAGGAAATAATTAGTTATCTATAATTTGAGTTTTATTCAAACGATAATAGATTTATCAAGTAAATAATTCGAAACTAAATAATAGAAATTTGAATTTGATATATATATATATATATATATATATATATTTGTGAAATTATCAAACTTAGTTTTGAAATTGTTGAATACTTAAAGTTTGAAATATATTGAATCTGAAATGGTTTATTTTGTGGATCAAATCTGTTTTGAAATATATATAATTTAGAATAGTTTATTGGAAAATGAATTGAATTGAAGTTTATGATTTGGGATTCGGTTAAATATAAAATGTAGAAATTCTAGTTGTTTTGGAATTGATTTGTGAAATTGAAGAAGCTATTAATTATATAAAGTATTTTAAATATTTAAACCATTTAAGTGGTGGAAGTTATGAGTATCAAAGTATTATGATATGAAAGTATTATTCTTTAAGTGTTTTGATTTCGAAGTGTTATAACTTTGAAAGTGCTGTGAATTTGGAAAAGGATATATTTGAAATAAAAATGATATTACATTGATTTGGGTTTTATAAAAATGATATCATATTGATTTGGTTTTTGAAATGGAAATGATATCATATTTATAAGGTTTTGAAATGGATATTATATTCTGATTTTGAAGTATAAACTATTTTGAAAATGACTGCGGTATTATAATAACATTTGGTTGTTAAAGAGACCGGAATCGAAAGTTGTCATACTCTCTCCAACTTCGAAAACCACTTTAACAACTGTGTACGCGGTGGAGATTCCAAAATGAAGTAGGATGGTGGAAACGTTCTTTTGAGGTATATACGTGGACCCGACTCCCATGAGTTGGCATAAGGTGGCTAAAACAGGAGTGATTCTTGGGCCAAGGAGGTAGCTCCTCTTATCGGACACACTCCTTCGATATTATACTTTGACTTTTGGATTGATTCGATGGCCACTTTTGATTTTTGAATTTGGGGGTGTGGCTCGAGGTGAGCAATAGTAGCTGCTACGCGTTACCACCAGTCTGGATAGTAATTGGTATATCTACCCTGGCATTGCCTTGTGTGCCGTGTCACCTATCCTAGCGCGCCTTGTACGAGTTTGGTTTTCTCCTGTAGCCTGTGGAGTATTTAGGATAGTCTTCCGATCTGGAGATGCGCTGATACTGGATGGACTATTGGGACTATTACGTGTTAAGGTGGAAAATGTAAAGCCTTAATGCTATTTAAAAGTAAGTTTATTTTACTATAGACATTATTATAATAGCGAAATATTACTACATAGTAAATAGTTTAATGATCCTTAAGAGATGTGAATCCCGAGCATTTCTTAAGTTACCGCACTCATGTTAGACACTGGACAGGAGATGTCAAATCTCGTAAACATCTCTGACGCCGTTCCACTCATATTTTACCGTTGATTTAACTTACATAAGATCTTTTAGTTCTGACTCGAGTGTTTTGTCCTTTCAATTCGCTCGGGCCAGCCTAAGTATTTCAGGGTTTGAAGACCTTATTTCTGGAGGACGAAGACGAAAATTGTGCTACTATTATCTATTATATTATTTCACTACATCACATTGTTCCTGTAACGACCCGCTATTTTGGACCATTCAAATCGACAATAAAACCGTACATGTCCGACTTGAATAATTCAAAATACCGAATTGTTAATAAAAATTTGGCAAAACTTAAAATATACAGTAAATAAATCAATCATAGATCACTTACACAGAGTAATACAATGCAGCGGAATAGATAAAGAATAGTAGTTCATGAAGCTACTATATACATTGGAGATAGAAATAAATACAATTGAATATCTTAGATGTAGTGAAGTCTCCAGTATGCGCAGATGACTTCTCTGAACAAATCAACAGGATGACAGAAAGGATAGATAGCTGGATCTTCAAGCAAGGCTCCAACTTCGAAGGTGAGTCTCAAATGCTGTATCACTCAGTCTGACCCGAGCGTAAAGCAAAACACAAAACACTCGAGTCAGGATTAACATTCTTGTATCTATAAATCTAACTCAAGTGAAATATCAACTGAAATATAATTAACTTAGAGGATGTTTGGGATAACCATCCTCTAAGGGTCCATGGAACTATCTAAAAGATAGAAATATACACTATAACAACTTAGTCTTTTCAACTTAATTTATACTTCAAAACAAAATATCATTTTTGCTTCAAATATCTCTATACTTCCCAAATAGTATTTTTATATATTAAATAATTTGTACAGTAAAGAAATTTCAATTCCCTCAACTTGACAAATCGTTTAACATCAACCTGACCACCCCATTTAAATCTATTTCAATCTCAATTTATTAATTTAAATTCAACTCAATTTCTAAAATAACCACTTCAATTTTATCGATCTCAAATTCGGATTTGAAATCACAAAATACCCTTTATGTTCAATATATTTCAAAACTTTAAGTATTCAATGTTTCAACTAACTTTTTAATCAATTTAGTTTCTAAATACTAAATTCAACTATACTGATTTCAAATACATATCCGAATCTCAAAATAAACCATTTAAATCCCAATATAGTTCAAAGCTTTAATATTTAATTAAATGTTCAATTTAATAGTTCCATATAGATCTCGATTTAACCTCATTATTATCTAGTCTTAAATAATCCCTCATTAGATACAATATCATTTAAGTAACCTTAAATTACATTTTACTCAATATTTTCTTTAATTTATTTAAACGTGAAATATTCATTAAATCGCTTAAATAAAATCCAGTTACAAAATCATACCCTTAAATTTCCCATTCAAAAATTTCAAATTGATTTAATTGAATAAATCCTTATTTAAATACCATTTAGATAAACCCACATTTATCTCCCAATCTTAGTAGATTGCAGAATACTTTTGGAATAAAATTTACATAAATATTTAGCATAATTTATGTATTAAATCAAATTTTGACTAAATTAAATATTATTAAATCTATATATCATTACCCTTTATATATAAAAAAATTTAAGGATTAACATTTAACAAGACCATATATTTCTTTCCAAAACAATGAATTAAATTTCAAAATATTTATATATATGGACCAACGATGTCTGTATATATTTCTTATCATATGGTCAAGTGTTACGGATATTTATCATTTCAATCCGTACACTAAATGTATACGGGTGGATAGCATTTCAACCCGTAATCCCAATTCAATTAAATGAAATCGCTTGGGTTTATCATTTCAACCCATAACGATTTTCTCCTATTCTAAAGTCTGTTCGGGTATGTATCATTTCAACCCATAGTGATTTCTATACTAACAGGGAACTTGCAGAGTGATAACAGATATGTAAATATAATAACAACAGGCATATATCATCAAAATAAATATATAAACAATAGGATATGGTGTCATATCCCATAAGTGAATACTTACAGATATATATAACAATTTAAATAACTACAGCCTCATATTTCAATTGTCGTCCCAATTGAAATCAAATTTAGTAAATAAAAGAATGTAAATCGTGAGTGATTGCTCACCTTTCGAGGTTAGAGGATATAGACAACGAAGTTGAGTTACGAAATCCAAGCATGAATTACGAAGCAAAGCACGAAGGACATGGGTTTGTCGGACAAACTGATAAATAGGAGTTGACGAAATCAAATCAGAACTGAATTGATAAGGATAGATGGTATATAATTGAATAGATACACCGTATAAAGTTCATGTATGTTTATATACAAATCATATTCAAATTTTTAAACCCATATTGATGTAATATATATATTATTCTCTCTTCTTAAAAATCAATATGTTACTTTAAGAAAAATAAATATACAAAATAAAATCATCGGTTTAAATTTTTAAACCCATGATGCAGCTATACAAATAAACGTATAACAAGTAGATTCTATGTTAAATATATTTATGCTTATACTTTAACCAGACTTATACATAAAGAAACTGTCGATTATAACTTAATATAGTACGCGTGTAAACTCAGGTATTAAAACTGACACACTTACACAACTTAAAGTATATAGACTGACCTGTTACAAATATCCTATAATATAAAACTGATAACTTTATTTAATAATTACCGATCCCTTAACTTATATACAAACCAAACTTATATACGCGTAAATTATAAATTATATACAGCAGCTTATGTGTATACTAACTAACATCTTTAAACTAATATATGAATGTACCTAGCTTATAACTTTTATAAACCTTACATATAAATGTACTGTTTTTTTTTAAACACATTTCAAATAAATCTATAAATATACTCACTTTAAAAATCAATGTTATTATAACATATTTAAAAACAAACTACAGACTAATATAAATTTATATAAAAACTATGACACGTATCATCAATCAAATCTACCTAAAAAAAACTGTACCAAATTTATAACTTACTATATGTATACATAACAATTTACAAACTTATTTACTTATGTATGCTAACAGAATATATTAAACCTTTGGAACCGAATGCGAAATTTGAGAAGTATAAAACAACGGATACAAAGCTTGATATATATAACTAATTAATAGGGCATGTGCCTAAATTATTCATGCTGATTTTTATAGGCGAAAGAGGAAGGGTAGGCAAGGTAAAAATATATATGCAGTTATCACTTTATATACTTACCACATAATATCTTCCATTCAAAAATACAGAGGCGAAAGAGGGGATAGGAACAACTTCACGGCAAGGATGGAACGTTGGCTGGAAGAGCAGCATGCGGGAACGGAGGTGAGGTGATTTTGATGGGTTGAGGGATGAAGGAATTTTTTTTTTTTATTTCACAAAGAAGTGGGTTGCCTTTTGTAGTAGATAGGAGAGATAAAAGAAGTAAGTATATATCAGTAAAGAGAGGAAACGTAAAGGAAGAAATAAAAGAAATGAATGGATGCGTAAAGAACGTATAGAATTTTATACGTTTCAAAATCAACAGTGCAATTAAAGCAATTTTTATTATTTGTCAGGTTATACGTTTTATATTTATTTCTTTCCTAGATCTCAATTGATATCCGATTATAATATGCAGATTTATTATTATTATCAAACGTTCAAAAAAGTTATCACCCAAAATATAGAAATGGCATATCAACGTCTAGAAGCATAGATTTAGGAAAAAATATTAAAACAATAAATTAAAGGAAATATAAAAAGGTATGTACCAATCAATAGTGAAACCCTGAATTTAGGGAATAAAAAGGTGAGCTACTATTTGGTCTTAACCGATAGAAAATTTGAATGGACATGTAAATAAAAGTAATTGATACTGTGAAGTCCCCTGATTTCGGGAGAATTATTTAGCAATTAATTGTTTACCTTGGGTAGCACTTTCAAATTTGAAACTGAAGGAAGAATGAATAAGAAACGACTACAGATCAATTAAAGAAGGAGAGGAGTGTGCGAATTTGTATTCCCAAAGCAAAATGGAAAAATATAAAGAGAGGCAGAAGAATAAATTAAAAAGGAACGTTACGCATGATTTCAGAGAAATAAATAAAAGTAACGACTATTGGTATAAAATCAACGCGCAAATTGAATGGTTTAAAGGAAGGAATCAGTGGACTGAAGGAAAGGAAAGGAAAGGTCAGCAATTAATAATTGTGACCCTAAAATTTGGAAAAATATAAAAGCAACGACTATGATTTAGCTGAAAATAATTTATGCCAAGAATGGACAGCACGTTTGAATTTTGAAACGGAAGGAAGGGATAAAGGAGCAGACAGAGGCAAATAAAAGAAATGAACAGAGGAAAAAAAACGAAGAAACATACCATATGAAATAAAGTGTAATGATGAGAATGGTAACCTCTGTCCATTGACATACTTATTAAAGCAATTAAAGTGAAAGGAAAGGAACGGTGAAAAATTAGCCCGGAATTCAGGCAGAAATAAAACAAATTTTTATGTACTAGCAACAGTTACCCATTTATTTAGCTGACAAATATTAAGGCAATTGATTTATGCGCGTTTAAAATTTGAAACGCAAAAGAAATCAGATGGTCACGGATCTGGAGGAGGATATTTAGGAATGATATATGAAGAGATACTGAAATACATTTGTGTCCATAAATAACGTAGACAGTGGACTAATAAATGAAATATCAACGTTTGATACATTGATTCAGCAGAAAAATTAAAGCAAATTTGTTACCATAGTTTGGAGAGCAAAAAGGGGGAACGGATATTATTATAAAAATGAAGGATCTATGATTTAGAATTTTCTTATGTAAAATATTCAGGCTTAGAAATAATTTTTTTTTATCAGCAATATTTAACCGATATAGATTGAAATAGAATTATACAAAAAAATAAACTCCCATATAATTAAGTGAAAATTCACTATTTGCTGTATCTTCATATACGTATTCTAAATATAAAATTTTTATTTCAAAATTCAATTATTTAAAATTTTCTCAAAATTGAATTAAATATGGAAATAAAACCATTCAAAACTATTAAAATATTATGGATCGTTACACTCTCCCCCACTCAAAACTTTTCGTCCCCGAAAAGGAAGGAGGTAGGAGAATAGAACAACCAGAAATAAAGGTAGATTGAAAGTCAAGGGTAATTTAAAATTTTAAACTATATAAATTTTACTTGAAATATTCATTTGCAATTCAGTTATCTTTAATACTTCAAAATTTTCAAAACTCATTGGAATTTAATATGTTTAACTAACATCTTTATACATATGTGAAAGCTATTTGAAAACAATTATTTGCATCATTAGTTATATTTACAAAGAAGCTATTGAAAACATTAAATCCATAATTCATAAATTTATAAATTTATCTCAAGATACTTTTCAAATATTATCAATAAATTAATAATCATTTTCTTTAAATATGCTTTATTTAATTAATAACTTCAAAGATATTTATACCACTAAAATTTTATATAAAACAATGCAGTATACAAATAAGCAATATTTAAAAGATTTATTCAAAAAGGAAAGGAAGGTAGATTCCGAAAACGGAATATAGATGAAAAATGAAGCTGAGCAGATGAGGTAGATTCAAAAGAATAGATTCGGGCACGAATAATTTATTTCAAACCATAAGAATTTAAATTTCAAATATTAATACAAAATTTCTTTGTTGAAAATATTTTTATAATAAAATACCTTTATAAATAAAATATTTTTATATCGAGACCAATTTTTCTTTCGAAAATACTTTTATAACTCAATGTTTTAACAAGTTTATCCTCGTTCTTGCAGACTCTGGCCATGCGTTGATCAGGCGCAAAGCTAGAATTCTTCAAGTACTTAGTAGACTTGTTTCAACACCCAGTGAAAATACTTGAAAACCTTTAAAAACAGATATGGAAAGTACAATCCAAACAAAACAACCAAACCAAAACCTTTGTCCGATCATGGTTCGCAGATACACAATGGTTATGCCTGGGTCCCCCAGGAAACAATCCATATCCGTAAGCTTTCTCAGCCCTGCGAGTTACGCCATGATGACTAGTAGAGTGCAGGATACACAATGGTTACGCCTGGATCCCCCAGGAAACAATCCGTACCCCCAGGCAAGACTCAGCCAGGCACTTGCGCTACTATTCGCGACCTACACAGATTGCAGGATACACAATGGTTACGCCTGGATCCCCCAGGAAACAATCCGTACCCCTAGGCAAGACTCAGCCAGGCAATTGCGCTATGCATTCGCGAGAGAAAAAAAACCATGGGTTACGCCACGGTGGGAAACACTCGAGTATTACATCCGGAAAACCGAAAATCAGAGAGAATAATATCGATAGAATGAATCCACGATGTGGCCACAAAGCGGATATCAAGCAGAAGGCACTTTCCATATCTTTACTTCGAAAATATATATCATATAGTACCTTTTCAAATCACTTTCAAATATCATACTTATATACAGTCCATTATATATAGGATTCCCTTTTTCCCAAATCGAATACTTTCCAAATCAATAGTAGATCAAATCATACTTATATAGACTTCGATTATATAAAATCTCTTTCCAAATTGAGTACCTTTCAAATCAATAGATTTCAAATCAACTTCATACTTATACAATCCATTTTATATAAGTTCGACCACTCCTAAATCAAGTGCTTAGTAATCTAAGGTTCTCAATTTCAAATCATTTCAATATCAATTCAGTTTCAAAATCATATATGATTTCACCAAATTTTCTTCCGAATTAAATATCTAATATTTCAAAGTTCCCAAAAAAATAGGTTTAGAAAATTATCCCATTTTCCAAATTAAAATAATTCAAGTCAAACAGATTCATTTCCAAAAATCACCATATAAGTACTGGTTTTTGATTCCAATTTAATTTCAAAACCAAATATTTTCCCAAAATTAATTATACTCAAAATGGTTTCCAAATTTATAATTATCCCTTTTTTTTTACTTTTAAACTATCTTTTTCTATGTGAAATATCCAATTTACCTTTTTGAAAACCATTATTCAACTATTTTTTTTCAAAACATTTCAAAACTAAATTTATATTCTTTATCAAACATTTTATACTCTTCGAAATTTCTTAGCTTTGAAAATTTTAATCTCGATTTGGAAGTGTTCGATCAATCAAAATAGTTAGGGAAATCAAATTTTAAATTCAAGAGTTGAAAATCAACAATAAATCAATTATTAAATCTGAAACTCGAGGACTGAACACCGGTCTCACTTCAAATTGTTTCGAATATATATATATATATATCTTTTGAAAATATCAAATTATACTTCGGAATTTGAAATCATAACGGTTTTACAAAATCACTCGCATAGCGAGCTATTAAAGTGGCCTCTCCCCCACTCTGAAACTCGAAAATCAATGTCGATGATGCGTGCACTCATCACCGAAATTATTTTCCAGCGACATAAGTGAGTTCTGGACTTCTATTTTCTTGAAAACTTCTTTGAAATTTCTTCAAAATTATTGGAATTCATTTGAACTCATTTGAAACCTTTCTGATTCGGAAAAATATTTTTAAATCGTATTATTTTTATATATTTTCCAAAATCTTAAAACCAATTTCAAAATACCGGAATTTAATTCTCGAATTTCAAATTTAACATTACAGTTATAAATCATTTTTATATAAATCACTTTCTTATAATTTTTCAAAATTTCAAATCCTTTCAAACCTTTTTATATAGAATAACATTTCTTATTTTATTTTTTATTATTATTATATATAGGTATATAATCCTTATCGAAAACAATTTCACTTTTATATATAGAATAAAATCATAGTTATCAAAATAATAATTTCGATATATAAACAATTTTAAAAATACCAACATGCCCGATTTTCAAAGAATGGGTTTCAAACAAAGATAGAGATTTAAATTAGCGGAACTCCAATCAATAGAATCCTGATTCGAAGATAGACTCGATCGAAGATGAGATAATTTAATTACAAAATAGAAGATGGATATACATCTATAAATCACAGGCGACCTTAACCGGGTCAACCGTGACTTCAGGAATATAATCGATGCGGAATTCCAAAACAAATCGACATTCGATCGTCAGAGATGGAATTCGGCATATCAAGATATATCAGCATCGTAAACCGAGGATACAAAAATCTTCGGTGAATCAATGCCAATTGTAAAGGAGTTTTCACCCCCTTTACAAAACATTCAGTGGAGTTGTGGGATACTCCAGGATCAAACGAATATAAATAGGGAGAGACAGAATGAATTTCGGAACCGAGGGACATTCCAAAATTCAAAGGAAATCGAGTCAAAAGGAAGAGACTCAACTCGAGCGAAAGTGATTCTGTAAAAATTTTACCGTATATGCTAAGTTTTGCCTAGAGCCAAAGCTCTGATACCAACTGTAACGACCCGCTATTTTGGACCATTCAAATCGACAATAAAACCGTACATGTCCGACTTGAATAATTCAAAATACCGAATTGTTAATAAAAATTTGGCAAAACTTAAAATATACAGTAAATAAATCAATCATAGATCACTTACACAGAGTAATACAATGCAGCGGAATAGATAAAGAATAGTAGTTCATGAAGCTACTATATACATTGGAGATAGAAATAAATACAATTGAATATCTTAGATGTAGTGAAGTCTCCAGTATGCGCAGATGACTTCTCTGAACAAATCAAAAGGATGACAGAAAGGATAGATAGCTGGATCTTCAAGCAAGGCTCCAACTTCGAAGGTGAGTCTCAAATGCTGTATCACTCAGTCTGACCCGAGCGTAAAGCAAAACACAAAACACTCGAGTCAGGATTAACATTCTTGTATCTATAAATCTAACTCAAGTGAAATATCAACTGAAATATAATTAACTTAGAGGATGTTTGGGATAACCATCCTCTAAGGGTCCATGGAACTATCTAAAAGATAGAAATATACACTATAACACCGTAGTCTTTTCAACTTAATTTATACTTCAAAACAAAATATCATTTTCACTTCAAATATCTCTATACTTCCCAAATAGTATTTTTATATATTAAATAATTTGTACAGTAAAGAAATTTCAATTCCCTCAACTTGACAAATCGTTTAACATCAACCTGACCACCCCATTTAAATCTATTTCAATCTCAATTTATTAATTTAAATTCAACTCAATTTCTAAAATAACCACTTCAATTTTATCGATCTCAAATTCGGATTTGAAATCACAAAATACCCTTTATGTTCAATATATTTCAAAACTTTAAGTATTCAATGTTTCAACTAACTTTTTAATCAATTTAGTTTCTAAATACTAAATTCAACTATACTGATTTCAAATACATATCCGAATCTCAAAATAAACCATTTAAATCCCAATATAGTTCAAAGCTTTAATATTTAATTAAATGTTCAATTTAATAGTTCCATATAGATCTCGATTTAACCTCATTATTATCTAGTCTTAAATAATCCCTCATTAGATACAATATCATTTAAGTAACCTTAAATTACATTTTACTCAATATTTTCTTTAATTTATTTAAACGTGAAATATTCATTAAATCGCTTAAATAAAATCCAGTTACAAAATCATACCCTTAAATTTCCCATTCAAAAATTTCAAATTGATTTAATTGAATAAATCCTTATTTAAATACCATTTAGATAAACCCACATTTATCTCCCAATCTTAGTAGATTGCAGAATACTTTTGGAATAAAATTTACATAAATATTTAGCATAATTTATGTATTAAATCAAATTTTGACTAAATTAAATATTATTAAATCTATATATCATTACCCTTTATATATAAAAAAATTTAAGGATTAACATTTAACAAGACCATATATTTCTTTCCAAAACAATGAATTAAATTTCAAAATATTTATATATATGGACCAACGATGTCTGTATATATTTCTTATCATATGGTCAAGTGTTACGGATATTTATCATTTCAATCCGTACACTAAATGTATACGGGTGGATAGCATTTCAACCCGTAATCCCAATTCAATTAAATGAAATCGCTTGGGTTTATCATTTCAACCCATAACGATTTTCTCCTATTCTAAAGTCTGTTCGGGTATGTATCATTTCAACCCATAGTGATTTCTATACTAACAGGGAACTTGCAGAGTGATAACAGATATGTAAATATAATAACAACAGGCATATATCATCAAAATAAATATATAAACAATAGGATATGGTGTCATATCCCATAAGTGAATACTTACAGATATACATAACAATTTAAATAACTACAGCCTCATATTTCAATTGTCGTCCCAATTGAAATCAAATTTAGTAAATAAAAGAATGTAAATCGTGAGTGATTGCTCACCTTTCGAGGTTAGAGGATATAGACAACGAAGTTGAGTTACGAAATCCAAGCATGAATTACGAAGCAAAGCACGAAGGACATGGGTTTGTCGGACAAACTGATAAATAGGAGTTGACGAAATCAAATCAGAACTGAATTGATAAGGATAGATGGTATATAATTGAATAGATACACCGTATAAAGTTCATGTATGTTTATATACAAATCATATTCAAATTTTTAAACCCATATTGATGTAATATATATATTATTCTCTCTTCTTAAAAATCAATATGTTACTTTAAGAAAAATAAATATACAAAATAAAATCATCGGTTTAAATTTTTAAACCCATGATGCAGCTATACAAATAAACGTATAACAAGTAGATTCTATGTTAAATATATTTATGCTTATACTTTAACCAGACTTATACATAAAGAAACTGTCGATTATAACTTAATATAGTACGCGTGTAAACTCAGGTATTAAAACTGACACACTTACACAACTTAAAGTATATAGACTGACCTGTTACAAATATCCTATAATATAAAACTGATAACTTTATTTAATAATTACCGATCCCTTAACTTATATACAAACCAAACTTATATACGCGTAAATTATAAATTATATACAGCAGCTTATGTGTATACTAACTAACATCTTTAAACTAATATATGAATGTACCTAGCTTATAACTTTTATAAACCTTACATATAAATGTACTGTTTTTTTTTAAACACATTTCAAATAAATCTATAAATATACTCACTTTAAAAATCAATGTTATTATAACATATTTAAAAACAAACTACAGACTAATATAAATTTATATAAAAACTATGACACGTATCATCAATCAAATCTACCTAAAAAAAACTGTACCAAATTTATAACTTACTATATGTATACATAACAATTTACAAACTTATTTACTTATGTATGCTAACAGAATATATTAAACCTTTGGAACCGAATGCGAAATTTGAGAAGTATAAAACAACGGATACAAAGCTTGATATATATAACTAATTAATAGGGCATGTGCCTAAATTATTCATGCTGATTTTTATAGGCGAAAGAGGAAGGGTAGGCAAGGTAAAAATATATATGCAGTTATCACTTTATATACTTACCACATAATATCTTCCATTCAAAAATACAGAGGCGAAAGAGGGGATAGGAACAACTTCACGGCAAGGATGGAACGTTGGCTGGAAGAGCAGCATGCGGGAACGGAGGTGAGGTGATTTTGATGGGTTGAGGGATGAAGGAATTTTTTTTTTTTTATTTCACAAAGAAGTGGGTTGCCTTTTGTAGTAGATAGGAGAGATAAAAGAAGTAAGTATATATCAGTAAAGAGAGGAAACGTAAAGGAAGAAATAAAAGAAATGAATGGATGCGTAAAGAACGTATAGAATTTTATACGTTTCAAAATCAACAGTGCAATTAAAGCAATTTTTATTATTTGTCAGGTTATACGTTTTATATTTATTTCTTTCCTAGATCTCAATTGATATCCGATTATAATATGCAGATTTATTATTATTATCAAACGTTCAAAAAAGTTATCACCCAAAATATAGAAATGGCATATCAACGTCTAGAAGCATAGATTTAGGAAAAAATATTAAAACAATAAATTAAAGGAAATATAAAAAGGTATGTACCAATGAATAGTGAAACCCTGAATTTAGGGAATAAAAAGGTGAGCTACTTTTGGTCTTAACCGATAGAAAATTTGAATGGACATGTAAATAAAAGTAATTGATACTGTGAAGTCCCCTGATTTCGGGAGAATTATTTAGCAATTAATTGTTTACCTTGGGTAGCACTTTCAAATTTGAAACTGAAGGAAGAATGAATAAGAAACGACTACAGATCAATTAAAGAAGGAGAGGAGTGTGCGAATTTGTATTCCCAAAGCAAAATGGAAAAATATAAAGAGAGGCAGAAGAATAAATTAAAAAGGAACGTTACGCATGATTTCAGAGAAATAAATAAAAGTAACGACTATTGGTATAAAATCAACGCGCAAATTGAATGGTTTAAAGGAAGGAATCAGTGGACTGAAGGAAAGGAAAGGAAAGGTCAGCAATTAATAATTGTGACCCTAAAATTTGGAAAAATATAAAAGCAACGACTATGATTTAGCTGAAAATAATTTATGCCAAGAATGGACAGCACGTTTGAATTTTGAAACGGAAGGAAGGGATAAAGGAGCAGACAGAGGCAAATAAAAGAAATGAACAGAGGAAAAAAAACGAAGAAACATACCATATGAAATAAAGTGTAATGATGAGAATGGTAACCTCTGTCCATTGACATACTTATTAAAGCAATTAAAGTGAAAGGAAAGGAACGGTGAAAAATTAGCCCGGAATTCAGGCAGAAATAAAACAAATTTTTATGTACTAGCAACAGTTACCCATTTATTTAGCTGACAAATATTAAGGCAATTGATTTATGCGCGTTTAAAATTTGAAACGCAAAAGAAATCAGATGGTCACGGATCTGGAGGAGGATATTTAGGAATGATATATGAAGAGATACTGAAATACATTTGTGTCCATAAATAACGTAGACAGTGGACTAATAAATGAAATATCAACGTTTGATACATTGATTCAGCAGAAAAATTAAAGCAAATTTGTTACCATAGTTTGGAGAGCAAAAAGGGGGAACGGATATTATTATAAAAATGAAGGATCTATGATTTAGAATTTTCTTATGTAAAATATTCAGGCTTAGAAATAATTTTTTTTTATCAGCAATATTTAACCGATATAGATTGAAATAGAATTATACAAAAAAATAAACTCCCATATAATTAAGTGAAAATTCACTATTTGCTGTATCTTCATATACGTATTCTAAATATAAAATTTTTATTTCAAAATTCAATTATTTAAAATTTTCTCAAAATTGAATTAAATATGGAAATAAAACCATTCAAAACTATTAAAATATTATGGATCGTTACAGTTCCGCTGCATTGTTATTTATTATTCTCTGGTATGTGTAACTCTGATATGTGTTGTATAAGTATAATTAAATGTTTTTTTGAAACAGCTTCATGAAATGTTATTTGATTATTATATTTTGTTATTCCGCTATGAGATTCTGTTTTGTTTTATTTCTTTCCCCCCTTTTCTTATTCACCCCAATAACAATTCGCCCTTTTGTATGGTTTGAGGCTGACATGTGTGGTTTATCGTCGATTTAAAACGTACAAAAGGGTGAGATGTTACACTTAGTGTAGAAGACGAAGGGAAACATAATAAATATCCCTTTTCTGAAGCCCCACATGCTGTATTTATAGGCAAATCCTGTGTTGCTAGGCTTCCTGAGTAGTCCGGGCCCATCAGGACCATAGTCGAGCTCACATCCTTCATCATGACCGACCCACACTATCAAGGCCGAACCAATCTCAACCCTACGACCGAACCGAGCAAGCCGACCCACTACTGCCGAACCACATATGTTCTCTCATCATACCCAGCCCGCAGTCTTCTTTCTACCGATCTGAAGCTCCTTTACGAGCGACTCGTAGTAGCTTGTTCCGTAGCCCGAAGTGAGATTGCACCGACCCCATACTTGCCTAACCACCACAGACCGAACCACATGACCTGATCCCTCCAGAGCCAGTCCCTTCCAAACCGAGCCACCAATGCCGGCCGACCCATAACTCCCAGACCGAGCCACCAATGCCGATCAACCCATAACTCCCAAACCGAACGACCAATGCCGACCGACCCACTAGGTCCGAAACCTTCTCGAACGAATAACTTTGCCTTGACCATTTTGGTCGAACCAACTTCCACCGAACCACTCCAGTATGACCGAACCATCTTGTTCAACTCTCCACGACCGAGCCATGTATGACCAAATGGTCGAGCCGCATTTGCGGACACCAACCATACCGAGCCATATTATGCCGAACCCCGGCTTCGTAATCATATTTATCATTCGCGAATGATCGTATATCCATCCAGTTGACTCAAACCCATCGTATTCTAGCCTCAACAAACGAGCAGTAGATTAAGTTAAATCCGCATGTCCACGGCCTTGCCAAAAGGCGGGTTAACACTCTAGTTTATTAGTTTTGATCATGGTTTGAAATTCCGGCTGGTACGTAGGAATCCCGTCTGTTCCAGTCCGGTTTCGATGGCGGTCGGACCAGATTTCGACTAATAATCTGGATCGGGCGTAATTGAATAAAAAGAAATAAAAATGATTTATATGTTAAATATACAAATACCCATCGGGAGGATGGTGGAGTAGACCATAGATTTCAACTATTATTTGTCGGCTATGGTTTTCTTAAATCACTACAATGGTTTTTAGGTTAGGAATGAAAAATATTGTAGTGTGCTAATGGATTTAGGCCTACCGGTTGATGTATTTTGATGCACTGGACTTTATTTTTGTATCATATGTTTTTATCTAAGACTATTTTAAAATCCATTCAAGGAAAAGCCTAAGTTGACCAGAAGTAACAATAACTACAACTATAAAAATATGTCATAATTAACTATTTATTAATGTAGTTATATATAAAAAGTATGGAACAGTGATAAAATCCGAAAACAGAATTGAAATGCAAAATCCATAATTTTTGAAAAGGAACCGATATTCTAAAATTTTCAGATGATTGAAACGGAGTTGAAAACTAGAATGTTAAACCTTGGTTTTGACGAATAGGAGAATTCTTGATTCAAAATTTTGTACACAACAATAAGATAGTTTAGACCTAAATGAGGTCCGGTTTCATCAGACGTCTGATCAAACGAACCAGATGTTTGAATCAAATACTAAATCAACTATTTTCTTTTTAGAAATGTGCAGATGTCTGAGCTATTAAACTAGACGTTTGACCTTGTGCTAAACTTTTTTTATATTTAATGGTCAGACAACTGAAACTATAGACCAGACATTTGAACAAGGCCAAAATTGAACGTATTCCTTTCAGGAACATGTTCAGACGTCTGACCTACTTATTAGACATCTGAATGGTTTAAAAGGATTTTTTTTTATATATATAGGTAAGACGTCTGACCATACAACTCAAACGTTTGAGAACTTATAAATGGTTATATTTTGAACGGGTATATATTTTCTAAAAAGATATAACTCATGAGTAAAAGATGCGATTCTTTGAATGATCGTAATCTTTCGGTATAACTTTCCAATGCTATAAATATAAAGATGGATTCACTTTTTGATTTCATCTTTCTTGCTCTTAAATTCTCAAAATCTTTGTTGCTCCTTTTTTAGATCTAAAGTGCTTTAAACCATTATATTCTTCTTATATTTCTACAAGTTCAATTTACAGCCATCAAAAGATATTATACGAAAAGTGTACTCAAACATGACTTATTTGTGTTGTTAAAAACACTGTGAAGTCTGGAAGCAAAGCTTTTGTTTTATAGTGGTGTGAAGTCTATAAGCAAAGCTTCTGTTTTACAGTGGTGTGAAGTCCTATTCAGATGCTCAGGCAATTGTAAACCTGTTCCTCAGAGTGAGGTGAGGATTGTTAATAGTGAAGTTTCTAAGAAAAGCTTAGGGACTAGACGTAGGACGGACGGTCTGAACCAGTATGAAAATTCTGATATGATTGTATCTTGTTTATTTATCTGCATATTTATCACAAGTTAGAATTAATTCATATTACTCTAGATCCTTTAGAATTTCAGTTTACAATAAAGAAATGTATTTTTGGTTGTACTGTTACGTGTTTCGTTGATGTATCCGAAGAAAAAAGAAGCTAAAATGCAATATCAAAATTTCAATGGAGAAGATGAATACATCTTATATATATCAAAAGATATAATGATTGAGCTTAAGGAGCATTAATGTCCCCGGTCATACGTTTTTGGGCATGTGTGTGTATATTAATGTATGTATATGGGTTTATGTAGACATACATAAATATATGTAAGTACATATGTATACATGAATATATGCACGTATGTGTATGCATGCATATGAGATTTTTTTAGGGTTCGAATTTTCTCAAGGGACAACTACCGACGGTGATACAAGAATTATTTCGGAAAACTTCAAAAGATTCGTTTTGATTTCGAATTTGGTATTTTTTTTCTTATGAGAATACAATAATTAATGCTCTACATTAGATTTTAATAATCAAATAAATCTCCTGACCCTGGACAGCCTTTTTAACAGTTACAGAAGCCTTTGCCGCGAATAACCGCTTTGAAATATTAGCCCGGATTACGCTTTCAAATCAATAGTTTATCGACCGTAGTACTGGAATTGTTGGATTTCTTTGAACAAGCCAAATCATATTGATATTTATCATCTATAGGTTAATCATTAGATTTTTATTTATTTGTTAGATTCGTGGCATTAAAGCGATATGGTGCAGAAATAAGCTTAGTGATATCATATTTATAATCCAAGCACAAGATGACAAATATTTTATAATACAGTTTTGTCTTGGCTATGACTCATAGAATTAAGATGCATGGTTCAAGGGTGAAAATGAAATTCCATCTGACTTGCTACAAAACGATATTACATACTAAAATTCTAATTTTTATTTTTTTTTATTTTTTTTTTACTATAGCAAATGTTAGTGTAATATCTTCAAATTGTATATAATGTTTGTTAAGATATGACTCTAGAAGTTGAATAATTGTAAATTGATAAGACAGCTGCTCTTTGTAAAATTGTTTTTTGATTATAACCATATATAGAAAGTGACAGTTTTGAATCTTTGGGAAACCAGATCCATAAAATATTTGCACCTATTTTCATTATTAGCATAATACATATATTTATTAGTATATGTGTGCCTGTGTATGTAAAGTATAAATCAAACCAATTTAAACAGAGAACAAGTAATCTAACGTTTAACTAGACGGTCCAAGAGGCCGATGTTATGAGGTCAAACCTCAATAGGTCAATGGAAAATTCCTTCAAAATACACATTTTAATAATGTCTGTTAATTATAAATTGTGTATTAGGATGCACATACATCATAATTTTAAATTACTAACATGGTCGTCCAGTAGGCTTTAAACATTTAAGCAAATCCAACAAATTGCAAAAAACAATTTCAGAAGTCAAAGAAGGGAGGGGATCAAAAATGGAAACAAGAAAATACAACCATTTTAAAAAGTTCAACGTCGGTCACAAGATGAATGTGCTTTTGATATAAGGAAATACAATTCATACTTTTATGAAAGCTATAAATGTTTTTAAATATTTGTTAGACTCTGCATATCTTATAGTTTTTTTTACTTAATGCTTAAAGTACAAATAATATCCAGCATTCAATGCAGACAAATTGTTCGAACAAATTATCATACAAACATTATTTTCTATAATGCAAAAAATACAGAACCTAATCGTAAGAAATATTGTACACAAGATAAACTTATTTTGAAGTTTTCTCGTCTCTTTGTTCCATAGAAAAATTTCGTTCCACATAAAATCTTCTCATCTACTTAAAATCGTTCTCTCAATGAATTTTCAAATAAGATATGTTAAAGTACAATTTTTAGTCTTAAATAAAACCATTTGTTTCCTACTGTATACATTTCCACATCTCTTAATTATACCCCTAAATCAATATGGCCATGTCGTCTAATTTTAATTAACAATGGTTTGTAGATCATTGAGCCATGCAAATCTTGCTTGTGGTTGGGTCACAATGGTCTATACATAGGTGCAGTATTACATCATTTCCTTATACTTTTATTACGTACCTTCCACTGTCAATTATAAATCTTTTATCATGTCCTCATTATACACGCCGTTGAACGAATCTTCGAAACACCCCATAGCAGAGGCTACACATACATATATGTAGTATTACATCGTCTCCACGGACTTCTATTGTGTACCTTCCATTATCACTTAAACTCTTTTTCAAGTCGATGAACAATCTTCAAAACCCCTAAAAAGTAAAACAGAAACTTAGGTACTTAGGTCAAACTTTCTAACAACTCAATGCAGTTGATTTCCCTCGCAGTAAAACATTATAAATTGAAGGCCAAATATAGTAATGTGGAAGTTGATAACTCTATTTCAAATCACTCTTTTTTGTTACAAGATGGATCCAGCTCTTTATCGGCCAAAATTAAACTTCAGCATGAAGTCCATATACTATCGGAATTTCAAAACTAATAATATCATACTAACTCGATCGCATGTCAAAAAACCAGACCGGACAAGGATTTTAGAACCATTGACTTATTACATTTGATAAAATACAATTTTCATCATTCCATTGTATGGTGAACAACATTATTACACATGTATTTGTTAATTTTTCTAATGGATTTGTAACAAGGTTGCTAACACAACATAGGCACCCTATTAATTAAAAAGAAAATAAATGAACCAAATCAATGACAACAATATCGCTAACTATAACAATGCATTAAGTTATACCAATATAAACTATAATGGGTACTTTGATATAAAGAACAATATGTTTCCATATCAAGGGCCCTTATCTGCTTTAATTGTCTTACAGAGAGGTACTTTGCATATATCCAATAATAAGCAGTAGAACGTCTGTAATTTTTCATTTGGTTGCTTAAACTACAATATGATTTCAGTAGCCAACAACATGCTTCTATAACCATATTGCAAAGCGAGAAAACGATATTGCAAGGAGAGAAGACCAATTACATTAATCAAGCACACTGCAGTTTTGCAACACTCACTTCTTCCTTGTTCTTCAATTTTATTCACATTTTGGTTCTCTGAATAAAACATCAATGGCCCCTATTTTAATTTGCAGGCGCAAAATTACAATTCCCAAACCGTAGTTTGCGTTCGCTGAATCAAACAACCTCAGCGGTAACCCGACCCAAGACCATGTCAAAGAGATCATAAAATCTGAAAATCTAACAGAGCCATTCGCCTTCAGTCAATTTCAAAATCTGATGAAGAAGCACACGAAAAGCAAACCTTCCGATCTACAGTTGAAGGACGAGTTCAAGGTTATCGACGAGGATGGGAGCGGCATCGCTGCAGTTTCGGATTTGAAGCACGTGCTGACGAGCGTTGGGGAGGGAAAAAACTCGAGTCTGTGGCTTTGGCTGTGATTTGTGTGCGATTCTACAAAATAAAAATGAGAAGACCATTCCACGTAAGTTATAAAATGACTTGGCAGGAATCTTTAGTCGTATTTTTGGATTGGATTAGATCATGACATAGATAAGTTGAAATTTTATTTCTAACTTACAATATCTAATTTCTTATGAGTTTAAATTTTTATTTATATCATTATCTAATAAAATACAAATCTATAAACTAGTTTATTTGCTAGATTCTATATTTATTTTTAAGTGATATTAAGACTTAGTAAATATTCGTAGATGAAATCTTGAATTTGTAAAGGAAGATTATTTGTCAGATCCTAGCTATGCCAAACGGCCATCCTCGGAGTTTATTTTTTGACTGGCTTTGAACGTTGTATTTCAAATGTGATCATAATCCTTGCTTGTAAGCGTTTTTCATATCGGTTGTAGTAGGTTATAAAACTGGTGAAAACCGATACAACGTGTTTTTTATGACAATTGTTAACCCATCAAATTTGACTGTTTTGAGGGGTTATAAGTTTTTCAATTATACCCCACCGTTTGAATAAAAAAAGGCACAAACACACAGAAGTTTAAGTAGAGAATAAAAAGTGAAGAATTAAATGAAAAATGAGTAGAAAAGAGAAAACAATAATTTATAGTGGTTCGGTAAATCAAGACCTACGTCCACTTTATGATTTTATTGCTTATACTCTAACTTGATGGCCGAAGTTTTTATGGGTCGGTACAACTCCGACACTTGATTACAAGAAAATAGAGTAAAGAAAGTAAGAACCAAAAGATCCTGAAAAGTAAGTTCACCCTCTTATTTATAGAGATAGGAGCCTAAAATGTAGCACAATATATATGCACCTTGTTTTCCACGATATAGACTGCTTCTCCATGAAGATAAGGTGCCACATCATCACTCTGTACGGGTCAATATGACTTCAAGATTATGGGTCTGTACGACTTCAAGGGTACGGGTCAGCACGACTCCAAGGGTATGGGTCGATGCCGACCCCTAAGATGGCTAATTTTGTCGTCTTGAATTCTTCGCTTTGGTTCGTCTTGTGGTTAGTTTTATGATTCCAAATGATGGAGTCGTGGAAGAATGGGGTTGCTAATTCAAGAATTTGTGGAGATAGATGGAGATTTGTATTGGATTAACAAAACAACACTCGAAGTTGGTTTTTGGCATCATGTAGGATATGTATACAAAAGATGGATGATCATGGAAGTGAAAATATGGGTCGACCTATCATTTAGATGGGTTCTTGGTCCTTTGGCTTTGGGTTGGCTTTGTACTCGCCCTGTGACTTTGTTTGTGTTTCGTTTCTAGGTTATGGGGTTATCTCTTCAGGCTTACTGCCTTGATAACTCCGAATTTGATTCGTCCAATCAATCCGAATACTGTCCGGTCAAAAGGCAGCATAACACTTGTCTTTCAAAGTACATCTCATTTCAAACATGATGTGCTTTGAATCGAGACAAGTCGGAATTACTGTGAAGGACTCCACTTTGTATTTTGAATGGTCTTTATCCTACCTGTGAATCGTTTTTGTGAAAATTTATATCTGTTTTCATTCGTCGCAATGCTTCCCAACATCTTGGATTATAAATCTGAAGTGCATTCTCATGATCTGTTATTCCAAACTCTGCAATTTTAAACTAGTTCCTTTCATGCATTTGCCAGGTTTGAATCTGATTCCCTTTAACTCTAATCGTCAGGTTAGATATGTACATATATACACTTTCACATGCACGTTCTCGAACAAGTCTTCTGCATACATCTACATTTACACACACATATATACATACACACACACATACATACATATATTATTAAAAAAAAAGACTCGGTACTGATCCCTTTTCTTGGATCGGTACCGACCCTAGACCTGGGATATTTTTCCAATTCTTTTGCCTATGGATACGGGGTTTAGGAGTATAAATCCTAATCTACTTCACTTCGTTCCGTCAATTTATCCTTGCCGACTTGAAACTCAAGTGCTGCCATTAAAGATCTTGACTTTCCAATTGAACCTTGCCCGCATCTAAGCCTAAGACCGCCGCCCCACATCACTCGAAACCAGCCTCGTTCACCTCGTCATTGCCAAACTCCACCCGCCGATCCATGATTCAATTCCTTTGAACCCAATCCCACACTCTCGAGCCCTAAGTCGTTCATAACTAGGTAGGTGGTGAAGACTTGTAGGCGAATGGATGGTCTTGGACCATCTTAGACGTGGATGATGTTGACGCTCACAGCGATGATTTGGGATTCGAGAAATTGGAGGAGGAAGAAACCCTCCCTTAGAGTTGGGTCGGTGCGACTCCAACACTTAGGGAAATTCATGATCCCCAAATTAACAAATGCATAGGTATTGAATTTCTCCTTCTCGTTTCTGTTGAATATGCGCTTATATGATTTTTGTTTGATGATAATAAACATATATACATTCGTTTAAATGTATTTGATAATATACTATTTTATTTTTCACAGATTAAATAAATATTTGCAGAATAAAATAAATAACACGGAATTTGAATTCAAACGAATATTTTATTCAAACAAATATTTATTACGATTTTTGATAGTACAAATTCAAGCTCTCACTATACATATGCATTTTTGATTACATCACAATTATATCACAATTCAGTTTACATTAATAACCTCACTACATATCACTCACACTCGTATTTATCTTCAACTTCATTCCAGTTTGAATCCAGCATCTGAGCAATCTGCAAAAATATAAACTAACGCAGTAAAATTGAAAATAAAATATTTTTGCAATATAAAATAAAAGATGAATTTTGAAAATAATATTTGCCTCAGTTATTTGGGTTGTTCGTCATAATTTAAATTTGAATTCATCATACACGAACAACTTGTGACATACACAGTGTATTACTGTATATGCCACAAGGCCGTGCTCGCCGATATATACACTTGATTGTTTTATAGGGACAGGTGAGCACAAGGTCAAACCCAAATATATGGACAGGTTCAACTCAGGTGCAATAAATTCAAAAATACGACACGAGCACAAGGTCAAATCCGAGTTTTGAAACTGGATTCAACACAAGTGAATCGAGTTCAAGTCAGACCAAATGCAATTTGCAACAGAACCAAGCAACAATGTGCACAGGTGAATCAAGTGACCAACCAGAAACTACTGAAGCTACTTCTAAGAGAGAAGCCAAAGCAAATGAACCAACTACAAGTGCAAATGACCAGAAAACAATGCAACAGTATCGAGTAAAATATGCACAAGCGAAGAAACAAATGACAGTAAGCAATGAAGCAACAAGGTCAGAGAACCAAGCAACAATGTGCACAGGTGAATCAAGTGACCAACAAACTACTGAAGCTCAAATATCAAATTCAAGACAGACCAACATACTACAGTGAACCATCAAAGAATGCAACACAGTAATAAGAACAGATACAAGCTAGTTCCAGTGCCAACATATTCAACTCAATGTGCAACTGCAAGTGTCGACCAAGTGACAATGCAAGCAAGATCAACACAGCAGCCAACTAAAGAACAAAATTACTCACAACATCGACAACAGTGACAAATGCAGACACAACTGAAATGAGACAGGTGCAAGTGAATCAGAATGAAGCAGTGCAACATCTACGACAGCAAGCACATGAATTCGCAAATAAATTTCAGACTCAAAAAAAAAAAAAATCAACTACAAGCCCAATTGGCAACACAGCAGCAACATGTACACAGTAAACAAAGACCAAAGTGCATGAACACAGTGAAGACCACAAAGTGTGGCAAATGCAAACTGTGGTGAAGCAACAAAGATGAACCAGACAGTGATACAAGTTCGAACAATGCTCAATGCACAACCAACAAGATATCATCAAAAACCAAACAAGGGACAGGCCATAACATGCAGACCAAACACATGAGTAGACAAATGAATCAGCAAGGCAATGCACAAATGCAATAGAATGCAATGCTCAATATCAGTACAAACTGCGGTGGACAGTGAAGGCAGCAACACACCACCAAGTGAATGCATCAGGCATTAACAAATGAGTAGTTCAAGTGAACTCGATCAGTAACCAAGGCTACAACAATGAAAAGTAATGTATGCAACAGAATTTCAAATGAAACAAATCCAACTTTATATGCATCAGTAACCTATCAAGCAGAATCAATAATTCAACAGTGACAAACATCGTATGGAAATGCTCAACACAAATGACCAGAGACGAAGACTACAAGATGAACGAGTCAAGGCCGAAGCAGTAGAAATCAACATCGTGGTCATCACGAAAATGAATTAAAGCCGTGACCACCAAGCAAGAATATACATGCATATGAACAAGTCAACATCAAAGCCGTGGGACGCAAGAAATGAAATTATACGCATATGAAAAAGTCAGAATCGATCTCAATCATTCAAGCATCATCAAGTGGCCGAGATGAAGAATTTGACAAATTCAAATCAACATATACGAACGTAATTCTAGGAAATCAAATCCTATATAATACCCAAAATCATCATCGGCAAGAGTATCGAGTTCAAGAATCAACCAGCAAAGCAAAAGGAGGAAAATACATACAAAAAAAAGGCAGAACGAATTCGATCCAAAATTGAAGAAGCCGTAAGCAAATCAAAAGCATCGAAGCCTACTATCGAACGAAATCGAGCGGCGCTTCAATTTTGCTCAACCCTAGTTTAAATCGCAAGGAGCAATAGCAAATTACCAGAAGCCCTAATTCGCAAAGAGGAACAAAGAGGGGCGGCCATTTTCTTTCACGAAGAAAAAATAATAGTAAAAGGAACGGGTTGAAGAAAATAAAGGGTCGGCCTAGTTTATGTTAAAAGGGGTTTTTAATAAATTATAAGAAGGGTTTAAATTTAAATAGGGTTTTGTTATTTTAATTTGTTTTTAATTTGTATTTTTCTTTTAAACCGTTTTTAATTTTCTAGTCGTGTGACTAGGGTACAAACTACGGTGTGTAGTTTGGGAATTCGCAACTCGGTGGTTGAATTGTGGTCAGGGTTTTGAGCGTAGAGTTAGATTAGTCAATAGCGGGTATAGCGAGTTTACGTGTGTAAGCGAGGGACTATCTAATTTCTAGTAGAAACCTTGGGGGCAGCACGTAGGCAGGGTTTTGCCGAAGCTGGGTAAATTCTGTGTTGTTCTGTTTTATTCTGTTATTTATATTCTGCGATATCTGTGCCGCTATTCTGTGATCTGAATTAATATTAATTTATTAGCTTCTGCAATTAAGTTTAATAATTTACATTATCACCCTATTCACCTCCCCTCTAGGGTGAAATCGATCCTACAAGTGGTATCAGAGCTAGGAACAAAAGCCGTTTTTGTTTTAAAAAAATTTGATTTTACAAAAACCAATTTTTGTTTTAAAAATTCGTGTTTCAAAAATCAATTTTTTGTTTTAAAAATTCGTGTTTCAAAAATCGGTTTTTGTTTTAAAAAATTTGAATTATTAAAATGGCTTCTTTTAATAATGCTTTTGCAGAAGGGCAATCCATAGTTAGACCACCAATGTTCAATGGTGAATATGCTTACTGGAAAAATAGAATGCAAATTTTTCTGAAAACCATTGACGCTTGGAATATTGTTGAGACAGGTTATAGTATACCAACTGTAATTGTAGATAATCAGGAAATAGAGAAACCAAAGGAACAATGGACAGAACTAGAAAATAAATTACAAAATACTAATGCCAAAGCTATGAATTCTATTATCTGTTCATTGGATCAATTTGAATTTAATCGTGTCTCACATTGTCTAACTGCGCAGGAAATATGGCACATACTAGAAGTGACTCATGAAGGAACATCTCAAGTCAAAGAATCTCGTCTTGCAATGCTAAGCAGCGAATACGAGAACTTCAAAATGGCGAAGGAAGAAAATGTCAAAGAAATGTACGGACGACTCTCCAATATCGTATACAAATCAAAAGCTCTCGGAAAAACATACACCGAATTAGAAATAGTCCGAAAAATCCTCAGAGTCCTTCCACGAAGCTTTGAAGCAAAAGTAACTGCAATACAAGAATCGAAAGATTTAAAACAACTTAAAGTTGAAGAACTCATCGGAAATCTCACCACTTATGAGCTAGAAATGAAATTCAAAGAAGAGCGTGAAGGAGGTGACACTCAAAAGAAATCAATAGCTCTCAAAGGAACAACCGAAAGTGATGATGATAACGATGAAGATGATGGAGTAGCAGAATTGGAGCTGTTGATAAGGAAATTCAAAAAATGGAATCAAAAACATGGTAACTCAGCTCGAATTCGAAAAGCAAAAAGCAGAATAGCCAAAGCACTAGACTACTCGGAAGAACAAAAGTTTATTTGTTATAATTGCAACAAACCCGGCCATATCAAGCCCGATTGTCCACAAATTAAATCCAGCCACGGAAAGAAACAGAAAAAGAAAAGTTTTGCAGCTACTTGGGATGAAATAGACGAGAATGATCAAAGCACTGGCAGTGAAAGCGAAAAGGCAGAATTGTGTCTTCGAGGTGATACAACTGACAGTGACGATGACGAGCCAAGTGAGGTATCAAAACTTACCCATTCTGAGTTGCTTATATATTTTCATGAAGTAAACGGTTGTTTTGAACGACTTAGGGAAAAATACGCCAAACTTGAATCTCAAAAAGATACTTTGATAGAATGTAATAAACAACTTGATCAATTAGTTAAAACCTATCAAAGTAGGATCCCTAAGTGTGATAAGTGTCCAACATTTGATGAAGAAATTAAAAAATCAGAAATTAAAATAAAATCGCTTGAAAATGAAATTCTGATTTTAAAGGAGAATGAAAATACTAGGAGAGAGAATTCTATTAAAAAGTGCACACAGTTGTTAAACGAAAATGAATCTCTCAAATTACAAGTCCAACAATTGTCAACGACTTTAGATAAATTTTCAAAAAGTGAAAAATCGTTGAATATGCTATTAGGAAAGCAAACTGTTAATACGGCTAAACAAGGACTTGGATATAATAGTTCGAAAATTGTTGAAAACAAGATTAATCAAGAAAATTCAATGTGCACGATTTGTAGAAAATATGGACACAATCACAATAATTGTTGGTATAGACCCAAACATGTGAAAACTATACCAATCTGGATTCCAAAAGGCACAAATATAAAATCTCTCAAAGTTAAACAAATTTGGGTGCCGAAGGGAACAATTATAAACAGTTTTGGGTCTACACAAAATTATTTTTCAAAATTTTCTGCCACTAACAACCATGGACCTATAAAATCAAATAGGTCACATAAATCTTTTCCCGTGTAGGTGTGGTGGCAGGCTAAGGAACAACAATAGTGTTCTCTGGATTTTGGCTATTCCAGAAACACAACAGGCGTCAAAGCTAAGTTCCTTAGCCTAGTATAAAGGTGACAGAATCACAACGGACAACAACGAAAAATATCGTAAAGGTAAAACAGGTATGGCATGTTTTTAAACGATATATTAAATGTGATAATCTGCACCGTATTTTGAATTAATTCAGCCAATATTGAGATTGATGAAAAGATGATGATTTTTGATTCTGATTTATTCAAAATAGTTAAGCCAATTATATTCTTATGCCAAAAACACTATAAAAATCTCTAAATTCTTTGAATTACTTCATATATATCATTTTTGATTAAAAATAGTGTTTTGTTGGATATTACAATTGGTTATAATATGACTGACTCTATATTCACGATTTTCGATTATTTACACGGCTTCATTTCAAATTCAAAAGAATGTCATTTAAATTGTTGTTAAAATTGAATTTGAAATTTTTGGTGCACACTTCATGTTTTGGTCTATAAAATTCAATTGATGATATTTTTGAGTGAAAGAGAAATTCAGATGCAGATTACACTGGTAATCTAGTTGATAGAAAAATTACGAGTGAAACGTGATTTTTTTTAAGACATTTAGTAACTGCATCGGTTTTTTTTTTCGAAGAAAATATCTGCATATTTTTCATTTCAAATAATTTTCAAATAGCAGAAAATTTTCTTTTAAAAACCCCCTGGAGAAAATCATCTTTGACCATATTTTCAGATTATTCATTTTTTTGAAAAATTAATTTCATAATTATTTTTGAATTTGATTTTAAATGACTATTATGACTAATCTGACTCCCAAATGATTATCGAAAAGAAAAATAGTGATTGAAAAAGTGATGAGTGTTGATATTGATTATATATTATAACTCGAGAAAGTATAATTAGAAAATTTCTTTAGAAATGTAAACAAGAGTTATAAAACTTTTTGTTGGTGAAAATTCCATGACCATCTCTATACTTATCATATTTCTATCAACCATCACTCATCAAAATTCTATATAGTTTGTCGATATGTGGTACTTTAAACAGGAATCGTTCGTTTTTCATTTTCACATTTTTTTAAAAATAAAAATAAAAAAAATAAAAAAAAATAAAAAATAAAATAAAATAAATAAAAAATAAAATAAATAAATACCAAAGTATTCACCCTCATTTAAAAGTCCTCACGGTTATGCATGGGTGAATTACTTGGAATTTGTTATGTGCTTCCATGCTCATTTAAAAGTCCTTATGGTTATGCATGTATGGAACGCATATCAAAAGTTTTTTTTAAAAAACAAGTTGATTCTAATCCCATTTAAAAGTCCTCACGGTTATGCGTGGTTAGAAGATACTTGAATTCATTTTTTTTAAAAATAAAATTGGAATACTACTAATCTCATTTAAAAGTCCTAACGGTTATGCATGGTTAGTAGATATTCAAATTCCTGATATAAATATACCACAAATAGACACAACCGTATGGTTTTATATGATGACATCATTTCCATCATTCTAAAAGTGGAATATGCGTCTAACAAAATATTTATGATTTTTGTTTGACTTTTTATTGAAATTTAATATTTATATTCAATTGAGTTTTAATGTTGGATTGATATCGATTACTTTATCTCTATTCTCTCTAACACTATTATTCTTTTGCTGATAACAAAAGGGGGAGAGAAAAGTTAAGATTTTGTCAAATAAAATCAAGCAAAGGTCAAATAATTTTCTATTTGCATCTAGAATCATTTGCATATTTTTATTTGTATGCATATATGCATCTAGAATCATTTGCATATTTTTATGCATATATGCAGGGGGAGCATCGTATAGAGAGGAAGCATTTAAATAGGGGGAGCAATTAGAATATATCAATGATCAAATACATTTAACATATTCAAAATCTTAAATATATGTTTGTTATCATCAAAAGGGGGAGATTGTTGAATATGCGCTTATATGATTTTTGTTTGATGATAACAAACATATATACATTCGTTTAAATGTATTTGATAATATACTATTTTATTTTTCACAGATTAAATAAATATTTGCAGAATAAAATAAATAACACGGAATTTGAATTCAAACGAATATTTTATTCAAACAAATATTTATTACAATTTTTGATAGTACAAATTCAAGCTCTCACTATACATATGCATTTTTGATTACATCACAATTATATCACAATTCAGTTTACATTAATAACCTCACTACATATCACTCACACTCGTATTTATCTTCAACTTCATTCCAGTTTGAATCCAGCATCTGGGCAATCTGCAAAAATATAAACTAACGCAGTAAAATTGAAAATAAAATATTTTTGCAATATAAAATAAAAGATGAATTTTGAAAATAATATTTGCCTCAGTTATTTGGGTTGTTCGTCATAATTTAAATTTGAATTCATCATACACGAACAACTTGTGACATACACAGTGTATTACTGTATATGCCACAAGGCCGTGCTCGCCGATATATACACTTGATTGTTTTATAGGGACAGGTGAGCACAAGGTCAAACCCAAATATATGGACAGGTTCAACTCAGGTGCAATAAATTCAAAAATACGACACGAGCACAAGGTCAAATCCGAGTTTTGAAACTGGATTCAACACAAGTGAATCGAGTTCAAGTCAGACCAAATGCAATTTGCAACAGAACCAAGCAACAATGTGCACAGGTGAATCAAGTGACCAACCAGAAACTACTGAAGCTACTTCTAAGAGAGAAGCCAAAGCAAATGAACCAACTACAAGTGCAAATGACCAGAAAACAATGCAACAGTATCGAGTACAATATGCACAAGCGAAGAAACAAATGACAGTAAGCAATGAAGCAACAAGGTCAGAGAACCAAGCAACAATGTGCACAGGTGAATCAAGTGACCAACAAACTACTGAAGCTCAAATATCAAATTCAAGACAGACCAACATACTACAGTGAACCATCAAAGAATGCAACACAGTAATAAGAACAGATACAAGCTAGTTCCAGTGCCAACATATTCAACTCAATGTGCAACTGCAAGTGTCGACCAAGTGACAATGCAAGCAAGATCAACACAGCAGCCAACTAAAGAACAAAATTACTCACAACATCGACAACAGTGACAAATGCAGACACAACTGAAATGAGACAGGTGCAAGTGAATCAGAATGAAGCAGTGCAACATCTACGACAGCAAGCACATGAATTCGAAAATAAATTTCAGATTCAAAAAAAAAAAAAAATCAACTACAAGCCCAATTGGCAACACAGCAGCAACATGTACACAGTAAACAAAGACCAAAGTGCATGAACACAGTGAAGACCACAAAGTGTGGCAAATGCAAACTGTGGTGAAGCAACAAAGATGAACCAGACAGTGATACAAGTTCGAACAATGCTCAATGCACAGCCAACAAGATATCATCAAAAACCAAACAAGGGACAGGCCATAACATGCAGACCAAACACATGAGTAGACAAATGAATCAGCAAGGCAATGCACAAATGCAATAGAATGCAATGCTCAATATCACTACAAACTGCGGTGGACAGTGAAGGCAGCAACACACCACCAAGTGAATGCATCAGGCATTAACAAATGAGTAGTTCAAGTGAACTCGATCAGTAACCAAGGCTACAACAATGAAAAGTAATGTATGCAACAGAATTTCAAATGAAACAAATCCAACTTTATATGCATCAGTAACCTATCAAGCAGAATCAATAATTCAACAGTGACAAACATCGTATGGAAATGCTCAACACAAATGACCAGAGACGAAGACTACAAGATGAACGAGTCAAGGCCGAAGCAGTAGAAATCAACATCGTGGTCATCACGAAAATGAATTAAAGCCGTGACCACCAAGCAAGAATATACATGCATATGAACAAGTCAACATCAAAGCCGTGGGACGCAAGAAATGAAATTATACGCATATGAAAAAGTCAGAATCGATCTCAATCATTCAAGCATCATCAAGTGGCCGAGATGAAGAATTTGACAAATTCAAATCAACATATACGAACGTAATTCTAGGAAATCAAATCCTATATAATACCCAAAATCATCATCGGCAAGAGTATCGAGTTCAAGAATCAACCAGCAAAGCAAAAGGAGGAAATACATACCCAAAAAAAAGGCAGAACGAATTCGATCCAAAATTGAAGAAGCCGTAAGCAAATCAAAAGCATCGAAGCCTACTATCGAACAAAATCGAGCGGCACTTCAATTTTGCTCAACCCTAGTTTAAATCGCAAGGAGCAATAGCAAATTACCAGAAGCCCTAATTCGCAAAGAGGAACAAAGAGGGGCGGCCATTTTCTTTCACGAAGAAAAAATAATAGTAAAAGGAACGGGTTGAAGAAAATAAAGGGCCGGCCTAGTTTATGTTAAAAGGGGTTTTTAATAAATTATAAGAAGGGTTTAAATTTAAATAGGGTTTTGTTATTTTAATTTGTTTTTAATTTGTATTTTTCTTTTAAACCGTTTTTAATTTTCTAGTCGTGTGACTAGGGTACAAACTACGGTGTGTAGTTTGGGAATTCGCAACTCGGTGGTTGAGTTGTGGTCAGGGTTTTGAGCGTAGAGTTAGATTAGTCAATAGCGGGTATAGCGAGTTTACGTGTGTAAGCGAGGGACTATCTAATTTCTAGTAGAAACCTTAGGGGCAGCACGTAGGCAGGGTTTTGCCGAAGCTGGGTAAATTCTGTGTTGTTCTGTTTTATTCTGTTATTTATATTCTGCGATATCTGTGCTGCTATTCTGTGATCTGAATTAATATTAATTTATTAGCTTCTGCAATTAAGTTTAATAATTTACATTATCACCCTATTCACCCCCCCTCTAGGGTGAAATCGATCCTACAGTTTCCATTCCATTTTCCAAAGCATTGTCGATAACGCGAAGCTCGTCTGGATGGTCAGTGGCGACGATCACTTCAAGTGAAATTTAAATTTTTAGAACAAATAATTAAATAATAATATCAGAAATTTAAAATGCATGATACTGCACAATACCGCACTAGGATAATCCAGTAAAACCGATAGGTGGGCCAAAAGTAGATCCTTCGCCTAACACCCTCGACGATGGCATAATTACGAATGATTCTGTTGATTCCATTGCCTCCAAAATCGATGATAGATCCCTTGAAATAATATGCAACAAACAGGAAATCCCGTTCGATGACGTCCTAGTCCGTTCTGACGATCAAAGAGTTCACAATCCCTTGGAGGGTTTCATCGCCTGCAATAGATACATGTGATTGGCAGGCTGCGTCCATTCAATCAGTTCGTTCATCAAGTTCTGAATTTTATAAGGCTTTCTCCTACGCAGTTGCATCCGAATAGCTATGCCTTTCTTCTTTGAGATATATGGTTTTCACTGAACACTTACATCGATGCCCATAGATTAGGAAATTCGATATATATACAGCTTCAAGAGTCGAAAAGAAAGTTCATCTTTAATCTACTCGGAACCGATCAGGGGTTGTAGTGTAGTCTTCGGCACATGGAACAAGTTGAGCTATTTCAAAATTGAGTGGTTCGACATCTGTTGTTCGCCCGGGTTCGCATGAAGATGGCTATTCGGTTGGAAAGTTCCATTCTATAGGCATATACGAATTTGTTTAATAGATTACAGACTTAACTCATATCTTGTTTTACTATCTTGATATTCCAGTGAGATCCAGTAGCACGGAACTTTTAGATACCGTTAATGCTCTTATGGTTGTTCTGGTAAGGGATTGAGATATCAAAACCCTTTTATTGGACGAGAACCTTCATGCCCATGATTTGTTGGAAGCAGGACACGGTACTGGTATAGTCCTAGTGGTTGCCAGTGATGACGACGACACCGACGATGATGATCACATCTCGCCCAACGGAGGCAATATTGATTCAGATGTGTGCCCAGTCCCAAGTCCTGGGGCTGGAGTTGAAGAAAATTTTAAACAAATACAAGAACACGTCGAGGAAGGCGTGATAGCGAGTGAAAGTGGTGAGGTTGGCCAAGGTAACACTAATGTAGGCCATGAGTCTTAAACTGATAAATTCAAAGACAGTCAACAGCCTGCTCCGAGGAAGAGGCTAATAGTGAAGATTTCCAAGACACATAACTTTTACGCAGCCTTCGTCAATCACAACTACAGAGAAGACGCCTTATATTCCACCTATGGACACATTTGTGGATTAGGACCAACTCCTATTGAGTTTGTCTCCTTTGATGTCGGTAACATTAGTCTTGAGGCCATTGACTCCTCTATTCGCTTGGATAAGGGAACCATCCCTACTATTGTGGGAGAGATCATCCCATGAGCAAAGCTCCAGCTTACGATCCGTCAGCAAGACACTAGGACACTTACACATATATGTACTTCATGCCACTAAAAAACACTTGAATTGCATCCATGTTCATTGGATCCAACTGCTCCTCATTTTATTTGCAGAATCCATGGGAAAAAGAAAATGTATACTCCGGTCTATGAAGGATAATACAACTCACCGTGGAATCACTATCTAAGTGCTTTCCATCAAGGCAGAGGTCAGGACTAGACTCCAGCTACCAATCCGATCGTGATAGAGGTAGTCGTGATAGAGATGACCCGGACAGAGATAGCCGTAGCAACGATTATCCATCACGTGATTCCAACTCTAAGTATCGCCCCAGGTCTGGGTCTCTTCTCCAAAGGACTTGGATATGCATTCGGATTATCTAGATGACATCCCACCAGGCGGCACATCTCGTGCTCCACCTCCAGCTTCTGTTCTTGCTTAGTAGTTGACCTTAGCACATCACATTAGATCTTCTGACCACGGACACCAATAGAGTGGTTCTAAGAGTTCTCATCATAGACTTGGCAAAGAAATTACTAAAGCTTCGGCCGTCTCTGTGGAGCAACAACTTGCCGCTAGTGCACGAATGGCTGAATTGAACGAGCAATTTCCAAATTTCTGCTTTGATGGGCTTAAATTTGTGCCCAACTTAAAAAGAATTAGATCTGACATCCAAGAGACGATCATTGCTTAGGTGATTGATGTTTATAATTAATATAATGAATGGTCGCAAGTAGCTGAAGAAATATCCAAGGTCTACAGGGAAAGGCAGCTCGGAATCGAAAATCAAAAACTCCTCGAGGTCAACAATAAAAGAATCATAGCTCATCTTGATGCTGAGGTTGAAAAAATCAAGAAATCTCGAGAAGAAGCTGAAAGGAAGGCCGAGGGTGCCATCATGGAACTCGAAGATGAGAGGACCATGCATCGAGATGAGATAGAGAAAGCGTTCTATTGGAACCATGATCTGGTGTTAGAGAGAGATGCTGTTAATAGGAGAGTAGCTTAATTGTAGTCCAAGATTTATCGTGAAACGAATGAAAAGGAGGAGGTGCTCCACAAGCTTAGGATTACTGCAAATGAACTTCTCAACGCTAAAGGAAGAGAGGGACAAGGTGGTCGAACGTGCTAGGGACATAGACACACTTGTCAAGAGGGAAGTTGAGGCCAAAGAGCAACAGACGATGGAGAAGTTTGAATCAGGGCTCATCAAAACAGCGCCAATCTTCTCAAGTTCCGCAACCTGGAATGGCTTGGTGACGATTATCCCACGCTTCTAGGCTTGGCTTAGGAACAGACTGTCTTAAAATAGAAAGCATTTTTGAAAGGTGGCGAGGTAGACCTTGCTCAGTTGGAAAAGGTTGTATTGATAGACAACGAGCCCAGAGTGCTGTGAAAAGGTGAGCTTATTCTTCATTTGGATCGAGCCGCCACTGTACAAAAAGACTTGTACGAAGGCTTAGGATCGACACCACACGACGCCACTGCTAGCCAAATACATGGGTCCCAAGCTGCTCCAGATTCATCCTTTGATCCTTGGTTGATCCAAAAATCCCCAAATGCATAAGCCTACTCCATTCTCCCATCCCGGAGGGATATTTTAGTGGAACTTCGGCCTATACAAAACCCAAATAGAAGAAGGTATATCGCCGACTTCCCCTGTATTTCAAAGAGCTAACGTGTCACCGATTGATGTCTCTAGTCTATCTTTTTATATCTCCTAAGTTTCAAGTTGGCCCAAAATCCCCCCTCCTTCTAATAAGGACTCTCGGTTGGGATGACAAGCATCTGCAGTGGAATCAGTAACCATTACTACTTCAACAACGATTCCAATCATCCCAATTGTAGAAACTCCTGGTCTTGATGAGAAAATAATTATTGCTTTGCTTGATAAGAAGATTGGTGGAACTCAAGGTGCTTAGATCGATCATGATGTTGTGATAACTAGAGCGTTTGAGTCCCTGTCGAGTCCCACCATGAGCGATCTTGAGTAGGAACTTGGCCTTTCCAAAGAGGTCAAGTTAGAGATGAATTAGAAATAAATCCTCCTAGCTACAGAGCTTAAGCATGAGAAGTTAGAGGTCATCCCTTCTCCTTTATCCATTGCCTTTCCCGGCTGACTGTTTTTGCTCCAGTTCATACTTCTTCACCTAGTAACGCTCAAAGCACACCTATGGGATCTTCACAAAGTATCCCAGCTTCCTTTCCTCTGCTTGGGACTACCCAAAGCGTGTCTGTTGGATCATCATAAAGCACTCCATCCAAAGGCAAAGTAAGCAGGGGAAAGACGAGAAATCAACTGGAAGGATCCAATGCACCATCTTCTACAGAGAAGAAGGAAAGGAAAGATTGAAACAAGAGGATCAAGAAATGAGTATTGTTTGCGTGAAAAATGGCCGCAAACACCCAAAGTCGTATGAGTTGGTTGATTTTATGTTGTTCTTAGTGATTTGGGTGATTTATGCAAATGTATGAAAAGCAGGGACTAAATTGTAAAAGACACACAGATTTATAGTGGTTCGGCAAGAACATGCCTACGTCCACTTTATATGTTATTCTCCTTTTTTCCTTCAGATTACAAGTACAAAGCTTTGATTACAAGTATCTAAAGTTGTTTGAGAGTTCCTTCCAGGCTTGAGCTCTCAAACTTGTCCCCCATTGTTGTACCCCTGCCCCTCTATTTATAGAGTGAGGTAAGGGGCAGGGGTCTTGGATGGATATAGCTGCTGGTGGGCCCGGGCTGAAGCAATCTGGACTGGCAATTCTGGTTCGGCGAAGCTTCATTCGGTCATACTTGGAGAGGTTGGAGTTTGGTTCGGTAGTTGTTGGATGGTTGGACCGGTGGTAGGTTGGTCCGGTTGTTGGTTGAGTGGAGTGTGGTCCGGTGATGGAGGAGAGGGAACTGGTTCGGTGGTAGCAAGGCTCGGTAATGTTGGATCGGTAGTGGATGGAAGGTGGCTTGGTTCGGTTATAGAGGAGCATGGAGGCACGTTGGTTCGGTACCACCGAATAGATCATGTTGGGAATGCCGAATGGGAGAGCCGAATGGGAATGCCGAATGGGCTTGTGTGTTGGAGATGCCGGATGAACCAGGGCATGCCGAATGGGATGAGTGCCGAATGGGTTCTTGTATGGTTTCGCCGAATGAACTTTTGCGCTTGAATCATGAGTGAAATTCCTGACTTATGTACGCTTGCTTGCTTCTTCTTATTCCGGTCGTGGTGGAAACGCACACAACATTGATATTCCAGTTTTGTCCAAAAAATGGGATAACACTTTGCCCCCCAAAATATGCCTTGCGGTAGGAAGGCGTGTTTTGTAAATGCCATGAGCTGGATGTTCATATCCTGTTGACAACCTGTAAAGAGCTTGATAGTTTATATGGCCCCACATGACGACCGTTCGGGATCGAGCTATTTGGGATGAAGCGCGGCCGTTCATGGTCAAGCGCCTAACTTCAAACGACGACCGTTCGCGATCGAGTCATCTGAGGCGAAGTGCGACCGTGCGCGGTCAAGCGCATAAATCCGTGCGTCGATCGTTCGAGATCGAGTCATCTGCAGAGAAATGTGACCGTTCAAGGTCAAGCGCTTTACTTCAAATGACGACCGTTCGGGATCGAGTCATTCGAGGTAAAGTGCGACAGTTCGCGGTCGAGTGTGGACCGTTCAGGGTCAAGCGCTTGACTTCAAATGACGATCGTTCGTGATCGAGTCATTCGAGGTAAAGTGCGACAGTGCGCGGTCAAGTTTGTAAGTCCACGCGTCGATCGTTCGAGACCGAGCCATTTGAGATGAAATGTGACCGTTCAAGGTCAAGCGCCTAACTTCAAATGACGATCGTTCATGATCAAGTCATTCGAGGTAAGGTGCGACAGTGTGCGGTCAAGTGGCGGTCCTCAAATGACGACCGTTCGCGATCAAGCCATTTGAGGTAAGGTGTAACAGTCAGTGATCAGGTGGCGGACCTCAAATGACGACCGTTCGCGATCGAGCCATTTGAGGTAAGGAGAGTTGTGCCGTTCGAGGCGAGTTGTGCCGTTCGAGGCGAGTGGTGCCGTTCGAGGCGAGTTGTGACTGTTCGAAGTCGGGTGCCGTTCGAGGCGAGTTGTGACTGTTCGAAGTCGGGTGCCGTTCGAGGCGAATTGTGACTGTTCGAAGTCGGGTGCCGTTCGAGGCGAGTTGTGACTGTTCGAAGTCGGGTGCCGTTCGAGGCGAATTGTGACTGTTCGAAGTCGGGTGCCGTTCGAGGCGAATGAGTGTGCCCGGGGGGGACTTAATATTATCAGTGTTGGAGTCATTGTTTGGGGGAATTTCTCGAATCAAAGACTTTGGCAGTTCGTTGCCATGCAATAGGTGCTCGTGGACCGTTCGCGATCCAACGGGCATACAAGTAAACAATTTTTTCATAGAATTGTAAATGTTAAAGCAATAGTACCTTACAGCAGAACTGTTCAAACAGGAAGAATTCAAATGTTCAAATCGAAACAAATGCAAAGCAAGGATGTCAAAGTGTAAGTTCCCACTTCGAAGCAGCCAATGATCATTCAGAGCATGCCTGGAGATCGTTCGCGATCTCGTACATGTGTAAATGATTTAATTGCTTTAGTGGAAGCTTACAACTTGTTCATCATTATTTTAATCAAGCAATCAATGGATAATCAAATGGTGCCCTGATCCAGGGGCACCTCTAGCTGACGTAGAGGGCGGTTGCTCTGGCTCCACTGCTAGGGTTCGCCTCCTCACATACTGACGGAGCATACCGTTCCTGATATGCCCTTCCACCTCGTCCTTCAAATGCCTACAATCATTAGTGTTATGACCATTCAATTCATGAAATGCACAAAACTTATCTGATTTTCTTTCGTCAGAGGTTGGATCCCTTCGCATTGGTCTACGGTATGGAACCTGCCCCTTGGTATCCTGATAAATCCGTTCCAGACTCTCATTAAGCTCTGAATAGGTGGTGAATCGTGGCTCTCTTCGTAGCCACTTTGTCCGGTCATCATTATCCTCGGCCTTTCTTTTTCCTTTGCTAGTCTCCGCACCTTTTCCAGGTGGGTTTCCGCTCTTGATTGTGTAAACGTCATCTTCTTCCTCTCTTTCTGCACTAGCATCTTCCAAACGCAGAAACTTTTCAGCCTCATGATAGAACTCTCCCAAATTCATAGGCGGGTCCTTGGTTAATGAATTCTTGAACTCTGTATTTCCAGCTATTCCAGATACAGCCGCCATCATGACCATAGATGGATCTGGCCGATCCACTGATGCTGCCGCCGCATTAAATCGCGTTAGAAAGCTCCTCAAAGTCTCTCCAGTTTTCTGTTTCAAGGTTGCCAAAGTCATCACATTCTTGGGTCGCGCAATATGAACCCTGAATTGCCTCATGAATCTCTCAGTTAAATCTGCCCATGTTCCTATGGAGCCGCTCTCCAGTTGCCTAAACCATAACGCTGCAATGTCCGTCAAATACAGTGGAAAGCACCGGGCCATAACCTCCTCTGATGCCCCCAGCACTTCCATATGTCTCATATACTTCGTTAGATGGACCGTGGGGTCCGTTTTCCCGTTGTACATGTCCAATGATGGTAGCTTGAATTCTGGTGGGTTCCTAGCCATCCTAATCGCAGAAGAAAAAGGACTCCTGTTTACATCTTCCAAGTCTCTGTTTACTAAACCGCCTCTCATATCTCTTCTAACCATCTCTGCTAATCTGTCATTGTCTCCAAGCTGTAGTTCTCGTTCACTGCCTTCGACCTGCCCCCCAAGTCCGCGGGAGTTTCCATGTGTATGCCTCCCTGGCTGAACGTTCATTCCTCTATTGCTACCAGGTGGCTCGGATGCCCCCATCTCACTTCCCGGGGTCGGATCAACATGCTCTACGTGAGTGCCCCCTAGCTCTGGTGCTGCGCCAGATGGTCCTGCTCCATTCTGAACTCCAGTTGCTCCTTGGATTTGTGCTCCAATTTGCCCAATTTGTTGAAGTAAGTTCTGGATCATCTCTTCTTGTCTTCTCATCATGGCCTCCATCTCCTCCCTAGTGATGAAGGCCGACGCTTGATTTCCTCCTGAGGAAGCCTCTTGACTTCCTGGGTTTTCACTTCTTTCTGGCCTTTGCCTTCTACTTGTTTGTCTCGTCATAACTCTCAGATCTGAATTCTTAGATTTTCAAATTCAACTTCTATCCGATGTAGCGGGAGCTGGTTCTTCTCAGTGAAAGCACCAAAATGTTTGCGTGAAAAATGGCCGCAAACACCCAAAGTCGTATGAGTTGGTTGATTTTATGTTGTTCTTAGTGATTTGGGTGATTTATGCAAATGTATGAAAAGCAGGGACTAAATTGTAAAAGACACACAGATTTATAGTGGTTCGGCAAGAACATGCCTACGTCCACTTTATATGTTATTCTCCTTTTTTCCTTCAGATTACAAGTACAAAGCTTTGATTACAAGTATCTAAAGTTGTTTGAGAGTTCCTTCCAGGCTTGAGCTCTCAAACTTGTCCCCCATTGTTGTACCCCTGCCCCTCTATTTATAGAGTGAGGTAAGGGGCAGGGGTCTTGGATGGATATAGCTGCTGGTGGGCCCGGGCTGAAGCAATCTGGACTGGCAATTCTGGTTCGGCGAAGCTTCATTCGGTCATACTTGGAGAGGTTGGAGTTTGGTTCGGTAGTTGTTGGATGGTTGGACCGGTGGTAGGTTGGTCCGGTTGTTGGTTGAGTGGAGTGTGGTCCGGTGATGGAGGAGAGGGAACTGGTTCGGTGGTAGCAAGGCTCGGTAATGTTGGATCGGTAGTGGATGGAAGGTGGCTTGGTTCGGTTATAGAGGAGCATGGAGGCACGTTGGTTCGGTACCACCGAATGGATCATGTTGGGAATGCCGAATGGGAGAGCCGAATGGGAATGCCGAATGGGCTTGTGTGTTGGAGATGCCGGATGAACCAGGGCATGCCGAATGGGATGAGTGCCGAATGGGTTCTTGTATGGTTTCGCCGAATGAACTTTTGCGCTTGAATCATGAGTGAAATTCCTGACTTATGTACGCTTGCTTGCTTCTTCTTATTCCGGTCGTGGTGGAAACGCACACAACATTGATATTCCAGTTTTGTCCAAAAAATGGGATAACAAGTATCAACCTTCTTTGTGCTTTCCGGTTGTATAACACACTTAGACTCTTTTTGATCTTCCGCCTTTTGTTTTCTTGATCGGTATTTATGTGGGTTAGACCCTCGCCTTTTCTTTTTGTTTAGGAATAAGTAAAATTTGTACTTAGGTTTCTAAGTTTCATTTTAAATGTTAATAACAAAAACTTTTTGTATTGTCAAATCTTTATGTGAACTCACCTAAATTGCCTTGGAAATGCACTTTCCATTCAATGTACTTGTGATCCATTCTATTTAGTGATTATTATTAGACTAAATCCTTAGCCCATTATGCAATTTACTGGCCTTTCTCCATTCCTGTGAACATAAAGTAATTATTGAAGTGCTGGACTCTGGGCATTAGTTGAGGATTACCATTCAGAACAGCGGTTCGGATTTCCTTTCGGGACAAGGGTATCCGATTATGCCAAACTCTGGGCACTAGTTTAAATTAACTACTTAATATTATCGTCTGTACATCCTCATCAAGGATGTTTATTTCCAATCGCACCTAACTCCTAGCGTCGATTCAAAGTTCATAGGTATGATCTCACCTTACACCGGTTATGGACCTTTCGTTTTTGCCTACTTTGGGCAATATGTTGAGGATTGGATGGTCTTATCACGTCCATTATGGTTTATACTCATATCCCCAATCTAATATCATGTTCATTTTGATTTATACTCCTGTCCTGCATCAAGGGCAAGAGTTACCAAATGAACGATCGTGTCACGTTCATTTTAGGTTTATACTCCTACTCCCACTTCAAGGGAAAGATTTAGTGTACAGACTGTCATGTCACATCCGGTTTGAGTTTATACACTTGCCCCTAATCCAAGGACAAGAGTTAGCCCATGGACGACCATGTCACGTCCATTTAGTTTATACTCCTGCACCTAGTCCAAGGATAAGATTTGGCCAGTACCTATCTTTGGATACGGAGAAGAACTTCAACGGTCTGATCTGCATTATTCACACATAAATTCATTCGAGTCGATCAAGTCCCAATGCTTAAGCAATGTAAGGAAAAGTCTCAGACTCAGAAAGCCATTTTATTCCATGAAAGATGGAAATTGATAGGTTCTGTCATATTAAGTGGCTTTTATCAATTTATTTCTAAGTGAAATAGCATCGTTGGTGCTCGCTATTCCATGCCCTCGGTAATGAAATCCCATCAATCATCACAAGCCTGAAAGTTCCATCACCAAGCTTTTCTCTATTGCATACGGACCTTCTCAAGTCGGGCCCAGATTTCCAAGGCCTGGGAAGATTCATTTAAGAACCAAGTCATCTTACTCAGCTTCATCGCACTTCTTGTCGATCATATCAAGAGACTCCAGCAGGAGTATTTCATTAGCGTATGGATTGTAGTGAGTTAATCGATGAGAAAGTACTCTAGTTCAACCAAAATCATATCCTCTAATCTGTAGGCTAGGGTAAATGGAGAGTGGCCGGTCACTGACTTATAGGTCATTCAATAAGCCTATAATACTAATGCAAGTTCATCAACCCACTTACCCTTAGTCATTTCTAATCACATTTAAAAATGGACTTGATAATCTTGTTTATAGCTTCAACCTGTCCATTCACCTGAAGGTGTACCGCTGTAGCAAATCTTTTCCCTATGCGATGTAGGCAGTCAATATCTTTTAATTCTATACTGTCGAATTGGGTCTTGTTATCAGTAATGATTTCCTATGGAAATCCAAAAGGATGGATAATATTCCGAACTAAAAAGTTGTTCACTTTCTTTGTGGTAATCGTGGTTAACGGCTCTGCCTCAGTACATTTGGTGAAGTAATCAACCACGACGATGGCTTATTTCATGTCACTTTAGATATCGGCAACATACCGATAATATCAATCCCCTAAACTACAAACGACCAAGCACCGACCTTTGAGTAATCTCCATCTGCAGGATCTCTCAGAGTTTTAATAAATCTCTAGCACTTGTCATACTTTTGGTGTAATCAGCTATGTCTCGGTTGATAGTTGGTCAAAAATATCCATAACGAAGGATCTTCTTCACTAGGGTTTGCCTCCTGGTGTAGTCTTCATAGGCCCTTTCATGAACTTCTTTTTAGGACTCGCTTGGCCTCGTCGTAAGTGTCACACTGAAGCATGGGGAACCGAAGCATGGGGACAGAGAAACCCTTCCTGTACATTACCCATTCTTGCATGATGTATCTTGAAGCTTATCAAAGGATCTTTCGTCCTTCACTCCTTCTCTCTGGAAGGATTCTTCTTCATAAATAATCCTTTATTGGAGTCATCCACGACTCCCTTTCGGGTTCAGTCTCGAAGATCCAATCGACATCCATCTGGTCGATGCTCGGAGCCGAAAGTACTTCCATCGGAACCAGACCGATGAGTTGCATATCTCCGAAACTAGCCAACTTAGCCAGTGAGTCGGCCTTCTCATTTTCCTCTCTGGGAATATGGATGATCCTATAATGTTTAATGTTGGTAATTAGCTTAAGTACTCGGTTTAAATAAGGCGCTAGTCTTGCTCCATTTCCTTGGAACTCTTTCCAAACTTGGCAAATCACCAGTTGGGAGTCGTAGAAAATTTGTATTGTCTTTATTCCTAGCTCTTTGGCAATCTTGAGTCCTGCAATCAAGGGCCTCACATTTAGCTTCATTTTTTGTTGTCGGATAGTCGAGTTTCAAGGTATAACAGGTGTTCCTCGATAGTAATAAGTACAACTCCAGCACCGGAGCACCATTCATTAGATTCACTATCCATGTACATCTTTCACCCAGTATCTTTCTCATTATTGCTTTTTGAAGGATTACCTCATGCAGTGAATTGAACTATGAAATCTTCCAAAGCTTAACCTCGGATAGCTCTCCAAGGGTGGTAGCTTATGTCGTATTAGCTCAATTCAATGTTCCATTTTAACAGCCTTTCCGAGGATGGTCATGAAGCTAGTGTGTTTCTGATCGGGTACGTGCAATGAGATTTGGTTGTATCCAGAATATGGATCCATGAACTAAATTAGCTCATTTCCAACTATCGAATCCACCAATTGATCGATCTCCGAGAGCAAGAAGCTGTCTTTCCAACATGCCTTATTCAAATCTGAATAGTCAATGTATGTCCTCCACTTTCCATTCGCTTTCTTCACCAAAATAGGATTACATACCCACTCTAGGTATAAAGCATCGCAGATGAAGTCGTTATTTTCTTATCCACCTCTTCTTTGAGTGCGGCGGATCTCTCTGGACCAAGCTGTGGCATTTCTGATTTGTAGTAACACATTTGAGATTTATGTTTAATGCCTGACTTGCTATCCCGAGCGAGATCCTATACATGTATGAGTGTGTCGAGGAAAACACATCCAAGTTTGCTTGGAGAAAACTAACCAACTCCTTCTTTACTCTTGCGCCGAGCTATGATCCGACCTTCAGGACCCAATTTGGATCATCCTGGAAAACTGAAATAGCAACCATCAACTTGGTTGAGCTGCTCTTCCACCTTCTGGCTCTTTAAGCCAGTCCATGTCCTCATGGAATTGATTAGGCTGCTTGAGCCGAGGCTTAGGCCGTAGTTGTTATGCGTCCAAAGCCTAAATGCAGAGGGTCCCCTCTACATTTTTTCCTTTCTCCCTTGACCTTGCCTCCTTTAGCTCGACGATGCAGCGTTCGTTGCCGTCACATGATCTCCCTACATGATCCCCACGCCATTCTTTGTAGAAAACTTCATAGTCAAACACGAAGGTGCTATAGTAGCTCTAAACTCAAGCAAGGCTGGTCGGCTTAGAAATGCGTTGTAAGCCGAGTAAATATCCAACATCAAAAAGGCATGACCAAAACTCGCTTGTGGTCGTCCTCGCCACTTGCTATCGATAATTGTACATATCCAATTGTCTTAGTAGCTATCCCGTTGAACCACTGTATTCGAGATTTATAAGATTTCAAATCCTTCTACTCTAACATCATTTGATCATAAGTTTTCTTAAACATGATGTTGACTGTACTCCCATAGTCAACCATCACCTTTCGAATAATAGTAGGACCAATCGTGGCTGTGACCGTGAGTAGGTCAATCGTTGGAGCTTCCACTCCATTAGGATCTCTATTCCGAAAAACAATATATTCAATCATCGTTCTACATTGTTTTCTAGAGTCTCATCTTCAACTGCAAAGCAACTTTCACTCCATATACGCTTTATTGCACCAGCATATTTATCCATCTTAGCTAGACTCTTATCGATTGGGTGTGGCCCATCAATAATTATATTAATCACCAACTGTTTTTCTGGACACCTGAATGCAATCAGCACCTAGCTCAGCTTGCCCCCATTAGGAAGACGACCCATGTAAGTTTAAGTTTCCTTGCCCACTATCCTATGGGTTAATATATTGCTGTAACTTTTTTTATGAATCAAATCCTCAATCATACTTCGCAAATGTCTACACTTATTAGTATTGTGACCGTGGGTTTCATGGAATCTACAAAACTTGCCTGACTTCCTCTCCTTCTTAATTGACTCTCTTGGAGCCGCCCATCTGTACTGCTTAGTGTTTTGAGTTACCAAATAGATATTCTCTATTGAATTGCTCGATTGTGTATAGGTGCCGTATTATGTCGTACTTAGGAGTCCTAATACGATTCATGTTATCTGGCTTCTTCTTCTTAGCCCCATCATCATTCTGTTTCTAACTATTATTCTAATTACCAATATTTACTTCCAAATTTTAGAACTCCCTCCATATTGCTTTATAACAACGTTGCTTTGTATCGCTTCATCTGACTTTCCAGTACCAGTCCTCCATGGATGTTTGCATGCTTCCTCCATCATTGGCCTTTCTGTAGAAAGCATCCATTATTGATGGGGATTTCCTTTCAACCAATCTTCGAAACCTAAATCAGGATGAATCCCCCTACAACACCATCCGCACTATGCCATCCTTTGGATCCGTAACTTTATTCACAACTGTATGGAACTGATTTAAGAAATCCTTCATCGACCCTCCATTAGCTTGGAAGAGGCTCGACAAAGACAACAAATGTTATGGACGTGCAGTATGCAAACAGAATTACTTTATAAACTACTTTGACAACTGAATGAAAGATGATATGGACCTCGACGGAAGTCAAGCAAACCACATCGTAGCTACCCATTTTAGAAAAACTGAAAAACAGCAGCATTTCACGGCATCAGAAGCTTTGGTGGAAACCATATGTCATTCATATCTCATCAAATGCCACCTAGGATACATTGTTCCTCCGTGCAACGGTATAGTCGACATTACAAACTTTCGAGGATATCTCTTGCGTAAGATGTTTTTAGTAAACGAATTCTGACTAGGAGAGGTACCCAATTCATCATTGCTTCAAAAGCAATTTTCACTCATAAGCCTCTTGACCACATCTTTCGGGCACTCTAGATCCACGGTATTGACCGAACAGCGATAATCGGGTTCTGCCCCAAGTGTTTAACCCCGCGAACATGCTCAGGGAGGTTCTTGATACCTAGGCTCTATAAAATTTAGGAGACCCATTAATCCAGCAATCCTCTATGTTTGATTCTTGTTATTTGTATCATTAGAAGCAACATGATTCTTCATATTCTGACCATTAGCAATGCCTCTAGAAGTCAAGTCCACGCCATCTTCCAAATGGCGAGCTTTGGGCCCATTATGCCTATAGGTCGGTACTGATCCCAAAATGTATTCCTAGAGCTCATCTTCTTCCTTGATAAGATGTTCCAACAGCATTCTAAGTCTTCTTTTACTTTCTGTCTCTCTGTTTATGCTCGGATGATGAAGAACTTTTAGACGCTGCGCTGGAATCCATCCTGCTCCTTCTTCGGTTGTTCTAAATTAACTCGTTCAACAACCTTAAGCTCTGTCGCATCGTTTGATTCATCTTATTTTGATTAGCCTAGAATTTATCTTCCATCCGCTTTATTATCTTATCCATCTCCATTCTAGTCACGACTTTAGTTGGAGTCTGGATCTCAGGTTGAGTGGGTTGGATAGCTCTATCTCTATGTTGAGGAATTCGATTCTCAACTTCAGTAGTAGCTCTGGAATTGGTAGAACGATCTTTACTTGATGGGGCTATTACAGATAGCTTTTCTTAGATTATTGATAATCTGAATGGTAGAAAATAAGTTAGGAAATTTGGATTCATCTCTTGGAGTTAAGAAATCTAATAGTAGACGATGGATCCAAATAGCCTGAGAATATGGTTCTCAGTAAAAGCACCAAAATGTTTTAACCAAAATTGCATAAAACACCCAGAAGTTTAAGTAGAGAATGAGAAGTGAAGGACTTAATGAAAAACAAGTAGAAAAGAGCACACAACAATTTATAGTAGTTCGACAAATCAATGCCTATGTCCACTTTATGATTTTATTACTTCTACTCCGACTTGAGGGCAGAAGTTCTTATGGGCCGGTATAACTCTGACACTTGATTACATGAAAATAGAGTAAAGAGAGCAACACCAAAATATCCTAAGAAATGAGCCCCTACCTCCTAGTTATAGAGGTAGGAGCCTAAAATCTCATCAAAAATATCTCCACCTCATTTTTCGTGCCATGGACTACTTCTCCATGAAAATACGATGCCACATCATCACTTTGTATTACAGTACGACTCCAAGAGTATGGGTCGATACCGAAATCTAAGACGGCCAATCTGATCATATTAAATTCTTTATTTCGGCTTGCTTGGTGGTTAACTTCATACCATAGTTGCTTGCACCAATATTATCTTGTTTTTGAGTCCGAATGATGGATTTATGGAATAACAGGTTGCTGATTCAAAAATGCATAGAGATAGATAGAGAATTGTATTGGATCAACAATACAACACTCGAAGTAGGCTTTTGGCATCATACATGGTATATAGCCAAAAGATGGATGATAATGAAAGTGAAAATATGGGTCGGTGCCGATCGATAGAGTAAGGTCAGTACCGACCTATCACTTAGATGGGTTTTTTTGGCATTTTGCTTTGGGTTGGCTTTGTACTCGCCGTGTGACTCTATTTGTGTTTGGTTTCTGGTTTCTAGGGTCCTAATGCCTATGAATTTTAATTAATATTATTCGGGATATTTAATTGGATAAATTAAATAGAATAACGTGAATAATTAGGGAGATGAGATTAATAAATCCAATGGCCATGTCTTAATGACTGACCTAACACAAGACTTAACAAAATTTAGAAGAAGGAATTCCTAAGGGGTAAACTTGGAAATGAGTCTACATTTCTTAGTATAAATCTCTTCCTCCACTTTAATAAACTTTCACTCTCTCATTCACAACTCCTCACCAACTTTCGAGCGGCCATTAAAAGTTCCAGGGAGGGCAATAAATTGAAGAAAAAGCTAAGGAATTAAAGCTAAGAAATTATCTCATTCTCTAATCAATTAATCAAGGTGAATAATCATGTTTATCATCTCATTTTTCTTTGTTTGGATTGACTATGGATTATGCCCGATTCATGTTTGTGATTTGGTTAAAATATAACCATTTAAACCTTTATTTGGATAAGACGTAGGTGTTTTAAACGTTAATGGGCTAATTAACATGTTTTATCGGTTTTGGTTAAATTCCGAATTGTTTTAATCTTCATATGCTTTGAATTTTAATATGTTGAAGATAACATATTAATTGATTTTATGGAATTTTTCATGATGTTTTAATAGTTATATAAAATTATTTAAGGAATGAGACTTAAATGTTTTGTATAATTATAAAGAAGAAATAGGCTTTTTCAAATTTATTTAAATTTCCAAATAATGAAAGTCAACAGCAATTTTGAATATAAATTCTGGCAACCAATCAGATTTAGACAAACAAGGTAGGTGGGGTACAAAAGAACCGTTTTGAAGTATAATTTTCACTATTTCGACTCTTTCGGCAAAGGCTTTCGCCTTCATTGCAGACCTTCCGATAAGGTCGAAAGGTATCAAACCTTTCGACTAGGTCAAAATTCAATGCACATGGTATCAGGCAATTGGTACGTAGTGAATTGAAAAGGGTCGAAAGGTTAGAGCTTTCAAAAGATTGGGGGTTTTGTTTTGGTTGTAAGGAAAATATGCCTGCTAGCTTTCGAAAAGAGCTTTCGACATTGTCAAATGGTTTAAAAGAAAAAGGTTTTAATTGGTTTGCTTTCTTATTTTAAATGAAACCTTTCGGCAAAGTCGAAAGGTATAGCTTTCGACAAGGTCGAAAGCATAGTTGCCGCTTCCAAACCTTTTGACCCAGATGGAGTCAAAGTTTATCTTTTGTTTTTTAAAACATTCCGCCTCTCTCCATTGTTTTCGATGGGTTGGTTCAAATACTAACACTTCATTGTTTTCAAAAGGTTTTCGTTTTGAAGGAGTTACCTTCAATGATTTCGAAAGGTTTTGGTTTCGAAAGGTTTTGGTTTCGAAGGGTTTTGACTTCAAAAGGTTTTCATTTTGAAAGGTTTTTGTTTTCGAAAGGTTTTGTCTTCAAAAGTTTTCATTGCTTTCGAAGGTTTATAAATGGTTTTATAGGGGGTACCCCAAGCTTTCGACAAAGTCAAAAGGTAAATCCTTTCGACTAGGTCAAAAAGAAATCTTCTAACATGGTCGAAAGTTATGGTTTTATGATGCTTTCAAAAGGAAGGCTTTCGAAAGAGCTAACTTTGGATGTTTATTTGCTTTCGAGTATGACTTCATTCGAAGGGGTTTAAAGGGCTATTTTTAACCATTTTTCCTTAAGTAAAATTTTTCTAATTTGAAGGGGTTACTTCGAAGGGTTATAGCATAAAATACTTTTTTGTTTGAATATGTAAGGGGGATTCTTATATAAATTGGATGTTATTAAACCTTGGGGACACCGGGGTGGGTTTAATATTTTCGATACATAGTTTGGGGTTACCAATAGAAATATGCATTCGAAAATATACATTAGGGCTATCAATGTGTTTTTATTTAATTTAACCTAATTGGGGCTACCAATGGAAATAGGTTAAATAGGTGGTATACCTGGGGAAAAATAAGTAATCATGGGGTCGTGAATTTTATAAATAATCATGGGGATCATGATGTTTTAATTGGCAAAGTGTTGGGTCCTTGTTTAAGCTAGGAAAACCATTGAATGTGCGGTGGATAGCCCACATCAAATTTATAAAGTAAAGAATGTTTTTCCAAAGGTGGTTAGCCTTGGGATTTGGCATCCAAGGTTTCATAGTCATCCTAGGAAAACTATGGAGTGTGCGGTGGATAGCCCACACCATCTTTTACAAAACAATGTACGGTGGATAATCTGCATTTATTTTAAATGGATTTAGGATGGATAATCCTATTAAATTATGACGGATAGTTGTTTCAAAGATTTTAGAGGGGAATTTTAATAAATTGATTTTAGATGGAAAATCTAATAAATTGCTTTTAGATGGGATATCTAATAAATGGATGGATGAGATATCCAATACGTATGATTTATGGCTTCATTTCATATTATGTTAAGACTAATCATTTTGGATGCAGGAGAATAGTAAATGAATTGCATGTTTTTATTTTATATACTAGTGAGGGAAAAACCAGTTCCGCTAAGTGGCATGGTCTTACTAGATATCTATTTATGATAAGAGATGATAGGGGATTATTCGTACCAGACTTATTGTCGGACACGAAGTTTGTGTTTCTCCATAAACTCTTGGGTACTCAAAATTAATTTGAGTAGTCTGAGAGTGAGAATTTCAATTTTTTGGATGAATAAGCTTCTAGAGACGTGCATGAGGCAGTGTTAGCTATATAAGAGCTATTTTGTGTTTTCCGATGTGATGTACTAAGAACTGTAAAGTTCATATTATTAGTTCTCTGATCATCATAAGGGAACATCTTCATATGCCACTCTTATCGTATTTTGTACATGTATATGTGATATGAACGTGGTTAACGTTTGAGATTATGTAATTAAATCTTAAATTGTAATTTGCATAAAATGAAAATTCTATTTATTGGAAGTTTAAAAATTTTCATATTCATGTGTTCCTATGTATCGATATTAACTATACCGCATTCGGTCGCCATGAAATAACAACTAGTGATGACAGCAACATCAGTAGCGGTTAGTTTTAGGCCTTAGAAGGTGGGATGTTACAAGTTGGTATCAGAGCATAGTTTATGTATTTAAAAGGATTTTAAAACCTTAAAAAAAAATTAAAGCACAATCTGATGAATTTAAAATATGGTTGGGCTTGGGTAAGCGTTATAGTAACGTTTGTGTACTTTGCTATAAATACCTAAGTATGTATTCTCCACTCTCTTAGTTTGTTCTTCTATATCTTACCAGGATTGGATTTCAGGTAGTTGGGAAGTAAGATATGGAGGCAGGAGACAAAAGAGTGAATCAAGGTGGGAGACGCACCGCAAAAAGTGGAAATGTTTGACCCAATACTAGGAGCAACCAGGGTCGACAAGAAAATGCAAACCCAGATGAAAATGCTAATGTTGGTGCTGAGATTCCGTCGGTTGATATGGGGATAATGTATCAGTTCTTCGTGAATATGATGCAAGATGGAACAGCGGCGGGAGTGCCTATAGGGAATGTTGGAGGAGCTAATGCGGTGGCCCGGTTGGCAATAATTATGCCAAGATGAGCAGGGATTATGCTAGTCTTGGAGGAAACCCTTTTTGGGAACCGAGGATGCAGTAGGAGTGGATAACTGGCTGTTGCATCGTGAAATGATATTTGTAGATCTAGGTTTGACGGATATGAAGAAGAGGAGACTTGCTTCAAGGCAATTGTTGGGAGTACCTTTGTTTTGATGGAATGGAGTTACCGTGGGAGATCCCAAGAAAGACCTGAATTGGGCTGAATTTCGAAGGATGTTCAAAGAAAGGTTTCTATCAGAGGTTGCCAAGTCAGCATTGCTTAGGAAATTTGCAGATTTTAGTCCGGGGGATAGATCGATGTTTGTATATGCTATAGAGTTTGATGAGCTGTCCCGATATGGATATGATTCTGTAGATACTGTCATTCGGAGGAATGATAAGTTTATCAGGGGGTTGAATCCTTTGATCACTAGAGCAACAATGCCAAACCTCCGGGACCCGTGTCATATTGTTGTTGAGATAGCTATTCAGAATGATGAGATGCTTTCTACTTTTGGAAAAGGGAAACCAGCCGAGGTTTAGAATTTTCAGGGTAAGAAGTGGAAGTTCTTCAAGAAGAAAGGAACCCAGTTGGGAATAGTAGCCAAGAAGAGCAAGGCTGATATTGTTTGTTACAAGTGTGACAAGAGGAGGCACTATGCTAATGAGTGTCGCTCGGGTGATGGAAGAACAGTTGCAGTGAAGCCGAATGTGAAGTGCTACAACTGTGGCCAGATAGGGCATTACAAGGACAAGTGTCCCGAGGCTGCTTAGGTTGGAAAAAGAAAGGTCTTTACGTTGGAACCATCAACCTCTAGACCAATGGCTACTGAGAAAGGAAAAGCTATGATGGAAGGTATGCTTAAGATTCATAGTACTTCCATTAGGATACTATTTGATACCCGTGCATCACACTCATTTATATCTAAGTATTTGGTAGATTGGTTATGTTTGGCACCTTTATACCATATTACATCTTTGATGGTTGCGAATCCTATAAGAGGGTATGCAACTAGTGGAATGAGATATGACCATTTAGAACTTGATTTGTTAGGTCATATTTTTGCATGCAGTTTATATGTTTTTGATTTCGTGGGTTTCATGATCATATTGGGTATGGATTGGTTAGATAGATATGATGCTAGGATATTTTGTCAGGAGGGGAAAATATCATTAAACACCCTATGGCCGTAGCCGAGTTATTTATTCGGTAAGGAGTTTGAACGAAAATGCTTATGCGTTATTGGGTGCCATGGGAGAGGAAGCAGAGTTAAAGCAGGTTTATGTTGCAAGAAAGTTTGCAGATGTGTTCGAACCAGTTTCATGCTTGCCACCAAAAAGAGCAATTAAGTTTCGATTTGATCTCGTGCCAAGGGCTGAACCCATAAGTAGGCTACCTAGCAGGATGTCACCAACCGAGATGAAGGAATTGAAGGTGAAGCTAGTGGAATTGGAAGGAAAGAATTTCATCCGGCCAAGCAGTTTTCCTTGGAGAACGACCATGGTATTCGTGAAGAAGCTAGATGGGTCGTCAAGGATGTGTATCGACTATCGTATGTTGAACGAGAGGATAATCAAGGATATGTATCCTTTGCCAAAAATTGACGACTTATTCGATCAAACGAGTGGAGCCATAGTGTTTTCCTAGTTGAATTTGGCGATAGTTTCCATCAGCTAAGAGTGGCGAAGGACAGTATTCCTTTGACGACGTTTAGGATCAGATATGGGTCTTACGATTGGTTGGTTATTCCATTCGGCTTATTAATGCGCCAGCTTTCTTCATGGATTTGATGAATTGGGTTTTCCGAGAGCACTTGGATATGTTCATGTTGGTTTTTATTGATGACATTTTGGTATATCCTAAGAATGAGAAGGATCATGCAGATTATCTTAGAATAGTGTTGGAGACGCTAAGGCAACATCAGCTGAAGGCGAAGTTCTCCAAGTGTCATTTTTAGAAGAAGGAAGTGAAGTGCCTTGGTCATGTAGTTTCCAAGGAAGGGATAACAGTTGATCCAGAAAAGATCGAAGCTGTTGACAATTGGAAGAGATCAGAGATGGTAAGTTAGATTAGAATTTTTATTGGTCTTGCAGGATACTACCGAAGGTTCATTAAGGATTTCTCGTGGATAGCGGCATCCTTGACTATGCTAACCAGGAAGGACATAAAGTTTGTTTGATCTGACAAATGTGAGGAGGCATTCCTTAAGTTGATACATTTGTTAAACAATGCACCCGTGTTAGCAATTCTTGATGGGAATCAGGGGTTGGTAGTTTACACCAATGCATGTAGTACTGGGTTAGGTGTTGTGCTGATGCAGAATGGGAAGGTTATTGCCTATCTTCTAGATAACTTAGACCGCATGAAGTGAGATACCCTACTCATGATTTGGATTTGGCAACGCAATCTTCGCATTAAAAGTGTGGAGACATTATCTTTTGGAAGAAATTTTTGAGCTATTTATGGATCATAAGTCTCTACGGGAATTATTCTCTTAGAAGGAGCTGAGCATGAGCCAAAGAGATGGCTGGAGTTTTTGCGTCTTATGATTTAACATCGAGTATACACTGGGAAAAGGAAATAAGGTGCGGATGCGCTTAGTCGGAAACATCAGAATATGGCGTTAGTTATGTTGGCAGAATGGAAAGACTTGGAAGCACTGGTTGCTTGCAGTATGCATTTGAGGTTGACTACTAGATCTAGTCGGAATATCGCCATGATGTCTTGTTTGGAAGTTCGACCATTTTTGATCGAGCGAATTTCTTCTAGTAAGAAAGAGGATCCAGTGTTAGCCGAGAGGATTAGAAAGTTAGAAGTTGGAACCGAGATTGATGATTTAAAGGATTTTATCTTGACCACAGGGGTTGGTTGAGAAAGAAGGAACGGTTATGTGTTTCAGATATTGGAAACCTTATGAAGGAAGTTCTTTGGGGAAAGAATGAAGAGGGATGTTAGCTTGTGGGTAAAACAGTGATTGAACTATCAGCAAGTAAAAGCCGAACATCAGAAGCCAAGTGGTTTGCATCAGCCTTTGGATGTTCAAGTTTAGAAGTGGGGATCGATATCTATGGATTTTATTGATGGATTACCAATCAAACCAGGGTAATGAAAGTATAGGGGTCATAGTGGACAGATTGACCAAGAGTGTCCATTTCATTCCGGTAAGGTCAACCAGGATGACACCTGTTTTGGCTAAGTTGTTCATGAAGAACATCGTTAGACTGCATGGAATTCCTAGTAGTATCGTCAGTGATAGATATGTTTTGTTTACTAGTGAGTTCTGGAAGAGCCTGCAGAGTGTGTTAGGCACTAAGCTTAAGATGAGTACCACATATCATCTTCAGATGGATGGGCAGATGAAGAGAGTCAACAAGGTACTGGAAGATCCGTTGAGGGCTTGTGTGCTAGATTTTAATGGTTCTTTGGAAGATCGCTTGCACTTAGTGGAGTTTTCCTACAACAATAGTTATCATACTACTATAGGAATGTCGCCTTTTGAAGCTTTGTATGGAAGACCATGCAAATCACCAGTATGTTGGTTAGAGACCGAAGAAAAATTGGTCCTTAGTCCATGGTGAGAGAAGTGATGGAAAAGATCGAGTTGAAATGGGAAAGAATGAAGGAAGCCCAGTCTAGGCAGAAGAGTTGCGCAAATAAAAGGTGTAAGGACCTAAAGTTCTCAGTTGAAGATAGGTTTTTCATCAAGGTATCAGCGATGAATGGTGTGGTTCGGTTTAAGAAGACCGGGATGCTACCGAGATTTGTTGGACCATTTCCTATGTCAAAGAGGATTGGGAGACTCGCATACCTAGTAGATTTACCGAGCAGTTTAGCTGGTGTCCACAATATGTTTCTCGTTTAGGGTATGTGTATGATCCAGAAACTACTATCGCTCTGATGACATTGGAGGACTTACTAGTGGAACTGGATATGACTTTTATGAGGCAACTCGTTCGTGTTGTGGAAAAAGATGAGAAGAGGTTAAGGAACAAGACAGTGGGGTTGGTGAAAGTTCAGTGGAGCGACAATATGAAGGACTGTACTTGGAAGATAGAAGACATGATTTAGGCTACTTTTCCTGGGCAATTTTAGATGGTAAGTTCTGTGTAAGGTTTATATAGAGTTTGGCTGGTAGGTTGTACTAGCTTTGCTTGCATGGGCTATATGCTTGTTGTTGTGTCCTTACGAAAATTTCTAGGACGAAATTCTTTAAGGAGGGAGTTTGCAATGCTCCTGAGTTTTAAGTAACATTATTAGAGATATTTAATTGGATAAAGTAAATAGAATAATGTGAATAATTAGGAAGATGAGATTATAAATCCAATGGCCGTGTCATAATGAATGACCAAAATAAGACTTAACTAAATTTAGAAGGAGGAATTCCTAAGGGGTAAACTTGGAAATGGGGCTACATTTCTTATGTAAATCTCTTCCTCCACTTTAATAAACTTTCATTCTCTCATTCATAACTACTCCCCAACTTTCGGTCGGCCATTAAAAGCTCCAGGGAGAGCAATAAATAAAGAAAAAACTAACGAATTAAAGCTAAGAAATTATCTCATTCTCCAATCAACTAATCAAGGTGAATAATCATGTTTATCATCTCATTTTTCTTTGTTTGGATCGGTTATGGATTGTACACAATACATGTTTGGGATTTGGTTAAAATATAACCATTTATACCTTTGTTTAGATAAGACATAGGTGTTTTAAATTTTAATGGGCTAATTAATATGTTTTATTCGGTTTTGGTTAAATTCCGAGTTGTTTTGATCTTTATATGCTTTGAAATTTTAATATGTTGAAGATAACATATTAATTAATTTTTTGAAATTTTTCTAGAATTTTTCATGATGTTTTAATAGTTATATAAAATTATTTAAGGAATAAATGTTTTGTATAATTATAAAGGAGAAAGGGGCTTTTTCAAATTTATTTAAATTTCCAAAAAAGGAATGTCGGCGGCAATTTTGAATATAAAATTGCAGTAACCAATCAGATGTAGACAGACTAGGCAGGCAGGATACAAAAGAACTATTTTAAAGTACAATTTTCACTATTTCGACTCTTTTGGCAAGGGCTTCCGCCTTCATTCCGGACCTTCTGACAAGGTCGAAAGGTATCAAATCTTTCGATTAGGTCAAAATTCACTGCAGATGGTATCAGGCGACTGGTATGTAGTGAATTGAAAGGGGTCGAAAGATTAGAGCTTTCGAAAGAGATGAGGTTTTGTTTTTGTAGTTTTGGTATTTAAAATGGTAATAAAGTTATATTCAACCACTCCTTTATTTTTACAATACTCCATACAAACATACATATACATATACATATATATAATTTGCATAATCAAAATATATTTAACTATTTTATAGTCCCTATTTGATTCTAGAATTATTCGCTTAGTAAAACTAGATATTGTAGTTTTTAAATTTGATTATATTTTACATATTTACTCAAATCTATTCACTAACTTTGAATTATTTATTTCATTTAATAAATAAGTTAATTTTGATAGCACACACTTACACACTTAGAAGTTTAAGATGTTTTGAACGTAAGATAAAGGAACATTAAATGAAGGCTAATAGTTTTCCATCTATTCATCTCCTTAATTTCCACATAAATGTCTTTTACTCTTTCTTTTAATAACCACTTACATGCACCATTACACACTCAAATTCAGTTCCTTTATTGATATAGTCAAATATATTCAAAAATTTAAAGCATTCATTTCGTTCATTGCATAAGTTAATTTTGATATACATATATGCGTACATATGCATACACACACACACACACACACACACACACACATATGTGTGTGTGTGTGTACACATTTAAAGATTTACGTATATGTTTAAAACAAAACTACTTATACATGTAAAATGTTATAAAAAATAAGAATGCCAAAATGTTTCCTTCTTTACCTCTCATTAATTATCCTATAAATGCCTTTTACCCATTGTTTTAGTGTTACTTAAATGCACCATTAAATATTCATAATTTGATTCCTTTTAGCCAATTTTATTTAAGTAATCTATTTATTTCATTTAACGGATAAGTCGACTATGAACTACACAAATATATAAACTTTGTTATTCAAGTTTAAAATGCTTTATGACAACCATTGCATATATAAATGGATAGTGTATAAGATATAGATGTGAATCCCAACACATACATACATATATTAACTATATGTTTGGAAATTTGAATCGGAGACCACTCTAAATCCAAACTCCAAATGTAGTGGAATAGCAAGATCGTTGAAAGATGTGCAAAAACAATCAATTGATATGTAACACCTCGCAATTTTAACAATCGAATATTTAAATGATTAATTTTAATATTTAACAGTTAATTAATGGATTGCCTGTCGTACTCAACCTTTATAGATGAGTGAATTGGCAATTGAAACACTTGAAGTTGAGTTCTCCTTTTCGATATGATTAAAATAACTATAAACTTGACTGTATTTGGAGTCGACGAGTTTTTAGAGCGAATAATGAATTATGGAGAAAGAAATAAAGTGGGCTAAGGCCCATTGGCTAGCTTATATATGGCAAACCCTTTCATAATTCCATTTCATTCTCTTATTTCACTTTCCACTCACGTTTCGTTTTCTCTTCCTCCCCTAGTCCTTCTCTAATTATTTCTTAATCCACTCCTAATCCCCAAAACTTAAAACCGCCAAATACAATTTATAAAATAAAGTAAAAATTGCCATAATTCCTATCTTCCAATTAACTATGAAACCCATAAATAAATTAGCTTGAATTTGAGTCTAGGGGTTTATTTCAAAATTTAAAGAGAGCTAAAGATTAGGTTTTGGCGATTTGAGCATGGTTTAGAGAAAGCAAGGTAAGTGGGATGGTTCTCTTACTTAATTTACATGTTATACTTCATATAGTTGTTTATTTGTGATTATAGAGTGACATGGAATGATTTAGAGAATTTTATCATTGTAATTAGGCTTATGTTTATGCCTTAAACATGTTTAGATTATCACATTGTTTAAAACCTTAAAGACCATGTTTTGAAAAGTTAGTAAGCCCTAGAATTAGTTTGTAGCTAACTGAATGTTTATCGTGGTTCCTGGTTTAATTTGTGATTAATTAAGTAATATAATGACGTGCATTCATTAAAAAATGTTAATTAAACAATTTGAATTGATTTAAGAAAGGTTAGTATGCTAATTAAGTGAGTTATAAGCTCTACACTTATTATCAAAGTGGTTATAGGCCTAATGAAGCTTAATAAGCATTTGTAAACATTATTTACAAGAAGTAATCATTTTATAAAACAAAAAAACACATTATAAAATGAAGATAGTAAAATAATTAAGTGAGTTATGAACTCTACACTTATTATCAAAGTGATTACAGATTTAACGAGCTTAATTAGTACTTATATATCATTTAAGTAAGAAAATAATTTTATAAGTGAAATATATATTTTATAAAATAGATAAAATATAAGAACAATATATTTTATAAAAGTCTAAGATTTTATAGAAAATATAGAAGTGGTATTTTATAAAAGTATGAAATTTATTAAATAATGCAGAAGGGGTATTTTATACAAGTGGTATTTTATACAAGTGGTATTTTATAAAAGTATGAGATTTTACAAAATAATATAAAAGAAGTATTTTATAAAGTTATGAGATTTTAAAAATAGTAGGAAGGAATTATTTTATAAAACAATTATAACATGAATACTTAATTCTTAATGAAGGAATTAAGTATTATAAGGGCTTGAAATGATTTGTAAGCTAGTTTTTATTTTATAAAACAATGGGACGATTTTATAATAGTAGAAAATGATACTGAACTTGAATAGAAAAACTTTTATAAATAAAAGTAAGATTAGATTATTAAATAATCAAATCATTATCCAAATATACATGTATGCATATAGGTATGGGTAAGTATATGTAAACATGTATTTGAAGTTATATAATAATTAATAGAATTATTGAATTGTAAATAAAAATTGTTAATAAAGGTTGAGTATATGTGAATGAATATATTTGTGTGATTGATTATATACGCTACAAGTAATGTCATGTAGCCATAGTGACCACCGAGTGCGCTAAGTTACGTGAGAGATTATCGGGTCCAATAATCGCTCCAATGAAGCTCAAAACATGATTTATGTAGTTTTAGTGTTTTCATATACATATGTGCATATACGTGCATTAGTGGGTGTATCAACATGCGTGTAAGCGTTACAAGAGGCAAGAAGGTTGGTTGAGTCATTTAGGCATGTTAGAGGAACCCGGGGTCGTTGAGATCGTCTCGGGAAGACTCTATACGAAAAAGTGTGGGATTCATATCGAAATCAATTTTCAAACACTTAAACAAACCACTTCCAAAATATCAACCAATGAACTACAAAAGAGGTCCAATGCGGCAAAGACAGACTGGAGGATCAAGGCGACTCATCAGATGAAGCGATGGAGAAGGCAAAGCTTGAACTGGTGACTCAAAGGCTTTCTGCCTAGGCATTATTGCCCAGGAAAGATAGACACCAATCAACCGGTAGTGGTTCAGGTCGATCGGTGATGCACTTGCCTGGGCAGTAAATCCCATGCAAAATGTAATTCGACTGGGGTTTTTCCATAGATCCGGATGCAACTCAACATGAGGCTTCGGCAGGACTTCAGGGAAGCTTTGGGCTACTTAGGAAAGTGGGAATGCAAGGTGAAGCTCATGATTCATGTAAAGACCCATTTCTTTGACCCTCAAAAATCGACACTAATACATCCTCGGCATGCGCATGCCACAAATCCAAGTACCGGAAAGGCGGTTCTTTAAGGGTAAGAAAGAAATAAAGGCAGAATAGAATCTCAACGAATGGAATAACATATATTATTAATCACAAAATCTCTTATAGCGGAAAAATTTGAAATATATATATCAGAGTCTAACCTAAGCTCATCCAAGACAGTTATAAATCAATGTCCTTGCAAATGCTGAAAACAACAAAACAAATGCAACGAAGAAATAGAATACGTTATACGTGGATGAAGACCTCCAGCTCTTCTTGGGAAACTCCAAGCATCTTCATCTATGCCGAAAACTACTCGAATCTGACCCAAGTATTAAAAAAACCCGGATCAAGGTTGATAAACTAGTGTGAGAAAACTCGAACCATAATCATATGACGGAGTCATAGATTGGTGCTAAACGGATCCTTTTGGAAAAGAAAGGGTATCTTATATGACCATTCTGTATAATCAGTGATGGGTTTTAACCTTATGATAACCAACATACTTTATAATTAAACAATTTGTTATTATCATTAATGACATTCTTTGTAAACTACTTTCAAGTAAATATAGAACCGCTGAAACAGTTACATTAATTACATTTGACAGCAAGGTGTAGATGGAATGTTTGCAAGGCATTACAACTTTTGGGGAATAAAATCAAAACCGTAAAGTTCATATTAGAATTAAATTTCCAACATGATAGGGAACTAGTAGCATTTTCTTCCGAAGTGAAACTCTTAGTGCAACAACTATAGCATTTGATGGCTACTCATCCAAGGACCCAAACGCCGCTATACTATGTTATCCACTCCGATGGATTATATACCCAACGGCTACTCATCCAAAGACTCAGACGCCACCTTATCCGTCCATAAGGCAATATATGCCTTGAGGATCTAGATTCCATTGGACTCCTTTATACTCATAAAACCGATAGCCTAAATATATGTTCTGTAGACCATATAATTACATGTACCTTTAATAAAGTATGAGGCTCTGAGGCTACGCTCAATTTCTACAAAGCCATGCTTTCCTTTTCTTATAACAAAAACCACTTTGAATGTCACATTGCCATTCTGACAACACATTATTGATTTCCATGAATGTACAACCTCTGAGCTCGTATGTCCCAGAGAAAGGTGTTAAGTATAGGATATTTACCTTCTATACCACCAAATAGATGTACGTTTGTAGAGGTCAACGTACGTGATTATAAGAATGCAATGTCAGACGCTCATCCATACAAGTTGTCCAAGAACATGATAATACTGAAGGTACTCTCCTATACATCCTGTCGGGAATCACCCCTAGTATTAGTAGCGAGTAGCCTTGCATCGAAGATTTTCATAACATAGCACTATTATCACCATATGTATAATATGAAATCTTGAGGTAGTGACCAACAGCCCTTCATCATGAAGATCTCCATCTTCGAAATCATTTTCTTTAACATCTCTTCATTTCTGAACATTTACATTGGTTCGATGTTGTTTTTGGGTAGGAATAACCCAAATCCGGCTCTGGTTTCTCAGAAACAATCATCGATAAAAAGATGTCAAGTATATAGGTGATTATCAAACATCATCCAATTAATTAATCTTTCCATTCATTCAGTTATCTTTTAGAGATATATTCTTTTCAACTATTCCATTTATCTTCTCAAGAGTATATGGAATCATTAAGCCTCATTTATCTAATTCTCTGGTTAATTAACCCTTTTGATCTTGGAATAATTTCCAAACCTTTTACTTAGGAAAACATTTCCAAATTATTTATTTAAATCTTAAAAAAGATTTCTTATTTTCAAGTCATAAGTCTTTATTGAGTTGAAACCATGTTATCTTTAGATGGTAAATTTAAAACTAGTTAATATTGAGTAAAAAGAATATATAGAAATTTTATCAATTTTACTCAACATTAATTTCTGTATTCAACCTTTACTATCCATCGAATAATGATGAAATCGTCTTTTAAATTCACAAGGATGTATGGCTTTCCTCCTTAGAATTTAGTACCAAGTATAAGAAGATTATTTTTTATACAATCTAAGCCGTATGAAATTAAATTTGTAAATATGAATGTTTAATACTTGTCTCGTTTTCGACATTTCGACCTTACATATTCCTCGTCTAGGAAAGAGGCCAAGTGAGCCAAGGCACTGGTTTCTCCCGAACACCTCTTTATTTTAAGCACCTTACATCCGGATCTCAGGATTAGAAAAATCCAGTCTACTCATTGGCTTTAGAGCCAAGATTAAATCACTTATTTATAATAGCTTTTCTTCTAATCATTTATTTAAACTCTTTTAAAGTAATTAAAAAACCTCCAAATAATATTTAAAACACTTTTTTTACTTGAAAATATCTATTAAAAGGTTTGAGATAGAATAATTAAGTTAAAACCGTGATTTACAAAAGTTACTAAAACCGCTGCAAAAAATGCTATAAATAATGTTTTTTAAAGCTTCTTCGATCAAAACAACTTTTCAATCATCTAGAAGTCTATTTTAATAACTCAAATCCCTTCTAAAACATTTTAATGTGTTTATAGAATTTATTTCATATTTTTAAAGAATTAAAAATATCTATTTTAAAGAATTTCCCTTTGTGGTTTTCGAATTGCCAAATCGAGACTATTTTGGAAACTTCTTTTGCTCATACTTCAAAATCTACTATATGAAATCTCGATAATTTTCTTTTGTTTGAAAACTATGATTATAAGAGTTTGTAAAAAAATTATTTCAGAGAATTCCGACCCGGACTCTATTCAATAAAAGGATTTAAACTTTTACGGCGTGAAATCGCGAATTGCCGTTACATGACATGCCTATTTTGACTCTCATTGCATATCTTGTCAAAACTTCTCCAAATTGAGTTTTGATGTCTATAAATATTTATAAACCATTTAAAACCTTTTTAACTAATATATTCCATATTAAATCTCATATTCACTTTTAAACTATTCGTAATATTATATTATTATAATATTCGTTTTCAACTTTTTATATTTCAAAACCATTAAGATGCTCAAGAAATTCCATATTCATATTTATATGGATTTATTTTCCATAAATAAACCATGGTTGATCATTTAACCATTTCTTATAGTGATTTCTAATAATTTATCTCAGCCAGGTTATCAACCGTATAACTAACCATATAATCAACCAATTTCCAACCAAGCATATCAATTAACTTATTAAACATGCATATCATCATTTTGAGTTCTAAATAATTAAATCTAAACTCGAGTAATTACTATTAGTTCCACTCCTCCAAACGTTTCCCATAGCTTATTGAAATTAATCCTATGGCACTTTGGCGGCACTTCCTCCTATTTTCTATGCTTCAGAGCTCTTTGAACTTGCTCCTTCACCTTTGATGTACTCGGCCCTTTTGGAGTTGTGGTGTTCGGCCTTGGGTAGGGATTAGGGGTGGCGTGAGTTATAGAAGGGGAGTGGAGGTGATTTCACTTGGTTTTGAGGAGTTTTGATCACTTTTGTATATGTATATAAGTTTATTTCTATTTGAAGGTATTTTTCTTCATAATTTTTCCTGAGGAAGAAGCCATTAAAAAGCTTGAAAAAGGGGAAGAAGAAGATGAATAAATGAGTAAAAATCTATGAAAGAATGGGGTGGCTATTTATAGGAAAAAAACTGAAAAAATATCTAAATGTGCATTTACTTTTCTATGCTCAGCCCACACTCTCCTGTTCCATCATCTTACACATTATTTCCCCTCCCTATGTGCCTCCATCACTTCACTTCATGGCATGTGCATTGACTTTGCATAGCTTAAGTATGAAGTTTTCTAAAATATCTTAGATAATTTTACCATATACGTATATATAAATGTATAATGTGTTATGTATGTGTTTGTGTGCATATATTCGCATTTTATATGTTAGGATGTGTATGTGCATGTTATATATATGCACAAGACATATAAACAATATTGCAGCAACTTCCGTTCATTAAACCGTTGAAAATTGAAAAGCCAATTCCTAGTCACATTTTCACTTATATATTAAATTACATATAAATGTAAACATAATTTGAAAACTAATTTCTCATCATTATTAATTAAAATGATCTAATATATAAAACCATTAAAATCCATATAAAATAATTGTTCACTAAAAGTGATGATATATCGATAAAGCGATACGAATTTTCTAAATCAAGTGTGTATCTTTTACCCAATTATTTAAATGAATTATTTTCACTATATAACTAATTAAAATGAATTATTATCATTTATAAAAATTATTTGGATAATTTTTATAATTATTAAATCATTAAATCTTAATATAAATTTATTAATTAATTATTAAATTTGATGACATTGTTGGTGATGTCATAAATACATTTTATTTTCAAAATTACAATAAATAATTTTATTTCATATTCTTACATATATGGATAAATAGGTGTATTTATCCAGTCCAGTGTGCTACTTTTATTGATTATAGAGCTGTATATTGATAAAATGATTTTCGATTATTTTATTGATATTTTTTCGAAGTATATATTTTCATAAATACTTATTCAAGATAAATTTATCATTCTTATATATTGTTCATGTAACGACCTGGTATTTCGTGTTATTGGCATCCTCACATGCCGGACTTGAATTGCTCAAAATATCAGATTATTAATTCATATTTTGCAAAACTTGGTGTACACAATAAATAAATCATAGAATCACAGACACAAAGTAATATAACAATAAGTAGTGGAATAGATAGATAGTAGTCCATGAAGCTACTATATAAACAATAGAGCACGAATATAAAATACAATAGAATATCTCAAATACAGTGAAGTCTCGAATACCATAGTCAAATAACAAAATCTAAAGACATCACCGGAATCAACTGAATGACTGAAAGCTGAATCGATAGTTGGATCTCCAAGCGAAGCTCCAAACTCCAAATATGAGTCTCAAATGTTGTATCACTCAGTCTGACCCGAGCCAAAGCAAAAAACAAAACATTCGAGTCGAGATTAAGATTCTTATATCAATAAATCCAACTCAAGTGAAATATCAACTGAAATACAAGTAACTTAAAGAATGTTTGGGATAACCATCCTCTAAGGATCCGTTGAACTATATACCATGTAGTAATATACGCCATTATAATATGTCTATAGTAAAGTAAAAGATATTCAAATAGTGTTTAAGCGTTACCCATATCCCTCTTAACACATTTTATATATTCCTATAATCTACACAGTACCGTACGCTCCTCCGAGAGATTTACATAGAAGGCACCCCAAAGGTATGGTACAAAACAAACATGTAGAAGGCGTGCTAGGGCGTGTGACACGACACTCGAGGCAATGCCAGGGTGGATATACCATTTGCACTCCCGGACTGGTAGTAACGCATAGCAGCTACTATCGCCCACCTCGTGACACACTCCCAAATCAAAGGGTTGCCTAATCACATTACAAAAGCAATAGAATGGTATCAAAGAAATGTGTCCAATAGGAGGAATGACCTCACTTGGCCCGATATAGCTTCTGTTTTAGCCACATCAAGCTGACTCACGGGAGTCGGGGCTTTGTAAATAACATATAGAATCGTCACAAACCATCCTACTTCATCGTGGAATCTGCACCATGTACATAGTTGTTAAAGTGGTTTTCGGTATTGGCAGAGAGTATGACAATATCCGATTTCCGTCTCTTTAACAACCAATCGTTATTATAACACCGTGGTCATTTCAGAATAGTTTATACTTCAAAACCAAAATATCATTTCCATTTCAAAACCATATCAATACAATATCATTTCCCTTTCAAATATATCTATTTCCAAAATTATAGCACTTCAAAGTCATAACATTTTTAAAACCAAATACTTGAATTTATAACACTTTGGAAATCATAACACTTTGAAATCATAACACTTTCCTTTAAATAGTTTAGATATTAATAATAGTATATATAATAATATAGTTTATAAGATAAAGTAGTTTATATAAATAGTTGTAAGTTAAAATAGTTTATATTAAAATAATTAGTATAAAATAGTTAAAAATAGTTTTATATTAAAATGATTTATAATAGAATAATTTATATTAAAATAATTTATAAAGTAAAATAAATAAATAGTTTTAAATATAATTAAAAATACTTTATATAATAAAATAACTTCCTCAAATTTCACAAATCGATTCAAATTAAATCAAACTCCAAAATTCGAATTAAATCTCAATTCATCAATTTTTAATTCAATTCCGCCTCTCAATAAACCATTTCAAATTAAATTGATTTCAAGTATAGATTTGAACCACCAAATAAACCATTTAGTTTTCAATATATTTCAAACTTTAAATATTCCACAAATGCAAAACTACAATTGAAAATTGCATATATCTCTTTATTTAACTTCATTATTATTTAGTTTTGAAATATTCACTTAATAAATCCAATATCAGTTAAATAAACCTTAAATTTTCGAATATTAAATAAAACTAAATATACCATTTCAATTTATGTTAATTTGAAATATTCATTTAAATCGCTTTTAATCAAATTCAAGTTATAAAATCATATCTTAAGATCTCACATTTAATAAATTTCAAACCCACCTATTTAAGTGTAATTCTTAAGTAAATATAATTTCAAACCAATTTCTATTGTAAACTTTATATTTGAAATATAATTTCGAAATTCATTTATAACCATACAATTTTCAAAACATATAAATTTTAAAATCTAAATTTTAAACCCTTATAAATAACATATATGTATATATATATATATATATATATATGTAATATCTTAAAATAAATTATTTATTAAAACTAAAATATTCATCTTTAAACCTTAGACATTATTTTAATATATATATATATATATGTATATGTATATATATAATTTTCTATCCTATGGTCAAGTGATACGGACATTTATCATTTCAATTTGCAATTTAAAATATATACGGGTATATATCATTTCAACCCTCAATCCCAAATTCAATTCAATGAAAATCGCTTGGGTTTTTCATTTCAATCCATAACAATTTTCTCCTGTTCTACATATCGTTCAGGTATGTATCATTTCAACCCATAGGGAATTCTATACTAATAGGCAATTTGCAAGATGAGGATGTTAGTCCTTGAGATGATGGTTTTGATGACAACAACCTTAGAATAGGATTATAAAATATAAGTACTAACATTAAAGTTTAGACATATACGTATATGCAGGATTTAACCATGCAGATTCCAAGAATGAAGACTGTACAATATAGACATTCAAGATATCAAGATTGAAGACTCATGAGTATCAAAAATATCAAGATGATCAAGAGTTCAAGATTTCAAGAATAAGTAATTTAATCAGAAATTTTGTTAAAACTCCTAGAAAAACACTGGTATCCTAAAATGATTCTTTTGACTTAATATGTTACTGTGATGCTAATTATGCTGGTTGTAAATCAGAACGAAAATGTACAAGTGGAACTTGTCACTTTTTGGGGCATTCTTCGATTTCATAGTTTAGTAAAAAGCAAAACACAGTTTCTTTATCAACAACTGAAGCAGAGTATATTTATGCTGCTTTGGCTTGTTCTCAAGTAATATATATGCAACAAACTTTAAAAGATTATGGTTTAAATATGTCAAAATCACCAATTTATTGTGATAACACTAGTGCAATAAATTTATCCAAAAATACTACTCAACATACTCAAACTAAACATATTGATATCAGACATCATTTTCTCAGAGATAATATAAGTAATGAAGTAATTATTCTCGATTATACCAACTCTGAGAATCAAATTGCTGATATTTTAACAAAATCATTAAATGAATCTATATTTACTAAATTAAGAAGAGCATTAGGTATTTGTTCAATAACTGAAATATAAAATATAAATAACAAAGTATAACTAAAAATCAAATCAAAATAAATCAAATAGTAAAAAATTAAAGCACCATGTCGACATCCCCCCATACCCACGTCGATATATAACGATTTTTAATTTTTGAAAATTTTCCCACCAAAATTCAAGTGGTTATATATTCTTCTTATTTTCAAAATTTTGATCATTGTCTCTGTTCTCTCTCTGCTCTAACTTCTGAAATAAATTAAACTATGGCCACCTCTTCCAAATCAAACAAAAATTCAACCTTTTCGTTCCCTTCTCCTACTTCTGGTCCGTTTCAACGTACTATGCTTGCACGAGTGATGAAAATGGAGGATTCTCTAAAGGATGCACTGCAATTGATGAATGAATTCCAAGTGGTGCAACTTAGAATGGACAAAGAACAAGAATGGCATGGCAAAATCCTTAGAAATTTGCAAAAATTTCTAGTGGAAAATCATGCTAATCCGATCTTGATTGATGAAGAGTTTTCAGAAGACCAAGTGCAAGAGGACAGCGAGGAAGAAGAAGAAGAAGCCCCGATGGAAGAAGAGCACGCTGAAGATGACGACGAAGTCGTGTGCGTTGGCGAAGTGTGCTTTGACAAAGATGGAAATCTTGTCGAACAACGTGGAATTTTTTTTTCCACTATCCAAATTGTTCGGTTCATAGATCTCCTATCTTCAAAGACACACATTAGTTTCTTTGCGTTCTTTCTTTTTGTTGTATGTTTTATCTACGTTCTCTGTGCACATGTAAATGTAACAATATAATTAATAAATGATTGTGTTCTTATATTTTATCATTATTATAGATACAATCTTGTATGGATTCTTAGTTAGGAAAGTTATTAGTTTAGGACTAAGTTTGGTTTTAGAATTAAGTATTGATTATTTATGATAACACTATCATTATAATCACATAGTATTAGATTAAGAGGGAGCCATATAGTTTGGAGTTAGTTTTTGTTGATGACAAAGGGGGAGAAGTATAAAATTGGAAAGTTAGGCATAGATTAAAGGGGAGTTATTAGTTTTAGGGGGAGTTATTAGGATAGAGAAGTAATATTTTATAAACAAAGGTTGTCGTCATCAAAAGGGGGGAGATTGTTAGTCCTTGAGATGATGGTTTTGATGACAACAACCTTAGAATAGGATTATAAAATATAAATACTAACATTATAGTTTAGAAATATAGGTATATGCAGGATTTAACCATGCAGATATCAAGAATGAAGACTGTAGAGTATAGAGATTCAAAATATCAAGATTGAAGACCCACGAGTATCAAGAATATCAAGATTATCAAGAGTTCAAGATTTCAAGAATAAGTAATTTAATTAGAAATTTTATTAAAACTCCTAGAAAAGCACTGACATCTTAAAATCCAATTTATTCATGGAATGGAATCCACTTCGAGCCCGTTAAAGGGATAGAACCCTAAGTAGGATGGATTCTATGAAAAATCTAGTGGAACATTGTTTTGTATCCACTAACTTTTATTCAAAATGTTTTACAAAATTATATCATGTTTTCAAAATCTTCCTTTTAAAAGAATCAAAAACATCTATCCTGGTTTTAGTACTTTTAGCCTTAAAATGATCTTTAATTTCAAAATCAAATTATCCCTAGTTTTAAACTATCTTTTAATAATAATATATATTTATACTTAGATTTAAATATAAAATTATAGTAAAATTTTATATATACCAAAATATTATTTTTTATATTTACTTCTGTATTTTAACTATAGTTAAGTATTTATAAAGTTTAAAATATTTTTAATATGAGATAGAAGTTATTTTCAAAGAAAAACAAATCACCAAAATTTCCTTTGGGATGTCGACATACCCAAGATGCCAATGTCGACATAGTGGCAGTTAATTTCAAAAATTTGAATTTCAAAAGAAGTGTATATTCGTCATATCCCTTCACGAATAGACATGGCTGTTGTTCTTCTATAAATAGGGGATGTTTTGAACGAATTTCTATTCATATTTTTTGGTTTTTACTCCTCTTCTTCTTCCACATTTCTTTATACATATTCTTACCATTCTTTGCTGAAATCAACATTGAATCTAACTAGATTATTTCTGGTTTGATTCTCTATCACTATCTCAACCAGATCTCAATGTTATTCAGAGTTATAGACTTCTCTGTAATCAATTTAGCAAGAAAAGGTGTGATTGTAGCCTTGGAAATCAATCAAGTGAGAAAAGGGTGTGATTATAGCCTTGGAAATAAGTCAAGCGAGAAAAGTTGTGATTGTAGTCTTGGAAGTCAATTGGGTGAACTTGTTGCCCCTGAAATCAAGTATCTCTACCCAGAGGATTGTGAATCTGGAGAGGTGTACCTCGTGGCCTTGAAATCGAGGGTGTAATTGTAAAGAATGCTTTTGAAAGGAAATCCGTACTTGTGTGCAAGACTGGATGTAGGGTAACTCCCAAAAGTATAAAATCCAGTGTGTTCTTTTCTTTACTGCTTTTACTTTATTTCTGCATCTATGTTTGTTTTTGTGATCATACATGTGTCTGAATATTGCATACATTTGTGTTCAAATTAACATAAACTCAAAATGATTTAGTAATTCCTATAAAGACTATTCACCCTCCCTCTAGTGTTTATCCTAGCCTTAAGATCCATAATCTGCATTTCTCATAGAGAATAGTTATAATAATAAATTAACAGCAGGCATATATCATTAGTGATAAATTAAATAAATATAAACAACAGGATATGATGTATATCTCACAGGTGAACATATACAGATAATGTTATATATATATATACATATAGCAGTTAAATAACTAATAACAACATATTTTAATTGTCGTTTCAATTGAAATCAAATTTAACTAAATATAAGAACATTAATCGTGAGTGATTTCTCACCTTTAGAGGCTAGAGAGGATAGACAATTGAGTTATGAAATACAAGTACGACTTCCAAAGCAGCGCTAGATTTACACGAATTTTGATGAACAAGCTGATAGATAGGAATCAATGAGAAAAATCAATCAGTTTGATAGAAACAGAATATATATACATAGATATATATTTTTTCAAATCAATATTAATTTAAACACATATTAGACTAAATCCATATATATTTCCAAAAATTTCATTTAAGTTAAAACATATATTAAAATAAAAATCATTTCATTAAACACGAAAACCAAACTCATATGTACATATATACATATACTAATATAAAATCGTGTCTATAAACTTACGTAAGTTATATATACAAAAAACCAATTTATACATAATTTATATGAACTTATATATATATATATATATATATATAAACAAAAGACTATAAACAACTTATATAAACTTATATTTAAAAATCTATATTCATTTCCAAATTAAAATACCCATATATATATGTATTATATTTTTTTTAACACAGTAGTTAAACCATAAATTAAACTTAAACATATATTAAATACTGTAATTCTCATAAATACTATAGCATACATATACTCTTGTTAAACTATAATAATACTGTAAACAAGATTTCTACCCATATCCAGGATAATCTGTAAAACTTATCCATATACACGTATCAACTTACTTTATTTTAATTTATGTACAACTCATAAATGAAATAGGAACTTAAGTAAACTTGTATACATATACTAACAGATAGGATAAATATAACTTTATACTTTATATATAGAAGCAGATCCTACATTCCTCAAATATAGAAAATAGCACTTACCACACACCATATAATACGTAATACTTAAAATAAAGTTGACAGGGTTATATATAACTTACAAAAACTGGTAGATATAAACAAATAAGTCTTATATAAACTCACCTATATTAACTACAAAGTATATACAACCGTTGCCCCACTAAAAGCACTAAAAAAACATGCACATAATACTAACTGATTTTTAACTTATACTAACATATGTACTATGCAATTTTTTTTGAAACATATATATATATATATATATATATATATATATATATTATTACAAACAAATCTGTTTTAAAAATAGAAACACAACATAAAAGCACGCGCACACACACACACACATATATATACTGTCATGAATATATAACATCTTTTATTATACAATATGCACTAAATACTTAGGAACATCAACATATTATAATACCTATACCTATGAACCCATAGAGATGTCGGTCGAGCAAAACTGAGGGTGAAGGGGAAACTGTCGCGTAGGCGAAGGACAGTAGCGCTAGACTATTATGGTGGCGAAGCAGAGAGTTTGCTGAAGATGGCGGATCTAGGTGCATTGCGTGGAGTTTGGTCTGACTTGTAGGTGAGGGGTTGGACGAAAATGAATGGGCAAGGCCGAGAAGATGACAGACCAAGGACGTGGCCGTCATGCGGCTGCGGGTTAGAAGCATGTTGAGCGATAGTGGGAAAGAATAAGAGGAAGAAGGCGGGCACGGCTAGGTGGTTGTGGTGGAGGCTTAGCAGTTTGATAAGGTGGAGAAGGTGGATGAGAAGAAGAGCAGGTCAAGTTGGATAGAGAAAAATGAACAGGCTTCAATCACTTTATTATATAATAACTTGTACATAAAACTTATAAACAAGGTGAAAGGCGTAGGAAAAGAAAGGAGCAACTATAAAGGAGAATGATGCGAACAGGCAGAGGTTGACAGAAAATAGAAATGAATAGTTATATATGAAAGAAAGAAAAAAAATTCAAAAGCAAATTTGAACGTAGATTCCAAAACAATGAACAGTTCTCGAAATGAAAGGATGTTGAAATGTTGAAAGGCTTTATGGATTTCAGAAGTTATTACAAAGGAAACGGCTGCTATATGACAGGCAATTGAAAAGGATAGAGACCAAAAATTCAAATACGACACAGGTACGACAAACTATTGTCGTTTTCCCTCGCGTACCGAACAACGAATTACAGAAATGAATATACTATGGAGGTCAGCACGATGAGACGATCAAAAAGGTACACAGATATCAACGATATAACCATCTGATCAAAAGTCGATAATCGGTACCGAAAATGCTGCTAATACGCCGAAATTAAAATAAATGGAGCAATAGCAATTCGGATTTGGAGAAACGAAATACGATATCTCACTTAGAAGATGATTTACAAATTTATTGCATAAAAATATTCAAGTTTGGTAAACATTTTATTATCATCACCTTTTAACTGATTTGAATTTGAATAAATTATACAATAAAATTTACTTCCATATTTTCTGATGAAATTTTATCATTTACTATGTTAAGTAGACATATCCTAAATATCAAATTTATATTTTTAAATTCAAATATTTAAAATTTCAAAAAAATTCCAATTAAATATATTATTAAGACAAATAAAAATTATTAAAAATTTACGGATCGTTACAGTTTAAAACATCATAATTTTGTTAAAAAAGTTTATATTTGAATATATTAAAAATAAATATAATTTATCAAAGTGATTAATTTGTGGGTCATTACAGACTTCGCCCTTTAAAAGAATTTGATCCTCAAAATTACAATGCAAAACCCGTAGATGTTTTATTTATTTTTAAACTTACACCCATACGATGTATATAAATCATCCATTCGAAATATGTTATTCGATCTGCTATCCGAATCCACGACTTTACTTCTAAACTAGTATTGATCCCCTGATCCTCTAGTGTAGACTCCGATCATACTTTCCGATCAGAATTGTAGTTTTTCTTGAATAGCTCTCAAATATGATAGAAAACTCAAGTATCCAATCACAAACCCTCATCAATGTTCGTCATCAAGAATTTAGTGATAAATCCTTTTTCGAACTGATGTAAATACCTCAAAGTTCTGCACTCGAATCTTAGATCAGAATCGTGCGATAAATGATCTACTTGCAACATACTTGTTAATATTCCAAAAACTTTATGAAAACATTCTATAGAGCTTTCATCTTTTATTTTAACATTTTGATAATCATTTCAAAATATTTGCCCCAAAATATTTCTATCTCCTTTTCAAAAGAAAATCAATTATCCTTTACTTAGAATAATACTATTATAATTTTATTTCAAACTTCTTTTGAAACTTCTTTGTTAATAATCCCATTTTAATTTTCAAAATTATTCATAACTTTCCCTTTATCATTTTAAACCCTTTCAAAACATTAGGACATGAATTCTCAAAATCCTTTTTGTTAAACATATATTTCTAATCCATCTTTTACAAAAATCCTTTTATTTTTTGCAACTTACTCTTTATTATATAAAATATACTTTTATAAAATATATTCTTAAATGAATTTCATGATTTAAATACTTTTTATAAAGATACTTCTTTATAACACTCCTTTATACATTTTATCTCTAAATATCTTATTAAATTGATTAGATATAAGATAGAAGAAATGTACAGAGGGAATAATCCAAAAGGAGATTTATTTATTAACATCATATTTATACATCACTCCCAACCTTAGACTTTATCAGACTTAAAGAATAAATTTAGAGATTACAAAATCATTATATAGATACTAAGATTGCTATACACACTATTCTTGGACCTCTTCTAAGGTAGACGGTGTTTTATCCTTTGTACCTAAGTCAACCGTCCCTATCTTTTTCTTTGGACAGTCCATCTAGAAATGTCCTCATTCATCACATGAACTGCAAAACCATGTACTCCTAAATTATAGTAATGACTATAAGGGGTGTGATTTAAATGGCACGTACCTTAGCCGGCTTTTCTCCTTTCCTTAAAAGGCAATCATTGACGTTATGTCCTAATTCTTTGTGATGGTAACAACTCTTTTCTTTTTCTGTTGGGATTTTGGGTTTCTTTTTTGTTTTGGGGAACTTATGTATAAAATTCCCTTTCCCTTTACACTTGAAACAAACTATATCACTCCGAATAGGTTTTTCTTTCTTCCTTTTTATCCAATCCGTAAATAGGACTGTGTATTGTCCTTTTTTCAGACATCTAAAGGACTAGATGCCAGCATACAATCCTAGTCGTTCTTTTTCTTCCGCTTCTTTTTGTGCATGCATTCTTCGTGCCTCTTTTGGATTATCCCAATACTCATTACCTGGCATATAAAAAGCCATATTTCTCCTTGTGATACACCAAGTTATCATGAGAAGTTTTACTCCATCGATTTTTGAAAAAAAAACATTTTATCCAATAACTTATTTCAACTTTTCGGATTTGAACTTGCCTGGGTACACCAATGATAAGGAGAATAATTTACTAAGTGTACGATACCGTTGACCCAAGCCAACATATGATCGACACTAAGAAAATTATTCATAAAATAGATCAAGACATTATTCATTGAACTTTCTAAAGGGATTATTCTTATAATTTCCAAAAATATCTATATTCTTTTTGAATATAAAATATAATCCTTTTAAAACAGTGTTTCGATTTGCCTTATTTAAGTATTTAGGAATTCCTACCGAATACATGAAGCTCTTCATGTTTCAATCATAATTCACAAATCACTCAACATATTAATCAACACAAATCATTTCATATTGACTAACAAATACGAGCTCATATATAAAATGCTCTCAAACTCATTATAGGTTGTTACTAACTTATCACTAATGAGTCACTCATTCTAGGGTATTAATAACCCTATCTATAATGAGTTTTATCATAAAAAAGCCTAGTTGTTCGCTCAACCTAAGCTCTGATACCAAATGTAAAGACCCATTTCTTCAACCCTCGATATTCATGTGTCGCAAATTCAAGTGTCGGAGAGGCGGTTCTTTAAGGGTAAGAAGGAAATATAGGAAGAATAGAATCTTGCACGAATGGAATAATATATGTTATTAATCACTAAATCTTTTACAGTAGAAAATTTTGAATACATATATCAAAGTCTAACCCAAGCTGAGCCTGGATAGTTATAAATCTATGTCCTTACAAATGTTGAATGCAATATAACAATTGTGGTGGAAAAATAGAATACGTTCATACATTGTTGAAGGTCTCCAGCTCTACTAGGAAACTCCAAGCTTCTTTAGCTAAACATGAAACTACTTGGATCTGACCCAAGTATTAAGAACACCTGGATTAGGCTTATAAACCATCGTGAGAAAACTCGAACCATAATCACATGATGGAGTCATAGATTGGTGCTAAGCATATCTTTTTTAGAAAAGAAAGGGTATCTCATAAGATCACGCCGCATATAAATACGGATGGGTTTTTACCTTATGATATCCAACATACTTTATACTTAAAACAATTTGTTATTATCATTAATGACATGCTTTTGAAAACATTTTCCAAATAAAAATAGAACAGCTGAAATGGTTACATTAATTACATTTGACGATAAGGGATAGCTGGAATGTTTGCAAGGCATTACAGCTATTTTGGAAATACAATCAAAACCGTAAAGTTTATATTAGAATTGGATTTCCAACATGATAGGGAACCGGTGGCCTTTTCTTCTGACGTGAAAGCTTTAGCGCAACAACTATAGTATTCAATGGCCACTCATCCAAGGACTCAGACATCGCTATACTATGTTGTCCACTCCGATGGATCAGCATACCCAATGTCCAAGGACATAGACACGACTATGTCTGTCCATAAGGCAATAGATTGCCTGAGGATCCAGATTCCATTGGACTCCTTCATACTCATAAAATCGATAGTCGCAATATATGTTCTGTAGACCACATAATTACTGTACCATTACCAAGATGTGAAGCTCGTGAGGCTACACTCAATTTCTATAAAGCCATGCTTTTCTCATAACAAGTTCCACTTTGGATGCCACATGGCCATTTCTAACGACATACTATTTATTTTCATAAATGTACAACCTTTGAGCTCTTACATCTCAGAGAAAGGTGCTAAGTATAATAGAGAGTTATCTCCTACACCACTAAGCAGATGTATGTTTATAGAGATCAATGTACATGGTTTTCGAAATGCAATGCCAGACACTCATCCATTAAATTATCCAAGAATAGGAAAAACTGAAGGTACACTCCTATTATATTCTATCGGGAATAATCCTTAGGATTAGTAGCGAGTAGTCCTTGCATCGAAGATTTTCATAACAAAGCACTACTGCCACCATATAAATATGTAATATGAAATCATGGGGCTAGTGTCAAGCAACCCTTCATCATGAAGATCTTCGTCTTCAAAATCATTGTCTTCAACATGTCTTCACTTCTAAATGTATATATTAGTTCGATGTAGTTTCCGGATAAGAATCACCCAAATCTGACTCCGGTTTCTTTGAACCAATCATCGATAAAAAGATGTTAATTGTATAGATGATTATCAAACATAATCCAATTAATTAATCTTTCCATTCATTCAATTATATTTCAAAATATATTCCTTTCAACTATTCCATTTGTCTTCTAAACAGTATACGCAATCACTAAGCCTCATTTATTAAGTTCTTTGGTTAATTAAACCCGTTTAATCTTATAATAATTTCAAAATCATTTTATCTTTTACTTAGGAAATATTTTCAAAATTAATCATTTAAATCTTAACAAAGATTTCTTACTGTCAAATCATAAATCATAATTGAGTTGAAACCATGTTATCTTAGGATGCTAAATTCAAGACCAATTAATATTGAGTAAAAATATTCTATAGAAATTATATCAATTTTACTCGATGTTAATTTCCGTATTAAACCTCTACTATCCATCGAATCACGGTGAAATCATCTTTTAAATTCACATGGATAGTATGGGTTCCCTCCTAGGAATTTAATAAAAAATATAAGAAGATTATTTCTATTAAATACAAGTTGTACGAAATTAAATTTGTAAATTTGAATCTTCTATACTCGTCTCATTTCCAACATTTCAACCTTATCTATTCCTCATCCAAGAAAGTGGACAGGTGAGCCCGGACACTGGTTTCTCCTGAACATCTTCTTAGTTTAAGCAATTCATCTCACAAATAGAAAAATCCAGTCTACTCATCGGCTTTTAGAGCCAGTATTAAATCACTTAGTTATAACAACTTTTCTTCTGATCATTTATTTAACTCTTTTAAAATAACTATGAAACCTCTAAATCATCTTTAAAACACTTATTTATTTATTTGAATTTTTTTTAAAAGGTTCTGGAAAGAACAACTAAGTTAAAAACCATGATTTGCAAAAGTTATTAAAACTGCTGCGGAAAGTGCTGCAAATAGTGTTTTAAAGCTTTTTTGATTAAAACAACTTTCTATCATCTATAAGTCCATTTTCATAACTAAAATCCATTTTAAACATTTAATATATTTATAGAATTTATTTCATTTTTTAAAGAATTAAAATTATCCATTTTAAAGAATTTTACATTTTGGTTTCCCAACTGCCAAACCGCGACTATTTTTGAAACTTATTTTGCTCATATTTCAAATCTACTAACTGAAATCTCGATCATTTTCTTTTGTTTGAAAACTATGATTATAAGAGTTCGAAAAATTCTTACTTCAAAGAATTCCGACTCCAATTTCGTTCTATAAATGGATTTAAAACTTTTATGGTATGAAATCACGAACTGCCGTTACGCGACACAACTATATTAGCTCCCTTTCCATATCTTGTCGAAATTTTTTTAAATTGAGTTTTAATGATTTTAAAACATTTATAAACCATTTTAAATCATTTCAACTAATATTTTTGATATTAAATCTCATATTCACTTTTGAATTATTTTATATTATTATAATATTCATTTTCAACCTTTTTATATTTCACAACCATTAAGAGGCTCAATAAACACTGTACACATATATATAGATTTATTTTCCACAAATTAACCATGGTTAATCACTTAATATTTTCTTATAATAATTTCTCATAATTTATCTCAACCAAGTTATCAACCGTATAACCAACCATATAATCAACCCAACCAGACATATCCATTAATTAAGTAACATGTGTATAATCATTTTAAGTTTTGAATAATTACATCTAAACTCAAATACTCATTATTAGTTCCTCTCCTCCAAATTTTTACCGTAGCTTATTGAAATTAATCCGGCAGCACTTCGGTGACACTTCCTCCTCTTTTGCTTACTCCAAAGCCCCTTGAACTTGCTCCTTCTCCTTTGATGTGCTCGGCCTTGATCTTTGGAGTGGTGGTGCTCAGCCTTGGGTGGGGAATAGGGGTGGCGTGAGTTATAGAAGGGGAGTGGAGGTGATTTTACTTGGTTTGGAGAAGTTTAGATCTCTTTTTTGTATGTGTATAATTTTTCCTAAGGAAAAACCATTAAAAATCTTGGAAAAGAGGAAGAAGAAGATGAATAAATGAGTGAAAATTATGGAAGAATTGGGTGGCTATTTATATGAAGAAAAAAACTTGAAAAGAATATCTAAACATGCATTTCCTTTTCTACCTATAACCCACACCCCTCCTTCCCCATTATCTTACATGTTATTTACCCATCCCCATGTGCGTCCATCACTTACTTCATTTTTCGGCATGTGCATTGACTTTGCATCGCTTAAGGATGAAGTTTTCTAAAAGATCTTAGATAATTTTACCATATATGTATATATAAATGTATATGTGTGTTACATATTTATATATATGGGTATATGTATATGTTAGGTTGTGCATTCGTGTGTTATATATGTGCACAAGATATATAAGCAACGTTGCAACAACTTCGAACAACTTCCTTACGTTAAACCATTGAAAATCGAAAAGCCAATTTCCAATCACATTTTCACTTATAAATTAAATTACGTATAAATATAAACAAAATTTAAAAACAAATTTTTCATCATTATTAATTAATTAAATGATATAATTTGAATTATAAAACCATAAAAATCCATTTTAAATAACTGTTTACAAAAAGTGTTATTATATCGATAAAGCGATACAAATTTTCTAATATTTTTAAATCAAGTGTATATCTTTTACCCTACTATTATAGATGATTTATTTTCAGTGTATAACTAATTAAAATGTATTATTATCATTTTAAAACAATTATTTGGATAATTATAATAATCATTAAATCTTAATTCAAATTCATTAATTAATTATGTAATATGATGATATTATTGATGATGTCATAAAAACATTTTATTTAAAAAATTAAAATAAATAATTTTATTTCATATTTTTACATATATGGGTAAATAAGTCTATGTATTCAGTCTTGTGTGTCACTTTTGTTGATTATAGAGCTGTTTATCGACAAAACGATTTTTGGTTATTTTATCGCTATTTTTCCAAAGTACATATTTTTGTAAATACTTATTCAATATAAGTTTACCATTCTTATTTATTGTTCAAAACATCATAATTTATGTTGAAAAGCTTATTTGAATATTTTAGAAATAGATACAATTTATCAAAGTGATAAATTTGTGGGTCACAATTCGATGCATTGCATAGTGGTACATGTGTGGTCAATGATGATTGGACATGATATCAATGTACTGATTGGATACGTAATCACATTTGGTGGCCTTGTACGAATGTATGGAGTTAGTCCGTGTCCCTTGGCTTTGACCTTCGGGTAGGTATGTTTGATGAATAGTATTGGCCTTATACTAGTGGTCGTACTGATTATGGATCTTATAATAGAAACCATCTGTGTTGATAGATGATGGTGAGACATCAGTCATCGTTTATGATAGGCGCATTTGATTACACGATGTTATATTTGATGTGTGCATATATTTATACTATTACCCTGCCTTTGATCAAGGCCAGGATATCAACAAATTGGCTAAAAAGGATGGATATCAGGATTGGAGATCGATTGGAAACAAGGCTATGATGGATACCGTTAAAATTGGATCAAGCTCCAATCAATGTGGGATTGATCGGGAATGATAAACAAGGCTCAGTGATGCTACACTACGAATTTCAGGTCAACTGGAATTCATATGCTTAAGTTATGGATGGATCAATATTAATGGGAAACTAGTTCATATCGATACTTTTGTATCGATCAAGATTTACACGACTATTTACTTCGGATCGATACATTCGTATTGATACAGGCGTATGATTGGATGGATATGAAAGACAAATAGGGAACTTGATGATGTGCAGCTTGGTACTCGAGATGGATAGAAAGTAATGGTTACGGATGTTTGGGAGTGCATTTCGTATCGATCACTTATCGATCGATATGAAGGATACATATGGAGGAAGCTGTGTTGGATGGATACAAAAGTATCGAGTAGAACATCTCAAACCCAGAAGGAAGTGATTGCACTATGAATCATGTTTCGTATCGATCATGTTCGTATCGATCGATACGAAAGAAGCGGTCAAGATGGAGCGTAAAGCATGCATCACATCACAACGCTCGGATGGATGGTAATCTGATGGATATGAACTAATGGATATGAACCTATGGATATGAAATCATTATCCTACACTTGCAAAATCGACCTTGGATCGATCATATCTCACATTCTACACGTTGGAACTTCATGAAATTTAGAGAGCAAGGACTTTGAATAGTCATCTTTCACCATGATCGATCTCAACTGATTCTAACGTGGGGATTATCGATACAAAGGACTTAACGATCGATCCCAAAGTATGGAGGTGGGCCTCACTGATCTGCATACGGGACACATGGACCAAGAGACTTCTCTATCTAATTTTCAGCAAGATCTATGCAGATCTCCACCTACAAATAGAGAGAGCATGGCTCAAGAACAAGGATCTTCTCCTCTTTGCTCTCCTTTATTTTCAAGCTTGGCTAAACTCTACCATTTTAACTGTTGAATAGCACTCCATTGTAACTGTAATCACGGTATAAAGGAATATAAAGAAAACTCTTGAAGTGGACATAGGCTAGAGATAGCCGAACCACTATAAACTTCTTGTGTTCACTACTTTCTTGCTCATTTTACATTTGCTATTTCATTACTTTTACCCTCTACATTATCTAGATCTATAGTCTGTGTTTGGATATTGAGGATTTGTGTGTAAATACTAGTGCTTTCACTAATTTTAGGTTTGTGGCCATTTTTGGCACAAACACTTTGGTGCTTTCACTGAGAACTTTAGAACCCACTGCTTTAGAAGAGGATTGGATTTGAAGCTATGGTTGGGAAATCAGCTAGAAGGACATTACCAGAAAGGAGCCGTCGAGAGGGAAGTCAAGGGGCTTCCTCTAGAACTGGAGCAGATCGGGCATCCATCTACATCACAAGAGTTGAGATGCGGACAATGATGGATTCCATGCAATTGAAATTATTGAAGAGCCAATGGGAGGTGATGCAGAATCTCATCAGGCAAATGGGTATAACTGGAACCCGAACTTAGGAAATGGAGCAACCGTAGCTGACGACAATGCAAAATAAGGACTCAGAGCTGTCGAAATCTTTGGAGGTTAGATCCAAAACCAGAATGGAGAATGTGAAGGGAATTAGTAAAGGCTTGGGGGGCAGACCCTCAGGATCAGATACTGGAAGGCCCATGAATGAAGCTCAGCAGGTTGGCGCCAATGCAAACATGAATGAGCAACATGAAGAGTACTACCCATAATACCCTCCAGAACATGGACGGCGGGATGGAAATGCATATAGGAGGTCACCATGAATGAAGACTAGAGGATGGATGGATTAATACATAGGATTATGATAGGTGGATTACCAAGTGGAGGCTTGGAGAAAGTTAGTCGGAGTCCGTTCACTTCGAATATCAAAAATGCAAGGAACCCTCCAGAATTAAACTACCAATGTTGGAGGCCTATGATGGGAAGTCAGACCCAACTATGCATGTAACTAGATACATTAGACATATTGAAGTGTTGGCAGCATTCGAAGAAATTATGGCAAGATGCTTCCCGTCGTATTTGACATATTTAGCTGCGGTCTGGTTTAGGTAGCTGGAGAGTGGATCGATCAGGACATGGGACAAACTAGTGGAATGCTTCATTAGATAGTTCAGGGTCGACGTTACATGACCCAAGAATGTAATGACATTTGAATTGATGAAGCAGAGGAAAGGAGAGTCCGTAAGGAATATTCTAATGTGGTTCAATGCAGCCGTGGCTTCGGTGGATCGCTTGGATCCAATAATGACTTTAATGGTGGTAGCAGGAATTGTAGAGGGCACTGAGTTCAAAGATTCATTGGCATGGGATCCACCACAGGAACTCGGAGAGATCTACCACGAGGCAGAAAGATTTATATGATTAGAGGATGCATGCGTTGAAAGGCAGGAGGTGAACGCCGCGCAAGGTGAACGAACGTCTGGAGAAGGATGTGGGATGGATAAAGAAAAGAGAAAGCTGGATAATGGATATGATGGTTCTAACAAATGGAGGAGAGACCGGGAACCCAAATTCACCACATACACAGACTTGACGGAGAATCTGGAATGAATTTACTTGGGAACACAGGGGCAATTCCCCTATCGAAAACCACCCAGAAGGAATCCCACAGAATGAGAGCGCAGGAGCGGGAGGTACTGCCTATTCCATGAGTTGGAGGGCATACCACAAATGAACGTTGCCACATAAAGGACATGATGGAAGAACACGTCAAGAGTGACCGGTTGCCGAATTATGTGAGCAACCGAACAACAGCGGTAGAACATGAGCAGCTACCGCTTGCACCAAACAAGAATGACCCCGGATCGAGGTCGTAACTCGTCATCAGCTGATCGTGATTGCAAGGGCCGAGTTCAAGATTTGAACTTCGGTCATCAAATAATCTTTCTGGTTTTTTTCTAAAATAAAGCGGCTATGCCACTTACACATGTAAGGGAACCGGAGCGATTCCCAAGCATGCTCTAAGATGGTAGTGGACCGCTCTGCCCAGAGAGGCAGCACTTAGTTTTTTTTTTGCTTTTTTTTCTTCTGCTTTTTCATTGAACATTTCAAATTTGGATTTAATAAATGGATTTGGGTTTTGTGAAACAAATCCCTAACTAGAGAGATAAGGGATGGATACTGGAATTTAGTTGGAAATTGATCGCTTTATTCCCCTGACCGAAAAGGCAGGGACCAGAGTGTAGGAAGTGAGTCGCTTCACCGGAGAGCGACAGGATCGACCCACTTGACGTTGTTTCACCATTCACCGGGTGTGATTGGATCGGGGTTCGACATGAGCTCAAAGTGGCTATAATCGGTCTAGGACTGAGGCCATGGTATCATTTAATGTTCAGGGATACTGAACTGGAGTGCACGATGCTTCGTCGGAGAGCAACAGGATTGACTCGCTCGACATTGTTTTCCCTTCATCGGAGAGTGATAGGATGGGATCCATAAAGAGCCCAGAGAGGCTATAATCGTCTAGGAGGACCAGGACATCGGTATATGCCCCCTACTGAGGCCGGAGTACGAGTGATAGCTTGCTTTGCCGGAGCGCGACATGGTCTTCCTATTCAATCGTTAAGTTTGGATCGAGCTTAGCAAGAGTCCAGAGAAGCCGTCAATGATCCGAAAAGATTGTAGGATTCAGTTATTGGCTTCCAAGATGTTAAATGGATATTGATTCAGCTTTGAATGGTTGAGGATGGGACATGGACCCGAAGCAATCTTGGATTCGATTAACGACGCAGAAAGGTCGTGGATTTGGATATGGATTCGTTCAGTAGCTTTGAATAGCTAAGAATTTGGCTAAGGACCCGTAGTGGTCCTGAATTTGGATATCGACCCAGAACAGTCACGGTTTTGACTACTAGACTTGGATGGAATTGTTTGGTAATGGATTGGATTATGGACTGATTGATATGGCTATGGATGGAATACGGACTTTGGATGTCGGATTTAAAGCTATTCAAAACACGTCTTCCTACCGCAAGGCATGTTCTAGGGGAAAATGTTACCCCGCCTTTTGGTCCAGGCCGGAATATCAACAAATTGGCTAAAAAGGATGGATATCAGGATTGGAGGTCGATTGGAAACAAGGCTATGATCGATACCGTCAAAATTGGACCAAGCTCCAATCAATGTGGGATCAATTGGGAATGATAAACGAGGCTCGGTGAGGCTACACTTTGAATAGGTTTATGGATGGATAAATATTCATGGATAACCAGTTCATATCGATACTTTCATATCGATGAATATTGATATGGCTGTTTACTTCGGATCAATACATTCGTATTGGTACAAGCATATTGATTCGATTAATGCGAAAGACAAATAGGGAACTCGATGATGTGGAGCTAAACATTATACTCATGATGGATATGAAGCAATGGTTATGGAGGTTTGGAAGTGTATTTAGTATCAATCACTTATCGATCGGTACGAAGGACACATATGGAGGAATCTGTGCTAGATGGATACAAAAGTATCGAGCAGAAAATATCAAACCCAAAAGGAAGCAATTGCACTAAGAACCGTGTTTCGTATTGATCATGTTCGTATCGATCGATACGAAAGAAACGATCAAGATGGAGCATAAAGCATGGATCATAGCACAAGATTCGGATGGATGGTAATCTGATGGATACGAACTGATGGATATGAACCTATGGATACGAAATCATCAGCCTACACTTGCAAACTCGAACTTAGATCGATCATATCTCACAATCCACATATTGGAACTTCATGAAATTTGAACAGCAAGGACTTTACACTGTCATCTTTCACCATGATCGATATTAGTTGATTCTAACGTGAGGATTATCGATGCGAAGGACTTATTGATCGATCCTAAAGCATAAAGGTGGGCCCCACCGATCTGCATATATCCCACATCGACCAAGAGACTTCTCTGCCTAATTTTCAATAAGATCTTTACGGATCTCCACCTATAAATAGAGAGAGCATGGCTCAAGAATGGGATCTTCTCCTCTCTGCTCTCCTTTATCTTCAAGCTTGGCTAAACTCTGCCATTTTAGCTATTGGATAACACTTCATTGTAATTGTAATCACAGTATGAAGGAATATAAAGAAAACTCTTGAAGTGGACGTAGGCCAGAGATAACCGAACAACTATAAACTTCTTGTGTTTTTTACTTTATTACTCATTTTACATTTGCTATTTCTTCAGTTTTTCCCTCTACAATATCTAGATCTGTAGTCTGCATTTGGGTATTGAAGATTTGTATGTAAAATACTAGTGCTTTCACTGCTTTTGGGGTTTGTGACCATTTTTGGCACAAACATATACGGCATCGATGTTCCTTTGTTACTTCAATATCGTATTACATGGAATACAACTATCGTTTGCTTTTTGATAAGAGGCGTATACAGGTTATTCGAAAAATCTTTGATGTCCTAGAGGAGGATGATAACAACCATCTACTATGGGATTAAATATCACGATGCTCATTATAGGGGTAAGGTGTGATCCACAAAGATCCTAGGTATTTAGATTAAATCATATATCACCAATAGTGGTACAGTGAGATCTACACGAGACCTATTATTTAGGATGTGGCACGGGGTTTGTGGTGCATTCAGGTACTGACTCTATCTATTATGGAAATAGGTTCCAAGTATTTGGAGTGGATCATATATCACCAAAGCTCATTATAAGGGTATAGTGAGATCTACATGAAACCCATCGTTGGGATGTGGCTCGGGTTCCATGGTACAATTAGGTACTGACTCTATTTATTTTGAGCCCTCGAAGGGAATCATAGGATCGCAATAGATGTCCGTAGTTGGCTCCAACCATGAGTAATGATAGGCATTGATTTGATTTTCTTAGTTATCTTAAGATTAGTATGTTGTGTGTGTTATTAGTTAGTTGTTGTTGTTATTACTACATTTACTACCGTTTTGTACCTAACGATAGACTTATATTATGATCACCCTACTTTGGACGTTGGATAACCTTTATCATAGTATGATTATTACGTTTCGGTCATATTATATTAGTTGTGCTGAATCATTGATTTCAAGGAAAGAGCAGGTTATGATATGATTTCCTATTTCTTGTAATAGGTTTACTTTACTTGTGTACGGGCTGTCCAGATTACCCATGAGCCACATTTTTGAAGCGAACTGGATATGCCTTAGTGGGTCTTGTTCAATATGTATATAGTTTTGATATATAATATTTTGGGATAGTTCCCTCACACCATTCATTATGTCTAACCCGCTTTTGTCTTTGTCTACTTCTGTGAAGAAAACTCTCGGATACTCGATTGAGTAGTTGAAAGTTAGGTGCTTTTGGGAATATGCTATCAGAGTGCTGCAGTTAGAGTCTTGGAGGTAAAGACAATACTTGGATACTTATCTACCTGATATTGTGTAATACATGACATGTGTTATTTGTATATATGACTCCTTTTATCAGATATTTTATTTTAATTCTCTGTATTGATATTTATCCATCAGTTACTTCCGCTATAGTAGCCCCTTATATATTATTCATCCAATTTTTTTCATGTATATTCAGTATATTATATGTTATCATTCTGATGTAAGATTGCATCTTTGTGCCTTGATATTTTGTTTTATTTCTTCTTCTTTCTTTCTTTTCTCGACAAGCCATCCTTGTGATATTCAAAAGTTAGGTGTTCATGTGAGCTCTGATTTTTGGTTGCTAGAAGGATGGGCTGTTACATTTGGTATCAGAATCTAGGTTCAATACTTAGGACCAAGTAGAGCGGTTTGAGTTAAACAATCTGGTAGAAGGATATACGTCGAGGGAGTGCACTTTTTTCTACTATATATAATATTGCTTACACCACTTGTCTTATGAATTATAATTTATTCTATCGCTAGTTGCTAAGGTATCTTCGTCTGGCTACCAGGATGAGTAAATGGGATACATGTGTAATGGTGATAGGAGTTGAGAGTGGTATAGCAACCAAGAGCACTACCATTCTAACTCGATGCATGAGCTTTTGAGTAGAGTAGAGTCGGTCGATGAAGTGTAACTTCAATTTCCATCCAAGTGCAATTAGGTCAATAATGGGCAAAGAGCGAGTGGGTGACTTATTAACACTTTGTGTGGAGTCATTTGTGTTTGAATTGTTTTTCCTGTATTTGTAAACCTTAGAAAATGGAAGCAATCCTATGTGTTGAAAAGGTATTTTCTAAGCATCAGCCAACTCACGTACCAGTTTCCAAATTCTAGTTTGAATGTAAGGTTTCTAGGTGATTTGCACCAGTTGGACAAGGGTTGTCCACCGATTCGTATAGGCGAGCACTTGAGTCGAATCCTTGAGATGACTAAGAGATTTTCGAAGCATGGCTCGCGTCATGTGAGGGAAATTCAATAGTTGGACCAAGGATCCGAATCAAAGTTCGCATAAGAAGAGACAGGTGGCCGACACTAATTTAATACAGAAATCTTACAAGCAAATGAAGGGTTGGATTGGGCATCGTGTCATTTTGGGTGGTGTTTAGTCATTGTAAAATTTATTCATTGCATATCCATTTAGGATAGCTTAGGATAGTTTGGGAAAGGACTTCTAGACTAGTTTTGTGATGATTAAGATAATCTTGTAAGTGGTGATATGATTTTTTCCTAAGCGGGCATCGTGGTACACCTAGTACATTATCCTTATTAACATTATGTGATTAAGTTGAGTTTGAAACTGAGTGAGCCCAAGCATAGGTAAATTTTTATTTGACAATGTTTTAGTTTGTAAAGTTTTCTCCCATAGAGAATGAATTTTGTTCGAAAGGAGAGAAAATTTGAGACTTAGGTTGCTAGATTTATTCGAGAGTTTTAAGGCTTGATGATCTAGCATATCGAAGAAGTTTTCCTTTCATAACGGAGGTGTAATAACTCTTTCGTCCATTGTATTCACAAAAGGAGAGTTACATCACTTAAGCATTTTGTCCATCTTGAATGTCGAACAGACTAACTGGACCTAATAGTTTTTCATGCACGTTTCAACTACTGATTGGTCACCATGCGTGTCGGTATAGACTCTTTAGTATATTTCATTATTTCGTATGCTTGTTGATTATTCTTTGTTGTTGATAATTGTTGTTTGTTTGTTGTTTTTGTTTCTTGCTATTGTTTGTTGTCATTTATTGTTACTTCATGATTGATTGTTGTTGTTTGTTGTCAATTTATTGGTTGATTGATAGATTATTGGTTTTGTTGCTCATGTTACTGTTTGGTACTGTTTGGTTGACTGTTGGTTGGTTTTTATTAATTGTTTTTTCTTATTGTCACTTGTTGTTACTCATTGTTATTGTTGTTGTTTGCTATTGACTATCACTACTTTTTTTTGTTGATTTCTTATTGTTGCTTGCTTGCTTGATTGATTATTGTTGCTTGTGTTTCTTTTGATTGATTGTTGATTGAATTTTATTGATTGTCATTATTTTTCTGTTGCTTATTTTGTTTGTTTGTTTGCTCCTATGCTAGTTATAATTACCTGGTATAGCATGTACGGACAGAGATAGCGATAGCTATTTTAGGATAGATCACATGTCACCCAATCCTATTAGAGGTCGAGGTGAGATCTATATGATTCGATTGCATTTTAGTGTGACATAGAGCTTACGGGATACTTAGATACCGACTTATTTGAGGTTACTCCCCAATTTTTAGTCATCTGAGGTTGTGATAGTATTGGTTGCTACACTAAAATTATACATGTTTTGATTGTGCCTTGCTATAATATTAGTGCATAATCCTTTTTGTATAATACAATCAAGCACATGAGAGCTGAAATATAGCAAGTTAAATGCTTAATTATTAAAATTGGCATTTGAACGGTGAGGAGTTTTCTTAAAAGGAGGTATGTATCTTTGGAGCATATGGAATAATGTGGCTTATCACACATTTCCTATATGTGAGATGTATTTTAATTTGGGAGTTCCGTAATATTTACTGTGCAAGGGAAGTATTGCTGGAATTTTCCATGGTTTAAACTCGGGAATTTTTTGTTATTGTTTTTACTTTATCATACTCGTAGGAATAAAGAGGATGAAATCATTTTAAGGAAGAGAGAATATAACACACCACAAAAAAATTAATGAAAGAGTGGTCCACCTTTGAGGAGAGGACTCATAGTTTTATTAGCTATTAAAAAGAATAATCATACAACAGTTGAGATATACAATACTTGTATGTAGGATCATCATTGAGATGATCAGTAAAAACAAAAAGGATATAGGAGCCCAAATAAATGATTTAGGACTTGAAACACCCGTAGTTGAGTTCACTTTTTTGATCTGAGCAAAATGGGTATTTGACTATATTTGGAGTCAATGAGCTTTTAGAGTGTACAGTAATTTTTAGAGAAAGAGGTGAAGTGGGTTAAGGCCCATTGGCTAGCCTATAAGTGGCTAACCCTTTCATAATTCCATTTCATTCTCTCATTTCACTTTCCGCTCACATTTCTTTTCCTCTTCCTCTCCTAATCCTTCTTTAATTATTTCTTAATCTACTCCTAATCCCCAAACCATAAATCCCGTAAGTAAAATTTCTAAAATCAAATAAAAATCACTATAATTCCTCTCTTCCAATTCTGTACAAAATTCGCAAAGAAATTGGCTTGAATCATAATCTTGGTGTTCATTTCAAAATTTAAAGAGAGCTAAAGGTTAGGTTTTGGCAATTTGAGCTTGGTTTAGGGGAAAGCAAGGTGGGGTGATTCTTTTACTTAATTTACATGTTATAATTTATATAATTGTTAATTTGTGATTATGGAGTGGCATGGAATGATTTAGTGAATGTTAGTATTGTAATTAGGCTTATGTTTATGCCTTAAACATCTTTAGATCATCGCATTATCTATTAAAAACCTTAATGACCATGTTTTGAAAAGTTAGCAATCCGTAGAATTGATTTAGGTCAAATTGGGTAATTATTGTGATGCTATGGTTTGATTTATGATTAATTAAGTGATATAATGATGTCCACCTCATTAGAAAATATTAATCAGACCATTTGAAATGATTAAAGAAAGGCTAATAAGCTAATTAAGCGAGTTATGATCTCTACACTTACTATCAAAGTGATTAGAGACCTAATGAAGCTTAATTAGTATATATAAACATTATTAAAAGAAGTAATCATTTTATAAAACAAAGGAATATTTTATAAGTTGGAGATAGTAAGCTAATTAAACGAGTTCTGAGATCTACACTTACTATCAAAGTGATTAGAGGTTTAACAAGCTTAATTAGTACTTATAAATATTATTTAATGAAATAATTTTATAAGTGAAAGATATGTTTTATAAAATAGAATGAGATTTTATTAAATAAGAATGATAGTATATTTTATAATATAGAATGATATTTTATAAAATAGTATAAAAAATGTATTTTATAAAAGTATCAAATTTTATAAAATAATATATAGTAGCATTTTAAAAAAGTATGAGATTTTATAAAATAATATAAAAGTAGTATTAAGTATAAGATTTTATAGAATAGTAAGAAGGAATTTTTTATAAAGTGGTCATGTGGTTTTATAAAACAATTATAAGATGAATACTTAATTTTGATGAAGGAATAAGTATTATAAGAGCTTAAAATGATTTATGAGCTACTTTTATATTTTATAAAAGAATGGGATAATTTTATAAAGTAGTAGAAAACGATATTAAACTTAAATAAAAAACTTTTGATAAATAAAAGTGAGGTTTGATTATTAAATTATTGAATCGATATCCAAATATACATGTATGTATATGGATATGTGTAAGTATGCGTAGATGTGTACTTGAAGTTATATAATAATAAATAGAATTCTTCAATTGTAATTAGAATTGTTAATAATGGTTGAGTATGTGTGAATGAATATATTTGTATGATTGATTATATATGTGAATAAATAAACTACGAGCAATCTCATGTAGCCACAATGATCAATAGTTGCACTAAGTTGCGTGAGAGAGTACCGGTTTAAGTAATCGCTCCTGTGAAGCTTGAAATGTGATTTGTGAAGTCTTGTGTGTTTATATGTGTGCATATGCATGCACGAGCGAGTGTATTAATACACGTATAAGCATCAGGAGAAGCAAGAAGGTTGGTTAAGTCGTTTGGGCATGCTAGATGAGCCCAAGGTCGTTGAAATCATCCCGAAGACTCTATATGAAAAAGAGTAGGATTCGTATCGAAATCAGTTTTCGAGCACTTAAATAAACCACTTCCGAATATCAACCAAAGAACTCCATAAAAGGTCTGATGCATCGAAGATAGGCTAAGAGAGCTGGTGACTCATCGAGCGAAGCGACGGAGAAGGTGAAGCTCAAACCGACGACTTGAAGGCTTTCTGCTAGGGCTTTACTGCCCAGGACATACATCCACCGGTCGACTAATGGTGGTTCACCAATCAACCGGTGATGCACTTGCATGGGAAGTAAAGCATAGGAAGAATGGAATTCGATGGGGATTTCTCCCTGGATCGGAGTGCAACGCAACGTGGGGCTTTAGTGAGACCTCAAGGAAGCTTTGGGCTACTTGGGAAAGTGGAATGTAAGGTGAAGCTCGAGATTTGAATGCATTGTATAGTGTAGCGATACGTGTGTAGTCAATAGTGACCGGACACGATATCAATGTAGTGATTGATTATACGGTCTCATTTGGTGAGTGTGTAGGATTGAGTACAGTATGTATGTGCCAACCTTGGGGGTAGGTAAGTTTGATTAATTATACTGGCCTTATACTAGTGGTTGTACCGATTATTGTCTTATAATAGAAACCCTCCATTTTGGTAGACAATTACGAAATATCGGTCTTCGTTTGTGATAGGCACATTTGATTACGTGATGTTATATTTGATATATGCATATGTTTATAGACGTTGGTATTCCGTTGTTACCCCAATACTATATTACATGGGATATGACCGTTGTTCTCATTTTGATAAGAGTCATACACAAATTATTCGATAAATCATTAATGTCATACAAGGGAATGATAAAAATCATCTACTGCAGGATTAAATATCACTAATGTGACGACCCGACTTTTTCTCCACAAAAGTCGCATCATCTTGAAGAAAGAAAGGGATATAAAAGAGAAAGATAGAGAAGAAACAAAGAACAACATCAGAATCTCAATAGCAGGGAATAAATTATATTGATAACATAAGTATTACATAATATACAACACCAATCAGAGTTACACAGCTTATACAACACATACTAGATAGTTATAAACACATGTCTAGTTATACAACTCAAATACGACTCAACATAATGACTCAAAGAACACACCACAGAACACTATACATATCTACAACGCTGAAGCCTCCTGCTCCATTGCTCCTCCAGTATTCGTCAAAGCAAACCTGAATCCCATGGCTACTCGTAAAAATTTGAGTACCCAAGAGTTTAAGAAAAACAGTAATAAACTCCGGGTCAGACATGGGTCTGGTGTGAGTAACATGTTAAAGTTGCTTAACTTTTGAAAACCTTTTGAAAAGAAAAGGTATCACGTAAGACTCCCCACATATAAACATGTGTAAGTTTTTACCTTACGCTAACCAAAACATTTGATAGGAAATCCAGTGATATTATAATAGCGTCTAGGGTTTTCAAGTAAAATACAGAAATAGCTGGAAAGCTTACATTTCACGTTCCAGCATAGTTGGGAACAACTAAAACGTACAGCTCTTATTGGAGTTTGGATTCCATACAATGGCAGGGCTACTGGGGTACCGCTCGTCACAGTACGTGGCCTAGATCACCGTACCGAGCATCCACCCAAAATCGCCTGCAACACAAGGTCGAAACCATTCCTTACTGAACAGTTCCGAACAAGACAACCCCGACAGTTGTTGCAATCAACTGCCCACACAGCTGAATATAAAGGGACTTCTCGACAGGGATTCATCTCATCCTACTTGGGCATGGCCCACTTAACCTTGCTGCACCTCCCCTGTATTAGCCATTCCCAGTTGATGAGGCTTGAGGCTACAATTACCTTTAAAGAACACATCTCTTAGAATGCTCATCGTCCACCTGACGATGTTCTGGAAGTATTCAATCCATACAAGTTCGTTCTGGGTTCGAACGAAACCGAAGGCATTATCTCTTACACTCATTTTGGAATCACCCTCAGAGTTAACGACGATAACCCTTGCACTCTGAATCTTCATCTTCCCTTGAGATTCACGACCTATCATTAATTTGGATGATGTGGTTTTCGGATATCCAAATCTGGAAACACGATCTCGGTCTCATCGAAATCCAAAACGCCATCTTTTAGGTCCAAGTTGTTTTAAAGTTAAAACAATTTAATTCTATTATCTATATTCACACAGATAGATAATTCACATATCACAATAGATAATCTACATTATCAACACAAATAGATAATTTCACATTATCATCACAAACAGATAATTCACATTATCATCACAATTCAATCAAAGCATCTATATCACACAGCATCACTCATCTCATATCAGAGATCTCAAAATATCAAGGCAATCAATACCATCCGTCCACACATAAGCAAAGATTAAAAATCACACCATTTATCATTAATTTAAAATGAATTAAATTAATTACTTGCATCTCTAATTAATTTAAAGTAAATTAAATTAATTACTTCATCAATATACATCTTGCTTACATAACCATTAATTAATTACTAATCGATTAATTAATTACCCTCTAATTAATCACCTTAATTAATCACCCTTGATTAATTATCCTTTAATTACATTCAAGTAATTAGCCTTTAATTAATTTCACAAATTAATTATTCTAAACCAAATTCAGTAATTAACCTATAATTACTTCCTTAATTAATTAACTATAATTAATTACATTAATCCTTATTAATCAATCCTTAATTACATCATTAATTATATAAATTAATGATCCTTAATTACTTTTTAATTAATTAATTATTTAAATTAATTACATTAAGTAATTAATCTTTAATTAAACCATAATTATTAATCACACTTGATTAATCACATTCAGTAATTAACTACCACTAATTACTTCTTTAAATAAATTAATTACTCCTTAATTAATTATCTTAATTAATCCCTTGATTAATTACAAAGTAATTATACTCAAATTACTTCCATTTTAAATCATCATTCGTTGATTACATCTAGTAATTATCATTAATTACTTCACTAAGTAATTACAATTCCATTAATTACATTAAGTAATTTACACTTATCAAACTATCAAGCGATTAAATTAATTAAACTTAATTAATTAACTTAAATAAATCACATTAAACTTAATTAATTACATTAATTAATTAATTCCTTATTTACTTCCATTAAGTAATTTCACTTAAACATTTCACAAATGATTGTCTTTAAATTAATTAATCTAATTAATTATTAAAATTAATCGCATTAATTAATTGTAAAATAATCTCAAGTTAATGACCTTCATTAACTACTAACAATTCTTTAATTAATTTTCTTAAGTAATTAAACTTAGATCAATCATTATTAATTACAAATTAGTTAGTCTTTAATAACCATTAGTTAATCTCTAATTATTTAATTAATTAAGTGTTAACTGTAACTTAATTAATCCTTAATTACTTGATTAATTAATCTTTAATCATTAATTAATATCTAATTAATAACCCTTTACTACAAATTAATTATTCCTTAGATTTATTAATCTTAGACCTTAATTAATTAATTTAATCTTTAATTACTTATTTAATTAATCCAAATCATTAATTAATTAAATAAATTAATTATCCATTTTAAATAACTTAATAGTTTAATGAATTACAAATCATTAAATCTTCATTTATTTAAAGATAAAAACATTTTTTCTTATTAATGATCAAATTATCATTAACAAAGTATTTAAAAACGATTACTTTAAATTTTCTTTCAAATTTCATTTTAAATTTAAGATTTAAATGAATACAAATTAACTTTAACAAAGTTTAAAAACAATTCGAAAACCTTTAATTTCCCATGTTAAAGAAAAACATACCTTATAAAAGAAGCTTAAAAGAATGTTAAAACAAATTTATTTCAAATTCAAACCATAGTTAAAAATACACTTTAATAGTAAAAGTTATTTAAAATAATTCAAATTTAAAAACTTCCTTTAATTTCAAAACTGGAATACATATTTAAATCTTTGATTCCAGAATTAAACTTAACTTTAAAACTTACTTACATTTTTAAAACTTCATTTAAAAAAATTCAAACTACTTAACCATTTTAAAGTAGTTTAAACAATTTAAATTTAAAAGCTTTATTTATTTTTAAACTGAGATTCACTAACTTGAATTTCAGATTTAAACTTTAATTTAAAACTCATTTAAAACTTTGCTTTTCATTTAAACTCAGCTTTTTAATCTCATTTTCAAAATTTAAAGAAAAAACAGAACAACGGGTTTCTGTTAAAACCTATAACAATTACTATACACGAGCCACTACCATTTTGCTTCGAGCCAAAATCAAACTGTCTTGAGAAAAACAACCCAACACTTCGAGTCGACACAAAATAACTCGAGAACAAACCAAATCAACTTCACCAGAATACCAGTGTACCGTGCACATGCACGGTGCCGTTGACCATCTCTAGTCACCACCGAAGGCTTCGGCATGACGCCGATCACCTTCTAACCTGATCACAGACATCAGATCATCCATCCAAACTCGAATTCAAATTCGAGTGCTACATTCAACATGGAAACAACCGGAACAACAAAACCCAAAACCTTGCAACGCCTCGACCATGAAGCTCCGACCACCAGAAGTACTACAATTCCGGCCATGTCCTCGTCAACACGCCTACTTCCATCACCCAAAGCCCCATCGCACTCGATCCACTATAGAACCCGTTTTGATCGAATTTACTTGGCCTAATCAAAACTAGGGTTCTAGAAAATATTTCACTACTGCTACTTCCACACTGAAATGCAACACCATCAAGTATTTTTCCTAGAATCTCTAATCACTCCTCCATCATTACCCAAAGTCTCGACCTTCCAGATTGCAGAGATCACCCAAAAATCCTAAATTTCCCTCTTTAGTTCATCCCAGAACCGATCCCTTAATCCCAAACTAAAAATTATGATTCTTTTTTTAAAAATCATATTTTTGTTTATGTATTCGGTTTATAATACTGAATTTATAAATTAAAAAGTTTGAGTTTTACTTTATTTTAACATGCACCGATGTTTTATATTTCCAGAGACAAACAGGCTTCATTTTGACTTACTTAAATTTTTAAACATTAATCCATGTTAAATCAAACAACTTTTGTTTGATAATCAAATCTTATCAAAAACTAGATTAAGTGATAAGGGATTTAAATAAAATTCTAAGCAAGGGAACAAAACAGAACATAGCACATATACATAGCATGCGTACTATAAATAATCACATCAGATTTCACTTATATATACGTGCAATACATATTCATTTCAACTATATTAGTATGCAACCAAATTATATTTAAATTTTAAAAGTTACTCACCAGATAAAAGAAGAAGACAGAGCTTCCAAATATGTTTTGAAAAGCTTTGAAAACTTTGCGCGGAAATGCTGAAATGCATTTGCTTATTTGTTAAAAAATCCGAGTTGCTTGCTTTTTGCACATGCTCCTTAATTTGAAAACTGCATGCATGCTTTGGATTTGAAACTGGAATGTCTGCATTGAAAACTTGTGTGCTTGAAAATGAAGATGCAGGTGCATGCTTCCAGATTCAAAAAAATATATGATGCAGGCTTGCATTGAAAGAGGGGGCTATGCGGTAGGATCGTGTAATATGGAATAATGAAATAGTCTAGGTATATAAAGTAGGTAAATGCACGGAGACATCAGGATTTTATACTGGTTCGGACCTCTCGTCCTACGTCCAGTCCCTAAGCTTCACTTAGGAATTTCACTAACTAACACCCTCACTTCACCCGGAGGAATAGGTTTACAACTTACCCGAACAACCGAACGAGATTTCTTGCCTCAACTACCGAAGAGGACTTCGACCCAATTACTAAAATACAATATTCGACTTGTTGTATTCTTGTCAACACTAATGAGTCTAATGTAGTACAATATTCCTATAATCTTATCCTCGAGAGTATGCAATGTGTTTGTGAAGATTTAGGAATGTTAATTGCTATGAATCAAAAGAATGTTATAAACAAAAACAGTGATTCAAGCAATAGATTGGTGATTGCTTTGAGAATATCTAGAGAATATGAACAAGAGAATAGTAAGATTAAAGCAAGAGAATTCGGTGAATTAAATGATGTTAGAATCATGTATATATACTTGTAGAAGAGATGCATAAGTTGTCAAAGGTTGCAAACAAGAGATGCTTCTATTTCCATTGATGAATGGTTGCAACTCTTGGGAAGAAGAAGGTGTCGTTTCAGAGAAAATTAGCAGGTTTAAATTCAGTCGACTGAGCAGGAGATTCAGTCGACTGAAAATACAAAGAAAAATTTTCAGGAATAATTTCAGTCGACTGCACAGGTAATTCAGTCGACTGAAACTGTGCAATTTTGTATATGTGTACAGTTTTAGTCAACTGGCCATGTCTGTTCAGTCGACTGAAGTATAAAAGTATGCACAGTGAACATGTGAATGAAGTTTTTATGAATGTGTTCTAATGTTCGTACAAATCTCTTGAGGATAGATTTTAACAAATAATCTAGACTAAGACACATAGAATATCATACTAATGTTTATACTTTGGTCTTCATCTATCTTCTTCTAGCTTTTGCATTCTCTTCCAATTTGTTGAAGCTCATTGTCATTGATCAAAATCTTCGTGTATCAACATTCTTCCCCTTTTTGATTGATGACAATACTTTTGTAGAGATGTATATACTTACTTTCTCCCCCTGAATGTATGCACTATCTTTTCTACAAAACAAAGTTAGTACCATAGATTTTCTCCCCCTTTGTCATCGACAAAAAGGAAGAACTAACAGTAGTAATAATATATCAAAACAATCACTAAATCATAGAGAATATAAGCATGAACTAAGAGAAATAAAAATGTTATGACAGACAAGCATAAAATAGCTATTAGAAAGTTTAAAAATAGACATCAAAACAACAAAATCACTCATCCTTATCCCAGTCATATGAACCTTCCCTTCCAGTTGGTTCACGTATGACGGGTCCTCCTATTGGTGGTCTAGGTGCTCTTCCTCCTTGGCCACAACTAGCTCCGCTTGCGCTGCTACTTGTATGCTCTTCGGATGTCGTCCATGTAAACATGGGTGCCGGACGTTTGCCGCGAGATGTTGAAGCAGTAGTGGTGCTTGAGCATGAGATTGCATCCCAAAGCTCGTTGAAGAATCCTTTGATTTTATCAAGCTTATGATCTACCTTTTTAAGACGAGTGTCAAGAATTTGTTGATTTCTTGACAATATCCCTAAGGATTGGTTGGTAGTGAAGCTTGGGTCAACAAGACGAATTTCATCATCTTGCTCGAGATGTTCTTCGTGGCGAGGTTGAGGAGGTTGTTGTTGTTGTTGTTGTTGATGCCTTACTTCCCATTCGGCAAGTGATATTATGCGAGGAGGTCGAGATGGGAGTTGCATTAGGCTTATGGTCCGATGGTTAATCTGATGGACCATTGTATTCTCTGATTCAGGTAATGGCGTATCGACATTTAGGAGAAGTCGCATGATGTACTCTCCAAAGTAAATAGTGCGCATTTTGCCATTGTTGAAAGTGAGAAACTCATCAAGAATAAGTTGTATCCAATTAACTTGTATATTGCCAAAAATAGCATATAGTGCTCGATAGTTATTTTGGTAGACAATTTCGTGCGATCCCGTACGAGGTGTAATTGTTCTCATTAGGGCTTTATGGAGAATTCTTGCCATAGGTCGAAGGGAGGTGGACTTAAAATCCCTAAAGTTGATATTATCCTCCATAAATCGATGGTTGATGTTGTCACGAATGTGTGGATTGAAATCTATCTCCTCGAGCTTTCTTCCAACATTTGGGGATTCTAAAATGTGTGCTATTCTATCCAACGAGAACCAAACTTTCTTTCCACACACCATACTCCAAACACTATTGTTTGGATTTCTTGGAGTTTGGTGTCCAAGATTAAGATTAGCATAAAATAATTTTACCATTACATGATTAATGGCATGATCATTTCTTTTCAAATCTAGAAGTGGAGTCAAACCTGCCGGATCTGTTAATGCTTGAAGGTTGTAGGTTTGAAAGCTTTGAAAATCAACGAAAGAATGCTCAAAAATTCGAGAATTCTTCATCTTGTTCCATCGAGTGACAACGGTTCCATCATAAAGCCATTGTGCTATTTGAGCATCAATTGGCTCGGAGGATGAAGAAGATGAGGCTCTTGATCTTTTTGGTGCCATTTTGGTGAGAACTGATTTGATTTTGAGGAATTTGAGAGGTAGGGTTTCGAATAGATTTGGGGAAGAAGGTTTGTAGGAGGTAAAAGTGAATAGGTATGGTAATTTTTGGTGATTAAAAGGGGAAATTCTGCCTGGGAAGCAGCGTTCAGTCGACTGAATATTCTGTTCAGTCGACTGAATCAAAAGCCGAAGTGTTCTGTGATAGATTCAGTCGACTGAGCAGTACATTCAGTCGACTGAATTTTGTTGCTGAAATTTTCTGTTGAATTTCCAGTCGACTGTGCAGATGTTTCCAGTCGACTAAACTTTGCATATATTATTTTCTGTCATATTTTCAGTCGACTAAGCAGAGGAATCCAGTCAACTGAAACATGCAATGTTGTTGTTTCAGTTAATTGTTGAAATTAAACAATTTATTTAAAGAAATAGTTACAAAAATATTGATATAAATATTTCAAAATTCAACTATTTCTTTGGGGATGGACTTGGAGTCTTCTTTCCTTCATTCTTCATGTAATTTATATCCCATGAATTTGGACTATATTGAGGAGTCTTAGGAGACATCCAAGGATTCACGGGATCAACTGGTGTACGATAAGATGAAGATGGATCAAGTGAGCTAACAGGGCGAAGTAGGGGTTCAGCCACTTCGTTCTTCTTTGATCCACAGAAGCGTAAACCGATTTGTTCTAGAAAACTCAAACGTCTTGCCGTAACTTTTTGCTCGAAGTATAGCTCTCGTAGAAGATCTATTTGTTGTTGTTGAAAGTGATGAATTTCATCAATCTTTCTTTTTGTGTCAGGGGAAATAAATAGTCCTCGTTTTTCCTTTTTAGATTCTGGTGTGAAACCAGTACGATAATTTTCCCATTTGTAAACCGGCTCATGTGCTGGTGTTGGTGTGGGATGTTTTGGCGATGTTGGAGTGTTATTAACTGACGAGGTGATATTGATTGGAGAGAAGGAGTTGTTTGACGAAATTTTGTATTGAAATTTGATTAAGCTTTTAATTGTAAGATCGAGATGTGAAAAAAATAAAAAAAATTGAGGTTATTTATAGTCGAGCTTTACTAAATAACTAAAGGTTATAATTTATTTTAAAATTTGTAACCGCACAATGATTTAGTGGTTAGGAGAATGTTGATAGAAAAGTATGGTTCATATTAATAATTCAGTTTTAAAACGTGTGGTTTAAAAATTACATAATGTAACATATAACATTTCTGAAAAATATTGTATATTTTCATTCAGTCGACTGAACAGATTTTTTTTAGTCGACTGAAATGATTAAATATTTTAAAATTATATTTAATTGATATCTTTAAAGGATATTATACCTAATTCTCGTCGAAGTTTTATAAAGGAGTTTTCTAATAGAGGTTTAGTAAATATATCGGCAATTTGATTTTCGGTAGAAATATGTTCTAAATTAATTATTCCTTTTTCGATATTGTCTCGTAAAAAATGGTGGCGAATATCTATATGTTTTGTACGAGAGTGATTAACAGGATTTTTAGATAAGTTTATGGTACTTGTATTATCACAATATATTGTAGAATTTGTTAAATTTATATTAAAATCTTTAAGTGTTTGTTGCACATATATAACTTGTGTGCAAGCTAAAGCAGCTGATATATACTCTGCTTCGCATGTGGAAAGTGAGACACAATTTTGTTTCTTACTAAACCAAGACACAAGTGATTTTCCAATGAAATGGCAAGTACCACTTGTACTTTTTCTATCCGTTCGGGATCCACCAAAATCAGCATCACTGAATGACACTAACTCAAACGAACATTCCTTTGGATAGAAAAGACCGAAATCTTTAGTTTGGTTAAGATATCGCATTATTCGTTTTACTGCTCTTAAGTGTGAATCTTTAGGATCGTATTGAAAACGTGCACATAAACAAACACTCATCATTATGTCAGGTCTACTAGCGGTTAAATAGAGCAAAGAACCTATCATACTTCTAAACAATTTTGATCTACACTTTTGCCATTTTCTTCTCGATCGAGATGTGTAGTGGTACTCATAGGAGTAGGTTTAGCAGAAGTGTTTTCCATACCAAATCGTTTTATGAAATTATCACAATATTTTTCTTGGTTAATAAAAATTCCATTTGTTAATTGTTTGATTTGAAGTCCGAGAAAATATGAAAGTTCTCCCATATGAGACATTTCAAACTCATTAGTCATTATATCTGAAAATTCTTTACACAAATTTTCATTTGTTGAACCAAAAATAATATCATCTACATATATTTGAATTATTAAAATATCTTTGGCAGTATTTTTAATAAAAAGTGTTTGATCTACTTTTCCAATTTTAAATCCTGAGTTTAATAAATAACTTTTAAGTCTTTCATACCAAGCACGAGGAGCTTGTTTAAGACCATATAGTGCTTTCTTTAATTTAAATACATGATCCAGATATTTTTCATGTATAAATAACGGAGGTTGTTCTACATATACATTTTCTTTAATAAAACCATTTAAAAATGCACTTTTAACATCCATTTGATAAACTTTAAAATTGTGAAAACAAGCAAAGGCTAATAGTATACGTATTGCTTCCAATCTTGCAACGGGAGCAAATGTTTCTTCAAAATCAATACCTTCTTCTTGATTATACCCTTGTGCTACTAGTCTTGCTTTATTCCTTGTTATATTACCTTGTTCATCTACTTTATTTTTGTAAATCCATTTTGTTCCAATTACTGATTGATTATTAGGACGGGGAACTAATTCCCAAACATTGTTACGTTCAAATTGATTTAATTCTTCTTGCATTGCGATAATCCAATAATCATTTGTTGATGCTTCTTTTGGATTTTTAGGTTCTATAGATGAAATGAAAGCCACATGACTCATTTGAATTAGTTGATTTCTTGTTCTAACTTGAGAATTTATTTCTCCTATTATATTTTGAGTTGGATGATCTCGTAATATTCTAGGAGGAGATCTTAGTTCATTATTATTTTCAGGGTTTATTTCTTCTATATTTATTAATTCTTCATCATCTTTTATATTTAAATTTTTATTAAAGTTTTCATCAAAAGATATATGTAAAGTTTCTTCAATTAAGTTTGTTCGTTTATTAAATACTCGATATGCTTTACTTCGTTCAGAATATCCTACGAAAATTCCTTCATCAGCTTTTGAATCGAATTTTCCTAGTTGAACTTTTGTATTTAAAATAAAACATTTTGATCCAAATATTTTAAAATAAGATATATTTGGTTTTTTATTATTGAATAGTTCATAAGAAGTATTTTTAGTTAAAGGTGTAATTGAAATTCTATTTAATACATAACATGCAGTAGCAACTGCTTCTGCCCAAAAATATTTTGGTAGAGAACACCCATTTAACAATGTTCTTGCGCATTCTTGTAATGTTCTATTCTTTCTTTCTACAACTCCATTTTGTTGAGGAGTTCTAGGAAAAGAAAAATTATGATTAATTCCTTTCCTTTTACAAAATGTTTCAAAAACTTCATTTTCGAATTCGCCTCCATGATCACTTCGAATATTTTTAATTTTCAAATCTTTAATGTTTTGAATTCTTTTGAAAAAAGTTTTAAAATGCTCAAAAGTGTCGCTTTTATTTTTCATAAAAATAGTCCATGTATATCTTGAAAAATCATCAACAATTACAAATACGTATCGACTATGATTAATGGATTGAACTTGTGTTGGTCCGAATAAATCCATATGTAGTAATTCTAATGGTTGTAAAGTTGAAATATTTTTCTTTGATTTAAAAGATAATTTCGTTAATTTTCCTTTTTGACAATCATCACAAAAATTATTTATTTTAAAATTTATTTTGGGTAATCCTCTTACTAGTTCATTTTTAGAAAGTTTTCTAATAGTTTTAAAATTTATATGACAAAATCTTTTGTGCCATAACCAAGGATCATTATCTTTGGCAAGTAAACACATACTTGAATTATGATTAATATTCATATTTAAAACATAAATATTTCTATCTCTATTTCCTTCAAAAATAAGATTTTGGTTTTGATCAAAAATACTACATTTATTATTCGAGAAAGTTATTTTTAAACCTTTGTCACATAATTGACTCATGCTAAGTAGATTATGTTTTAAATTTTCAACTAATGAAACATTTGTTATAAAAGGTAAATTTGATGTACCGTAATTGTTCACATCTCCTTTGCCAATGATATAGCCTTTTGAATTGTCTCCGAAGGTAACCGAGCCACCATCAAAGTATGTGATGTTTGTAAGCATATCTTTGTCTCCGGTCATGTGTTTTGAACAACCACTATCTAATATCCATTTCTTCTTTTTAAGTGGGACCTGAAAATAAATATGAGATTATTGGTACCCACTTTTTAATAGGGTCCTAAGAAGTTAGAGTTTTAGGAAACCAAACCCAGTTTGGTTTAGTGTCCTTTTTATAAATATAGTTTTTATTATGATGAACATTATCCATAAATGTTTTAATATATTTATTTCTTATTAATACATTGTTAGTTTTTGGTACCCAAATTGTAACTACCTTGTTTTGTACTTTTGTTTTAATAGGTTTCTTAATTAATTTTTGTCATTTTGAATCCATATTCCTTTTAAAATTTGTATTTTTAGGAATTTTTGACTCCTTATTATATCCTAATCCATGTTTATTTGAAGAGAATTGAGAATTTTCTAAAATCTTAGATAAATTTTCTCTTCCTTTGTTAAAGTTAGAAACATTTTTAGTGATGTTCTCTAATCTAGTTTGAAGACTATTATTTTCTAACTCAACTTGTCTAATTTTAGTTTTTAAATCATGATTTTCAGAAATAATTATATCATTCTTTAATTTTTGAGTTTCAATTTCTTGACTTAAAAGTGATAATTGAGTTTCCGAATTTGAATAAGATTCTTGAATTTTTTCAAGTTCTTCTTCAAGAATTTTGTTTTCATCATTTAATATATCTCTCTCAAACTCAGCTTTGTTTTGATTTTCACGAATTTCCTTAATTTTCTTTTTAAGAATTTTTATTGTGCTTAAGAGTTCAGTGTTTACTTCAATTAAATCGTCGAAAGTTAAATTATTTACCTCAGATTCTTGAGCCATGAAGCATACATTCGCTTGTTCATTGTCACTATCACTATCACTTTTGGATGATGATGAATCTGAATCGTCCCATGTTACAGAAAATGCCTTCTTTTTGAATTTATCCTTCTTGTTTTTGTTGTTGAAGTTTTTCTGATTTTCCTTCATTTGTTCTTGACAATCTTTTTGCATATGTCCTTTCTTATGACAATTGAAGCATTCTATATTTGAGGATGATGGTTTGTTCAAGAAATTCTTTTTGAATCCGTTTTTTTTCCTTTTCTATACTTTAGGAATTTCTTGAAATTTTTGGCTATAAATGCTAGATCCTCATCTTCAGACTCTGATTCTTCCTTTTCCGCATGAAAAGCAATATTCTTTCTTTCTTGAGCTTGATCCTTTTTAGCTTGCATATTTACTTCATACGACATAAGATTTCCAATCAATTCTTCTGGTTTCATTGTAGATAAATCATTTGCTTCCTCGATTGCTAGTGCTTTTCTCTCCCATTCATCAGTGAGTGAATTTAGAATTTTAGACACAATGTCAAAGTTCGTGTATCTTTCTCCTAGTCCGATTAGAGCATGATGAATGTCTTGAAATCTTGAGTGCATGTCATTGATGGATTCATTTTGTCGCATTCTAAAGTTTTGGAATTGATTCTTCAACATGGATATCTTTGTTTGTTTAACCTTGTTTGTGCCTTCATGTATGACTTTAAGTGTTTCCCATATCTGATATGCAGTAGTACATATGCTAACACGGTTGAATTCATTTCTATCCAGGGCGCAAAAAAGCATATTCATAGCTTTAGCATTTGCACTTGCTTCATTCTTTTGAGTTTGTGTCCATGTAGGATAATCGGTTGTAGGTACAATGAACTCTGCTTGAGTAGCATTCCAAGCTTCGAAACTTGTTGCTTGCATATAAATTCTCATCCTTGTAGCCCAATAGTTATAGTTTAGTCCATTGAATAGAGGAGGTCTTCGGGTGGATTGTCCTTCCGCAAATGTAGAACTATAAGCAGATGTTGTGCTTGTGCTTGCGTTATTTTCCATATTACCAATATGTCTAATAACGGTGTTATGGTTATAGGACGGCCAAGCTCTGGTACCAGTTGAAAGAGGGGCCTATGCGGTAGGATCGTGTAATATGGAATAATGAAATAGTCTAGGTATATAAAGTAGGTAAATGCAAGGAGACACCAGGATTTTATACTGGTTCGGACCTCTCGTCCTACGTCCAGTCCCTAAGCTTCACTTAGGAATTTCACTAACTAACACCCTCACTTCACCCGGAGGAATAGGTTTACAACTTACCCGAACAACCGAACGGGATTTCTTGCCTCAACTACCGAAGTGGACTTCAACCCAATTACTAAAATACAATATTCGACTTGTTGTGTTCTTGTCAACACTAATGAGTCTAATGTAGTACAATATTCCTATAATCTTATCCTCGAGAGCATGCAATGTGTTTGTGAAGATTTAGGAATGTTAATTGCTATGAATCAAAAGAATGTTATAAACAAAAACAGTGATGCAAGCAATAGATTGGTGATTGCTTTGAGAATATCTAGAGAATATGAACAAGAGAATAGTAAGATTAAAGCAAGAGAATTCGGTGAATTAAATGATGTTAGAATCATGTATATATACTTGTAGAAGAGATGCATAAGTTGTCAAAGGTTGCAAACAAGAGATGCTTCTATTTCCATTGATGAATGGTTGCAACTCTTGGGAAGAAGAAGGTGTCTTTTCAGAGAAAATTCGTAGGTTTAAATTCAGTCGACTGAGCAGGAGATTCAGTCGACTGAAAATACAAAGAAAAATTTTCAGGAACAATTTCAGTCGACTGCACAGGCAATTCAGTCGACTGAAACTGTGCAATTTTGTATATGTGTACAGTTTCAGTCGACAGGCCATGTCTGTTCAGTCGACTGAAGTATAAAAGTATGCACAGTGAACATGTGAATGAAGTTTTTATGAATGTGTTCTAATGTTCGTGCAAATCTCTTGAGGATAGATTTTAACAAATAATCTAGACTAAGACACATAGAAAATCATACTAATGTTTATACTTTGGTCTTCATCTATCTTCTTCTAGCTTTTGCATTCTCTTCCTATGTGTTGAAGCTCATTGTCATTGATCAAAATCTTCGTGTATCAACATGCATGCTTGAAAATGTTACAGGGAAATGATTTTTGGTTTGCATGTTTGAAGATGGTTACATGGAAAATGATTTGAAAACTTGTTTTGGAAATGATTTACAGGGATTTTGATTTTATGATTTGGATTTTGGTTTTAGAGGAAGTGTTTTCAGATTTTGGTCAGATTTGCTTATTTTATTTGTTTCAGCTGAAGTTCTCAGATTTGTTAACTAAGCTTTTGAAAAAAAAATGAAGGAAAGAAGATTTTATATAAGCTGAAATTATTTGTAAATAAAAATAAAAGAAAAACTAACTTAAATTTGACACTTGTCCTATAATACAACACTTGTCCCATTAGTTGATTAACAATTTAACACATGTCTTTTAAATTAATTATTTAGTTATTTAGTCAAATGTTAATATAGGATTAATAAAAGATCATGCATAATGAATTAGTTTATAAGATATATATATATATATATATATGTATGTATAGATAATTTTAAAAGAAATAAAGTAATTATATATAAATAAAAGTTTATACAAATATTTTAAAATCCAAAACAATTTAAATATCTATACTTTGAATTTCAAAACATTAAATTCAAATTCAAATCAAATTCTAAAATTCAATTTTGAAATCAAGTTATATATTTACAAATTCAATTTGAAATAACAATGCTATTTTTATTAAAATCTATTTGTGAAAACAATAAATTATTATTATTGTTGAAAATAACTCATTTATCAACTTTAAATCTTTACTACTAATAATGAGAATTCGTTGACCTAATTTCATTCGTGTCTTTTGGGAATACCGAAAATAACCTTCCGCAAAAGTTAGTCATCGTTACTTCTCATTCGGCTCTAAATCATTCGCAGATCAAAACCTCATTCGTTATTCCTCTGCCATCTCTCCACCCTCATTCTACCATTACCCTAAATCGATTCGACGTCATCTCTACCATCGAAATCGAACAGAAACGTTGCAACCATCATCTTCCTACTGGATTGCAGCGTATGATTCACCATCGCATCACACTCATCAGAAAATGCCCCGTTATTATACGATGGCTACTGTTTACTCGGTCCAAACCACAAAAGGAAATCTCACTGCCATCATATTCCTACTGGATTGAAGCGGACGATTCACCAGTCCAACACACTCGCATGAAAACGCCCCATTGTTAAGATATAGGTATTACAAAATATTGATTCGTTCATGGTTGTCAATTGTGCTAATGACTTCTGTAACAAAATTAACTCCTTTAATTTTTATTAGAATCTGAATTTGAATCAAACTATGGCCATTTAAGGAATTACTGATTTGGATTCCTACCTCGAAAAATATATGTATTCGATTTCTGTACCGAATTGATTTGTATCATACATGTAGATATGTCCATTGTACTATGAATTTGCTGCCATGAGATAAGTTTTTTTGAGTTGTTATGTAATTTTAGCTCATTATTAATTTATGTGTATATTTATCCTTTTGTACTCATTTTCTAGATATACATGGTTATTGTAACTCAAGTGCTTTCTTCACTACGTTTGGATCATTTAATACATCTACAAAACACTTTTAGTTGTAATCGATTCGGTAAGAATTTATTTATTTTTTCTACTTTAATGACCAGACTGTAGTTGAATGGTAATGACTAATTTTAATATTAAGGTTGAGAATACTATAGTATGTTTGAATTTGACATGAAAGTAGTGTACAATATTGAGAATACTATAGCATCCTTTCGTTCTAATATGGGAATCAAAACCTTCACATTTTTACCTTCAACATAATATCACCTGTAATTGATTATTTTTCATTATAAATTCAAATATATTGTGATTTGTTAACAAAAATAAAGTGAACAATATGTTCTGCCTTAATTTCCTTTAATTCGCCAATTTAAACTCCTGAAGTTAAATTTTAATTTACATTTCAAGGGTTTACTTTGAAGTCAACTTTATTGTTTTTTTATTCAAGTACTTTATTCTATGATGTATACTGTTATTTGATGTGTTAAGTTTTGCCTTGGAAGGGTATGTGTTTGGAGGATATATTGCCATTGTAGTTCCTGAAATTCAGTGTTTGAGGTGTATATTTGGTTTTATGTTGTTTAATGATAATAAGATTATTGCCTGTCATAGTTACAGTATATAATTTGCGTTTGTATTAAGTGTATTTGTTAACGGTGTGAATAAAATGGTTCAAAATGAAGAAACAAACTGTGTTTAACATGACTATTTGTCAACATGCCTACTTTTTCTAGGCCATCACAATGACTCCACTAATCTTGCCACTCAAATTAGGAAAAACTTTAACTTGGTTATGTTTGATTGTTGTGAGATTATGAATTAATTGTGTTAATTTTCCATACATATCTCAATCATATTTACAGTCATTTAACATGGTTATTTACGCTTTTATTGTATATACGGTCGAACTAATGCTATTTATGATATGATTTTTTTCCAAATAAATGTTTTGGCATATAAAAGGTTGACAGTTAAATGCTTGACATATTTGTTGCTAATTAATTGCTATCTATGATATCTTCAGTATATGAATTTTCGTAGTTGCTTGGTCTGGCTTGATATGCAATATAGTCAATAATCCCAAATTCCTTCATTTTAAATTAGGAAAGGTAATATGTCAGTATGTACAAATTGGAATCAGTTCTCTAAGAAAAGACTGATCCATATTTTATGACCCTTATTTGACAGCATTAATTTCTTGACTGAAGGTCCCAATGAGTTGTTTCTGTATTTCTGTTCACAAGTCCTAACCTAATTGGAATTATAGACATCTGATTTGGATATATCTTTATCAATGCATGCAATTAAAATAATTACTTAGCCATTAGTATCCCATAGAGATTTTTGGTCAGTTTTTCATTATTTCCAGTGTAAACATGGCCCTCTCAACCATTGCAGTAACTACCGGATATTGACGGAACCAATCCAAATTAAATCGTTTGATATCATTTAATTTTGTAGCTCTTGGAAAACTATGACTAAAAGGTTGACAATGGAATTTTTATGAACAAGATGTTCAAAAATCTTCTTGATGATTACCCTATTTAGAAAAGAAATCTTTCTCTAGATTAGTGGGAATGTTTGAAATATCTCTCTCAACCTCCTTGCGAGCTTTGATATAGCATGTTACTAAGGGCATCTCATTTTTCACTTCATTATACCATTAAAAAATACCATAAGATTTTACGCTATACACTTCTTAATAGCAAATTTTTTCCAGAGGCTACCAAAGACATCATTTTCGACTCCAACTATCCATCATTTTCAGTTTAAAAATCAATCTTCTATTCAGCATGCAGACTCATATTGCTTCAAGTGAAGGTAACTTTCTCCTTCTCTATACTCATTTTTCTCTTCATCTACCATGTCCACATTCAATAATTCATATTACTATTACACAAATGTTTGATTTCATCTTTGCGTTTACCCTTATTCTATTTTTTATGTTTGAATTGAAGGAATGCAAGCAGATGTTAATTTTTATATTTTGTTTTAGTTTTCTCTTAGCTTACTTTTTTAGGCCGATTGAGTGTTTGGGTAAATGGGATTGGAAATAATAGTTTACTTTTTTATATTTTTGTATTTTGTTTTCGTATATTTTTTATTTATGATGTAGCAACTTTATTTTGGCCATGGTTTGTTTAAGAAGTATCTATCAATATAACGTCTTCATCAGTAGTTCTTTTGTTCAATTTTTTTGCATTTGTTTTCTTTACTTACAAATCACAGGCGTCTAAATGATTTCTGGGAAAGAAGTAATTTGGAAAAACCGTGCTTTTAAAGATTTTGTAGGTAGCTGTTATTAAATTTTGATTTTGATAACTATACTTTTGTTTGCTTACTTTTTATGTTATCCTTTAATTTTGTGTTTGCCTATATATCTTTACATTTTATGGTTGTTATCCTTAAATTTTGAAGATATTTTCCATAAAGACACTTTTCATATATCATGCTGGAAAATGTAATCTCTACTCATGTTAGCAATGCACCAACATAGCTTCAGAGGATCAAATGGTTTTCTATATGAAGTTAGCCAGCTCCGTCATGAACATGCATGGGTATGTTATTTCTCTCTTTCCTCAATTCCGTTGAGCTTTTGGTGTATCCTTCATTTCAACCGTTTCACCTTGGGCATTGTTAGCTTGCTGCCAGCGTAGTTTTTATTTATTTATTTTTTGGTAGCATACAATTTGCAGTGGTCCATAAGTCTGATAATCAAATCTATGTTGCAAAACAAAATAACATGTAATTTTTTTTTATCATAATTTACATGCTTTCTTCATAAAGTACCTCATAAACTTTTCCAACGATCCGCCTTTGTGGAAGAAAAAAACGAAATAGAAATTATGATCAAAATATGAAATATCAATAGATTCTTGAGGCTCAAACTCTTGACTAAAATAAAATACTGAACTCTAGCAAATATTTGAGGCAAACATCACATCATTTTATTGAATATTCTCCCACTCTGAACAAAAATAGATCACACTATACTGCACCCTACTGAAAATATGCTTATTTGGAAGTTTACACTTCATGCAAAGATGGACCGAATTGGGAAAAATAGACTGAACTGAAAAATAATAATGCAACTTATGACCATTTGTAAGTTCTTACTACCTAACAAAACTTATAACCATAAATTATAAAAACAGCAGCATGAACTCTATCGGCTCCTAGATCTAATAATTACTACTGCAATATGAACTCTATTAGCTCCCAGATCTAATAATTACTACTGCAATATGAACTCTATCAGCTCCTAGATGTAATAATTGCTATATCAATACTTAGGTTGTTATTAAAAATGTAAACCTAAGTATTCCAACTGTGTCTATGAGGCATCAATTTTTCTGTTTTGAATAAATGTTAACATTGAAGAGGTTAATGCGATAGAAATCAAATCCAACGTTTGCATATAGAACTCATGTTTAGCCAATTATTGTATTGATAAGATGATACCTGGTGATATCTCTATGAAGCTTTGTCAAAACGTCGAAGACATTCCTAAATATTCATACAACATTGTTAGCCCATGGTATAAACATGTAGATTTATATTTTGTAGTTATGGATAACACTCTTGAGTAAGAATCATGCATGTAACTGCATGCTCAATACCATGGGAAACGCGTTTTTTTATTAAGTTGTACTGAAGCTTGACATATTCTCAGTTGCCTCATAATAAAGAACTGTAGTTTCACTTTATTATAGCTTTGACAGCCGAATTGGTTACTTATGGTCATATGGATTATTGAAATAATAATTTTGGATAACACAGTCTTTGTTATATCTCTGATTAACAAGAAATTTGGACCTTGGCTTTAGAAGATTAGTACCTATAAAGCCTATGTGGAAATATACAAATAAAATTAAAGTACTAGATATAACAAATCATGCGCTTGAAACCGAAAAATAGCATGGAAGATACCTAACAATGCAGGGAACAAAGTACCAAACTTTAAAAATAATAGTGATATAGGAAATCAACAAAGTAGGTGTGACTGCTTGAATCTATAGGTACATGCTAACTACAAATGTCAGGCTCATGTGTTTATGGTACATTAATTAACCATCAACAAAGAATGTGAATATTATAGTTAGTTGTATTGCAAAAATTCTAAATGTTTGTTTCATGTATGATATCACCCTACCAAATTAAACAGCCTAATTCCATAAACTCTGGATAAAATAATCAAAATAATTCCTTAAATTAAAACACATATTCCATTATTAAAACACATATTCCATTATTTGGATAAGACATTTCCAATGCAACTAAATTCGATGAGTAAAATTCCCAGTGAAAAGTGGGAGATGGACTTGCCAGAGATGGCTGTTATCAATAACAGCTTCATCTTTTAAACCATGTTCTTGAGTTAAAAGTAATGCATCAATTATTATGTGTCTTTTAGTTTTGTCACTGTTGTTTGTTTCGTCAAACTTGCTTTGTTTTCTGAGTTTACTTGCTTTTTAGTCTTAATGCAAATTACAGCATGATTGGGCATCAAATTGTGTAGGATAAATGTTGAGCGTTTATGCTACTGTTTGTTTATGAATAACATTTGTAATTTTCGGTTTGCATATCAGTATATAAAATTTTGGTTTATAGAGGAAACTCCACCACATATACAACATACATTTGAAATAAAGAGAGAACGTTCAGGCTATCGATAAACGCACTTCCATTGATATTGCTTTGTCTTTTTTGGAAGCATTCTGATGATAACTTCTTTACAGCTAGCTTATCAATAATCACAGAAGTCTCTAGAATTCTATTTTTAGTTTTTTTTACAATCATTTTGTTAATATTAACAGTATTAGATCTTCTGAGATATCTCCACTTAGTAATTTCCTTCTTCACCTGCATCAGAACCATATTCTTGAGGCTTATTGTTCATCATAGACTATCTCCCTCTTCTAATTCCCATTGCTGCTTCAGTTATTCAATGGTTTTCGATGCTGCAGCTGCAATAGCAGGATTGGTATCCTGTGCTAATCTCTGCATATATTTTTAAAAATAAAAGTAAAAAATAATAATTAAATAAAGGAGAAAAAAAGAAGAAAAATTTCTGTTACTTTCACTTCTTAAATTTATAACTCTGCTTTTTAAATGATGGTGATGATGATGATATAATTACTTGCAATGCTCCCATGCCAGCATTTCCGAGAATCCACATAGATGGAGCTGCTGCCAGTGCATTTGCTAGAGCTTGCCTAAAATATAAAATAAAAACTTTTGTATCAAGGCTCTTAACATATACACCAGAATCGACAGTAGCTGCAAATGCTGTCTACCAAGATAAAACAAACATCTTTTCGGTAAGATTTCTACTATGCTCCTTTTATCACATTCTCTAGGAATGCAATATTATGATCGCGTCTCTAGCCCATATTAGCATCTGTTATATCTCATTTACAATTAAGTATAAATATGCAGTGAAGTAATACTGCACATAACTTATGCTAAGTTTATAAATAGGTCTGAAATTAGCATGACATATATGAATGTGCGTATTTCTTGCATGAAAATTAAGAAAATGACTTATTTTGTTTAATTGGTCTACCTACTGCATACTTGCCTACGGTGATTTGTGCATAACATTTGTTTCTGTTTTGAATGTTCATTGTAGTCATTTGTATTTAAATGTCAGCATATGTAAATTAAGATTGATATTTAGTTTTTGCTTTACAAACTTTTGTAGCTATTTATTCATGCAAAATGCGGGACAAAGAGATATATGGTAAGCGATGCAATTTATAGTTCTTATGTTTTTTTATGTCCATTGTTGAGATGTAGGTGGATAAAACTTATGATAACAGAAATGGATAAAGCTTGATGGCATCTCTATCAATCACTATACCATGGCATCAAGTGTTTTTGGTCACTAGGTAAAGTAATGGAAAATTCATAAAAGAAGCCGGTGGAGTTGAAAGAGCCGCTACAAGTATTATTAAGCACACAGAAATTATGATCACCATCTATATCATCTGCAGAATCCAATATTTCATTGCTGTATATGTTGTATTGTATTGAAAAACTCCTTCATATCTAGACATTTTTCTAGGTGCATTCACAGTCTGTGTATAATCTGTTTAAACTGCTTTTAATGTATTTTATGGAGTGTAAGGAACAAGTTTATAGTCAGGATTTTTATAAAATATGCATATTGGTATATGAAATTCTGAAATGGTAATCTTATGTTTCAATGGAGTAGATGGAAAATGTACAGAAACATGTTTCTTCTGTTTTGCTATCAAAATATAAAACTATTTTTGGATACATGCTTATGAATCTCAAATTAAGATTCTTTCTTATGATTTTTCAGCATGAAATTTTCGATCATCTACAAATTATTTGCATTGGTTCTCTAAATTGAATTGTAGTTAATTTTCTATCATCTACAATCTACATGACCTATTTACCATAAATAGATCAGGGTAGGGTAGGAAACGTTAGAGTATTACTGAAATCCTTATCAACTTGCGAAGAACATTAATGTCATATATTGTTCAATTTATTTCTAGGATTTTGAAGGGCATAATTACCAATTAATTACATAAATATACCACAATAATGACTAATTAATGACTAGAAATGTGTTCGTTGTTTGTGATTAATGATTAACTATTAGATTATTGACACCCTTAATTTATGGTAAAAGTTTCCTTTTTCGTTATCTGTGTTCCTAATGGTTTAGTATTTATTTGTTAACCTTCATGGTTGTGTATTTTAAAACTTAAAACTTAAAAATGGTGTTTTACAAAAGTTTTGAAAATTTAATGAATTTGAACAAAATTGTTAATGGTTAATTGCAGTATATGTGTGTATTAAGTATTAATACGTATGATATAACACAATTGAAACATATGAATTTTGAATGACATATATCAAATTTAAAATTAGATGATCAATATATACTTTTTCACCATTTTTTATTTATGCATTTTTTCAATTTATAACCTCATCGTGAAAATATTTAATGTGTTTACTCATTGTAAACAACTCATGCTTTATTATTACATCTTCATTGGTTTAGCAGATCGATATATGATGACAATAATGATTATTTCCAACTTTAAATTATCTTAACTGCCTTATACAGTAATATTGTTTTAAATTATATTTGATACAGAATATTTGTTGTGTTGTAACAATTAGTTGACTGTTGCCAGGGGTAAAGCTTCTGTTTGGCCACCAAGGGCAACTACCCTTCCTGAAATAATGAAAAGCGTATACCTATAATTTAATATTAGGCCCTATGACCAGACTTGAAAAGAAAGTTATAGGTTTTTGGCTTTTTTTATTTTTTGAAAAGATTTTTGTCTAGATTAAGGCCCAACAGCTTTTAACTTATTTTTTAGTCAGTATTTATATACTAAAATATGATCCTAGATAAAATAATGGGCTAGCTCTACCACCAAGTCTACTGCATTTTCTCCTTTGTTTATTTCACATAGATAGCGTGCTCCTGTATAATTTAAGCCACATAAGGTTTAAGTAGCACCACAATAATTTAGTAATAGGTCTTATCTCAACTAAACCAGAAAATGAATAATTCAATTTTGTAAATGTCGTGAAGTTATATGACGCTAATATCAATCATTTTTTATTCTATATTTCATGTGGGATCTTAGTTTTATATCGTTTTATTTACACACGTACAATTTGGCAAACCAAACTATATTTCTTAAAATTATTAGATACTATATATTTACATTAACAAAATTTGCATCATTGCAATGTATAGTGCCATAAGTTATACAAAAAAAATTGTGAACATACCATCGGCACGAGCTTCATTATTAGTAGTAAAGATAAAGATAAAGATAAAGTGTACGATGAGTGTTTTATTTAAAACTCAAGTTTGTTAATGAGCAGACCATAACAAATCGTTCATTTATGAATCTTGATTAACAATTATAGTTCCGAAAGAGTGCAAACAGTTGACAGAACATTTACTTATTATACAAAATAAATTGTTAGAACCCTCCTTCTAGCAATATCACATTAACTTCAGTAACTTTGATTACGGATTCAAACACAGTTGAATCTAGAAATAATATGTACGATGCCGCATCCCACTGACTACAATTACTTGCTGTTTATAGGGTTAATTCTAAATATTAACCTTACTTCCCATACTACTCAGTTTCCTCAACTAAGGGAAAGCAACAGGTGGAGCAGGTTAGTCTAGCTAGATAAGTTTTAACCACATTTCAGTAATCATTTTAGAGTTATACTTTCATGGTATGACATGTAAGTTGATGGGAATGACACTATATTGTTAGCAAATATACTTTAATGGTCATATATGCTTTATAAAATAGTTGAGAATTTTCATGTTCGGAAAATAAGCACAATACAACCAAATGTACAGTTTTCCTAGGAATATATCAACCAGTGCATCTTTCTAAATTATTAAGGGCTAACTACTTTGTTGTTGTAAAGCCAGATAGTAGTTTAGTTTCTCTTCTTCTTCTTCTTCTGTTTTTCATTTTTTTAATATTTTATAAACAAGAGTCAACACCAGAACCATGGATAGAAGTTCATATGTATAACAAAAGCCACGGTGAAAGTCTTATGCATTTAATTCTCCCTATTACTAGACAAGATTAGATAAAAGAACAGATACAAGAGATGAAACCATGTTGTGAAGTGATGATGCATATAATATGTTTCAATATTAGCTAAAATAACATATGTATGTATAAGTACAAGTATCATTTTCATTTCCAGTAGTATGAAATAAACTAAAACAAAAGAAACGAATATTAAAACTTTAATATTATAAAAAAATTGGTTCATGGCCGTTCTTAAGTTTTTTTGGTCTTCTCAAATGCTACGTTAGGTTTAGTTTATGCAGACAATGATATTGTCAAATTTACTTTCAGGAGTAACTATAAACGCATGCACACTGTGATTTGCAGGCCCACCTGGGCGTGCACATACACTCGTAATTTATAAAAGAAATAATCTTTTTATTAATAAATTACTTATCTTATCAAACTATATTCAAAAATAAAACAAAAAACCTTATTGTTAATTAACTTAAATTTAAACTTAAGCTAAAATCATTTTAAACAATTTAAACATTTACCTTAAAAATTTAAAACCATATAGTTATTTAATAGCTTTGAAAAGCTTAATATTAAATAAAATCAAATTTCCAAATTACCAAAAATATTAGAATTAGAAAATATGACTTTATTTCTTAAATTTAAAACAAAACTTATCTATTTACAATATATACAAATATATATACATTATAAATAGAAAACAATTTAATTAGCTTTTAAAAAATAAAAATTCACCAATTAAATATTTATTTAATTAGATTATTAAATCAATTCAAATTATTAACAAGATTATCAAATCAATTTAATTCTAATGCAGCTAATTAAATTGATATTGCCCAAAATTCTGGGTCATCACATTCCTCCCCCTTAAAAGAATTTCATCCCCGAAATTTAAAAGAAAAGGTAATTTAATAATCTATCTAAGATTTAATTTTAAACCACAACATATATTATCAACCATATGCTAACAGCCATAACAACCAATTTACTCAAACAAAAAAAATCTAATTATCCAGACAAAATTCTGGATAGAACTTCCTAGAGTTTCCCAGGTATAAATACCGGAATACTCGCTCTACAGAATCCAAACAATCTACACTACGAATCTACAGAGCTCCTACTCATCTAGATCTATAAAACTAGACAGGATATCAGACTACAGACAAGTCTGACTCAACTACCAAACCTTCCTGAACTGCTGGTTCCCAAAACCAAAGATAGATCATACACGTACTCCCTTGGAGATACAATAAATCCCAGTTATCTAAACTGGCAATTCAATCCTGAAGACCAAACACTTATTCTCACAAGAACACAGAAGAGATCCAAAACTCCTCGGAGCTGACTTCCCAGTCTTACCAACTCTGATAGCTCCTTTGATCAGAGAAAAACTTATCCAAAATCAAATCTCCGACTTCGAAATCCAAATTCCTCCGTCTCTCATCCTCAAAAATCTTCGGATGATCCTGGGCTGCCTATATCCTTCGTGATCAGCTCAACCTACGCTGATGCCTGTAAAACAAACTGGACCAAAAACAATCCAGCACAATGGTCTCCTCAAGATCAACCAAGATCAAGAACACCAACTCTACTCTACAAACATCAGAAGAAAACTAACTTCTTCTATTTGGAAAGAAAAGCAGATGCACTCCCAAACTGCTTCCGTTGCACAAGTCTGATCTGGAGTAGAAGAAAACGCTGAGGAAGAACAAGAGCACAGACTAGACAACGCATCCCAGAGATATGGTTCAACATATCCATAAAAAGAAAACTTAGAAGTTCCACCAAAATCTGAGCTGCTTCACCAAAACTCTTTCTAGAAACCATCCTTCTACTAAACTGAACCACCGGTATCACTCCCTAGAGATGTATCAATTCAAAGCAAAAGATAACCCAAGAGAACACTTAGCTATCGTAAGTCACTTTTGTGATCAATCCAGACTAATTCCAAAGAAAACTTCTCTCTCTTTGCCAATCAGAATAGCTTACGATGGTCTAGCCAATCCATCGAAGAAATGGATCTACTCTGCTGCTTCTGAACTCCACCTCCAGAAAAACTGTTGAGCTAGAAGATCTCCTTGGCGGCACACAGAACACTCCGAGCTGTGCAGCTGACACAGATACCAAAGAATTCATAAACCAAATCTCTTCGAGAAACTCGGACCTCAAACCAAACAGATATACCCTGTTGAACTCAACCACATCATTGAAGCAGACACACTCCCTTAAACTTGTTCCAAAGAAATCATCTTCGGAAACATCCATAGTCACTGCGTCTCATCACGCAGCTACTACTTCCTGAGGTAGCCAAGATACCATCACTTGCTTCTGCCCAACCGATCCTAACTCAACTCATCTACCAACTTCAAAGATCGACTCCGAACCTTAACAGGTTGCCTTCAGAGATCGATGAAATCCGTACACCACAGCAAAACTTACTCGAGACGGTATTAGGTCTACAGTCTCGACAGATACACTTCCAACCTCAACATTCGGACTCCTTCCATTGGTAGTAGTCATGTTACACACACCACTTCCCTATTTACCTTTATAACTTATATTGGAAAACCCGAATAGGTAACCCAACAAATAGTTAGAAATATATATATATATATATATATATATATATATATATATATATATATATCAAAATTACAAATATGCTCTCTCAAGAAGAAATCACTCCAAAGCCTAGGTATTCACTCAACCTAGCGCTCTGATACCAACTGTGACGACCAGACTTTTTCTCCAAAAAAGTCGCATCATCTTGAAGAAAGAAAGGGATAGAAAAAAGAAAGATAGAGAAGAAAGAAAGAACAACATCAAAATCTCAACAACGGAATGAATAAATTATATTAGTAACATAAGTATTACATAATATACAACACCAATCAGAGTTACACAGCTTATACAATACATACTAGACAGTTATAAACACATGTGTAGTTATACAACTCAAATACGACTCAACATAATGACTCAAAGAACACACAACAGAACACTATATATATCTACAACACTGAAGCCTCCTACTCCATTGCTCCTCCAGTATTTGTCAAAGCAAACCTGAATCCCATGACTACTCGTAAAAATTTGAGTACCCAAGAGTTTAAGAAAAACAGTAATAAACTTCGTAGTCAGACATGGGTCTGGTGTGAGTAACAGGTTAAAGTTGCTTAACTTTTGAAAACATTTTGAAAAGAAAAGGTATCACTTAAGACTCCCCACACATAAACATGGGTAAGGTTTTACCTTACGCTAACCAAAACATTTGATAGGAAATCTAGTGATATTATAATAGTGTCTAGGGTTTTCATGTAAAATACAGAAATAGATGGAATGCTTACATCTCACGTTCCAGCATAGTTGGGCACAACTAAAACGTACAGCTCTTATTGGAGTTTGGATTACATACAATGGCAAGGCTACTGGGGTACCGCCCGTCACAGTGCGTGGCCTAGATCAACGTACCGAGGATCCACCCAAAATCCTCTGCAACACAAGGCCGGAACCATTCCTTACTGAACAGTTCCGAACAAGACAACCCCGACAGTTGTTGCAATCAACTGCCCCACACAGCTGAATATAAAGGGACTTCTAAACAGGGGTTCATCTCATCCTACTTAGGCATGACCCACTTAACCTTGCTGCACCTCCCCTGTTTTAGCCATTCCCGGTTGATGAGGCTTGAGCCTACGATTACCTTTAGAGAACACATCTCTTAGAATGCTCATCGTCCACCTGACGATGTTCTGAAGCATTCAATCCATACAAGTTCGTTCCGGGTTCGAACGAAACCGAAGGCATCGTCTCGTTACACTCATTTTGGAATCACCCTCAGAGTTAATGACGATAACCCTTGCTCTCTGGGTCTTCATCTTCACTTGAGATTCACGACCTATCGTCAATTTAGATCGATGTGGTTTTCGGATATCCAAATCTGGAAACCCGATCCCGGTCTCATCGAAATCCAAAACGCTATCTTTTAGGTCCAAGTTGTTTTAAAGTTAAAAAATTCAATTCTATTATCTATATTCACAAATTACAATAGATAATCTTAGATCACACAGCATCACTCATCTCATATCAGAGATCTTAAACAATCAAGGCAATCAATACCATCCATCCATACATAAGCAAGGATTAAAAATCACACCATTTATAATTAATTTAAAATGAATTAAATTAATTACTTGCATCTCTAATTAATTTAAAGTAAATTAAATTAATTACTTCATCAATATACATCTTGCTCACATAACCATTAATTAATTACAAATCAATCAATTAATTACCCTCTAATTAATCACCTTAATTAATCACCCTTGATTAATTATCCTTTAATTACATTTAAGTAATTAGCCTTTAATTAATTTCACAAATTAATTATTCTAAACCAAATTCAGTAATTAACCTTTAATTAGTTCCTTAATTAATTAACTATAATTAATTACATTAATCCTTAATTAATCAATCCTTAATTACATCATTAATTATATAAATTAATGATCCTTAATTACTTTTTAATTAATTACTTATTTAAATTAATTACATTAAGTAATTAATCTTTAATTAAACCATAATTATTAATCACACTTGATTAATCACATTCAGTAATTAACTACCATTAATTACTACTTTAAATAAATTAATTAATCCTTAATTAATTATCTTAATTAATCCCTTGATTAATTACAAAGTAATTATACTCAAATTACTTCCATTTTAAATCATCATTCATTTATTACATCTAGTAATTATCATTAATTACTTCACTAAGTAATTATAATTCCATTAATTACATTAAGTAATTTACAGTTATCAAACTATCAAGTGATTAAATTAATTAAACTTAATTAATTAACTTAAATAAATCACATTAAACTTAATTAATTGCATTAAGTAATTAATTCCTTAATTACTTCCATTAAGTAGTTTCACTTAGACATTTCACAAATGATTATCTTTAAATTAATTAATCTAATTAATTATTAAAATTAATCGCATTAATTAATTGTTAAATAATCTCAAGTTAATGACCTTCATTAAGTACTAAAAATTCCTTAATTAATTTTCTTAAGTAATTAAACTTAGATCAATCAGTATTAATTACAAATTAATTAATCTTTAATAACCATTAGTTAATCTCTAATTATTTAATTAATTAAGTGTTAACTGTAACTTAATTAATCCTTAATTACTTGATTAATTAATCTTTAATCATTAATTAATATCTAATTAATAATCCTTTATAACAAATTAATTATTCCTTAGATTAATTAATCTTAGACCTTAATTAATTAATTTAAATCTTTAATTACTTATTTAATTAATCCAAATCATTAATTAATTAAATAAATTAATTATCCATTTTAAATAACTTAATAATTTAATGAATTAAAAATCATTAAATCTTCATTTATTTAAAGATAAAAACTTTTTTCTTATTAATGATCAAATTATCGTTAACAAAGTATTTAAAAATGATTACTTTAAATTTTCTTTCAAATTTCATTTTAAATTTAAAATGAATACAAATCAACTTTAACAAAGTTTAAAAACAATTCAAAAACCTTTAATTTCACATGTTAAAGAAAAACATACCTTATAAAAGAAGCTTAAAAGAATGTTAAACCAAATTTATTTCAAATTCAAACCATAGTTAAAAATACACTTTGATATTAAAAGTTGTTTAAAATAATTCAAATTTAAAAACTTCCTTTAGTTTCAAAAGTGGAATACATATTTAAATCTTTGATTTCAGAATTAAACTTAACTTTAAAACTTACTTACATTTTAAAAACTTCATTTTGAAAAATTCAAACTACTTAACCATTTTAAAGTAGTTTGAACAATTTAAATTTAAAAACTTTATTTATTTTTAAACTGAGATTCACTAACTTGAATTCCAGATTTAAACTTTAATTTAAAACTTTGCTTTGCATCTAAACTCGGGTTTTTAATTTCATTTTAATTTTTTTTTTAAAACAGAACAACATGTTTCTGTTAAAACCTGTAACAATTACTATACACGAGCCACTACCATTTTGCTTCGAGCCAAAATCAAACTGTCTCGAGCAAAACTACCCAACAGTTCGAGTCGACACAAATAACTCGAGAACAAACCAAATCAACTTCACCAGAATATCAGCGCACCATGCACATGCATGGTGCCATTGATCATCTCTGGCCACCACCGAAGGCTTCGACATGACGCCGATCACCTTCTAACCTGATCACAGACATTAGATCATCCATCCAAACTCGAATTCAAATTCGAGTGCTACATTCAACCTAGAAACAACTGGAACAACAAAACCCAAAACCTTGCAACGCCTCGACCACGAAGCTCCAACCACTAGAAGTACTACAACTCCGGCCATGTCCTCGTCAACACGCCTACTTCCATCACCCAAAGCCCCATCGCACTCGATCCACTGTAGAACCCATGTTGATCGAATTTACTTGGCCTAGTCAAAACTAGGGTTCCAAAAAAGATTTCACTACTGCTACTTCCTCACTGAAATGAAACCATCAAGTATTTTTCCTAGAATCTCTGATCATTCCTCCATCATTACCCAAAGTCTCGACCTTCCAGATTGCAGAGATCACCCAAAAATCCCAAATTTCCCTCTTTAGTTCATCCTAGAACTGCTCCCTTAATTTCAAAATAAAAATTATGATTCTTGTTTTAAAAATCATGTTTTTGTTTATGTATTCAGTTTATAATACTGAATTTATAAATTAAAAGGTTTGAGTTTTACTTTATTTTAACATGCACTGATGTTTTATATTTCCAAAGACAAACATGCTTCATTTTGACTTACTTAAATTTTTAAACATTAATCCATGTTAAATCAAACAACTTTTGTTTGATAATCAAATCTTATCAAAAACTAGATTAAGTGATAAGGGATTTAAATAAAATTCTAAGCCTGGGAACAAAACAGAATAGAGCACATATACACAGCATGCATATTATAAATAATCACATCAGATTTCACTTATATATACATGCAATACATATTCATTTCAACCATATTAGCATGCAACCAAATTATATTTAAATTTTAGAAGTTACTCACCAGATAAAGAAGAAGACAGAACTTCCAGATATGTTTTGAAAACTTTGCACAGAAATGCTGAAATGCTTTTGCTTATTTGTTAAAAAAACTGAGTTGCTTGCTTTTTGCACCTGCTTCTTGATTTGAAAACTACATGCATGCTTTGGATTTGAAACTGGAATGTCTGCTTTGAAAACTTGTGTGCTTGAAAATGAAGATGCAGGTGCATGCTTCCAGATTCAAGAAAAAATCTTCGTGTATCAACATGCATGCTTGAAAATGTTACAGGGAAATGATTTTTGGTTTGCATGTTTGAAGATGGTTACAGGGAAAATGATTTGCAAACTTGTTTTGGAAATGATTTACAGGGATTTTGATTTTATGATTTGGATTTTGGTTTTAGAGGAAGTGTTTTCAGATTTTGGTCAGATTTGCTTATTTTATTTGTTTCAGCTGCAGTTCTCAGATTTGTTAACTAAGCTTTTGAAAAAGAAAAGAAAAAAAATGAAGGAAAGAAGATTTTATATAAGCTGAAATTATTTGTAAATAAAAATAAAGAAAAACTAGCTTAAATTTGACACTTGTCCTATAATACAACACTTGTCCCATTAGTTGATTAACAATTTAACACGTATTTTTTAAATTAATTATTAGTTATTTAGTTAAATGTTAATATAGGATTAATACAAGATCATGCTTAACGAATTGGTTTATAAGATATATATGTATGTATGTATGTATGTATGTATGTATGTATGTATATGTATGTATAGATAATTTTAAAAGAAATAAAACAATTATATATATAAATAAAAGTTTATACAAATATTTTAAAATCCAATACAATTTAAACATCTATACTTTGAATTTCAAAACTTTAAATTCAAATCAAATTCTAAAATTCAATTTTGAAATCAAGTTATATATTTACAAATTCAATTTGAAATAACAATGCTATTTTTATTAAAATCTTTTTGTAAAAACAATACATTATTATTATTGTTGAAAATAACTCATTCATCAATTTTAAATAATTTATAAAATAAATTATCTTTTTATTAATATATTACTTATCTTATCAAACTATATTTAAAAAGAAAACAAAACAAACTTTATTGTTAATTAATTTAAATTTAGACTTAAGCTAAAATCATTTTAAACAATTTAAACATTTACCTTAACAATTTAAAACCACATAGTTATTTAATAGCTCTGAAAAGCTTAATGTTAAATAAAATCAAGTTTCCAAATTACCAAAAATATTAGAATTAGAAAATATGACTTTATTTCTTAAATTTAAAACAAAGCTTATCTATTTACAATATATACAAATATATATACATTATAAATAGAAAACAATTTAATTAGCTTTTAAAAATAAAAATTCACCAATTAAATATTTATTTAATTAGATTATTAAATCAATTCAAATTATTAACAAGATTATCAAATCAATTTAATTTTAATGCAGATTATTAAATTTATATTGCCCAAAATTCTGGGTCATCACAACTAAATCTTATTATAGGGGTACGGTGTGATCTGTAAAGGTCCCAAGTATTTACAGTAGATCTATTTCACCAAAGCTTGTTATAATGGTACAGTGAGATCAAGATGAGACCCATCATTCACGATGTGGTGTAGGATCTATGGCACATTTAGGTACCGACTCTATCAATTATAGAAATAGGTTCCAAGTATTTAGAGTGGATCATATATCACCAATACTTATTGTGGGGGTTCAATGAGATATACACGAGACCTATCGTTCAGGACATGGCTCGAGGTCTATAGTACAATATGGTATAGAATCTCTTTATCCTGAACCTCAAAGGGGATCACTGGATCGCAACAGATGTCCATAGTTGACTCTAACCATTGGTAATGGTGGGCATTGATCTGTATTTCTTAGTTATCTTTCAAGTGTTATGTAGTGTGTGTTATTAGTCAACTGTTATTGTTATTGCTGCATTTACTACTATTCTGTACCTCACAACAGACTTATATTAGGATCATCCTACTTTTTGATGTTGGGTTACCTTTATCATAGTATGACTGTTTTCAGTCACATTATATCAGTTGTGCTGACTCGTTGATTCTAGGAGAATGGCAGATTATGGTATGGTTTCCTATCTCTTTTGATGGGTTTACTTTACTTGTGTACAGGCTGTTTGGATTACCCATTAGCCACATTTATGGAGAGGACCATATGTGGCTTCGTGGTTCCTATTCTATACGTTATAGTTTTGATGTACAGTATTTTGAGATAGTTCCCCTTACACCAAGCTTTATATTTGACCCATGTTTTGTCCTTGTCTAATTATGTCATGACAAATATTGGTACTCAATTGAATAGTTTGAAATTCAAGTGCTTTTGGGAATATGCTATTAGAGTGGTGCAACTAGAGCCTTGGAGGTGAGGACGATACCTTAATATTTATTTATTTATGTGATATTATAGTAGCATATGATATATGTTATTTGTATATGAGACTCATTGTATCATATATTTCATTCTGACTCTCTATATTGATGTTTATTTATCAGTTACTTCCAATAGAGTAGTCCCTGATATATTGTTCATCCAATTCTATTCATGTATATTCAGTATATTAAATGTTATCATTTCGATGTGAGATTGCACTGCCATGCCCTTATATGTTGTTTTGTTTATTCTTTTTTCTTTCTTTTCTCAACAATTCATTTTTTATGGTGTTCAAAAGTTAGACATTGATGTGAGGTACTAATTTTTGGGTGCTAAGAAGGGCGAGTTGTTACATGATATCCCAAATCCAAATTCATAAACCGATCCAAATAAAACCAAATTGCAATCACAAGCAAGTGATACTAGCAATAATGAAAGTAAATCACACATAAGGTTTATAGTTGTTTGACTACTATACTGTTAGTGTACATTCACATTGGAGAGAGCCTTTTATTATTAATAAGGAATGAGTACAAGAGATTGTTTATAATGATCACTTAAAATTCTATATAATGATCACTTAAAATTCTATTGACTTTTATTTGTAGAGACTAAGAATAGAAGAAAAATTGATAGAGACTACTTTAATATTCGCATGAACCCCAACCCTCTTTTAAGATCTGAAAATAGTTGTTTATATGATGAAAAACCGAATGGCAAATACCAAAATTTCCCCATGAAGCAACAATTAATGGTTCACAATAGCACATGCAAAACTGTATTTGAAAACTGCATTTAGACGTCTGAGTTCCATGCTCAAACGTCTGACTTCAAACCCTAAATGCCTGCCATCGTGTTTCAAATGTCTTAAAAAGTTCAAAATACACAGTAAACTCGTAGGTTGGTTTATAGGATAATTCAAGCGTCTGAAGGGGTCTCTCAAACGTCTTACATCCATCTCGAATGTCTAAGAGCCTGCCTCAGATGTTTGAATCATCAGCACTTGGAATTTTTGCTTCAAACTACAATACCATTCGCTTCGAACTCTGATTTATAAACCGTCTTCACCGACATCAAGCTACTTTAGTCCTCTTCAACTCTATATGTGTCACTAAAATTTAATGGATTTCCTTGACACTATATCCATCTCCCTACAACACCATAAACCAATGACGCCAAGTCATCGCAAACTCTACCTTCAACCAAGGTACACTTGAATACTTTCCCAATGAGCTCCAGCAAAGCCACCATCCACTACGCTTCATTAATGAGCTTCAACAAAGCCATTGCTCGCTAACAAAGTGTTGAATGTACCCAAATCCAAAAAAACAAATTACCAAAAGGCAAAAGTACTTTGGGGTGCAAACAAGTACATACCAATAAGATAAAACCACAATCTCTCATTGATACCCTTCATCATCAATAACCAAACTACCCTCTCAACCGTGCCACCTTGTTGCACCTACCACTTTAACAAGCGAATCAAATTTGTGCGATGCTCAAACTTGAAAACCAGAAATTCATTGGTGAACATATCCATTCCATTGTCCTTTGTGCGCACTTTTTGAAGATGAACAAGTTTATCTTCATTCATGGCTACCAAAAACGACTCTCCCACCTCTATATGCTTAGTCCAGGAGCTAAAAGCCAAATTATCTACCAAATGTGTGTCAGTTTGGCTATCATATTAAATATCAATACTATTGTGTTCTAAGTTACACAATAATCGCCTTAAATATAGTGTCTTTTTTTGGGCATCCACTGCGACTATCAACTCCACCTCCATAGTGGATATAGTAACTATGGTTTGCAATCTCGATCTCTAATTTATGGCCATACCACCAAGGGTGATGACATATCTAGAAGTTGATTTTCTCCGATCTCTATCACCAACATAGTACGAATCGCAATAATTAACCAATTTGCAATTCATCCCATCACTACCCCAAGAATAAGATCATGAGGTGAAGTACCTCTAAGGCATCTCAAAAAAATCTCCATGGATTTCCAATGCGATTTTCCAAAAGAACCCATATACGACTTAACCATCCCGGCAGCATTTGCAATATCGGGCCTCGTACACCCTATAACATACACTAAATTTCCACCCGCACTCGCATATGGCACTCTTGCCACTTAAGCCTCATTTTTCTCCAACATAGGTTATCCCTTAATTGAAAGCTTCGTACACAAATGTGAAGATGTATTAGACTCCTTTGCATTCACCATGCTAAACCGACAAAGTACTTTCTCAATATACTCCTTTTGAGTCAATTTCAACCCAAAACACTTTCGATCCCTTTCTATTTACATGCCTAAAATTTTCTATGCCTCTATAAGATCTTTTATATTCAAATTTTAAACATATTTTAACTTGTTGATTTAATTCTTATCTTTAAAACCAATGAGCATTCCATCTGCATACAAGAGTAAATACACCAAACAATCATTTTTTTCAACCTCTTGAAATATATAAGCATCCTTGATCCTTCTATCAAAACCATATTCAAGCATAGAATGATCAAATCTCATATATCATTGTCTAGGTGATTGCTTTAAACCATATAGTAATTTTTTTAACTTGCAAACTAAATTTGACTTATCATCTATGACAAAACCTTCCGGTTGCTCCATGTATGTTCTCATCTAAGTCAACATGCAAGAAGGAAGTTATATCAAGTTGCTCCAATTCCAAATCATGAATAACTACTATAACAAGTAATACCTAGACTGAAGTATGGTGCAAAACCTGTGAAAAAATTTGATCATACTCCTTTCCATTCCTTTGTGCAAACCCCTTAGTCACTTGTCCACCTTTATACCTACCATCATCTTTCACCTTGTATATCCATTTGCAACTAATAGTACGGTTTACTTTAGGAAGTGGAACCAAATCCCAAGTCTAATTTTTCAACAAAGATTTCATCTCTTCCTCTATGATGCAAATTCACTTCGAGCAATCACTCGAATCTATGATGTCATCAAGGTCTATTGGCTCATCTTTGGCTACATGAAGAGCATAGTTCAAATTATAACAAAATAAAAGTTAATTCCAATCACCATATCTTTCGGGTGGTCTTATAACACGATGACCAACCTGAGTTGTAGTACTATCACCCAAACACCTTTAGGCTCCTCCTTGAATCGAATCATCTCTATTGCCATGCACATCATCAACACTACTAGAAGGTACATGTGGACTATATGATATAACACCAACTATTTGCTCAACACAAGCATTTCCAACAACTCTACACCTTGGTTGAAAAGTGGGAACAACTTCCATCTCCTTTGATTTATCACAAACCAAATCCGGAAGATTCGATGAACTCTCATTCTCCTTGAACAAGGCCAACTCATCAAAAGTAACATGACATGAATTCACAACCTTCTTCGTTTCCATATTCCAAATCTGGTAGCCTTTGACACCGTCCGTATAACCAAGCAAGACCCCTTTGAAAGCTCTAAGCTAAAGCTTATCATTTGCTGGATCATGCACATAAAATGAACTACCAAACACACGAAGATAGTTCAAGTCAATGGTCTTCCCTTTCCACACTTCTTTTGGAATTTTGTTATCAATAGCCAAGCACTAAATTCGATTTACAACATGCACTATGGTTGACAAAGCTTCAGCCCAAAATCCCTTAGACAAACCCAGTGTCAATCTCAAAAATCGAGCATTCTCAATTATAATATAGTTTATTCTCTCCATTAAATCATTCAATTGTGAATTCCATGGTGTAGTAGAATGCCTCTGAATACCATAATGCTTGCAAAAATCAAAAAATTCTCTGGAAACATACTCTCTGCCATCGTCGAACCTCAACACCTTCAAAGACTTACTACTTTCATTATCAACAAGAGCCTTCCAAACTTTGAACTTAGAAAATAATTCCGACTTGGACTTTTTACAAACATCCAAACTTTTTGAGAAAAGTAATTATAAAATATATACAATAACGAGATCCACCTAAAGAAGCTACCGGTGCCACCTCCAAACATCCATGTGAACATACTTAAGAACATGTCTCGAATCATGTTTTCCTTCATCGAATAATACTTTAGTTTGCTTCCTCATGACACAATCCTCGTAAAACTCAAGTTTGTTGAAACTCTCTCAATTGATTATCTCCCTATTCCAAAGAATATACAAACTCCTCACCGAGATATGACCCAATCTCAAATGGCATAACTTGTTGCATCCAGGCCACGAGAACAACTAACACGTACACAAGATTAACCTTTAATAGTCACACCTTCAAGCAAATGAACTCCCTAAACTCTAACACCTTTCGTCAGTACAAGTGCGTAGTTCAAAACCCATAAGCTATCACTCTTAACAGTGATTTTATAACATAAAGAATCCAATAGTCCCAAAACGATAAGAGATTTTTGAAGACCCGGAACATACCGTGCATTAATGAGCGTACAAATTACTCCATCAAACATCCAAATTCACAGGGAACCAATGTCTATTGATGTAGTAATAGCACTATTACCCATAACAATTGAATTTATCTTCTTGTCGACATAAGAGGAAAACGATTTCTATTAGGCATCATATGATAAGATGCACTTGAATCGAGTACCTATTCATCATCTAAAACATCTGATGCAAATGTTGTCAATAAATTTTCATTTACCTCTCTAAAATCACTCTCTACCACCACCGTTGAAGATGTTATTTCCTTTTTCTTCTTATCCTTGTTTGGATACTCATTTTTTCAATGATCGAGCTTCTTTCAAATAAAGCACTTTGTATTTCTATCGTTTGACTTTCCTCTCCAACTGGACATCTTTGATTTTGAATGACCATGGTTCCCCTTTACCTACTTATTTCTCTCCTTCTCCATAAATAAATGGTGACCACTAATAGAACCACTACTACTATCACTCAACTCCTTCAATTGATCTCGCAACTCCTCACTAAAAAGACCCGCTTTAACATCATTAAGTGTTAAAGAATCCCGGCTATAGATCAAGCTAATTGAAAAACCCATATAACGATTCAGCAATGAACATAACAAGATCATTGCCTTTTGCTCTTCCTCAATCTTAAAGTCTATCGCCTTCATCTTCATTAACAACCATTCAAAGGCATGCAAATGCACTTTTAACAAAGTTTCCTCCTTCATCCTATAGGCGAAGAGTTTTCATAGCAAAATTAAACGATTAATTAGTGATTTCTTCATAATAGACAATTGCACCAATTTATCCCAAATTCCCTAAACGGTGGTCTCACTACTAATTTCAAATATTACATTCTCACCTATAGCAAGTAAAAGTGCAGTGAATGCCTACTCTTCCATTTTCTGTCTCTCATCATCTAAGATGTCCTTAGGCAATAAATGTGTATCAAACACAACCCACACATGATTCCTTCTAAGAATCGCTTTCATCTTCCATTGCCATTTTTTAAAATCATTATCACAGTTTCACTTGTCTATAACCAATTATAAATCCAAAACCGCATACGACTCATGTACATATGGTGCTATATTATTTGGACCAACTATTGAGGGTCCATCTAAATTTTTTAAAATTTCGGCATTTTAAAAACATCGTAAAAACACAAATGCTATGTTACCAAAAGTTATGAAATTTGAATTTGAGACCACTATAAATCCATACTCTAGATATAGTAGAAAAGAAAAATCTTTGAAATATGTGCAAAAACAACCAATCAGTATCCTAATTCCCAAATCACAAACCAATCCAAATAAAACCAAATTGCAACCACAAGCAAGTGATAATATCAATAAAGAAAGTAAATCACACCAAAGATTTATAGTGGTTCGAATAACATTATGTTAGTGTACGTCTACTTTGGAGTGAGTCTTTTATTATTGATAATAAATGAGTACAAGAGATTATTTACACACTTAAAATTCTACCGAGTTGATTAAGAATTGAAGAAAATTTAATGAATAACAACTTTGCTATTTTAGTGAACCCTTTCCCTTTTTCAGATCTAAAAATAGCCTTTTATATAATGAAAAATGAATGGAAAATACCAAAATTTTCCCTTAAAGAAATAACCAATGTTATACAATAGCTTGGGAAAAACTATCTTCGAAAACAACATTCAAACGTTTGAGTTCCATGCTTAGACGTCTGACTTCAAACCTCAGACGTCGGCCACCTTATTTTAAACGTTTAAAAACGTCCAAAATACAGAAAGAACTCTCGAGTTGGTTTACAGGCTGATTTTTTTGAAGTCTACCTATTTCACCAGCTTCCAACTGTCGGTTACATAATTTCAGATATACCATGTAAAAAGAGAGGATTGGGGAGATAGAGATAACTAAGGGAATTGATTATGGGAAGTTTTTACAAAAAAATGAGAAATATTTCATTATTTCAATTAAAACAAACCCATTAATTCATTTCCTAAAGGTATTCATTTTTATTCACTATTCTCTTCACTCCGCCTAACTTTCCATGGTTGAAAATCAAATCAATATTTCTAAAATTTCATCAACTCCAAAACCAAATGTACACATCAAATGAAAAATAAAATAAGAGGTTCATCCTTATGTTGCAAGTTTAGGTGGTGATCTGCTTGAGATTTGAGAACAAATCTCAAATCAAGGTGTTTCTCTTGGCTTCTTATAAGAGGTGAACTCCTTTTTACTTATATATTATTTCATTACAATTGTATAATTCTATACTTCATGTATTCCATTCATTCATTTGTTTGTATTTGGATAATGTTTTGAATATTTTGTTTATCCCCTTGATCGAGCTTTATCCTTATCATGTTGAAATATTAAAACATCTGGTTTACATTCTATGTTATTCACATGTCACCAATCATAAATATCATGGATGTATCTCTAGTTTGTTTGGTTGTTTATGCTATGTATTTAATAAATCTATCTTTTAATATCACAATTTATACACTCCTATATTATCTAATTGTTTCATGTAGAAACATTTGTTTGAATAATTGTTTGAACATCCTCGAAGATGAGAAGTATATTTGTGATATATATATATATATATATATATATATATATATATTGTGATCCTACTACGATCGAACCGCTCAAAGGAGACGTAGAGAAATTTTTTGAAAATTCAAGGCGTTAGAATTTTTTTGAGATTTTGGAAAAAAATTTAAGAACTAAAGTTTTGATTTTGAGTTATATATTGAAACGATACTTGTTGGTTTTGAAAAGATAATTATAAATGGATTTGAAAACTTAGAAAAGTTTTTATAAGAAGTTCAACGAATGGATTTTCAAAATGTTAAAATATTTAAATGAATTTAAAATCTAGTTTGAACAAATTGTTAATGTATTTTATGACTTTTTCTTACTTGGTAATTTTGAGGATGAAATTCTTTTAAGTAGGGGAGAATGTAACGATATGGAATTTCTGTCATTTGAAATTCATATATTTAATTGATTTAAATATTCACAAGTGAATTTTATAAGTTGAATAAGTTATATTTGAAATATAAGGATTTAATTGGATAATTAAATTGTTAAATTAATATTTGAAACTGTAGAGATAATTGGAATTTGATTTTAATGTGAATGAAAATGATTTATAAAGTTGAATTAAATTCTATTTGAATTAGAATGATGTTAGTAAACTTTTAAAAATGAATTAAATGTTAATTTATAGAAATTGAATATTTTAGTATTTAATTAACGTGTAAAAATAGCCATTTTTCACACAGTCTTAGATTTCGATGAAACTAGTTTCATTGGATTCGTAATGTTATATTATTGTAGGGTTTCAAATTTCGTGTCAATCGAATTTACGGTTTAGTCATTGCAAACTAAAGCGCGCAGAAATCTTTTAAGTGAATTTTAAATTTAAATAAGTCGATACAAAAACTTATCTTTCAAATACGATCGAATTGGCTCTCGATATATATTCCATTGCATTCGGAAAAGGGGTAAAACATTATAAATGCCAGGTGGCATGCTTCGTTTCGAGTCCGAAAAATTTCAAGATAAATAGTGCGCGTAAATTTTCTATATAAGGCCAAACTTTTTATAATTTTCAACAAAACCCTAATCTCCTAAACCCTAGCCTCCATTAACGTTCAACGGCTAGAAATTGCCTAACTTCTCAACTCGATCTTTACAAATCCACTCAATATCAAGCAAAACCTCCAACTACAAATTTGTAGAGCTCGTTGAGGCCTTTCAATCCAACGGTGGATTTTCTTTATCATCGTCGTTTGGAGCCAGAATTCCACCGTGTTTTTCTTGAGTTTGTGCTCGCTTTTCCAAGTGATGGTAGCACTGAGCTTCACCAAGCTTAGGTCGATGGCGTGTCCCATGATGGTCGTTCATATGGAGGTGGTTGATCGGGCTAAAGCCACGAGATGGAGGAGCGAAAATTCAAAACGAACGGCGGCATGATGGGTTTTCACGACCTGGTATCGTGCGTTAGGGAAGAAGAAAAAATCAATAGCCATGATCTAGGTTTTGAAATCAACGGTTGGAATTAGTTAGAGGTTTTAAAAATAAATAAAAATTTATAAATTAATTATCTTTTAATTCGTATAGACTTTGTAACATCATAACATTGTCATACGAGGTCCGTTTTTGACGAAACAAGTTGCATTGGGTCCGTATTGACGAGCACTACATTTTAAAGCTAGTTTGGAGTTGATTGGAGCTAGTATAAATTTTAGGTAAAATTAAATGGCTGTTTAATTTTATTCGGAATAAAACACTGCAACTGCTGTTGGAACCAAAGTGAGTACAATTCACTCTTTCTGACTCACTGATATTTTTATATAAGTGAGAATAAATATTATTTGTGATGATTGATGATTGTTTGGATGATATATGATATATTATCTATATATTGATTGATATTTGGATATATCCCTGCCTATTGGAGGAGATGAGACCCTATACGTTCCCGTGTATAAGGGATGACCCTTTTGTACGCGCGTCTGCCTCGAAGCGGACATTGTATACATATTCTAATATGTATATTTATTGCAGGTGACAGGTTGAAGGGATCCAACTGGATTCCTCACCGCTATTGGTTTATTTACAGATATGGATATATATGTTGTTATCATGTGATATAAGATATTTCGGATATTGTGATTGATGTATTTAGTGCTGTTGCAGCATTGGGCCATATATTTGGTAATTTAAAAATGCTAAGTGATGATTTCAAATTGAAAAGGATTTTTCAAGTGATTTTGAAAATAGATGTTTTATTAATTTTTGAATTGTTAAGTAAATGAATTTATTTTAAGTAAATAAATATTATAATTTTAATGTTATAAAATTATGATTTTCTATGAACTATATCAAAATATGATTTTTGAAATATGGAGTTAACTATTTTATAAATAGTTTAAATTGAGAATTTGAAATTATTATAAATGGTTTATATATAAGATTTATAAAATTGAATTTTTATAAATCAAAACAATGGAATTATAAAAGAGTTTTTGTAAGTGTTAAAATGTAGTTATAATTGGGTTTTATAAGTAAATAAGATTTACAAATTTATGAATTCATGATGTTATAAAAAGGATGAATTTGTAAATAAATGATTTATGAGTAATTAAGTTATAAATTGGATTTTGGCATATAAAGGAGATTTAAATGGTATTAGTTAATGAAGGAATTTTATAAGTGGATAATTCTTTAAATTAAATGTGGAATAGTAATGAATTTGGTTATAAATTAAATCCACGATTTGGATAGTGGATTATCTTGTAATAAATGTGTAGAAACATTGGATTTGGTAAAAGAGCTATATCCACGATTTTGGACAGTGGATTATCCTTTAATAAAATGTGTAGAAATATTGATGTGGTAAACGAATTATATCCACGATTTTGGACAATGAATAATCTTTTTAATTAAAAGATAGGTTTTGGAAAGTGATCTTTTAAATTGAATTTAAATGGTTTGAAGATGTTTTAAAATGTGTAAGTATCGAATACATATATTTGAACATTCATTGTTGAAATAAATGTTTTCGAGAAATAAGGAAATGATGGACTATAACACCGTTGTTATAGTAAATTATTTTCGAAGGAGATGTTTTATGTAGTATATGGGATTTATATATCTATCTTATTTTCGAATCCCTATACTAGTGATTTTGGGTTGTCGTAACGATGTTTTACGCAACATTCGTTTTGACGCAATAAATGTGTTTAAGAGAATGATTTCCTTAAAGATTAAATAACTTAATCATGATTTAAGTATACGTAACTTTTTTCTAAGCGTTGAAAATAAATTGATTTGTGAATTACTTATCTTTAAATAAGTATATGGAAATGTTTTCCAATCGAAATATTGAAATGGTGTTGAGATCATATCTTTTTAAAGATAATTTGAAGTGAATATTTAGCAACTGATTTAATTAATAAAAGATTAATTAAAGGGCCTAGTGATTGCTTATGGTGCTAAATATTTGTTTTTTTGCATTGATAGTTAAATAACCGACTATCAAAATTGGCCATTTTAGTTCCTTGACTTGATATGAGAACTATTTAGTCGTACATTTAGTACGTAGCCTTCTGTGTAGGCTCGATTATCGTTTTTGTTGAGGATGTTGATTTGTGTAGTGCGGAGTAGTACTCCAATCTTTCGAGCTTCCTTCTTGGCCCAAAGGATGGCAAGTTGAAAGTTGGAGACATTATAAGTCTATGAGACTTAGTTTCTGTGTGAGGTTGAGAAACGCTTTTGCGTTGTTGGTGCGAAGAGACAGGGATCGGTTTATCCAATAAGTACTTCAGACCAACGTATATACGACGATTGCGCAAGTTGCTTATGATGATATTAATATTCCGGATTTTCATAGTGGGGGGACTGCTCGTTGATCGTTTAGGGTTAAAATCCCAATATACATATAGTAGCAGTGGTCTCTTCATTATGAAATATCCAATGCAAGGACTATTCACTACTAATCCTAGGAATTTCCCAAAAGGATGTGGTAGGAAAGTACCTTCGGTTTGTCCTGTTCCTGGACAATCTGTATGGATGTTCGTCTAACATTTCATTTTTAAAGATTACGTACATTGGTTTTTATAAACATACATCAGTGGTGCCGGAGAAGGCAACTTCTCTTAGCTTAACACCCTCCTTGAGACGTATGAGATTAAGAGTTGCATTTTTGTGGAAGGTAATTAGTAGTCAATGGAAATGGCCGTGTGGCATTCAAAGTGGTGTGATTGTGATTTTTGAAAGGTAATCGTTACCTCAGGCCTCATCAATTGGAAATGAACAAAATAGGATTAGATGCGGCAAGGCTATGTAGGTCACTTCTAAGTACGATATGATCATCCTCTTCTAGATATATCTTTACACGCTATGACGTCGTGTATCTGATTTTTGTGGTTTGTTTGCTTAGAGGACCCTCAGTAAAGGTCGGTAACGACCGAAGGATGACATATTCGGTATCATCTAGTTATAGAGGTGGGCTGGTCTTGTGTTGGTAGAGGATCTTTGTAATGGTTTCTCGGGACATCCATCTAGAGGTGTACCCATCGGAAGATAGTCCCTTCACCTGGTCATTTGTATGGAAATCCAAACTCCGCTACGTACCTTCCATTTTGATTGTATTATCCATTTTGGGCTATATGCTGGAATTTATTCAATGTAACAATTTCAGCTACGATCAATATTATTTGTATACTAAACACTAGTATAATATCAGATGATTTGATATGAAATGTTTTAGTTATCGTAAGGTACAAATATGTCTGTTTTATGTGTGGACTTGTCTTACGAGATACTATTGTTTTAATAAAGGAAAATTTTGGTAATTTAATAAATTCAGTTGAGTGTGTTTCTCATGCTGGTTTACCAGACTGATCCGGGCATTCTTCTCTTTCAATGCTTAGGTCAGACCTAGTATATTTATAGGTTTAGATTTGATGTTTTTGGAGTTTCAACAGGAGGGCTGGAGATTTTCATTTTGTATATGCGTATCTGTTTTGATTATCCACTACTTAGTTGTTGTATATTATCGGCAGTTGTGAGGACAGGTTATTATAACTATCCAGGCTAATAATTATTGTTTGATTGTTGTACTCTGATTGATGTATGTATATACAGTTTTTGTTTTGTAAAGATCATCGATATGATATTATATGTTTTTCGCTCTGATGTGAGATTCTATATTGTTTTGTTTGGTTCTATCTTCTCTATTTCTTCTCTTCTCTTCTTCTCTCTTCTTTTCTTTCTCATGACTTTCCGTCGGTCTATGCTTTTTTGGGTCGGACATGTGTGGATTATTGTCGATTCAAAGGGTACAGATTTGCGGGTCATCACATAGTATAACGAACAATGCAAGTTATTACTTATTTACGAGACACGCATACATATAGGTAAAATGCAATGATTCGAAATACTTTTTCATACACATTGCCAATACTAAGTAAAAGTCAAAAATTTGTATCCATTCTTCATGATATTATGTATTTCAAACATTTTATATTTAAATATTTAAATATTTAAATCTTGAATTTAATGATATAAAAATGATTTCAAAAGTCTATTATATACTTTGTAATTGATAATGGTAAAATTTCAATTACAATTAAATTTATTAAAATTGTTTTATGAACTATTCTGTTTAATAAATGTGTGAAATTATCATCCCAAGGCATTGTCTTGGATTTTGACACAATAAGTGTCACTGGATCCATAAAAATGACTTATTGTACGCCAACAAGTTTCGTGGCCATCGGATTTCTTGTATGATCATGCAAGCTCATAACATTTTAATAATGATGTTTTAAAGTTACTTTAATACTGATCCATAAAAAAGTATTGCCAACATGTTTTAAAGTTAACTAATCATTTTAGTAATGATGTTTAAAGTTAATTAATTATTTTAAATAATGATGTTTGAAGTTATTAATCTTGTTTGAAGTTATTAATCATGTTTAAAGTTAACTAAACATTTTTAGTAATGTTGTTAAAGTTGATATTTATGACGTGAAATCCCACTACGAGTTCATTTTTAAGTGTTTAAAAGTTTGATTTTGAAACGACCCGTCTTCCACTAACCAGAAAGACGCATCATCTTTAAGAAAGAAAGGGATAGAAAGAGAAAAGAAAGAAGTGAAAGAAGAAATAACGCTAGAATCTCAACAGCGGAACGAATAAATTATATTAATAACATAAGTATTTACATATTATACAACATCAATCAGAGTTACACAACATACACAACATATACTAGACAGTTATAAACACCTGTCTAGTATTTACAACTTAATACAACACAACACAGAGAACACACAACAGAAACTATATATCTAACGCAGAAGCCTCTTGCTCCATTGCTCCTCCACCATTCGTCAAAGTCAACCTGAATCCCTTAGCTACTCGTAAAAATTTGAGTACCCAAGAGTTTAAGAAAACAAAAGATAAACTCCAGGTCAGACATGAGTCTGGTGTGAGTAACAGGTTAAGGTTGCTTAACTTTTAAAAACCTTTTGAAAAGAAAGATATCAGGTAAGACTTCCCACACATAAACGTGGAAAAGTTTTTACCTTACGCTAACCAAATCATTTGATAGGAAATCCGATGATATTATTATAGTGTCAAGGGTTTTCAAGTAAATAAAAAATAGCCGAAATTGTTACATCTATTAAATTCCAGCTACTAGCCACAAAAGTGGGTAATGCAATCAAAACTGTTGGCACTTATTGGATTTTGGATTCCGTACAATGGCAGGGCTACTGGGGTACCGCTCATCACAGTACGTGGCCTAGATCACCGTACCAAGGAGTACGCCTGCTCCCCTGCAACACAAGGCTGGGACCATTCCTTACTGAACGGTCCCGGACAAGACAACCCCGCAGTTGTTTGCAACCAACTGCCCACACAGCCGAATATAAAGGAACCTCTAGACAGGGGTAAATCTCACTCTCAAGTGGGGGCTACCCACGAAGCCTTGCTTCATCTCCCCTGTTTTATCCATTCCCGGTTGATGAGGCTTGAGGCTACGATTACCTTTAGAGAACACATCTCTTAGAATGCTCATCGTCCACCTGACGATGTTCTGAAAGCATTCAATCCATACAAGTTCGTTCTGGGTTCGAACGAAATCGAAGGCATTATCTTGTTACACTCATTTTGGAATCACCCTCAGAGTTAACGATGACAACCATTGCACTCTGATCTTCATCTTCACTTGACATTCACGACCTATCGTTAATTTGGATCGATGTGGTATTCGGATATCCAAATATGGAAACCCAATCCTGGTCTCAGTGAAATCCAAAACGTGTCTTTTAGGTCAAGTTGTTTTAAAGTTTAACACAATTCAATTCAATATTATCTATATTCACACAGATAGATAATACACAGCATCACAATAGATAATCAACATTATCATCACAACAGATAATCCATATTATCATCTCGAACAGATAATTTATATCATCAACTCAAATGCAACCATAGCATCCAAATCACGCAACATCACTTATCTCATATCTGAGATATCAACTATTCAAGGTAATCAGTATTAAACAATATTCACAAGCAATGACTTATTAATCATCATTCTATAATTAATTTAAAATGAATTAAATTAATTACCCCTTCCTCAACTAATTTAAAATGAATTAAATTAATTACCCATCCATACAAATCTTGCTTACATATCCCTTAATTAATTATAAATCAATCAATTAATTACTCTCAACAAATTACCCTAATTAATCATTCTTGATTAATCATTCTTTAATTACATTCAAGTAATTAGCCTTTAATTAATTCCACAAATTAATTATTCTAAACCAAATTCAGTAATTAACCAGTAATTACTTCATTAATTAATTAATTATAATTATTTACATTAATCCTTAATTAATTACATTAATTAATACCTTCATTGATTAATCGTTCTTAATTAATCCATCCTTAATTACATCATTAATTATATAAATTGTATGAATATGCGCTTATATGTTTTTGTTTGATGATAATAAACATATATATTCATTTAAATGGTAATGTACTATTTTGTTTTTCATAGATTAAATAAATATTTGTTGAATAAAATAAATTACACAGAATTTGAATTCAAACAGAACAAGTTACACAGAATTTGAATTCAAACATAAATTTTATTCAAACAAATATTTATTACAATCTTGAATAGTACAAATTCAAGCTCTCACTGTACATATACATTTATGATTACACCACAATTACATCACAATTCAGTTTACATAATTTCCTCACTACATACCACTCACACTCGTATTTTGTCTTCAACTGCATTCCAGTTTGAATCCAGCATCTGAGCAATCTGCAAAAATATTCACTAATGCGGTAAAATTGAAAAAGAAATATTTTTGAATATAAAATAAAATATGATTTTTGAAAATATGATTTGCCACGGTTATTTGGGTTGTTCGTCATAATTTACATTTGAATTCATCACACACGAGCAGTGTGACATGCACAGTGTATCACTGTACTTGCCACAAGGCCGTGCACATCGATATACACTTGATAATGCTACAGGGACAGGTGAGCACAGGTCAAAGCCAAATGAAAAGCCGGATTCAACCCACATGCAATATATTGAAAATCACGACACGAGCACAAGGTCAAACCCGAGTTTTGAAACTGGGTTCAACACAAGGCAACATGACATGAATGCAACAAGTTTACAAAGGCAATATGAACAAATGAAAACAAGTCGAGAAGAACAAGCCAGCAGATACATGAACAATCCTAACAGCAATGCAAATGCAGTATTGGGTGAACAGACCACAAATGTACAACACAGTGAAGATGACAAGTGCATCTAGAAGTTCAACAATTTCAAGTGACAAACATCAAATGTCGACCAGGTAGCAATAATGTCAATACAGACCATGCTACAGAATGGATGCAGCGATACAAGACTCGAGTGAATGCAACTGCAATACAATTAAACCAACATGGCCAGTTACAACTACAAGAGTGACACAACAATATGCACAGATGCATTCAAGAATAAAACCAGGCAACAGTGAATGGGAAGACACATGAACATGAAATCAATCCAGTTCCAACACAACAAACTACTGAATCAAGTGACCAACTGCAAGTGCAAATAACCAGAGCTCATGCAAACATGAAGTGAATGCAATAACAAAAAATACCGCAATGTTCAAGTGAAATTAAGAATGAAAACAGTAGTGGCCAAAAATGCAGATCAACCAGAATGAAGAACCAGAAATACAACATGACCAAAAGTGTACAGTAATGCAACAGTGAGTGGCAATGCACCATCCAGAAACTCGGTGAAGCTCAAGTATAACACTACTGAAGTTCAATCCACCAGTATGCAGTGATACGAATGCAACAACCAAATGGATGGAAGCAAACACCGAGTGCAACAACAAATACATCATGCAACAATGCATAAGTGACACAACGACCATGAAGCAGTAATAAGAAAGTGTGTATCTATACCAACGTGAGTGCAGCAATGCAACAAACAAGTCAGTGGCAAGCTACAAACTCAAGTGCAACAGTGAAGTCAAAATCATGAAAGGATACCAAAGTCCAGTGATGTAAACAGTGAAAGTCGAAAGATTAACAATGCAGAAAGTCAAAGCCGTAATTCACAGCAAAGCCGAAGTCAGAGTTGACAAAAGATTAAAGATGACCAAGTCAAGAAAATCAAATACGTATCGTGGAAAAAGTCACAAAGTAAAAGGGAAAGTTGTTGCCGTATCAATCAAGTAAGTATCGAACGCAACAAAATCAAAGCCGTGCGCGTCAAGGCAGAAATCAGGAAAGCCGTGTGTATCAAGTTGTAAATAATTTGGAAAGTATCGAACTGATACGAATGAACTCAACTGTCTAGAATTCATATAAATACAAAACCCAAATCGTCATCATCGGCATCGAGTACGCAACAAGAACAAGCAATAATTCAAGAAAATTAAACCAGCAAAGAGAATACATACCAATTTATCGAACTCGATCAAAGGAGCAGCTACGTACGATTAGCAATCTCGAAGTCAACCAGAATCAATCATCAGAGAACTATCGCGAGCAAGAGCATCACAAACCAGAGCCGAAGTCCTAATTCGAGAAAGAAGCTGAAGCCCTAATTCGACAAAGGGATCAGTCGCAATTGCACTCAGAAGGAAGAATAAAGAGGCCGACATTTTTCACAAGAATTGGATCGGGCTAAAAATAAAAGGGCCGTGATTTATAAAAAAGGCTTTTGGTTTTATTTAGGGTTTAATTATTTAAGAGCGTTTTTCTTAATTTTTATTTTGAGCAAAAATTAGGGATTCAAGTTTATATTTTAATTTTTGCTCCTGCTTGTAAATTTGAAGTCTGTTTTTTTTCTTTTCGAGTCAAAGAATTTATAAATCACCACCTAGGTTGTAGGTAGTGTCAGATTGTCTAGTTAGAATTAGTTCAGTGAGAAGGGTGTGCGAGTTTGCAAAACTCTATAGGCGGAGCAGAGTTTGCGAGTAAGCGAAACTCTATAGGCGGAGCAGGGTGTGCAAGTCTATGAGAGTGTTTGTGAGCAGAGCAAAAGGGTTTGCGAGTCTAGTAGAGTGTTGTAAGCGGGATACTGTTTAATTCTAATAGAAATCTGGGAATGCAGCAGTAGGCAGGGGTTGCCGAAGCTGGGTAAATTTTGTGTGTGATTTACTTTTCAGCATATTTATTTCTGCAGTTTGTTTTCTGTGTTTAAATCGAGAAAATTTGCTATAACCCTATTCACCCCCCTTCTAGGGTTAATCTAGATCCTACAAGTGGTATCAGAGCACGGTATTTTTTTTAACTCTAGAGTCATGAATTCATCAAATAAAGCTTTTTCTGAGGGGCAATCTATTGTTAGGCCACCCATGTTTAACGGGAACGGTTATGCTTATTGGAAAGTTAGGATGGGTATTTATCTTAGTTCTGTTGATTATGATGTTTGGGATATTATTGAAACTGACTATAAATCTTCCACTATAACCGTTGGTGATACTGAGATTCCTAAACCTAAGGATAGGTGGGATGCTAACGATAAGAGATTAAAAACTACAAATGCTAAAGCCATGAATGCTTTGATCTGTGCTCTTGATAAGAATGAATTTAATAGAATTTCTCATTGTAAAACTGCACAGGAAATTTGGCATACCTTGGACGTGACACATGAAGGCACTTCTCAAGTCAAGGAGTCTCGTCTAGCCCTATTCAGGAATGAATACGAGAACTTTGTGATGGACAAAGGCGAGAGCATAAAGGACATGTTTGGACGCTTTTTAACTTTGGTATACAACGCTAGAGCGCTTGGGAAGGTATTCACTGAGGTAGAGCTTGTGAGGAAGGTGGTACGAGTTTTACCGATGAACTTTGAGGCAAAAGTCACGGCAATACAAGAATCGAAAGATCTGAGTAAACTAAGCATGGAGGAGTTGATTGGAAACTTGATGACATATGAGCTTGAGCTAAAAGCAAAGGAGGAACACAACAACTCCGAACCAAAGAAGAAGACGATTTCCTTAAAGAGCAAAGAAGAAAGTGATGAAGAAGAAGAAGATCCAATCGAAGAGCTTGCAATGGCTGTCAATAATCTTAGAAAATGGTCAAGATTCAAGCCACGCAAGAAGAAAACAAAGTGTAATAAGCCAAAAGATTCTGACAACTCCGATAATGAACTGACGTGTTATAACTGCAACAAGCCTGGCCACTTCAAACAAGAATGCCCACTTCTCTAATACAACAAAGGAAAGAAAAAGAAGAAGAAGGCTTTTGCAGCAACTTGGGATGATGAAGAAGGAGAGGAAGTTTCAGATAATAGCTCAGAGGAGGCTAATTTGTGTCTTATGGAAAAAACAGATTCAGAAGCAAGTTCAGAGGAATCTAGTAAGGGAGGTAACTATTCTTATAAAGAACTTGTTTTTATGTGCCTTGATCTTACTAAAATGGTTGATACTCTTGAATCTAAAATTGAAAAACTGAAATCTGATAGGAGAAAACTTGCTCATGAAAATTTTAGGTTAGAAACTGAACTTGAAAATATTCAAAACTTAGAATGTAAAAAATGTAAAATTTTAGATTCAGAATTATCAAGACTTAAGAATAGCTTTGAGAAACTTGAAAAAGAAAACTTGAGTCTTAAGGAAACCATTGGACGTCGTGTTGAAAATTGTAGTCATAGGAACAAGAACACAAAATTTATACAAGTTTGGGTTCCTAAGAATTCTACAAACAAATTTCATGTCTATTGGAACAAGAATAAAAGGACTAAACAAGTTTGGGTTCCAAAAGGTTTGCTTATTCACAATGTTTCTGCCACTAACAATCATGGACCTATAAAAACAAATAGGTCACATAAATCTTTTCTCGTGTAGGTATGGTGGCAGGCTAAGGAACAACAACAGTATTCTCTGGTTTTTTGGCTGTTCCAGAAACGCAACGGGCAACAAAGCAAAGTTCCTTAGCCTAGAACAAAGGTGACAGAATCACAATGGGCAATCACGTAAAATTATCATAAAGGTAAAACAGGCGATGGTATATTTATGTGATAATCTGCACCATATTCTGAATGAAATCAGCCAATATTGAGATGTTGTAAAGATGATTTTTTGATTCTCACTTGTTCACTGTTAAAAATTGAGTTTGAGTTTTTTATGCACTCTTCATGGTCTGGTCTATCAAATTTAGTTAGTGATATTTTGGAGGCAAAAAGAAATTCAGATGCAGATCATACTGGTAATCTAGTTGAAAGAAAAATTACTAGTGGAACGTGATTAATTTTTGAAACATTCATTTGCTGCATCGTTTTCAAAGAAAATATCTGCATATTTTTCACTTGAAATAATCTTCAAATAGCAGAATTTTTTTTCCATATAACCCCTTCGAGAAAATCATTTTTGACCATGTTTTCAGATTAGTCATTTTTATTTGATTTTAAATGACAAATTTTTGACTAATCCAACTCCCTACTAATTATCAAAAAGATAAATAGTGATTGAAAAGGTGATAAGTGTTGATATTTAACATACATTACGCAAGAGAGTATATTTGGAAAATTTCTTTAGGAATTTAAACAAAAGTTATAAAACTTTTTGTTAGGTAAAGATTCCATGACCATTCATATATCTATCATATTTCTATCGACCGTTGTTTATCAAATCTTAAATATAGTTTATCGATATGTGGTACTATAATCAGGAATCATTTGCTTTTCATTTCACATTTTTTTTTGTAAAAATAAATAAATATCCAAAGTATTCACTATCATTTAAAAGTCCTCACGGTTATGCATGGGTGAATTACTTGGATTTTTGATTATGTGCTTCCATGCTCATTTAAAAGTCCTCACGGTTATGCATGCATGGAACGCACATCAAAATTAATTGATTAAATAGACAAGTTGATTCTAATCCCATTTAAAAGTCCTCACGGTCATGCGTGGTTAGAAGATACTTGATTTCATTTTCAAAATTAAATTCGAATACTACTAATCTCATTTAGAAGTCCTAACGGTTATCATGATTAGTAGATATTCAAATTCCTGATATAAATGTACCACAAGAAGATTCAACTGTATGATTTTATATGAACATCATATCCATCATTTCTAAAAGTGGAATATGCGCCTAACAAGGGTAGTTATGGTTTTTGTTTGATTCTTATTGAAGTTTAATATTTATAATCAATTTGAGTTTAATGTTGGATTAATATTGATCACTTAATCTCTATTTTTCTCTAACACTATTATTCTTTTGCTGATAACAAAAGGGGGAGAGAAAAGTAAAGATTTTGTCAAATAGAATCAAGAAAAGGTCAAATAATTTTCCATTTGCATCTAGGCTCATTCATATATTTCTATTTGTATGCATATATGTAGGGGGAGCATCATGTAGAGAGGAAGCATTCAAATAGGGGGAGCAATTAGAGTATATCATTGATCAAATACATTTAACACGGTCAAAATCTTAAATATATGTTTGTTATCATCAAAAGGGGGAGATTGTATGAATATGCGCTTATATGTTTTTGTTTGATGATAATAAACATATATATTCATTTAAATGTATATGGTAATGTACTATTTTGTTTTTCATAGATTAAACAAATATTTATTGAATAATATAAATTATGCAGAATTTGAATTCAAACAGAACAAGTTACACAGAATTTGAATTCAAACAGAAATTTTATTCAAACAAATATTTATTACAATCTTGAATAGTACAAATTCAAGCTCTCACTATACATATACATTTATGATTACACCACAATTACATCACAATTCAGTTTACATAATTTCCTCACTACATACCACTCACACTCGTATTTTGTCTTCAACTGCATTCCAGTTTGAATCCAGCATCTGAGCAATCTGCAAAAATATTCACTAACGCAGTAAAATTGAAAAAGAAATATTTTTGCAATATAAAATAAAATATGATTTTTGAAAATATGATTTGCCTCAGTTATTTGGGTTGTTCATCATTATTTACATTTGAATTCATCACACACGAATAGTGTGACATGCACAGTGTATCACTGTACATGCCACAAGGCCGTACACATCGATATACACTTGATAATGCTACAGGGACAGGTGAGCACAGGTCAAACCCAAATGAAAAGCCGGATTCAACGCACATGCAATATATTGAAAATCACGACACGAGCACAAGGTCAAACCCGAGTTTTGAAACTGGGTTCAACACAAGGCAACATGACATGAATGCAACAAGTTTACAAAGGCAACATGAACAAATGAAAACAAGTCGAGAAGAACAAGCCAGCAGATACATGAACAATCCTAACAACAATGCAAATGCAGTATTGGGTGAACAGACCACAAATGTACAACACATTGAAGATGACAAGTGCATCTAGAAGTTCAACAATTTCAAGTGACAAACATCAAATGCCGACCAGGTAGCAATAGGGCTGTCAATGGGTCGGGTCAGGTCGGGTTTCGGTCGGGTCAAGTCAGGTTCGGGTTGATTTTAAATGGGTCGGGTCAACCCGTTTATTAAACGGGTCGAAAACGCTCAACCCGAACCCGACCCGTTTATAAACGGGTTGACCCGACCCAACCCGTGTAACTCGATTATAAATGGGTCGGATCGGGTTGGGTCGTAAATGGGTCAGGTCTACCCGTATAATGTGTAAACGGGTCGGGTCAACCCGTATAAGGTATAATTGGGTCGGAAATGGGTCGGAACGGGTCGTAAACGGGTCGAATCAACCCGTATAACCCGTATAAGGTACAAACGGGTCATAAACGGGTCGGAGCGGGTCGTAAACAGGTCAGCTTAACCTATATACTGTATAAACGGGTTGTTAACGGGTCAGTTTCGGGTTGGCGGGTCAACCCGAAACCCACCCGTTTATAAACGGGTCAAATTCGGGTTGACCCGAAAATGACCCGCCAATTAAATGGGTCGAGCTAACCTGCTAATTTCCGTGCGGGTTCCGGGTTGTGTTTCGGGTCGTGTAGGAAATTGACAGCCCTAGGTAGCAATAATGTCAATACAGACCATGCTACAGAATGGATGCAGTGATACAAGACTCGAGTGAATGCAACTGCAATACAATTAAACCAACATGGCCAATTACAACTATAAGAGTGACACAACAATATGCACAGATGCATTCAAGAATAAAACCAGGCAACAGTGAATGGGAAGACACACATGAACATGAAATCAATCCAGTTCCAACACAACAAACTACTGAATCAAGTGACCAACTGCAAGTGCAAATGACCAGAGCTCATGCAAACATGAAGTGAATGTAATAACAGCAAATACCGCAATGTTCAAGTGAAATAAAGAATGAAAACAGTAGTGGCCAAAAATGCAGATCAACCAGAATAAAGAACCAGAAGTACAACATGACCAAAAGTGTACAGTAATGCAACAGTGAGTGGCAATGCACCATCCAGAAACTCAGTGAAGCTCAAGTATAACACTACTGAAGTTCAATCCACCAGTATGCAGTGATACAAATGCAACAACCAAATGGATGGAAGCAAACACCGAGTGCAACAGCAAATACATCATGCAACAATGCACAAGTGACACAACGACCATGAAGCAGTAATAAGAAAGTGTATCTATACCAACATGAGTGCAGCAATGCAACAAACAAGTCAGTGGCAAGCTACAAACTCAAGTGCAACAGTGAAGTCGAAATCATGAAAGGATACCAAAGTCCAGTGATGTAAACAGTGAAAGTCGAAAGATTAACAATGCAGAAAGTCAAAGCCGTAATTCACAGCAAAGCCGAAGTCAGAGTTGACAAAAGATTAGAGATGACCAAGTCAAGAAAATCAAATACGTATCGTGGAAAAAGTCACAAAGTAAAAGGGAAAGTTGTTGCCGTATCAATCAAGTAAGTATCGAACGCAACAAAATCAAAGCCGTGCGCGTCAAGGCAGAAATCAGGAAAGCCGTGTGTATCAAGTTGTAAAAAATTTGGAAAGTATCGAACTGATACGAATGAACTCAACTGTCTTGAATTCATATAAATACCAAACCCAAATCGTCATCATTGTCATCGAGTACGCAACAAGAACAAGCAATAATTCAAGCAAATTAAACCAGCAAATAGAATACATACCAATTTATCGAACTCGATCAAAGGAGCAGCTACGTACGATTAGCAATCTCGAAGTCAATCAGAATCAATCATCAGAGAACTAGCGCGAGCAAGAGCATCACAAACCAGAGCCGAAGTCCTAATTCGAGAAAGAAGATGAAGCCCTAATTCGACAAAGGGATCGGCCGCAATTGCACTAAGAAGGAAGAATAAAGAGGCCGACATTTTTCACAAGAATTGGATCGGGCTAAAAATAAAAGGGCCGTGATTTATAAAAAAGGCTTTTGGTTTTATTTAGGGTTTAATTATTTAAGAGGGTTTTTCTTAATTTTTATTTTGAGCAAAATTTAGGGATTCAAGTTTATATTTTAATTTTTGCTCCTGCTTGTAATTTTGAAGTCTGTTTTTTTCCTTTTCGAGTCAAAGAATTTGTAAATCACCACCTACGTTGTAGGTAGTGTCAGATTGTCTAGTTAGAATTAGTTCAGTGAGCAGGGTGTGAGAGTTTGCAAAACTCTATAGGCGGAGCAGAGTTTGCGAGTAAGCGAAACTCTATAGGCGGAGCAGGGTGTGCGAGTCTATGAGAGTGTTTGTGAGCGGAGCAAAAGGGTTTGCGAGTCTAGTAGAGTGTTTGTAAGCGGGATACTGTTTAATTCTAATAGAAATCTGGGAATGCAGCAGTAGGCAGGGGTTGCCGAAGCTGGGTAAATTTTGTGTGTGATTTACTTTTCAGCATATTTATTTCTCCAGTTTGTTTTCTGTGTTTAAATCGAGAAAATTTGCTATAAGCCTATTCACCCCCTCTAGGGTTAATCTAGATCCTACATAAATTAATGATCACAAATTTATTTATTTATAATTACCCTATTGATTATCAATTATCCATATTGATTAATCACTCTTGATCAGTCACATTAAGTAATTAATAACATTAAATTAATTACATCTCTTTATTATCTTCAAATAACTCAATTATCAAAACCTAAATTAATTACACTAAGTAATTAATTATTAATTGCTTACTTAAGTAATTATTCTGCATACTAATTTCATATTTATTACACAAAGTAATTGAATTCCCAAACTCCTCCATTATCCAAGTATCCTTCAATTAAATTACATCAAGTAATTTATCTTCTTAATTACTTCACTAAGTAATTATTCACTTTTAATTACATTGGTAATTACTTCTCAAACAACCAGCGATTAATTTAAATTAATTAAACTTAATTAATTAACTTAATTAATCAAAATAAAATTAATTAATTACAATCAGTAATTAATTTCCTTAATTACTTTCATTAAGTAATTACACGTAAACAATTCTCAAATGATTATCTTTAAATTAATTAATACAATTAATCATCGAAATTAATCATATTAATTAATTATAAAACAATACTAAGTTAATGACCTTCATTAACCAATAAAAAATCTTTAATTACTTTTCTAAAGTAATTAACTGAAATTAATCAAGACTAATTACAAATTTAATTATCTATAAAACTCGTTAATTAATCTCTAATTACTTAATTAATCAAGTGATAATCAAAAACTTAATTAATTTTAATTTCTTGATTAATAAATTCAAATCAGTAATTAAATAAAAAAAATCAAATCTTATCTAATTAATTGATTTCTTAATTACTATTTAAATCAATCTTAATTATCTTACTAATACTTTAATTAATTAAATAAAACCCTTAATTATTTAATTAATTAACTCAATTATTAATTAATTAAATTAATTAATTACAAAACTTAATTACCTTAATCATTTAATGAATTATAAATCATTAAGTTCTAATTAACTTGATATAACATAAATCACATTAATGATTAAATCATCATTAGCAAAGTATTTTAAAAACAATTTGCTTTTAAATTTCATCTACATTCCATTTTAAATTAAAATTTAAAATGAATCAAATTTTAATCTTAAACAAGGTTTAAGTATTCAAAACCTTTCAATTTCATTTTTAAAGAATTACTTACCTTCCAAAGTAAGTTTAAAAATATTTTAACCCATAATCATTTTAAATAAATTTAAAATATACTTTAAATATTTCAAGTGGTTTTGAAACATTTAAATTCAAAAGCCTATTTTATTTCAAACTAGAATTCAAAATCATGTTTTGAATTCATATTCGAAAACTAAAATTTAAAATCCTATATTTCAGATTTTAAAACCAGGTTATAAAATGCTATAATCTTTAAACTTAATTATAACATTAGAATTTATAAACTTATTTTCTTTTCAAAACTTTAAGATTCAAATTCAAATTTGAATTCAGGTTTACCATTCAGATTTTTAAACTTAAATTTAAAAACATGTTTTAAATCTTATTTCAGATTCCTAAAACACTTATAAAATACTGTATGAACCTTAGTTGTTAAACATTCCATATTTTTATAAAATTTATTTATTTTGAAAACTGGAATTCAAATTCATTTGAATTCATAATTTAAACTTGTTTCAGATTTTGTTTTAAAAACTTATTTTGCTTTCCTTTTATTTTAAATTTTGCTCAAATTTTTAAAACCTGAAAACTGTCAGGTTTCAGAAAACATAACCTACAAACTAACAATACTCGAGCGCATACATATTTTGCTTCGAGTCATCAATCACCTGTCTTCGGGTAAAACTTCAAATGACTCGAGCATTAACTCGAGAATAAACTACTTCCTCCCAAAATAATCAAACACCCAAGAATACCCAACTCACCAGAAATTAAGAGCACCGTGCACATGCACGGTGGCTCTGACCATCACCATACAACACCAGAACCCGAACACGTCCAAGACCACCCAAGCACCCTACCCCGACCACCTGAACTACACCATCCACCTGAAAACAAAAACCAGCCTCAACCAAGAACCTGGAAACACAGTGCTTCATCAAAACCCAAAAACCTGTCAACGGCCAAAACCTTATCCTCCGACCACTGTTAGAGCCACAACTCCGGCCCCATCCTCCCCATGGACCCAGCTTCCATCCCCTAAAGTGGCTTCACACTTGGTCAAACAGAGAGATAGAATTGAATCAATTCGTATACTTAAACATAAACTAGGGTTACAGATAAATTTTAATCACCGCTGCTAATCCAATGTCTTATCCATCAAGTCGATAATTTTGCTGAAATGACTGTTCACTCTTCTTCATCCATACGAAACTTCAAACCCTCAGATGTTCAAAATCATCAAAATTTCCCGATTTCCTCTTTTTAGTTCAACACAGAACTACTACCCAAATTCTCAATTAAAAATGATGATCCATTTTCCTAAAATCATGTTTTTACTAATGTATCTCATTCACAATCCTTAATTTAAATTTAAACAGTTGGTGTTTTACTTAAATTAAAAAAATATACTGATGTCTACTTGTTGTAGAGGCAAACAGGTTTTTATTTTTAACTTTCTCAAAATTTTAAACATGAATCAATGTTAAATCAAATTTTTGTTTGTTCGTCAAATCTTATCATAACAAGACTAAATAAATAAAAGATTTAAATTAAATTCAAATCCTAGGAACAATACAGAATACAGTACATATATATACAGAGCATACATTCTGAAATAGTCATATTAGATTCACTTGTATATTCATGCATAACTATTTATTTCAGATATATTAACAAACAACCAGATTATGTTTTGAATTTTGAAAAGTTACTCACCAGTTCCCTGGAAAAAAATAGAGCCTCTTGATTTAGAAAAGCTTCTGAACCCTGTCTAAAAATCATATGCATGTAGGCTTGAATAAAACTTTAATTCCAGGTTGCTTGCTGGTAATTATACAGAGATGAAAAATGCAGGTTGATTCCTTTGATTTTTTGAAAAATGCAAACTTGATTTTATGCACGAATTGAATTTCAGGTTTGCAAATCTTGTTTCAATTTTTGGTTTGCAATCATAAATTTAAGGAGACGATTTCTGATATGGTTTGTGAGGGAATTTTTGAGTTTCAGATTTTTCTCTTTGATTCATTTTAGCTTTAGGTTATGAAAAGAGAATGAGGGGAAAAAATGAAAATGGTATTAAGGCTGAAATTAGTTTAATTCAAAATAAAATAAAATAAAATAAAATAAAACGATAACACTTGTCATGTTTCTTTATTCCTAAATAAACACATGTTGATTTAGATTATTTAATAGTTAACACTTGTCTTTTATTTAATTTAGTTATATTTTTAAATGTAAATGAAGAATTTTACTTAAATTTATTTATACTTATGTAAATTTCTTATTTAAAGAAAATGTAAATAAAACAAATTATAAATTAAAACTTACTCAAATATTTTAAAGAATCTATTAATTTGAATTTCAAAACCAATTCCAAATTCAAATTAAATTTTGATATCCAAATTAATATTAATTTATTCAAATTTTAAAATAGTAATTCTATTTTCTTATTTTAATTCTTTTTTTTATTTATGGAAAAATGATACATTTATTAATATGGCTTGAAAATAACAATTTAACAAATTTTAAATGATTTATAAAGAGATTATAAATCACTTTTATTAATAATAAATTTAAACCATCTGCTATTTGTATTTTAAACTTATATAAAATATTTCCAAATCATATTAATCAAATAATATTTAAAAAGAAATAAAACCAACTTTTTATTTAAAATTTAAAACAAAAAATTTAGCTAAGATATAACTTTAAACAATTTAACATTTATTTTAGTATTTATAAATCATATAGATATAATTTAAATAATTTTGAGAAACTTAAAATTAATTTAAAATAAAATTTCCCAATTACTAAATATATTATTAGAATTTAAAAACAAAACTTCATTTATTTATTAAATTCCAAAACAAAGATTATTTATAATATATATACACTATAATTAAAAACATTTATTTAGCTTTTAAAAGATAAAATCATAAATTAAATATTTATTTAAATCAGATTATTAAACCAAATCATATTTTATTGATCAATTATCATCAAATCAATTTAATTTTATATAAAGATTATTAAATAGATATTGTCAAAATTTCTGGGATATCACATTCCTTCCCCCTTAAAAGAATTTCGTCCCCGAAATTTAAAACAAAGGTAATTTAATAACCTATTCAAGATTTTTAATTTTAAAATACAAGCATATATCAAACATATGCTAACAACCAAGCAATCAATTCACCCAATCAAACAAAATTAAGTATCCAGACAAAATTCTGGATAGAGTTTCCTCGAGTTTCCCAAGTAAACACCGGGATACTCGCTCTATAGAACCCAAACAATCAACACTACTAAGCTATAGAACTCCTACTCATCTAGATCTACAACTGAACAAGACATCAGACTACAGACAAGTCTGACTCAACAACCAAGTCTCCCAGAACAGCTGATTCCAAAACCAGAAATAGATCATACCGTACTCCCTCAAAGATACGCAAAACATATCGAATTCCAGTTGTCCAAACTGGCAATTCAATTATGAAAACCAAACACTTATCCATAGCAGAACACAGAAGAAATTCAAAACATCTCGGAGCTAGCTTACCTAACCTTACCAAAATTTATAGCTCCTAAAACTGAGAAACTTATCCAAAATCAGATTTCCGACTTCAAATCCACAAAACTCTTCGGACGATCCCGGGCTGCCTACTTCCTACCTGATCAGCTCAACCCTCGTCGATGTCTCAAGAAACAAACTGGACCAAACCTAATCCACCAGAATGATCCTCCACGATCAACCAAGATCAAGAACAAACTCCACTCACAACCATCAGAAGAAAACAAACTTCTCCTATCCGGAAAAGAAAAGAAGATGCACTCCCAACTGCTTCCGCTGCACAACTCTGATCTGGAGTAGAAAAGAATGCTGATGAAGAAAACAAGCACAACTGGACAACATAACCAAGAAGATCTCTGATAACCAAGAGAAAACTCAGAAGTTCCTCTAATCCTGAGCTGCTTCATCAAACTCCATCTCAAGGAACCAACCTTCAACTAGTTGAACCACTGGTACCACACTCGGAATCTTGGTCGATAAGAAATCTGAATCTCTAGATGCGGACAACCCCAGACTTCCCTGAAAACATCCAGAAAAATCTCCAACAATCCAAGAGAATACTCAATTATCGCAAGTCACTTTTGCGATCAATCCAAACTAAAATCCAAAGAAAAATGTTCTCTCTTTACCAATCAGAACAGCTTATGCTGGTCTAGTTAATCCATCAAAGAAATGGATTCACTCAGCGGCTTCTGAACTCCACCTCCAGAAAACTTCTAAGCCAGAAAACTCCGCCGACACACAGAACACTCCGAGATGCACTGTTGACACCAATGCCAAAGAATTCCCATTCTAAAACTCTTCGGAAGACTTGGACTTCAAACCAAACAGAAACACCCTGCTGAACTCAGCCACAACACCGAAGCAGACCTACTTCCTTAAACTTGTTCCAAAGAAATTATCTTCGGAAACATCTATAGTCACTGCATCTCATCACGCAGCTACTACTTCCTGAGGTATCAAGATACCATCACTCGCTTCTGCTCAGCCAACAGATCCAAACTCTACTCATCCATCTTCAAAGATGAACTCCGACCCTTAACAGGTTACTTCAGAGATAAATGAAGTCCATACTCTACTGCAAAGCTCACTTGAGACGGTATTAGGTCTACAGCCTCGACAGATACACTTCCAACCTCAAACATGCAAACTCCAACCAATGGTAGTCTTGTTATACACACCACTACCTTAATCCACCTTTATAACTCATATTGGAAAACCCGAATAGGTAACCCAATATATATATATATATATATATATATATATATAATTACAAATACGCTCTCTCAAGATAGACACCACTCCAGAGCCTAGGTATTCACTCAACCTAATGCTCTGATACCAAATGAAACGACCCGTCTACCACTAACCAAAAAGACGCATCATCTTTAAGAAAGAAAGGGATAGAAAGAGAAAAGAAAGAAGAGAAAGAAGAAACAACACTAGAATCTCAACAGCGGAACGAATAAATTACATTAATAACATAAGTATTTACATATTATACAACATCAATCAGAGTTACACAACATACACAACATACACTAGAAAGTTATAAACACATGTCTAGTATTTACAACTTAATACAACACAACACAGAGGACACACAGCGGAACTATATATCTAACGCAGAAGCCTCCTGCTCCATTGATCCTCCAACATTCGTCAAAGCCAACCTGAATTCCTTGGTTACTCGTAAAAATTTGAGTACCCAAGAGTTTAAAAAACAAAAGATAAACTCAGGGCAGACATGGGTCTGGTGTGAGTAACAGGTTAAAGATGCTTAACTTTTAAAAACCTTTTGAAAAGAAAGGTATCACGTAAGACTTCCCACACATAAACATGGAAAAGTTTTTACCTTACGCTAACCAAATCATTTGATAGGAAATCCGATGATATTATTATAGTGTCTAGGGTTTTCAAGTAAATAAGAAATAGCCGAAATTGTTACATCTATTAAATTCCAGCTACTAGCCACAAAAGTGGGTAATACAATCAAAACCGTTGGCACTTATTGGATTTTGGATTCCATACAATGGTAGGGCTACTGGGGTACCACTCGTCACAGTACGTGGCCTAGATCACCGTATCGAGGAGTACGCCCGCTCCCCTACAACACAAGGTTGGGACCATTCCTTACTGAACAGTCCCGAACAAGACAACCCCGCTGTTGTTTGCAACCAACTGCCCACACAGCCGAATATAAAGGAACCACTAGACAGGGGTAAATCTCACTCTCAAGTGGGGGCTACCCACGAAGCCTTGCTGCACCTCCCCTGTTTTAGCCATTCCCAGTTGATGAGGCTTGAGGCTACGATTACCATTAGAGAACACATCTCTTAGAATGCTCATCGTCCAGACGATGTTCTGAAAGCATTCAATCCATACAAGTTCGTTTCTGGTTCGAACGAAACCGAAGGCATTATCTCGTTACACTCATTTTGGAATCATCCTCAGAGTTAACGACGATAACCCTTGCACTCTGAATCTTCATCTTCACTTGAGATTCACGACCTATCGTTAATTTGGATCGATGTGGTTTTCGGATATCCAAATACGGAATCCCGATCCCGGTCTCATCGAAATCCAAAACGTATCTTTTAGGTCCAAGTTGTTTTAAAGTTTAAAACAATTCAATTCAATATTATCTATATTCACACAGATAGATAATACACAACATCATAATAGATAATCAACATTATCATCACAACAGATAATCCATATTATCATCCCAAACAGATAATTCATACCATCAACTCAAATGCAACCATAGCATCCAAATCACACAACATTACTTATCTCATATCTGAGATATCAACTATTCAGGGTAATCAGTATTAAACAATATTCACAAGTAATGACTTATTAATCATCATTCTATAATTAATTTAAAATGAATTAAATTAATTACCTCTTCCTTAATTAATTTAAAATGAATTAAATTAATTACCCATCCATATAAATCTTGCTTACATATCCCTTAATTAATTATAAATCAATCAATTAATTACTCTCAACAAATTAACCTAATTAATCATCCTTGATTAATCGTTCTTTAATTACATTCAAGTAATTAGCCTTTAATTAATTCCACAAATTAATTATTCTAAACCAAATTCAGTAATTAACCTGTAATTACTTCATTAATTAATTAATTATAATTAATTACATTAATCCTTGATTAATTACATTAATTAATACCTTCATTGATTAATCGTTCTTAATTAATCCATCCTTAATTACATCACTAATTATATAAATTAATGATCACAAATTTATTTATTTATAATTACCCTATTAATTATCAATTATCCATATTGATTAATCACTCTTGATCAATCACATTAAGTAATTAATTACATTAAATTAATTACATCTCTTTATTATCTTCAAATAACTCAATTATCAAAATCTAAATTAATTACACTATGTAATTAATTATTAATTACTTACTTAAGTAATTATTCCGCATACTAATTTCATATTTATTACACAAAGTAATTGAATTCCAAAACTCCTCCATTATCCATGTTTCCTTCAATTAAATTACATCAAGTAATTTATCTTCTTAATTACTTCACTAAATAATTATTCACTTTTAATTACATTGGTAATACCTCTCAAACAACCAGTGATTAATTTAAATTAATTAAACTTAATTAATCAAAATGAAATTAATTAATTACAATTAGTAATTAATTTCCTTAATTACTTTCATTAAGTAATTACACTTAAACAATTCTCAAATGATTATCTTTAAATTAATTAATACAATTAATCATTAAAATTAATCACATTAATTAACTATAAAACAATACTAAGTTAATGACCTTCATTAACCAATAACAAATCTTTAATTACTTTTTTAAAGTAATTAACTGAAATTAATCAAGATTAATTACAAGTTTAAATATCTATAAAACTCATTAATTAATCTCTAATTACTTAATTAATCAAGTGATAATCAAAAACTTAATTAATTTTAATTACTTGATTAATAAATTCAAATCAGTAATTAAATAAAAAAATAAATCTTATCTAATTAATTGATTTCTTAATTACTATTTAAATCAATCTTAATTATCTTACTAATCCTTTAATTAATTAAATAAAACCCTTAATTATTTAATTAATTAACCCAATTATTAATTAACTAAATTAATTAATTACAAAACTTAATTACTTTAATCATTTAATGAATTATAAATCATTAAGTTCTAATTAACTTAATATAACATAAATCACATTAATGATTAAATCATCATTACCAATTTTAAATTAAAATTTAAAATGAATCAAATTTTAATCTTAAACAAGGTTTAAGTATTCAAAACCTTTCAATTTCATTTTTAAAGAATTACTTACCTTCCAAAGTAAGTTTAAAAATATTTTAACCCATAATCATTTTAAATAAATATAAAATATACTTTAAATATTTCAAGTGGTTTTGAAACATTTAAATTCAAAAGCTTATTTTATTTCAAACTAGAATTCAAAATCATGTTTTGAATTCATATTCGAAAACTAAAATTTAAAATCCTATATTTTAGATTTTAAAAACAGGTTATAAAATGCTATAATCTTTAAACTTAATTATAACATTAGAATTTATAAACTTATTTTCTTTTCAAAACTTTAAGATTCAAATTCAAATTTGAATTCTGGTTTACCATTCAGATTTTTAAAATTAAATTTAAAATCATGTTTTAAATCTTATTTCAGATTTCTAAAACACTTATAAAATATTGTACAAACCTTAGTTGTTAAACATTCCATATTTTTATACAATTTATTTATTTTGAAAACTGGAATTCAAATTCTTTTGAATTCATAATTTAAACTTGTTTCAGATTTTGTTTTAAAAACTTACTTTGCTTCCCTTTTATTTTAAATTTTGCTTAAATTTTTAAAAACCTGAACACTGTCAGGTTTCAGAAAACATAACCTGCAAACTAACAATACTAGAGCCCATGCATATTTTGCTTCGAGTCATCAAGCACCTGTCTTCGGGTAAAACTTCAAGTGACTCGAGCATTAACTCGAGAATAAACTACTTCCTCCAAAAATAATCAAACACCCAAGAATACCCAACTCACCAAAAAATAAGAGCACCGTGCACATGCACGGTGGCTCTGACCATCACCATACAACACCAGAACCTCGAACACGTCCAAGATCACCCAAGCACCCTACCCCGACCACCTGAACTACACCATCCACCTGAAAACAAAAACCAGCCTCAACCAAGAACCTGGAAACATAGTGCTTCATCAAAACCCAAAAACCTGTCTACGGCCATAACCTCGTCCTCCGACCACCGTTAGAGCCAGAACTCCGACCCCATCCTCCCCATGGACCCAGCTTCCATCCCCTAAAGTGGCTTCACACTCGGTCAAACAGAGAGATAGAATTGAATCAATTCGTATACTTAAACATAAACTAGGGTTACAGATAAATTTTAATCACCGCCGCTAATCCAATGACTTAACCATCAAGTTGATAATTTTGCTGAAGTGCCTGTTCACTCTTCTTCATCCATATGAAACTTCAAACCCTCAGATGTTCAAAATCATCAAAATTTCCCAATTTCCTCTTTTTAGTTCAACACAGAACTACTACCCAAATTCTCAATTAAAAATGATGATACATTTTCCAAAAATCATGTTTTTACTTATTATCCCATTCACAATCCTGAATTTAAATTTAAATAATTGGTGTTTTACTTAAATTAAAAAAAAATACCGATGCCTACTTGTTGCAGAGACAAACAGGTTTTTAATTTTAACTTTCTCAAAATTTTAAACATGAATCAATGTTAAATCAAATTTTTGTTTGTTCATCAAATCTTATCATAACAAGACTAAATAAATAAGAGATTTAAATTAAATTCAAATCCTAGGAACAATACAGAATACAATACATATATACACAGAGCATATATTCTGAAATAGTTATATTAGATTCACTTGTATATTCATGCATAACTATTTATTTCAGATATATTAACAAACAACCAAATTATGTTTTGAAATTTGAAAAGTTACTCACCAGTTCCTTGGAAAAAACAGAGCCTCTTGATTTAGAAAAGCTTCTGAACCCTATCTAGAAATCATATGCATGCAGGCTTGAATAAAACTTTAATTCCAGGTTGCTTGCTGGTGATTATACAGAGATGAAAAATGCAGGTTGATTCCTTTGATTTTTTTTAAAATGCAGACTTGATTTTATGCAGGAATTGAATTTCAGGTTTGCAAATCTTGTTTCAAGTTTTGGTTTGCAATCATAAATTTGAGGAGATGATTTCAGATATGGTTTGTGAGGGAATTTTTGAGTTTCAAAATTTTCTCTTTGATTCATTTTAGCTTTAGGTTATGAAAAGAGAATGAGGGGAAAAAATGAAAATTGTTTTAAGGCTGAAATTAGTTTAATTCAAAATAAAGAAGAAAAAAAACAATGACACTTGTCATGTTTCTTTATTCCTAAATAAACACATGTTGATTTAGATTGTTTAATAGTTAACACTTGTCTTTTATTTAATTTAGTTATATTTTTAAATGTAAATGAAGAATTTTACTTAAATTTATGAGATTTACTTTCCATATACAATCATTTCAATTATTCCCGATAATTGATTTATTGACTATCAATTCCACTATCTTTTTTGTGTGTCATCAGTCTAAGATGACTTAATGCTTATTTTGAGCGTTGATAAGCTTTGTCAGAAATGACTAAGCCCAAAGAACGAGTGGAAGCCAAGCTATGCGGGGTTGCTCCTATTAGGGTATTACCACATCTACTCCATATTAGTTTCAGTTATATGCGTACTGAGATGTGAAATACTCGGATTCTCGGTAAGATTGAAAGGTTCAGCTTGGATGTGTTCGAGAGCCATTGTAGTTCTCAAGTATATTTTCTAGAGGTATACTTTCAGTAAAGGAGTGCAACCTTCTAGCCATTGTTGGAAAATTTCCCTTTCCTTGCTTTTGAATTAGACCCTTGAATTTATTTCTTTATTAGTTGCATCAGTAAGTGACTTACGCACTTTGCGATGTTTAATTATCAATGCCCATTACTTATGGTTGGATGTTGTTCTTGTGAGGGGAAACCCATTCTACATTTGGCTGTGTGGTCTCAAATACCGTTGTTTATTTCCACCCTTTGTTTAGAGTTAACTGATACCAGACTTATTGTCTGACCCGAGTTGTTTGTTTTCCTTAAACTCTTGGGTACTCATTCATATTGAGTAGTCTGAGAGTAGCAGATTCCATTAGGATCTTTTGAAGTCGATGGACGAGCAAGAGGCTTTTTATCTATCTAGCTATCCTTTTTTGTTGTTCTGTTTAATTATGTATGCGTATTCCATATCACCAAGTGTAAAGGCAGGTTCTTATTACTACCTAGGCTGATGATAGTACTTTTGTTATAACTCTGGTAACTCCATGTTAAGGAGTAACCTTATGTACTATTGTATTGTTATATTATGTTTAATCATTCCATTCTAAGATGTTCTTTTGTGCTTTGTTCTTTTATTTTACCCCACGATAAATCATCTTTTGGATGCTCGAGAAATAACACATGAATACCAAGGATGTGTTAGGTGTCTTTTCTAAGGATAAAAAAGATGAGTCTTCATAGTTGGTATCAGAGCTTTGGTTGAGTGAACACCTTAGCATGATTGAGGCACAACTCATTTAAGATAGGGTAAATGATGCCCTAGAATGAGTTATTATTGACAGAGCATATTTGTAATTCTTTACAAACTAATATATATCCTTTAAAATCTCATTCTAGATTCTTTGATGTTGTTTTCCTTAAACTATTTTGATCCTATTCTTGTATTCTAAGGATACCTGTTATTTATTAAGGTAATAGAAGATGGATACAAGAAAAGGAGGAAGGAGAGGATATGGAACTAGCACGGCTACCAATGGCAGGGTACCTAGAAAAGCTACTATGCCAGTTGTACATCCGGTAGCAAGTTGCAGTACAAGTTCAGCCACCCTATGAACTTTGTGGCTCTGTGTAATAATTTTACCACTTTGGGCGGGAAATAGTTCTATGGAACTGAAGATATTCTTGGAGTGTATATGTGGCTTCGATCTTGTAAAAGAATATTTAGAGATCTTTAATTGGAAGATGCGGAGAACGGCTCTTAGCATCGAGATAACTTAAAAATCGGCGATGGATTAGCGAGATTCGATAACAGCTAATACTCCGAAGGAGGAGTTTACTTAGGCCAAGTTTAAGGAAGTTATTCGAAGCGTAGTTTATTTTATAAGCCAGAAGTACTCAGTTGTTTTGGAGTTTCATTGATTTAAAGAAGGGTAATTTGATTATGTCGCAATATAAGCATAAGTTTAATGCTTTATCCCACGGACTTGGACTGATAGACACATCGCTCAAAAAGAATGAAATGTTTGTGAATGAGATGCGACCAGAGTTTCATTGTAAAAGGACTAACCATCTTATAGGTACATTCACCAACCTGATGAGCTTGAATTTGAAGTTTGAAGCTCTTTATTTTAAGGAAGGAGTCTAGAAGGGAGTAGTGCCAAGCCATTGTTAGTTATACCAATTGGGGGAAAGCCAAATTTTAAGTGTAAGTTTAAGGGGAAGAAGCAGTGGGAAGGAAAGAAACCCGGAAGTGGGGTTCCATCGTAGAAGAAGCCACTCAACTTGGCTAATATTACTCATTTCAAGTGTAACAAAATTGGCCGCTTTTAAACTCAATAGCCAACTGCCATAAGTTACAACTTCGACCAGATGGGACACATGAATAATGAGTGCACTTTTACAAAAAAGGGATCGTAAGTATAGGCATTTGCCATAGAAGAGATACCATCCACTTCTTTAGGATAGAAGGGGAAGCGGGTGTTGCAAGGTATACTATCCATCTATGATATTCCTATAAGAGTATTATTCGATACCGGTGCTTTCCATTATTTTATTTCAATTGATCTTGTTAATAAACATAATCTTAAACCTATCCTTTTGGGTGATCCTCTTTGTGTGTTAAACCCTATTAAGGGCCCAACAAATCTTGACACTATGTGTCTAAATGTGCCTATGCATTATTAAGATCATCTCTTTGCTTTTCACTAGTTTGTTACGTGGTTCATGGGTTTTGGAGTGTTGTTGGGAATGGATTGTTTATTTAAGTTTAGAGTTGTCTTGGATTGTGTTAAGAGAATGATCATGGTAAAGGACGTAGTAGGAAGAAGCGTCGATATATTTTATGAAGAGCCTAATGAGTTGATAAGCAGTTTTCTTTGTTAACTTGAAGTAACTAAAAAAGAGCTCGGGGATATACCAATTGATTGGGTACTTTTGATGAAGCATAAGGTTTACCTCCTCATTGTGAAGTGGAGTTCCGTATTGATTTGATTTCAGGAACCAAAGCTATTGTACAACATTCTTGAGGTTGGCTCCGAAAGAGGAGGGAGTTAGAGGGCCATACATTTGACTTGTTGTAGAATGGTTTGATCAAACGCGGTACCTTGAGTTGGGAATCGCCGGTCGTCTTTGTTACAAAGGTGACAAGTCTCTAAAGTTATGCATAGACTACCGAGAGTTAATAAAAGGACTATCTAGAATAAATATCCTTTACAAAGGATCGACGATATGTTTAACCAAATCAATAGTGCTCAAATATTTTCTCAATTGGATCCTGCCATTGGTTTTTACCAATTAAGGGTAGTAGAGGAGAGTGCACCCTTAATAGCATGTCAGTGAAGTTTGGGCTAACTATTGCACTCGCTTATTTTATAGATTTAATTGATTGAATATCTTGAGATGTTCTTATTAAATTTGTTGTCGTCTTCATTGATGACATTCGTGTCTATCCAAAAATGGAGAAGGAGCAAAAATATCATCTCTGTGTCGTACTCAATACCTTAAGTAGCCATGTTTTGAAGGCTAAACTTTCAAAGTGCCATTTTTGGAAATCCAAAGTTAGGTTTCTAGGGCATTTTGTTTCGGGAGAAGGCATATCAGTTGACTCGGCAAAAGTTGTTGCAGTTTAAGACTGGAAGAGGCTCAAAAGTGCGATGGAAGTAGAAGTTTCTTAGAATCGGCTTGTTCCTATCAAAGTTTCATCAAAGACTTCTCAAAGATTGCTTATATCCGACGAAATTAACTAAGAAATAAGTTAAGTTCATACAGACTCTTAAGTGTGATCAATCATTTAATAATTGAAAGAGAAGTTGACTAGCAATCCTGTTTTGACCATTCCAGATAAGAGCAAAGGTTTAACTATGTATACACATTATTGTAGTACTAGATTGGGAGTAGTTCTGATGCAACATAGGAAAGTTAATGCTTATGCGAGTCTATAGCTAAATCCACATGAGCAAAATTATGCTATGCATGATTTGGAGCTTTTGGCTATTGTCTTCACATTGAAGATGTGGAGGCATCACCTTTTGGATGAGAATTTTAAGTTATACATGGACCAAAAATCCTTAAAATACCACTTTATCTAGAAGGATTTGAATTTAAGGCAGTAAAGATGGTCGGAATTTCTCGATTCTTATGATCTGGAGATTCTATATACCCTTGGTAAAGCAAGTGCCGTTGCGGATGCCTTGAGTAGAAATGTTGCAATAGTTGCGAACTTAGAAGGTAAGCTAGTATTGATGAATAGGTTTCATCTAGTCAGGAGGTAGATCCTATTTTAGCTCGATTAAAGAAGGCCTTGTTTCTAGTTTTGAGATTGATCCCCGGAGCGTATTGAAAATGAAATGAGGCATCCAAATGTTAATGGACTTAGGCAAGAAATGTTAGCCAAGTGCCACTATTCAAAATTATATTTCCATTCCAGAGTGACCAAGATGTTCAAAGATATAAAGAGGGAAATTTGATGGAAGTGGATGAAACAAGATATTTCGATCTTTGTGAGTCAGTGTGCGAACTTCCAGCAGATTAAGAATAACTAGCAGAAGTCAGTTGAATTGCTGTAGCCACGTGAGACCCTGAAGTGGAAGTAGGAGCTGATCTCTATGGGCTTTATTGATGGACTTCAAGTCAAAAGAGGGAAAAAAGGAATTTGGGTTATATTTGATTGGCTGACTAAGAGTGCTCATTTCATTCATGTTAAGCGAACTAGGATTACTACAAGTTTGGAAAGTTTGTATGTGAAGGAGATTGTGTGATTTCGTGGTATTCCTTATAGTATTATAAGTGATCGAGACTAGATATTCACTACTAGGTTCACGGAGGGACTACAAATTTCTTTAGGTAGGGATATCAATGGATACCTGAAAAATTCGAAATTCGTCTGCATCCGCATTCAAAAAGTGGATAAATATCCGATATCTGAAAAACCGATTGCGGATACGAAGATGTCCGCATCCGAAAATTATCCGTTCGGTTTATGTCAAGATTATAGTTCAAATTATGTGAATTTTAATGTAGTAAATGATATTCGTTTATAATTTTATTAAGTTAGTAGTTTATATTATATGTACTTAATGCTTATTAACTACTCGAAATTATTTATTATCATCATATTTCTTAATTTTTACACTTTTATAATCAATAAGATTGAAAAATATTTATGTTAAACTAAAAAAATTCCTTTTGTAATTCTTGATTTATCGGTTGTTAGCGGATAGGATAATTATCCGATATCCATTCGTATCCGCGGTGCGGATATCCTATATCCGAAAATGATTTCCAATGCGGACACCGATATGACATTATCCGCATCCGAAAGCATTCTTTGACAGGCCTAGCTTTAGGGACCAACCTAAGTCTGAGTATAGCTTACCATCCATAGGCAGATGGGTAAAGGGAGAAAGTGAACCGGATCTTGGAAGATTTATTAGGAGCATGCATTCTTGACTTTGGGGGTTCTTGGGAAGATCATTTGCCCCTAGTCGAATTCACTTACAATAATAACTATCAGGCAAGCATTGGTATAGCCCCTTTTGTAGCTCTTTATGGCCGTCTATATTGTTCCCCATCATAATGGGTTGAGTCTAGTGATAGAATTTTTCTTGACCCCGACGTGATCTTAGAAGCCAGTGAGAAGGTAGCCGATATTAGAAGGAAGGTGAAGGAGCCACGGGATCGATAGAAGTGTTATATAGATCGAAGGCACAGAGATCTAGAGTTCTCAATATGAGATTCGGTGTTTGTGAAAGTTTCTCCATTGAGTAGTGTTGTGAGGTTTGGAAATCAGGGAAGTTAGCCCCTCGTTATACTGGCCCTTTTCCCATACGGGACTGGATTGGTAGACGTGCACATAAAGTGAAGTTACTAGATAGACTATTAGATGTGCACAACTTAGTTCACGTATTTCATCTATGTAAGTATGTGCACGACCATTCGATGATAGTAGAACTGACACAACAAGTTGATTTGGAAATTCAGCCTAACCTAACCATTCTTAAGTGGCCTATTTGTATCAACACTTAAGATATATAGCGGTTGAGGATGAAGGATGTGAACCTTGTTAAGGTTCAGTGGAAAGGAGATGATGGATATTGTGCTTGGGAAACCAAGGACTGTATTAGGGATTCTTATCCTAAGTTGTTGTAGTTGTTTTTTTTTGTGTACTCACCGGTTATGGTAGAGTGTACCTATTTCTTGAATGATATCATTTGGGTTTCTTTTGATATCTTTTGTGCGTGTGATTAATTTTTAGAACGGAATTTCCTGTAAGGAGGAGAGGGTGTAACGACCTGTAATTTAATCACTATGAATTTGAATATTTAATATATTTTAAATATTTAAATAATAGATTTTATAACTCAAATAAACCTTTTTTAGTAATAATTAATGATGGTAAAAAAAATTAAATTTGGTTTACCAAAATAAGTAGTTCGAAGAAAATTCCAAAATGTGAGCGAAAATCATTTTTTGGATTTTCGACTTTTCATCATCTAAAAGTTATCGGAACATGTTGTGTATACTAGGGCATCTAAACAAACACATATATAAATAACATATACTTTAGTTAATGATGTGGTTAGAGTTTAATAAGTTTAAATTTATACCTAAGTAAATCAAGTAAGTTTTGACTTACCATTAAAAGTTTAAAAAAGAAATTGTATAAAATGAGAATGCATGGAGTCATGTGATGTGATGATGTGATGGAAATGAGGGGGAGGTTGGAGGTTGCATGTGGAGTGAGGTGGGCAGGGGTGATTTGGCAAGAACTTAAGAAGGGTAAGAGCTATGGGTAAAAGAGTAATTTCCTATATTTAGTTTTATATAAAAACAACATCATTTTTCATTTCGCATTTTACTTTCCATGCTTTAAAGTTTCAAACTTTTGTTTTTTTTTCATTTCAAGTTGTTTTTCATTTCCATGGCTCTTTAAGAAAAAAAATCTCCCTATTTTCATTTTTTAATCCTTAAAACTTAGATAAAATTACTTCATTTTCTTTCTACATCTCATATACTCCACATCAAGACCCAAAACCACCCCAAACAAGGCCGAGCCCCTAGGTCGAACTATTTTGACCACTCCTATCCCTTAAAAATCAAGTCTTTGAAAAGGAAAGTAAGTCCGGGTATTGGTGCTAGAGTGTAGAAACTTTGATATGCATTTGTGTGGATTTTGATGTGTAAATCTCACTTTTACAAAGGAAAATTTAAACTTTACTTTTGCGATAATAATAGATGTTAGTTGCTTGTGTTTATATGTGTTGGAAAATAATGATTATTTGGTTTGGTTCCTTCTTGAAGCGGATGACATATATTATAATTAGTTAATAATTTGAGATTTAGTCAAAAAGTTTAAGTAATTATTTACAAGTGATGCTTCCTCCATATTGTATGGATGTTATTTTCATTTGTATATATGTATATGATTATGTTTAAGAGATATTTGGGTGAAGCTATATGACATATAAAATGTTTTAGGGAAGTGTTCATATAGCAACTATTGCTATATTGACAATTTGAAAATATATTATCTTTTGAAAATCTTTTTGTAGATCTCGTGCTTGGGTTTTGGCAAAAAAAATATTTGGTTGTGTTTTGACACTTTAAAAATGTTTTTTAAACCATGATTTAAAGTAATTTGAATTTCAAAAATAAATTTAGAAGTTATGCTCCATATAGCGATAGTCGCTATGGATTCATTCGGAGATATTGATAATAAATTATTTTAAGTAATCATTTTAATAATGATGTTTTAAAGTTAATTGACCATTTTGATAATGATGTTTTAAATTTAATTAACCATTTTAATAACGATGTATTAAAGTTAAAATGTCATAAATCATATCAAATCTTGATAGACTATCAAGGACTTTATATGGTTTATGAAATGGTGATTTGCTTTATGCCTTACATGTAACTATTTTGGGCATATTATGGGTTCTCTTTTGATGTATGTCATATTATTTTTTACTTTTATTATCATGTCTCTCACCCTTTTGATTAGTTGTAGTCTGAATCGTTTGTTATATTTTTATGTAATACTCGGGTTAGGCCGAGACCATGCAGGTAGCAGAGTTTTGTTTTTGGGCTAGCAAATGTTAGATGTGTTATACTTTTGTGACAGGTGCATGTATATTTTGGCTAGCTAGTATGATTTGATGGTGTTGTATGATTATGCTATTATGTGAACGTAGACTTGTACTTTTGTAGACTCACTACTATGTTATGACATTTATCCTTTCGTTGTGATCTATGATATATTTTGGATATCTGTTATATTTTATATTGTTTTGGATATATTGAGCCTTCGTGTTATTGCTTTATGCTGATATTATTCACGTCATTTTATTGCTTTTTGAGGTATATGAGACGTTTCAGCATTAGCCGGAGTAATTTCATGATGGTCTCTCCTTTCAAAGCCTTATTCTTTGGATTAGCAGAGGATATTATTCATAATGTTCTTTGTTAATCTGGGTATAAAAGGTGGGGTGTTACAACTTGATCGTTTTAATAATGGTGTTTAAGATTAATCAATCATTTTAATAATGGTGTTTAAGGTTAATTAATCACTTTAATAATGACGTTTAAAGTTAATCAAACATTTCAATAACGGTGACTAAAGGTAATTAATCATTTAATAATGATGTTTAAAGTTAATTAATCATTTTAATAATGATTTTTAAAGTTAAATGGTCATTTTAATAATAATGTTTAGAGTTAATTAATCAATTTTAATAATGATGTTTGAACTAATTAATCATGTTTAAAGTTAATTGATCATTTTTTAAAATGCTGTTTAAAGTTAATACTTGTAATGCACGAGTTCGGTATTAAATGTTTAAAAGTTTGACTTGATCATGGAAAAGATAAGAAATTTAGTTTCATAAATGATAAAGCTTATATGAAAAGAATTTAGTCATATTGTCAGCACTAAACGTCGAGGTATGGAAGCTCGTCTCTATCTCAAAGTTTAAGAAACCATCAAGATAAATTTTAAAGGTAACACTACCTTCACTTGCCTGTCTTTATTTTTAACCAAGGGATGGTACAAGTTTGAAATCGACGAGTAGTGGCAAGGGTATGAGATTTACGTTAAATATATAATCGTTTTAATTATTCCCCATAGTTGACTTATTGACTATCGATTTTGCTATCTACTTTATGTATCGTGAATCTAAGACGATTTGTTGCTCATTTTGAGCGTTGATATCCTTTGTCGAGACTGACTAATCCTAAAGAGCGAGTGGAAGCCAAGCAATATGGGGTTTCTCCCATTAGGGTATTACCACACCTACTCTAAATTAGTTTTAGTTATATGGGCATGGGGATATGAAATACTCGGATTCTCGGTAAGGTTTTTGAGGGTTTGGCTAGGACCTGTGCAAGAGCCGTCATAGTTCTCAAGTATATTTCTAGATGTATACTTTCAGTAGGGGGTGCACCCTTGTAGTCATAGTTGGAAAATTTTACTTTCCTTGTTTTTGATTCAAACCGTTCAATTTATTTGTTCTTAATTGCATCGGGAAGTATCTTGCACACTTGCGATGTTTAATTATTTATACCCATTACTTATGGTTGGATACTGTTCTTGTGAGAGAAAACGCATTCTGCATTTGGCGGCAAGGTCTCACATATTTTTGTTTATTTCCACCCTTTGTTTAAAGTTTACTCATACTAGACTTATTGTTTGACCTGGGTTGTTTGTTTTCCTAAACTCTTGGATGCTCAATTATATTTAGGTAGCCCTAGAGTAGCAGGTTCCTTTGGGCTCTTTTGAAGTTGATAGACGAGCAGGAGACTCCTTATCTATCTAGCTATCTATTTCCATTGTTGTGTTTGTTTATTTATGTTTATTTTGTATCAACAAGTGTAAAGGCAGACTGTTATAACTGCCTAGGCCGATGGTAGTACTTTAAATCTAAACTCCATGTTATGGAGTAACCTAATGTACTATCATATTGTTTTATTATATCTAACCATTCTGTTATGATATTTTCTGTTCTGCTTTTTATTATACCCTATGACAAATCATTTTTCTAATGCTTAGGCAATGGTATAGGGATACCGAGGATGTATTAAGTGTCATTCCTAGGGGTCAAAAAGATGGGTCGTCACAACTGGACTGATGTAGCAGACATCAACATCAAATACGCATTAGATGCATCCTGTGCACAGTGTAGATGGATAATGAGTATATTCTCTCAACCACATATCCTCTTGCACCTTTATAGCTGCCTTTCGTTTGCTTGTGCAATTAGATCTACAGTCTAACGCTCGTCTTGTCAGTTTTATAGCACAATCTTAGCCATCTATTATCCATTTCAGCTACTATAAGTACCCCATGCATTACTACTTCAAGGGGGTTGGAAGATAAAAGAATTTTGAGTACTATACACAATTAAGATCTCTTTACACTGTAAGCCCTATAATTAACAACTTTATTAGTCTTAAATGCTTCTACTTTTCTTGTCATTCTCTTCAAATTCCTTTTAATTATACGAGACATATATAGTAAGAGAACTTCATAGTTGACATAGGCAAGTTTTTCATACCACTCTATATTTGGTGTCATTTAATTTTAACTAAACATTTTATTTCACACTTTCACTTTTATGCCTAATGTTAGCAAGTAAGTTTTACGCATTAGGCTAATTTTGAGGTTGTTTAAATCTGCAGTGAATATACATTGTTAAAGAGATTTTGCTTTTAGATGTGATGGAGCTTACGGTAGGAAGGTCATCAAATTTAAGTGTGTTTTGGATCTATGCGATAACCAGATGGAAGCTCATGAAATATCCAACTATCATCAATTGTCAACTCAAGAACTGAAGGAAAATGTACATGGCCCAGCTTCTTCCTGTTCGTGTTTATGAATGATTCTTCTAGCAATTTTGGTTGAACATGATGGCATTGTGACATATTTTCTATACAAAGGTGAAAATAGGTGGAGTTAGGAAAAATGAAGATGAGAACGAGGGGACGACTATTCCAGTTTCAGCCCTAAGGCTCCGCTTGGCAGTTTAGTAGTGCTGGTTATGAGAGGTTTTGATAGTATCGATTTTGACTGTAAACGATCGTAGAGGTTTGATTGGTTTACATGAAGTGTTTTTATAACCGATCGATACATGCTTAAGAGTTCAACATACACCGTTTTTGAGAGTTTTCCACTAAAGTAACATTATATATATATATATATCATTATACTTTTCCTTTAGTTTTGTGAAGATTAATTCTACAATACAATTAGTGGGTATTATCCACCCTTTTGACTAAGTAGTATTCGAACAGATTGGACGTGTCGACTCGGAGTTATCGAGGCAGCAAGCCCGAAGAGATAACCCTTGAAACATCCAGCCTTCTGAGGACCAAAACTAACTGCTACCGATGATGTTGTCGCTCGTTGTTGTTATTTCTGGGCGACTGAATGTGGCATAGTTAAAATTGATACACAGGAACACGTGAATAAGAAAATTTTAAACTTCCAATAAATAAAATTTCTCATTTCATGCAAATTAAAATTTAAGATTTAATTACATAATCCCAAAAGTTAACCACGTTCAGATCACATATACATGTACAAAATACGATAAGAGCAACATATAAAGATGTCCCATCATGATGATCATAGAACTAATAATATGAACTTTACAGTTCCTAGTACTTCAAAGCGGAAAACACAAAAGAGTTCCTATATAGCTAACACTGCCTCTTGCACGTTTTCGAAAGCTTATTCGTCTAAAAACCTAAAAGTCTTTCACTCTCAGACTAGTCAAATTAATTTTGAGTACCCGAAATTTTATGGAGAAACACAAACTTCATGTTAGACAATAAGTCCGGTATGAATAATCCCCTATCATCTCTTATAATAAATAGATATCTCGTGAGACCATGCCGCTTAGCAGAATTGGTTTTCCTTCATTGGTATCCAAAATAAAACATGAAAATCAATTACTATCCTCCTGCACCCAAAATGATTAGTCTTAACATAATATGAAATAAAGCCATAAATCATATGTGTTGGATATCATATCCATCCATTTATTAGATATCCCATCTCAAAGCAATTTATTAGATTTTCCATCTAAAATCAATTTATTAGAGTTCCCCTCTAAAATCTTTAGAATGACTATCCGTCATAATTTAGTAGGACTATCTATCCCAAATCCATTTAAAATAAATGTAGATTATCCATCGTACATTATTTTATAAAAGATGGTTGGGCTATCCAATGCATACTATATAGTTTTTCTAGGATGACTATGAACCCTTGGGTGCCAAATCCCGAGGCTAACCACCTATGGCAAAACATTCTTTACTTTAGAAATTTGATGTGGGCTATCCACTACACATTCCATGGTTTTCCTAGGTTAACCAAGAACCCAAAACTTGGCCAATTAAAACAATATGATTCCCATGATCATTTATAAAAATTCACGATCCCCATGATTACTTATTTTTCCAAGGTATACCACCTGTTTAACCTATTCCCATTGGTAGCCCCAATTAAGATAAATTAAATAAAAGCACATTGACGGCCCCAATGTATATTTTCAAAAGCATATTTCTGTTAGTAACCACAAACTATGCATCGAAAACATTAAGCCCACACCAGTGTCCCCAAGGTTTAAAACATCTAATTTATATAAGGATCCCCCTTAAATATTCAAACAAAATAAGTATTTTATGCTATAACCCTTCGAAGTAACCCCTTCAAATTACAAAATTTTACCTAAGGAAAAATGGCTAAAAACAGCCATTTAAACCCCTTTGAATGAAGTCCCATTCGAAATCAAATAAACATCCGAAGTTAGCCCCTTCGGAAGCCTTCCTTTTGAAAGCATCAAAAAACCATACCTTTTGACCTTGTCGAAAGGTCTTACCTTTCGACCCTATAGGAAGGTTTCTTTTCGACCTAGTCGAAGGAATCTACCTTTCGACTTTGTCGAAAGCCTAAGATATCCCCTCTATAAACCATTTATAAACGTTTCGAACGTAATGAAACCATTCGAAGACAAAATCTTTCAAAAACAAAAAGCTTTCAAAGTCAAAACCCTTCGAAACCAAAACCTTTCGAAACCAAAACCTTTTGAAATAATTGAAGGTAACCCCTTCAAAACCAAAAACCTTACGAAAACAATGAAGTGTTAGTGTTTGATCCAACCCTTCGAAAACAATGGAGAGAGGCAGCAAGTTTTAGAAAACAAAAGATAACCTTTGACTCCATCTGTGTCGAAAGGTTTGGAAACGGCAACTATGCTTCCGACCCTGTTGAAAGCTATACTTCTCAACTTTGTCGAAAGGTTTCATTTAAAGCAAGAAAGCAAACCAATCAAAACCTTTTTCTTTTAAACCGTTTGACAATGTTGAAAGTTAGTAGGCATATTTTCCTTAAACTTAAAATACACAAGTTTGACATTTACATATAGTTAAAATGTTGCAACGTTTAATACACACAAACACACATATATAAAATTATTTCAGCCAAACCATTTTTTGATTAAAACATCAAAAATATTACTTAGAATATATAAAAGATTCAAAGGTATATATATGTATATGTATATGTATATATGTATGTAGATTCAAACGGTTATAGGTAACAACATTTGCATATATAAATTTATCATAAAAATACAAGGGATCTAATACCAACAAGTTCTAACATAAATAATTAAAATTAAGATCAGATAACTACCTTAAAATTAAGATCAGATAATTACCTTAAGAAGTAGACAAAAAAAAACACATCTTGAATGTATGAAGATTCCTAATCTGATTGAATCATATCCATAAATTGCAACGATCTTAAGACCCAACTCTGTATTTATTTTATTTGTTGCTTGAATTGTTTAGGATGTATTTAATTCATGAAGACAAGAATTTTTAACCATTAGAAGAGATAAGGAGAACAAGAGAAAGGAAGTGGATTTTTTGTTAGGAAGAATGAATCTCAACAAAAAGTTAATTAGTGGACATATTTTAATTGAAAGAATGAAACCTTTCTAATAGATAACTCTAATAAAATGAGTTAGAGAAATCATTAGGTAGAATGAGTGTGATGCACCCCTATCGATCATAACTCTAATAGATAAATCATTAGGTAGAATCGTACCTTTAAGTGTTGTAGGTGTCTACCCTTGGCCACAAGAAATGCCCACCATAGTCTCAATAGCATTAAGCTTTCCAGCTCGTCTCTTACAATCATTAACAAAGTGTCCAATAGCTCTACAGATCTTACATATCGACTGAGAAGATGCTCTATGTGGCTATGTGCACTCCTGAAAGAAACGCCCTTTCTCTCTATAATTATAACACATTACATGGTCTCTGAATCGTTTCTTATCTGACTTAGCTTCCTTTGGCCTGAAGAACCTTAGCTTCTGCTTCTTGAAAGGAAATCCACGCTTCTTCCCAACAGTTTCCTTGCACTTTGGCTCTTTATCTTCGCTACTACCTTTCTCTTCTTCATCGAGCCTTAGAGTAGCATCCACAAGCTTCTCAAATGAGGTTTCTAACTGAAGATGATGGGGTTTCCTTAGAGTCGTTCTTAAGCCATAGACAAACTTCTAATTCTTCTTCATAGTTGTATATATAAACTTCATGCTATATTTAGATAAAGCTTCGAATTTAGCCATATACTCGGCTACAGACATAGTGCACTGCTTTAAGTCAATAAATTTCCTTGCCATGGCTGCTTTCTTAGCTTCTAAAAGGAATTTTCTCTCAAACCTGTAAGTCTATAGGGTGGATCATGTAGTGTTTATGCAAGTATTTGTGACAGAATATATGATGTAACTAAAACAATATTAATCTAGGTAAAAATAGAATAAGCACACCATGATTTTATACTAGTTCAGACCTCCCGTCCTACGTCCAGTCCCGAAGCTCCCTTTCGAAATTCGACTATCAAACACCCTCACATTGCCCAGAGGAATAGGCTTGGTTACAATAACCTGTTCTTGTCAAATATGTGTTTTATAACATGGATATTGACTAATAAGTACAAATTCTTCCACTATATATCTAGAGAGTATTGTTTGTGAAGAACTGAATATATGAAAGAGTGAAATATAAGTATAAATTGCAAGAATATATAATAGAGTATGTAAGTAGAGAGCGTAAGTAAGTAAGGTAACTGTTCTCTTTAATTCTTGATGATATACATAGTTGTAGAGAGGTTCCTTGAGTAGTTGCATCCATTAACAAGTGCTTTTTAGTTGCTTCTGTTGATGATGAAGAGTTGCAGCGAAGAGAAGCGAAGATATCTATTCAAATCTGACAGTTGAAGTTCAAATTTAAAATCCAAGTTTGAAATTAGACGTCTATTATTTGTATCAGACGTCTGATACTATATTTTTTTGTATATAGTAGATTTTCAGACGTCTGAGTGCAACTAACAAACGTCTGGTTTCGTCTATTTTGTTGTTCCAAAGGACTTTTTCAGGCGTCTGGCTTGTGCACCCAGACGTCTAAAATCTGTGCATGTCTGTTTTGTGCATCTTTTCTGTTGCTTCTTTGATCCTATCGACTTGTAGTCTCTTGTAACATTCTTTGAGCATTGTTCTTGTCTTTCTAGTGATGTTGCTCTAGCAAGTTCCTGTATATATATATATATATATATGCATATTCGATTTCCATTGTATAGTTATTGTCATCGAAACCGTAGATTTGATTTCCTAACAATCTCCCACTTTTTGATGATGATAACTATACAATGTTCTTATATATAATTTTATAAATCTCCCCCTGAATATGTGCTTTCCATAATTTATTATGATCTTTATTATGTCTCCCCCTTTGGCATTATCAAAAAGAAGTTATAACTTTTTAAAATGTAGAAATTATAAAATATTTACCAGTCGTTGTAAGATAGAAATATACACAGAAATAACACACCAAAAGAGAAATTTTATTAATCACATTAATCGAGTACATTCATAGATTTTTATCATTTTTACATGGAATCCTATAAATCTAAGAGTCTTTTGGGGAAGCTTTCTCATGATCATCTCCTTTTTCTTCATTTTTGGAAGAGCTACGTTACTTTGTAAAAGATGTCGGAGCTTGTTCTAGAGGTTCGTTCTCCGCAAAAAGCTTGGAATGCTTCAAAGGAAGAGAAGGCACTAAGGTTGGCTAATCTTCTGAAGGTGGTGTAGGGCCACGAACCCTTTGAAGAACCTCTTTTAGAACTGATAATACAGTTGAAAGTGATGTTTCAACTGTGGCCAGGTTTGTAGCAAAAGATATTTCAAAACCATCAATGCGCTTAGCCAATACTTTTTGATTCTAAGATGAAATAAGCTGACTTTGAAGAGTTAGGTCTCGAATACTTTCATTTGGATTCGTCTCTGTGCGAGTCTCCAAAATATCACATTGGCACGTATAATCAAATGGTGCAGGAGGAGTAGTCTCGCGATGTCGTTCCACCTCTTGTGATGGTTCAGGGTGTGTTTGAGGTGGAGGCCCAGCTTGTCTGGCTTGACGAAGTTGCTTCCACTCTTCAAATGATGTAAACTCCGGAGGATTTTCCAGTAGGTGCATTAGTGATTCATGGAAGTATATTTCAGAGAAATTTCTTCAAAAGTGGATAAATAAGAGGGGATGTTGTGAGCTCATAGAAGTATCGTGATATATGTAGGATAGATGATGGATGGATGTGATCGAGTCCAAAAGTGTTTGAGCTCGTCAAATATAAATTTTGCCCACTTGGCCCTTGTTTCACTGAATATAGCATATAGGGCCTTGTGCTCTAGTTCCGTGATCTGCTCATGACTACCAAGGTGAGGAATGATAATTTTGATAATCATTCTAGTGAGAAGTCTCGTCGTAGGTCGTAGATATTTGGATGCGAATTTAGGCATTTTATCTTCCCACATTTGATGTGTTATATTGTCTCTCGGTTGTAGCCACATATCCGGAATGTTATATAAATCTTCTCCGGTATCGGAACATTCGAGAGTTCGGCCTATGATCCCCGGAGTAAACCTAATTGTGTTGCCGTAAACACTAGACCATAGTCAATTATCCTTGTTTTCAGTGTTCCAAACTGCTGTGCTATCCAAATTAGCATAGAAGTGAAATATAGCTAACTGATCAATTTGAATGTTATTGGGAATAAATGATATCAAAGTTTCTAAACCGGCACTTTCACGCATTTCGTCTAAATCGTACACTGGGAACTTGAGTAATTTATAAAATGGACCTATATGGAGTTTCTTCTTTTGAATGTCCTCGTATGTCTTGAGAGAATGCGGTACACGATTCATCCATCGTTCTATTTGATCATCTGAGCAAACCTAGGGGTTTGAGGAAGTTGCTTGGTCTTGTTTTTGCTTAGAGATCATAGGATGAGCCATCAAATTTGATCAAGTTTGGAAGAGAAAGTATTTTTGAGAAGTAAGAAATCGAGTTTGCAGTAGAAATAAAATGAAATGATGTGAGAGAAGTAAAAAAAATAGACGTTAGCAGGGTGTATAAGTGCGTGATTGAATTTCAAACGTTTGGAAGGTAAATCAGACGTCTGATTTAATTTAGTTTGAAGGCAGTAAATAGAATCAGACGTTTAGTTGGTTATGGTGGACGTCTGGATTTGGTTGATTTGCAAAATTTGATAGTCAAAGAATTATCAGGCGTCTGTTTGTATTACTAGACGTCTGGAATAGGTCGGAATTTCATTTTTAAATGACAGATAGTTTTCTCAGACGTCTGGTTTAAACATTAGAAGTCTGAAAATGAGCTGAGTTTTTGTAATATGGAGGCAGAGACTTTGTTCAGACATCTGGGTCATAGTTCAGACGTCTGAAATAGACTGATATCTATTTTTTATTAAGCAGAGGCAATTTTCAGACATCTGATATATGCTGATGATGTAAAATTTGTGTGATATCAGAGTGCCGGATGTCTGATGGCAATGTTCAGACGTTTGTAACCAATTTTTCTAAAAATAGTCTAATTTTGAAGAGTTTTGCTTATTTTTTGACCTTTTATTTTTAATAAAAACATAGTATTATTTTTGTGAAATAGAATTACAACTATTTTAAAACAAGTTTGTTTAGTCATAGGTCGTATGGTTACTCAATTCAAAATATAACAAGCTGTGGCAATTGCTTTATTCCAAAAATGTTTTGGTAGACCACTACTATTTAATAGTGTTCGTGCACGTTCTTGAAACGTACAATTTTTTCTTTCTACTACACCATTCTGTTGAGGTGTGTGGGGAAAAGAAAAATTATGACTAATACCTTTTTTATTACAAAAAAGATCATTTTCGAATTCTCCACCGTGATCACTTCGAATATTCTTATTTTCAAATCCATTTGTGTTTTAATTCTTTTAGAAATTTTTTTAAACATATCAAAGGTGTCACTTTTATGTTTTAAAAATAAAGTTCATGTATATCTTGAAAAATCATCAACTATTACGAAAACACATTTGTTGTGATTTATAGAACGTACTTGAGTTGGACCAAATAAATCTAGATGTAATAATTCTAATGGTTGCTTTGTAGAAATATTATTTTTTAGATTTAAAAGAGCTTTTATTTAGTTTTCCATTTTGATAATCATCACATAAATTTTCTACTATGTAATTTATTTTAGATAAACCTCTAACTAGCTCATATTTTGCTAATTTATTAATATATTTAAAATTAATATGACAAAATCATTTATGCCACAACCATGGATCGTCATGTTTGGCGGTTAAACACAAATTTGAATTTGAATTTATATTCATGATGAAAACATAAATATGTCTAAAACCCTCAAATATAAGTTGTTTGTTATTGTTGAAAATGTTACATCTATCTTTTTCAAAATTGATTTAAAAACCTTTATTGCATAATTGACTAATACTAAGTAGGTTGTGTTTTAGATTTTCTACTAACAAAACATTTGTAATAATAGGAGAGTTAGAAATACCAAAGTTGATGACTTCTCCAATGCCTACGATGTATCCTTTTTAATTATCTCCAAAAGTTATCGTTCCACCATCGATGTATGTTATATTTGATAACATTTTTGAATTTTCGGTCACATGCTTGGAGCATCCACTATCAAGTATCCATTTCTCCTTATTTTTTATTTCAGGTACCTACAAAATAAAAGATGATTTAATTGGTACCCATATACTTTGTTAGGGTCCTAGATGTTAGGAGGGGTAGGTAGCCATATCCAAGAGGTTTGGTACCTTTATGACATAATTTTTATTATATACTACATTTTTAAAAAAATTATTAATATGTTTTTGTCTAATCAAATTATTATTTGTCTTAGGAATCAAAATTTTTATTTTCTGGCATTCATTTTAGACTTAAGTGATCTTTTAGTATTTTGATAAATACAACTATATTTCTTAATATAATTCGCTTTTTGTTTAGGAATATTTTTATATTCTATTCCATTTCTATTACCTGATTGGTTTTGAATTTTTGATAAGATTTTCCAAATCTTGTTTTCCTTTATAAAATTTTGAAACATTATTTGTAATTTTATCTAATTTTTCTTTTAGTTCTAAATTTTCAATTTTCAATGTTTTGGTATTACTTTTCAAGTTGATATTTTCTTTTAGTAAGTCATCCTTTTCTAGTCTAGTTTTATCAAATTCTGTAACTATAGTTTCATTTTCAATCAAACTATTTTTAATTTTTTCTTGAGATAATTCTAGTTCTTCCTTTAAAATAATTTTTTCATCTTTTAACATTCCTACTTCAAGTTCTAATGTATTTATTTTGGCTATATATTCTTTTTTCAATTTTTAATTTTTCTAAATTTATCATCTACTTCCATGCTAAGTTCTAACAAATCATTATAACTAAGTTCGGGACATACCTCATCAGGTTATGCCATAAAGCACACATTAGCTTGTTCTCCGTCACTATCGCTATCACTGTCTAATGATGATGAAGAATCTGAGTCATCCCATGTTACTTTGAAAGCTTTCTTCTTTTTGAATTTTTCAAATTTGTTCTTATTTTTATAATTGTTGAGCTTGGGACAGTCCTTCATATATCCAAATTGGTCACATTCATAGAATTTGATTGACGTTTGATTTGTTGAGCTTGATTTTCCTCCTTTCTGAAATCTAGTCATTTTTCTAAACATCTTGAATTTTTTGTAATTTTTGGCAATAAATACAATTTCTTCTTCGTCTAAGTCGGAGTCCTCTTTCGTTGTTGGGAATGTTATGTTCTTCTTCTTCGAATTTTGTTCTTTTCGTACCTGCAAATTAGCTTCATAGGACATTAAATTATCTCTCAATTCTCCAACTAAGAGTGTTGAGAGATCATTAGCTTCTTCGATAGCTAATACTTTTCTTCCCACTTTGGAGTTAAAGAATTGAGTATTATGGATACTAAATCAAAATATGAATTTGACCTCAAGTGCCATTAAATCATGTTGAATGGTTTGGAATCTGGAGTACATGTCTACTATAGATTCATTTTGTTTCAATTTAAATAATGAAAATTGATTTTGTAAAATTGAAATCTTAGTTTGTTTAACTTTTTTGTGCCTTCGTGTGTAACTTGTAAGGTACACCAAAATCATATGCAATGTTACATAACATGACACGTGAAAATTCACTTTTATCTAGTGAAAAAAATAGAACATTCATAGCTTTGGCATTATTAGAAGCTACGGTTTTTATGCATCATTCCATGTGTTCATAGCAGTGTCAAGCGCTTCATATTTATTTTGAGTGGCTGACCAAATTTCTAATCCATTAGTTTTCATAAAAATTCTCATACGTGTTGACCAATATGCATAGTTAGAACCATTAAAAAGCGGGGTTCGTGCTGTGGATTGACCTTCTTGAAAAATACTTGCCATGTTATAGTGATTCAAAAACATGTTACTGTATTTTGATTTAACCTTGCTTTGATACCAATTGTAAGTCTACAGGGTGGATTGTGTAGTGTATATGCAATTATATGTGACAGAATATAAGATGTAACTAAAACAATATTAATCTGGGTAAATATAGAATAAGCACACTAGAATTTTATACTTGTTCGGACCTCCCGTCCTACGTCCAGTCCCGAAGCTCCCCTTCGAAATTCGACTATCAAACACCCTCACTTCACCCGGAGGAATAGGCTTGGTTACAATTACTTGTTCTTGTCAAATATGTGTTCTATAACACGGATATTGACTAATAAGTACAAATGTTTCCACTATATATCTAGAGAGTATTGTCTGTGAAGAACTGAATATATGGAAGAGTGAAATATAAGTATAGATTGTTAGAGAACAAGAATATATAACAGAGTATGTAAGTAGAGAGCGTAAGTAAGGTAAGTGTTCTCTTTGATTCTTGATGATATATATAGTTGTAGAAAGGTTCCTTGAGCAGTTACATCCATTAACAAGTGCTCTACAGTTGCTTCTGTTGATGATGAAGAGTTGCAACGAAGAGAAGCGAAGATGTCTATTCAAATCTGACAGTTTAAGTTTAAATTTACAATCCGAGTTTGAAATCAGACGTCTGGTATTTGTATCAGACGTCTGATACTATATACTTGTATATAGTAGATTTTCAGACGTCTGAGTGCAACTACCAGATGTCTGGTTTCGTCTGTTTTGTCGTTCCAAAGGACTTTTCCAAACATCTGGCTTGTGCACCCAGACGTCTGAAATCTGTGCATGTCTATTTTGTGCATCTTTTTGTTGCTTCTTTGATCCTATCGACTTGTAGTCTCTTGTAACGTTCTTTGAGCCTTGTTCTTGTCTTTCTAGTGATGTTGCTCTAGCAAGTACGTGCATATAGAAATATGTATGCGTGTTCGATTTCCATTGTGTAGTTGTTTTCATCGAAACTGTAGATTTGATTTCCTAACAAAACCCTCCTTTGAAATCCTCTAAGTCATCTCTGATTCATCAATCTCGGCTACAAGTAGCTCATGCCAATCAAGTGCTCTTTCCTGCAGCTGGCTTGATGCTATCTCGACCTTTTGCTGGTCAATAATACCCATAACATGTGAAGATGCATCCATGCGTCTTTAGCCAAGCCTGCACTCCTATCGCTCCATCAATGCCCTTGAAGGGTTTTCCTCCAAGCTTACTATAGTCGTTGCATAGCCTGGAAAAATCAAATCGAGGACTGGAAGAGTTTGGAGTTATGGGAGCAGTTGATTATTGGATGCTCCTCACTAGCTCCATAAGCTGTTCAGTGGTCATCTAAACTCCATCAAATCCAGTGCTAGAAGACCGATCTAGTTCACCTTGACCTGACCATGGTCTAGTCATATCTCGCTGAGATAAAGTGAGACATTGGTTAAGAATATCTAAAAGTAATGATAATATATAATAACCACAAATAACAAATATGAAACTTAATGACTACACCCTGCAATCATCATATACACCTAGGTAATATTTATTTTATCCACTCGTTACTCCAAGGGACAAGGTATCCTAGATCTATCTAGGAAAATGACTCGTGTCTCTTTGTAATCTGTATTGTTCAAACTATTCTGATACCAATTTGTAATGCCCCCACTTCTATACCTATACTACTCAAGAGTATTACAAAATAATACTGTCAAGTAATACAAAGAACGAAGCGATATGGGCATGAATGGGAATATTTCCTTGGGCTAATACCGGTACATATCTCAAATATCAATATTACTTACCATATTCATACTCGGTCTTGGTACAAAGAAATAAACACTTGTGCATCCAGGATGAACAATACACAGTCACATATAATAAATATCAATTAGAGAGCATGGAGTCAGAACGTAGTAGATAGAATATAATACATAATACATATTACAATACATAAGTCCATAGGCTATAAAACAAAAGTCTCTAGCCTAATACATTATATATCATCAACAACTACATAACAAATAAGGCTAAAAAAATGTACAGGGAATGTATCATCCTATATCTCCTATTAGCCTTCCAAAATTTCAAACTAAACTCCATCCTCACGAAGTACCTACACTCGAAGTCACTCAGACTAACTCGAGTATTACAAAGAACACAGAGGTCAGACTATGTTTATTTATAATATTAGGTAATACAATGGCATAGGAATGCCCATAATAGAACGAGAATATTATATAAGGTAGAATATAAAGTGAGATAGCCTATCAATCGCCCAACAAAATTCAACATCACATAAATCATAAAGATAAGCAACCACAATCAGTACACAGAGATTATTTCTAAATATCAAATTATACAAAGCACGGATATAACGGAGATTGAATACACTTTAGACACATTTCCTCTAGTATAGCCAACTCATTATAGGAATGAGAACAATGTATGTCAATCCACTACACACATATAAACCAAACTAGACGGGAGACTAATGGTTATATGCCCGCTTTAGGAGCCTAGAGCCATATAACCGAATATTCTCCTATAGTCTTCAGTTGCCACGATGAACATCGTGACACATATCCACTAGTGGCTTGTCAACTTGTAGCCTCGATCACGACCCTGCTTTGCCTCTATAGGTAACAGATTATTGGCCAATACGGCATAATAAAGGGCCTATAAGGCACCTACCCTATGGATCACCTAACCAAAATGCTGTGATGTGGGGGATCCACTTCATGGTCTCCTCACCCAACAATAACTACGGTGTCACAGATCTGGGGTGCAACCCCACGATCAGGCTGTAGGGTGGATTCTATACAATCTGGTTCACTCCCGAACCATAAAGGGAGTTGGACACAATATAGATGGTCATATAGTACTCACCCTATTACAGTACATATCTTAAATATTAGGCCGATACACGGCACTTATAAGTCAGTATGTGACTACCGAATACTCATTTCAAGGAGTATTACACATACCCATGAGTGTAATCCATGTTTGATTGACATTTTCTTATAGTGAACAATCAAGCAAATGCCATAACGGTGTCCCATACCACCACATGTTATTAGAATAATTATTCAAAGGTCATAAACTACAATCGATACACATTAGATATCTCTATACGATAAGTCCGATGAATAACCATAAAAGTGTTACCGAAAGTCTAATACCAGACAGTATCACTAAACTATTTATTCAAATTCCTCATCACACAAAATAGAAATAATTAAGCACTACCAGATGTAAAAATATAATCTTTATGCAAAATATAATATAATAAAAGTTTACTTTAACAAAATATTGTATTAATTGGTATTAAAATAACTTCCAATAATAATATATATAAACTTTCTTTACCTATTTATAAATCTATATATATAACATGTTTATTTATTGATATATTGCATACATATAAATTTATAACTATGCATAGATAAATATTTACATAGCTTATTATATTTTATTATAGAAATATATAGACGTTAGTTGCAATATATCATTATATTTCTCAAAACTTTCTCTCTGGCCTAATTGTTTATTTTCACCTTTCCAAGTCAAACAAACCCAGTGCCTCGTTCTCAATCTCGTATACATCATTTGTCATAGGGATATATATACTTTCACATATTTAACTTTAACCATTCATGTACAAGGAGATGCGAGGAATTATGCACAAGCATGCACACGTTCGATCCCATACCCTACTGCATTCACGAATACACATGCCCACGGTACACAAGCACCAAATAGTGGAATGGGGATGTCGATCGGTTTCCACCACCGACCGACCGTTATAGCTCGATCGGAGGTCGAGTGCTCGGTGGCCTGCTCCAATCAATTGCATAAAATCGACCATTGTTTTGATTGTTTGATCACCCATACAATGCATAGATATATTCATCCTCTTACTTGATGATTCAATCATTCTTAACTTCAATTCCATAGTGTTAAACCGATCGATTGTGTGATAAAATTGTGTTGTCTGTTTCAGGAATTGGATTAAAATAGGTGTGCAAGCATTATATCATTTTGGCATCGAAGATAATAATTTGCAAACATAGTTTGTGAGTTAGGGTTACTCACATGAGTAGAGAAACTTACTTCTTCTTCGATGCACCACTTGCTACTCGTCCTTTACTCTACTTTGTAAATGTTTTCTTCTTCCAATCAGTAAGCGAGTCTTTGAGTCTTTGATTTTCGATTAGGGGCGTTGAGAGGAGATGTATATTTTGATTTATATAATTTAATTTGATCTATATTTTAATTAATTTAAGCGGTAGGGTTTAGGGGATGGAGCTCATTTTTGTAAAGTAAGTTAAAGAATGCATTGTTATATTTATAGATGGAGATGATGTAACAACCTATACCTTAATGAGCCTAAATTTCAAAATGAAATTGAAACCCAAGTTAATCAAAGCATTGATCGTTGAATTTGATCTTGCAAAATAGGCATGAACATTATCAGAGATTGATAAAAATCTATACTCACAACAGAAATAATAATAGGAAAAGAAATTGACTATGACTACGACCTTGGATTTAATGGTATTCCTTGGATAGAAATTTGTCATATCAGCATTGAGCATGAGAGAAAAGAAGGCTTCTCCAACAACTAAACATGTCTAGCTCCAGTAATACTCCTCGTAATCTATCCTCTTGGTTGTAATGAGGAGGGGATCAGAAGAACGTTTTGGCGACTGAAAAATCCAAAACTGTCCATAACATAGATTTATACCGATTAGTTTCCATTTAATTGTTTTGTCTATTAAGATTAGCAAATCTAATCTAATCTTGTATTGCACACACAATTAATTACTTACCCATTCACAAGGTATGAAATATTGACGAAGCCTTATCAACCACCCAATACTTCCAAGTCCATTAGCCGCTTGATACTCCTAAATATGAAGCGGGCTTCTACTATCGCCACATAATACTTGTAAAAGAGAAATAGGTAGACTTTTCCATTTAAGGCCTCGGTCGAGGTAGACTCCATCATTTAAAACCTATTCCCAAAGTGGATTTCCAACGTCGTCATTATTAGTCTATTGGTCCTAACAACAGAGACCTTTAACCAATATATATGGCCTCGTAATTTATAATAGACATACCACTAGCGCATCTATCTTTCTTAAAATCTCAACAATGTAAGAGGTTGTACCCAAGCCACTTATTACCTAATTAATAAGGACTAGGCAGGCCTCTAACCATCAACACCTATGTATAGATAGGCCTTTGCCATTTAATTACCTAACTCCTAGGAAAACTTTTCACTAGTACTATATAGCTGACATTGCTTGGGAAACTCATTAGGCTACTTAATACTTCTTTTAAAGGAAAGAGCCAGACCTTATAGCCGCTTAATACCTCAAATCTGAAGCGAACCTCTCCTAAGGTCTCCAGTATCACTCTTAATTATAAATACGGAATCTCAATAGATTACATCTTACGGTAGGGAGGCAAGCCCTAAGATTGCCACTTAATACCTCAACACAGAAGTAAACCATTTTAGAGATATCCCTAGCTGCTCCTAATTCCAAATTTGGACCATTTAATACTTTCCAACTAAGAAAGCAAGTCCAATCTCTCATGTTGACACAAGTCCCAAGATTAGTGATATCTCACATTAGTAGTAAGTGCACTCGACTCTGGTAGCCTCATGGTGAAGGGCAGTCTTCCATCGAGCGACTCTACCGATCTCGCATCACTAACCTACTAAGTCAAATTAACCATCTTAAGATTTTACTTATCCTATCTTAGGTTGACATTTGACTTAGCTTACCAATTCTCTTTTTATTTAATGTAATAAGATTTACCTTGAATAATTATTTACCCATAAATCCCCTTATAATTCTCATAAATTTCAATTTGCACATAAAATCGTACCAGATATCTCCTAAGACATTTATTTATGATTAATAATTTCAAATAATTAACCTTTTTATATTTATTATATTTTTATCAGTCCCATTACTCCATTTTTCTATATTAATTGTAAGTCTTTATTTAATACTCTCCATTATTTCTCAATAATTACCCATTGATTTAGGTTAGAATCTTTCATTTTCGATTAATTAATTAACAGGAATTCCTAATTTATTTACCAATAACATGAATTACTACCTTTTCTAATTCTAACTATTCGATTCCCTAAATATTATAATAACTAAGAAAGTTACGCATAAATAACACATAAATAAATGTTGTTTTTCTTTATTAAGGAAATACTACGTACAAACTGCCTAATAAAGCTATTTATTTATAATCAAATATATTCTAGTCATAAATATGTAACTAGAATATATTTTCATATTTAATTTGCTGGAATTAAATTCCTTAAGAAGATTTTCCGTTATGATTTCCATAAATTGGTTTAACATAAAAAGGAAAGATTGACCCCATTTTAAATTATAAGACATAGATAATTTCTGTTTAATTGGAAGAGACAATGTAAACTACGGAGAATAGATTTGTACTTTACACATCTCTACCCTTTTTTTCTATGGGTACTCCTTGTTAAATCAAACATGCCTTTTGAATAAAAAGTGGAAAAAGTGAACAAATCCATAAAAATCAAACTGACGTTCTTTCTACAAATTAAACTATGGAAAATCTACAAAATAGTACAAATTGGGCAATAATCCAAAAATCATATTTTACATCCAAGTATAGATCTCGAATAAAAATATACAACATTAAAATTTTAAAATCTTTGGGACTGACTTCCAGATCTAGGTGTAAACATATTTCAAATTAGATCTAAAGCAAGAATATGCAGGCAATAGTTTTTTACACTAATTTAAACCTACAATTCACAAATAAAATTGATTTAGGCATATAAATCAGACGTATGCTAACAGAATACATTTAAAATCATAAACAATATGTAAAATTTCTTACTCGCCTCTAAAAAGCGATCAAAATCTCCAAATCTAAAGTAGAACCTTAATTTCATCTCCGAATCCTTTTTAATTCACGAAAAATGTATAAAAATGGTATATACATACTTTAGAATTATAGATCTGCAAAGAGATTTGAGATTGGGAGTGAAAATAAATATAAATATATAAATTACCTCAAATGCATGTATAGTTGATTATCTTCTCTTCTCCTTTTATTTTGATTTCTATTCTTCTCTAATTTGTATGAATATTAATGAAAATATATTATTGTTATAATTTAGAAAGAAAGTGGAGAAGAAGAGCTTTGTTGCTCTATTCAGACAAATATGAGAAAAGAAGAGAGGGTTAGGACTGAATTTATAGGTGCTAGAATCAATTAGAACCATACGATTTAAAATATTCAATCCAGTCGTTTATGGCCTGGGGTTACTGGAGCTGCCACATAGAGGCGACCTTTTCCTACCTAGGGGTTGACCAACCCCTCTTGATGGCTTATAAATGGAGGTCGACTTGTAGGCCTAGGAAATTTTAGTTAATTTTGTAATTTTAATTTTTTTCATTTGAAATTCGTTTTTCGCCCCTAACTTCTTCGTTTGGATTCCGACCGTAAAACTCCAACTATGAAAATTGCTCAGAATTTTGCCACAAATGTAATGATGTAAGTTTCATGGTGAAATTCTATCATTTCCTCAAATTCCATTTTTGGAGCTAAATTAATTAACTAACTAATCAAATACTTAATTAAAAATTACAGTGGGTTACATTCTTCCCCCTTTTGAAAGAATATCGTCTCTAAAATTTCACCAATGTCTAAGTCAAGGTTTTGGCTTCTAATTATCCTAAACTAAACAACATTGAGTGTACAAACAATTTTGCAACCAAATGTGCACAAGTGTGTAGTGTATTACTATATCACCACACAAAAATATGTATGCAGAATGATTCTAAATCGGATCTTCCTATATGAATATACTTATTTTGCAAATATTTTTGAAAACATGATGCAAGAAACCTATATATATACTAGCATTTCTATACATATATAGCTTTTTGGTAGATCTTTCCAACCAAAACCCCTATACTCCTATAAATAGAAGTATGAAGCAATCAATTTTGGATCCAATACCTACCATCTAAAACTCTAACGCATTGAAAAAATGCTTCCTAGACTTCACTCCTATACCATAAAAAGGAATTTAGGTGGAGAATATAACATTCTTACCACTTTATTAACTTCCAAGTCCCATAGTATAGTGGAATTTTCCCCGCTGCCTGGACTTACTTCAAATATTCCATGCACAAAACGCATTATGAGACTTGCTTCCAAGCTCTAAAATAGAATTAAATCAAAAAAAAAACTCACGTGCGTCGTCGGTAGGGTATGGAAATAAAAATTCCAAAGCTAAAACAACTTTTTCCATGTTATTGCTTGCATTTATTGTATCGTCGATCTTAATACACCGTTAACTTTGCAAATTCTAACTCTACTTGCCATCCCCATATCTAACATGCGGCCTTCAAAATCAAAGATCTCACAAAAACCTTTCCTGCTTGAAATAAAATTTTGAACAAAAACTCTAAAAAATAATTTAAGAGTCAAAAATAACAAAAACAAAAAAAAAAATTCAAAAGATAAACTTTTCAAATCAAGGGGAAAATTTCAAAATATTTTCCTTCTCAAAAATTGATAACTCAAGGCACATTTCACCGTAGTCGAAAGTAGGTTATGCGCTAAATACATAAACCAAATTCTAAAATCCCAAAACTAACCTTAACCCACAAAACTTGACATTTACATTAAAAAATATCAATACATATATTATTCAAAAAAAATAGCTTTTAAAGAACATATGAAATGACCCATGATACCAAAACAGCTTTATTGTGTCCTTCACTAAAATTTTCCAACTATTCTAAACTTTCATTCTTATATTGCATTTGCTATTGTTAAGTGTCTTTTATGAAATTCCAATATTTGTACCGCTTCTTACTATGCATATATAAGAGCAGTTTTCATTTCCAGAAACAATAACACAGTACATAAATAGAAACTCACTATGTCATCCATGTATTTTTCAAGAGACAATTAACAGTTATAACCCAAGCAACTTAAAAGTAAAGAACAAATGCTAGAAGGGAAAAGACAACAACGTCATAACTCCTTAAACAATGCCTACAGACTACGAAACGCCTTGCTCTGTAGCTGGAGCTTGAGCCATTTTTCACGATCCCTGAATGGTCATAGCATGGCGGCTATACACCCAATCTCGTGCCATTGGCACAACTGGTGTTGCTGGCGGTTCGAAGTTTCCATCTTCCTAAGGGAAGATTTAATAATGGCAGAAGGAACCTTTTACTGAACTGCATCTACACGTAGATTAACCCGTATTAACTAAAGACATGAATGGCTATGTGAAAATACGAAAAGTGACTCTATGCAGTGTTAATCCTTGATCAACAAATTAAATCAATGGGGTGCAGGTCCAATTGATGGCATTGCCGTCAATAATAGCATATGTGGTCTTCTGCATCAAGGGATAAATCTGGGCGTAACTTCACCTCTTAGGGATGACATTGTGTCGAATGATGCATGTAATTAGAGAGGCACTGGACGCAGAACATCCAACTTCCTAACATCGACGTCCTAGGAAAAGATCTGGTGCATAATCTCTAAGTCGGTCACTTCTAAATCATACAAGTTCACATCCTTTGCCGAGACCTCTAAAATCTCAGCGAGATCACCATTAATCAACTCAAATAGGACACCCTTCACCTACGAACAAATCAAACTGTTGCATCCATCGAAATTATGCATTAACATAGCATTGAAAAGGTGAATGCAGTATGGGTAGCATTCTTGGTCAAAAGTCTTGAAGTAGAGAATCGATGCAAATTCTTCCACGTTGAATAGCTCTTCTAGCCAAAAGTGGTGAAACTTTCTACTCATTCCAGTGCAACTAAGTGGCCTCCAGAGTGGTGAGACCGGATTGGTGTAAGGAAGAATCGATAGCGCGGGAAGGCGTCTTGGGTTAAGAAGTGGCCGAAGGGAGGGAATAGGGTTTAGATTTAGAGCTGTAGTGAGACAAAATCTGATATGCAAAAACCAGCATTAGAGTGAAAAGGCGAGGCTGCTGCTCCAAGAGAAAAATTACATCACCTAGTGGTGGAACAGAGGAGAGAGGCTTCCACTTGGAGGAGGTGGAGGAGAATGGAGATTGGGCTCGGCTGATTCAGGAAGAAGGAACGAAAGAAGGCAACTGGAGGAATTCGAACATGGTTGTTATGGTGGTGTTTCAGGGCCAAGTTATGCCAATACTCGTTAGCTGGTACACCACTCTAGGTTTATCGCCAAGGGTCCACCAGTTTTGGGCATTGGTTGATCCTAGACCAAGTTAGGGCCAGACTAAATATAATAATCATTTTTCACTGTCTCATATGATTCGAATAGATTTGAAAATTTTCTATCCTTATCACAACGGTGTCAAAGCCTACCGCTAATCTCGAACCATGCTTCAGCAATTCACAGTATTCCCAACAATACTGCTGAGACCAACAACAATTCCAAAAACCTTAAAATACTCGAGCTGCTATTTCCTGCCTACTTTGCACGGAAATATTTTTTCCAAAGCCGATGGGTATAATAATACTTCAAACTACATACCCTAATAAAATTGAATGTCATTCCTATATTGTTTGCACCTTAAAAAGAAAAAAATCTAAAAACCTTGATTTTATAAACCGAAAAATCACTGAGCTAAATATATGCTCTTTATACTTATTCAAAATAATAGAAACTATATCATACCAAAACTTCCCTTAAAAATCAAATTTATATATAAATATTTTAGGGTTTCCAAAAACCTTTTTAAAACACAAATTTTCCAAAATTAGGGAAACTATTTTCTTGACAAAAAATTAAGCCCTTACTGATATATATACAAGTAAATATTTAAGGACTTCAAAATTTACCCCTTTGTAAAACAAATTTCCTAACACGACCAAATAGTTGTACGAGCATTTCTTTGAAAAATAAAATTCAAAAGCTTTTCCAAAATAATTTTTTTAAATCATTGTGAAAAGAAATCCTTTGAAAACTATTTCTCCAAAATTTAAGGCATTTCCAAAATATACTTTATAAAAGTTCACTCATATTTCTTAGACTAAGGAATTGATATTAATTCCATAAATAAAAATCTAGTTTTCCATTAAAGAGGTGATCAGTGGATACAACCTAACAAGAACTTGCCTTCAAACAATTATGACATACAGACTCCAATTTTTCATCCATTTGGGATAAATGTGTGTCTCTGACTGGAACTCATCATTAAAATCTAAAATCACAAGGTAGTTTGATTTCAACCATCAAGTCGAACACCTTCAATCTCCGAGATTTTTCCATATGTCGTACTCATGCTCTAATCAACAAAGCTATATGCATCGTCGGCACTTCATGGGGTACTTCGGAGTCGGCATGTAAATCTTAACTCTAAGATATTTCCAACCCATGATTGCTTTGCCCATTCCTTTAGAGTGGAACAATAATTACTTCTATAGTTGGAATTCTTAAAATTTAATATAAAAATATAATAATACCAGATAGGAAAGTATAAATAGTTCTCTCAATTTATCCCTATTCCTCTGATCTACTAACCTAAACTCTGATACCAAATGTAACAACCCGTACCTTAATGAGCCTAAATTTCAAAAATAAAATCAAAATGAAGTCCATTAAAGCATAGATCATTGAATTTGGCACCCGCAAATAAGCATGAGTATTATCGGAGATTGATGGAAATCTAAACTCATAATGAAAAAATTAATAGGATAAGAATACTGACTATAACTACTACCTTGGAATTAACGATATTCTTTGGATAACAGATTGTCACATTAGCATTGAGCATGAGAGAAAAGAAGGCTTCTCCAACAACTAAACACGTCTAGCTCCAGTGACCTGTTCCTCTAAATCTATCATCTGGGTTGTATTTAGGAGGAGGTCAGAACAACATTCCGGTGACTGAAAAATCTATAAATTGTCCATAACATAAATTTATACCTATTGGTTTCCATTTAATTATTATGTCTATTAAGGTTAGCAATTCTAACCTAATATTGCATGCACACACGACTACTTACCTACCTATTCCCAAAGTACGAAATACCAATGAAGCCTTATCAACCACTCAATACTTCCAAGTCTATTAGCCACTTGATACTTCTAAATATGAAGTGGGCATCTACTATCGCCGCATAATACATTTAAAAGAGAAATACAAAGATTTTTCCATTTAAGACCTCAATCGAGGTAGACTTCATCATTAAAGACCTATTCCCAAGGTGGACTTCCAACGTCGTCATTATTTGTCTATTAGTCCTAACTACATAGACTTTTGACCATTATATATGGCCTTGTAATTTATAATAGACATACCACTAGCTCATCTATCTTTCTTAAAGTCTTAACAACGTGAGAGACTGTACCCAAGCCACTTATTACCTCATTAATAAGGACTAGACATGCCTCTGACCATTAACACCTATTTATAGGTAGGCCTTTGTCATTTAATACCTAACCCCAAGGAGGAATCCTCACCGGTATTATCTAGCTGACATTGCTTGGAAATCTCATTAGGCCATATAATACTTCTTTTATGGGAAAGAGGTAGACATTACAGTCGCTTGATACCTCAAACCTAAAGCGAACCTCTCCTAAGGTATTCTATATCACTCTTAATTATAAATATGGAATCTCAATAGATTACTTCTTTCAATAGGGTAGCGGACCCTAAGATGGCCATTAATACCTCAACATTGAAGTAAACCATTTTAGAGATATCCCTCGCTGCTCCTAATTCCAAATTTAGACCATTTAATACTTTTCAAATAAGAAAGCAAGTCCAATCTCTCATGTCGTCACGGGTCCTAAGATTAGTGATATCTCACATTAGTAGTAAGTACACTCGACTACTGGTAGCCTTATGGTGAAGGGCAGTCTTCCGTCGAGCGACTCTATCGATCTCGCATTACTAACCTACTAAGTCAAATTAACATCCTAAGCCTTTACTTATACTATCTTAGGTTGACATTTGACTTAGCTTACCAATTCCCTTTCTATTTAAGGCAATAAGATTTACCTTGAATAATTATCTACCTGTTAATCCCCTTTTAATACTCATAAATGTCAATTTGCACATAAAATCATGACAGACATTTCCTAAGACATTTATTTTTGATTACTAGTTTCAAATTAGTAACCTTTTTATATTTAATCTATTTTTATCAGTCTCATTACTCCATGTTTCTATACTAGTTGTAACTCTTTACTTAATACTATCTATTATTTCTCATTAATTGCCCATTGATTTAGTTTAGAATCTTTCATTTCTTTTAATTAATAATAGGAATTCCTAATTTATTTTTCAATAATATGAATTACTACCTTTTCTAATTCTAAATATTCGCTTTCGTAAATATAATAATAACTAACGAAACTTACGCATAAATAACACACAAATAAATGTTTTTTTATTAACGCAATAACTACGTATAAAAACTACCTGATAAAACTATTTATTCGTGACCAAATATTTTCTAGTCATAAATATGTTACTAGAATATGTTTTTCATATTTAATTTGCTGGAATTAAATTCCTTAGGAATATTTTCCGTTATGATTTCCATAAATTGGTTTAACATAAAAAGGAAAGATTGACCTCACTTTAAATTAGTAGAAATGGATTATTTCTATTTAATTAGAAGAGATAATGTAAACTACGAAGAATAAATTTGTACTTTACATATCTCTTCTCTTTTTGTTTATGGGTATTCATTGTTAAATCAAACATCATTTTGAATGAAAAATGGAAAAAGCAACAAAAAAATCCATAAAAATCAAACTAATGTTCTTCCCACTAATTAAACTATGGAAAATCTAATAATAGTACAAATTGGGAAATAATCCAAAAATCCTATTTTACGCCCAAGTACAGATCTAGAATAAAAATATACACCATTAAAATTTTAAAATCTTTGAGGCTGATTTCCAGATCCAGGTGTAAACATATTTCAAATTGGATCTAAAACAAGAATATGTAGGCAATAGTTTTTTTACATTAGTTTAAGCCTACAACTCAAAATTAAATTGATTTAGGCGTAAAAATCAAACGTATGCCAACAAAATAGACTTAAAATCATAAACGAAAATTTCCCACTCAACTGTTTAAATCTGCAGATCTAAAGTAGAACCTTGAATTCGTCTCCAAATCCTTTTTAATCCAAGACCAATGTATAAAAATGGTATATACATACCTTAGAATTACAGATCAGAGAAGAGATTTGAGATTGTGAGTGAAATAGATATAAATATATAAATTACCTCAAATGCATGTATAGTTGATTATCTTCTCTTCTCCATTTCTTGTGATTTCTATTCTTCTCCAATTTGTATGAATATAAACAACAATATCTTATTTTTATAATTTAGAAAGAAAGCGGAGAAGAAGAAATGGCAGAGCTTTATTGCTCTATTCAAAAAAATATGAGAAGAAAAGGGAGGGTTAGGACTGAATTTATAAATGTTAGACTTGATTAAAACCAAACGATTTAAAATATTCAATCTAATCGTTTATGGCCTAGGGTTACTAGAGCTGCCACAGCGAGGAGACCGCCCCTTATATATGAGTTAACCGACCCCTCTCAACGGCTTATACATAGTGGTCGACTTGTGGGCCCAAGCAATTTTAGTTAATTCTCTAATTTAAATTATTTTCATTTGAAATTTGTTTTTCGCCCATAACTTCTTCATTTGGACTCCGATCGTAGAACTCCAACTATGAAATGTAACAACCCTATATTTTGTAATTATTTTAATTGAATTTTTATTTAACTTTATTACATTTAATTTAGATAATTTTTTTATTTTCAAATATAAACTTTGATTTTGATATGAATTATCATTCCAAAACATGACTAAAAAAAGAATTTTTTCCAAAAAAGTGAATTTTGGTCAATATGGTCAAATTTTGGCTTTTAAATTTAAAATTTGAAAGTTTTAAAATTTGAGTTTTATCTTCTAATATGAAAGTAAATAAAATTTTGAGAACACGGCTTTTCGTTAAGTTGAAATTCGATTAAAAATGCGAAAGTTATGTCTTTTTAACTATTGTGTGAATTTGATGTATTTAACGAAAATTGTTTATTTTAAATTTTATAAATAATATTTTATTTGGTCATGTAATGTTCTAATTTATGTTTTCATGTGTAAAATAACATGCTATGTATATATTTTGGTTTTAAAACATTTTTAAAAGTGTAATTGACATTTTCAAATGTCAGTTGTATTCTGTTCGTAAGTTTTAATTCCTAGTTTCAAATAACTAAAGTAATTCTTTATTTATCTTTATATTTTCTTAAGAACTTATTTTATTCTCATTACCACTTTATTTTGTTCCTCATTTATTTTATTTATTTGACTTTTTATTTGTTTTAAAGTGAAATAGAAATTTTCTAGAGTTAATGGTATTTTATTTGTAATTTTCATGTCAGTTTCCAAATTTTAAATAATTTCTTTAGTTCTTTTTCTATTTTCTCTAAATTAAATTATTTATTTCACTTTGAATATGTTAAATAAATTATTTTATTTCAAAATTTTTCTTTATAATATTTTTAAAATGAAGTAGATATTTTTATAAAGCCAGTGATGTTCTAATTGTAATTTTTGAACCCTGTTTTGAGTTTTTAAGCAATTTCCTTAATTCTTTTAATATTTTATTTAAATTTAATTATATATTTTCATTTTATTTCACTTTATTTCGGTTTTAAAGTCGAATTTACTGATTTTATTTTGTTTTAATTGAATTAAAGTAAAGGAAATTTGAAGAGACTTGACTTTATAACATGAGACCTTTCATTTGCCAAAAACTCTTCACTTTCTCTTGACTTTTCATTGCCTTATTTTGGCCGTACACTACCTATTGCTAGCCATGAGTTTCTCATCTCATTTTTCATGTGAAACTTCATCTCCATTTTCATTTTCACGGCTAAGAAAAAAATGGTAATGGACTTCTTCATTTTTCCACTTTTCTTATTCTTTTTCTATGTTTTTGCCTTGTTCTCTTGCTTTGCTTGGCCTAACACCTCCACTATATCCTCCACCAACCACCACCACTTCCTTCCCCACATCACACACGGCCAATATCCTTCCTCCTCTGACCAGCAAGTGCCATGACCGTCCCATGACGCAAAATCTACAAAACAATGCAAAAACTCCTTAAAAAGCATGCCTAGCCACGTAGTCTTCATCACCATCACCTTAGATGACCTTGGCCACCTCCTATTGCTCCATCACCACCTTGACACACCCCTAACCATCACCTCCTACCTCTGTTCAGACCGTACCTGAAATGGCCGAACCTAGATGGGACATAGACCGAGCTAAAAGTGACCCAAAACTCCTTTATGTTGCCTAGTCCCTTCATATCCCTATGTTGTAACCTCCTCTACATATGTGCCTTGTTAGCCGTGCATTCCTATGTTCAAACCTGAGCCAAATCTTGTCCAAACCAGAGCCTAATGTATCCCTAGGCCGTGCAAAATAATCTAGAAGGCAAGGCAAAAAGTGTTGCATTCAAGTTATTTTTCATTTCAAAGTTATTTCAATTTAATGTTGTATTGAATTATAACTTTATTTTGGTTTTGTTTATGGGTTGTGACAAGATCATAACCTTGGTTCTCATCCACTTGAATCTATTGTTGTGTCATCGTGCCTTTGGGAATCCGTTTGTGTCATTTGATTTGCTATCTCCAGCACAAAGAGGTGAGTAAATCTCACATGATATATTATACTTGTGCAATTGTGAAGCGACAACAATTGAATGTGTAGAATTATATATGATGTTATAACTGCCTGTAATTATTTACATATGATGTTAAACTTGTTAATTTACCTATCATATCATCTGTTACTGTTATATGTTATTAACTGTTCGTTTATATTTGTTTATCACACTGCAAGTTCCCTGTAGATTAGGTTCACTATGGTTGAAATGATACATATCCGAACGGACTTTAGAATAGGGAAATTTGGTTATGTGCTGAAATGAAAGGCCTGAACGGTTTTTAATTATTTTAGTTTAACTTGGGATTGCGGGTTTGAAATGATAGAACCCGGATTTTTCTTTTCAAACCGCGGATTGAAATGATATATATCTGTATCACTTGACCTAGGTTAGAAAACTATATACAAGCCCTTGGTTATATTTTATAAAGTATTTTGAATATTTTAAATATTTTTAAAAGTAAAAATTTATGAAATTTGATTTAAATTGGATTTTTAATGTTTAAATTAAGAAATTTTGGATTTTTTTTCTAAAAGTTAAAATGTAATTCAAATGAATGGTAAAAGTGAATTTTTGAAATATAACTTAAATTTGAAAATTTGGACTTTGGCTTTTAAAATGACATTTAAGTTGTATAAATAAAATTTTAAGTGGTTTAAAATGTAAATTTATGATAATTTGATTTAAATAGATTTTAAAGTGTTTTAAATAAAGAATTTATGGTTTTTGTATAAGTGAAAAATGTTAAATAAATAAATGGTTAAGTTGAATTATTGAAATATAACTTAAAGTCTGGAAATTTGTGTTTTGGTTTAAAAAGGGAATTTTAAGTTATATAAATAAAATGGAAATTTAATTATATTTGGAAAATGGTAAATATGATGATTTGATTAAATTTGAGTTTAAATGAATTAATAAAGTATTATTGATTTTAGTAAAATGGTTAAATGAATAAATGCTTAAAAGTGTAATTTTAAAGTGAACTTGACCTGGAAATGTGAATTTAGTTCTAATTAAGGGTTTAAGTTAATTAAATAAATTGAAATTTTAGTTTAATTTGTGAAATGATAATTTGAAAATGTAAATGTAAATAAAGTGTTAAATGTAAAAAATGAAAGTTTGCACTTGAATTTATTAAGTGGGTTTGTGAAATTAGATTTAATTACACATGTTGCTTTATAAAAATCATTAATTAAAAGAGTATGTTAATGAAAATCTTTGAATTTAAATATAATTTTTATAATGTTTTAAATGATTTAAATTGGAATGCTTTCAAGTATAACTTTCAGCAGCTATTTCTGAATGCTTTGAAAGGTTGAAATTTTCAATGTTTATCGTTTTAACTTAGTAAATGAACTCATAATGGTTTAAAACTTTGGAAATTGAATACTTGATTTGAAATTATATAAACTTAAATTTTAAATGGTTTATATGAATTATTTTGATTAAAATATAAGCTATTTAAAATTTGATTTGGAATGATAATAAATGAATGATATCTTTGAATTTAAAAGGTATTTAAAGTTGAATATTTGGATTTGAACTTATACGATGATTTGAAATTGAAGCTTTAGAAAGATATGATGTTTTGATATATATTTAATGTTTTGAAATGAAGTTTTGAAGGACATGATGGTTTTATATTAAAAATGTTTTGAAATAAAGTTTTGAAAGCTATGATATTTTGATATTAAAAGGATTTGGAAATGAAGTTTTGAAGGATATGATATTTTGATATAAAAATGTTTGAAATGAATTTTTGAAAGATATGATATTTTGATGATTTGGAAATGAAGTTCTGAAGGATATGATATTTTAATGTATTAAAATAATTTGGAAGGAAGTTTTGAAAGGATATGATAATTTAATATATTGAAATGGTTAGAAATGACTTGATATTCATTTTGATAAATATTTGAATTTGAAAGATATGGTATGTTGATATATTCAAATGGTTTGGAAATGATTTAATCTTTATTCTGATAAAGATTTCGATTGAAATGATATCTATAATTTAAGTATAAAATATTATTTTAAAGTTATAACCACGGGTTATAATAACGATTGGTTGGCAAAGAGACCGGGATCGGATATGGGCATACTCTCTGTCGATGCCGAAAACCACTTTGACTAACCATGTACGCGGTGGAGATACCAGAATGAAGTAGGATGGTGGCGACGTTCTTGAGGTATATTACGTGGATCCAACTCCCGTGAGTTGGCATAAGGTGGCTAAAACAGGAGCGATCTCGGGCCAAAAGGGGTAGCTCCTCTGGTCGGACACATTTCTTCGATACCATTCTATTGATTTTGTGATTGCTTGGGTGCCCCTCCTATTTTGGGAATGTGTTCCGAAGTGGACGTATGTGGCTATTGCGTTACCATCAGCCCATGTGCGTAATTGACATATCTACCCTGACATAGCTTTGTGTGCCGTCTCACCTACCATATCGAGCCTTTACTACGAGTTTCTATTTGTGTCCTAACTATGCAGTATCTTCTCATAGTCTCCCGATCAGGAGATATGCAGGTATTGTATAGACTATTGGCATTATTTATGTTAAGGTGGAAAATGTAAAGCCTTAACACTATTTAAAAGTATGTTTATTTTACTGTTAGACATTGTTATAATAGCGCAATATACTATATAGTAAATAGTTTAACGGATCCTTAGAGGATGGGCGGTCCCAAGCATCCTTTAAGTTACTTCTACTTTTACTACAGTTCACTTGAGTTGGTTTACATTGTATAAGTATATATGTCCTGACTAGAGTGTTTTTATGTTTATTTACACTCGGGTTAGCCTGAGTATTCACAGATTTGTATTTCTACTCGCTGGAGATTGGAATTGCTGGAGATTATCTGCTTGTCCATTTTTATCTGTTTCACTTCCAGTTATCCTGTGGATCCCAGTGTTGTATTCATTTTGCACTTGGTTATTATCTTGAGACTTGTTTTGTACTTTATTTCTTCTGTAGTATCTTAGTAACTCTGATATATTACATAGTAGCTTCACGAACTACTATTTCTTTTACTTCCGCTGCACTATTATTAAGTCTGTGATCTATGAATTTATTTACCGTATATTTTGAGATTTGCCAAATTTTATTTACAACGCCATATTTTGAGCAATTCAAGTCCGACATGTGTGGATGCGAATGGTTGAAATTACCTGGTTGTTACATGAAAATTGCTTGGAATTTTGCCACAAATGCAATGATGTAAATTTCGTGGTGAAATTCCGTCATTGGAACAAATTCCATTTTTGGAGCTAAACTAATTAACTAACTAATCAAATAACTAATGCTAAATTACGGGGTGTTGCATTTTTCCCCCTTTAAGACAATTTCGTATCCAAAATTTCACCAACAATTAAGTCAAGGTTTTAGCTTCTAATTATCCTAAACTACACAATAAAGAGTGTACAAACAATTTTGCAACCAAACGTGCACAAGTGTATAGTGAATTACTGTACTAGAAAATGTGTGCGCAGAACGATTCTAAATCAGATCCGCCTATATGAATACATTTCTTTTGAAAATATTTTTGAAAACATGATGCTAGCAGCCTATATATATAGTAGTAGTACTATATATATATAGCCTTTTGAAAGACCTTTCCAACCAAAACCCCTATACTTCTATAAATAAAAGTATGAAGTAACCAATTTTTCATCCAATACCTACCATCCAAAAATCTAACGCATCGAAAAATCGCTTCCTAGACTTCACTCCTATACCAGAAAATGGAATTTATATGGAGAATATAACATCCTTACCACTTTATTAGCTACTAAGTCTCGTAGTACAGTGGAATTTTCCATGCTGCCCCAAACTTACTTCAAATTTTCCATGCACAAAATGCATAATGTGGCTTACTTCCAAGATAGAAAATAGAATTTAATCAAAAAATAAACTCGCACGCATCGTCAACAGGGTATGGAAATAAAAATTCCAAGGATAAAACAGATTTTCCCTTGTTATTGCTTGCATTTATCATATCATCGATCTTAATGCACCGTTAACTTTGCAAGTTCTAACTCTACTTGTCTTCCCCACACCTAACATGCGGCCTTCAAAATCAAAGATCTCACAAAAACCTTTCCTGCTTTTCAAATTCATATGTCTTTTGAAAAGTAAAATCCTAAAATATCTAGATGCACATTTTAACTAGAAATAAAATTTTGAACAAAAACTCTAAAAATAATTTAAGAGTCGATAATGACAAAAACATAAAAAAGATTTTCGAAAGAGAAGCTTTTCAAATCAAGGGGAAAATTTCAAAATATCTTCCTTCTCAAAAATTGATAACTCAATCCATAATTCAATATAGTCGAAAGTCGGTTTTGCGCTAAATGTATAAACCAAATTCTGAAATCCCAAAACTAACCTTAGCCTACAAAACTTGACATTTTACATTAAAAAATGTCAATACATCTATTATTCAAAAAATTAGCTTTTAAAGAACATGAGAAATACTTTATCGTGTCCTTCACTAAAATTTTCCAACTATTCAAAACTTTCGGTCTTATATTGCATTTGCTGTTGTTAAGTGTCTTTATGAAATTCTCATATTTGTACCGCTTCTTTACTATGCATATATAAGTGCAGTTTTTATTTCTAGAAACAATAACACATTGCATAAATAGAAACTCACCATACAAGAGAAAGCTAACAGTTACAACACAAGCAATTTAAAAACAAAGAACAAATGGTGAAAGGGAAAAGACAATAATGTCATAACTCCTTAAATAATGCCTATAGACTACGAGATGTCTTGCTCTGCAAGAGCTCGAGCTGTTTTCCATCATCCTTGAATGGTCGTAGCATGGCGGCTATACACCCAATCTCGTGCCATTGACACAACTAGTGTCCAGCGGCTTCCGAGTTGCCATCTTCCTAAGGGAGGATCTAAAGATCGTAGAAGGAACCGTCCACTAAAATGCATCTCCACGTAGATTAACCCGTATTACCTAAAGACGAGAATGGCTAGGTGAAATATGAAAATGACTCTATGAGGTGCTAATCCTTGATCAACAAATCGAATCAATAATGTGCGGGTCCAATTGATGGCAATGCCGTCAATAATAGCATAGGCGGTCCTCCGCATCAAGTGATAAACCTGGTCGTAACTTCACGTCTTAGGGATGAAATTATGACGAATGATGCATGTAATCAAACAGGCAGTGGACGTAGATCATCCATCTTCCAAACACCGACGTTCTAGGAAAAGATCTGATGCAAATATCTAAGTCGGTCCCTTCTATATCATCCAAGTTCGCATCCTTTGCGAAGACCTCCAAAATCTCAGTGAGGTCACCATTAATCGGCTCAAACAGGACACCCTTCACCTATGAACAAATAAAAATATTGCATCCATTGAAAATATGCATTAAAAGAGCATTGAAAAGGTGAATGCAGTGCAGGTAACATTCTCGCTCAAAAGTTTAGAAGTAGAAAATCGATGCAAATCCCTTGAGTAGCTCTTCTAGCCAAAAGTGGTGAAACCTTCTATTCATTCCAGTGCAACCAAGTGGCCTCCAGAGGGGTGAGACCAGAATGGTGCAAGGAAGAATCGACAACGCGAGAAGGTGTCTTGATCTAAGAAGTGGCCGGAGGGAGGGAAGAAGGTGTAGATTTAGAGCGGTAGTGGGACAAATTTAATACGCAAAAACCAGCGTGAGGGTGAAAAGGAAAGGCTGCTGCTCCAAGAGAAAAATAACTTCACCTAGTGGTGGAATAGAGGAGAGAGGCTACTACTTCGAGGAGGTGAAGGATGATGGAGATTAGGCTTGTCTGATTCAAGAAGAAGGAAAGAAAGAAGGAAACCGGAGGAATTCGAACAGGGCTGTTATAGTGGCGTTCCAGGGCCAAGTTGTGCCAACACTCGTTAGCTGGCAGACCATTCTAGGTTTACCGCTAGGTTGTCCATCGCTAGACGGGCTTTTTAGTTGAACCTAGACCCGGTTTAGGCCAGATTAAATATAATAATCATTTAGTGTGGTCTCATATGATTCGATACGATTAGAAAATTTCCTATCCTTATCACAATGGTGTCAAAGCCTACCACCTAGTCTCGAACCATGCTTAGCAAGTCACAGTATTCCTAACAAAACTACTGCGACTAACAACAATTCCAAAAACCTAAAAATACTCGAGCTGTTATTTCTTGCCTACTTCGCATGGAAATATTTCTTCTAATAATCGATGGGTACAACAACACTTTAAACTACATACCCCAATAAAATTGAATGTCATTCCAATTTTGTTTGTACCTTAAAGAGAGAAAATCTTAAAACCTCGATTTTATAAACTGAATAATCACTGAGTTAAATATATGCTCCTTTATAATTGTTTCAAAATAATAGAAACTATATCATACCAAAACTTCCCTTAAAAATAAAACTTATATTTAAAAAATTTAGGGTTTCCAAAAACCTTTTTAAAGCAAAAAATTTCCCAAACTGGGAAAATTATTTTCTTAACAAAAAATCAAGCCTTTGCTGGTATATATACAAATGAATATTTAAGGAATTCACAATTAACTCCTTTGTAAATCAAATTTCTTAACACAACCAAATAGTTGTATATGTGTTTCTTTGAAAAATATAATTCAAAAACTTTCCTAAAATAAATTTTTTAAAATAAATAATTGGGAAAAGAAATCCGTTGAAAATATTTTCTCCAAAATTTAAGACATTTAAAAAATATACTTTATAAAAATTCATTCACATGTTTTAGACTAAGGAATTGACACTAATTCTCTAGATAAAAATCTTGTTTGCCATCAAAGAGGTGATCAGTGGATACGACCTAGCAAGAACTTGCCTTCAGACAACCATGACAAACAGACTCCAATTTTTCGTCCATTTGGGATAAATCTCCGACTGGAACTCATCATCAAAATACAAAATCACAAGATAGCTTGATTTCAACCATCAAGTCAAACAACTCCAATCTCCGAGTTTTTGCCATATGTCATACTCAACCTCTTTATCAATAATGCCTTATGCATTGTCAACATTTCATGGGGTATTTCGAAGTCGGTGTGAAAATATTAACTCTATAATATTTCCAACCCATGCTTGCTTTGCCCATTCCCTTGGAGTGGAACAACAATTACTTCTATAATTGGAATTCTTAGAATCTAATATAATAATACTAGATAGGAAAGTAGGAATACGTTCTCTCAATTTATCCTAATTCCTCTAATCTACTAACTGAAGCTTTGATACCAAATGTAACAACCTTTACTTTAATGAGCCTAAATTTCAAAAAAAAAAATCATTAAAAAATGTCCATCAAAGCATGGATTGTTGACTTTGGTTGCTACAAAAAAGCATGAGCATTATCAAAGATTGATAGAAATTTAAACTCATAATGGAAACAATAATAGGATAAAAATACCGACTATGACTACTACCTTGGAATTAACAGTATTCTTTGGATAGCAGATTGTCACATCAGCATTGAGCATGAGAGAACAAAAGGCTTCTCCAACAATTAAACACATCAAGCTCAAGTGACATGTTTCTCTAAATCTATCCTCGGGGTTGTATTGAGGAGGAGATCAGAACAACGTTCTGGTGACTGAAAAATCTTTAACCATCCAAAACATTAGTTTATACCGATTGGATTTCATTTAATTTTTATGTCTATTAAGGTTAGTAATTCTAATCTAATATTGCGTTGCACACATGATCACTTATCTACCCATTCCCAAAGTACGAAATACCGACGAAGCCTTATCAACCACTCAATACATCCAAGTTTATTAGCCACTTGATACTTCTAAATATGAAATGGGCTTCTATTATCGCCGCATAATACTTTTGAAAGAGAAATATGCAGATTTTCCAGTTAAGACCTCAACTGAGGTAGACTTCGTCATTTAAGACCAATTCCCAAGGTGGACTTCCAGCGTCGTCATTATTGGTCTATTAGTACTAACTACAGAGACTTTAGACAATTATATATGGCCTTGTAATTTATAATGGACATACCACTAGCGCATTTATCTTTCTTAAAGTCATAGCAAGGTGAGTGACTATACCATAGCCACTTATTACCTCATTAATAGGGACTACACATGCCTCTGACCATTAACACCTATTTATAAGTAGGCCTTTGTTATTTAATACCTAACCCCAAGGAGGAATCCTCACTGATATTATCTAGCTGACATTGCTTAGAAATCTCATTAGGTTGCATAATACTTCTTTTATCGAAAAGAGGCGGACATTACAGCCGCTTGATACATCAAACCTAAAGCGAACCTCTCCCGAGATATCATGTATCACTCTTAACTATAAATATGGAATTGCAGTAGACTACTTCTTTCGGTAGGGAGGCGGGCCCTAAGATTGCCACTTAATATCTCAACGGCGAAGTAGACCTTTTTAAAGATATCCCTCACAGTTCCTAATTCCAAATTTAGACCATTTAATACTTTCCATTTAAGAAAGCAAGTTGAATCTCTCATGTCGTCATGGGTCATAAGATCAGTGATATCTCATATTATAGTAAGTGCACCCGATTACTAGTAGCCTCATGGTGAAGGGCAGTCGTCCGTCGAGCGACTCTATCGATCTTGCATCACTAACCTACTAAATCAAATTAACCATCCTAAATCTTTACTTATACTATCTTAGGTTGAAATTTGACTTAGCTTACAAATTCCATTTTATTTAAGGCAATAAGATTTACCTTGAACACTTATCAACCTATAAATCCTCTTTTAATACTCATAAATGTCAATTTGCTCATAAAATCATAACAGATATTTCCTAAGAGGTTTATTTATGATTACTAATTTCAAATTAGTCCCCTTTTTATATAAATTCTATTTTTATCGGTCCCGTTACTCCGTTTTTTATATTAATTTTAACTCTTTATTTAAGACTATCAATTATTTATCATTAATTGTCTATTAATTTAGGTTAGAATCTTTCATTTTCTATTAATTAATGAATAGGAATTCCTAATTTATTTCCCAATAAAATGAATTACTTCCTTTTCTAATTCAAACTATTTTCTTCCTTAACTATAATAAAAACTAACGAAAGTTACTCATAAATAACATACAAATAAATGTTGTTTTTCTTTATTAACGCAATAACTACATATAAACTGCCTAATAAAGCTATTTACTCGTAACCAAGTATATTCTAGTCATAAATATGTAGATAGAATATGCTTTTCATATTTAATTTTCTGGAATTAAATTTTTAAGGAAGATTTTCCGTTATGATTTCCATAAATCGGTTTAACATAAAAATGAAAGATTGACCCCATTTTAAATTACAAAGAATGGATAGTTTTTATTTAATTGGAAGGGACAATGTAAACTACGGAGAATAAATTTGTACTTTACACATCTCTTCTATTTTTGTCTCTGGGTATTCCTTGTTAAATAAAACATCACCTTTCGAAGGAAAAGTGGAAAAAGTAAACAGATCCATAAATATCAAACTGATGTTCTTTCCACAAATTAAACCATGGAAAATCTAAAACATAGTACGAATTGGGTAATAATCCAAAAATCATATTTTACACCCAAGTACAGATTTGGAGTAAAAATATACAACGTTAAAATTTTGAAATCTTTTGGACTGATTTCCAGATCCAGGTGTAAACATATTTCATATTAGATCTAAAACAAGAATATGTAGGCAATAGTTATTTACACTAATTTAAGCCTACAATTCACAAATAAAGTTGATTTAGGCATAAAAATCAAACGTATGCTAATGGAATATATTTAAAATCATAAACTATATACAAAATTTCCCACTCACCACTTAAAAGCAATCCAAATCTCCAGATCTGAAGTAGAACGTTAAATTCGTCTCCAAATCCTTTTTAATCCAAGACAAAAGTATAAAAATGGTATATACATACCTTAGAATTACAAATCCGAGAAGAGATTTTGGATTGGGAGTGCAAATAGATATAAATTACCTCAAATGCATGTATGGTTGATTATCTTCTCTCTTTTCTTTTGATTTCCATCTTCTCCAATTTGTATGAATATAAATAAAAATTTATTATTTTTATAATTCGGAAAGAAAGTGGAGGAGAAGAAATGACAGAGCTTTATTGCTCCATTCAGAAAAATATGAGAAGAGTAGGTAGGGTTGGGCCTGAATTTATAGGTGCTAGAATCAATTAGAACTGTACGATTTAAAATATCCAATCCGATCATTTATGGCCTAGGGGTACTGGAGCTGCCACATAAAGGGGGGAGACTGCCCCTTCCCTAGGAGTTGACCGACTCCTCTCGATGGCTTATACATGGTGGTCGACTTATTGGCCTAGGAAATTTTAGTTAATTTTCTAATTTTAATTATTTTCATTTCAAATTCGTTTTTCGCCCATAACTTCTTCATTTGGACTCCGATCGTAGAACTAAAACTATGAAAATTGCTCAAAACTTTTCCACAGATGCAATGATGCAATTTTCGTGGTGAAATTCCGTCATTTGCACAAATTCTATTTTTGGACCTAATTTAATTAACTAATTAAATAACTAACGCCAAATTACGGGGCGTTACATTCTTCGCCCTTTAAACGGATTTTGTTTCTAAAATTTCACCAACGAATAAGTCAAGGTTTTGGCTCTAATTATCCTAAACTACACGATAATGAGTATACAACCAATTTTGCAACCGAACGTGCACAAGTGCGTAGTGTATTACGGTATCATCACACAAAAAATACAATATGCAGAATAATTCTAAATCGGATCCTCCTATATGAATATACTTCTTTTTATAATATTTTTGAAAACATGAAGCAAGCAACCTATATATATATATATACTAGCAGTTCTACGTATGTAGCTTTATGAAAGATCTTTCCAACCAAAAACCCCCAAACTCTTATAAATAGAAGTATGAAGCAACGAATTATACATCCAATACGTACCATCCAAAAATCTAACACATCGAAAAATCACTTCCTAGAATTCACTCCTATACTAGAAAAAGGAATTTAGGTGGAGAATATAACATTTTTACCATTTTATTAGCTTCCAACTCTCGTAGTATAGTGGAATTTTCCCTGTTGCCCCGGACCTACTTTAAAATTTCCATGCACAAAACGCATTATGAGGCTTGCTTTCAAGCTCTAGAATAGAATTAAATCTAAAAATAAACTTGCGTGCGTCATCGATAGGGTATGGAAATAAAATTTCCAAGGCTAAAACAATTTTTTCCTTGTTATCGCTTACATTTATCGTATCGTCAATCCTAATGCACCGTTAACTTCACAAATTCTAACTCTATTTGTCATACCTACACCTAACATGTGGCCTTCAAAATTAAAGATTTGACAAAAACCTTTCCTGCTTTTCAAATTCAGACGTCACTTTACATTTAAAATCACAAAATATTTAGACGCACATTTTTACTTGAAATAAAATTTTGAACAAAAACCCTAAAAATAATTTAAGAGTCAAAAATAACAAAAGCACAAAAAAAAATTTGAAAGATAAACTTTTCAAATCAAGGGGAAAATTTTAAAGTATTTTCCTTCTCAAAAATTGATAACTCATGGCACAATTCACCATAGTCGAAAGTAGGTTATGCGCTAAATGCATAAACCAAATTCTAAAATCCCAAAACTAACCTTAACCCACAAAACTTGACATTTACATTAAAAAATATCAATAAATCTATTATTAAAAAAAATAGCTTCTCAAGAACATGAGAAATGACCCATGATACCAAAACAGCTTTATCGTGTCCTTCACAAAAATTTTCCAACTATTCTAAACTTTTAGTCTTATATTGCATTTGCTGTTGTTAAGTGTCTTTTATGAAATTCTCATATTTGTACCGCTTCTTTATTATGCATATATAAGAGCGGTTTTCATTTTCAGAAACAATAACACAGTACATGAGTAGAAACTCACTATATCATGTGTGTCTTTAAAAAGAGACAGTTAATAGTTACAACTCAAGAAACTTAAAAGTAAAGAACAAATGTTGGAAGAAAAAAGACGACAACGTCATAACTCCTTAAACAATGCCTACAGACTAAGGGACGTCTTGCTCTGCAGCTGGAGCTCGAGCTGTTTTCCACGATCCTTGAATGGTTGTAGCATGGCCACTATACACCCACTCTCGTGCCATTGGCACAACTGGTGTTGCCAGTGGCTTCAGAGTTGTCATCTTCCTAAGGGAGAATCTAATGATAGCAGAAGGAACCTTCTACCGAACTGTATCTCCATGTAGATTAACCCTTATTGCCTAAAGAAGAGAATGGCTAGGAGAAAAATACAAAAAGCAACTCTATGCAGTGCTAAACCTTGATCAACAAATTGAATCAATAAAGTGCGGGTCTAATTGATGGCAATTCCATCGATAATAGCATAGGTGATCTACCACATCAAGGGATAAATCTGGTCGTAACTTCACATCTTAAGGATGACATTGTGCCGAATGATGCACGTAATCAGACAGGCAGTGGACGTAGATCATCCAACTTCCAAACATTGACATCCTAGGAGAAGATCTGTTGCAAAATCTCTAAGTCAATCACTTCTAAATAATCTAAGTTCACGTCCATCTCCAGTGACCTGTTACTTTAAATCTATCCTCTGGGTTGTATTGAGGACGAGGCCAGCACAACGTTCTGGTGACTGAAAAATCTATAACTTGTCCATAATATAAATTTATATCGATTGGTTTTTATTTAATTATTATGTCTATTAAGGTTAGCAGTTGTAATCTAATATTGCATTGCACACACGGTTACTTACTTACCCATTGCCAAAGTACGAAATACAGACGAAGCCTTATCAACCACTCAATACTTCCAAGTCTATTAGCCACTTGATACTTCTAAATATGAAGTGGTCTTATACTATCGCCGCATAATACTTTTAAAAGAGAAATATGTATATTTTTCCATTTAAGACTCCAATCATGGTAGACTTCATCATTTAAGACCTATTCCTAAAGTGGACTTCCAAATTTGTCATTACTAGTCTATTAATCCTTTCTAAAAAGACTTTTGACCACTAAATATGGCCTTGTAATATATAATAGACATTCCACTAGCGCATCTATCTTTTTTAAAGTCTTAGCAACGTGAGAGACTGTACACAAGCCACGTATTACCTCATTAATAAGGACTACACATGCCTTTGACCATTAACACCTATTTATAGGTAGGCCTTTATTATTTAATACCTAACCCGTAGGAGGAATTCTCACTGGTACTATCTAGCTTACGTTGCATGGAAATCTCATTAGGCTACTTAATAATTCTTTTTTAGGAAAGAGGCGGACATTACAGCAGCTTGATACCTCAAACCTGAAGCGAACCTCTCCCAACATATCATGTATCACTCTTAATTATAAATATGGAATCTCATAGATTACTTTTTTCGTAGGGAGGCTAGCCCTAAATAGCCACTTAATACTTAACACTAAAGTAAAACATTTTAGAGATATCCTTTACCGCTCCCAATTTTAAATTTGGAACATTTAATACTTCCCAATTAACAAAGCAAGTCCAATCTCTCATGTTGTCATGGATCCATGGATTAGTGATAACTCACACTAGTAATAAGTGCACCCAATTGCTAGTATCCTCAAAAACAAGGGCAACCTTTCGTCGAGTGACTCTACTGAACTCGCGTCACTAACCTACTAAGTCCAATTAACCATCTTAAGTCTTTACTTAAATTATCTTAGGTTAACATTTGACTTAACTTATTAATTCCATTTTTTAAGACAATAAGATTTACCTTAGATATTTATCTACCCATTAATCCCCTTTTAATACTCATAAATGTCAATTGCCCATAAAATCCTAACGGACATTTCCTAAGACATTTATGTATGATCACCAAATTCAAATTAGTAACCTTTTATATATATATATATATATATCCCAGTTTTATCAGTCCCATCCATGTGCCTCTATTAATTGTAACCTTTAATTTAATACTATCCATTATTTCTCATTAATTATCCTTTGATTTAGGTTACAATATTTCATTTCCTATTAAATAGTTGATAGGAATTCCTAATTTATTCCCTAATAATATGAATTACTACCTTTTATAGTTCTAACTATTCGTTTCCCTAAATGTGATAATAACTAACGAACGTTATGCATAAATAATGCACAAATAAACGATATTCTTCTTTATTAACGTGATAAATACGTATAAACTGCCTAATCAAACTACCTATTCGTAACCAAATATATTCTAGTCATAAATATATAACTAGAATGTGCTTTTCATATTTAATTTGCTGAAATTAAATTCCTTAGGAAGATTTTCCGCTATAATTTCCATAAATTGGTTTAACACAAAAAGGAAAGGCTGACTCCATTTGAAATTACAAGGAATGGATAATTTCATTTTAATTGGAAGAAACGGTGTAGACTATGGAGAATAAATTTGTACATTACACGTCTCTTCCTTTTTGTTTGTGGGTATTTCTTGTTAAATTAAACGTCGCCTTTTGAATGAAATGTGGAAAAAGTAAACAAATTTATAAAAATCAAATGGATGTTCTTCCCATAAATTAAACTATGGAAATTTTCAACATTGGATAAATTGGGCAATAATCCAAAAATCCTATTTTAAACCCAAGTACAAATCTGGAATAAAAATATACAACATTCAAATTTTAAAATCTTTAGGACCGATTTTCATATCTAAGCATAAATATATTTCAAATTAGATCTAAAACAAGAATATGTGGGAAATAGTCTTCTACATAAATTTAAGCATACAATTCACAAGTAAAATTAATTTAGGCATAAAAATCAAACGCATGCCAATGGAATAGATATAAAATCATAAATAATGTATAAAAAATTTCCACTTGCCTTTTAAAAGCAATATCAATCTCTAGATCTGAAGTAGAATCTTAAGTTCATCTCCAAACCCTTTTTAGTCCAAGAAATATGTATAAAGGGTATGTACATACAATAGAATTATAGATTTAAGTAGAGATTTGGGATTGTGAAAGAAAATAGATATAAATATATAAATTACCTCAAATATACATATAGTTGATTCTCATCTCCTTTTAATTTGATTTTTAATCTTCTCCAATTTGTATGAATATAAATACAAATATATTATTTTAATAATTTAGAAAGAAAGTGGTGAAGAAGAAATGGTAGAGCTTCATTGCTCTATTCAGAAAAATATGAGAAGAGAATGAAGGGTTAGGCTTGAATTTATGGATGCTAGAATCAACCAGAGCTATACGATTTAAAATATTCAATCGGGGCCATATATGGCTTAGGGTTACTAGAACCACCACATAGATGAAGTTCGACCACCCTCTATCGGCTACTTATACACGGTGGTCGACCCGTAGGCCCAAAATTTTTTAGTTAAGTATCTTATTTTAATTATTTTCGTTCCGAATTCATTTTTCATCCGTAACTTCTTCGTTTGGACTCCGAACGCAAAACTCCAAACATGAAAGTTGCTTAAAATTCTACCATGAACACAATGGTGCATGTTTGTGGTAGAATTCCATTGTTTGCATAGATTCTATTTTTGGAGTTAAACTAATTAAATAACTAACGCCAAATTACGGGCTGATACAGATGAAGTGTCGATAAATGGAATTGTCTGGATATTGAATTCTCTGGAATTAGGATTAGAGAAGTAAGGATATTTTAGTTGTGGTGTTTTGGTTAATGAACTTGAGGTATTGAGCCTTGGTGCATTTATTTCCTTTTCTTTTCTTATCTACTTTCTTATTAATTTTTCTTCATAAACATATAAGCACAAATAATATTTTAGTTACTTCACTAAATCTCTTTTCAATATTACAAAGTTATTTATTTTATAAAAATGATTTTCCATAGTTTTAGTTAATTATGTTAAAATCTTGTATTTGGATGTTTTGATCTTGAAAACTATATAAGTAAATATTATGTGAACTAACCACATTTGCAAGAGAAGATACTATTCTGCTCGAAATAGATTGAAGACCAAGAATTCTAAGAGAATTTTTAAAATTTATTAATGGTTTGTCATAGCCAACTTTAGTGGTTAATTATTGTTAAAATCTCTCCTAGGTTGTATATGCACGCACACAAGTATTTAAAATTATTTTCAAATTATATACAGACAAATTAATTTATTATTTTTAAATTCCGTTGTCAAAATTTCTCACAAATACTTAATATGGCAGAAAACTCAAAATTCAGTCGACTGAATGAGGAGTTTTAGTCGACTGAACACCTGTTCACGTGCATAGTGCATTCAAAGGTTCAATCCACTAACCACCCCATTCAATCGACTGAACTACGTGTCTTTTCAATATTAAAATTTAAATTTTGATATTTTTGAATAATTAGTAGACTGGACTTTTTCCTCAGTCAACTAAATATTCATAACAGCTATTTTCTGAACGGTCACTTCCATTTAGCGAACAGAAACAACCCTTGATTCAAGAGTTATTTCCGTATCTTTTGGTTGTAACTCTTCACGAAGGGTTGCATCACTTAAACTCTATATAGCCTTCATTTCAATTATTTTAAAAACTTAATTTTATAATCCTATTCTCATATTGTCATTATCTAAATATGCTGTCATTTACTTTCAAATATCGTTCAAATCACTTGCACATTCAAGCACAAATTCATTTGTGATTTAATAAACTTCCATTCTTCGCGAACTACACAATATACCACAAAGGAGAAGATTATAGGAAGTGTGTACTCTAAAGAATTATCCGTGCTATCAAAAGAGCAACATCGGTCAAGAAAATTCTCTATGTTATTGAAGTCCTACTCAGTTGCTCAGCCGGTAGAAGTTCTATTCAGTTATCTAGATAGTAGAAGGCATGTTCGGTTGCTTAGATGGTGTAATACATATTCCTTTGCGTTAAGAGAGGATTGATAGTTAAATTCCAAATAAATTACAGAAGGTGTCTGGGATTGGAGGTAGAATGGAAGTCCGAACACATATAAAAATCCATGATGTCATTTACTTTACTAGTTACTTTTTATATTCACATTCCGCACTAGTAGATAACTTAGATTATATTCCATATTATGATCCATGGCACCACTTTCAAATTAATCATTTAAATTATTTAACAATATAATTTCAAAAATTATATTAATAAATTTATTCTTTTCAATTCCAATATTTCTTTTTAATTCCAAAATTACGAGCACAATTCTAATATCCAAAATAAATTCATTATTTATTATTTAATTAATTCCTTCTCAAATATGGGTTGTTACAAAACTCCTCCCAAACTCGAAGTTAACCCCGAGTAAGCCTACCACCGAGCAAGGACCACCAAATCAAAACGTTGTAGCATCTTTAGATCCTAATTTCATGCCTATTACATCATTACGTCTCGTTCTTCGACTCGTGTGTCTTCCATACGCATCGATATGGCTTCTAACATTTTCGAGGCTATCCGACAAAGTATGGTTCTACGCTCCTACCTCTGTTTCGCTCCAATGAATGCTTTCAACGCTGTTCAAGCTTACACACAAACACTACACACACATCAAACATCATAAAAGAAAGCAAAACATACCACCAATCACTGAAACCATCATAATTCATCTACAACATGGTCTAACATCTACCAAGGCAAGCACACATCGATACAACATAATTAGAATGCCAAAAATCAATATGTTCACATTTTTACTATAGGTAGGGTTTTGAAATAGCATTAAAACGTAATTTTGACCTTAAAAATGGATCCACAACATGTTAAAACCTATATATACAAATGTAATAAGGTGAGAGTGATACATTACTCACCAAACGCGCAAAAAATGGAGATTTGCATGCAAAACTAGGCAAATCCGAAAACAAATGGCAAGGATTTGATTTTTCTTCTTAAAAATGTAGATATGAAGATTTCTAACAAACCGCCTTGCTGATCTACCATTAATCTATGACTTAGACTTAATTAGGGGAAGAAAATAGAAGTTTAGGACGAGGAATGAGTTATGGAGGCTTAAATCTATTTAGGATGGTAGAAATGATTTGGGGAAGTTAGTTTCAACCAATTTAACCCTTAAACACAAAATGGGTTATTGGGCATCTCTTGGATCTCACTAATTACCCACTAAGCCACTCCAACAACTGCAAAACTTCAAACAACAAGTCTCCTAGCTAGAAAATCCAAATCGCTATTATGACCACTCTAGGGAAAGTGAACCCATCATATTTTTCCAATGGAAGTGGTCTCAAACGCTAATTTGAAATGTGTTAAAAGTTATAACCATTACAAATTTTCATGGGTAAAATCATCCGATAAAATTTATCAGGACAAAAAATGTCACTAATCAAAATCCCTCAAAGTTATAATGTCATACGGCCTAATAAAAATTTAAAAATAATATTTTACGATCCTTCGGTAAGTAAAATACGGATCATTACACAACCAATAATGAGTTAACCTTCTAATCCTTCTCCACACAGCCATGCTTCCCGATCGTCATGTCATTGACGTTTCACTGTTGAATCAAAACAAATGGTCTACATTCGTTGAACTTTCGATGCTTTTCTAATCAATCCGTACACCCAATCGACGAAAAACACCACTACTGGATTCATATCATTAAGAACTACAATTTTAATGTACAATATGTCTAATTTGGAACATTTTGTATTTCATACTTTTAAATTAGAGGAATAATAACTTTTTCTAATTACAATCGATAAAAATTATTTTTTTTAACCATCTAGCCATGTTGTCTTACTCCTAATCATGTTTAATGTACAAAAAGTGACTTTTCAAATTTCAGTTACACTATTTTTAACGTGATTTATGATTATAAGGGATGAATTACTATATCTTACCAATATATATATACAAATAGGATGAATACCACTCACCAATTAGCTGTGCACCTTCTCTGATCCAAGGTGAGTCCACCTTCTTCGCTGTTCATAAATTCATTGTATTGGAAAAATCAAATTTCTTGGTAGCTTCAATTTATTTGCGTAGCGCTCTTCGCGGTGACGATTCTATATATTGGTTCATTTAATTTGGATTTCATTTGGTGAATTTGGAAATGATTTTTTTAGATACAGATGAAGAAGAAGATAAAAATTAGAGGTAAGATGTTTAGGCTAAAGTGTCATTAGATAATAGGGTTTTCATTCTATTTATACGCTGCAAAAACTTAAATTTTGGCTAAAATTTTGAAATTGATATATTACGTGTTAACTATAAAGCTCAATCAAGAATGTAAGAATAAAATAATTCTTGCAAAGTATTGTAAAAGCTTCAAAAGAATTAAAGAGAGGAGTTCCGCCATAGTCCAAAACGGGGTTTCGAAGGCGTCGAACTGGGTTTCGAAAAGATTGGTTCAGTGTTACAAGCATTTGATGCTCCTTCAAATATTAAATGGAGTATGGGCTTTCGAAGGAGTTGAAAGGGGACAAGGCTATCCTTCAGCTTCAGTTGATCCTTCCAAAACAGTTGGTACTGCATGCATAAAGGAGTTTCGTATGTGTTAAAACCACCTTTCGAAGGTATCGATAACAAGCCTCCGCACATGTATCAAACCCTTCGAAACAATTGGTTTCACTACTGTTTACCTTACATAGATGAATATTTAACCGAAGCATCCCTTTCGAAAGCGTAGTTGAGCCTTTAGAATCGATTGAACCCTTCCGTAAGTATAAGAGAAATTTCACATGTGACCAGTGTTGCTTCCCCAAGCACCAGAGGATAGGACTTCCGCATTGATTAACAGGAATACTTTTGAAAGCCACCTTCCGCAACTAAGCCTTCTCAAGTGACTTTTCACAATGATCCTTCCATCACCATTAAATTCTTTCTAAACCATAAAATGTCCATTCTTACTCATTCTAATAGTCACCTATCATGTTGCACCAGACCTTAACAAATAATGAGAGGCTTCGAAGGTGATGAAGAAGACTGAAGTGCTTCTGCTTATATTCAAATAGCGCAATGAGGAACTTAGACTCGTTCTCCACTAAGATAAACATACCTTTCGAAGGTGTCGAAAGGCTCTAGAAATACTTAAAAGTAGTATTGGTGAATATTGGAACAATATCCATTGTTTGTATACTTTCAATAGAGATGGAAGGGTTAATCCAAGCATAACAAAAGACCCGAATACCTACTCACAACTTTAAGACTATGGAAGCGAAAGGACGAAGGGAAAAGGATGGATGTAGGAGGTTAAAAGAGAGACCTTTCGACAGTTTCGAAATAATAGGTGTGGAAGGGTCCAATCCGCGTCTATAAATATTACTCTAGGGGTCCAAGTTGAGGATCGATTTTGGAATTCTTGGATTTTCTTTTCACGCCTTAGCCAAATCATATTCTTCTAACCCTAAATCAATTGGAGAGAATTCTACTACCTGTAATCCATTCATGAGAAATGAAAATGAGAGGATGCATAAATCTAATATTGATTTCGAATATGAGGATGATCATTTTGACCATTAGATTGTCCCAATTATGCATGATACACGCTTATATTCTTAACCCTTAGTTTCATATACCATACCATGGAGTTTATTTTGAGATCTCAACTTAAAGCATATTATTATCACGTCCAAAGCCCATGCAGCACAAAAGCGACGGGGTGATGATACTTCAATATTATTGCGATAATTGGACTTGTGTTGTTTGTCCAAAATAAGATTCTATGGTATATTGAATCAACTTTTTACTTAATATACACATTTTATGTTCCGAATCCTTTCAAATGGAACTAGTCCATCGAAGGGATTCACCGCATGGTCAATGAAGTTAGAACCTTCAGGAGGACTCCATTAAAAGGTATTTAAATACTCCAAAACATATCTTTACTTTCGAAGGAATCCTCCCCATGACTTCAATATCATCTTCAAAGGGGTTCCTTTAGAAGGTATAAAGACCTTTTCGACTCGATTAGATCTCAATTATCCCTATTGGTTTATAACCTTAGGATATTCCAACTAATTTGAAAGGGATTTCGAAAGGATATTTATTTCCTTAACTCTGCTTTGAGGTTTTGACAAGATTTCATTTTAACATTTTTCATGCCAGAAGGAGGGCTCGAACCTCCGACCTTGTTATTTCCTTATGGATTAATTATAGAACGTTTGAATTGTTGTACGAAAATGAAATCGAAAAGACTTAGTCGATTGGATGAGGAAGCGGTACACACAAAAGATCTAAAGGAAAATATTGCTCCAATCTTCAACTTAGAAGGAGTTGTGCCAGGAAAACCATCAACTCTAGCATAGACAGAGGATAATGCAGCTAAGATATGGCATTTAGATCAACGACTACTAGAAAGGCAAGAGCTTCTGGAAGCAACCCTTGCTTTGAAATCTTCTGAAACTGCTAAGCCAATAACAGGAGACAAAGTAGTCTCCCAAAGAGGAACTTGAAAGCTTTTATGTTTGAAGGCAAGAGCAAAATCTACTTAGCTTCATCAAAGAAGAAGGAACATCATGGAACCAAAGTCGATCATCAAGGTAGAATGCAAGATAAATCTTTGGAGCAATATGGAATCTCAACTTCAAAGGAATTTAATCCAAATAGGAAAAGCTATCATAATGATGAAGCTTATTTGAAGGATGTGGCAGAGAAGGCTGTTAAGAACATGCTAAATTCTAAAGGGAAAAGAACTCTAGATGAACAGGTGAATGACAACGAATGAGTGGCTCCATTTACTAATGAAATTATGTCCATAGTAATTCCATCTCATGTTAAGATTCCAACAATGAAATATCATGGCACTACTAATCCTGATGACCACCTGATGGCTTTTCATAGCCAAAATGGATCTATGTAATGCTTCTGGGGCAGTGCAATGTAGGTTGTTCCTAGTAACACTTCAAGAGGATGCCGCAAAATGGTACCGCCAAAATTGGGAGAAAACAATTTACTCATGGAAATAGTTCTCCTATGAATTCTCCGCTCAATTTTTCATATGCAAAGGTCCAACAATTGACTGTATTGTTTTAGCAAACATCAAGCAAAGGCTGAGAGAATCATTGGGAGATTACCTCAGAAGGATCAATACAGAGGCATTGAAGGCTAAGGACATGAACGATAGAGATAAGCTAATTTTGGTGCATTCAGGATTGATAGAGAACACACCGTTTTGGAAAGAGCTCTTCGTCCATGGATGTAAAGATTTGCAAGACTTTCACTTTCAAGCTGATAAACTCATTCGAATGTATGAATTATACTATGCTAAAAAGAAAGCTAACCCTAAAAAGGAGAGCGGTAGATTTGGATTTGATTGAGGAAACAAAAGGTCAAGGCGTGAAGAGCCCAACACTAATTCAATTGCTTTGAACAAGCCATTGTCTTATACCTATACCATAACTAAGAGAAGGTTAATTTTCCAACAATATTCAAAGATAGAGACTATCTTGAGCAAAGAAAGGGGATAATTATTGTGCTTATCACAAAGTGAATGGCTATAAGACTAACGAGTGCCGAGTGCTGGCCGGAATTATCCAAAAGCTGATCCGTGAATGACACCTAAAAGAATTCATCCAAGATGAACAGAAAGCACCCCAACTGGAGATGGAACGCAAAAGTTCCCTAGTATCTTAGGAGATGAAGATCCATTGAACTTGACTCCACCTTTAAATAGGAATGATTTGATTCATGGGGGGCCCGCGTCCGGGGTGGGCTAGTAAAGGAGCTAGAAATAGATATATAAAGGAGGCTAGGGAAGAAGTGTTCTCTATTCAGGAAGAGTCCCCATTCAAAAATCCACGGCTTAATGTATAGATGCCAAATCTTATCATTACTCCACAAGAGCTAAAGTAAGGAGCTCATCATCCCCATATTGACTCCCTTGTGATCAAAGCTCAAATCGGGCTTTCTATAGTGTCCAAGATTTTAGTAGATATTGAAGTGTAGTTAACATCATCTTTAAGCACGCCTTTGATCAAATGTGCATTCCTAAGGATAAGCTAGAACCTATTATTGAACCTATCTTTGGGTTCAATAGTAAGGGGTCAACTGTGGTAGGGCAAGTAAAGTTGCTAGTATAGATGGAAATACCACCATGCTACAAAACTTTCAAAACTCTCTTTGTAATCATCAATCAGCCATCATACTATAATGCATTCTTTGGCCATCTTGTGCTTGATGAGATGGATGCTTTTGTCTCACCAAAATATTTGATGGTAAAATTCTTGACTAAAATAGGTTAGGGTACTACTCAGGGGGAACAATTTTGCCCCGCGGAATGTATTTTGCAACTCTTGATCAATATAAAAGGGAGTACTCATTTATTATGATTCCTTTACTATTTTTCAGGCTTTGGATGATGGATTTTTACATCCAACATTCGAAGCATAAATAAGATCTAATAAAATGAATAAACACGTGTTTGGAAGGTACATCTCAGCTGGGAGCAAGAGGAAGAGAACCAATGCTAACTTCGTAGAAAAGAGCGAGATCATCACAGAATTGATTTGCTGAGGGGAGATGGAGTGGATAAAACCTATAGAGGATCTTGAGGAAATGTGTATAGATCCAACTATTCAGCCAAAATAGTTAGAGTGAAAAAAGAGTTAGATAACAACTTGAAAGCAGACTTAATTCAATTCCTTAAAGCTAACAAAAATGTATTTGCATGGCCCCATCCAGATATGGTCGAGATTGACCCATCAGTTAAGTGCCATACGTTGAATATTGATCCAAACGTGACCCCCGTCCAACAAAAAAAGAGACAATTTGATAAAGTTTGATCCAACGCCTTGAAAGAAGAGGTTAAAAGGCTACTTGAAAATGGATTTATTGGGGAAGTTTTATTTACCCAAAATGGCTAGCTAACCCGTTATTAGTAAAGAGTCGAATGGAAAGTGGAGAACTTGCATTGATTACACTGATCTAAACGAAGCATGCTCGAAGGACTGTTATTCACTACCCCAGATCGACCAATTAGTTGATGCAACTAGTGAACACAAGCATTATCTCTTATGGATGCTTATTCAGGATATAATCAGATACCCATATTCAAACGCAACGAAGAACATACTAGCTTCATTACCGATTAGGGGACTTTATATTATAAAGAAATGCCTTTTGGGCTAAAGAACGCAGGAGCCACTTATTAAAGATTAGTCAATAGAATGTTCAAGGAACAGATTGGGTGAAATATGGAGGCTTATGTGGATGATATGCTAGTAAAATCTCATGAAGCTGAGAGTCATCTTAAAGATCTTGAAAAAATGTTTGAAGTATTACGAAGATATTAGTTGAAACCGAATCCTAAGAAATGTTTTTTCGGAGTTCATTCTAGAAAGTTCTTAGGTTATATTATTAGCGCACAAGGGATTGAAGCTAATCCTGACCAGATCCAAGCTATCAAAGACATAGCCGAGCCTAAAACTAGCAAAGATGTAATGAGTTTGAATGGTAGAATTGCAGCTATAAGCAGTTCATCTCTAAGGAAATCGATAAATGCATCCCCTTCTTCAATGTGATTAAGAAAAGAATGAACTTCGAGTGGGGAGATGATTGTACGAAAGCCTTCCAAGAATTAAAAGATCACCTAGAAAGGCCACTGATATTATCCAGCCCCGAGGATAGAGAAAACTTATACTTATATATGGCGGTTTCAGAACATGTGGTTTGTTTGATGCTGATTAGAGAAGAGAGTGAAACTCAACTTTCCATTTATTATGTGAGCAGAAGATTAACGAATGCTGAGGTTCGATATCTAGTCACAGAAAAGTTGTCTTGTTGTTTGATCCTTACAGCGTGGAAACTCAGAACATACTTTCAAGCAGAGTATTAACTAAATTTCTGCTCAAGCGGGTTTTCAGTAAACCTGAGACTTCAGGTAGGCTAATGAAATGGGGAACTGAACTTAGCTAATATGACATTGAATTTTAGCCACGAGCAATAATCAAAGGGCAAGCATTAGCGAACTTTATCAATGAATGTACAAACTTTGTTAAAGAATAGTCAGAGAAAGATCAAAAGCCAGTATGGAAACTATTTATGGATGGGGCATCAAATGAGCAGGGAGCTGGAGCAGAATATGTCATAATCACACCAGATGGACACCATCTACACTATATCATGAAGCTAGGACTTCCTGCAACAAACAACATAGCTGAATATGAATCGATGTTGGCAGGATTAACTCTGGCCTTACAACTTAAAATCTCATGAATTCAAATCTTTAGCTACTCTTAACTAATGGTAAATCAGATAAAGCAGATATATCAGATTAAAGATGCCAACTATCTCTATATGTTAAGAAGGCGTTAAAATTGCTTACATTATTTGAAAATTTTTCTATACACCATGTCCCAAGGGGAAATAACTCTTAAGTAGATTCATCAGAAAAATTGGCCGTTCAAGAGGAGCCCCAAAAACCCATACCGTGCTAGTAAGATATTAAGCAAATCCCAGTATTGAAGAGAAAATGCTCGAATCAGGGAAAGAACAACTGGTTTTAACTAAATCCCAGGCCATGACACGAGAAGGAGAAGAAAAAGAAATTGATGAAGAAATTCCATATGAAGTGCCCAAGAATTTCTTCATCAATTTCTTCATCGGATAGTCATTATTGGCCTTTTATCAGGTGTTATTATCCTTTTAACTAAATCCCAGGTCATGCTCAAATCAGATAGTTGTTATTGGCCTTTTATCAGTTATTCCCAAAAGACGATTTCTAAACTTCCATTATTAAGGCCGAATTTGGATCTCTGGCCCCTATTATTGATTTCATAACTACATTTCTAGACATCTATTGTACAGAGACGAATTTTTAGTGTTCTCTCATTATTGCCAAAGTTGAATCTCATGACTTCTATTATAGTTTCCAATTGCGAATTATTATCCTCAAATGATGATCTATTAATTTCCATTACTTAGGTTTCTAGGATTCTATTATCAAAAATTATAATACTATCCTTAATAATATGGACATACTACTGAACATATTCTTACATAAATTTTGAATTAACAATAAGAAATGTTGTCTACGTTGCACTTTGTAGGAAAACAAGTTTGGTAAAGAGGACCATTGAGGATGAAAAAAAGGCAAAAAGGGAATTCTTGGATTTTTGCCCTAAAGAACAAAAGCTTCTTTCATACAAAGGGGAGAAAATATTAACCATAAAGCTCACTCAAGAATGTAGGAATAAAAGAATTCCTGCGAAAGCATTGTAAAAGCTTTGCAAGAATTAAAGAGAAGGGTTCCACCATAGTCCAAAAGCTAGATTTCGAAGGCGTCAAAGTGGCTTTCAAAAAGATTGGTTCAATGTAACAAGCATTTGATGCTTCTGTAAATATTAAATGGAGCACGGGCTTCCGAAGGAGTCGAAAGGGGACAAGGCTGTCTTCCGCTTCAGTTGACTATTCCGAAGCAGTTGGTTCCGCATGCATGAAGGAGTTTTGTGTGTGTCGAAAGCACCTTTTGAAGGTATCAAATAACAGTCTTTCACACATGTATCAAACCCTTGAAACAGTTGGTTTCACCACTGTTTACCTTACACAGAGAAACATTTCACCAAAGCATCCCTTTCAAAAGCGTAGATGAGCCTTTCAAATCGGTCGAACCTTCCGCAAGTATAAGGGAAACTTCACATGTGACCAGTATTGCTTCCCCAAGCACCAGAGGATCCGCATTGATCAACATGAATACTTTCAAAAGCCACCTTCCACAACTAAGCCTCCTCAAGTGACTTTTCATAATGATCCTTCCATCATCATTTAATCCTTTCTAAACCGGCCAAATGCCCTTTCGTACCATTCTAATAGTCACATATCATGTTAGCACCAGACCTTAACAACAAATGAAAGGCTTCGAAGGGTATGAAGAAGTCGGAAGTGCTTCCGCTTATATTCAAACAGCGCAGTGAGAAACCTTGACTTGTTCGCCACTAAAATAAGCATACCTTTCAAAGTTGTCAAAAGGTTCCAAAAATACTTGAAATCGGTATTAGTGAATATTGGAACAACATCCATTATTAGTACACTTTCGATAGAGACGGAAGGGTTAATCCAAGCATAACAATAGACCCGAATACCTACTCACAACATTAAGACCATGGAAGCGAAAGGACGAAGGCGAAAGGATAGGTGTGAAAGGTAGGAAGAGAGACCTTTCAACAGCTTTGAAAGGATGGGTGCAAAAGGGTCCAATCTGCATCTATAAATACGAACCTAGGGTCCAAGTTGAGGACTGATTTTGGAATTCTTGGATTTTCTTTTCAATTCTTAGCCAAATCAAATTCTTGTTACCCTAGATCAAATTGAGGAAAAAATTCTACTACTTGTAATCCATTCATGAGAAATGAAAATGATAGGATGCATGGATCTAATGTTGATTTCGAATATGAGGACGATCATTTCTTAGCTGTTAGCCTGTCTAATGAACAATTGCATATGATACACACTTGTCTTAACCCTTATTTGGCACATGCCCATGAAGTTTATTTGGATATCTCAACTTTAAAGCATATTATTATCACGTCCAAAGCCTATGTGGCAATGAAGCGACGTGGTGATGATTCTCCAATATTATTGAGTCAATTGGACTTGCGTTGTTTATCCAAAATAAGATTCCATGGCATATTGAATCCAATTTTTTACTTAATATATGCATGTTATGTTCCAAATCCTTTCGAAGGGAACTAATCCTTCGAAGGGATTCACCACATGGTAATTGAATTTAAACCCTTTGGGAGGACTCCATCGAAAGGTATTTAAATACTCCGGAACATCTTTACTTTCAAAGGAATTCTGCCCATGACTTTAGTATCTACATCTTCGAATGGGTTCCTTTCGAAGGCATAAAGACCATTTCGACTCGGTTAGATCTCAACTCTCCATACTGGGTTATAACCTGGGGATACTCCAACTAATTCGAAAGGGGTTTCGCAGGGATCATTTATATCCTTAATTCTGCTTTGAGGTGTTGACAATATTTCTGGTTAACATTACGAAAATACCACCGGGTCTGATTTCTTCTAATTTCTAGCCCGTTTAACCAAAATTAGCAAGTTACATATGTTTCTACCTATAAACAACATTTCGGACACAATGGAATAAGTCCCGAGACCTAATTCCAAACTTCAGTAAAAATATACTATTTTGTCATTTTTGTGTGAAATTATGATTTTACGCTTTTTAATTCAATTATTTAATTTCGTAAAACTACAAGGTGTTACGGATTATTCTCATCAATCGGTGTTTCTCTCAACATTGTTTCTAACTCTGCTATCTATGGAATAGTCCCTTGCTGTTGATGTTGCCTTCCAGGAACTCTGTAACGATCACTATTATCGCTTAATCAATCGGTACCAATCGAAAGCATCTAGTGTTATGACTCAAGTTGCATCATTTCCGACTCTGGTCTTCCATCTTTAATCTATCTTCCGCCTTGCAGCTAGCCTTCCTTCTTCGGATCTAGTTGGTGACTTTCTTCTATCATCATGATCTCTTGCTCAAGATTCAGCTTCGTTGGCATTTGTTCCTTGAGGGGCTTACCTCATCAACTCAAGCTGTCAACTTAACTCCTCCATAAACTATCGTTGTGTTACTTCCATCCGTTGGTTGACTCCAACGATAATTCCTTAACTCTTCTCTTGTAATAAGACCCGATGGTGGCCGTGTATGCAATCCATCACTTGTATTGTGCTCTCCAACAATTCCTTCTTCATCGTCAACCCATGTTACTTGTTTTCTACTATTCTGATGAGGACCCATTACATCTGACCTTTAAGTAAATGTAAATCAAATCTATGTATCTTCAAAGATCTAGTCCAAATTTAATTCTTAGTGAAAACACAAAAAATATTAGTTTAAACTTGGTCTAACACCCTCGAGGAGACTGTGTAGAACCAATGATTCAATATGTTATCGTTCATTGTAGTTTATAAGTGGATTTAATTGTTGATTTACGTCATTTATGGTACTGTATGTTGTATCTTAGATCCAGACCTAGGAATAATAAGAAAAATATAGAGGATGCATGCAAAAGCAAGTAAAAATCACCCTATGATTTATAGTGATTCGATGTCTGTCTATTCCACTTTAACATGAATTCATTCCTTTTTCACTAGTTTGCAAAAGGTTTTACAATCAAAACCTCAAAATTCAAGCTTGATTTTAGATAGAAAAATGGCATGAGCACTCCTTAGATGTTCCTCGGTATTGTAAGCATAGAGTGATATGTTACGGCTCGGAAGTTGAGGTCTCTCTAAGAAGCCATCCAAAATGTATCTTTTTTCAATCCACGTTTAAAGGAGAAACATTAAAGATATATTCTTACCCTACATGAATCAATATCAATCATTGAACTTATATATTTATTTTATATTTTTAATTGTCATGCAGGAAAATTAACATGCATCATTTTGTACTCCATTTTTTCATTGATCCATCGCTGTTTCATGCCTTAGCTTGGTTTCAACCTACACAAATCTATAATATATCAAAATTACATTGAAAATTGAATAACTTACGGACAAGTACCGGCGCACACCATGGATTGGTACCGATCGATGGCTTTTTCTTCACTAATTTCTTCATATCATCTTGCACTCGATCATTTATAAACCTTGTGTTCATTCCATCATTTTGAAGTCTAATATCACTGAATCATCGTATGTGAAAAATCATGGACAAAACAAAAGAAACATCAAAACCATGCAGCATCAAAAGAAACAGTTTAACCATCACAAACCATCAAGATTTGACCTTGACACCCAATCTTCCAATAATTAACATCAAAAACCACGCAAGTACAACAAATAGACATAGACAACAAAGTTTATGCAGGAACTACATAAGTTTGAAGAAACATACGCCAATGCATTAATTGCAACTGGAACACAATTCAAAAGATGAAGCTGTTATCAGAGACGTCACAAACGGAGAAGGCATTGCTGCTCCTGACCAATACATCTCAGGTATGTTCACATTTTCATGACTAACATAGTCGATGATATTTGAACTGGAAGATGGTCTGCTGTGGTTCCTTTTCTTCTTTTCAGGGAATATATGTGTAGGAGAAAACTGTGCTAAGCATTGCATGTAATTCTGAAGAAGACTTGCATCTTGTTTTGGGCATCTTCGATATGTACGATTGTTGGTGCTGCGAGGAAACAGCTTCCTTATGTTGGAGGACCAGCGGTTCTTTATGGAGTTTTCAGTTCGGCCAGGAAGCTGTTTTGCAATCTCTGACCATTTGTTGCCCTACTCTGAATGAGCATCGATCAGTACTCTGTCCTCTTGCTCGCTCCACGGATCTTTCTACGAGGGTTCACAGCAATTAAAATATATTATTATTGCTTTACAAGAAATTCTATGTGAATAAAAGGATTGTATATTGGTTTGTGTGTGCGCGTGCACGCGTGTGTGTACACATATGTACGTGCATATTGTATTGTCTGTGTTAATTTTAACAAGACAGAGCTTGGGTATGACCTTTTATTCCTCAGAAGGTCATGATATAGCTTGAGGTGAAAGCTTAACCGTTCTAATACTAGATTTTAAGACGTGGAACTATAATATGATGTTAAAATTGGGTGTCCAGATTGCCATAAAAGTACTTATCACCTTAAGTTTGAAGATGAGATGATGTAAATTATAATCAATTCAAGATAAAGCCCCTTGTATCTGTAAAGTAATTCATGTATGTAAAAAATACAGATCATGGTGATTCTAAATTGAAGTGGCCATACAATATGGAATAGCAAAAAGGAAACACTAAATAATTAAAATTAAACCTTAATGTCCGGCTGCAAACAGTTGTACCATCTATCTCTGCATCGTTTCGTAGCCCAACAATTGAGCTATACGAGACCATTTCTTCACTCCATAACGGTTCACTAACTGAACTAACAATTTACAAAAGTATAAATAACCATCAGCATTAATTAAGTCAACATTAAGTTTGATAGTAATAATTAGATAACAAGGTATGTCAAAAAACAAAATAGAAAATTAAAAAAAAAAACAAAAAAAAAACATAATTAAAAATAACAGAGTAGCCAGCAATGGAAAATGGATAAGTTAAGAATTTAACATGTTTAAGTTGCACCGAAACCTGAAATAAAATTATAAATACCAAATATATCCTTAGAACATAAATAAAATCAATATTTTGCATACGAATCTCATGAACTAATGTAACCTAACATGTGCTCTTGGGACACATTTTAACATTTCCTTAAATTGATAGTCAAATTTCTTACTGATCTTCTTCAGCAGTTCCACTGCCCTTTTAACACATTTCTCTTATTGGCTTGATTAGCACTAGCTTCATTAACTTGCAAGTAATCGCCACTAATGTTAGCACTATGATCAAATAATGAGTTACTATGCTCTGCAACATGATTTGAGAAGTCACTCGAAGGAAGAAATGGACTACAAAACTCCATTTGATTTGCAGAAGAATAAATCTGAGGATAAACATCTTTGGCATGTGCCTGTCCAATCATAAACTGATTGTTGACTTGCTCCATACTTTGCTGATTATTGTCGTAGAACGAGAACCCTACGTTATTATGAAAGCTACCTATAGCTGCCCCAAGATTATTTCTAGCATTATTGACACCACTTGAATAAATTAAGCTGGCGTTGTTGCTCTGATCAAATGTAAGAGGACAAGAGCTGTTCCCTAAAATATTATGATTATAAGGATCATAATACATGGTGAGACTATGAAAACCCTTCGGCTGAACAACAGATTTTAGTGAAAAACAGATATCCATGTTATATGTCTAGTGTACTAAAACAGATAGCACGCTACAATAAACTCGTCGCACAAGTTTATTAATTAGAATTCCGCTACGCTGGAATTCTGTATTAGATAAATGTAACAATAAGTTACGTTGTAAATAAATTACAACAACAACGTTATACTATTGTAAGAAATAGTATAACTTATAAACGGGAAAGATTACCGTGAATCTAACCAGTATATAAAGGAAATTTCGTCTGAGGCTTGTCGTAACAATTTCCTTAAGAATTTTATTTCAAAACTCTCCCAAGATACAACAGACGTAATCTGCACGAGATTGTAATGAGTATGTCAACTCTGTGATATATATATATGGAATATAGAGCAGTAGAGCAAAGAAGCAGAAGAAATTAGATTGGAATAGGATAAGAATGTGATCAGTATTCTCTCCTATTTATAATTTCGTCCGTATCCCTTCGAACAGTCGCGTCTGCTTGACGGGTCGCACCCGTTGCCTTTTGGTCGCTGCTGTTCGTTAACGGGTCGCACCCGCCCGTCCAACGGTACTGTTTCGTACCTGCTCGCACTGTTTCGCCCGCGCCTGTTCAGTCGGGTCGAACCCGCTTGCGTCGGCTCGCTCGCACCCGTTTGCTTCCAACGGGTCGCACCCGTTCACTGTTCGCGTCCGTTCATGAACAGTCGCATCTGCTCAGGCAAAAAACCCTGCGTCTGTTCACCCGCCCGCTTCTCTTTAAATTCCAGGCCCAGCCCAGTTTCAGACGAAGCCCAAAACCGTTAAACAATGGCCTAGTAAAAGGAATGGTCATTTTAGACCCGTACCCGAACCCGAGCCCTGCCCGGTTCGGTCGGACGGCGGCGGCGGCGCGCGCGCGTGTGGTGGTGATGCATGATCTCCCTCCTCACAACGAAGCATACATTTGGGAGCCCCAGGCCCCCAACCTACACTTGAGAAAACCATATATAAACCAATATAGCTCTCAAGGATTTGGCGATGTGGGACTTTGTATATTTCCATTCATTCTAGCTTTAGGAATTCCAACAATCCCCCACATGAATGATAATATACATATCCCCCACACAAAGCGAAATATCACAGAGTACATATGGAATAATGCTTTATCGTGGATAAGTAGACATTTCACTTTGAACTTTCCCTAGTTAAAACTTATCGGATCTACTTGGCTAATCGGTGAATTATTTCATCTTGAACCGTCGGCCTTTATTGTATATCCAAACAATAAGCTTTACGAAGCATTGATTCCCTTCTCATCCAATCTCTTGGTTTTGTTCATTTTGGTCCTGAACATATTTTGGTTCTGCGAGTGTTATAGAGAATTTAAGCCTTTAATATTCTCATAGAGCCGACCCAGCTCACACTAACATAGGTGATCGCAACCATTAAGAGTATCCTACATATACCCCACTTGTTATTTTCAAGATATGGTCATCATTAAAAAAACATAGTTTTAACCTTTAACTACTTCTGTAGGTATGCATTATATTTTGCACCATAGGAATGGAGTAGGACCAAGTCCAGACAAATGCATTACTTCTTGAGTTACTCATAACTGGTTTACCTATTGATCCTAGTCCGTGGGATCTCCAGTCGCTAGGATAGGTTTCCGTATAAGGTAACTCTTGTTGGTTTAGGCTTTTTTAAACCCATTCCCCTCGATGCGCAGTCAATTTTCTCTTTTGATAAACCTTTAGTAAATGGATCCGCTAGGTTATCATTTGTTCTCACATAATCTATGGAAATAGTTCCATTTGAGAGTAACTGCCTAACTGTATTATGGCGTCGACGAATATGTCGTGACTTTCCATTATACACAAAGTTTTGCGCTCTGCTTAGCGCTGCTTGGTTATCACAGTGTATGCATATGGCCGGTACAGGTTTAGGCCAAAACGGAATATCTTCTAAAAAGTGACGAAGCCATTCTGCTTCTTCGCCTGCTTTATCTAATGCAATGAACTCTGATTCCATAGTGGATCGAGCTATGCATGTTTGTTTAGTAGATTTCCATGACACCGCTGCCCCTGCTAGGGTAAAGACATAACCACTCGTTGATTTTGATTCCTCTGAATCTGCAATCCAGTTTGCATCACTATATCCTTCTAAGACGGCAGGATATTTTCCATAATGTAAGGAATAGTTAGTGGTATTTTTTAAATATCCAAGCACTCTCATTAGTGCTTTCCAGTGTTCCTTCCCTGGATTGCTTGTATACCTGCTCAATCGACTTACTGCATAAGCTATATCTGGTCTGGTGCAATTCATCAGATACATTAAGCATCCTATTACACGAGAGTATTCCAGTTGCATTACACTCTCATCAGTGTTTTTATGCAGTACTTCCGATGGATTAAAGGGTGTATTTACTCCTTTAATTCCAAAGTTTTGAAATCTTTCAATTACTTTTTCTACATAATGTGATTGAGATAACTCAATTCCATTCGATGTTCTTATTATTTTTATTCCCAAAATAATATCTGCAACACCCAAGTCTTTCATGTCGAAATTGTTGATCAACATTTTCTTTATGGTCTCAATTACCTGAGTATTTGGACCGAATATTAGCATATCGTCCACATATAGACAAATCATCATATATGATTGCCCAACCTGTTTGTAATAAACACATTTATCACATTCATTTATACGAAAACCATTTTTCATCATGACACTATCAAATTTTGCGTGCCATTGCTTTGGAGCTTGTTTTAGTCCGTATAATGATTTGACTAATCTACAGACTTTGTTTTCATTTCCTTTGGAAATAAATCCCTCAGGTTGCTCCATGTAAATCTCCTCATCGAGATTTCCATTTAAGAATGCTGTTTTTACATCCATTTGATGAATCTCTAGATTATAAATGGATGCAATTGCTATTAACATTCTTATAGAGGTTATTCGTGTAACCGGTGAATAGGTATCAAAGAAGTCTACTCCTTCTTTTTGACGATATCCTTTGGCTACTAATCTGGCTTTATACTTGTCGATAGAGCCATCTGCTTTCATTTTCTTCTTGAAAATCCATTTGCAGCCAATTGGTTTTATTCCTGGTGGAATATCAACAATTTCCCAAGTTTTATTACTTAGAATTGAATCAATCTCACCTTGGATTGCTTCTTTCCAACATGAAGATTCAGAAGATGACATTGCTTCCTTGTACGTTTGAGGTTCGTGTTCTAACATATAAGTTAAAAAATCCAAACCAAATGTTTTGGAAGTTCTTGCCCTTACGCTTCTTCTTGGTTCAACCTTCTCGTTGTCCTGATGAGTTTCATCTTCACATGTCTCATCTCTGTTATCACTTGTCCTTTTTGGGACAGGATTTCCATCGTTCCTTTTATGTGGAAACACATCTTCAAAGAACGAGGCATCTCTTGATTCCATGATTGTATTTACATGAATATCATTTATATCAGACTTGAATACCAAAAATCTATAGGCACTACTATTTTGGGCTGGCCCAAGATAATAACAGTCCACTGTTTTTGGTCCAAGTTTGACTCTCTTGGGAGGCGGAACTGGAACTTTTGCCAAGCACCCCCACACTTTGAGGTATTTAAAGCTTGGTTTGTGTCCTTTCCATATCTCATATGGAATTGTTCCCGTTTTATTGTGAGGAACTTTGTTTAATATGTGATTAGACATATTTAAGGCTTCCCCCCACAAGTTCGTCGGCAGACCAGAAGTTAAAAGCATGGCAGTAATCATGTCTTTTAACGTTCTGTTCTTCCTCTCGGCTACACCATTTTGTTGTGGTGAATATGGAGCTGTTGTTTGATGAATTATACCATTTTCGGCACAGAACTGTTCAAATGGTGATTCATATTCTCCACCTCGATCAGATCTCAATATCTTGATCTTTTTATTTAACTGATTTTCTACCTCAGCCTTGTATTTTATAAACGCGGTTATTGCTTCATCCTTACTATTTAAAAGATATACATAACAATATCGCGTATAATCGTCAATAAAAGTAATAAAATACTTTTTCCCACCTCTTGTAGGTAGTGATTTAAAATCACATAAATCTGTATGTACCAAACCTAATGGTTCGGTGCTTCTGTCAACAGATTTAAATGGTTGTTTGACCATTTTTGCTTCTACACATGTCTCACATTTGTAGTTCTTATCTACTTGGAAATTTGGAATCAATCCCAAGTTTGATAATTTCTTCATTTTTCGGAAGTTTATGTGTCCTAGTCTATCGTGCCATAGTAAAATTTCGTGCTCAAGCAAGTAAGAGACTTCAATTTTATTATTAGCACAATCAGAATACATAAATTTATTGCCCGTAACGGCTACATTTGCCTTAAATAGGCCATCACATAGATATCCCCTTCCGATATACATTCCAGCTTTGGACAGAACCATCTTGAATCCCTTCTTTGATAGGACTGCACCAGAGATGAGATTCTTGCGTATGTCTGGAACGTGAAGCACGTCATTCAATTTGACAGTTTTTCCAGAAGTGAACTTGAGGATAACTGTTCCACTTCCTTCGATCATGGAAACTGCAGAATTACCCATGTAGAGTCTTTCTTTCTGATCGAATTTCTGGTATGTTGAAAACATGGATTTTTCAGAGCAAACATGACGAGTAGCTCCTGTGTCAACCCACCATTGGTTAGGGTTCTGAATCAAATTGCATTCAGAAATAACCGCTGAAAAGTTGGACTTATCCATTTTCATGTTGTCAACTGTTAACATCTCTGTTTTAGTGTAAAACAGTAAAATCCTTAAGATGTTATATGTCTAGTGTACTAAAACAGATAGCACGCTACAATAAACTCGTCGCACAAGTTTATTAATTAGAATTCCGCTACGCTGGAATTCTGTATTAGATAAATGTAACAATAAGTTACGTTGTAAATAAATTACAACAACGTTATACTATTGTAAGAAATAGTATAACTTATAAACGGGAAAGATTACCGTGAATCTAACCAGTATATAAAGGAAATTTCGTCTGAGGCTTGTCGTAACAATTTCCTTAAGAATTTTATTTCAAAACTCTCCCAAGATACAACAGACGTAATCTGCACGAGATTGTAATGAGTATGTCAACTCTGTGATATATATATGGAATATAGAGCAGTAGAGCAAAGAAGCAGAAGAAATTAGATTGGAATAGGATAAGAATGTGATCAGTATTCTCTCCTATTTATAATTTCGTCCGTATCCCTTCGAACAGTCGCGTCTGCTTGACGGGTCGCACCCGTTGCCTTTTGGTCGCTGCTGTTCGTTAACGGGTCGCACCCGCCCGTCCAACGGTACTGTTTCGTACCTGCTCGCACTGTTTCGCCCGCGCCTGTTCAGTCGGGTCGAACCCGCTTGCGTCGGCTCGCTCGCACCCGTTTGCTTCCAACGGGTCGCACCCGTTTACTGTTCGCGTCCGTTCATGAACAGTCGCATCTGCTCAGGCAAAAAACCCTGCGTCTGTTCACCCGCCCGCTTCTCTTTAAATTCCAGGCCCAGCCCAGTTTCAGACGAAGCCCAAAACCGTTAAACAATGGCCTAGTAAAAGGAATGGTCATTTTAGACCCGTACCCGAACCCGAGCCCTGCCCGGTTCGGTCGGACGGCGGCGGCGGCGCGCGCGCGTGTGGTGGTGATGCATGATCTCCCTCCTCACAACGAAGCATACATTTGGGAGCCCCAGGCCCCCAACCTACACTTGAGAAAACCATATATAAACCAATATAGCTCTCAAGGATTTGGCGATGTGGGACTTTGTATATTTCCATTCATTCTAGCTTTAGGAATTCCAACAATCCATTGTATAACTTTGAAAGCATCTATCAAATTCCATTAAGCAAATGAAGAAGAAGAGGAGGAAAGGTGAGGAGTGAAGTGGATTTTGTCAATAAGTATACTGAGTGTGTTATAATATATGTTTATTATAAAGTGAACATGCTTGTACATTGTTTTGTTTAGTCCCACATTGTGGAATTGGTTAGGTCCTTTGCTCTGAAGCCTTTATTTAAAGGAGGCTATTTAATGTAAATAGATAATCTATTATCAAAAATAAATAATATGTTTTCTGCCTCTCTCTCTAATGGCTTCCTAATTTCTTTATTCTATAACACGTTTTCACCACGATCTATACAAAAAAAATTATGGATCTACAATTGTGATAATTCATGAAATCATATCTATTCTTTTCCAGATGCAATTATAGATCTCATAACGGTAAGTCATTTTTCTGATGATTTAATCTTCCAAATCATTTTTTTTATATCTCATTCCATTCTAGATCTACTTCTTCAGATCTGAATATGATGTCTTATTTTTTAAAATTTTATTATATTAGTCTTATAATTTTAGACCTTATATAGATCTAAACTTTGAGATCTGATTCTTATTTTGTTAGTTATTATATTTCAGATCTAATTTTTTTTGCTATTTTTATGATCTTATTATATTGTAGATCTCAATATCATACTTATTTTTATGTTTTTTTAGTTCATTTATTTTGGAACGCAAGTTTGAACTTGACAAAATTTGATATTGTTGATTAAAGCAAATTTTTTGAATTTGATTGTATTTAGTTTGGACATGAATTTGAGAAATCAAACATGGTTGGTAAATGGGGTTTTCATTTTGAAAACCTTTTGATTTGATTTAGATTTGAATGAAGACTTTGGAAATTATTTTGATATATGATTTATATTTCCAGAAGAAATATTTTATTGTTTCTAAGAGAAACAAATATAAATATAATACGTATCTAAAAGATCGTATTAAGTGAATGGAAACATTAGTAAAAGCTTACATGATAAGCTTAATATCTTCCAATGTTTCCTTTAAAAAAAAAGAGCAAAGGACCTTTAAAAATCTTCATATTAATATTAAATATGTCAAAGATTAGACAATGAGCATAAAGGGAAAAGGAAATAATAATTGAGAACCTGCAGTTTTCATAAATCAGTAAATTACAAGTTTCCTCAAAATAAAGAACCAGAAGTTCTAACTAAAAAAGGAATTATATATCAAAACTCAAATATATAAGTTTGAGATGTGAAGCTTTGAATTATTAGAAAATCTAATTCAGATTATGGTAAATTTCAATTGCAATCAAACCTGAAATTTGATAATGAAAATCAAGTTGTACAATTTAGGATCTAAAGTACTAAACAAAGACTTTTTTTAAAAGTAAAATTGGAACCTAAAGTTCTAAAAATATTTGCCAATGGTATTAACTACTAAATCAAATAAATGTATAGAAACTTGTTCACTCCAGAAGTAGTGAAAATAATATATTAAAAAAAAATCTCCAGAAGAGATTTGTTGATATATTTGGTGTTTTTACTAAACCAAATAAATATATAGAAACATATCTACTCTTCTACTCTCTTTCTTTTTAATTAAAAATAAGGCATTCTAATAGAAAGTTTATTTCCTAATTTTTTTTCCTTCTTCCATGCATCTAATCACTTTTCAAAAGGTAAAATATAATAGATCAAATATAATAGATCTGAAATAATCTTAATTTCCTAAATTTCTAAAATAACTTGTGTTGATTTGAAGATTACATGTTTGTTTTGATATATTTGGTAAAGAATTATGAAGTTAGTTTTCTTATGAAAATAATAATGATTTGGATCTGAGATTTATAGTTATTTATGATTATGAATAATATGGATAGATCTGAGATAATTTTGTTTATTTAGAAATTCTGATTATTGGAAAATAAAGTTTCGCTTTAAGATATTCATTTTAATTTTATTATTGAGTAATATTGAACCTATATTTGAGATGAAATTGTATTACTTTGAGTACTGTTTGTTCAATTAGTTCATATATTTAAAATGAAATTATTTTGCTATGATAGTAGTTATATCCTGAACCACATAAAGGTTAATTGTAGTTATTTTTATCACAAATGAATTAATTGCAAGTGTTATGGTAATAAATTAAATCATTTATTATCATAAATGCATTAAATGCATTGATTATTGTAAATTAAATGACGTTGTATGTTTGTGTTTGGAATAAGAATAGACGTATGATTTACTATTTGATGTATTTATATTGACAAGTAATGTCTGTTATAACGGAAAAAATAGGTTTAACAACTCAAAAGAATTATTGTAATAGAAGTTGTATAACTCAAAGTCCAAGGCCTGAAGTCTAGAATTATGAAAAGATTTTCTGACGAACTTTACAAGCTCGAATTCTTGTCAGTATATTTTTTAATTTGTCAAAATGTACAAGCTTCTAAAAAAAGGCAGTTTACACAAAATTTGAGAACCTGAGGTTCATAACAAATTAATGAACTTGAAGTTCATGAATTAGAAGCCCGAAGCTCTACTGAAATTATGTAAAATGATAAGGTTGTACTTCCTGAAGAAGTTAAAGAAAATTAATAAATAATCATATGAGAAAATGATGTTGCATTCAAGAGATTACAAAAATCTCCAAATGAGTTATACCTTACCTTATATCTTAACATTTATACTAAATTAACCAAATATCCTGAAGATATTATGTTATATGATATTTCAAACATCATTGGATGTGTGTATTAATCTGTTGAAAAGATGTTTTAGAGATTTATTTATATTTATATTGCAAAATCTAACATCCTAGAAGAGATGTTATAAGAATTTTTTTTTTAAAACACTATATTCCCTGAAGGAATAACCATATAATTTTTTTTTGAAGCAATAAAAATAATTTTTTGAAAAAAAAGGATATTGTATGCCAATATTACACTCCAGAAGTAGTGGTTTTATCTCTTACATCTTACTTTCATTTGGTGAATCTAATTTTGTTACTGTATTTAAAAGTTTGATATGCCATTTCAAAGACAGTTACAACAAAAATCTCCAGTAGAGATATTTTATGCCACTGTAAAAATAGTAATTATGTAATTTATATAAAAGAAATATTGTATATTGATATGGCATTCCAATAATGCATATATATATAGAAGAGATAAGTTCACTCCAGAAGTGATGATACTAAAATATCTCTAGAAGAGATTTATAAATTTGAAAATGATAACATATCTCTAGAAGAGATTTGTTTATATATTTGGTAATTTTATTAAACCGAACAAATGCATAGAAATTTGATAGTTGAGATACAATTGAGGAACAAAACTTAACAACTTGAAGTTGTGTGTATATATTGTTTGAACCAGAAGTTCGATATGGTTTCAAACCAAATGTTTTGAAAATTATCATGCTGTTTTGACAGGTTTGCATTGACATTGATTTATAAATAGAAATTAATAGTTTGGATCCTTGTAATAGTTTGTTCTAAAAATCACTAATTCAAATGAGAAAGAATATGAAAATTTGATAATATATACGTGATACGTGGACGCACGTATACATCCATATATGTAAATATTTAGCTAACAACATGAAGTTTGTTATAAGCTCATTTTATAGATTATGCATAGACATTATTCAGTGATTTAAAATTCAATCAACATAAATGTTGAATGACCTGAAGTCATGTATGTATTCAAATGATCTACACAATAAGTAAATTCCTCCAATTGCTTAGATCAATGAATGAGAACAAACTCTAATAATCAATATCAATTGAATGCATCTTATGAACTAATAAAAGAATTATCCTCCTATTATTAATATGTATGATGTATTTGCTAGTAGCAAAATCATAATGGATCAAAATGAGAGTCCAAAAATGATTATTATTTAATATGACAATGTTTGTCAACATTGAGGGGGAGGATAAAGGGATACAATCTCATTTCGATCATCAGTGTTAAATATTTACTAAAATATACAATGATGCAAAATATTATCAATATTATCCCTAGTAGACTTTCTCCAATATAGATTTGAATCCCTGAAGGATCAAAATTTGTAAACCACATCTGAAATATGGTTCAAAAGTCAGTTCAAAATATTTTTCGAGTAAGTAATAAAGATGCCAAATAAAGGAGGTGAGTGTTCTTGAAGAAAGACTTAAGGATGCTCTAAAAGAGATCCACGACATGATTCTCAAATAACCCTAGAAGTGGGTTAGGTACCTAAAACATGATAATTAAAGAGATCTCAATAAATCATGTCTAGAACTGACAAGAAATAATCATCGATGATAAATTTATAAATAATAAAGCGCTTATGTTTATAAATGAATTAAAGATCCTGGATTAGAGAAAAACAGGATTGACCATCATGAAATTCTCCTAAATAAGAAATGTGAACTTGTAGTCCGCAACGTACCGAAAGTACTTGAAATGCTTAATATACCCCGAAGGTATAAATATGGTTTAAATCATATTAAATAATGAAAGTATACAAATTCCCGAAGAATATAAATAACTTTCATTGTTATAAAGAATGCAAAGAACAAGGAGAGTAGATTTCAACCTACTTTTAAGTATTATTGTAATGAAAATCTTGATATAATTCATGATGAGTAGATTACTTCCTATTTTTAAGTATCGTTGTAATGAAACTCTTAATATCCATTGAAGTGATAGTTGCGATATGCAAATACTTATTAAAGTATACAAATTTCTGAAGAATATATATAACTTTTGTAGTTATAAAGAATGAAAAAGACATGAAGTGTAGATTACAAATTTCTTCTAAATATTGTTGTAATGAAAATCTTGATATACTTCAAGATGAGTAGATTACTTCCTGCTTTCTAGTAATGTTGTAATAAAAATTTTAATATTCATGAAAGATGTATAGTTGCAATGCGGAAAACTAATTTGAAGCACAAAAATGAAAGCACATGAAGTGTTTTACATAAAAGTAGCATACAAAATGCATAAAATGCAAACCATATTTGGAAGAAACAATCTTAGAAAATTTGATTGTATCGAAGGAAAATATTAATAAATTGTATTATTAATGAGATACATATTTATGGATCCAGAAGTATCTATAACCAATTTGAGTTATCGAAAGACGAATATGAATTCAGAGGAAAATTTTAAATCAGGGGGAGCATTCATAAGTATTTTATAATGCACTCTTTTTCCTTAACTAAAATTTTTCCCACTGGATTTTTATTAGTAAGGTTTTAATGAGGCATTATCTTGATCCAGAAGTATCAACTCCCTAGTAACTTTTGAAATAAGTTATAACGTATTCTTTTTTCTTATTTAAGATTTTTCCCACTGGGTTTTTCTTACTAAGGTTTTAACGAGGCCTTGTCTTGATCTAGAAGAATCAAATGTCTTTTCAAGAAATAACATCTCAAATATGTTATTTAAGTTAAATTGTATTTTTATCCTTGACTATGGTTTTTCCTATTGGGTTTTCCTTTGTAAGTTTTTTAATGAAGTATTGTATTGATCCAGAAGTATCAAACTCTATTTGATTCTGTAAATTATTGAAATATGTAATACTATATTGTACTCTTTTTCCTTTACTAAGATTTTTTCCATTGGGTTTTTCTTAGTAAGGTTTTAATGAGGCATTATTTTGATCCTGAAGTATCAAACTCTTAGAAGGAATATCATTTTTAGTATGATATCTATAATTTCACAAGTTGCACTCTTTTCCTCTTTCAAGGTTTTTCCCATTGGGTTTTCCTTACAGAGGTTTTTAATGAGGCAACGAACAATATCTATATCGACTGAATGGATAAATGCAAGCAAGATAATAATGAGAGGGAGCAATCATCATACACGTTTCGAAACGGAAATTTCCAAATTATCCGAGCATTCAAGATTTTGAAGACGCATATTCAAGGGGGAGTGTTATAATATATGTTTATTATAAAGTGAATATGCTTGTACATTGTTTTGTTTAGTCCCACATTGTGGAATTGGTTAGGTCCTTTGCTCTGAAGCCTTTATATAAAGGAGGCTATGTAATGTAAATAGATAATTTATTATCAGGAATAAATAATATGTCTTCTGCCTCTCTCTCTAATGGCTTCCTATTTTCTTTATTCTATAACAGAGTGCTGATTATACAATGCAATTTCACTGGGACCACATGCTTACAAAATGATAGCCATAGATTTCAAGGGAATCAAATGGCTTAAAGATCTTGTTAATGTAACGGCTATATTTCCATTCTTGCTAAGTGCATGGCTCATTGAGCATTCCGCCCAAGCCTAAGTAACAAACAAGCATCTTAATGGTTGATATTAATCACATTCCATCTCGGGATGATTTTCAGTCAAAGAGGTTGTTCAATTATAAAATTAATGTCAAGGTATATGTAAAAATTATAAAATCTGAAAACGTTATTCATGCGGTGGGCTTTTGATGATTCTGAACGATATTGAATTCATATACATGGTCGAATAACACTGATATCATATCAAAAAAAAAACAACGCATTTCAAATTTAAAAACATAGTTATTTTTGACACATGACACACTAAAGCATAATTAACTTCATGAAGCCTTGGCGCACAGCACCTCACACAACTTATTCCTTCCAAAAATACCGCCACGTATTTCAAATATTGTTTATCATATTTCATAATTATTTAAACAAGATTCACTAATTGATGTCCAATAATTATTATCATTTTTTAAAAGAAAATAATCATTAAATATAAAATTTCAAGTACAAGTCATTTTCAAAGCCAAATCCAAAATGATAGAAGAGACTACTCATAATCTAGAAACTAAAACATAGGTAGATCAATGTCTGTGTTGTTCCTTAGCAAATTAAATATGCTATGTAAAAGAACATTGTATTTTAACTTATTATATCAAATAAATAATTTGTTATTATTCATTTTGTCACGATTTGTCAAAAAATTAATAACCAATTTCCTGATAAATTTAATTAAATGAAAATTGCTTAATTGGATGAATAATGATTACTGTAAAAACACAAAATGTATGCACTTTCATTGTTATATTTGAAGTAAAACTATTGTATAATCATCCAATTATATTATATCATTGAGAGCTTAGACATTTGTTTAGTTATGTTTCAAGTTAAAATCTTAGGAATATTGTTTAGCAATTAAATGTTAGTTATAGGTTATAGCTAAGTTTGTACATCTTAAGTGATAAAAAGTGGAAATTATCATATTTTCTTATATTTTGCTTTGTGTAGTGTTATTTTTATGGAAAAACCTATCGGAATGCAAAATGTAGACACAATTGGTGACACGGTGGATCTACACCATTGGATTACCTCATAATTTCCACCTTCCATATGAGGACAAAAAAAATCCAACAGTCTAGATTTTGTATCACCAATTGTGTTCCATTTTATGTCCAAATAGCTGACCCCTATTTTCATACATTTTTTATGTTTTTGTTACTATGACATGTTTATTTTATATTGCATTTTTTTATATAATTTCAAATAGATACTTCGTATATTTTGACGAGACCGAATCATATATTTTGACCAGATCGAATCATAAAAGTCTATAATCTAAATCTACATCAATTGGTCTCGATATAAACATAGTAAAATGAATCACTCGTTGATCATGTGATAAATACAATGAACATTAAATGTGCAATTTAATGATAAAAAACATTTGATTTGAGTTTTCTATGAAATAATTCTACGTTCCATGAATTAGATTTATGTGAGAATAAACATATAGATAAAAAATACTTTGAATAGGAAAAGTTTTTTGTAATTAATCCTTGGTTGGAGGAAAATAATTATTGACCATTTTGATTAATTGCAAACATTTAATAAAAATGAAATTGAGCGATAACCTATTAAATCTTGGCTAAATTATCAATACATTTCATATGCTTTTTGAACTTTTGTAATATGCAAAGTGTGAGTCCCAATGAACTTATCATTTTTTTTAAGATTGGTCATACCAAAGTGAATAATTCTCTTTAAATTTCATGTCTAAAAATTTGATAATTTGTTTATTGATCCGTTAATGCAATGTTACACAAACACTTTTATACTTGAACACCTCATTCATTTAACATCTTCCATAAGTTTTACATTGGAAACAGATAAGTTTTAAGATTAAAGGTAATCGAAACTTATTTTAGTATTATAAGGTATCATTATTATTTTTATGTTAGGAAAAATTAATCATCAAAAAGTAGCTGCGATCGTAATAAAATAGTAATAAGTCAAGATAAATAATTATACAATCCATGATTGAAATGTTGGTAAATTTAGAGCAAAAGATACACCATCGGTTTAGATAGTAAGTAATTACACTAAGTAATCACACGAGAAATACTATTGCTTACAATTGTAGGAAATATGTATTTTGTTTATACCATCTTCTTCACATAGCAGTTTATAAGTATAATGATATTTTTCTATATCGTCGGCATGATTCTCAATCTTATAAATCGATGACACATACATTATCTAGTTCATTTGTCTCATTTTTCCAATTTCTCATGCAGTAAATACGTGAACGGTTAATTTTAGTTACAACGTTTCTATTACACAACAATTACTTTTTCATGATTGATGTTGCCCTAGAGCGGATGCAAAGAAAAAGAGACAAGGTAGCCATATTTTCAAGCTAACTGTATTTTGATGAACAAATAATCTCTATGTTTGCGTCAAAATTGGTCAATAACACCCAAATTTCAATAGAAGCACCAAACAACAGTCACAGATCTCAGATAGAATGTATGTAGAGAGTATAAATATGAAGAACAGTAAAAATTAAAGAGAAAGCAGTAAAGACACAAGGTTTATAGTGGTTTGGCTAACTTCAGCATACGTCCACTCCAAAAATTTCCTTTTTATTGATGTTAGAATCGGTTACAGTTACAATCCAGAGTTTTTGGAATGACAATGGCAGAGCAGCCTTAGTGTAGAAGACGAAGGGAAACAAAATGAAGATACCTTTTCTAAAGCCACCACATGCTGTATTTATAGGCAATCCCAAGATACTGGGCTTTCTTAGTAGTCCGGGCCCATCAGGACTATAGCCGAACCAACATCCTTCATCATGACTGACCCACACTATTAAGGCCAAACCGGTCTCAACCCTATGACCGAACTGGGAAAGCCGACCCACTACTGCCGAACCATATATGTTCTCTCACCATACCCAGCCCGGAGTCTTCTTCCTACCGATCCAAAGCGCCCTTACGTGCGACTCGAAGTGGCCCTATGCTTTACTCGAAGTAGCTTGTTCCGTAGCCCGAAGTGAGATTGCACTGACCCCATACTTGCTAAACCACCACAGACCGAACCACGTGACCTGATCCCTCCGAAGCCAGTCCCTTCCAAACCGAGCCACCAATGCCAACCGACCCATAACCCCCAAACCGAGCCACTAATGCCGACCGACCCATAACTCCCAAACCGAGCGACCAATGCCGACCGACCCACTAAGTCCGAAACCTTCTCGACCGAACCACTTTGCCTTGACCATTTTGACCGAACCAGCTTCCACCGAACTATTCCAGTAAGACCGAACCATCTTGTTCAACTCGCCACGACCGAGCCATGTATGACCAAATGGCGCCGAACACCAACCATACCGAGCCATATTATGCCGAACCCCAACTTCGTAATCATATCTATCATCCACGAATGATCGTTTATCCATCCAGTTGACTCAAACCCATCGTATTCCAACCTCAGCAAACAAGTAGTCGATTAAGTTAAATCCGCCTATCAACGGTCTTACCAAAAGACGGGTTAACATTTGCTCCCCCAAAACATGCCTTGTTGTTGGAAGGTGTGTTTTGAATAGCCTCAAATCCGATATCCGAAGTCCACATGTTATCCATAGTCATACCTTCCGCTTCATAATCCAATCCATTTTATCCAAGTGCCACTGGTGTATCCTTATCCAAATCTACGACTGCTCCGAGTTGATATCTGATTCTTATCCAGTAACCAAATCCTTAACCAACTCCACATCCATTCGAACTCGACACCCGAGTTCTAATCCCTCCATATCCAATAACCACTAACCACATCCATGACCTCTCCGGGTCGATATCCAAATCCGGGACCGCTTCGGGTCCATACCCAAATCCTTAGCTGTTCATAGCCAATATCCAAATTCGTAACCTCTCTGTATTCCTGTCAAGCGCAAGCTGCACCTAACGACCTATGTCAAGTAATGTCATGGTGTTCATGCTTCAGTGTCCCTGAACGTTAAGTAATGTCGTGGCTTAAGTCCTAAGCCGAATTCTGATCGCTCCGGACCCTTGCCGAGTATGGTCCATACTCGACGAACCGAAATAGTAATCGATAGATAATATGAGGCCTAAGTCTTAGGTCGAATCATGCTCTCTCTCCGGACCCTTGCCGAGCATAGTCCATATTCGACGACCTTTTAGCCAAAAACTAGATAAAAGTCAACCAAAATCGAATCTGAAACCCAGATTCAAACCAGAAATCCATAACCAAATTCCAAATCAAAATCCAAATCAAAAATCAAGCATCCAAACCAAAATCCAAACCCAAGAAACCAACAAAATCAGGAGTTCAAACCGAACTCCAAAACAAAAGCAGAAAAAGCAAATCTCCAAACCAAAAGGAAAAAACAGATTTCACAAACCGGAGCGCCTCGGTAGACCATCATCTCAGAGCATGCCTAAGGGTTATCTCCGACCCCGTACATGAGCAAGCGATTTAGCAGTTTTTCGGAGTTTGTTACTTATTCCAAACCATCCTGATTAGTTGATGACCAACAGGCCACTATTCCTGGGCATCACGTCTTCCTCGTTCAAAGTAGGTGGTGATTGCTCCTGTTCCACCGTCGCATTTCGAGTTCCGACATATTGCTACAACTGACCATTCCTTACATGTTCCTCGATTATATCCTTAAGATGCATGCATCTTTTAGTATCATGCCCGTCTAGATCATGAAAGAGACAGTGTCTTCCCGATGGCCTTTCGCATTCTGAGGATTCCCTCTTTGTCGGCCTTCGATAAGGAAGGCGATCCCGAGTATCCAAGAATATCCGCTCCAATGTTGTATTTAGTCCTGTGTAAGTGGAGAATTTTGGTTCTTCCCGGCGTTTCCTCTTTCCTTTATCCTTGTCTTTACCCGAGCTTTCACGGGAGGTCCTCCATCCTTAACCATGTTTACTTCCTTTGACTTTGTATCCAAACATGCATCCTCTTGTTGAAGAAATCTCTCGGCTTCGTGAAAGAATTCCCCGATATCTAGTGGTGGATCTCGTATCAATGATACTTTGAAATCCGAATCATCCCTGACTCCTGACACTGCCACCATTAGAACCATTGATGGATCCGGCTGATCCATCGAAGCAACCGCTGCATTAAATCGAGTTAAGAAAGTCCTGAGCGATTCACTTGCCCTCTGTTTAACTGACGTCGGTATCATCACATTCTTCAGTCTTTTTATGTGAACTCGAAATTGTCTCAAGAACTTATCCATCGGTTATGTCCATGTTCCAATAGATCCATCCTCTAGCTGTCTGAACCATGTAGCAGCTGTATCCATCAAGTACAGGGGAAAACATCGAGCCATAACCTCCTTTGATACCCTAGCACTTCCATATGCCTTGTGTATCTCATCAAGTGGTCAGTGGGATCCGACTTACCGTTGTAAACTTTCAGAGTGGGTAGCTTGAAATTGGATGGATTCCTAGCTATCCTGATGTTACGGGTAAACGGACTTTTGTTTACTCCCTCCAAATCCCTATTTGTCAGACCTCCGCGAATGGTTCGCCTGATGATGTCAGCCAATCCAGTGTTATTTGCCAAGGGTTGCCCCCATTTACATTTCTTAACTGCCCTCCAAGTCCTCGAGGGAATTCCGGTACATACTCCTCGTCATGTACTCCTGTATTTCTGTTGGCGTCGGGCTGTGCAGTGTCATCTGGTATCTCTCCATGGATTGGTCCAGCATTTCTTGGTGGTGTGCCCCTGAGTCTAGGTCCATCCAGATTGATAGCCATTTGTTGATTGAGGGCTGCCCTCTACTGAACCACTCCATCTGCTTGCCTATTGAGTCCTTCTGATCCAGCTCCATGGATCCGAGTTCCTGCTGTTCCTGCTTATCCAAATTGTCTTAAAAGTGTCTACATCATTTCCTCTTGCCTTTTCAATTGTTCTTGCATGGAATTCATCATGACCTACATCTCGTCCCTAGTGATGTAGACGGAGGGTAGATTAACTCCAGAAGAAGCCTCCTGACTTCCTTCTGTTGGAACTTCGTATTTACGATATTTCGTAATTACGATATTTTGACTATATCAACTATATAAGTCACTATATTATATACTAACGTGTTTTTACAGGAATCAATAGAAGTAATAATATGTTAAAATCTCTCCTGAATGATATATATTGCATTATCATCTCATCTATTTGCTTCAAGAGTAAAAACCAAATTTTATGTTACATTCAGACGTCTGAATTCCCCATTTCAGACATCTGAATCTGAAAATATGAATATTGTATACTACAATATTCAGACATCTGAAAGTTCAATTTCAAACGTCTGAATATGACCAAAAATTGCCTTTTGCTTTCTGTTTCAAAACTCGTTGCATTTCAGAAGTCTGAATTTTTAATTTCAGACGTCTGAATATTTACAACGGCTATTTTTTTGAAAAGGCATTTTCATTCGTGAAGAGTTGCGACCTTTAATTCAACAACTTTTTATGATAACTCTTCATGAACAATTACAACCATTTATTACCTATATAAACACATTAGAATCAAGTTTTAAAGACACCAATTTCTATTGATTATTATTCTTTTATTGAAATTCTTGATTCTAACTCATTTGTGCTAAAAATATCATTCAAATTCAAATTCTACTTTCTTAATCTTCACGCATTCATACATATATCATAAAGGAGAAAGATTATAGGAAGTTTGTACTATCAAGAGACAAATTCGTGTTATTAAGAACACATTGTGTCAAATATACTTTTATATAAGTTGAAGTCCTCTTCGGCTGTTGAGGCGAAATCCTGTTCTGCTGCTCAGGTCCCTTGTTCGGCTGTTCAAGGGTTGTTGTAAACCTGTTCCTCCGGGTTAAGTGAGGATTGTTGTTTGTGAAATTCCAGAAGGAGTCTGGGACTGGACATAGAACGGGAAGTTCGAACAAGTATAAAAATTCCTGGTGTGCTTGTTTGATTTTTACTTTTTTACATTGCTCTAGTATTTTAGTTTATTTCCGCACTAGTATAGTATAATTCCATATAGCACGATCCGCTCCACTCTTTCATTTGGTATCAGAGCATGTTTCTTATAACCGTTACACAGTTATCTGATATATTTTTTGCTAAGATGGAAAACAACACCAGCACTGTTAACACTGTCATTAACACTAGTTTTATTGAAGGTCAATCCACTGCACGACCTCCACTTTTTAATGGTATGAATTACAATTATTGGGCAACTCGAATGCGTATTTATATGCAAGCAAGTGGTTTTGACTCATGGAATATTACTCAAACTGAATATAACATTCCTACAACAGAATATTCTACATGGTCGAACACACAAAAACTAGATGCTACTGCTAATGCCAAAGCTATGAATATGCTATTTTGTGCTTTAGATAGAAATGAATTTAACCATGTTAGCATGTGCACAACTGCTTATGAAATATGGAGAACACTTAAAGTTACTCATGAAGGAACTAACAAGGTTAAACAAAGCAAAATATCCATGCTCAAAAGTCAATTTCAAAATTTTAAAATGAAACAGGATGAAACTATAAATGATATGTACTCTATATTTCAAGATATATATCACTCTTTACTAGGACTTGGAGAAAAGTATTCTGATTTTGATATTGTTTCAAAAATTCTTAATTCTTTAACGGATGAATGGGAAAGAAAAGTTTTAGCTATTGAAGAAGCTAATGATCTTTCTACCATGAAACCAGAAGAGTTGATAGGAAATCTAATGTCCTGTGAGTGAATTTGCAGGCTAAAAGAGTATAAGCACAAGATAAAAAGAATATGGCATTCCATGCTGAAAAAGAAGAATTAGATTCTGATGAAGAAGACTTAACATTCATTGCTAAAAAGTTTAAAAAGTTTTTGAAGTTCAGAAAAGGAAATCGAAACAACGGGAAAAGAAACTTCAACAACAATTCAAATAAGCTATCTTCATCCATACTAGAATGTTTTAACTGTCACAAGAAAGGACACATGCAAAAGGATTGTCCAGAACAAAAGAAAATATATCACAATAAGAAACGAAAGGACAATTTAAAAAGCATGAAAAGAAAATATAAAGAAGTTCTAGAAAATCAGAGAAAAGCAGAATTCGAGAGAGATATGCTTAACGATGAAAAGAAAATATTAGAAGAAGAACTTGAAAATTTTCAAGATAACTTCTCTAATAATAATTCTCAACTTACTTTATTGAGTCAAGAAATTGAAACTCAAAAAGAAAAGAATGATTCTCTTGTCTCTGAAAATCATGAGCTAAAAACTAAGATCAAAATGATAGAATTAGAAAATACTTATCTAAAAACCAAGTTAGATAATATTACTAGAAATATTTCTAACTTTAATAAAGGTAGAGAAAATCTATCCAGTATTATTGAAAATTCTCAATCCACTTCAAATAAGAAGGGACTAGGATATTCTAAGAAATCTCTACCTAAAAAGGAAATTAGGAAAAATAATTCTTATATTAATAGTTATCCAAAAAAGAAGAATTCTAAAACCATAAAAATATGGGTTCCTAAAACAAACAATAGTTTAATTAGAAATAAATATATAGATATCTTTTTGGAAACTGTTCATAAAAATCAGAATTATATTTTTAAGGGGAATACTGAACCTACTTGGGTTTGGTTTCCTAAGACCTAACTCTTAGGACCCTATAAAAAGGTGGGTACCAATGTTATTTTTATTACTTGCAGGACCCACTTATAAAGAAAGAAAAATGGATACTCGACAGTGGTTGCTCAAAACATATGACTGGAGACAAAAATATGCTATCAAATATTACTTACTCAAATGGAGGCTATGTCACCTTTGGAGACAATTCCAAAGGATATATCATTGGAAAAGGCAACGTCAGTAATGTCGGTACGCCTAATTTACCTCTTGTTTCTAATGTTTTATTAGTTAAAAATTTAAAACACAATCTTTTAAGTATCAGCCAGTTATGTGACAAAGGTTTCAAAATCTCTTTTTCTGAAGATAAGTGTAGCATCCTTGATAAAAATCAAAATCTTATATTTGAAGGAAATAGAGATAGAAATATCTATGTTCTGAATATGAAAATCAATCATAATTCAGATATGTGTTTAATAGCTAATGAAAATGATCCTTGCCTATGGCACAAAAGATTCTGTCATATAAACTTCAAAACTATAAATAAACTTTCTAAAAATGATTTAGTCAGAGGATTACCAAAAATGAACTTTAAAGTCAATCAAATTTGTGATGCATGTCAATTAGGAAAATTAACTAAATCATATTTTAAATCTAAGAAAGTTATCTCTACTTTACAACCACTTGAATTACTACACATGGATCTATTTGGACCAACCCAAGTTCAATCTATAAACCATAATAGATATGTGTTTGTAATAGTAGATGATTTCTCTAGATATCCTTAGACCATTTTTATGAAAAAAAAATGTGATACATCTGAGCAGTTTAAAATTTTTGTCAAACGTACTCAAAATTTAAAAGGTCTAAAAATAAAGAATATAAGAAGTGATCATGGAGGAGAATTTGAAAACGAAGTTTTTGATCTTTTTTGTAAAAAGAAAGGAATTTTTCATAATTTTTCGTTTCCTAGAACTCCACAACAAAATGGGGTTGTAGAACGTAAAAATAGAACTTTACAAGAATGCGCACGAACTTTGTTAAATGGAAGTAGTCTTCCAAAACATTTCTGGGCAGAAGCTGTTGCAACTGCTTGTTATGTTTTGAATCGTGTTTCTATTCGGCCTCTAACAAAAAATACTTCTTATGAACTTTTTACTGGAAGAAAACCAAAGATTTCTTATTTTAAAGTGTTTGGTTCAAAATGTTTTATATTAAATACAAAGGATCAGCTTGGCAAATTCGATGCGAAATCCGACGAAGGAATCTTTCTAGGATATTCAGATCGAAGCAAAGCTTATCGTGTATTTAATAAAAGATCAAATATTGTTGAAGAAACATTACATGTATCTTTCGATGAAAATATGCTACAAAAACCAAGTATACAAGATGATGATGATTTTCCAGATGACCTTACAAATACAGAAACTATAAATCTTGAAAATGTTGAAAACATTGTTGAGAATAATGTTGAATTAAGATCTTCACCAAAAATATTAAGGGACCATCCTGTCCAAAATATTATTGGTGAAAATAATTCAAATATTCAAACTAGAAGTCAACTAAATCAAATGGGCCACGTAGCATTCCTCTCTAATATCGAGCCAAAGAATCCCAAAGAAGCTTCCACAGATGACTACTGGATAATAGCAATGCAAGAGGAGCTAAACCAGTTTGAACGCAATGAAGTTTGGGAATTAGTTTCTAGACCAAATGATCAAACTGTTATTGAAACGAAATGGATCTTCAAAAATAAAGCAAATGAACAAGGTAACATCACTAAAATAAAGCAAGACCTGTTGCACAAGGATACAATCAAGAAGAAGGAATTGACTACGAAGAAATGTTTGCTCCAGTTGCAAGACTAGAAGCAATACGAATTCTAATGGCCTATGCATGTTTTCACAATTTAAAACTTTTTCAAATGGACGTTAAAAGTGGTTTTTTGAATGGTTATATAAAAGCAAAAGTATATGTTGAACAACCTCCCTTATTTATTCATGAGAAATTTCCTAATCACGTTTATAAACTTAAGAAAGCTCTTTACGGTTTAAAACAAGCACCACGTGCTTGGTATGATCGATTAAAGACTTATCTAATTTCTTCGGGATTTCTATTTGGGAAAGTTGATCAAACACTTTTTATTAAACATTCAAAAAGGGATATTTTAATAGTTCAAATTTATGTTGATGATATCATTTTTGGTTCTACAAATGACAAACTGTGTCAGGACTTCTCTAAAATAATGACTAAAGAATTTGAAATGTCTCATATGGGAGAATTAACATATTTTCTTGGTTTACAAATAAAACAACTTCAAAATGGCATTTTTATTAATCAAGAAAAATATTGTAATAATCTAATCAAACGTTTCGGAATGGAAAACACTTCTGCAAAACCAACTCCAATGAGTACAACTACACATCTTGAAAACGATGACAATGGCAAAAGTGTTGACCAAAAACTATATAGGAGTATGATTGGATCAGTACTATATTTAACTGCAAGTCATCATGATATAATGATGAGTGTTTGTTTGTGTGCTAGATTCCAAGCTTATCCGAAAGAATCACATTTGAAAGCAGTAAAACGAATATTACGTTATCTTACAAACACAAAAGATTTTGGTTTGTTTTATCCAAAAGAGTGTCCATTCGAATTAGTCTCATATAGTGATGCTGACTTCGGTGGTTCTCGAACAGATCGAAAAAGTACAAGTAGCACGTATCATTTCATTGGAAAATCACTTGTATCTTGGTTTAGTAAGAAACAAAACTGTGTTTCTCTCTCTACATGTGAAGCAGAATACATTTCTACTGCTTTAGCATGCACTCAAGTAATTTATATGCAACAAACACTTAAAGATTTCAATATTAATTTATCAAACTCAACTATATATTGTGACAATTCAAGTACTATTAACTTATCAAAAAATCCTATCAATCATTCACGAACAAAACATATTGACATACGTCATCATTTTCTTCGTGACAATGTTGAAAAAGGAACAACAAAATTGGATTTTGTATCTTCTGAAAATCAATTAGCTGATATTTTTACAAAACCTCTTTTAGAAAATGTTTTAATCAAACTAAGACGAGAGCTAGGTATTGTCTCTCTTAAAAATATATAATTTTTATAACATATTATGATTTGTAACTTTGCTTCATAATCTCTTGCTCACAGTTATCTTTTATTTATTTCATAAACATCATCTTCAGTATATAATATGTCGCAAGCTGATATTCACAAGTTTCTAACATATTTCTTTTAATAAAGGCTCATAACTATACTTCTAATATATTTATACTTAATTTAAACATTTATTTCCCACCATTTATTTTTTTAAGAACAGATGGACTTTATTAACTTACTTCCTTCATCCACTAATTTTTTTATCATCAACTTCTATATATAAACTATGCTCCTCTTCTTATTCGTTTAAACTTGTCTATATACTTACCAAATCATTTCTTTTTATCCGACTCAAAGGTTTTTTTTTTGCAATGGTTTTCCAAAAATTTTATCTCCTTTTCTCAATGGTTCTCAACTCCAACTCAGAAAATTCAGAAAATTCTCCTTCAAGTTATTCTACGTCTTCTATCGAGATTTTGACAACTCCAACACCACGTGAACAAGATAAACCTCGTCCTTCACGTGAACACTCTGGTTATATGCCAGAAAAGAAGAAATCTCGCCGATTTCTTTTCTTTGGTTCTCCATCAACCAAAGACAAAATATCCGAGATTCATCATTACCAAACAGAACAATTGGATTTGCAACGAGAGATGTATTATGAACAAAAAATAAATGCTAAACAACTTAGCTTAATTGAATAATTAGCATTTAAATTCTGTGGTACATCTCCTAAGAAAGATGTAGTCGAACCCACATCATCTCATCAAATAACTTCATCTGGATGGAATCCATGGGAGCCAAGTCCAAAACGTCCTCCGGTTTCTCCGAACTTTTGGGAACATCCATCATACTGGTCCCCTTTACGACCATACACAGAAATTACAAAGATCGAACCGGAAGAGTGCAAAACTCCAAACGATTCGGCCAATTAAATTCTTTAATAACGGTTGAATTATTTTTAGTTTATATCTTGTAAATCTGTCAAATAATAAATTGTTTTAATCCTCATTCATTTTTTTTAATTAATATTGCAAATGTCTGAAATTCTAAAATTTCAGACGTTTGAAACTATTGTTTCAGACGTCTGAATATTATAGAAAAATAAAAAATTTCTACAGTTTCAGACGTCTGAAACAATATATTCAGACGTCTAAAAGTGGCCGAAAATACACTATTTTTCTTTTTCTGAAATTTCACAATTTCAGACGTCTGAAATTTTACTTTCAGACGTCTGAATTCAACTGGTGCCTTAAAATTCAAAGGGTTTTTTTAAAAAAATTCCACCCACCAACCTTCTTTATTACTTCCATCTACTACTTCATCTTCCACAACATCCGAACCAGCACCATTCCCACCTTTCAAAACTCCATTTTTACACCTCTACTCTTCAAAAATTTTACCAAAAATCTCCAATGCCTCCAAGAACAAAGCGTCCAAGGGCTTCAAGTTCTTCATCTACACCCAATATAGATCAATGGCTATGGAATGATGAAGCTAAGAAAAGATTTGCTCAGATGGATAGATCTGGTTTCTTCCCAGGAGCTTTTGTCAAGTATGATGAATTTCAACCTTATAGGATTCAACAAATTGCTAATTCAAGTGGGTTAGAATCTCTATTATCCTATTCTGCGAATAACGTTAAGATAAATCATCTCTTAGTTTATTATTCTATGCTAATATGAACTTAGATCATCATAATCCACATAATAGAGAGAATTGTATTTGGACTTGGGTATGTGGTGTAAAAATTTATCTTCCCTTAGTCCGTCTTGGAGATATTTTGCAATGTCCTTCATCCGAAATAGATTTAGATGAAACTGATGCTTCACTCTCTTTGGAACACAGAGATGAAGTTTCCCATAGATTTCTTTCCGATGATATCAATAGGTTAACCTCTGTCAACCTCAGGCCTCAAGCCCGTATCCTTCATCGAGCTTTGATTCGTTCCGTATTACCAAGAACAGGAAGTTATGAAGTTATAAACAAATGGAACTTCCAAGCTTTGTATGCAATATATTTGGAACAACCTATAAATTGGGGTCAAGTTATTCTTGAGGAGTTTATGGATGTTAATCGACGCCGCCGTTATAAAACATTTCATTATGGAGCATATATTATGAAAATTCTTAGAAGTTATGGGGTAACATTTTCGGATTCGGAATTTTCACCCATAAAGGAACTAGGCTCCAAAACCCTCGGGCTGATGAACTTGCCTAAACGTCCTCAAAATCTTAATTTTATTTCTTTTCATGAATGGATATCAAACCGGGATCAAAATATACCCCAACCTCATCAACAAATTGCTCCACAAGCTCCCGAGCATGATGATGATAACATAGAAGTACTTTCTCTTGAGTCAACACCCAAACAAGCATTGGTTACACTCTCTTGAAATCAGGCTAAACTCAATACCAAGATTGAGAGATTAGAAAAGCAAACAAACAAGAAGTTTATTTCTATTCGTGGCTTTCTAAATAAAATTTGGGAACGTATTGGTTGCTCTTCTTCCACTTCTACCGAGGTATTTAATCCCGCACCATTTCAATGGTCCTCTAGCTCTGATGATAACAATGATGATGACGGCAACGATGATGACGACGATGATGAAGAAGAACATCCAAGTTCTTCTTTCTAAAGTAATGGTGATATAAATGCTTCTTCTCAAATATCATATCCTATCTTTTTGAACTACTTGTTTATTTCTATTTCGGTGTGTATCTTTAAGACAATTGCAACTATTTCTTATGGTATGTAACTTTAAAACATTTGCTACTACTTCTTTGTACCCAGTGATGATTATGATGATTCTCAGATTTTCCTTTTCCTAATTCATATTTTAAATCTTCTATTTTTTTGTCGATGTCAAAGGGGGAGAATTACATGATAAGTTTATATTGAAGGGGAGTTTATCGAAAGGGGGAGAATTACAGGGTAAGTTGATATTAAAAATGAGCTTATAGTAAGGGGGAGTAAATATAACTTTAATTCATGTTATACTTATATAGTTGTCATCGTCAAAAAGGGGGAGAATGTTGGAACTTCGTATTTACGATATTTCGTAATTACGGTATTTTGACTATATCAACTATATAAGTCACTATATTATATACTAACGTGTTTTTACAGGAATCAATAGAAGTAATAATATGTTAAAATCTCTCCTGAATGATATATATTGCATTATCATCTCATCTATTTGCTTCAAGAGTAAAAACCAAATTTTATGTTACATTCAGACGTCTGAATTCCCCATTTCAGACATCTGAATCTAAAATATGAATATTGTATACTACAATATTCAGACGTCTGAAAGTTCAATTTCAGACGTCTGAATATGACTAAAAATTGCCTATTTGCTTTCTGTTTCAAATCTCATTGCATTTCAGAAGTCTGAATTTTTAATTTCAGACGTCTGAATATTTACAACGGCTATTTTTTTGAAAAGGCATTTTCATTCGTGAAGAGTTGCGACCTTTAATTCAACAACTTTTTATGATAACTCTTCATCAACAATTACAACCATTTATTACCTATATAAACACATTAGAATCAAGTTTTAAAGACACCAATTTCTATTGATTATTATTCTTTTATTGAAATTCTTGATTCTAACTCATTTGTGCTAAAAATATCATTCAAATTCATATTCTACTTTCTTAATCTTCACGCATTCATACATATATCATAAAAGAGAAAGATTATAGGAAGTTTGTACTATCAAGAGACAAATTCGTGTTATTAAGAACACATTGTGTCAAATATACTTTTATATAAGTTGAAGTCCTCTTCGGCTGTTGAGGCGAAATCATGTTCTGCTGCTCAGGTCCCTTGTTCGGCTGCTCAAGGGTTGTTGTAAACCTGTTCCTCCGGGTTAAGTGAGGATTGTTGTTAGTGAAATTCCAGAAGGAGTCTGGGACTGGACGTAGAACGGGAAGTTCGAACCAGTATAAAAATTCCTGATGTGCTTGTTTGATTTTTACTTTTTTACATTGCTCTAGTATTTTAGTTTATTTCCGCACTAGTATAGTATAATTCCATATAGCATGATCCGCTCCACTCTTTCACCTTCTAGCTGACTTCTTTCCGTCCTCTGTCTCCTAATTGATTGCTTTGCCACAATGTCTAGAATTCAAGTTTCTAAGCCTTTAAATCCAAACTACAAGCTTCTGAATCCCTGAGTGCTAGCTTCTTAGTGAAAGCACCAAAATGTTTGCGTCAAAATTGGTCACTAAAACCCAAATTTCAATGAAAGCACCAAACAATAGTCATAGATCTCAGATAGAATGTACGTAGAGAGTACAAATATAAAGAATAGTAAAAATTAAAGAGAAAACAGTAATAACACAAGGTATATAGTGGCTCGGCTAACTCCGGCCAACGTCCACTCTAGAAATTTCCTTTTTATTGATGTTAGAATCAGTTACAGTTACAATCCAGAGTTTTTAGAATGACAATAGCAGAGCAGCTTTAGTGTATAAGATGAAGGAAAACAGAATGAAGATCCCTTTTCTGAAGCCCCACATGCTATATTTATAGGCAAATCCCGAGTTACTGGGCTTTATGAATAGTCTGGACCCATCAGGACCATAACCGAGCCAACATCCTTCATCATGACTGACCCACACTATCAAGGCCGAACCGGTCTCAACCCTACGATCGAACTGGGAAAGCCGACCCACTACTGCCGAACCACATATGTTCTCTCACCATACCCAGCCCGGAGTCTTCTTCCTACACATCCGAAGCTCCCTTGCATGCGATTCGAAGTAGCCCTATGCTTTACTCGAAGTAGCTTGTTCGGTAGCCCGAAGAGAGATTGCACCGACCCAATACTTGTCGAACCACCACAGACCGAACCACATGACCTGATCCCTCCGAAGCCAGTCCCTTCAAATCCGAGCTATCAATGCCGACCGACCCATAACTCCCAAACCGAGCCACCAATGCCGACCGACCCATGACTCCCAAACCGAACGACTAATGCCGACCGACCCACTAGGTCCGAAACCTTATCGACCGAACCACTTTGTCTGACCATTTTGGCTGAACCAACTTCCACCGAACCACTCCAGTATGACCGAACCATCTTGTTCAACTCTCCACGACCGAGCCATGTATGACCAAATGGCCGAGCCGCATGACCGAACACCAACCATACCGAACCATATTATGCCGAACCCCGGCTTCATAATCATATCTATCATCCACGAATGATAGTCATCCATCCAGTTGACTCAAACTCATCGTATTCCAGCCTCAGTAAACGAGTAGTCGATTAAGTTAAATTTTCATGTCCACGGCCGTGCCAAAAGGTGGGTTAACACTCTAGTTTATTAGTTTTGATCATGGTTTGAAATTCCGGCCGGTGCGTAGGAATCCCGTCTGTTCCAATCTGGTCTCGATGATGGTCAGACCAGAATTCGACTAATAATCTGGATCAGTACATTGTAATTAAATAAAAAGAAATAAAAATGATTTATATGTTAAATATACAAATACCCACCAGAAGGGGGGTGGAGCAAACCATGGCTTTCATCTATTATTTGTCGACTATGGTTTTCTTAAATCACTGCAATGGTTTTAGGCCAGGAATGGAAAACATTGTAGTGTGCAAATGGGTTTAGGCCTACCGGTTGATGTAGTTTGATGCACTGGACTTTATTTTTGTATCATATGTTTTTATCTAAGACTATTTGAAAATCCATTCAAGGAAAAGCCTAAGCTGACCAGAAGTAATAATGACTACAACTATAAAAATATGGCATAATTAACTATATATTAATGTATCTATATATAAAAAGTTTCGAACAGCGATAACATCAAAAATCAGAATTGAAATGGAAATTCCAGAATTTTTAAAAAGGAACCGATGTTCTAAAATTTTCAGATGATCGAAACGGAGTCGAAAACTGAAATTTTAAACCTTGGTTTTGACGAATAGGAGAATTCTTGATTCAAAATTTTGTACACAACAATAAGATAGTTTAGACCTAAACGAAGTCCGATTTCATCACGTCTAATCAAACGAACCAGATGTCTAAATCAAGTCCTACATCAACTATTTTCTTTCTAGAAATGTGCAGACATCTGAGCTATTAAACTAGACGTCTGACCTTGTGCTAAACTATTTTTATATTTAATGGTCAGACGACTGAACCTATAGACCAGACGTTTGAACAAGGCCAAAATTGAACGTATTCCTTTTAGGAACATGTTCAGACGTCTGACCTACTTATCAAACGTCTGAATAGGTTTAAAAGGATTTTTACGTATATAGGTAAGACGTCTGATCATACAACTCAGAAGTCTGAGAACTTATAAATGGTTATATTTTGAACGGGTATATATTTTCTAAAAAGATATAACTCGTGAGTAAAATATGTGATTCTTTGAATGGTCGTAATCTTTCGGTATAACTTTCCAATGCTATAAATATAACGCTGGGTTCACTTTTTGATTTCTCAAATTCTCAAAATCTTTACTGCTCCTTTTTTAGATCTAAAGTGCTTTAAACCATTATCTGCTTCTTATATTTCTGCAAGTTCAATTCACAATCATCAAAAGATATTATACGAATAGTGTACTCAAACATGACTTATTTGTGTTGTTAAGAACACTGTGAAGTATGTAAGCAAAGCTTTTGTTTTATAGTGATGTGAAGTTTATAAGCAAAATTTCTATTTTACAGTGGTTTGAAGTCCTATTCGGATGCTCAGACAATTGTAAACATGTTCCACAGAGTGAAGTGAGGATTGTTAATAGTGAAATTTCGAAGAAAAGCTTAGAGACTGGACGTTGGACGGACGGTCTGAACCATTATGAAAATTCTGATACGATTGTACCTTATTTGTTTATCTGCATATTTATCTCAAGTTAGAATTAATTCATATTACTCTAGATCCTTTAGAATTTCAGTTTACTATAAAGAAATGTATTTTGGGTTGTACTGTGACGTGTTTCGTTGATGTAGCCGAAGGAAAAAGAAGCTAAAATGCAATATCAAAATTTCAATGGAGAAGATGAATACATCTTATATTTATCAAGAGATATAATGATTGAGCTTAAGGAGCATTAATGTCTCAAGTCATATGTTTTTGTGCATGTGCATGTGTGCGTATATTAATGTATGTATATGTGTTTATGTAGACATACATAAATGTATGTATGTACGTATGTATACATGAATATATGCACGTATGTGTATGCATGCATACGAGATTTTTTAGTGTTCGATTTTTCTCAAGGGAAAACTACCGGCAGTGATACAAGATTTGTTTCGGAAAACTTCAAAAGATTCGTTTTGATTCCGAATTTGGTATTTTTTTTCTTATGAGAATAAAATAATTAATGATGTACGTTAGATTTTTATAATCAAATAAATTTAATCAAATCGTATTGATATTTATTATCTGTAGGTTAATCATTAGATTTCTATTTATTTGTTAGATTCGTGGCGTTAAAGCGATATGGTGGAGAAATAAGCTTAGTGATATCAATATTTATAATCTGAATACAATATGACAAATGTTTTATAATACAGTTTTGTCAGAAATTGTTGGCTATGACTCATAGAATTAATGTGCATGGTTCAAGGGTGAAAATTAAATTTCATTCTGACTTGCTACAAAACGATATTACATATTAAAATTCTTTTTTTTTTACTATAGCAAATGTTAGTGTAATATCTTCAAATTGTATATAATGTTTGTTAAGATATGAATCTAGAAGTTGAATAATTGTAAATTGATAAGACAGCAGCTTTTTGTAAAATTGTTTTTTGATTATAACCATATATAGAAAGTGACAGTTTTGAATCTTCAGGAAACCAGATTGTTGGGGATTTTGTGGTTCGAGACGGATTTGATGGCGATAGAGATAAAGACAATGCTGTACTTTCGACTTCAAGGATCTATGAAATAGATTCTTTCAGACAATAGTTCAACCCATCAGGTACAAACGGGTTATCGAACTATCGACTTTCAGGATTCAGTGAAGCCCTATAACAGCGTAATCGGATTCAAAGTTTGTACGACTTTGATCCGACCAAGAACACTTCAGAAACTGTATCTGATGATGCAATTTGTAGAGAACAGATTGAAGAGGAAGAAGAGAGCAATTCTGCAACGGTTTCTGAATCTGCAACACCTTGGAGGCGTCGCAAAACATAGCAACAGTTTCTAACGTCACAGAAATGCTCGGGGAAGAAGAAGAAGAATTCGAAACGTCTTTTGCAACTATTCTGGGCGTTGCTATTTATATATGAGAGGAGATGTCCATTCGCGAAGTGTCACGACCGTTAGCAACGGTTTGTAACTATTACGGATTCAAAAGTAAACGTCGCGTCCTTTTATATTTGCAACGGTTCACAATGGTCGCGTCCATTCATTTTGTAACATTTCAGAAAACGTTACAAATTCCCGCCATCAACTCAAATTCTTAATTTCGGTTCTGGGTCCTTAACGGGCTGAAATCTGGCCCGTTACTGTTCTTATTTTGATCCTAAAATATTTTCGGATCCGAACCCGAAACCCGTACCCGGCCCGGCCCGGTTCGGTCGGACGGACGGCGGCGGCGCGCGTGTGGTGTTGCATGACTTCTCTCCTCACAACAAAGCAAACATGTGGGAGCCCCAAGGCCCCATCATCCACTTGAGAAAGCTATATTTATACAAGTATATTGTATAGCTTTCTATAATGTGAGACTTTGATTTCTTCTTCCTTCCTTCTTTCTTTTCTTCTACTCTTCCAAAACAAAAAACCCAAACCCAAAGCATTTTGAAAATTTTACAACAATCTCCCCCAATTTTCAAAATAAAAATAGATAAATAAATAGGACGGCTGAATCACTAGAGTGACTTCCTACATACCCAAGTGGGATCAAGCCTATGTAGTTCTAAGATCAAGTTTTGCATCATCGTGAAAACCAACACATAAATATAAGGTATCTTTTGGATTTGAACCTTTACTTAGTGTAAACCATTCAAAGCCTTATCGAGATTCTATGGTGAACGAATCTTGAACCAAGTATCCCTAATGATAAAACCGGAACAATCACACATGTTGATTTCCTTAGGTAAAGTGTTCTGTATTGCTCAGCACGTTAATGGCCATGTGCTTAAATCCTGGTTCATGAGTCTACTTAGAAAGCGGTCTTACTTTCCTAGGAAACAGCCTGATTTCCATACTCATATAGGTAAGTCTCTTAAGGTGTTTCTGCGATACACCTTTTAAGGTTTCTAGACTTATTAAGGATATATATCCATCCTTTGTTCTTGCAGAATCCAACACTAAATATTATGGGATTATCAATTTAGTGTTCCATAATCATTCTCTTAACTTGTTGGTACCCATTGAACTTTGTCTATCCTTTTCAAGACATAAGTTGGGTTTCTGTTAAGGATGATCAACCTTCATTCATAGACCTTAGTCCCATTTCTTGTGACTTTATAAAAACCATTGCCTTTGGAAGACCTTTTGTAAGTGGGTCAGCCAAGTTTTTCTTCGTTTCTATGTAGTCAACAGTTATAACTCCTCTTTTGAGTAACTGTCTCACCATTTGATGTCTTAGACTCACATGTCTAGACTTTCCATTATATGTCTTATTAGACACATTGTATATTGTTGCTTGATTGTCACAGTTAATCAAGACTGCTGGAGATGGCTTCTTCCACAAAGGGATTTCCATTAATAAATTCCTAAGCCATTCCGCTTCTTTACATGCATCTGCTAATGCAATCAATTCTGACAACATTGTTGAGTCAGAAATACAGGTCTGCTTCTTGGAAGTCCAAGACACAACAGCGCCTCCTAGTGTAAAGATCCATCCAGTCGTAGACTTGGATTTGGATTCCACATTGTTCCAGGTTGCATCACTATATCCTTCTATTACAGCAGGATATCCTTTATAAGATAAACCATATTCAATGGTCCTTTCAAATAAGCTAAAACTCTGGAAATGGCTTTCCAATGTTAGAAACATGGATTACTCGTAAATCGACACAATATACTTATAGCATGCGCGATGTCTGGTCTAGTGCAATGCATAGCATACATAAGACTCTCAATAACACTGGAATACTCTAGTTGAGAGATAGTACGTCCAGTGTTCTTTTCTAATTTAATACCAGGATCTAAAAGAGTTGGTGCTGGTTTGTCATCGTAATGACCATACTTTTGTTGGAATTTCTCTATGTAATGGGATTGAGTTAGTAATAACTCTCCCTCTTTCCTAACAATTTTAATTCCCAGAATTACATCAGCCTCTCCTAGATCTTTCATATCGAATTTAGAAGACAGAAACTTTTTAGTTTCATTCACACAGGATATATTGGAACCAAATATTAGCATGTCATCAACGTATAAACATATTATAACAATACCGTTGTTATCTGATTTGCTATAAATACATTTATCAGCATCATTAACAATGAATCCATATGACAGTGCAACTTTATCAAACTTCTCATGCCATTGCATGGGTTCTTGCTTCAGGCCATAAAGAGATTTTACTAATTTGCAAACTTTCTTTTCTTGGCCTGGGGTTTTGAAACCTTCAGGTTGTTCCATATATATCTCTTCTTCTATATCTCCATTTCGAAAAGCAGTCTTTACATCCATTTGATGTATGACTAATTTATGAATTGATACAAGTGCAATTAAACAGCGTATAGAAGATATGCGAGCAACTGGAGCATATGTATCAAAATAATCTACTCCATGTCTTTGCTTATATCCCTTAGCAACTAATCTGGCTTTAAACTTATCAATGGATCCATTTGTATTCAACTTTTTCTTGAATATCCATTTACATCCTATAGGTTTAGCACCAGGAGGTAAATCAGTTAAAACCCAAGTTTGGTTTAACATTATGGAATTCATTTCATCATTGATAGCTTCTTTCCAGAAATTTGAATCTCTGGAACTCATAGCTTCAGAATAAGTTTTGGGATCATCGTCAACGTTCATTGCATATTTAGTCACATTAAGGACTTCGTCCTTACTGCCTTCTACAAGATATGTAATGAAGTCAGGACCATAGTCCTTCTCTATTCTCGCTCTTTTACTTCTCCGTTGTTCAGTACTATTATCTGGTACTGACACTTCCTTGCTGTTTTGAGCATGAGCATAATCATCGTAATTGATATCATTAGTCATACTACGTTCTGGACTAGATGATCTCAATGTGATCTCAACAGTTTGATTTTTAAAAAATTCTACATCTAGAGATTCTATAACTTCTAGGGTGTCAAGAATAAGAAATCTATAAGTTATACTATTAAGTGAATATCCTATGAAAACACATTTAAATGCTCTATTTCCTAACTTTGGTCGTTTAGGGTCTGGTTTTCTAACATAAGCTAAGCAACCCCAAACTTTAAGTCTAGTTAGGTTAGGTTTCCTATTAAACCATAATTCATAAGGGAAAATATTATTCTTTTTAAGTGGTACTCTATTTAAAATATAACATGCAGCTAACATAGCATCACCCCATAGGTTATAAGGTAAATTAGAACTTATGAGCATGGAATTAACCATTTCTACTAAAGTTCTATTCTTCCTTTCAGCAATACCATTTTGTTGTGGTGTATATGGGGCAGTACATTGGTGAATTATACCTGGTTGTTTACAAAACAAGGTGAATTCATTTGAGAAATATTCACCACCACGATCTGAATGTAATATTTTAATTTTAACTCCTAATTGTGTTTCGACCTCTGCTTTGTAAATTTTGAATTTATCAAAACCCTCATCTTTAGTTTTCATTAGATATGCATATGCATATCTAGTATAATCATCAATGAATGTTATATAGTTTTGGTTACCATCATAGGTGATATGACTTTTTAAGTCATCTACATCACTATATACCAAATCAAGCAAACCAGTTTTCCTTTCTACGGATTTAAAGGATTTTCGGTGTATTTTTGCTTGAACGCATATTTCACATTTAGAGATGGTATCGAAATCACAATCAGAAATTAATCCTAATTTATTCATATTCCTAATGGAATTATAATTAACATGTCCTAATCTACCATGCCATAAATTAATAGAATCAACAATATAAACAGAAGATTTCTTTATTAGATTCAACTTAATCATGCTGTTACAAGAGTATCCCTGTCTAATGAATTTACCATTCTTAGACAACACTAGCTTATCAGACTCATACACCCATCTTTAATCCTCCTTTGTTAAGAAGGTATCCAGAGACCAAATTATTACACATATCGGGTACATAGAATACATTGACTAATGTAAGAACTTTTCCAGAGGTGAGAAGAAGTTCTATAGTGCCTTTTTCCAGAACTTTGCTTGGAACCTTATTTGCTCCAGTAACTTCGTCGGCTTCCCCTTTATTTTCTTCATAACTCTTGAACAGATTACGGTCTTTGCTAATGTGAATGGTTGCTCCAGTATCGAACCACCAATCATTATCATTGCCACTAACGGAATTTGCCTCTTGCACTACAACCACAAGCGAGTCTTCGACCACATTCATCTTTTGTTGTTTCTTCCGCAGACGGCAGTCTCGGGCATAGTGGCCGGGCTTGTTACAAAAATAACAAGCACCTTTCTTTTTGTTGTTAGTTTAGGAATGATTTTTCTTAAATTGTGTCTCATTCTTTGGCTTTAATTTATCAGTAATTTCAACATTATTTGCCTTAGAATGAGACTCGGTTTGCGGATTATCATCTAGATCGCGTTTGCGAGAGTCTTTTTCTATACGAAGATGACGTTGTAAACCGTCTAAATTATAATTTGTTTCCGCATGCTTCATCTTTTTCTTATAATCATTCCAACTATGCGGAAGTCTAGAAATTATAACTCCAACAACAAAAGATTCAGGGAGATCAATTCCAGCATCTTGAAGTTGATTCACCAACAGTAAGATTTCGCTTACTTATCTAATTATGGACTTATTGGTGACCATTTTGAAATCCATAAAATTAGAAATAAGAAACTTTTTATTACTTGCCTCGGATATGCGGTGCGTATTCTCCAGAGCAGTCCAGAGTGCCTTCGTTGTTTCCAAGGTCCTATGAGCATTGTAGACTGTGGTAGATAGCGCATTCAAAATATGGCCTCTGCATAGGAAATCGTCCTCTTTGCGCTTTGCACGTTTAGCCTTTAGAGCAGCATCATCCTTATCAGTTTCCTTCGGGATTTCTTCCAAGTCATCTTCCAAGATGTAGAACAACTTGATGGTGACCATAAAAAATTTCATCGTCTCTTGCCAACGAGTGAAATTGTCGCCATCAAAACGCTCCAATCGAGTTAGATGCTGATTCATAACTTGTAGAGCGCTCGAACCTTCCATGGTTGAAGAATATTGTCTGAAAATTTGTTGGGGATTTTGCGGTTCGAGACGGATTTGATGGCGATAGAGATAAAGACAATGATGTACTTCCGACTTCAAGGATCTATGGAATAGATTCTTTCAGACAATAGTTCAACCCACCAAGAACAAACGGGTTATCGAACTATCGACTTTCAGGATTCAATGAAGCCATATAACAGCGTAATCGGATTCAAAGTTTGTACGACTTTGATCCGACCAAGAACACTTCAGAAACTGTATCTGGTGATGCAATTTGTAGAGAACAAATTGAAGAGGAAGAAGAGAGCAATTCTGCAACGGTTTCTGAATCTGCAACACCTTGGAGGCGTCGCAAAACAGAGCAACGGATTCTGGCGTCGCAGAAATGCTCGGCGAAGAAGAAGAAGAATTCAAAACGTTTTTTGCAACTATTCTGGGAGTTGCTATTTATATATGGGAGGATATGTCCATTCGCGAAGTGTCACGGCCGTTAGCAACGGTTTGCAACTGTTACTGATTAAAAGCAAACGTCGCGTCCTTTTATATTTGCAACGTTTCACAACGGTCGCGTCCATTCATTTTGTAACGTTTCAAATTCCCGCCATCAACCCAAATTCTTAATTTCGGTTCTGGGTCCTTAACGGGCTGAAATCTGTCCCGTTACTGCTCTTATTTTGATCCAAAAATATTTTCGGACCCGAAACCCGGCCCGGTTCGGTTCGATCGGACGGACGGCGGCGGCGCGCGTGTGGTGTTGCATGACTTCTCTCCTCACAACAAAGCAAACATGTGGGAGCCCCAATGCCTCATCATCCACTTGAGAAAGCTATATTTATACAAGTATATTGTATAGCTTTCTATAATGCGGGACTTTGATTTCTTCTTCCTTCCTTCTTTCTTTTCTTCTACTCTTCCAAAACAAAAAACCCAAACCCAAAGCATTTTGAAAATTTTACAACAATCTCCCCCAATTTTCAAAATTAAAAAAATAAATAAATAGGACGGCTGAATCACTAGAGTGACTTCCTACATACCCAAGTGGGATCAAGCCTATGTAGTTCTAAGATCAAGTTTTGCATCATCGTGAAAACCAACACATAAATAAAAGGTATCTTTTGGATTTGAACCTTTACTTAGTGTAAACCATTCAAAGCCTTATCGAGATTCTATGGTGAACGAATCTTGAACCAAGTATCCCTAATGATAAAACCGGAACAATCACACATGTTGATTTCCTTAGGTAAAGTGTTCTGTATTGCTCAGCACGTTGGCCATGTGCTTAAATCCTGGTTCATGAGTCTACTTAGAAAGCGGTCTTACTTTCCTAGGAAACGGCCTGATTTCCATACTCATATAGGTAAGTCTCTTAAGGTGTTTCTGCGATACACCTTTTAAGGTTTCTAGACTTATTAATGATATATATCCATCCTTTGTTCTTGCAGAATCCAACACTAAATATTATGGGATTATCAATTTAGTGTTCCATAATCATTGTCTTAACTTGTTGGTACCCATTGAACTTTGTCTATCTTTTTCAAGACATAAATTGGGTTTCTGTTAAGGATGATCAACCTTCATTCACAGACCTTAGTCCCATTTCTTGTGACTTTATAAAAACCATTGCCTTTGGAAGACCTTTTGTAAGTGGGTCAGCCAAGTTTTTCTCGTTTCTATGTAGTCAACAGTTATAACTCCTCTTTTGAGTAACTGTCCCACCATTTGATGTCTTAGACTCACATGTCTAGACTTTTCATTATATGTCTTATTAGACACATTGTATATTGTTGCTTGATTGTCACAGTTAATCAAGACTGCTGGAGATGGCTTCTTCCACAAAGGGATTTCCATTAATAAATTCCTAAGTCATTCCGCTTCTTTACATGCATCTGCTAATGCAATCAATTCTGACAACATTGTTGAGTCAGAAATACAGGTCTGCTTCTTGGAAGCCCAAGACACAGCAGCGCCTCCTAGTGTAAAGATCCATCTAGTCGTAGACTTGGATTTGGATTCTACATTGTTCCAGGTTGCATCACTATATCCTTCTATTACAGCAGGATATCATTTATAAGATAAACCATATTCAATGGTTCCTTTCAAATAAGCTAAAACTCCGGAAATGGCTTTCCAATGTTCAAAACCTGGATTACTCGTAAATCGACACAATATACTTATAGCATGCGCGATGTCTGGTCTAGTGCAATGCATAGCATACATAAGACTCCCAATAACACTGGAATACTCTAGTTGAGAGATAGTACGTCCAGTGTTCTTTTCTAATTTAATACTAGGATCTAAAGGAGTTGGTGCAGGTTTGTCATCGTAATGACCATACTTTTTAGGAATTTCTCTATGTAATGGGATTGAGTTAGTAATAACTCCCCCTCTTTTCTAACAATTTTAATTCCCAGAATTACATCAGCCTCTCCCAGATCTTTCATATCGAATTTAGAAGACAGAAACTTTTTAGTTTCATTCACACAGGATATATTGGAACCAAATATTAGCATGTCATCAACGTATAAAAATATTATAACAATACCGTTGTTATCTGATTTGCTATAAATACATTTATCAGCATCATTAACAATGAATCCATATGACAGTGCAACTTTATCAAACTTCTCATGCCATTGCATGGGAGCTTGCTTCAGGCCATAAAGAGATTTTACTAGTTTGCAAACTTTCTTTTCTTGGCCTGGGGTTTTGAAACCTTCAGCTTGTTCCATATATATCTCTTCTTCTAAATCTTCATTTAGAAAAGCAGTCTTTACATCCATTTGATGTATGACTAATTTATGAATTGATGCAAGTGCAATTAAACAGCGTATAGAAGATATGCGAGCAACTGGAGCATATGTATCAAAATAATCTACTCCATGTCTTTGCTTATATCCCGTAGCAACTAATCTGGCTTTAAACTTATCAATGGATCCATTTGTATTCAACTTTTTTTTGAATATCCATTTACATCCTACAGGTTTAGCACCAGGAGGTAAATCAGTTAAAATCCAAGTTTGGTTTAACATTATGGAATTCATTTCATCATTGATAGCTTCTTTCCAGAAATTTGAATCTCTAGAACTTATAGCTTCAGAATAAGTTTTGGGATCATCGTCAACGTTCATTGCATATTTAGTCACATTAAGGACTTCGTCCTTACTACCTTCTACAAGATATGTAATGAAGTCAGGACCATAGTTCTTCTCTATTCTCGCTCTTTTACTTCTCCGTTATTCAGTACTATTATCTGGTACTGACACTTCCTTGCTGTTTTGAGCAGGAGCATAATCATCGTCATTGATATCATTAGTCATACTACATTCTGGACTAGATGATCTCAATGGGATCTCAACAGTTTGATTTTCAAAAAATTCTACATCTACAGATTCTATAACTTCTAGGGTGTCAAGAATAAAAAATCTATAAGTTATACTATTAAGTGAATATCCTATGAAAACACATTTAAATGCTCTATTTCCTAACTTTGGTCGTTTAGGGTCTGGTTTTCTAACATAAGCTAAGCAACCCCAAACTTTAAGTCTAGTTAGGTTAGGTTTCCTATTAAACCATAATTCATAAGGGGAAATATTATTCTTTTTAAGTGGTACTCTATTTAAAATATAACATGCAGATAACATAGCATCACCCCATAGGTTATAAGGTAAATTAGAACTTATGAGCATGGAATTAACCATTTCTACTAAAGTTCTATTCTTCCTTTCAGCAACACCATTTTGTTGTGGTGTATATGGGGCAGTACATTGGTGAATTATATCTTGTTGTTTACAAAACAAGGTGAATTCATTTGAGAAATATTCACCACCACGATCTGAATGTAATATTTTAAATTTAACTTCTAATTGTGTTTCAACCTCTGTTTGTAAATTTTGAATTTATCAAAAGCATCTTCTTTAGTTTTCATTAGATATACATATGCATATCTAGTACAATCATCAATGAATGTTATATAGTATTGGTTACCACCATAGGTGATATGACTTTTTAAGTCACCTACATCACTATATACCAAATCAAGCAAACCAGTTTTCCTTTCTACGGATTTAAAGGATTTTCGGTGTATTTTTGCTTGAACGCATATTTCACATTTAGAGATGATATCGAAATCACAATCAGAAATTAATCCTAATTTATTCATATTCCTAATGGAATTATAATTAACATGTCTTAATCTACCATGCCATGAATTAATAGAATCAACGATATAAACAGAAGATTTCTTTATTAGATTCAACTTAATCATGTCGTTACAAGAGTATCCGTGTCCAATGAATTTACCATTCTTAGACAACACTAGCTTATCGGACGGCGGCAGCGCGCGTGTGGTGTTGCATGACTTCTCTCCTCACAACAAAGCAGACATGTGGGAGCTCCAAGGCCCCATCATCCACTTGAGAAAGTTATATTTATACAAGTATATTGTATAACTTTCTATAATGTGGGACTTTGATTTCTTCTTCCTTCTTTCTTTCTTTTCTTCTACTCTTCCGAAACAAAAAAACCCAAACCCAAAGCATTTTGAAAATTTTACAACACAGATCCATACAATATTTGCACCTATTTTCATTATTAGCATAATGCATATATTTATTTGTATATGTGAGCTTGTGTATGTAAAGTATAAATCAAACCAATTTAAATAGAGAACAAGTAATATGATGTTTAACTAGATGGTCCTAGAGGCCGATGTTATGAGGTCCGACCTCAATAGGTCAATGGAAAATTCCTTCAAAATACACAATTTAATGATGTCTGTTAATTATAAATTGTGTATTAGGATGCACATACATCAAATTTCATAAGATTTTAAATTACTAACATTTCCAGTAGGCTTTAAACATTTAAGCAAATCCAACAGATTGCAAAAAACAATTTCAGAAGTCAAAGAAGGGAGGGGATCAAAAATGGAAACAAGAAAATACAACCATTTTAAAAAGTTCAACGTTGGTCACAAGATGAATGTGCTTTTGATATAAGGAAATATAATTCATACTTTTATGAAAGCTATAAATGTTTTTAAATATTTGTTGGACTATGCATATCTTATAAAAAAAATTACTTAACGCTGAAAGTACAAAGCATTCAATTCGGACAAATTGTTCGAATAATTTGTCATACAAACATTATTTTCTATAATGCAAAAAGTACATAACCTAATTGTAAGAAATATTATACACAGGATAAACTTATTTTGAAGTTTTCTCCTCTCTTTGTTCCATAGAAAAATTTCGTTCCACATAAAATCTTCTCATCTACTTAAAATCATTTTCTCAATGAATTTTCAAATAAAAAATGTTAAACTACAATTTTTAGTCTTAAATAAAACCATTTGTTTCCTACTGTATACATCTCCACATCTCTTATACCCCTAAATCAATATGGACATGTCGTCTCATTTTAATTCACAATGGTTTGTATATCATTGAGCCATGCAAATCTTTTATCATGTCCTCATTATACACGCCGTTGAACGAATCTTCGAAACACCTCATAGCAGAGGCTACACATACATATATGTAGTATTACATCGTCTCCACGGACTTCTATTGTGTACCTTCCATTATCACTTAAACTCTTTTTCAAGTCGATGAACAATCTTCAAAACCCCTAAAAAGTAAAACAGAAACATAGGTACTTTGGCCAAACTTTCTAACAACTCAATGCAGTTGATTTCCCTTGCAATAAAACATTATAAATTGAAGGCCAAAATATAGTAATGTGGAAATTGATAACTCTATTTCAAATCACTCTTTTTTGTTACAAGATGGGATCCAGCTCTTTATCAGCCAAAATTAAATTTCAGCATGAAGTCCATATACTATCGGAATTCCAAAACTAATAATACCATATTAACTCGGTTGCATGTCAAAATCCCAGACCCGACAAGGATTTTAGAAACATTGACTTATTACATTTGATAAAATACAATTTTCATCATATGGTGGACAACATTTTTACACATGTATTTGTTATCTTTTCTAATGGATTTGTGACAAGATTGCTAACACAACATAGGCACCCTGTTAATTAAAAAAGAAAATAAATGAATCAAATCAATGACAACAATATCGCTAACTATAACAATGCGTTAAGTTATACCAACAAAAACTATAATGGGTACTTTGATATAAAGAACAATATGTTTCCATTCCAAGGGCCTTATCTGCTTTAATTGTCTCATAGAAAGGTGCTTTGCATATATCCTATAATAAGCAGTTGAACGTGTGTAATGTTACATTTGTTTGCCTAAAATACAAAATGACTTCAGTAGCCAATAACATGCTTCTACAACCATATTGCAAAGAGAGAATACCAATTACATTAATCAAGCACACTGCAGTTTTTCAACACTCACTTCTTCCTTATTCTTCAATTCTAATCACAGTTTGGTTCTCGGAATAAAAAATCAATGGCCTCTATTTTAATTTGCAGGCGCAAAATTACAATTCCCAAAACGCAGTTTGCTTCTCTGAATCAAACAACCTCAGAGGCAACCCGACGCAAGACCAAGTCAAAGAGATCATAAAATCTGAAAATCTAACAAAGCCATTCGCCTTCAGTCAATTTCAAAATCTGATGAAGAAGCACGAGAAAAGCAAACCTTCCGATCTACAGTTGATGGACGAGTTCAAGGTTATCGACGAGGATGGGAGCGGCATCGCTGCAGTTTCGGATTTGAAACACGTGCTGACGAGCGTTGGGGAGGGAAAAAACTCGAGTCTGTGGCTTTGGTTGTGAATTGTGTGCAATAGTAAAATAGAAATGAGAACACCATTCCGCAAGTTATAAAAACTTGCACCTTGGATTTAGTATATGTATATTTAGTAATATTTTTGTGTCACTTAGAGCTAATTTGAAATTTTATTTTTAAGTTAAAATATCTAATTTCTTGTAAGTTTAAATTTTTATTATATTAATAATTAATAGTAAACAAATTTGTAAACTAGTTTATTTGCTAGATTCTATTTTTATTTTCAAGTGATATTAAAACTTAGTAAATATTTATAGAGGAAATTTTAAATTTGTAAAAGAATATTAATTGTCAGATTCTAATTTTAAATGATGATAAATTTTAATAATATCCGTAGAGAGATGTTTTTGGTATTTCATGCTGATACAAAAAGTGTGATAGCAAATATACCACAATTATTAATAAAGACTTACATATAAAGGGCAATTATAGAAGTTCACGGTCGGAACAAAAGTTTGCGTTGTCAAACCAACTATTAATAAAGATGGATACAGAAAGCACCTAGCTATGCCTAGCCACCACCCTCGGAGTTTATTTTTTGACTGGCTTTGAACGGCTCTGTATTTCAAATGTGATCATAACCCTTGCTTGTAAGCTTTTTTCATATCGGTTGTAATTGGTTATAAAACTGATGAAAACCGATACATCGTGTTTTTTATGACAATTCTTAACCTATCAAATTAGAGTGTTTTGAGGAGTTATAACTTTTTTCAATTATACCCCACTGTTTGAACAAAAAAAGGCACAAACATACAAAAGTTTAAGTAGAGAATAAAAAGTGAAGAATTAAATGAAAAACAAGTAGAAAAGAGCAAACTATAATCTATAATGGTTCGGCAAATCAAGACCTACGTCCACTTTATGATTTTATTGCTTATACTCTAACTTGAGTGCGGAAGTTCTTATGGATCGGTACAACTCCGACACTTGATTACAAGAAAATAGAGTAAAGAAAGCAAGAGCCAAAAGATCCTGAAAAATAAGTTCCACCCTTTTATTTATAGAGATAGGAGCATAAAATCTAGCATAAAATATCTACACCTTGTTTTCCATGCTATAGACTGCATCTCCATGAAGATAACATGCCACATCATCACTTTGTACGGATCAATATGACTCCAAGGGTATGGGTCTGTACGACTTCAAGGGTATGGGTCAGTACAACTCCAAGGGTATGGGTCGATGTCGACCCTTAAGATGGCTAATTTTATCGTCTCGAATTCTTCGCTTCGGCTCGTCTTGTGGTTGGCTTCGTGATTCCATAGTTGTTTGCACCAATATTATCTTGTCTCTGAGGCCAAATGATGGAGTCATGGAAGAAAGGGATTGCTAATTCAAGAATTTGTGGAGATAGATGGAGAATTGTATTGAATTAACAAAACAACACTCGAAGTAGATTTTTGGCATCATGTATGATATGTATACAAAAGATGGATGATCATGGAAGTGAAAATATGGGTTGGTACCGACCCATCATTTAGATGGGTTCTTGGTCATTTTGCTTTGGGTTGGCTTTGTACTCGCCCTATGACTTTGTTTGTGTTTCGTTTCTAGGTTCTGAAGTTATCTCTTCAGGTTTGCCGCCTTGATAACTTCAAGTTTGATTCGTCCAATCAATCCGAATATTGTCTGGTCAAAAGGCTGCATAATATTTTCCCTCCAATGTACCTCGCGTTTCAAATATGACGTGCTTTGAATCGAGACAAGTCGAAATTACTATGAAGGACTCCACTTTGTATTTTGAATGGACTTTATCCTGCTTGTGAATCATTTTTTTGAAAATTTATATATGTTTTCATTCGTCGCAATGCTTCCCAACATCTTGGATTATAAATCAGGAGTGCATTCTCATGATTTATTATTCCAAACTCTGCAATTTTAAACTAGTTCCTTTCATGCATTTGCCAAGTTCGAATCTGATTCCCTTTGACTCTAATCGTCGGGTTAGATATGTACATGTATACACTTTCACATGCACATTCTCGAACAAGTCATAGACATACACCTACATTTACATATACATATACATATAATATAAAAAAAACAAGACTCGATATTGACCCCCTTTTCTTGGATCGATACCGACCCTAGACTTGGGATATTTTTCCAATTCTTTTGCCTATGGATATGGGGTTTAGGAGTATAAATCCTAATCTACTTCACTTCGTTCCGTCACGTTATCCTTGCCGACTTGAAACTCAAGTGCTGCCATTAAAGATCTTGACTTTCCAATTGAACCTTGCCCTCATCTAAGCCTAAGACCGCTGCCCCACATCACTCAAAACTAGCCTCATTCACCACGTCATTGCCAAACTCCACCCGCCGATCCATGATTCGATTCCTTTGAACCCAATCCTCGAGCCCTAAGTCGTTCATAACTAGGTAGGTGGTGAAGGACTTGTAGGCGAATGGATGGCCTTGGACCATCTTAGACGTGGATGATGTTGACGCTAACGGCGATGATTTGGGATTTGAGAAATTGGAGGAGGAAGAAACCCTCCATTAGAGTTGGGTCGGTATGACTCCCAACACTTAGGGAAATTCACCATCCCCAAATTAACAAATTCCTCGATGTTGAATTTCTCCTTTTTGTTTCCATACCATTTTCCAAAGCATTGCCGATAACGTGAAGCTCATTGGGACAGTTAATGATGACAGTCACTTCAAGCGAAATCTAAAATTTTAAAATAAATAAATAAACAATAATATCGAAAATTTAAACTGCATGACACTGCACGACACCGCACTAGGAGAATCCTGTAAAGCCAGTAGGTGGGCCAAAAGTAGATCCGACATCCGACACCCTCGACGATGCCGTAATTATGAATGATTCTGTTGATTCCGTTGCCTCCAAAATCGACGATAGATCCCTTCAGAGAATATGCAACAAACATGAAATCCCATTCGACGACGTCCTAGTCCAGTCTCATGATCAAAGAGTTCACAATCCCTTAGAGGGTTACATCGCCTGCAATAGATACATGTGCTTAGCGAGCTGCGTCCATTCAATCAGTTCGTTCATTAAGTTTTGAATTTTACAAGGCATTCTCCTACGTAGTTGCATCCGAATAGCTATGCCTTTATTCTCGGTAGATATACAGTTTTCACTAAACACTTACATCGATGCCCAGAGACGAGGAGATTCGATATATATACAGCTTCAAGGGCCGAAAAGAAAGTCCATCTTTAATCTACTTAGAACTGATCAGGTGTTGTAGTGTAGTCTTCGGCACATGGAACAAATTCAAAATTGAGTGGTTCGACGTCTGTTATTCGCCCGGGTTCGGATGAAGATGGCTATTCAGATGGAAATTCCCTTCTATGGGCATTAGACGAATTTGTTTAATAGATTACAGACTTAACTCATATCTTGTTTTACTATCTTGATATTCCAGTGAGCCCCAGTAGCACGGAACTTTTAGATACCATTAATGCTCTTATGGTCGTTCTGGTAGAGTATCGAGATATTAAAACCCTTTTATTGGACGAGAACCTTCATGCCCATGATTTGTTGGAAGCAGGACACGGTACTGGTATGGTCCTAGTGGTTGCCAATGATGACGACGACACTGACGATGATGATCACATCTCGCCAAAAGGAGGCAATATTGATTCAGATGCGCCTCCAATCCCAAGTCCTGGGGCTGGATTTGAAGAAAATTTTAAATAAATACAAGAACACGTCGAGGAAGGCGAGATAGTGGGTGAAAGTGGTGAGGTTGGCCAAGGTAACACTAACGTAGGTCATGAGTCTTAAACCGAGCAATTCAAAGACCATCAACAGCCTGCTTCGAGGAAGAGGCCAATAGTGAAGATTTCCTAGGCATAAACTTTTATGCAGCCTTCGCCAGTCACAACTATAGAGAAGACGCCTTATATTCCACCTACAAACACATTTGTCGCATTATGACAACTCCTATTGATTTTGGCTCTTTCGATGTCGGTAACATTAGTCTTGAGGGTATCGACTCCCCTATTCTCTTGGATAAGGGCACCATCCCTACTACTGTGGGAGAGACCATCCCGTGAGAAAAGCTCCAACGTACGATCCGTTGGGAGGACACTAGGACACTTACACATATATGTACTTCATGCCACTACACAACACTTTAATTGCATCCATGTTCATTGGATCTAACTTCTCCTCATTTTATTTGCAGGATCCATGGGAAAAAGAAAATGTATACTTCGGTCTATGAAGGATAATACAACTCGACCATGGAATCACTATCCAAATGCTTGCCATCACTACAACAAAAAGTGTCTTTTATAGCACCATTTAATAACGCATTATTCTAAAGTGTTATTGTTTACCGTTAAATATTTGTTTTTTTTACACAATTTGTTTTGTATGTACATATGCAACGCTTTGGCCCCAAATTTTCGTCTCCCTCCCAAAAACACACCCAATTTCATCTCCCTCTCAAAATAACACCCAGCAATTTTCGTTTCCCTCCTAAAAAAAATAACCCTAATCGAAGTTCTACTCCATCTCTAATCTATGAAATTCGGCTTTTGTACTCCATCTTCGATCTTCAAAATTTCGCTCTTCAGCAGTTGTGAACTCGACGACTTCAGGAACCCTAATCTCCGGTCTCTGATCTTCAATTTTGCTCTTCATCAATATCTACCAGATTCATCCCGCTTCCTGCGAAGGTAACATCTTTTTTATGCTTTATTCTTTTTTAGAAATATAATTTGCTATTTCTCATTTGGGGGCGATTTCAGTTTGGTTTTCAGGAGTGCTAATGTTTAAATTATAAACTAGTTTTATGTTTAGGTGAACTAATGATTAAATAGATGATTTGTTTTATGTGATGATACTTTAGTATGTAGGTCTGGTGCTGAGTTTGTACCTTTTGTGAGGATCTCGTACATCCCTTTTATTTCAACAGACCATAAAGAACAGTAGTCTCAAATTTTATTAGTTATATATTGTGATGCTTAAGTTGTTTACCAGTTAACAACGTTTCTTTTTGAAAAGGAAAAAAAACTAAACTTTTTTTTACTATTGAAATGGTGCTTTGATCGTGTAATATCCCATCCACTATTATAATTTTTAGAAAATGGAAGCTTGGTCAAATTTGTTCACTTTCTTATTCATTTTTTTATTCGTGTGTTCCTATATTTGTTCTTTGCTTCTTGCTATTTTCTAGATTGTGCCATTGTCTACCCTTATTGTTGTTCTCTGGTGTAATTAAATTGTTTCCAGTATTGATTTGTTCTAAACTTGCAAACTCCTTGTATATGTTTCCATCACTTTGTGGTTTTGCCTAGCACATAAACTTTTACTTGATTGCAATGTTATATTTTGTTCATCTATTTCAAATTTCATTTCCATAGTTAATTATTTTGCATATCTTACAAGCTTTTGATCATTCAATATCTTTCTTAATAAATTTATTATCTTTATGTGAATTTAATCCAAATGTTAGCATCAAACTTTTTTTGTTGAAGCAATCACAGATGCTTCTAAGCTTAACAGTTTCAAGCATGGGTTATGCATAAGTCAAGAAAGAAGCATCCATCATTACCTCAGGAAATATTTGGCAAGTTCAAGGCGCATTGGACGTCGCTGGAGTTTCTGGCTATTTCCAAAGCAGCTGCAGAGAGGAGGGCGAAAAATCCTAAGCCACACACTGGTGGTTCGAGATCTAATGCTGATTATCGTCTCGGTCTGGTATGTAAATTTGTGGCTTACATGATATTCCAATTGAAAAAGAAAAGGTATTTATTTTTTATGTCAATCAGTAGCACTATTCCTTTATTTAAGATTAAATCTTATAAGTTTGATTTTTTCATGAAATTTATGAACTTGATTTGGATTGGTTGAATATGTTATGGATTTCATTTTGAGAGTTTCACATACTTGACATTGTGAAATTGTGCTATGAGCTGGGAAACTGCCCAATTCGCCTATCTCATTGATACCTAAGTCTACAACCACCTTGATTCCCTTGTCCTCCACCAGATCGCCAGCATCCATAGTATATTTTACGACTACCCCTAGCCGATCAGACACCGCCATGTGTGTGAATGCATCTCATCTTCAACACCCACTGCCTGAAATGAACATTCACCTTGTACTTCCCCATCTTCTAAAATGCCCCCCAACACCTTCTCCTTTCAGCACAGGTCAACATTCAAACCTATTATTTGTACCAAAGAAATCAAGAAAGCCACCCTGTTAACATCACCTACAACTGTTATTAAAACGGTCAATGATGGTTGAGCTGAGTAGCATACGAAGGGACATAGGCGGAGAGGGTTCATTTAAGAGTTTGGGCATCACACCCATCAATAACATGCTGTATATTTTACTGAAAATGAGTCGGGAATTCCCTGATGTGGTTGACCAGTAATGCAGGGATAGAGAAATGGTTGTAATGAGGTTATGGAAAGTTTGATTGGTCAGGGTGAAGAGTGGTATCAGTTGCACTGTGTATGGTGTGATGTTTGATGGAGATGTCTGATATGGTGGTTGTCGGTAGTGTGAAAGTGTGCACAGTTGTGCACTGTAGAGGGGCTATTGTAAAGATAGAGGACGAAGTTGATTGTGATGGTTCAGGTCAAGTAAGGTTGCAAGTTGTAGGGAATGATGTGTTTTTGGAAACAGGCAGGTAAATGGTTGGTTTTGTGACTGGTGAATGCAGTGGATGGGGAAGTGAGGAGGTTTATATTGAGCAGGAAGTGACAGAGCAACAACTTGTAGATGTCAGGGCTGGTGAAGTTTGAGGTTGTCAGCAGTTTGTATGTGAGATGGTGGCACTGTTGAGGTGGATGGCACAGTGGTGATCAATCAGCAGCAGTAGGAAGTGGATGGAGATGTTTGAACACCGGAATGGTCGGGAAGAATGATGTTGTAATGTTGAAGTGGAGCACTGTAGGACGGGCAATTATTAACGGACAGTGTAGTAGTGCAGATGATGGCTGGTGGTTAAGTATTAATGGTTAGTGATGGGGTTTGGGACTGTTGAACTGATGAAGGGTGAAAGGTTTGATTGGTCTGATAGCAGTTGCAAGGGGAGGAAGTCGAATGGCACTGTGGCTGTAGTTATGTAGGGTAGTAGTAGTGAATGGCTTTGATCTGTTGCTGTGGTGACAGGTAGGATTTTGTTGTTGTAAGGTTGTTGGAATGTAGTGGTTTTGGATGATTAGAGAGAGGTGAATGAAGAAGGAGATGTGGTGGAAGAGTATAGTATGGTGTGTTGTTTATTTAGCAACAGGAGTTCGGTTGAAGGAGACGGCAAGTAGATTGATGTTCAGGTTTGCGCAACAGGCTAGTTATGCAGAAGTTGTTTGCCGGAGAATAGAAGTATGTGATGTGTGGCTGCAGCTATTTATGATGTGATGTAGCAGATGGTTGCGTTGGTAGTTGGAGAGGGGTGGTTTGTCATTGTTGTGCACTATCTGTGACATGCACAGTGCAACAAAGAGAGGAATAGAGAGATGGTGAGAAGAACAATGTTATATGCAAATGTATGTTGCAGAAACAAATGTAATTGCAGAAACAAATGTAATGAAAAATATCACATTTCTTTCTGAGCATGCTCTTGTGTTATATTTGTTGATTATAATCTTTATTCGTTTATGAAGATTTAGTTTGATTGCTATTATTAAAATGTAATATACAGGCATAGCTCTTGAAAAGTGTATCTACGATTTTTATAGCGGCATATATGAGCTGTAAAAGAATTTATCAATGCTATAACATGTTGATTTAATAGCGTGAAATGACCGCTATAGAATAAATATTTTATAGCGGCAAAATGGTGTTATAAAGATTTCCAGTTCCGTTGAGATTTTGCTGTATTATAGCGGCTATAATGAGCTATTGAATTAACAAACCATAGCGGCGAATTTGCGTTATAAAACTAAGCTCAACCATAACGGCATATTTTGTGTTATAAATATTCAACAGTTTTTTATAACATGTCGATATACAACGCTTATAAAACTACTATGGTTGTGATTAATAGCGGCTGTATGCCGCTATAAAAGACACTTTTTGTTGTAGTGCATCAAGGCAGAGGTCGGGAATAAACTCCAACTATCGATCCGATCGCGATAGAGGTAGTCGTGATAGAGATGACCCGGACAGAGATAGTCGTAGCAACGATTATCCATCATGCGACTCCAGCTCTAAGTATCGCCCCAGGTATGGGTCTCCTCCTCCAAAGGATATGGATAAGCATTTGGATTGTCTAGATGACATCCCACCAGTCCACACATCTGTGCTCCACCTCCAGCTTCTGTTCTTGCTCAGCAGCTGACCTCAGCCCATCACATTAGATCTTCTGACCATGAGCACCAAAAGAGTGGTTCTAAGAGTTCTCATCATAGACCTGGCAAAGAAACTACTAAAGCTTCGACCGTCTCTGTGGAGCAACAACTTGTCGCTAGTGCTCGAATGGCTGAATTGAAAGGAGCAATTTCAAAATATCTAATTTGATGGGCTTAAGTTTGTTCCCAACTTGAAAAGAATTACATCTGACATCCAAGAGATGATCATTGCTTAGGTGATTGATGTTCATAATCAATATAATGAATGGTCGCATGTAGCTAAAGAAATATCCAAGGTCTAGAGGGAAAGGAAGCTTGAAATCAAAAATCAAAAACTCCTTGAGGTCAACAATAAAAGAATCATAGCTCATCTTGATGCCGAGGTTGAAAAACTCAGGAAATCTCAAGCCGAAGCTGAAAGGAAGGCCGACAATGGAATCACGACCCTCGAAGATGAGAGGATCAAGCATCGAGATGAGATAGAGAAAGCTTTCTATTGGAACCATGATCTGGTGTTAGAGAGAGATGCGGCGAATAGGAGCATGGCTGAATTGAAGACCAAGCTTGATCGTGAAACGAAAGAAAAGGAGGAGGTGCTCCACAAGCTTAGCATTACAGCTGCTCACTACTAAGGAAGAGAGGGACAAGGCGGTCGAACGTGCTAGGGACATAGACGCACTTATCAAGAGGGCAGTTGAGGCCGTAGAGCAACAGATGATGCAGAAGTTTGAATCAAGGCTCATCAAAACAGCTGCAATGTTCTCAATTTCTGCAACCTGGAATGGCTTGGTGATGATTATCCCAAGGTTCTAGGCCTGGCTTCGGAACAGACTGTCTTAAAGCAGAAAGCATTCTTGAAAGGTGGTGAGGTGGACCTTGCTCAGTTGGAAAATGTTGTATTGATAGACAACGAGCCTAGGGCGCTGTGAAAGGTGAGCTTATTCTTCATCTATGAGTTGCCGCTATACAGAAAGACTTGTACGAAGGCTTAGGATCGACACCACATGACGCCACTGCTAGCCAAATACATGGGTCTCAAGCTGCTCTAGATTCATCCTTTGATTCTTGGTTGATCCAGAAATCCCCAAATGCATAAGCCTACTTCTTTCTCCTATCCCGGAGGGATATTATGGTGGGACTTCGGCCCACACAGAACCCAAACAGAAAAAGGTATCTCGCCAACTTCCCCTGTATTTCAAAGAGCTGACGTGTCATCGATTGATGTCTCTAATCTATCTTTTTGTATCTCCTAAGTTTCAAGTTGGCCCAAAATCTCTCCTCTTCCTAATAAGGACTCTCAGTTGGGACGACAAGCATCTGCAATGGAATCAGTAACCATTACAACTTCAAAAATGATTCCAACCATCACAATTGTAGAAAATCCTGGTCTTGATGAGCAAATAATTAATGCTTTGCTTAATAAGGGGACTGGTGGAAATCAAGGTGCTCAGATCGATAGTGATGTTGTGATAACTGGAGCGTTTGAGTCCCTTTCGGGTCCCACCATGAGCGATCTTGAGTAAGAACTTGGCCTTGCCAAAGAGGTCAAGTTAGAGACGACTTAGAAATAAATCCTCCTTGCTACAGAGCTTAAGCATGTGAAGTTAGAGGTCATCCCTTCTCCTTTATCCATTGCCTTGCCCGGCAGACTGCTTTGTAGGCTAATAAGTACAATTCTAGCACCAGAAGCGTGCTTGCTGGATCATCATAAAGCACTCCATCCAAAGGCGAAGGAAGAGGGGGAAAGATAAAAAATCAACTGGAAGGATCCAATGCACCATCTTCTACAGAGAAGAAGGAGAGGAAAGAGAGAAAGAAGAGGATCAAGAAATGAGCATCAATCTTCTTTGTTTTTTTCGGTTGTATAACACACTTAGACTCTTTTTGATCATCCACCTTTTGTTTTCTTGGTCGGTATATATGCAGATTAGACCCTCGCTTTTTCTTTTTGTTTAGGCGTAAATAAAACTTGTACCTAGGTTTCCAAGTTCCATTTTAATTGTTAATAACAAAAACTTTTTGTGTCCTTAAATCTTTATGGGAACTCGCCTAAATTGCCTTGGAAATGCACTTTCCATTCATTGTACTTGTGATCCATTCCATTTAGTGATTATTATTGGACTACATCCTTAGCCCATTATGCAATTTACCGGCCTTTCTCCATTCTCGTGAACATAAAGTAATTATTGAAGTGCTGGACTCTGGGCATTAGTTGAGGATTACCAATAAAAAACAACGGTTCGGATTTCCTTTCTCGGGACAACGATATCCAATTGCGCCAAACTCTGGGCGCTAGTTTAAATAACTATTTAAGATTGTCGTCCATACATCCACATCAAGGACGTTTATTTCCAATCGCACCTAACTCCTGGCGTCGATTCAAAGTTCATAGGTAAGATCTACCTTATACCGGTTATGGACCTTTCATTTTCGCCTACTCTGGGAAAAATGTTAAGGATTGGATGGTCTTATCACGTCCATTCTGGTTTATACTTATATCCCCAATCCGATATCATGTTCATTTTGATTTATACTCATGTCCCGCATTAAGGTCAAGATTTACCGAATGAACGGTCGTGTCAGGTTCATTTTAGGTTTATCCCCCTACTCCCACATCAAGGGCAAGATTTAGTGTACAGACTGTCATGTCACATCCGGTTTGAGTTTATACACCTGCCCCTAATCCGAGGATAAGAGTTAACCGATGGACGACCGGGTCACGTCCATTTAGTTTATACTCCTACCCATGGTCCGAGGACAAGAGTTGGCTAGTATCTATCTCTGGATACCAAGAAGAACTTCAAGGGTCAGATCATGAATCATAGAAGTTTTAATTGGCACCTATCTCTAGGTAACTACACACCTGCATTATTCACATGCAAATTCATTCGAGTCGATCAAGTCCCAACTCTTAAGCAATGTAAGGAAAAAGTATCAGAGTCGAAAATCCATTTTATTCCATGAAAGACGGAAAATGAAAGGTTCTGTCATATTAAGTGGATTTTATCAGTTTATTTCTAAGTGAACTAGCATCGTAGGTGCTCGCTATTCCATACCCTCGGCAGTGAAATCCCATCAATCATCGCAAGCCTGAAAGTTCCATCACCAAGCTTTTCTGTATTGCGTACGGACCTTCCTAAGTCGAGCCCAGATTTTCAAGGCCTAGGAAGATTCATTTAAGAACCAAGTCGTCTTAACTCAGCTTCATCGCACTTCTCATCGATCATATCAAGAGACTCCAGCAGGAGTTTCTCATTAGCCAATGGATTGTAGTGAGTTAATCGATGAGAAAGTACTTCTAGTTCAACTGAAATTATAGCCTCTGATTTGTAGGCTAGGGTACATAGAGAGTGGCCAGTCATTGACTTGTAGGTCGTTCGATAAGCCTTTAATACTAATGGAATTTCATCAACCCACTTGCCCTTAGCCATTTCTAATCATATTTTAAGAATGGACTTGATAATCTTGTTTATAGCTTCAACCTGTCCATTCACCTGAGGGTGTACCGCCGTAGCAAATCTTTTCCCTATGCAATGTAGGCAGTGAATATCTTTGAATTATGTACTGTCGAATTATGTCCTGTTATCAGTAACGCTTGCCTATGGAAATCCAAAAGGATATATAATAATCCGAACTACAAAGTTGATCACTTTCTTTGTGGTAATTGTGGCTAATGGCTCTGCCTCGGTCCATTTAGTGAAGTAATCAAACACGACGATGGCGTATTTCACTTTAGATATCGGAAACATGCCAATAATATCAATCCCCTAAACTGCAAACGACCAAGGACCGACCATTTGAGTAATCTCCATCTGTAGGGATCTCTTGGAATTTTAACAAATCTCTTGCACTCGTCACACTTTTGGTGTAATCAGTTGTGTCTCGGTTGACAGTTGGCCAGAGATATCTATAATGAAGGATCTTCTTCACTAGGGTTTGCCCTCTGGTGTAGTCTCCATAGGCCCCTTCATGATCTTCTTTTTAGGACTTGCTTGGCCTCATCTAAGTGTCACGCCGAAGCATGGGGACAGAGAAACCTTTCCTATAAAGTACCCATTCTTGCATGATGTATCTTGAACCTTATCGAAGGAGCTTTCATCATTGACTCCTTCTCTCAAGAAGGATTCTTCTTTGTAAATAATCCTTTACTGGAGTCATCCACGTCCCCCTTTCAGGTTCAGTCTTGAAGATCCAATTGAAATCCATTTGGTCGATGCTCGGAGCCGAAAGTACTTCCATCGGAACCAAACCCATGAGCTGTATATCTCCGAAACTAGCCAAGTTAGCCAGTGAGTCGGCCTTCTCATTTTCCTCTCTGGGAATATGGGTGATCCTATAATGTTTAATGTTGCTAATTAGCTCTAAATAAGGTGCTAGTCTTGCTCCATTTTCTTGAAACTCTTTCCAAACTTGGCCAATCACCAGTTGGGAGTCGTAGAAAATATGTAAAGTCTTTATTCCTAGCCCTTTGGCAATCTTGAGTCCTGCAATCAAGGGCCTCGCATTTAGCTTCATTGTTTGTTGTCGGATGGTCAAATTTCAAGGCATAACAGTTTTTCCTCAATAGTAATAAGTACAACTCCAGCACCGGAGGACTATTCATTAGATTCACCATCCGTGTACATCTTCCACCTAGTATCTTTCTCATTATTTCTTTTTGAAGGATCGTCTTATGCGGTGAATTCAGCTATGAAATCTTCCAAAGCATAACCCTGGATAGCTCTCAAAGGGTGATAGCTTATGTCATATTAGCTCAATTCAATATTTCATTTCAACAGCCTTTCCGAGGTCGGTCATGAAGCTAGTGTATTTCTGACCGGGGACGTGCAGTGATTTGGTTGTATCTAGAATATGGATCCATGAACGAAGGTAGCTCATTTCCAACTGTCGAATCCACCAACTGATCGATCCCCAGGAGCAAGAAGCTGTCTTTCTGGCTTGTCTTATTCAAATCAGAATAGTCAATGCATGTCCTCCACTTCCCATTCGCTTTCTTCACCAAGACAGTATTAGATACCCACTTTGGGTATAAAGCATCGCGAATGAAGTCGTTATTTTCTTATCCACCTCTTCTTTGAGTGCGGCGGATCTCTCTAGACCAAGCAGCGGCATTTCTGTTATACAGTAACACATTTGAGATTTATGTTTAATCCCCGATTTTCTATCCCAAGCGAGATCCCATAAATGTCTGAGTGTGTCGAGGCAAACACATCCAAGTTTGCTTGGAGAAAACTAACCAACTCCTTCATCACTCTTGCATTGAGCTGTGATCCGACTTTTAGGACTCGATTTGGATCATCCTGGCAAACCGAAATAGCAACCATCTACTTGGTTTGAGCCGCTCTTCCACCTTCTGGCTCTTTACGCCAGTCCATGTCCTCATGGAATTGATTAGGCTTCTTGAGCCGAGGTTTAGGCTATAGTTGTTATGCGTCCAAAGCCTAAATGCAGAGGGTTCCCTCCATATTTTTTTCCTTTCTCCTTTGACCTTGCCTCCTTTAGCTCGACGATGCAGCATTCGTGGCCATCACCTTATCTCCTTGCATGATCCTTACACCATTCTCTGTAGAAAACACTATAGTCAGACACCAAGGTGCTATAGCTGCTCTAAACTCAACTAAGGTTGGTTGGCTTAGAAATGCATTGTAAGCCGAGTAAATATCCAACATCAAAAAAGGGACGACCCGAACTCGCTTGTAGTCATCCTGGCCACTTACCTCCGGTAATTATACATATCCAATCGGCTCAGTAGCCATCCCATTGAACCATTGTATTCGAGATTTACATGGTTTCAAATCCTTTTGCTCTAACATTATTTGATCATAAGTTTTCTTAAATATGATATTGACTGTACTCTCGTAGTCCACCATCACCTTTCGAATAATAGTAGGATGAATCGTGGCTGTGATCGAGTAGGTCAATCATTGAAGCTTCCACTCCATAAGGATCTTTATTCTGGAAAACAATATATTCAATAATCGTTCTACATTGTTTTTTGGAGTCTCATCTTCAACTGCAAAGCAACTTTCACTCCCTACATGCTTTATTGCACCAACATATCATCCATCTCAGCTAGACTCTTATCAGTTGGGTGTGGCCCATCAATAATTATATTAACCACCAACTATTGTTCTAGCCACCTGAATGCAATCAACACCAGGCTCAGCTTGCCCTCGTTGGAAAGACGACCCATGGTCGTTTAAGTTTCCTTTCCCACCATCCTACGGGGCTTTCATATATTGCTTTAACTTTTTTATGAATCAACTCCTCAATCATACTTCGCAAATGTCTACACTCATTAGAATTATGACCGTGGGTTTCATGGAATCTAAAAACTTGCCTGACTTCCTCTCCTTCTCAATTGACTCTCTTGGAGCCGACCATCTGTACTGCTTAGTGTTTATTCTCTATTGAATTACTTGGTTGTGTATAGTTTTTAAATTATGTCGTACTTAGGAGTCCTAATACGATTCATGTTATCTGGCTTCATCTTCTTAGCCACATCATCATTCTGTTTCTAACTATTATTCTAATTACCAACATTTACATCCACATTCTAGAAACTCCCTCTAGATTGCTTTAAAACAACATTGCTTTGTATCACTTCATCTGAATTTCCAGCACCAGTCCTCCGTGGATGTTTGCGCGCTTCCTCCAATCATAAATACTCATTAGCCTTTCTATAAGTGTCCATTATTAATGGGGGTTTCCTTTCCAACCAATTTCCAAAACCTGAATCAGGATGAATCCCCTTAATCAACATCATCAGCATAATGCCATCCTTGGGATCCGTATCTTCGGTCACAACTGTATGGAACTGATTTAAGAAATCCTTCATCGACTCTCCATTAGCTTGGAAGAGGTTCGATAAAGACATCAAATGTTTTGGACGTGTAGTGTGTAAACAAAATTACTCTATAAACTTCTTTGACAACTCAATGAAAGATGATATGGACCTCGGAGGAAGTCGAGCAAACCACATCGTGGCTACTCCTTTTAGAAAAACGGGAAAACAACGGCATTTCATAGCATCAGAAGCTTTGGCAGAATCCATATGTCATTCATATCTCATTAAATGCCACCTAGAATACATTGTTCCCCCGTGCAATGGTATAGTCGGCATTGCAAACCTTTAGGGATATCTCTTGCGTAAGATGGTTTTAGTAAAAAGAATTCCGACTAGGAGATGTAACTAACTCATCATTGCTTCATAAGCAATTTTCACTCACAAGTCTCTTGACCATATCTTTTAGGCACTCTGGAGCCTCGATTTCGACCGAACAACGATAATCGGGTTCTTCCCTAAGTGTTTAATCCCACGAACATGCTCGGGTAGGTTCTTGATACATAGGCTCTATAAACTTTAGGAGACCCATTAATCCAGCATTCCCCTCTGTTTGATTCTCGTTAGTTGTATCATTAGTAGCAACATGATTCTTCATATTCTAACCATCAGTAGTGTCTCTAGAAGTCAAGTCTGCGCCGTCTTCCAAATAGTGAGCTTTGGGTCCACTTTGCCTTTAGGTCGGTATCGATCCCTAAATTTGTTCCTAGAGCTCATCTTCTTCCTTGATAAGATATTCTAACAGCATTCTAAATCCTCTTTTACTTTTTGTCTCTCCATCACTTCTCAAATGATGAAGAACTTTTAGACGCTACACTGGAATCCATCATGCTCCTTCTACAGTTGTTCTAAATTAACTCGTTCAGCAACCTTAAGCTCTGCTACACCGTTTGATTCATCCTACTTTGATTGGCCTGGAATTTATCTTCTATCTACTTTATCATCCTATCCATCTCCATTTTAGTCATGACTTTAGTTGGAGTCTGGATCTCAGGTTGAGTTGGTTGGACAGCTCTATCTCTACGTTGAGGAATCCAATTTTCAACTTCAGTAGTAGCTCTAGAATTTGTAGAATGGACTTTTCTTGATGGGGCTATTGTAGATAGCTTTTCTTAGATTATTGAAAATTTGAATGGTGGAAAATAAGTTAGGAAATTTGGATTTATCTCTTGGAGTTAAAAAATCTAATAGTAGATTATGGATCCAGATAACCTGAGAATGTGGTTCTCAGTAAAAGCACCAAAATGTTTTAAACAAAATTGCATAAAACACCTAGAAGTTCAAGTAGAGAATGAGAAGTGAAGAAATGAATGAAAAACAAGTAGAAAAGAGCACACAACAATTAATAGTAGTTCAAAAAATCAAGGCCTATGTCCACTTTATGATTTTATTACTTATACTCCGACTTGAGGGAAGAAGTTCTTATGGGTCGGTACAACTCTGACACTTGATTACATGAAAATAGAGTAAAGAGAGAAAGATCAAAATATCCTAAAAAATGAACCCCGTCCTCCTAGTTATAGAGGTAGGAGCCTAAAATCTTGTCAAAAATACCTCCACCTCATTTTTCATGCCATGGACTACTACTCCATGTAAATAGGGTGCCACATCATCACTTTGTTTTACAGTACAACTCCAAGAGTATGGGTTGATACTGATCTCTAAGATGGCCAATCTAATCATCTTAAATTCTTCATTTCGACTTGTCTAGTGGTTAGCTTCATAATTTCATAGTTTTTTGCATCAATATTAGCTTGTTTTTGAGTCCAATTGATGGAGTTATGGAAGAACGGGTAGCTGATTCAAAGGTTCATAGAGATAGATAGAGAATTGTATTGGATCAACAATACAATACTAGAAGTAGGCTTTTGGCATCATATGGGGTATGTAGCCAAAAGATGATGATAATTAAAGTGAAAATATGGGTCGGTACCGACCGATAGAGTGAGGTCAGTACCGACCTATCACTTAGATGGGTTCTTGGCCTTTTGTTTTGGGTTGGCTTTGTACTCGCCTTGTGACTCTATTTGTGTTTGGTTTCTGGGTTCTAGGGTTGTAATGCCCCAAAATTTAAATAACATTATTCGAGATATTTAATTGGATAAATTAAATAAAATAATGTGAATAATTAGGGAGATGAGATTAATAAATCCAATGGCCGTTTTAATGAATGAACTAAAATAAGACTTAACTAAGTTTAGAAAGAGGAATTCCTAAGGGGTAAACTTGAAAATGAGGCTACATTTCTTAGTATAAATCTCCTTCTCCACTTTAATAAACTTTCACTCTCTCATTCACAACTCCTCACCAACTTTCGGTCGGCCATTAAAAGTTCTAGGGAGAACAATAAATTGAAGAAAAAGCTAAGGAATTAAAGCTAAAAAATTATCTCATTCTCCAATCAACTAATCAAGATGAATAATCATGTTTATCATCTCATTTTTCTTTGTTTGGGTTATGGATTATACCCGATTCATGTTTGTGATTTGGTTAAAATATAACCATTTAAACCTTTGTTTGGATAAGACATAGGTGTTTTAAAAACATTAATGGGCTAATTAACATGTTTTATTCGGTTTTGGTTAAATTCCAAGTTGTTTTGATCTTCATATGCTTTGAATTTTAATATGTTGAAGATAATATATTAATTGATTTTATGGAATTTTTCATGATGTTTTAATAGTTGTATAAAATTACTTAAGGAATAAGACTTAAATATTTTGTATAATTATAAAGGAGAAAGGGGCTTTTTCAAATTTATTTAAATTTCCAAATAAGGAAAGTCGGTAGCAATTTTGAGTATAAAATTCTGACAACCAATTAGATTTAGACAAACAAGGCAGGTGGGGTGCAAAAGAATTGTTTTAAAGTACAATTTCACAATTTTGACTCTTTCGGCAAGGACTTCCACCTTCATTCCAGACCTTTCGACAAGGTCGAAAGGTATCAAACCTTTCAACTAGGTCAACATTCAATGCACATGGTATAAGGCAACTGCTACGTAGTGAATTGAAAGGGGTCAAAAGGTTAGAGCTTTTGTTTTGGTTTTAAGGAAAATACGCCTGCTATCTTTCGACAAAGTGCTTTCGACATTGTCAAATGGTTTAAAAGAAAAATGTTTTGCTTAGTTTGCTTTCTTGTTTTAAATGAAACCTTTCGGCAAAGCCGAAAGGTATAGCTTTCGACAAGGTCAGAAGCATAGTTTCCGCTTTCAAACCTTTTAACCCAGATGGAGTCAAAATTTATCTTTTGTTTTCTAAAACTTGCCGCCTCTCTCTATTGTTTTCGAATGGTTGGTTCAAACACTAACACTTCATTGTTTTTGAAAGTTTTTAGTTTTGAAGGGGTTACCTTCAATGATTTCGAAAGGTTTTGGTTTCGAAGGATTTTGACTTTGAAAGGTTTTTGTTTTCAAAAGGTTTTGTCGTCAAAAGGTTTCATTGCTTTCGAAAGGTTTATAAATGGTTTTATATGGGGGTGCCCCAGGCTATCGACAAAGTCAAAAGGTAAATCCTATCGATTAGGTCAAAAAGAAACCTTCCGACATGGTCGAAAGATATGGTTTTGTGATGCTTTCGAAAGGAAGGCTTTCGAAGAGGCTAACTTTGGATGTTTATTTTCTTTCGAATGTGACTTCATTCGAAGGGATTTAATGGACTGGTTTAGCAATTTTTCCTTAAGTAAAATTTTGCTAATTTGAAGGTGTTACTTCGAAGGATTATAACATAAAATACTTATATTGTTTGAATATGTAAGGGGGATTCTTATATAAATTGGATGTTATTAAACCTTGGGGACGCTGAGGGGGGTTCAATATTTTCGATACATAGTTTGGGGTTATCAACGGAAATATGATTTCGAAAATATACATTGGGGCTATCAATGTGTTTTTATTTAATATAACCTAATTGGGGATACCAATGGAAATGGGTTAAACAGGTGGTATACCTAGGGAAAATAAGTAATCATGGGGATCATGAATTTTTTAAATAATCATGGGGATCATGATGTTTTAATTGGCAGTGTTGGGTTCTTGGTTAAGCTAGGAAAACCATTAAATGTGCGATAGAGAGCCCACATCAAATTTCTAAAGTAAAGTAAGTTTTTCCAAAGGTAGTTAGCCTCGAGATTTGGCACTCAAGTGTTTTAGATGGGATATCTAATAAATGGACGGATGGGATATCTAATAAATGGGCGGATGGGATATCCAATACATATGATTTATGGCTTTATTTCATATATTTTTTAGACTAATCATTTTGGATGAAGGAGCATAGTAAATGATTTGCATGTTTTTATTTTGGATACTAGCGAGGAGAAAACCCATTCCACTAAGCGGGGTGGTCTCACTAGATATCTATTTATGATAAATGATGATAGAGGATTATTCATACCAAACTTATTGTTTGACTCGAAGTTTGTGTTTCTCCACAAACTCTCGGGTACTCAAAATTAATTTGAGTAGTCTGAGAGTAGGAGATTTTAGGAATTTAGATGAATAAGCTTCCGGAGACATGCAAGAGGTGTTAGCTATGTAGGAGATATTTTGGGTTTTTCGATGTGATGTACTAAGAACTGTAAAGTTCATATTATTAGTTCTCTGATCATCATAAGGGGACATCTTCATATGTTGCGCGTGTCGTATTTTGTACATGTATATGTGATCTGAACATGGTTAACGTTTGCAATTGTGTAATTAAATCTTAAATTGTAATTTGCATGAAATGAGAAATTTCTTTTATTGAAATTTTGAATTTTTTCATATTCATGTGTTCTGTGTATCAATATTAACTATGCCGCATTCGGTCGCCAAGAAATAACAACTACGGATAACTACAGCATCAGTAGAGGTTAGTTTTGGGCCTTAGAAGGTGGGATGTTACAAGTTGGTATCAGAGCATAGTTTATGTGCTTAAAAGAAATTTAAAACCTTAAAAGATTTTTAAAGCATAATCTAATGAATCTAAAATATGGTTGGGCTTGGGTAAGCGTTATAGTAACATATGTGTACTTTGCTATAAATGCCCAAGTATGTATTCTCCACTCTCTTAGACCATTCTTCTGTATCCTACCAGGGTTGGATTTTTGGTAGTAGGGAAGTAAGATATGGAGGCAGGAAACGAAAGAGTGAATCAAGGTGGGAGACGCACCGCAACAAGTGGAAATGTTCGACCTAATACTAGGAGCAACCAGGGTCGACAAACAAATGCAAACCTAGATGCAAATGCTAATGTTGGTGCTGAGATTCCGCCGGTTGATATGGGGATAATGTATCAGTTCTTCATGAATACGATGCAAGATGAAGCAGCTGCAGGAGTGGCTGTAGGGAATGTTGGAGGAGCTAATGCAGTGGCCCCAGTTAGCAATAATTATGCCAAGTTGAGCAGGGATTATGCTAGTCTTGGAGGGAAGCCTTTTCTAAGAACCGAGGATGCAATGGGAGCGGAGAACTGGCTATTGCATCGTGAAAGGATATTTGTAGATCTAGGTTTGATGGATATGCAGAAGAGGAGACTTACTTCAAGGCAATTGCAGGGAGCGGTATTGTTTTGGTGGAATAGAGTTACCGTGGGAGAGCCCAAGGAAGACCTGAGTTGGGCTGAATTTCGAAGGGGGTTCAAAGAAAGGTTTCTATCAGAGGTTGCCAAGTCAGCATTGCTTAGGAAACTTGCAGATTTAGTTCGAGGGATAGATCGATGATTGTGTATGCTATAGAGTTTGATGAGCTGTCACAGTTTGGATATGCTACTATAGATACTATTATTCGGAGGAATGATAAGTTTATCAGGGGGTTGAATCCTTAGATCACCAGAGCAACCATGCCAAACCTCCGGGATCTGTGTCATATAGTTGTTGAGATGGCTATTTAGAATGAAGAGATGCTTTCTACTTTTGGAAAAGGGAAACCAGTTGAGGTTTAGAATTTTCAGGGTAAGAAGTGGAAGTTCTTCAAGAAGAAAGGAACCTAGTCAGGGGTAGTAGCCAAGAAGAGCAAGGCTGATATTGTTTGTTACAAGAGTGACAAGAGGGGGCACTATGCTAATGAGGTTCACTCGGGTGATGGAAGAGTAGTTGCAGTGAGGCTGAATGTAAAGTGCTACAACTGTGGCTAGATGGGGCATTACAAGGACAAGTGTCCCGAGGCTGCTAAGGCTGGAAAGGGAAAGGTCTTTGCGTTCGAACCATCAACCTCTAGACCAACGACTGCTGAGAAAGGAAAAGCTGTGATGGAAGGTATGCTTATGATCCATAGTACTCCAGTTAGGATACTATTTGATACTGATGCATCATACTCATTTATATCTCAGTATTTGGTAGATTGGTTATGTTTGGCACCTTTATAGCTTATTACTCCTTTAAGAGTTGTGAATCCTATAAGAGGGTATGCAACATTGGGAATGAGATATGTCCAGTTAAAACTTGATTTGTTAGGTCATATGTTTGCATGCAGTTTATATGTTTTTGATTTTGTGCATTTAAGGATCATATTGGGTATGGATTGGTTAGATAGATATGATGCTAGGATATTTTTCCAGGAGGGGAAAATATCATTAAACACCCTAATAGCCGTAATCGAGTTATTTTTTCAACAAGGAGTTCGAACGGAAATGCTTATGCGTTATTGGGTGCCATGGAAGCGGAAGCAAGTTTATGTTGCAAGAGAGTTTGCATATGTGTTTGAACCCGTTTCGGGCTTGCTGCCGAAAAGAGCAATCGAGTTTCGGATAGATCTCGTACTGGGGGCTGAACTCGTAAGTAGACTACCTAGCAGGATGTCACCAACCAAGATGAAGAAATTGAAGGTGCAGCTAGTGGAATTGAAAGGAAAGAATTTCATCCGGCCAAGCAGTTCGCCTTCGGGAACGACCGCGGTATTCGTGAAGAAGCTAGATTGGTCGTTAAGGATGTGTATCGACCATCATATATTGAATGAGAGGACAATCAAGGATAGATATCCTTCTCCAAGAATCGACGACTTATTCGATCAGTTGAGTGGAGCCAAAGTGTTGTCCCAGCTGGATTTGGCGATAGGTTTCCATCAGCTAAGAGTGGCAGAAGACGTATTTCCTTTGATGACGTTTTAGGACCAGATATGGGTCTTACGAATGCTTGTTTATGCCATTCAGCTTACTGATGTGCCAGCTTTCTTTATAGATTTGATGAACCGGGTTTTTCGAGGGCACTTGGATAGGTTCGTGTTAGTTTTTATTGATGACATTTTGGTATATTCTAAGAATAAGAAGGATCATGCAGATTATCTTAGAATAGTGTTAGAGACGCTAAGGCAACATCAGCTGAAGGTGAAGTTCTCCAAATGTCATTTTTGGAAGAAGGAGGTGAAGTTCCTTGGTCATGTAGTTTCCAAGGAAGGGTTAGCAGTTGATCCGAATAAGATCGAAGCTGTTGACAATTGGAAGAGATAAGAGATGGTAAGTGAGATTAGAATTTCCAAATCATTTCAAATCGACGGGTCATATCGATCCCATAAGTCACGCATTCCCATAAGCCACACATCACTTCTTGAGCCACAGAACCATGCTCTCGAAGCACGAACTCCTCACGTCATCCGAATGTTGCCAACGTCAAGAGGTTCCAAACCATTCTGTATCAACAGGTCGTATCGATCCTGTAAGATGTGCACTTCCATAAGAAGTGCTTCACTTCTTGAGCCGTGGAACCATACTCTCAAAGCATGAACTCCTCACGTTACCCAAAGATTAGAAACATCAAGAAGTTTCAAACCGTTCCAAATCAACACGTCGTATCATTCCCATAAGTTATGCACTACCATAAGCCGTGCATCACTTCTTGAGCTGTAGAACTACGCTCTCAAAGCACAAACTCCTCACATTACCTGGAGATTGGCAATGTCTAGAAGTTCCATACTATTTTGGGTCGATGGGTCATATCAATCTCATAAGCCGAGCACTCCCATAAGCCGCGCATCACTTCTTCAGGATGGAACCTTGCCCTCGAAGCACGAACTCCTCACAATATCCCAATTTGGCAATGTCAAAAGGTTCCGAACCATTTTGGGTCAAAGGGTTATATCGATCCCATAAGCCACGCATTTCTTAAGCTGTGCTCTCCTAAAAGCTGCGCATTTTGTAAGCCATGCACTCTCAAAAGCCGTGCATTTCATAAGCCATGAATTTCCACAAGCCATGCATCTGGTAAGCCATGCAAACACTGCTTGATGTTGCTCTGGCATTACAAAGGAACCGTTAAAATTTTCTAAGTACCGTTGTTGTCTCGACAACACTGAGAAACTTATTTATTGCAGGATTAGCCAGGATCAACTCTCGCTACTCGAAGAAACCGACATTGCTCTGGTAGTGCCGCAAAGTTCACAAACCAAGAAGTCGACAAAGAATTCTAATCATTAACTAAAGTTAATGTACAAAATATATAATTTCAAGACATCCAAGTCACAGGTTCCCGGAGATAGGAGTTGCGATGCATCTTTATCTAGGGGCATCCAGGGAGTTTCCTAGAACATCGAGTCTCACATCAATTGTTCAGAATAATGAACCCTATGGACCGAGGGGCGCATAACACATTAACATTTGGTTAGGGTAAAAAATTTCTCCAACTTACAATAAAAGGAGGAACTTACCACTGTCCATAGATAGACGATGAAGAAAGGCATTTCTAAGATCAAACCATCAACGCACCGATTTCCAAAGACAAAAGCAGGTGCTTGATTGAGGTTTCAAACCCCAACTTGAGAAAACCAGTTGTTATTCGAAGATGGACATTGTTAAGGAGAGAACGCTCAAAATCAAGCAGTCAAACCATTAATTCCCAAAAAATTGAAACCAACGAATAAGGTTGATATCGGCAACAATTCTACCAGCCTAGCATAATGCATATGGCCAGAAACAAGTAAGGTAAAGTGTCACAGACCAAAAACAAAAAATATCAAACTCTACTGGTCCGTGATCAGGATAGGAATGAGTGTAGTCGTACCAGGGCAATGTGATGACTCGCTCCACAATTTCTAATTTTCTATAAGAATCTAAAATTTGACTCCTAAAAATGAAGGGTTCCGTGGATAGAAATCAGATCATAACAAAATTGATTGGAGAAAATCCAATTTTTCAAGAATAAGACTAACCATGGAATTGGTTAAGCAACTACCCTGCATTTCCAAGGGTAACACTTGACAGTGATAAACAAGGCTAGGCAACGGAAATGCCTAGGACTTCCATCCTTCTAGAACAAGGCTTATCCTGAAGTTAAGCAACGTTGAGAAAAATAGCCATATTGGGTTAAAAGGGATCTACTCAACTATACAGGGTCAGATGAATGATTTAATCCTAACCAACATGACTTTATCATCGCCCAAAGACAAGTAGCACTAAGAAAAGACTTCTATAATCCAATTAACGAAGTGCAAGTTCTCGAAGATCAAAACTAGTGCCCACCTAGATTAAAAGCATTGTCAGATTAGGGGGAAGATTGATCCCAACCTCCTGAGTCAGTGTTGCCTTGAAAACGCTAAGGCCTTTTCTCATTTCCTAGGTACCGATGTTGCCCTGGTGACGTTGAGAAACTTTATATTTCATAAGTATTGGTGTTCCCCCGGGAACGCCGGCAAATTCTCTATTTCCTAAGTACCGAAATTGCCCCAGTAAATCCTAGAAATTTAATACTCACTATGTGTCGGTGTTGCCTTGGCAATGCCAAGAAAACTTTAATCTACAGGTTCGATGAGAAATGCTCATTATAATAAACCATCAATGCACTAGCTTATAGAGATAGAAGTTGGTCCTTAACTGAGATTCTATTCTTGGCTTTAGAAAACCACTGTTGCCCGAAAATGGGCAACAATCAAAAGACATAACCTTTCATAGTTCAACCGGATGGTTCGACCTTTCATCACAGGAATCAGCCACTACATAGGAATAAAGTAGGGCCTAAAGGAAATCCCAAGTTTGCTTTGCTCACGTCCTAATTTCTAAGGATGAAAGCTGGTGCACAACCGAATTTCTAAATTCAACTTAGGAAGAACTTAGATACAACCAGAAGATAGGCAGCCTCAAGGAAATGTTTCTTGAAACCAACAAGCTAGGTTATCAATTCAAAAGAAAGGAATTAGTGTACGAATAGAACTTCCATGACGATAGCAATTAAGCAAAGCATGCACAATTAAGGACATATGGTAACAATCACGAAGGTCAAAACTAAAACCATCGGACATCCTTAATCCTAGAATAGGATTGAGAGCCAGACCATAGGCGATCGAATCATTTGTCCCAAACCTCTCCATCTCTCACAATCACCCAAACATACGCATTTTAAATAGCTATTCTTTGAGTAGGGAAAGATGCACAAACAGTTGATCAAAAGAAATGTTGCAAAGTCCAAACACGAATAACCGCGAGGTTGGTTAGATAACGGTTCTGTACCGCAAAACAAAGCATCCTGGCAACAAAATTACCAATAAAGGAAATGAAGGATTTAACGTTCAAAAATCAACCGTCACTCATAGTCTGGCGAAGACAAGAAGGATCAATGACCTACTTACGGTCTAAATAGATTGTTTGGTTCCAACTTGCAGGAATATGCCATTACCCAATATTTGGAGATGCTAAGAAGAACCCCCTAGAATGAAATTATCAATACATCAGCTTTGGGAAATAAAAGCAAGAGTTTGATTGAATCTTCAACCTTACCTTCTGGCATTTCATGCTATCTGAAGATTCACAGCATCAAGGAAAAATTCATGGAGTTGAGTCATTCCCGTACGAGTTTCTGTAGACAAAAACTGATACGTGATTAGGGTCTCAACACAAGACTTGGAAGAATTTACTCTAGCAAAAGATGACGGTGACACGTCTTTCCAGCACTTGTACTCAAAATGACATTGGATAACGATGTCAACTTGAAGGAATTCAATTACAATCAAGAAATAGACATGATTGAAAAAATCAGAGCTTGGAATCAAGTAGAAAAGTTCCTAGTTCCTAGAAATAGGAGCGATCGTGTCAATCACACTGGGTAATCAGAGGTATTGCCAAGGAGACCTAGTATTCTGAAAACATATTGACTTAGTATTTAGAGAAATCAGACTAGGGCAGATACACCAACACTTTTTTGAAACGAACTCAATTGATCATGATATAGATTAGCTATAGAACTGGCTAGACCATGCTACCTCATAGTTCTAAATAAAGCTATGAAATAAAATATGCCGAAATGACCGCAGAAGTATTACTTACATGTATAGAATTATAGTAAACAAGTATGCTATGCATGAACGCAAGAGGTGCAATGGAGAGGAAAAAATACTGCTCAGAAGCGAGCAATTAAACCAACAGTCCCCTGAGATAGAGGCTGGTGTGTAGATTGAATTCCAAAAAATGCAAAGGAAGGATAATCTCAATCGAACAAGTCATGCACTAGTTTTCGAAAACTGAAACTGTTCCTAATCGAACTTCAATTACAACTCTATAAGAGTAGTTGAGCCTTGTAATTTAACTGTAATCAATCATCCCAATATGACTATAATAATAAGTGAAGCCTTAGTTGTGAAGAACCCAGCTTTTGGAGGAGCAGAAGTCCCTCCGTTAGACTAATGATTGGATGATCAAAAAGTCATTTTCGAAAAACTTGGCATTCAACCCTATCGGGTATGTTTTACTTTAAATAATATCCTTGTACAACAATGCCCGGAATCCAAAGGAAGTCGACGTATGTTGGCTAGTCGGGTTCTAAGCGTTGACAGGGGCATATGTAGTGTGTTATCTACATGAGAAGAGTTAAGTATCCTAAATATTGCAAACAAAGAATCTAGTGTAGATAGCTTCCTTACATTTGAAAAAAAATCCATATCGTCCTTTGAAATTATCTTTTCTACACTTACCAGTTATCGATCAACGATCGATAATGGAGTTGCGGTCCAAAGCGACATGGAAAGCTTTTCTTTTTAGGATCGCTGAAATATAGAAACAGGAAGAGCGATAAGATAGAATCATCAACTATTTCTGATTTTGGAATAAATCATCAGCGCGTTAGAATTCAAAATGGTGACAGGATCTTAACCTAGTCCTTGAAAAGAAATAGTTAAAGACAAAGAGCGATACTTCGCTCTAGAATGGCATACAAGCATTTGAGACAAAACTTAGCTTCACCATTGACCAAGTTAAACTATATAGGTCGACTCCATACCTACAACGTGCACCCACTTACCGACCTTAACTCTTATGTAAACTACAGAGCAAAGATTGCAACATCAATACCAGGAGTTGAAATTCAGATAGAAATCAAAAAATGAATGGCTATCAGAAGTCGGTCAATTGAAAACAACATCTTAAGAAAACAAACCATACTAAGATTGTTCCAAAGCTCAATTTATTTCCAAAGAAAGCATAATCTGCGGGGGCAAATGTTTTAATTGAGTTTTTACTCAAGTAAGAATCTAAAGGAGTTAGAACATTCAGACTAAGTAAGAATGACTTGAAACTTAACCGAAGCAATCATGAAAACTAATAAATGAACCTCAATAAAAATAAGTCAAGAATACACTAAGTGGATGGATCTCTAGCAATCCATCACCTATGGATCGTCCTATCCTCTTGCAAAATGATATATTATCTCTTTTAATAATACTTGCCAAGTTTTATAGCATTCCAAGCAGCATAGTTTGAGAGGTAAGGACTGATATGATTTAAGCTAATGTTTACCCGTTTTTCAACCAAGCAGCTAGCTTAAATTGGACATAGAGAACTTATGCGGAATCGGATTGACTTGTAATTTGGAGAGAACAGTTAGAAGACACAAAAGAAGGCTCACAAAAAAAACATTATTGGAACAGTTTTAATGGATCGCTAGTGACCCATGTAGGTTGGTCCCCACCACCTGAAATTCATAGTGTAGGTACCATACACCTTCTAAGAGTAGTTGCAAAGTTTCATCTGATTTCCTTAAGCCTTGAGTGAGTTATGGATGATCCTTTTAGACCAGTTGACCTATGAAGATGGATGATCAAACAAACTCCAAACAATTTGATATTTTGATATGGCTTTCAAATAGAGGATAGGAAGACAACAAAATGGAGGTCACTCAAAAATAGACCAAGTACATGGATTTTTTTCAATTCATCACCCATGGATCGCTAGCGATCTATTAGGTTAGCTCAATTTCCTTCAAACTTTTTGAACTCCTTTATGATGCTGAGTATAGGCTTCTAGCGAAGCGGCTTTGGCCTAAGTGCTCTGCAATGCTATAAATACAATCTTATTTGTAACATAAGTAGGATCTTCTAGACTGGTTGCTGGAACTCTACGGAGGTCATTCTTCACTCTTCTCCTCCCACACAATAGTCATCTAGGGGTTCATCGTAATTCTCCAGTAAACTCTTATACTTCTGACTTAATCTAACTTAGAAGATTCAATCATATTATAATCAGATTCAACTTGTAACAACAGTCAATTAATAGAAAGTTATAAAATGGGCGTAGGCTTCATTAATAGCCAAACCACAATAAAAATCTCCTTGTCTTTTTACTATATCTGCACTTTTTACATTTATTTTCTATATTATTGCTCTATAAGAAAAGGGCTGGTGCTTTCACACTCAATTCAGGGTGTTGATCCATTTTTTGGGTTAACAATACATATATCTATCGGAAATCTAGATCAGAGGAGAAATTTGGACTTAATTAAATTTTAGATTTGGATTTATAATTTACGTTGACTTAGACGATTTGATTCGCCCTGATTCATCTTCTCAAATATCCTCCGCTATTCTCCACTTGTATAAATATATATAAACTATAACTATATTTAGAATTAAGATTTCGTAGAGAAGAGAAAATGACAGAGCTCCGTCGTCTCCCCAGAAAATATGAGGAAAAAGTGAAGGAGTATGGTCATATTTATAGGGGTTGGAATCAATGCCAACCATTGAATTAAGTTATTTTATATCCAGGTCGTTTGGCAACGTTAAAATTTCATAACCGATCAACCACCATCCCCTACTGGCCGACCGCTAGTGGTCGAATGGCCTAGGGTAAGGGTTGACTGGCCGTAGCTAATTATGTTAATTAATCATGGCACGTTTCATTGGTTGATTTAATTCCTTCTAAACATTGATCGAGATGATTTATTTCTGCATTGATTAACGCCAATTATAATTGTTAGGTAAGCATTAACTGATGGTTAACGTTAATCAACATTAGGTAATCATATTTATTTCCTTGAATACATATATAATTATTTTCGATTCAAAAACTTCAAACGTTATAGATTTAGAGCAAATTATTTTCATAAATTGCAAAGTCATGTTATAAATTTTACATCACAACGAAATCATTTAGAGCAAAGAATCAAAGTTAATAGCACAAAAATTAACTGAATAATATTACAGTCGACTAGCATAATGTTTAGTCGATTGATGTTGAATTTCAGCGAACTAATTGAGGTCAATTTTGAACTAGTTTACATTAGGATTTTGGAAGCCATTTTTCTAAGGATAATAAATCGGCAGTCCTATTATTTTGTCGACCGAATGCTTGTAATGACTTGAATTAAAGAATTTATTAAAAGTTCAAAATAAATATTTTGAACGGATTCTTCTTCTATAAAGAGATACATCTTTTCCAATGGCACTACTATCTGCAAACAATTGTAACTCTTCAATGAACCTATTAACTCTACAAATATGAATTTTTGAAAGACGATTAAACCAACTTTCTACTCTCTTGCTCAAAAATTTATTTATTCTAATTGCTTACAAAAGTATTCAAAAGCCATGTATTTCAAAAAAGATTACTTCATGCTTAACTTGCGCGTAAAACTTACAACTATCGAAAAGGTTATAGGAATTGTGTACCGAACCTGAACAAATTTATGTTGCCAAAGAACGCGTCATTGTTAATTTTTTTACTAAGGTTGAAGTTCTGCTTAAGAAGTATAGGCAGAATCATGTAATATTATTCCTCCACGTTGAAAGTGGGACTAAGTTTAGTAAAAATTCTTTAAGGAAGCTTTAGGACTGGATGTAGAATGGAAGTATAAACTAGTATAAAATTTTTGGTGTGATCTATTTTTATTTATTTACTATTCTACGTTAATTTGATTGCATAGTTTACTTTAGCATATTTTAGCTATATTCCATGGTCCTAAACACTTTGATTTGTATTAGAATATCATTTTTCAATAATCTTATAACCATTTTTTGAAAATTTCATAATATGTCCACAAGTAGTTTACTATCTTTCTAGAAGGCCATCAACTACATAACCCTCTCTTTTCACCAATTCAAATTATGCATACAGTCCACTAATATGTAAATCTACATGGAAGTTAACGGCCTTATAATATTGGATGCTACCCAAGTAAAGTATATAGCTCGAACAACTATGCAGAGTACATGGTCATATGCTTAAAATACATAACTATAATAATTCTAAGGCATTGAATACTATATTGAACATTAGACAATAATGAATTTGCATGATTCATGGTCTGCACTATTGTATATAATATTTGGAACACGTTGTAAATCACTCACGAAGGGATCATTAAGGTAAAATAGCAAAAAATATGATAATGCTAAAAAACTAAATTTAGAATTTTAGAATGGAAAATAGTGAAATCATTTTTGAAATATATGCACATTTTCAAGACATGCACCCATACAACTAAAAAAAATTATACAAATTTTGATATGGTACAAAAAAATTAAATTCGTTAACTAGTGAATGGAAAGAAAATCACTCACTATTGATGAAGCCAGTGACCTTTCCCAACTCAATATCGATGAACTAATAGGTAGTTTAATGTCGTATGATGTCAATGTGCAAGCTAGAATGGAATAGAACCTGAGAAATGGAATGTAACATCTCAAGTGGAAGATAATGAAAAAATTAATGAGGAAGATATAGCTTTTATTGCCAGGAATGACTAGCATCCACGAAATTCCCAAAAAAAATCAAAAATTTAGCAGCACTGGTAGTACTGCATGGAAACATTTGAATGCAGTAGAATGGATCATATGAAGAAAAAATTTCACAATTAAATAAGGATACTGGGAGATTCACGAATGAAAAGGGACATAAGAAAAGAAAGCTGAAAAAGAAAGCATTCAAGTCGCATAGGATGGCTCATATACATCATCAGTAATGAAAATGATGTAGAGCAAGCAAATATATTCCTTTTGGCTCTCAGCAATAAGGTAAAATTTTCTCTTACATATAAAGACTTATTTGATATTAATTTAGAATTAGGTGATTAGTTTAGGGCAATTAGAAAAAAATAAGGAACTAAAAGCCAAAATTTATCATGTTGAACAAGAAATAAAAATCAATGCCGAAAGATTAGAATCTAATTCTGAAAGAAAAATGAAAAATAAATAAATAGATACTTATGATAATTTAATTTCTCAAACTCTAGTGCTAAATTATGAAATCAAAGCATAGAGAGATGGTATTATTAAAAATTCTAAGGAAATGGTGATATAAAATCGTCTTTAGACAAATCACAAAATATGATTAAAGAACTAGAAGTCAAATTGGAAAACTCATTTAGTAGTACATCAAAAGTTAATAAAGATAAATATAATTTATCAAACATAATAATTATTTATAACCCATCAAATATAAAATGGATTAAGACTCTGAAAAACTAAAATTAATAAATCCAACTCTAAGAAATATGCTTTATTATACACCAAGTTATTATAACCCAGGAAATGGATCGACTCCAAAAATTTAAATGAGAGCATCAGTTTTAGTAAAAATAAAGCAAAAACCAAAAAAGTAAAAGAAGACACAAGAATTTTTATAGTGGTTCAGTGTAATCTCCACCTTCGTCTACTTTAATCCTTTTTATTAGTTGTTCCCTCTATGGATTACAATTAATTATCTTAGATTTGATCATAACCTAATGGATCTCAGATTTACAATGGAGTTTCTAGAGTGTTTGAGAGTCACCAGTACCAGAGATTTGTTATCTAAATCGTAAAACAATAAATAGTAGCTTCCCAGGTGCCTCTAATGGAGAAGAAGTAAAATGCGAAGGAGGAGGCGTCTCAAATGGCAGAGAGATCAAATCCCATGCGAAGATAAGAAGAAGAAGATCCTCTTTTCATTGAAGTTAGGCTGGTATCTATAGAGAAACAGTTGTACAGATCCAGAAGCCTGCTTGCAATAGAGTCCAGAAGATAGCCCAACATTGCACAAGAGAAATCAAAGCACCACGACCCAACAAGATAGATCGGTGCCGACCTATATAGCCTGGTACTGAGCTATAAATGTTGGTCTAAATCTAATTTCAACTCTTTTTCTGCTCTTCTATCTTTTGGTTGATAGGTTCTAAGCTCTATTTATCGATTTTTGGTTGATTCTAGTGATTTTTTTGATAACTGCATTCTTTGATTTCTTCTCGTCGATCCTTGGAGTTGTTCATCCAAAACATGGGAAAATGACCACTTGATCATGAGCTATTGGAAAAGTATGGAGTTTGGAAGGCGATTCAAATAGGAATTACAGGTTAGTACCGACCTATGTAACTTGGTATCGAGCTATGTCCTTGGCTCTAATCCATTTAAAATTCTCCAACGTGTTTCTCTATTCACTTAAAGCGTGCTTTCAAGTATTCAAATTGTTTCTCCTTATTTTGATTTTCTAAGTCCAATTGAAATCTGCTTTGGCTCAAAAGCAGATTACCACTTGCCCCTCAAAGTACGCCTTACGAATGTAAGGTGTGCTTTGCTCAAGAACAAGTTCTAGCAATCAGTCTTCGATAGTTGAGCTCTTTGGCGATTAGTTGATCATAATATTTGTGAATCATCCAGTTCCTTCGGTTCCTCTGCAAATCAAGGGTCGCTCTAGCCCATTCTTTCTCTAGCTCTTGCTTAAGTGTTGTGAATATATCATAATCTTTTCTATTTAATTTGGAGTCGTTACATCATATATCAAAATCTTCCCATGTTCATCCAGTATTTGTCTATTTTATTCTAATTACAAGGTGTTCAAATCCTCCTATCATATCTATATACGTTCTAAAGCTCAATCTCTCCGGATTGCTTCATATTCAATCAAAGGTTTCGATCTCTCTGGATCGTTTAAACTTCCAATCTTGGATTTGACCTCTCTGGGTCCTTGCTGAGTTCGCTTATTCTTTGGCAAAGGCATTCAATGACCAAGCAAGCCAATCTGCTCACTCTTCATTGAGGGGACATACTTTTCGTACAAGTCCATCCACTTGATCTCTGGCAAGGGAACTTGCACCTTGCACTCCGATCCCATCTCTTCGGATATGACATAAAGCGATCAATATTGTATCAGTCTAGCCGCTTGCTCTCCGGTGAAGGGACTTGCACCCTACACTCCGATCTCGTTCCTTAGGATGGGACATAAAGCGATCAATATCATACAAGTCCATCCGCTCACTCTCCGGCGAGGGCACCTGTACCCTGCACTTCAGTCTCGTCTTTCCAAATGGGACTTAAAGCAATCAATATCATACAAGCCCATCCATTCTCTCTCCAACGAAGGGACTTCACCCTACACTCTAGTCCCGTCTCTTCGAAAGGAACTTAAAGTGATCAATATCAATCATCACATTCAATGTGGATTTTTCAAAAGTCAAATATTCAAATCAAAACAAACAAGCAGAAATCCTAATTATATGTCCCAGACATCCAACTTAGAGTATGCCTAGAGACCAATCTAGGTCCTATACATGTGTAAGCGGTCCGAGATTATTACTATCCTAATTAGTCACGTTAGACACCCGACTCAGAGCATGCCTAAAGACCAATCTAAGTCTCGTACAAGTGTAAGTAGTCTGATGTGATCATTATCCTAATTACTCAAAGCAAGAAAAAGCAAAGCGTGGTAATTGAACCTGACTCTTGATTATCCCGGTCATGGAATTTCAAGTCTTAGACCAGATTCCTGGTTATTCCTAGACGCATTCACCATAGAAGGTGGTTGTTCCAACTGCACATCGTAGTTCGGTTTCTCATGTGCTGTTGCAGTTGGTTGCTCTAATCCAATTCTTCTATCATATCAAAAAAGTGTCGGCACTCGTTCGTTTCATGTCCTTCCAGCTCATGGAAGATGCAAAACTTTCCAGACCTTCTCTCCCAATTAGCGAATCCCCTCTAGCTTGCTTTAGGTAGGGGATCTGCCCTGTACTGTCCAGATATATGCTCTCCGAGGTCTCTATTAAATCAGTGTAGGAAGAGAATTTTATCCCTCATTTATCGTTTTGGGTTCCCAAAGTCATCGTCAGCTCTTCTTTTCCCTTTGTCTTCTCTGTTTTATGCTGCTGATAGTCCGATGTGATCCATAGCATTAATATCAAATTCTCAGTTTCGGCATCTTTCTGACGCAAGTATCTCCAAGCTTTATGGTTGAATTTCATAAGATCCATCGGTGGATCCCTTTCCAGTGTAACTTTGAAGTCGGCTTTGCTCGCCACTCCAGATACTGTCGCCATTAAGATTATAGACAAATCTGGTTTATCAAAGGCGTAGCTACCGCATTGAATCTTGTCAAATAGCTTCTCAAGGTTTCTTTAGGCCTTTGTCTCATGCTTGATAGCATCATCGCATTCTTTGGTCACGAGACATGAACTCTAAACTATCTTAAGAACTTATTCTCCAATTCGGTACAATTAGTTATGGACCCATTCTCCAGTTGTTCGAACCACATTGCTGCTAAGTCGCTTAAGTATAATGGAAAGCACCACCCCACCATCTCCTCAAAAGCACCCAACATCTATATATGTCAAATGTACCTCATCAGACGAATCATCAGATCCAACATTTTGTTGTATGTTTCTAGTATTAAAAGCTTGAAATCAAGAGGATTCCTCGCATTCAGGATATTAGAAGTGAATGGATTCCTGTTTACATCCTTTATACTTTGGTCTAGGGGTCTACCTCTAGCTATTATTCTAATTATCTCGGTCATCCTATTGTCATTATCAAACGGAAGTCCCAGACCACTAACTGCATTCTCCCATCTGCTCCAATAAGGGAACTCTGACACATATTCCTCTGGTTGCACATTATCATTCTAATATACTCCTATAGTCTTATTCTATCCTCTGTTCTTATGAGAAAGTTCTAGCAATATCCCTTTGGTCATTGCTCATTCACATTCTGATTAGTGTTTCTAGCTCCAGCACTATCCATTCCCAACATCCTCATAGTCACACCAGCATTGCCCCGGAGTATAGTTCTCTTGGTACCGAGTATGTATGGGTCGGTACCAAATTATCATGTTTTTGGGGACATCGTTTCATATTGCTTTGCTCTAACTCCAAATGTTCTTGCATTAGCTTCTTGTCCTTGATTCTGTATTCCAGCAGCTCCAACCATTCCTTTTTATCTCATCCTTTAAAGAAATCCTTCAAATCTAACTATCATTTCATCCTGCATCTCCCTTATCATTTTCTCTATCTCTTCTCTGGTCATGTACACGGACTGACGAGAATGTTAGGATACCTCCTAGTTGCCCTCATGCTCTAGTTGGCTTCCTCCAGCCTTAAATCCAGTGTTAGGTCTCTTCATCTTCTCTAAATTTCAGATCCAAGCTTTAGGTTGTGAAATTTAGCTTCCTTCTTAGTAAAAGCACTGAAATGTTAATCTGTAATATGGATCAATGCTCAAAATTCAGATGAAAGCACAAGTTCTAGTAAAAATAAAGGAAAAAAGAAGAAAAATAAAAGGAGACACAAGAATTTTTATAGTGGTTCGGTGTAATATCTGGCCTACGTCCACTTTAATCTTTTTTATTAGTTGTTTTCTCTATGGATTACAACTAGTTATCTCAGATATGACCACAGTCTTCTGCATCTTAGATTTACAATGTAATTTTTAGAGTGTTTGAGAGTCACTTGTACTAGGGATTTGCTAATCTAAGTCCTAGAATAACATAATAACTTCCTAGGTGACTTTAATAGAGAAGAGGTAAGATTTAAAAAGAAGAAGGAATCTCCAGTAGTAGAGAGATCATATCCCAAGTGAAGAGAAGAAGAAGATCCCCTTTTGATTGCAAGTGGGCTGGTATTTATAGAGAAATAGGTGTATATGTCAAGAAGCCCTTTTTGGGGTAGAGTCCAAGAGATAGCCTGGCATTGCATAAGAGAAATCAAAGCAACGACCCAACAAGATAGTTTGATACCGAGCTATAAGCGTTGGTCCAAATCCAATTTCAAATCTTTCTCTACTCTTCTATCTTCTATTTGATAAGTTCCAACCCGTTTCATCGACTTTTGGTTAATTCTAATGATTATTTCGATAGCTGCATTCTTTACTTTCTTCTCGTCAATCCTTATAATTGCTCATCCAAATCATGGGAAAACCACTTGATCACGAGCTGCTGAGAAATATGGAGTTTGGGAGGTGATTCAGAGAGGAATTATAGGTTGATACCCCCTATATAGCTTTACACCGAGGTATGTCCTTAGCTCCAATCCATATGAAATATCTCCAAGGTGTTTCTTTATTCCTTCTTAGTGTGATTCCAAGTTTTCGAATCATTTCATCCTTATTTCGATCTTCGTAGTCCAGTTGAAATCTACTTTGGCTCAAAAGCGGGTTGACAGCTAGGAAATCCATATACAGTCAAGCAAAACCAAACCAAAGCAATACTAATAAAATATGGGCAGTTAAAAAATAATTGTTTAATTTAAACTAAATGTATACAAAAATTTCTATCTAAAATCAATCCTAATAATGATGTCATTTTCAAAGGCTTTACCAAACCCATGAGTATGGTTACCTTCTATATAACCCTCTAAATCCTAAGGTAGGAAGTGGATACCAGAATATTTCATTATTATTTGCCGATACCAATAAATGAAGTAGAATAAACACTATGTGGATATTCCATTGGAGAAATTTGTGTAAATATGACAGGAAAGTCCTATAATTCAACTTCATCTAGATTAAAAATTGTAGGTACATATGACTAGTAGCTAAGGATAGTCAACTAAGTAAAAAGAATTTTTAGAAAAAAATAAACGACTTATATCTTACAAAACATTTTTTTAGAAGATAAAGTTTAATAATTAATAAAATTTACGTAAAAATATACATCATTTTTGCATATAATATTTTATTAAGGATTTTGAATATATATATATATATATATATATATATAACAGTTGAAAGAATGAGGAAACAAAAATATGGGCAAACCGAGCAACGAACTCATGTGCGGGGGAAGAAGTGTGTTACAAGTAGCAAGTACCACTAGGCCGCATTGGCTATAAAGGCGTATTAGGGACTGCATATTATCAGACAACAAAGCCAAAAGCATAAATTTCCTACCCTATATGAAAATCAGGTCAAGGGCGAGTCATCTCCCATAAACATCATAGGTCAACCTTTGTACAACTCATATGTCGACCTATGAAGAAAGAAAAATATATGAAAAGTGAACCAATAGAAATTCATTTGACTAAATAAGCATTACTAGTCAGTTGAACTCTAGTTCAGTCGACCAGTTGCCTTTCTTAGTCGATTGAAATATCCAAAAAACACATTATTTTCTTATTGGAAAAATCTTGAAAAGATTGTACAAAAACAGTCGATTGATCGATTGATAAATTTGAATTTCTCTTTGGTCGAACACATTTTTGTATGGAAAATTTCATATCTTAACTCCCTTTACTCCTCTTCGTCTTCATTATTCAATCCTCCTTTCAAAAATTAGAAGACCTAAATCCTTAATCATATAAATCAAAAGGCTCTAGAAAAAAAAAGGGTTTCTTCTTCACAACCATCTTTTAAGGCCCAAATTTCAAGATCAACTAAAGAATGACTTTACCACAACAAGATGATAATTCAATGAAACAAACATCTTTTGATTAAAAATACTTTAAGAACATTTATTAATGCCGAATGCTTCAATCCTTATTTTATCCAAATTAGAAAAATTAGCTCAAATTTGAAATCTGATTGATTATAAGACAAATAATGTGAAAAATTATCTTCTTTTGATTTAACTATTCTATGCGAATTTATTTGAGAGTTTTCATCGTCCGCATAGTTACGAGGGAATTATAAGAAGTAGATTTTTAAGGATGAAAATTGTTCTTATGATTAATCGTTTAGGAGTCTTAGTTGACCTAATGAAGGGTAGACCTAAGGAAATTAATTTTGGTAATTGGACTAGAGATCCGGTTAGCCTTAAATTTCTCAACGATGATGCTAAAGAACTCATCGTCTTAAATATTCATCCTAGGAGCACATCATTAATAAAATTTTACTGCACACTACACAACCGAGAACTAATAGTGTAACATCCCTCATCTGAAACCCAAAGATGAACGACAATAATGCGGTCATCGCCAAAAATACCTCCCAGTGACGAAAGTGAGTTTATTATATTATGAATATATAGATAAGTAAATAAAGCAAACTAATATTGTTCATTACATAGCAGATTCCTTTATTTTCATTACAATTACTTCGGTCAAAATTTCCCAAGTCACATTCCCATGTAGGGGTCAAATATAATAGAAAATAACATCATAAAGAAATGTTTCCACGTATGAAGATGGGGCCTGCACTCCACCGTACAACGAAAACAAAATACTTATTAAAGAGCCTCCTGCTTTGCTTCTATCATCATACTGCAGCCCTTATTCCAAACTTGCCTAAGCCTATAAACTCAGCTTACTCAAATGAGTACCTGGGAGTTTATGGAAAAAACAATAATAAAGACATGGGTTAGACATACAGTCTGGTATGAATAATACTATCTCCGAAAACGAATATATAGTTAAACCAACCCAGGATGCACATCTTAGGTTTCCCCCTCCCTATTCAACGAATCATATGTGAAACACTTTAAACTTATGATGTAAAGTATTTCTTATTTACATATTCAATTAAATGCATCCTTAAGTAGATTTTCTTTACTACTGCGCACCCTGTGCAGACCCCATTCGAGTCATGGTTTCGATTGTTTTTGAAAGTAAGTATAAAATATTGTGCTCCCTACACATACCTAACTGGTTTTTCTTATAGATTATTCTTTAATCTGTAAAGCACTCTTTCGAAGCATTTAACATGGCGCCCCACGTAATTCTTATATACCTTTCTTTAGTATTCGGTATTGTGCTCCTGTGCAGAACTTACTTAGCTTCCTATTAAGATTTGCCTCTTTTCTCGTACTGCTTGGATTCACTTACCACGGTATTCTTTTAAATTCATTCTTTTAGAAGTTTCTATTATCTAATACCGCTGGGAATCGCCCATCACGATATCCTTTTAAATTCATTCTCCAGTTTGAACTACGTACACCCAGCCTTCCACTCTCGCAGTATTTAACTATTTAGTCAGTTAAGCCTTGGACTACAAAGGAACAACCAATTGTATCTCTTCTACATTTATTTGCTTAATTTTTAAACTACTTGGAAACCCCACCATAGTAGGCTATAAAGAAACCCACATGCGGTCTTTAAACATTTGTTTAATTTGGAGCTACTTAGCATCCCCTACTGTAGTTCTTGAAAGTTGAATTCCTCTCCTCACCTTTCCTAGGTGTATATTTGAGTGAGCGTCCCCACCTAGCGATAATAGCCCTTCCATCACCTTACCTTTATTTAACATAGGATCTCTTCCCTTGTTCTCACATGGCCTCTCTCCATCTCATTGACTTATCTTTTGTAAGTCTTATATGTTTATCATTTTAGTGTAGAATCCTCCTGATCCACGCAGTACACTTTATGTTGTACTTATTAAGTGTTCCTTTCTAAGTTTCAGTGTAGCATGATCCCTTCATATTTAACATACTATGCTTACTTATGAAAATAATGTTGTCGGCCCAATTCCATAACCTAACAACTCAAGGATTCCTGATAACACCTTTACACATGTCGACATACTATTCGTTCTTATTTTACTTTCTGTAATTTGCAGCATCCTTTTCAGCAAATAATTTGGATCTTGTCCCCATTTACTAATCCCTGTTGATATATTTTCACATGGAGTTTATTTTAATGCATTCCCTAGCAGTACCCATTTACCCTAGCATAGTATTTATTTGGTTCCACTTCTATTTCATTTTAGAAAATTCTGATAAATTCCTTAAAATTTCTCGAACCCCTAATCTTCCATAGTTCAACTTTATTTCACCTTTTTAGGGTATTTTCCTTGTTTAGTTTAAGTCATGCAACTTCAACAATTCATATAGCATTATATAAGTTTAAGAAATCTCTTAAATTATAAACCCACTCCAAATATGGTCTTAAACATCATATAAAACTTTCATTAAGTTTTAAACTTACTATAGTAGGGGAAACACATGTGAACGACCTATGTATACACATCTTTCCCTTAAAACATTCATTAACCATTTATATTTTTACATGTAAACCAATATGAACCTCATTAGACATAAAAATATATAGATTTGAGCTGATCTCGTACATATATAAGAAATCGGATTAGAAAAAATAGGTATTGCTCATCTAGATCTTTTAGATGTATAGCTTTAGTCTCCTTTAGTCCCTTCTAGCTTGCGGTTTTGTATCTTCTTCGTATTTAACTTCTTATGCTCCCACCATTAAAGAGTTTCTCTAGATTTTTATTTAGTTTGAGCATAATAAAATGTTAGAATAAAAATGAATAATGTATATTGCCCCACAATAAGTAGGGCATGCGCCCACATATTCGCTTTTATTAATTCAATTCCTTTTACCCTTCTTGTTTAACCTGCCTTTCTCCTTTAATTAGCCTATTTAAATAGTTAAATTTTTTTAGGGTTATTACCTTTTATTAAATAATTTCTCCCTGAAATTCGATTAAGGTCAACTAGATATTAGTCTTCTGCTTTATGCTTACCCTAAGTGTCCCCATGAATTCCTAATCCATGCATACATAAAATGTATCAGTGCTCCCTACTAATACAGGAAGCGACCATAATATCATATATATAAACATATATATATATACACACATATATACATATACATATATATAAATGGTCTACATCAACACACCTTGATACCTAGCATATGCGTTAATCTATGAAAAATTACTTTGGACTGGTCTTCTTAACCTTATCTTCTGTTTCCCACATGCAGTCCTCTCGATCCACGCTCCACTGAATGCATATTAGCTTCACTTCTTTGCTCCAAAGCCGCTTCTCGTCCCAGTCCACTATTTGAACTGGTCTGTGCGTATAAGTCATATCTAGTTTGATAACCAAGTCTTCTATATCCCTTTGATTAATACTGCTTCCGAGTCCCTAATGCATTTCCGCAAACATGATACGTGAAATACATTATGAATCCCCGCAAAACACTAGGCAGATCCACCTTATATGCCACCTTCCCAATCCTTCCCATGATCAGAAATGGTCTTACATATTTGGGTGCTAACTTCCCAGCTATCCTAAAGTGCATCATGCCTCTCATCAAAGAAACCTTCATGAACACTTGATCACCTACTGCAAACTCCAGTATTTTTCTCCTTGTGTCAGCATATTACTTTTGCCTAGACTGTGATGCTTTCATCCTTGCTTGGATTAGCTCTACTATCTCAGTAGCATTCTTTACCATATCTGATCCTAACACAACCCTATCTCCTACTTCCACCCAACATGCAGGAAATTACATAGCCTTTCCTACAAAGCCTCAAATAGAGACATCCTAATACTGCTCTGATAGCCGTTATTATATGAGAACTCTACCATATATAGATAATCTTCTCACATACTCTCCTACTTCTTTCTTCAGTCCTTTTCGAAGCAACTCCTCTTCATATCTTGGTACATATTAATACCTCCAGAATGTGTGGTAAACTTTGAACAATGACATTCATCCAATACTTCCTTCTGCAATTCTACAGTATTCAGAAAATACAACATGCCATTATTCCAAGTACACCTTTCTTATCCACACCGAACCCCTTCAGTTCTACTATCTCAACTCCTGAGTTCAAACTCCTTACCGTGTCCGCGTAGAACTTATCATTCTTCTATAGTTCAGCTATCCTTTTTACCAACGTAGGTCTGACTTCTAAGCATGTTAATATCATGTTTGCGCTACTTGATCATGCACTAGATTGATACTGCACATTACAAGCAAACATCGTTTCCAACGTGGTCTATTCATCTAACATTGCCAAAACATAATTTTGCTATCTTCGGCTTAATCCATCAGCCACTTTGTTGTCTTTTCCTTTGGTGTATATTCTATACTAAAATCATATGATGCTAGGAACTCTAACCATCTCTAATGTCCCATGTTCAGCTCCCTCTGAGAGAACAAATATCTCGAGGACATGTGGTCAGTATACAACTCAAACCTCTCCCTAAAGAGGTATTGTCTCCAAATATTCAATGCGGAGACTACAGTAGCAAACTCCGAATCATGCGTTGGATACTTAACCTCATGAGGTTGTAACTGCCTAGATGCATAAGTAATTACTTTTCCCTTCTGCGTCGACATTGCACCTAATCCCAATCCCGACGCAATAGTATACACAATTATACCACCATTTCCATCAAGTATTACTAACACATGAGTGTTTTTCAATCTATACTTCAGTTCCTCGAATGCCTTCTCACACTCCTACACGCAAACAAACCGCACTTCTTTCCTAGTAAGCTTAGTCATTGGTGCAGCTATATGAGAGAAATCCTTAATGAATCTTCTGTAAAAACCAGCCAATCCTGAAAAACCTCGCACCTTAGTCATAGTCGCAAGCCTCTTTCACCTAATTACTACCTCCTCCTTTTATGGATCAAACACTAATCCTTCTTTCAAAATTACATACCTTGCATCTCTACACTTTAGATGGTACATCCCTTTGTCCCTCCAAAGGATGGACCTGTGCTTTAAGCTTTGGGTAGTCCCTCTTCAAATGCCTCATTTTATCACATTTGAAGCACTTTACCCTAGCAACATTCTTAGGCAAGGGCACCTCGAATTATAATCTCCTTTCTGTTCGTAATTGTAGCAGACTATTCTGCAATAGCAACTTCAACATTAGAAACTACAACCTTCCCCTTCAGTGCTCCTTTCTTGCCTTTAGTGTGCAGGTTGAACTTCTTCCTATAATCTGTCTTGGGCCTCATCTCCACCCTTCTCTTCTCTTGATACATGTTATCATATCTTTTGGCCACGTCCACTACAAACTCAAAAGGAGACGCTAGATGAGCAATTACCTTATGATCAAGCCCTTGCTTCAAGCCTCTAATAAACTTCTCATTTTCTTCATAGGAGTGTTAATGATTTCACTGCCATACTTAGTCAATGCATTAAACTTCTAAATGTACAACTCCACTATAAGGTCACCCTGTGTTAAGTCAATGAACTCCCTCAATATCACAATCTACTAAAAATCCATTATGAAATAAGCCTCAAACCTCTCCTTGAACTACTCCTAAGTGATTCCCTATAACAACCCACATCCTAGTGGGCCTAAATTTTCGCTAAATAAAAAACCCACATCCACCAAAATGTGGATTGTTGGTTTGATATCCTACAAATAAACAAATATATGCATATCAAAGCAACTCCAACAAAATAGTAAAGTATAATAAAATATGTTGTACCAACCAGGATCGACATTTCCAATATCTAGTGTCCTAGTCAGTGTCGAGCATGCACTAGGAAACCTGTCCTCTACTATTCCTGACTTGTAACTGTACCTGTCCCTTTAAAGATATCCATTGGGTTGTAATGAGGAGTGGATTAGAACAACATTTTGGTGACAAGTAATTTATACATTTTTCACGTAATAGTGGTTTATGCCAGTTGTCTTCTATCTCTTATTATGTCTTTTCATTTTCAATTAGTCGTATCGACTTTACATATGCTTAAAATATTATAAACACCTCACCATTATACCCATACTATTTAAGAGTATTATAGAATAATACTATCAGATAATAAGAAGAATGAGGCTATATGGGGTACACACGTGAATACTCTCTTGGACTAACACCGATATGTTTTAAAACATTAAATTAATATCTTACAAATACTACAAAGTATCGATACAAAGCAATAGACATGTGTGCCTCCATGACAGAACACTATATAAAATACAATAAATAATAGAGAACACTATGGCAATTGAAGCGGTAATATATTATATATATAATGTGCATACAATAAGGTACGACTCATCTCAAATGTCAACTATCTCAATATAATGTAATGAATGATCAATATACAACTTTGTATCCAATATATTTATGAATATTTATCACACAATATCATATATAAATCATAATATAAGACTCCAACTAAGCCAAATAAGACAAATGTTGGTCATGTCGTCCCTGTACCTGAAATATCTTGGACTGACCTGAGTATTACATAAATAACACACAGGTTAGACTATGCCTAATCAAGGATCTACATATGGGTAACATAGAATAAACAAGAAATAATAGCATGAAACACTATCAGAGATATTCAAATCATAAGAGGAAATGCCAATATATATAATGATTAGGGAAATATATACATGGAACACTATTTTACTATTATAGATAACCATCAAAGCATCAAGACAATCAAATATATAAAACCATAAAACTCGAGGACTGAACATCAGCTTACTTTAGATCATTTCAAATATATATATATATACACACACATATATCCTTCGAATATCAAACCATACTTCGAAATTTGAAATCAAAATTTGTTTCACAAAATCACTCGCACAACAAAGCTACTAGAGTGGCATCTTCCCCACTTTGAAACTCGAAAATCAATGTCGATGATGCATGCACTCATCACCGAAATTATTTTCCAACGACACAAGTGAGTTCTGGACTTCTATTTTCTTAAAACTTCTTTGAAATTTCTTCGAAATCATTGGAATTCATTCGAATACATTTGAAACATTTCTTATACGAAAAATATCTTTAAATTATATTATTAATATATATTTTCCAAAATCTTAAAATCGATTTCAAAACACCTGAGTTCGATTCCTTGAAATTCAAATTCAAAACCCTTCAGTTATAAATCATATTTATTTATAAATCAAAATTTCAAATCCTTCAAAGCTTCAAATTCTCGTTTTTAAAAAGTATATAATCTGTATCGAAAACATTTCACTTTATATATAAAATGTGGTCATCCTTATCGAAATAATAATTTCGATGTATGCACAATTTCAAAATGCAACCAAACACAAATTTTCCAAGGGATGATTCAAGGATGTATTTCAAAACAAACAGAGATACAGATTTAGAGGAACTCTAATCAAATAGAATTCTGGTTCAAAGACAAGCTTGAATGAATATGAGATAATTTAATTACCAAATAGAAGATAATAAGCCTATAAATCGTGGGCGACCTTAAGCGGTCAACCGTGACTTCAGGAATATAATCAACGCGAAAATCTAAGGCAAATCGACATTCGATCGCTAGAGATAGAATCCAGGTAGAGTAGGAGTAGATAACATCGGAATCCGAGGATACAAAAATCTCCCATGAATCAATGCCAATAGTACATGAGTTTCACCCCTTTACAAATCATTCAAAGATTTGCGGAATCAACGATCTTTATAGAGGTCATTCAAAGTGGAGTTATGGAATGCCCCAAAATCAAAAGGATAAAATAGGGAAGACAAAACTGGATTTTAGAACAAGTGGGAGCGCTTCAAAGTTCAAGGAATCCTAATCGTTAAGAGTCTTGACCAAGAGATTACTAACAAGGTGGATGCAGAAGGGATGAAGTTTAGAAACTCTTGATTTCAAATAAGAAAAAAAATTATACCAAAATAATTTTAAAAATCCTTTAAAATCATTTGGAAATCATTTTATACTTCGAAAATATGTTCTCTCATAAGAAATGATTTTGAGATTGATTTCACTCATTCTAGGGTATTTCTACCCTATCTCTAATGAGTTGTTGCTCCACAGGCTAAGGTTTTCCTAAAACCAATAATCTGATACCAACTGTTACAACTCCATATTTTCAACCATTCGTATCCACACATGTCGGACTTGAATTGCTCAAAATACCGCATTGTAATAAAATTTGGAGCAAATAAAATCAATTATACAGAATCACAGACACAGAAATATCAGAATAACTCGCTGTGGAAATAAAATATACCATAGTAGTTCATGAAGCAACTATAACAAAGTCTCAAAAACAAAATACATAATATCAGTTCGAAAACAAATATAATAGAAATCGCAAATACATAGAAGTCTACTAATACAAGAGCTGAAATAGATGAACTAAAATAGAAATAGATGAATAACTAGATAAGCAGAATCTCCAGCGATTTCTAGCTCCAAAAGAGAAATCCAAAGTTGTGAATACTCAGGCTGACCCGAGCGTGAAGTAAAACACAAAACACTCGAGTCAGGACATACATACTTATACAATGTAAACAACTCAAGTGAACTGTAGTAATAATGCACAATAACTTAAAGGATGCTTGGGATCGCCCATCCTTCAAGGATTCGTTAAACCATAAATTAAACAGTAATAGACGCTATCGTAAAAATGCCTATATTAAAGTAAACTATGCAAATAATAGTACAAATGTGGCTAGGGTAGCGCAAAGCTGCAGCAATCTCTTACCACTAGTCACACTCTCAAATTGAAGGTGTACACCAAAATCACAAGGCATAAAGAGAAGTGTACCCGTAGTTAAATTTCCAAAAAGATTTATATTTTCGAATTAAAAATCATTCATTTAAACCATAAAAAGGTGGAGTTATTATACCTTCAAATCAAATATTAAATTCCCAAAAATTTAGCCTTTTTAGAGTTCATTTATTTACTTAAATACATTAAAATAGTGAAATTTCAGATTTCCACGGCATTTAGAAAATGTTATGGTAAGTTACATTTGAAAACAATTAAATTAAGCAAAGACAGTATTTAAAACTGGTATAATAGTTCAGGTTCAAGTTTTAGTTTCTACAACTACAGCCCTTACAAAGTGTTGTAATATCACTTAGTAAAATTTTAGTTATAGTTCATTTGTATCAACTACGACACTTTAAAATGCTGTAATATCTTTTACTTATGAATTCAAGTTAACTTCAGAAATGATAGCATTTCTGAAATGCTATTAATTGAATTCCAGATTTTCAATACAATTTCAGAAACAATTTAAACTTTGATTTTTAATTCTTTTAACTTATAAAAATCATATTTTCTCACTCAAAAATTGTTCATTTAAATAGTCGTTAACTTATGATTTTTATAAAATAAATTTTTATATATAAAATCAAATTTTTAAATAATTCACTTATTAAATTCGAAGCATACAAATTTTCCATTCTTTGCATTTTTTAAATTAACTTAATAATTAAGTTTTAATTACCATTCAAAATATAAACTTAATTCCCATTTTATTTCCTTAACTTTTATTTTAAACCAAATTCACCTTTCCAAGTCAAGTTATATTTCAAATTATGTTTTAAGTATTCATTTATTTAACCATTTAATTCATAGAAAAATCAATAGCACTTTATTAAGTCATTTTAAATTCAAATTTAAATCAAATTATCATATTTTATCCACTTAACTTAAACTCCATTTTAAACAAAGTTAAAAATTTCAAAATTTAGTTATATTTCAAATTTTCGCTTAACCATTCATTTGTTTCACATCTTAGCTTGTAGAAAAATCATTAATAATTTATAAAAATCATTTTTAATTCAATTTAAACGTAAAATATCATAAATTTACAATTTTAAAATACTTAAAAATTTACAGAAAAACTTTATAAAATAACCATGGGTCTGTATAATATTTTCTAACCTAGGTCAAGTGATACGGATAATATATCGTTTCAATCCGTTATTTACAAAGAAAAATCCGAGTTCTATCATTTCAAACCCGCAATTCCAAGTCAATTAAAATAAATAAAAATCTTTCAGGCCTATCATTTCAGCCCATAACGATTTTTCCTTATTCAAAAGTCCGTTCGGGTATGTATCATTTCAACCCATAGTGATTCTATTCTACAGAGAACTTGGAGTGTGAGAAACAGATATAAATAAACAGTATAGCATCATATAGTAGTAGCAGATTATATGACAGGTTTATAAATAGGGTTAACATCATATGATTCATATCACAGGCTGGTATATCATGATAATATTATTCTACATATTCACATGTTGTCAATTTACTAATTATATAAGTATGGATGTCGTGTGTGAATACTCACCTCTTAACGCTAAAGTTAACAAAACCAGACACACAAACAAAGATCTAGAAAACACGATAGCACAAATATGGATTCAAGTGTGGGGAGAGCCAAGATGATTATCTTGTACACAACAAACACAACAAGATATTTCGAACATAAATATACAACACAAATATCATTGAACAACTTGAAAAATAAAGCAACAAAGAACTCCACAACTTGACCTTGCTTTCACCACTCATATGCTCGGCCATAGGGTTCAAGTACTCGGCCATGGCTATGTGTTTGGGTCAGGTATGAGTCAATATGGCTTGGCTAGTAAGGAAATGAAGGGGTAGTGGTGAAAATATGAAACATGCACAAGGTCAAGGCAACATAGTGGAGATTTGGTCAAATTTCTAGGTTCGACCATGACAAGTGGTGGCTCGACCATGGCAAGTGGTGGCTCGGCCTTGCTTGGTTCAGGCCTGGTGATGGTGCAGCAGTGGCTAAAGGTTAGGTAGTTACTGGTGGTGGTGGTTCTAGGGGTGGCCGAGAAAAGTATGTGAAGGGATGTTGGCCTATAGGGTCGGCTATGCTTATTTTCAAGGGTTTTGCAACTTCTTTTGTGATGTTTGACTCATTGGATGGCCACGGCCAATATAGGTCAGAGGAGAGGGATGTCAGACCATGTGTGGTGGTGGGAAGAAGGTGATGTGGTGGTCGGAGGAGGTGGTGAGGTGATAGGCCGAGCAAAGTACATGAAGAAACAAGCAAAACTAATTGAAAAATCAATGGAAAAAGTGAAAGAAAAGTAGAAAAAAAATGAGGAGAAGACATTACCTTTTCTCAGATTTGAAATATGCATGAGAACTGAAATGAGAAAGAGTTTTCTCACGTGAAAATTCAATACAAAGATACGGCTATTTGCTTGGGAAAGGTCGATCAAAGAAAATGAAAAGACTAGCATTGAAAAGTCATAAGAAATGAAGAGTTTTTGTCTCTTCAATTTACCATTTTCTTTTATTCAAATAAACAAATAAAATTTCAGTAAATAAAATAAAAATCTGAAAAAAAAATAAAGTGAAAAATAAAATAAATATTTATTTTAAGGAAAAAAAGGAAAATAAATAAAGAAAATAGTTTAAATTGAAACTAGAATTTAAAAATTAAAAACAATATACAATAAACATTTAAAATTTATAACTATACTTTAAAAATGTTTTAAAAATAAAAATATATACCTAAAATGTCATATAACACATATTAGAACATGATATGACAAATAAAAATATTATTTATATAAATTAAAACAAATAATTTTATTAAATAAATCAATTTACACACAATATTGTAAGAAGCGTAACTTTCACAATATAAAGCTGATTTCAACGAAACAAAAAGCAGTATTCTTGAAATTTAATATATTTTCATAATAAAAATAAAATTCAAAAATTCAAAATTTAAAATTTAAATTTAAAAGTCAAAGTTTGACCATATTGACTAAAATTCACAATTTTGGAAAATATTCTATTTATTCATGTTTGGACATATAATTTACATAAAAATCAAAAAATATATTTAAAATACAAAATTTATTCATTTTAAATAAATTGATAAAAATTTTACATCAGGAATTTACATAACATAAATCAAAATATATAATTAAAATAATCACAAAATACAGGGTTGTTACACATATCCTCATCTAATATCTGTCTATAAATATTATGATGAGATACGACAATACGACAGACATGAAGTCCCAAGTATGGACATATATGTAACATTATATGGGTCATCAAACCCATAACTATACTCCAGTAAAGTGTACCAATCGTATATGCCAATCTACTACTCCTTTGATACCAGAAGTGAAACTGATAGCACACATGCAAGCCAAGAGGCATAAAGTCTATATAGTCTTTACTTCCACAATTATTATGATATGTATCCTTTGGTGTACTCGCCAACGCGAGGACTAATAAGTCGCAACATTTAAATTTCCTTTATAAGTAATAGACTGCTAGCCTAGGTGACGTAAGGAAAAACATGCACATAAGAGTAGCATAAAACTATATAATATGGTGTCACAGATCTAGGGTTTGACCACACGATCAGGCCGCTAGGATGGATTCTAGCCATCTGGTCCTTTTGTAACGACCTGTAAATTTTCGATAATTAAATTCGTTAATTTAATAGATTTTGGTGATTTAATATTGAGAGAAATATGAATTTGTGATGTATTAATGAAAAAATAACTAAAATGAAAAGTAGCAATGTCAATTAAAGCTAATTATTAACAATTGAAATGAAATTCCAATAAATGAAATAATGTAAATGTTATACTTTGTTATAAATTGAATATAAGAAAACAAATGTAAATATTTAATTAGCTAATGAAATATTATATTATTAATGGTAACTGTATGAGTTTAGTGGTAGGGAAGCGGGTGTAACATTTGCTTATAAAATATTGAACTTATAATGTGGTTAAAGGTAAATGGTAACCATTATTATATATTACCCATTTGTTTAGTCTATTAAATTTAAATTGGAAGTCAATTGCAATTAATTCCATTAATTTGTGCAATTAATGTAAACTAAATTGATCATTGTAGAATATAAATTCAATAGGATGTAACCAACAAAAATTTAATCATAATATAACTATTGATTTGAATAAAAAGAAAGGAAATCAGGTTTAACCAATTTATTAGAGTTTATATTATAATAAACAGATTATTTGCAATAAATGTTACATTAATGTGGAATAAGACAATAATTGTAGTGTGAACATAAATCAAAGGAATAGAAATGTTAATTTTATTCATAAGATAATAATTGACTTAATAAGAGAATGAAACCAATATAAATAAATTAATTGAGACTTTAATTATAACTAATATGTGAAATTGACCAAATTTCAGTAAAATGGAAATATAATAGTTAATACAAATAGAAGATGGAAATTGGAGTATATTAATGTAATGAATGTAAAACAAATGTTAACTATGTTTATAGGGTAATAATGGACTTAACAAAAGATTGGACTTGAGTCAAAATCAATTTATTGAAATTAATTATAATTAATTGGATTTGATTACAGTAGGAACTGAACACTGTAAATTTTGAAATAATTAATACTGAATTGATGTGTAAACTTGTTTTGAATTACTATAAGTGTCCAAGTGATTAAAAATGATGAAATTGGCTAGTTTATAAATTTTGAATTAAAAAGCTATTAATTAATTTTAATTTATTTATTTAATTAGCATAAAAATAGCCATTTTGGCCACTGACTCGGATTTCGACGAAACCAGTTTCATCAGATCGGTAACAGTGAATTATTGTAGGATTTCAAGTTTCATAGCGATTAGACTTGTGATCATACAAACTCGAAACGTCTAGAAATCAACTTAATTAAAATCAATTGAAATCAATTTGAAATAAGCTGATTTTATCATAACTTCTTCATACGATGGAATTAGGACTTGAAACTTGTTCTATTGATTTTAAAAATATCGAAAACATTTATTTGGATATATGGGATGACCCATTTTCGTTTTGGGAACGAAACGGGCATTTTGGTCGTTTATTGTTCCAATCCAAACCAATCTGGTCCATTCATTCTATTTTTTGTTCTGCCTATAAATACCTCGTTATAAACCCTAGTTATTTCTTATTCCTTATTACTGTACGTACAGAAGTTTTTGTTGCTCCTCTTTCTCAATGGCTGAAAAACCCTAAATTATCCAACTCAATCTCAATTCAAAATTCAACTTCAAAATCAAATCTCCTCAAACTATATCATATTATATATCGATTTGAAGCTCTCGAAATGCACAAGTCATTTTTGCTATTCATTTTTCAATTTGGGCTGCTATGTGGCTGAAAATGGCGAACTATTCTCGACCGTTTGATCGTCGATCAACTTCGACTGGTCGCCGAATCAATGATGCAGTATCGTAGAGAAGACCAAGTGGAGTTCATCGGAGTAGGTTGCTCGTGTGAGAAATGCGGACGACGGATCTTAAGGCTAGGATAAACACTAAAGGGGGTGAATAGTGTTTTAAGGAATTATTAAATCTTTTTGAGTTTTTGTTAATTTGAACACAAGTGTATGCAATATTCAGACACAGATATGATCACAGAATCAAACACGGATGCAGAAATAAAGTAAAAGCAGTAAAGGAAAGAACACACCGGATTTTATACTGGTTCGGAGTTACCCTACATCCAGTCCTGCACACAAGTACAGATTTCCTTTCAAAAGCAATTGTACAATTACACCCTCGATTTCTAGGCTACGAGGTACACCCTTCAGATTCACAAACCTCTGGGTAGAGATACTTGATTTCACGGGCAACAAGTTCACCCAATTGATTTCCAAGACTACAATCACACCTTTTCTTGCTTGATTGATTTCCAAGGCCACGATCACACCTTTTCTCACTTGATTGATTTCCAAGACCACAATCACACCTTTTCTCATTTAATTGATTACAAAGAAGCCTATAACTCTGAATAGCACTGAGGATCTTGTTGAGATAGTGATAGAGAATCAAACCAGGGATAATCTAGTTAGATTCAATGTTGATTTGGGCAGAGTAATGGTCGGAATATGTATAAAGAAATGTGGAAGAAGAAGAGAAATGAAACAAAAAATATGATTAAAAATTCATTGAAAACAGCCCATATTTATAGAAGAACAACAGCCGTGTCCATTCATGAAGAGATATGAGAATAGACACTTCTTTTGAAATTTAAATTTTGAAATTAACTGACACCATATCGACATAGGTACATTGAGCATGTCGACATCCCAAAGGAATTTTTGGTGGTTTGTTTTTCTTTTGAAAATAACGTTTATCTTATATTAAAAACTATTTTAAACTTTATAAATATACTTGACTATAATTAAAATACATAAGTAAATATAGAGAATAATATATATATAATTTAATATTTAAATCTAAGTATAAATATTAAAAGTTAAGTATACTATTATTAAAGATAGTTTTAAAACTAAGAATAATTTGATTTTGAAATTAAAGATTAGTTTGAGGCTAAAAGCATTTGAAATCAAGAAAGATGCTTTTGATTCTTTTAAAAGGAAGGTTTTGAAAACTTTTTGAAAACAAGATATAATTTTGTGAAATCGTTTTGAATAAAAATTAGCAGATACAAAACAATGTTTCACTAGATTTTTCGTAGGTTCCATCCTACTTTGGATTTTATCCCTTTAACGGGCTTGAAGTGGATTCCGTTCCACGAATAAATTGGATTTAAGATGTCAGTACTTTTCTAGGAGTTTTAACAAAAATTCCTAATTAAAATTACTTATTCTTGGAATGTTGAACTCTTGATAGTCTTGATATTCTTGATACTCTTGATACTCATGAGTCTTCATTCTTGACATCTTGAATCTCTATACTGTACAGTCTTCATTCTTGGCACTTGCATGGTTAAATCCTGCATATACATATATTTCTAAACTATAATGTTAGTATTTATATTTTATAATCCTACTGTAAGGTGTTGTCATCGAAAACATCACCTAATGAACTAACAGCTCGTTGATTCGATGGTCGGATTGGGCTTGGAAATTCGTTAAGGCTTAAGTTTTAAAGGCGACGGCTGAGTCGTTCGACCTCCTGTCGACTCGCGAGTGGTCGATCGCGTGGGGGGAGGGGGTTGGCGTGTCGACGAACTTGGGCGCGACAATCGTACGCTGGCGCGCGAACGTGAGTTGGCGTGCTAGGGTTTTGGTCGAGCATCCAGGGGCACATGAAGCAGGTTTTGTTCGAAGGAATCCTGTTGTGAAGGTGGTTGGGCACGTGGCAGCTTGTGAGGAGGTGATTCTTCTGTTTTTTCCTTTTATTTTATTCAAAATTTTAAAATCATTTAATGTTCTAACATCAATAACTTTCGCATACGAGCTCCAATTTTTGTGTGGCTTCTTGTGTTGTGATCGTATTAAAATTTCGGACATTTTGACGCTAGTCTGGACGGATTCTGGGATTGTTTGAATTTTGGGTCTAGATTGGATTTAAATTCAATTTAAATTCAAAGGTAAGTGTTTTAACCCACTCACAACTTCTAAACTTCGTATTTTTGTTAAATTAAATTTATGATGTGATTGAAAAATTATTTAAGGTTGTTTGATATATTTAAATAGCCATCTCAGTTAATTGAATTTATTTGAATTAAATCGTTATTTAATTTACTATTGAATTTAAATTGCCAATTAAATACCTATTATTGATTATCAATTATCTATTGATGTTTATTGATTGATTTGGATGATTATTGTGATGGATGTTTGACTGTTGATATCGAATGAATGGATGTTGTATTTTACATCGTTATAATACTGCAAGTTCACTATGGGCTAAAATGATACATACCCGAACGATCTTATAGATTAGGAGAAAATCGTTATGGGTTAAAATGATAGACCCGAGCGGTTTTCATTGATTCAAAAAATTTAAATTATGATACTGGTTGATGATATATATATATATATATATATATGTATGTATGTATGTATGTATGTATGTATATCCATTGAATGCCTAAATTTGGATTATGGATTAGAATTAAATTACGTAAAGGTTTGAGTTAAACTTTAGATTTGTTTTAGTTAGATGTTTGAGATTGATATTTCGAATTATTTGGTACCCTTTAAATAATTATAATCACGTTATACACTTGACAGGGGATAAAAATCCTGTAACATCTATGAAACCATTGCACTAATATTTCTATTTTATTTATTTTGATTTGACTTACATAGGATCTTTTAGTTATGACTCGAGTGTTTTGTCTTTTCATTACGCTCAGGTCAGTCTGAGCTTTTCAATGCATTGAAGATCATTTTATTTTCTAAAGGACGAAGACAAAGATTCGGTATATTATTACTATTTATTGTAATTATTCCACCTTATCATGCGTTCTGCTGTAATATTTTTTTTATTTCTGATGCATGTATAACTCTGGTTAGAATTGTAAAAGTGAAATCAAATATTATTCGTAAAACAGCTTCATGAACTGTTTGTTTGATTATTATATTTTGTCATTCCGCTGCGAGATTCTGTGTTTTATTTTTCCTTCTTTTCTTTTATTTTCTTATTTACCCCATTAACAATCCTCCCTTTTGAATGGTTTGAATTAAACATGTGTGGTTTATTGTCGATTTAAACCATCCAAAAAGATACACTACAAGAAAAAATACCATCAACAGCATCCAATATCAGCGTTTCCCCTTCAAATGCGGTAAAAGAATTTCTGGGGGGAAAATTTTTACGTCCCAAATGCTGAGTAAAACCTAATCATAATTTGCCGCTACTTTTTCCCACTTTCCCCAATTAATTCTATCGCCCTTTCATTTCGTTACCGCCTTCACCGCCTTCACAACCAGAGCAAATTAGGTCTCTCTTCCCATCACCGAAGTTTCCCTTCGTCACTGCCCTAATCGTATGTGTAAACTGATCCGATGGCTCCGCGAGCTTTTCGGTGGCAAAAAGTCATCACCACCCTCAAAAGGAAAAACTAGAAATGGAGGCAACTCGGTGAAATTCTTCAGAAAAAAGGACAAAAATTCCCCTCCTTTTAACAAAAACGACGGCGACAACGCGGAGGAGCCGAGCAAAAGATCCATAGCTGTAGCGTCTTCTGCAGCGGCAAAGGCTGGAGTAGCGGCCGTGGTTAAATTTACAAGTACGGAAAATGTGACAGGTGGCGGAAATAGAAAAGAATTCGCAGCTGTAAAGATTCAAGCTGCATTTCGTTCTTATCTGGTCTGTTTTTGTCCTTTTCTCTTGTATTTATCAGAAGTTAAAATTACCGTACTTTGTTTTTTTAGCAAGCATTTCATGTTCTTTCGCCTTGATTTATAATTGTTATCATTCAATCTATTATGCAGTTAATTTTGGAATGCTTTGAGTTTCATATTGGATTACTTAAATCTTAAAAGATCTAACCTTGGGAAGAGGCATAAATTGCGTGTGTTTATGTTAATTTTATTTTGCAAAATCAATCATAACTGATTTCTATAATTACTCACTGTAATTTTCTTGAATGGTAACTAATATAACAAATAAAAAAACAAATTTTCTGTTAATAATATAAACGTGAACATAATTGCTAATAAAAATGTTGAAGTTTATTATAGAAAAGGAAATCCTTTTCAGAATGTATGAACGGGCTTCGGTATCAAAATTATGAATAAAGTACTTTTTATGCACTTAACAAACTGATAAATATGCATATTGGTTATTTACTGAATACATTAGCATTTATTTTATACCTGAAAATACGTAATTTATTTCCGGTAATTTATTTCCTTATTTTCTTGGTTGTAATTTTTCAATTTTCAAATACCTATATAACATTGAGGTGCTGATAGATGTAGCATAGATGGAAATGAATGGTGATAATGAATATGCAAATATACATTATGAATTTTTTTGTTTATGCATATGTTTGAACTAATTGGTACCTTGATTGTATTTACTGGTCCATTAGCATGTGTAAACAATACACTAATGACAACAAACACCAGCCGAACTCCTTTTGTATGAGTTTGTTCATGCGAACTCAACTTCTTCTCAGTAATGCACAAACACAAATAGGACACAGCTGGTCATTTCAAATCGTTGAGATCATTAAAAAATAAAGAGAAAATTCTATGAACATAAAGACTCGATAGCAAACTATTTCGAAAAAGATTTGTTTATTCGATTAATCAGATAAGGAGTAAAAAATTAATCTTACACTTAGAATTTTTTGTTCTTTTTTGGTAGTAATAATGAACTGGAGAAGCTCCTACCTCAATCTAATAGTGGATTTCTGTAGTTTCGAACATACCATTGTTTTTCAGGTATTAGCAAACTGCGTTGTTTCTTCATTTTTCATTCATGTTTTTATTTATTGCAAAAGAGAGAGAAAACTGAACCTGAGCATATGCTATTGCTTAGGTAATTTTTTTCCTGGATTTATTTGACCTTTTCATGTCCTCAATATGTAGCAACATTGTGCCTTCTTTATGATTCTTTTCAATATTATGATACTTCTTTGCAGGAGTGTCAATAAATCTGAACACGATGTGCCTGTTCCACCGCTTGTGAAGAGTGCTGCTCTATGGGGTATGCTTAGTGGCATACATGCATACATGAACTAGTTTCTTTTTCATATACATAATTATGGAAAACAATAAACTGCTCATGCTAATTAGCTCACTCTAAATCACGTTATCACCAATTCTGTAAACACCAACTGTATCATTTTTTAAAATTTGCGATAAAGGAAGTCATTAAACAGCTATAGATGATAGTTTGATGGATTTCTCTTTTTATCAATTTAGCCACATTTCAAACATATAACATATTTTGACTCATTTCAAAATTTATTACAAGATATACATGTTTTTGTCATGTTGGCGCTGATTCAACCATTTCTTTTAGCTTATATTGAGATCAAAATGCTATAATGATTGAATTCTAATCTGCCAAAGCTCTATGCTAAAAACAATTTTGTTTTAGAAATTAACACATGCCAAATTTCCAATGTACCCCTTGAATTCCTCATTTTACACTATTTCACATGTTTTGACAAAAAAAGCTATCAGTCTTAGCAGCAAAGTTCTTATGATAGCGTCAAACTATTTTCTTGTTTTGAAGAATTTGCATTGACGCATGCTGAGGAAGCACTAGTGTAAAAAGAAAATGGACAAAAATTTGGTGCAATTTCAAAGTGAGGCAGAAGAAATTGCTGAATCAGCACCAACATGACTAAAAAACATGTCTATATCTTTAACACATTTGAAAATAGGTCAAAATTTGCTACATCTTTCATGCTAAAGCTGATATAGTTATCAATCACCGCTCAACTTATTTCATAGAAGATGATTATCTTCTTCAAAATGGATGGTGATAAGTTGACTTTGTGGGCTAAGGACAGGCTTGATCAACTTTCCAGCTGCTTCTGCAGTTTGTTGCTGAGGATTGGTGATATTATCAGAGGTTGCTGAGTTGGTGTCTCCTTCAGCCGTGTTGAAATCAATAAAAGAGATAACTAGCTTGATGATTCAGAAACTTGCAGTTGCAAGATTGCTTCAGATGCAGTATGCTCAGGTTAGTTGCAGACAGAATCAAATGATGAATGTGTTCTGATGATTTCTTGGCAGGGAAATTACTTTCTTTCTGCCTTTGATTGCTTTCTTGATATCTGTTTTTCTTTTCTGAATCTTCTTGCTTTGGAATTTGCTTAAAAACTTGTTGCAGTCAGAAACTTGTTGATTTCTTTGGCACGGCACCTGTTTTAATAAGCAAAATCAATTATGTAACCCAAATGATGAGATAAACCTGATGGGTTATCAAGATATCAGATGATGATAATTCTCTGATGATATCTTGACTTCTTTCTTTCTTCAAAATCTGATTTCAATGCCGTTAAGCTTGAAACAGCTCTGATACCATGATAGAGAATTTGAAAAACTATGTTTAGCAAGAGAATTGATATACAATAGCAATTGCTTTTTATTCAATCAGTTTGTAATTGCTTCAGTTTGTACATGATATAGTTGCATTTATAGTGTGCAACTCTATGTGGGCCGATTCAGATACACAGCCCAATTGGCTATATTATACCCGAACCGCTATTTGTAAAATATCAGACTATGGTTACGAACACTCTGGTTATTTATAGTGCTGAACTTTATCAGCAAGTAATTTCCTTTATGCTATATACCTGATTATTTCTGAAGCATACTGTTCCTAATCCAATGGTGAGATCATTTGGTTAACAGTGAATGGATATTGCTGAACTTTGCATGTCTTAAAAGCCAAGTTAGCGTTTCTCAACTTATAGTTCGAATGAGCTGCAAGTAAACTCCTGCACTTTGAGAATCTGAACATCAGTAGGGGGATTATCACAAACATTCAAATAACAAGTATTTTATTTAAATGCAGAGTTGGGAAAAGCATGTTAGCATCATCTGGATGTCAGTGTGATATCAAAGCTTTGCAAAAGCACTTGGCTTCAAAGCACTTGGTGGGTACTGTTTCCATCATTAAATAGTCAAAGCCATCTCCTACGATTAACCATTAGCAAGCATTGGCTAAACATGCTACCTTTATCCTACATCTAAAAGCTTCAAGCATGATTTTTTGTACAGTTATATCAGCATCAACACAACAAACAAATGAGCTGCCCTGCTATGGCGCAACTGCTTTCAAACACCCTTTACTACAAGCGTTTCTTTCCATATTATGCCTTCAATGTTCTTGGTGGCCTTGACAATGAAGGTATTTTGAAATTAAACGTGTTTTCTTACCTTTTTTATATATTTCTTTCTTTCTTCTTATGCTTCTTCTCATTTTTTAATTAGGCAAGGGATGTGTGTACACATACGATGCTGTTGGCTCTTATGAGAGAGTTGGTTATAGTGCTCAGGGTTCTGGCTCGACACTGATCATGCCCGTTTTGGACAACCAGTTGAAATCTCCAAGCCCTCTCTTGCTTCCTGCTAAAGTATGATTGTTCTTAACACTAGTCATTATTTTAGAACCTTTATGTATGTGTGTAATTAACGTATTTCTGTTCTTTTGCAGGATGCTGTAACACCCCTATCTGAAACAGAGGCAGTTGACATGGTGAAAGATGTATTTGCTTCAGCAACTGAAAGGGATATATATACGGTATGCAGATAGTAAAAATCATGATATATCAAATTAGCATGTTTAAATCTCTGAATTGCATTACTACTTGTGTGTGTTTCATAAGATCTTAGATCAAATTGGATAACCTAAATCATGAAATTCGCTAGTTTCATGAGTTTGGGAAGGTAATGAACAGTTTTTTTTATGGCTTTAGCTCTATAAGAGATAGGGATACTATATGTATTTCTCTCATGTACATTTGTCGCACTAGCAATGAAATGAATGATAGTAGATGAACATAAGTGCATTAAATATAATGGTCAGATGTTGCTTATCCTTTCTATTCAAAAGCCTGTTCAATAAATCATAATAAAATGATAATGTCATCCTATTACCTAGGTGCAGAAGTAGAATCATATGAGTTCATGTATTAAATGGTCATCGTCATCAATCGCACTTAATAAAGTGTTATTGTACCAGAATGCTTATCCTTTTCATTGAATATTTTGCAGGGAGACAAGGTTGAGATAGTCATCATCAATGCAGCAGGCATCCGCCGTGAGTATATTGAACTCAGGAAAGATTAGTTCTTGTTCATTTTACCGATGTGGGGTTTCCCTATTTCCCTCTATCAGATTATTAAGAATCTTATTCATGAGTCACGCATCCTTACTCTCGTACTATATGGTTGTTAAATTAGGTAACAGGGTGTAAGTTTGATATATCAATTAGGAGTGGTCGTGCACAGAAAAAATCACAACTATTATTTAAATGAAATAGAGACTTGTAACCTGGTTGAAATTACTCTGATGATTACTTGCAACAATTGTAATTTAATTAGTATAGGGAGTCAATTAACATCCTTTTGCATGTACAGTCATGCTAGATTCATATTCTTTTATTATATACACACGTGTGCGCACATTTTGTGTGTATTTATAAATTTATACAAGGACATAAAATGGAAGTACAACTCTTTCCGGTCTCACATATTTTTAGTTGCTCTAGCTGCAGTACCATTTCATTTAGTCTGTATGATAAAATATGCGGATTATCAACTTATCAACTTGCTGTTTTTTCATGATATTCATTTAGTCTAAGTACAAAGGTGTCTATGCTGTTTGCATTCATGATAACTTTGTTGTTTAATTCAGCTAAACTTATCAACTATGTGCGTTGTTAGCAATATGACTCAAATTTTACTTAATGTGCAGGCTGATGGATGGACAACACAAAGGTATGGCAATGTAGTTACTGTGGTGGTTATTGATGTGGGAAGGTTGAGGAGTGGCTAGGTGCTGTTTTGTTAGGGGGATGTTTGAAGTTGAGATGTGGAAGTGGTGAAGTATGCAGGTGCAGTAAACAAAGAGATAGAGGATGAGTTTGTTGGTGGTGGGGGTATTGCAGTGTAACATAAGAGTTGCAGAGGGCTGTTAATAGATATATCGATTGTGGCAATGAGTATTGATTGTCAGAAGTAATGCAATAGTTGTTTACAAGGAGGAGCAGGATATTGTTGAGTGTTGCCGCAAGGAGTTTGCTGTGAATGGAGAGTTGGTAGTAGCAGTTGTTAGCAGTTGCAGTCTTTTTTATTGATTTGCCGCAAGGAGTTGTTAGCAGTTTACATATATATCATGTAACTGTAATATACTGAATGTATATATTTGTAATTGTAATATACTGAACGTATATATCATGTAAACGTTTATGTATCTAATTAATAGTTATTAGAACATGTTATATATGCTAGTTGCTTCAATATACTCAAAATATAATTCTGGAATATTCAAAAATAGAGTGGAATATTAAAGCTGTTATATAAATAGAAGACAGCGTTTGATTAATGCTGTCAATGAAGAAACAACAGCGTTTAATTCGTGCTGTAATTATCTTGAAATTGTCAATAACAGCGTTTTTTACATGCTGTCGAAATAGTTGATGATTCAATAACAGCGTTTTTAACATGCTGTCGAAATTGTTGATGATTCAATAACAGCGTTTAGAAAACATAATACAGCACATTATAAACGCTGTTGAAAACATTATTGACAGCTCGTAATAAACGCTGTCACAGAGATGTTTCAACAGCGTTTATAGAAACGTTGTTGTAAGTTTTGTATATACGACAGCATGTCGTTATACAGCGTTTCTAATAACGTTGTTGTATCATATTACAGCGTTTATCAAACGCTGTTAAAAGCCTTTTGTGGTGTAGTGATAGGTTGTTACACCTCTCCAATAAACATAATAGGAGTACATCATAATAGTGGCATATAGAACCAATACAATATAGACACAAAGTCATGGTCATCATAAGGCACAAAGCCATACTTGCTTAATATAGGCACATGGCCATTTATTACTACATGTATCAACTCACACTATCCACTCTATTCTTATCACATGAGTGTCATCTACTTACAATAAATAACTGAAACAGTGTTCCATACCACTGTTTGATACTCAAAAGTTTATTCACCACTTATAAATTAAACTCAAGCTATCTAGTATTCTATAAAACGAGTCCAAAGAAAAAATTAGAGAAACATTACCGAAAATCTCATACTAGATTGTTCTATAACCTCGTTTATTCAGATTTCACATCATACAAAATTAATTATCATAAACTCACACAGAAGGATGTCATCACCATATCACATTAAAACACCAACCAAATCTAATCAACGACGAATCATTCATACAATCCAATTTAATACACAAGAAAAGAATGATTAGGAAACTAATATAAAAATAGATTATTCCAATAAATATAAAATAAACAATCAATGCTTAATAATGAATCATTCATAGCATAAAATTTTATAAAACAAAGTAAATATTAAGAGATGGGTAATAAATTCATACCCCTAAATTAATTGAATAATTATCTAAGCTTGTATATAGTTTAATATTTACAATAAATAACTAATTTCTCAGTCTCGTATGAAATTAGTCGACTATCAGTATTCATTAATAACATTAGAAAATACATTTCAAATCCCTAAAATAGTTTATAGAGCATAATATTAAGTATAAAAATTATTTTATAATTTTTTATAGTCAAATACTATTTTTGTGTAACATTACACTATCTGAAACAATTTAATATATGAATAATCTATCAAATATCAATTATAAATAATATCATATCTTCTAGAATTTTATATAAGATTCCTATAAATTTACTTAAAATCAAAAGCTAAATATTTACTAAATAGTTTGTTCCTAAATTAAATTGTTATCCCAACTTTTGGCAAAGTTGAGATACCCAAAATTTACTGAGAATCGATGACTACTATTCTTGAATATCAACCATGCATTGCAGGATAACCATGGATATCGATGAATTTTGTCCGAGTATGGAACGGGCCACAATTGACAAGACATGATGAGAAAAGCTGTAGAAGCCAGTGGTTCAAATTTCAAGTCAATCCGAGTTCGTATGCTCAAGTTATGATGGATTCGATTTGATGAACCTTGCTCGGTTCGAATCTATCACCCCTTTATTAGTTCGAATCCATTAAGTTCGAACCCATCAGAGCAGGCACCATGTTCGAATCCATGAGGAGCACCTTTACTTCGACTCCATCGAGCAAACCCTCAATAGCCATGCTTCGAATCCATCAAAGAAGAGTCCCTCGAATCCATGCAACCACGGGAGCTCCGACTCCATTTCCTACTTGCCTTCGAATCCCCATATTAAAGGCAACTTCGAATCGATCCGGAGTAACGTATTTCGATCGATTCGAACGAGTACCAGCTCCATCGATTCGAAGTGTTCGTCGACGGAAATTCTATCAGTTTAGAAAACCGTCGAACGAATTTTGAAATAAAAATAACCGCAAGCGCACGGTGTACGAATGTAGCACGTGGCGAATACGGGTCGATCCGCAGGGAATTGATGATTTTAAAATTCTACTCAATCAAATTAACCAAAGTTGGAAGAGTGATTAACTAAAAAAAATGACAAAAGAAAATAGATAAAAATATGAGAGTGTTAAGACAATTTAGAGGCAATTTCCACTCTCTAGATCACATAAATCAACAAAATGAAGTTATGATCTCTCTTTTCTTGTCATTAGTGAATTAGTTGATGTGCTTATCATAAGTATGGTATATTTGTGCTATTAATTAGCTCAATATAAACCATCAAACTATAACACAACCACTAATACACTTTTAAATCTCATAAAATATGACAACAAAGTTGAAAGAAAAATTTATTTTAAGCATGACCTATTAACCATTAATTAGAAATATAAGCCATCAAATTTTAATTTCAACAATCACTTCTTTACCATAATCATATGTAGATGAAGAGGCAATTTGTGTTTTGTTTGTTTAAGCATAGCTTATTTGTTATGAAAAACATAGACTATCAAATTCAAAGCTAAACAACATCATTAAACCACTTCAAGTATTTCCATTAAAGCACAAAAAGAGAGTATAAACATCAAAATGTTGCATCTACATACTAGAGAGCTTCATTACCCCTAAATTGTAGGGATTAAGCCCTCATATTTGTTATCAAATCAACAAATGTAGAAAGCAACATGAAAGCAAAAAAAGAAAGAAAAAGAGAGCAGAGCAAAGAAACAAAACTAATCTACTTGCATGAAATAAGAGAAACCTACACTACAACATGAAAGTAAATGAACATGAAAAGGAAAGAGCATGTATTAATTTGCATAAAATAAAAAAGATTACAAGAAATAAAAATTGGCTAAGTAGCCATTAAAAGAGAAAGAGAGCTTTCTTTTATTTGATCTAAACTAAACTAAAGAGAAGGAGGCCTAAAAGAGACTAAGAGAAGATATCATGTTACATGAAACATATGGGTGTTTATACATGTATGAAACCCTAATTCACTTTTTTGGGGAATGCCCAAAATGCCCCTTAGGAAGTGTGGAGGCCAAGTAATCATTAACATGTCTTAATCCCCCATTAAGTGTACATGAAGCCATTAAGTCCAAAAGCATGTGCATTAGCCTTTAATTTGTACATTAAGGTAGGTGGGTAGGTGGGGTCCTCCATGATCTTCACTTTGAATTATTTTCATCTTCATTCCTTTATATTCTTTGTGCATGCATATTTCTTCATGAAACCACTCCTATTTGAGACCATTTTCCTACAAAAATATATATAAATTTCCAATCAATTTTTCTCAAAGAAATATATGCACTTAAATGACCGTTTTGCCCCTATATGAAGATGAATATGTGAAAATTTGGAATTAAAATGAATTTTGGTTAAAACAAGTTAAAATACCCAATATGATCATTTATTTAATTTAAATAGAATAAATATGGTGGTAAAAATATGCACATTTACGTGCACATCACGAAGCAAACCTTCGAATCCAACACTCGAAACCACCAAGTAAATGCGGCTAAAACCCCGGAATCGACCCATTCAACTCGGAGAAGTAAGTGGATCGACACGAAGAACGCACGCCACGTCATCAGGAGCATGGGTTCGACCCTATGGGTTTGAACCATATTGATTCGAACGAATCCATAGGATCGAGTCGAAGCAACCAGCATGCCGAAGAACACCATCTTGAATCGATCATATCTCTCAATCCCTTGATCCAAATGCCATGAAATTTTTACAGGAGTTTGCCTACATGTCGAAGAATGTTCACGCCAAGTTTCATCACGATTGGACACTTTTCTGATCGATTCGAACCAAGGGTCGAATCGATCCCAATGTGGGCCCGGATCTCCAGGTTTCGGCCATGTGGTCCCCCTTACGTGCCAGAAGCAGTCTCCCCGGATTTTAAGAGAAATATCAGCTTCCAACGCCTATAAATAGAGCCCCAGGTGATTCATAAAAGGGGGATCAATCTCTCTCTTGCTGGATTTGGATTCTAAAGCGCCGAGACTCTACCAGACTCTACTTTGCACTCCACTACTACCGTTGTATTCGAATTTCAGAGCTATAATCCATTATAACCCGCTGTACTCAACTGTAACCAGCAAAGAACCTCAATAAAAGTGAAAACCTTTGAAGTGGACGTAGGCCGGAGATAGCCGAACCACTATAAATCATGTGTTCTTGTTCATAGTTTTTGTTTTGTTGCGTATTGCTTGCTTAGATCTGTGATTTGTGTTTGAATATTGCTGATTTATATTCATACACTGGTGCTTTCACAATACTTGGGGTTTGTGACCAATTTTGGCGCAAACACTTTGGTGCTTTCACTGCGAACAACCCGCACCCGCTACATCAGATTAAGAATTCAGATTTAAGAGTTTGAAGAATTCCGATTCAGAGACCATGACTCGACAAACAAGACAAAGAGTTGATCGGAGCCAACAAGGAGGAAGCCAAGAAGCATCATCAGGAGCAGGAATAGGACAAGCTTCCGTCTACATCACTAGAGACGAGATGGAGGCTGTGGCTAATTCAATACGCGAAAGCATGATGAAGACCCAACAGGAGATGCTGTAGAATTTCCTCGAACAAATGAGGGCGGCGAATATGCAAAACCTTGGACCAACTACAACAACTGCAAGTGCGGGACAAGAAATCAGGATTACAGAAGCTAATGAAGGACAGGTTCAAGACCAGAACGCAGGAACTGAAGGTGACCGACAAGGACTTGGGGGAAGACCCTCAGGGTCCGATACTGGAAGACCAACAGACAGAGCTCGACAAGCTGGAGCCAATGCTTATGCTAACGAGCCACCAGAAGAATACGTACCAGAATTCCCTTCAAGGCTCGGGGGGCAGGATAGGAACTTGACAAGGGGCCAACCCCTAGACGGAGACGAGAGAATGATTGGCCTAATGTGACGAATCATGAGAGGAGGACTGCCTAGCGGAGGGCTGGAAGAAGTTAGTCGGAGTCCGTTCACTCCGAACATCCGAAACGCAAGGAACCCTCCAAAATTCAAACTACCAACGCTAGAACCTTATGACGGGAGGTCAGACCCGACCATGCATATTACCAGATATATTAGGCACATGGAAGTGTTGGGGGCATCCGAGGAAGTGATGGCACGATGCTTCCCTCTATATTTGTCAGATTTGGCTACGCTTTGGTTCAGGCAACTAGAGACTGGATCAATCAGAACATGGAGCAAGCTTGTAGACTGCTTCATGAGACAGTTTAGGGTCCATGTGACGCGACCCAAGAGCGTGATGACTTTAGCTTCGGTCAAGCAAAGGGCCAGAGAGTCCATTAAAGATTTCCTACTAAGATTCAATGTAACAGTGACTTCTGTAGATCGTCCGGATCCATCGATGATTCTGATGGCGGCGGTGGCAGGAGTCGCGGAAGGCACCAAATTAAAGACTCTCTGACTAAAGATCCACCACAAGATCTTGGAGAGTTCTTTCATAAAGCTGAAAAGTTCATCCGATTAGAAGAATCACGAGCCGAGAGGCTGGAAACAAATGTTGCACAGAGCGAAGGAACCTCCAGAGAACAGTCCGGAGTGGACAAGGGAAAAAGGAAACAGGATGACAGACATGATGGTCCTGATAAACGGAAGAAATTCCGAGAACCAAGATTTAGGCAGTACACAGATCTGACTGCAGGCCTAGAAAGAATCTACACTGAAACTCGGGGGCAACTCCCCGATCGAAAGCCACCTATAAGGGATCCCACTGAGCGGGAGCGCAGGACTGGAAAATACTGCCTATTCCACGAGCTGGATGGGCACACTACAGATGAATGCCGCCACCTAAAGGATGAGGTGGAAGAACATGCCAGAGGTGGAAGATTGTCGCAATTTGTCAGAGAACGGACAGCGGCGGTAAGACCTGAACAACTACCGCCTCCACCTAACAGGAACGATCCTGGATCGGGATCACGACCCGTCATCCACTGATTAAAGATGGCAAGGGCCAAGTCCAGGATTTGGACTTCGGTCGAATAATTCTATTTAGATTTGTTTTCAGAATAAACTGTCACTCCACTTACTCATGTACGGGAACCGGAGAGATCCCTAGGCATGCTCTGAGATGGAGATAAGCCGATATGCCCGGAGTGGCAATGTTTAGCTTTTTCCTGATGTTTGAGATTGAACATCTAGGACCTGAATTTTAATAAATAAATTAGAATTTCTTAAAATAAACCTTTGACCGAAAAGTCAAAGAACGAACATCAAATACCAACATAAACATGATCGCTTTATGACCCTACCCGGAGAGGCGGGGTCCGAAGTGCAAGAAGTGGGTTGCTTCGCCAGAGAGCGACATGATCAACTCACTTAAGCGTTGTTTCTCCTTCGCCGGAGGGTGAAAGGATGGGATCCAGCAAGAGCCCGGAAAGACTATGATCGGTCTAGAACGACCAAGACATCGCTTAATGTTCAGATACACTGAACCGGAGTGCAAGAAGTGAGTTGCTTCGCCGGAGAGGGACAGGATCGACTCACTTAAGCGCTGTTTCCCCTTCACCGGAGAGTGACAGGATGGGATCCAGCAAGAGCCCGGAGAGGCTACGATCGGTCCAGAACGACCATGACATCGCTATACATCCTAACCAGGACCAGAGTGCAAGGGATAGAAGGCAACGCCAGAGTGCAATGGGATCTTTCTATTCAATCACTAAGTCTAGAATGGACTTAGTAAGGGTTCAGAATAGCCATTAATAGTCCGGAGAGACTACGGAACTTCATTCTCAACTTCTACGGAAAGAATGAACGCTGATTCGGCTTCGAACAGCCATAAACTTGATTGATAATACTACAGTTATGAATGAAACATGAATTTACTACACTCGATTTAAGACTGTTCAAAACATACCTTTTGCGAAAAGGCATGTTTTGGGGGCGAAGTGTTATCCCAACTTTTGGAAAAGTTGAGATACCCAAAATTTACTGAGAATCGATGACTACTATTCTTGAATATCAACCATGCATTGTAGGATAACCATGGATATCGATGAATTTTGTCCGAGTCCGGAATGGGCCACAATTGACAAGACATGACGAGAAAAGCTGTAGAAGCCAATGGTTCAAATTTCAAGTCAAACCGAGTTTGTATGCTCAAGTTATGATGGATTCGATTTGATGAACCTTGCTCGGTTCGAATCCATCACCCCTTTATTAATTCGAATCCATTAAGTTCGAACCCATCAGAGCAGGCACCATGTTTGAATCCATGAGGAGCACCTTTACTTCGACTCCATTGAGCAAACCCTCAATAGCCATGCTTCGAATCCATCAAAGAAGAGTCCCTCGAATCCATGCAACCACGGGAGCTCCGACTCCATTTCCTACTTGCCTTCGAATCCTCATATTAAAGGCAACTTCGAATCGATCCGGGATAACGTATTTTGATCGATTCGAACGAGTACCAGCTCCATCAATTCGAAGCGAACCTTCGAATCCAACATTCGAAACCAACAAGTAAACGCGGCTAAAACCCCGGAATCGACCCATTCAACTTGGAGAAGTAAGTGGATCGACACGAAGAACGCGCGCCACGTCATCAGGAGCATGGGTTCGACCCTATGGGTTCGAACCATATCGATTCGAACGAATCCATAGGATCGAGTCGAAGCAACCAGCATGCCGAAGAACACCATCTTGAATCGATCATATCTCTCAATCCCTTGATCCAAATGCCATGAAATTTTTACAGGAGTTTGCCTACATGACGAAAATGTTCACGCCAAGTTTCATCACGATTGGACACTTTTTTGATCGATTCGAACCAAGGGTCGAATCGATCCCAATGTGGGCCCGGATCTCCAGGTTTCGGCCATGTGGGCCCCCTCACGTGCCAGAAGCAGTCTCCCCAGATTTTAAGAGAAATATCAGCCTCCAATGTCTATAAATAGAGCCCCAGGTCATTCAGAAAAGGGGGATCGATCTCTCTCTTGCTGGATTTGGATTCTAAAGCGCCGAGACTCTACCAGACTCTACTTTGCACTCCACTACTACCATTGTATTCGAATTTCAGAGCTATAATCCATTATAACCCGCTGTACTCAACTGTAACCAGCGAAGAACCTCAATAAAAGTGAAAACCTTTGAAGTGGACGTAGGCCGAAGATAGTCGAACCACTATAAATCGTGTGTTCTTGTTCATAGTTTCTGTTTTGTTGCGTATTGCTTGCTTAGATCTGTGATTTGTGTTTGAATATTGCTGATTTATATTCATACACTGGTGCTTTCACAATACTTGGGGTTTGTGACCAATTTTGGTGCAAACATAAATAATTAATAACTATTACTAAATAAACCTTTCCTATAATAAAGCTTACAATGTACTAAACACCTTTTTATTTGTAAATCTTACTATTTATATAAATAATTAACTAATATATATTAAAAGAAAACACTCACACACAAAAAACATATGCACACATTTCACATACACAAAAGCATAGCAACAACAAATTCACATACACAAATCACTATACACTTACACACACAACTATAAACACACATGAATATAGCTGCTTCACAAACACTAACTCAGTCACACATACACATAAACATACACACGAACACACACTAACTTACACATACAGCAGTAACTCGACCCTATATATCACATACACAACACATACACACAAATGCACTCACGCATACGCAAAACATTGAGCATAAAAACACACATGACAGAAAATCACATGCATAAATTCGATCAACGGCAGTAGTACCGGGTATTGGGTCGAACCAGTTGGAGCACCGGTCAACCAGTACATGTAACGACTTGGATTTTCGGACCAATCAAAATCATCGAAAACCTATCTGTTCTAAAACTGCTAATGAACGACTATCAATTTAATACACAATATCATTTGATAAATATATAACAATTCAAAATGTAAAGGATACAATTTCAATAATACAACTTACCAGAGTAATTATTTATTCTACAAGATGTGCTTTAATACATACCAAATATGAATACTATAATTTTACCGTTGCACCACTCGAATTAGAGAGGGACGACAATAGTCATTCCTGCAAATTCAATAAACATGTCAATGTGGAATAAAATGGTAAGCAAGCAAAATACAACATCACATAATAAATAGCAAACAATAAACATGAAATGATATATAATTATTGGGGTTGCGTCACTACCACTTGTGACTGCCTATATACCTCTATCAATTGGATACCCAATCAGATACAGAATCAAGCCAACGTAGTTCTCCCACCACAAATAGGACTCAAGGAGCTTATGACGCATAAACAATATGCAATTCCCAAACTACCACTTAGGCTTAATCTTCATATTTAGATTTTATGATATCTTATTAACTTTATTATTTTCAAGATATAATTCTTTTCAAAATAATCTCTTCAAACTAAATTCCCATTTTCATTTCAAATCCGTTTGAAATAATATATATCCTTTATGTCAAATCATACTTTTCTTTGGTATATAAAACAAATCACTTTTGAAAATGGTATCATATACTCTGTATAATAAACAGTGTTTTATTTGATATATTTGTTCGGAAATCACAAAATACACTACTATAAAAGCATATCAAAGTATATGCAACCAGATCTGGAGGTTTCTCCGAATAACAAGGCAATTGGTTCACGGCCTCTCTAAAATCAATAAGTATATCCCTCCACACTAAGAGTGGACTACACCCAGGATTACACGAACCTTCCAGACCACTTTTTAGTTATGGGTTACCCAAATCATCGGTAACATAAAAAATCCTTTTTGTTTCCCGAAGTGACTAATCATTTTGCACTAATTATCACAAATACTTTCAATCATAGTATTATTTATTTTCTCAAATATTTGGAAAGCCATTTAAACCACCAGGGTTGAAATCCTCAAAATTCTCTTTATGTATAAAGCATATTTCATAAATACTTTTATATAAATCATTTTAATATAAAATCACTTCCCAAATGCTTATAATTATTATATAAGCACCTTTATATAATTTACTTCCAAAATATTCATTTCCAAATATTTCTATTTCTTTCCAAAGAAACCATTTCATTTAAAAGATAAACATCTTTAGAATTAAACTGAACATCTTATATTACAACTATTACTTAGTCAAATATTTTTATCGAACACCTTGTAGTCAAACTGTGAAATTCAAATCACATGGTGTTCGTACCCACCCAATCCATACGTATGGAAATTTATTGTTCATAAATAGGCCTGTCAACGGATACTTTCGGATGAGGATAATACCATATCCGCATCCGAAATGATTTTCGGATATTGGATATCCGCATCCGCGGATACGGACGGATATTGGATAATTATCCTATCCGCTAACGATTGATAAATCAAGAAATATAAATATAAATTTTAAGTTTAACATACATTTTTTCAATCCAATTGATTATAAAAGTGTTAAATATAAACAAATATGGTGATAATCAATAATTTTGAATGGTTAATAAGCATTAAGTGCATATAATATAAACTACTAACTTAATAAAACAATAAATAAATATCTTTTGTTATACTAAAATACATATAATTTAAACTATAATCTTGCCAAAGACCAGACGGATAATTTTCGAATGCGGATGTCTTCATATCCGCATCCTTTTTCTGGATATCGGATAGTATCCGCTTTTCGAATACGGATGCAGACGGATTTCGGATTTTTCGGGTATCCATTGACAGCCCTATTCATAAACTGCACGAGCATAATTCAAACGACCAAACAATCCGTCAACAACAATAATAAATGTGAACACATCATTATAAATAATAAATTAATATAATAGTAGAATGGAGATTTATTGTGCTTAATATATTCTAAATAATCTATTTATTTTAATTATAGCATTGTGGTGTTTTATTCTGCTAATTGAATGCCACTAATGAAATGTAAATATTTAACTACGTTAATCGTAATTAATTCAATAACTAATATTTTATCAATATTCTATACTTCACCAAATTTATTAATAACTTATACTAATATGTTCTACTAGTTAATACAAATCTAACCCGAAGACAATGGGTTAAACGGACATTGTATTGGTGAGTTATTCCTTTTTTAAATTTAAACTTTTAAACTTAACTATTAATAAACTAAATTACTTAAATAAAACCTCACCCACTTCATTGCAAAGCTCGACCCAATTAACATATCCCAAACTCGAAAGCCCCATGCATGCAAATGACCATGTTGTTGTGGACTTAAGTGCAAAATCTTTTGAAATGAATCATAACAATCCTCTTCTTCTTTTCTTTATTTACTCATGCCCAGGCCAATAAAACATCTCGGCCAAAACCCTTTCCCCCACCGCTACTCGCCACCTCCAACCGCCGCATGTTGCCCTTAGCTCCACCAAGTCAAGCCCTTCCTCCCTAGCTCATGCGTACTCATGCATGAATCTCCAACATAGTGCACACACTTAAACTCATGTTTCCATGCAAACCTGCTTACATGCAAACTCTTTGCCCAACACATGCAATACTGACAACATATGCACGTAAATCATATAGCAAAGCCATACACATCTTTGGGGAGGAAAAAGAAATGGATAAAGGAAGAGAAAAGAGAAAAATAGAAGAAAATGTTGTTGTGTATATATTTTGTTTTTCAAAGAAAAAGGAGAAAGGTTTGTTGTGTATACATTTGCATTTGCAAAGAATATGAAATGTGTTTTCATTTTTGTTTGTTTATGCTTTCTATGACCTTGTTTGCACATGCAGCAAGAAAGAATGAAATGTAAAAATGGCAGTTCCTCCCTGTCGTGCATGTATGCTCATACATATAGGTTGAAAAAGAGAGGGATGGTGGAGAAGTACGGTGAAGGAGTATGGTGTATGTGTACATGTACTATGTGTGCATGTTAATTTTAGAAACGTTAGTTTTGCGGTACAGTGCACACAAAATTACGTTCGCGAACGAGCTGCGAATGACAGAAATAAAAATACGACATGCGTAACAATGCAACATGATTATAAAACAACAATAAAATACACTGTTGATTGTATTTGTAAAGTTTCAAAATACTGACATTTGATGTAAAACACGTCAAACGAAAATTTAATTATCTTCCAAATTAAAATTTATGAAAAATCCCATAGATTAAATTAAAAATACAACACTAAAAATCAGGGACGTTACAGTACAGGTTGGTCGATTCTCAACATTGGTGCCGGTCGACATTGGTGCATCCTTGGTCGACCGTGTACCTGTTAATTCGACGTTATTCGATTTTTATTACTTAATCACTTATTTAACCGTCGTTATTATTTATTTCATGTTAATGCTTTCTTAACATCTAAGTTAATGTTAAGTGTCAATTAATTTTAACCGTTTGTATTTAAAATTATTTGGTTATTATTTGTTTCCTTGATTACATATATAATTATTACCAAGTTTAACATTTCAAACATCGATAACTTTTTTGTTTCAACTCCGATCCGAAAATTTTATACATGAAAATTGATCAGAAAATCATTATGAACCCAATGGTGCAATTTTTCTTGCCAAATTCTGATGTTTTTATAAATTCTATTTTTCAACATTATTATTAATTAATTAATTTCTTTTAAATTCATTGTCGTTAAAATTATGGGATGCTACATTCCCTCATCTGCTATTTCTGCAATTACGGTCTCCCACCAATCTAGTGCATCTTCCTGTAACTACCTTAGTGCTAGTCTTCTCTTCTATGATTCAGTCCTAAGTCGCTAAATATATGCTCAGAGCTTCTCAACCAATTCAGCACTTTTATTGCAAGCTCTTTACCAGTAAACACCTTTCCTCTCAGATTTCTATAATCTTTACCTATCCTAAGGAAATGTTCCCTCACCACCGCAGCTCTCAACCGAACTGCCTCGGTGCATCTTCCCTCAGCATTTGAGCCGTGAACTTTCTAAATAAGACATTCACATCCATGCATGCTTCATTTGTTGGCTGCGCGGCTTCCTCTCCTACCGCTCTTGTAATTCTTTGCTCCCTTCCTCCATCATTCTATGTTTCTTCAGTCTCTCTTCTTGCATTTTCCCCTCCTACTTTGATTCGTCCGCTTCTCAAATCCATCTTGTTTATTTTGAGTTATACAACCTAGGTGTTTTAGATGTATAGCTTTAGTCTCTTCTAGCTTGTATTGTCGTGACTTGTGATGCCCCACCTCTATGCTCACAATAACAAAGGTTATTATAAGGAATAATGTCTGCTATCGCGAAGAATAAGGCTTGTTAGAAGCGACCATCCGTAAGTTATGCCTTAGACGAGTATTGATTACATCGATAGGAGTCGTGAAAATTACTCCCAAAGATATAAATTCAATCCAAATCTAAAATGAAAGTACAGTGGCTAAAGAAAAATTCAGAACAACTCATAATAACAACAACACTGATAAATATAATCACGTCAGAATAGAAATATCAAATATATAGTGGAAGATAAGTCTGGATACATGCTAAAACAATCAATAGTTCACATGAACCCAATGTACATATGCATATCAATCAATACATACATAAGATGAGAGTCAATAAGCCAAAAGTACTCCTCGAAGACTAGACAGAAGATGGAGTGAAATACCAAAGCTGAAGCTGCCACTGAATCAGAGATAGAGATTACCCTGAAATAACTCGGTCTGACCTGAGTATTATTTAAAAGAAAATAATAAACGGATCATTCTAATTTATTCTTAGAAGTGAATGTGTCATAAATAACATTCAGCAATATAATAATAGCCTCGAATGAGACCATTCAACATAAAAAATCAACATAGTTTAAATGAAGAAATCACATTAAACTCCATCAAAATCAACTTTCAAATTCACAATTGAATTCAAAACAACAGTTCACAAAATCTAGAAATCAAAATAGATAACTAGAAAATTAGCAGTTGCAAAATCTAGAAATCAAAATAGGATAACTAGAAAAATCAGCATAAAAGTGGATCAATCCCAACAGATGGCGAGTTTTAGCTACGCCGCACGTGCATCTCAAATGGCCGAAGCCTACCAAGTACTATAGTTTTTTGGCGCCCATCAGATGACCCGAAGGTCCGTAGAGTGACCCGAAGGTCTAGTACTGGTAATTGACCCGAAGGTCCATCAGATGACCCGAAGGTCCAGCAGAGTGGCTCGAAAGCCTAACAAAATCATTAGAATTGTCAAACAACAACAATTTGTTTCAATTAACGAGTCTGGAATTAACCGAATTATTAAAAGCATGGTTCCATACGCTGCACTTTTGCTAAATCGTTTAAATCTCTTCATCATTTACTTGAAAGTGCAAAATTGTGTATTTTGTATAAATAAAATTTACGTTCTTAAACAGAAAAGTTTGGAATTAACCGAATCAGTAAAAGTAAGGGTTCATAGTCCTCAATTTTGCCGAATCGTTTAAATCGCTTCCTCATTATTTTGAAAGCGCAAATTGTAATTTTTTTGGAAACAATTTTATTTTAAAACGATTTTTAAAAGACGTGATTAAACAGCAACAACTGTAGCAATTTCGACGGGGAAATTGCACTTTACAAAACACAGTAAAAACGAGTACCAAATCAGCATTGCGGGATAACTGCTTGAAAATTCACTTTAAATTGACGGTTACTAAAGTAAAAATAACAGTGATAAAACATAAATCAAGGATGTGAGTTTTCTGCACTCACTAAATTTTTTTGGCTTCAAAGTTAGCTAGCTACCCAGATTCAAGTTGGGGATGCCATTAATGCTTCCCTTTCCTCTGAAAGGTGAGCAGTTGTAGAGACTTGCTTCTTACAATATTTTTGAATTAGAAAATGAAAGATGTGTGCTGGCCTTTATTTTTGTACAAAAGCATTTAATGAAGACGTGCTTGAGTGAAGAAAAAAAAGAAAAGGACGTGCAGTAGAATGATGGTAGCAGTTGTGAACAAAAGTGATAGCAATGCAAATGTGTTTTCACACTTGATTCACTCTCTGTTTATAACTTTGCTTTATTACTTGAATGTCAGCAATGCAAAGATAAAGGAAAATAATGTAAAGTGTTTGTTTTGCAAAAATGTGACAGCACATGAAAATATGTTCCACTAGCCCTTTTTATTACAACATTGTTTTCTTTTGAATTTTAATTTAAAATTTTCTATTTAAAATATTTTCTCCGACAATAATTCAAAAATCATGGTCGTTACAGATTTTTAAAATATTTATTAAGATAGTAATAAAATCACGGTCGTTACAGACTCCCCCATAAAAATTGCGTCCCCGTAATTTTCATACTAGAAGCAGTCAATAACACAAATAATTCATCACATTAAAGATTAAAATGGAAAAGATGGATAAGAATGCTCACCCTCACCCGAAGAGCATAGAAAACTCGGATAAGAACGCTCAATGAATTCTCTGGTTTCCCAAGTGCAATCATCGGGGTTTGCGGACCATTGAATTTTCACAAGCAGAACTTCTTTATTCCAAAGGCGTTTAAACTCCGAAGCTAGCACACGAATATGATTTTGCAAAATAAACAAGTCGGGTGATATCTCAAGATCTTGTAAAATATGGGGATCAATACTAGAATCTGAATCTCGAAGGCATCGATGAAGCTGGGATACATAAAATACGTCATGAATTCCTGAAAATTGAATAGGTAGCGATAAACGATAGGCAACAGGGCCACTACGTTCCGTAATAGAAAACGGTCTAATATAACGAGAAGCCAATTTCCTGGAGCTACTAAAACGCACTACACCCTTCATCGAAGAAACACGAATGAATACGAGATCGCCAACAGAAAATTCCAAAGGCTTCCTACGATGATCGGCATAAGATTTCTGCCTATACCGAGCCTCTTTCATTCTCTTTCTAATAATATCAATCCTCTCAGAAGAATCACGAATATAATCGGGGTCGAGAACTAACTTTTCCCCCGATTCCAACCAACAAGATGGTGATCAACACGGCCTTCTGTAAATAGCTTCGAAAGGAGCCATACCGATACTGGATTGAAAACTGTTGTTATAAGAGAACTCAACAAGAGATAAGTGGTCTTCCCAACTACCACCAAAATCAAGAATGCAAGCTTGAAGGAGATCTTCCAAAACTTGATTCACCCTTTCAGTATGACCGTCAGATTGTGGATGATAAGCTGTACTGAGATTGAGCTTAGTGCCCAAAGCTTTCTGAAGACTCCGCTGGAAACCACTAGTAAAAAGCGGATCTCTGTCACTAACAATAGAACTAGGCACACCATGAAGTCGAATGTGACGACCGCCTATGACTCCCGCACGGAAACAAGGGAATGGTGCGCTGAAAGTGTGCCAGGCATCCATGAGTGACCGTCAAGGGTAAAATAAACATCGCAGACTCTATCGTAAAAACTCACAGCGCATGGATAAAATACAATAGAGAAATATAATACAGTGAAGCTCCCATAGAACAGAATATCATCATCTAATCATAATAGCTTTATACAAACATATGAATCATCCATACATCAAAGCCTCACTACATAACACTCAAACAAATACAGCAGCGGAACGCCCAGTACATATAATATGAAATAATATGCAAAAGCCTCCTGCTCGTCTTCGTCGTCATCAGCGTAGATCTCCAAGAACAGCACATGTCACCTGCTACCTAGTCTGCCCATCCCAACATGGATGAACAGCCCAAGGTAATAAGAGGAGACATAAAACCTTGAGTCAGACAAAGTCTTAGTGAGCAGTAAATCAACTATCAAACATACCAAAGAGCATAAGGGACAAAAGGAATAGGAACCAAACCATCCCACTCCACCTCGTTCTACAGTGATAGCCCCGGACACACACTAAGGAGAAACAAGCATAACATAACAGATAATTAAGGTAAAGCAATAATCACTCGAGTCTAGGTCGATGTTTTCCAAATACAAAACCCCAAGGCCTAAACCAAGATCAGATAAGCACCCAGAAAACACCGCTCTTGAGGCCGAATGATGATACAACCAAACGTCCAAACATCCATGACTCTGGCTATCACTGTTATCATTGCCTTGATTTCACCGTTAGTTGAATGACCACCTGTCAAGGGCTAATGGTAACCCCGGTTCTAGACATAACTCCGCACGTCGTCGCAGCCCGTGCCTAGGAATTTTCGCAACTACCCAGAGTACTAGCACGTCGTCGCAGCCCGTGCTTGGAACGTCGCCGCAGCCCGTTCCAACGTACTCTTGCTTTGAGCATGCTAGAACCTTCAACAACGATGAGATCTCAGCCTCCTAGTCATCCTCCTCGACGACTATTTCCATACTAGCTCAAGCGCCTCTCAAGCTAACCATTATCAACCAACTCGCATCGCATAATCGAGTTATCAACATGCTTGGGATGATCCCGTCTGGATTAAACCAAGGCTATCTCACATCATGCTTCGCTTTATCGCATCATAGCAAAGTCTCATCTCAACATCATGGCTTGCCTCATCGCATCATGGCAAAGTCCCATCTCAATACCATACTTTGCCTCCTCGCATTATGGTAAAGTCCATCTCAACATCATCTAATCCATACATATGAGCTTCAACATCCGCTTCATATGCCACAAGCAGCTTTCACCATTCAAGAGCCTTTCCACTTAGCTTTTGAATCATCTTCGACCATCTTGTCTAGATCTAACTATCAATCAACTAACATACATAGCAATCAATCAAATCAATCATTAGCTTAAGCAATCAAGTAATCAAATATGGTCTAAGTAGGCATTTATAACTATAATGGCAATTTCGTAAATAAATGAGCATAGATATAACATACATGAATCATGGGTTTCTAGCATAGATCTAACAAATATAAATCATGGGTTTTGTCTCTACAACTTGATGAATGAACTTGCATAAGTAAACATCTTCATAAGTAATGGATCTACACTTGGATCTAAGGAAAATGTATGAAATCACTATCTACAACACTCCAACAAACCACCAATCCAATATACTCCTTTGGGTCCGCGTGAGAGATAACCACCACTCACCAAATCACCCAAACACTTCAAAAACTATCAACTTCAGATATGGACAGTAAGGATTCAAGCTCGATTTGTTGAAATCTCGCTTGAAATGGTGAAATCTAGCTTCGTCGGATGAAGATCTTCAACTTTGGCTCTTCGATCTTCGATCTTGATCTTCGATCTTGTATAGATGTTAGAACTAGATTGGAGTGGAGAAAAGAAGATAAAGAAATGTTGTAGTCGAGCTCTAAAAATGGCAGCACTTCGTCGCTTCAAAAACCGGTGCCAAAAAGTGAGCCAAACCCCTCTATTTATAGGCTGAAATCACCCTTAGGTCGCCCAGACTTAGGTCGTTGCCGACCTAAAAACCCCGACCTAACATAGGTCGCTGCCGACCTATACACTCCAGCGACCTAACGGCCTAACTAATCCCAGAGCCATACGAATCAACACTCGGCCGACCTAATTCCTATGCGACCTAACAGCCTACCGACCTAAAGACTTACACGACCTAGCGACTTAACTAGGTCCGACCTAACCTTCCTTAGGTCGTCTAACGACCTAACTGCACCACACAACTACCCAGTGACCTAACACTTCCCTTAGGTCGCTCAACGACCTACTCTCTTTAGGTCGGTAACTCCTTAAACCGGTCAATACCTATAGGTCGCTCACTCCTATAGGTCGGTCACCCTCTAAGCCGCTAACCCACTAACTCGCTTACCCTCTTAGGTCGGCCATATCTTAACTCACCAACTTCCTTAGGTCGCCATACCCTATAGGTCGCTAATCTACCTAAACCGGCCTAACTCCATCACGACCTAAGCTAAGCCTTAACTCGCTAACCCTGTTAAGTCGCTCTTCTACCTTAGGTTGGTCCATCCCTTAGGTCGCTCAACTTCTATAGGTCGCTCATCCCAACCTATCCTTCATACGACCTAAACAACAACATGGGCCAACCTTACTCGAGCTAACCTCTACACGACCTAAGCACTAATAGGGTTAAACCCTGAACAATACTAACGACCTAGTGATAAATGTTCTACGATTAACATCACATAAAATACGGGTCGTTACATTCTCTCCCCCTTAGGAATTTCGCCCCCGAAATTCCAAACAATCAAGAGCAACCATAACTATTCTGCATGCCTACCATCCATAGCAACCAACAAACCATGCATCCAATTACTAGCCTAGCATGCAGAATTCTAAGACTAGAACAAGTTACAAATTCATGAGATGTCACGACACCTTAGGGCCATACCTCGAAGAGTTCAGGATGAGCTACCTTCATCCTCTCTTCCTCCTCCCACGTACAGTCGTTAACATCATCACTCCATTGTATCTTGAGTAACGTAATCGTCTTCCTCCTAAGCTGTTTCGTGTCAGTTTCAACAACACGAAGCGGCTTACGAGGTCTCGAAACAACTGGATCAACTTCGAAATCTTCACAGCTATCAACAGAAACCACCGTATTCGAGTCATGCACATACTTTCGTAGATAAGATACATGAAAAACATTGTGCACACCCGCCATCTTTTCCGGTAACTCCAATCTATAAGCGAGCTTTCCAATTCGCTCGATAATCGGGAATGGTCCAACAAATCTCGGAGTTAACTTTCCTTTCTTCCCGAATCGAATAACATTCTTCAGAGGAGAAATCTTCACAAAAACCATATCACCTACGTCGAATTCCAAATCCTTACGACGATTATTGGCATAACTTTTCTGACAATCTTGGGCTGCCTTCATTCGTTGCCGAATGATCCCTATACAATCTGAAGTCTGTCGAATCATCTTTGGCCTGAGTATCAGTTTTTCTCCAGTTTCCAACCAACATGTCGGAGAGTTACACGGTCTTCCATACAGTGCTTCATATGGTGCCATACCAATACTTGACTGATAACTGTTATTATATGCAAATTCCACCAAATGAAGGTGATCTTCCCATGATCCTCCGAAATCCAAAACACAGGCTCTGAGAAGATCTTCCAAAACTCGGTTGACTCTCTCAGTCTGACCATCTGTTTGAGGGTGGTAAGCTGTACTCAAACACAACTTAGTTCCCAAAACTTCCTGGAAGCTCTTCCAAAATCCACTAGTAAACAATGGGTCTCGATCGCTCACTATACTCTTCGGAACACCATGGAATCGAACAATCCACTTAACATACAACTCAGCCAACTTCGATGCAGTCCTAGTTGATCAAACAGGAATGAACCTTGCACTCTTAGTCAAACGATCTACGATGACCCAAATCCCTTCATTCCCTGCCCTGGTTCTAGGTAGGCCATCGATAAAATCCATCGACACTTGCTCCCACTTCCATGTAGGAACCTCTAATGGCTGAAGTAATCCACTGGGCTTCTTCTGCTCAGCTTTCACCAACTGGCAGTTCATACACTTAGAAATAAAATTTCCAACATCCTTCTTCATGCCTTCCCAATAATAGGTTCTCTTCATATCCCGATACATCTTATTTCCACCTGGATGAATTGTCAACTTCGAGTGATGACTTTCTCTAAGAACTTCATTTCTCAATCCATCTACATCGGGAACAACTAGTCGTCCTTGCTTCCGAAGCCAACCCTCTCGATCGACTTCGAATCCTTTATCCTTTTCTGGGTCCAATTCAGATTCCAAATCTCGGATAATCTTGACAAGCTTATCGTCTCGCTTTTGGCTCTCGCTAATTCTCTCCACCAGAGTAGGCCTTATCGATAAGTTTGCCAACATCTCAGGTTTCAATTCACATCTGGGCCTGAAATCAAATCCAGCCAAATACTCGAGACTCTTCCATTCTGAAAACATGGCTCCCAATCCGGCATGTCTTCGACTCAACGCATCAGCTACTGCGTTACCTTTTCCCGGAGTATAAGCTATACCAAAATCATATGATGCCAAAAACTCTAGCCACCGTTGCTGCCGAAGATTCAAATCCTTTTGGGAGAAAAGATACTTCAACGACTTATGATCCGTAAACAACTCGAATCGAACTCCCAATAGATAATGTCTCCACATCTTCAGAGCAAAAACAATCGCCGCCAACTCCAAATCATGAGTCGGATAATTCCTTTCATGCGGCTTCAGTTGTCGACTAGCATACGCAACAACTTTATCCTTCTGCATTAGCACTGCTCCAAGTCCAGTACCACATGCATCGGTGTAAACCACCATCTCATCATTCCCACTTGGAATAGTCAAAACAGGAGCACTCGTCAGTCGCTCTTTCAGGATTCCAAAAGCTTGCTCACACTTGGCATCCCAACAGAACACTTGGTTCTTCTTTGTCAATCCTGTTAATGGTGCAGCTATCTTGGAAAATTCTTTGATAAACCGACGATAATATCCTGCTAATCCAAGAAAACTTCTTACATCAGATGCATTCTTAGGTTTAACCCAATCCTGGATTGCTGCCACCTTAGCGGGATCAACCGCTATTCCATTTCCAGGAATAACATGGCCTAAGAATCTCACTTCACTCTTCCATAAGTGACACTTCGAAAACTTAGCCTTCAGCTGATGTTTCCGTAAGATTTCCAAAACAATACGCAAGTGCGTCTTGTGCTCTTCCTCAGTTCTGGAATAAATCAGAATATCATCCACGAATACAAGTACGAACTTGTTCAACTGATCTCTGAATACTCTATTCATAAGATCCACAAAATATGCTGGTGCATTAGTCAATCCAAACGGCATTACCAGCCACTCATAGAAACCGGATGGTGTCCAAAAAGCAGTCTTCGGCACACTATCCTTAGCCACTCTCAACTGGTGAAATCCCGTTGCCAAATCCATCTGAGAAAACACCTTAGCTTCGTGAAGCTGATCAAACAAGTCATCTATTCTCGGCAATGGATACTTGTTCTTCTTAGTCACCTTATTCAGCTCACGATAATCCACACACAACCTCAACGATCCATCCGCTTTGGTTGCGAACACAACTGGTGCACCCCATTCGGACACACTACGCCGAATGAATCCTTTCTGTAAAAGGTCATCAACTTGCACCTTCAACTCTTGCTGCTCCCTAGGTGCCATCCGCCTAAGAGGCATCACAACAGGTCTGACTCCCTCAACTAGATCGATACAAAACTCGATCTCCCTATGCGGCGGTAACCCTTTGACCTCGTCAAAGACATCCTCAAATCCATTCACAATAGGCACCGATGACAGTCCATCCCGTGGAACAACCAGCGAATACACGAAGCTCATGAATACGCCTTCTTCATGCTTACATCGTATCACAACCTTTCGCCCTTCCACATTCCCGACTGTCACCTCCAGCCTCTCACAATCAATCCTTGCCGCATACTTCCTAAGCCAGTCCATACCCAAAATAATTCCGAACCCCGCAAAGTTCAGAACAAAGCAATCACAAACAAACGAGCAATCATGACTCGACACAATTAGACCATGGCATATCATACACAAACATGACGAACCCCCAACTGGATTTGTCACAACCAATGGCCTATCAACAATATCCGGTTTCAAACCTAACCGGCCTACCAAATCATCACAAACAAAAGAATGAGACGCTCCAGTATCAAACAACACTCTAATTGGAACACCACAAATGGAAAGAGTACCTTGAACCACCACACTCTTCCCCTTCTCTTTAGCAGTAGGAGCTTTTGAAGACGACGGCACAGCTCCCATAGCATAAGCTTGCACAATCTGCCTATCCCTCCTTGGTTCCGGACAATCCCTCCTGAAATGCCCTGGCTTATCACAATTGTGGCATTTCACCGGTGCCCTTGGATTCCTACAATCCTTGGAGAGATGACCCTTCTGCTGGCAATTGTAGCAAGTCACTTCGCCCCTTGGCTTCTTCTGGCTATCCTTACCCTTCTGTTGCTGCTGCTTCCTCTTCTTGTTTCCACTCTGCTGTGGCTTAGATCCTTCCTTGGTTACAACGACAACAGAACTTTCCCTAGGAAACAAACACTCATGCCTGAGGGCTTTTTCCACAATCTTCTCAAACGGATCGTCCAAATGATCCACCAACTGCCTTCCAAGATAAGTGTCCAAACCGGTCACAAACTTCTCATTCTTCTGATAGGGAGAATCAATATATGATCGAGCATACTTGGACATAGCTTCAAACTCAGAAACATACTCAAGAACTGGTCTCCCACCTTGCTTGAGCTCCACAAACTTCTTAAACAGAACAGATTTCTGAGCCGTAGAGATGAACTTAGCTTCAAATCTAACTTGGAATTGCTCCCAAGTAATCTCCTCCTCTGGAGTATCAATGGTGATAGAATTCCACCAATCCGAAGCTCTCCCTTGAAGTTGCCTTGATGCGAGCTTCCTCTTAGTTGTATCCTCAATTCCCAAGTCACCAAAAATCCTTCTACAAGCATCTATCCATCTCTGCACTTCAATGGTCGATTCCGTTCCCAAGAAAACCTTTCCTCCAAGAGAAGTATAGTCCTTGCAAAGCTTAGCAAAATCCACTGGTCTTGGAGCTTGAACTTGAACTCCCACATCCACTGATGATCCTGAAGCTGGTATTCTCCTCATGATCGAAGTCATCATGGCCTCAAACATAGGAGCATAATCAACAGCTTCCCTAGCAGCACGGCTTTCCCTCGCAGTTTGTCTCTCACTTCGACTCATCCTTAATATCTGTAAAAAGAATGATTAGAACACCTTAAGAAACAACTGCATAAGGAGTTCAAATCCATCTAAACTACTATATTATATATAGTAATCATCCATCAAAATACAATTACGTCTCTCACACATAGTTACGTCAGCGAGCGTTGGCTAAAATCGATTAACCAAAGCTCTGATACCAAATGTGACGACCGCCCATGACTCCCGCACGGAAACAAGGGAATGGTGCGCTGAAAGTGTGCCAGGCAGCCATGAGTGACCGTCAAGGGTAAAATAAACATCGCAGACTCTATCGTAAAAACTCACAGCGCATGAATAAAATACAATAGAGAAATATAATACAGTGAAGCTCCCATAGAAAAGAATATCATCATCTAATCATAATAGCTTTATACAAACATATGAATCATCCATACATCAAAGCCTCACTACATAACACTCAAACAAATACAGCAGCGGAACACCCAGTACATATAATATGAAATAATATGCAAAAGCCTCCTGCTCTTCTTCGTCATCATCAGCGTAGATCTCCAAGAACAGCACCTGTCACCTGCTACCTAGTCTGCCCATCCTAACATGGATGAACAGCCCATGGTAATAAGAGGAGACATAAAACCTTGAGTCAGACAAAGTCTTAGTGAGCAGTAAATCAACTATCAAACATACCAAAAGAGCATAAGGGACAAAAGGAATAGGAACCAAACCATCCCACTCCACCTCGTTCTACAGTGATAGCCCCGGACACACACTAAGGAGAAACAAGCATAACATAACAGATAATTAAGGTAAAGCAATAATCACTCGATTCAAGGTCGATGTTTTCCAAATACAAAACCCCAAGGCCTAAACCAAGATCAGATAAGCACCCAGAAAACACCGCTCTTGAGGCCGAATGATGATACAACCAAACGTCCAAACATCCATGACTCTGGCTATCACTGTTATCATTGCCTTGATTTCACCGTTAGTTGAATGACCACCTGTCAAGGGCTAATGGTAACCCCGGTTCTAGACATAACTCCGCACGTCGTCGCAGCCCGTGCCTAGGAATTTTCGCAACTACCCAGAGTACTAGCACGTCGTCGCAGCCCGTGCTTGGAACGTCGCCGCAGCCCGTTCCAACGTACTCTTGCTTTGAGCATGCTAGAACCTTCAACAACGATGAGATCTCAGCCTCCTAGTCATCCTCCTCGACGACTATTTCCATACTAGCTCAAGCGCCTCTCAAGCTAACCATTATCAACCAACTCGCATCGCATCGTCGAGTTATCAACATGCTTGGGATGATCCCGTCTGGATTAAACCAAGGCTATCTCACATCATGCTTCGCTTTATCGCATCATAGCAAAGTCTCATCTCAACATCATGGCTTGCCTCATCGCATCATGGCAAAGTCCCATCTCAATACCATACTTTGCCTCCTCGCATTATGGTAAAGTCCATCTCAACATCATCTAATCCATACATATGAGCTTCAACATCCGCTTCATATGCCACAAGCAGCTTTCACCATTCAAGAGCCTTTCCACTTAGCTTTTGAATCATCTTCGACCATCTTGTCTAGATCTAGCTATCAATCAACTAACATACATAGCAATCAATCAAATCAATCATTAGCTTAAGCAATCAAGTAATCAAATATGGTCTAAGTAGGCATTTATAACTACAATGGCAATTTCGTAAATAAATGAGCATAGATATAACATACATGAATCATGGGTTTCTAGCATAGATCTAACAAATATAAATCATGGGTTTTGTCTCTACAACTTGATGAATGAACTTGCATAAGTAAACATCTTCATAAGTAATGGATCTACACTTGGATCTAAGGAAAATGTATGAAATCACTATCTACAACACTCCAACAAACCACCAATCCAATATACTCCTTTGGGTCCGCGTGAGAGATAACCACCACTCACCAAATCACCCAAACACTTCAAAAACTATCAACTTCAGATATGGACAGTAAGGATTCAAGCTCGATTTGTTGAAATCTCGCTTGAAATGGTGAAATCTAGCTTCGTCGGATGAAGATCTTCAACTTTGGCTCTTCGATCTTCGATCTTGATCTTCGATCTTGTATAGATGTTAGAACTAGATTGGAGTGGAGAAAAGAAGATAAAGAAATGTTGTAGTCGAGCTCTAAAAATGGCAGCACTCCGTCGCTTCAAAAACCGGTGCCAAAAAGTGAGCCAAACCCCTCTATTTATAGGCCGAAATCACCCTTAGGTCTCCCAGACTTAGGTCGTTGCCGACCTAAAAACCCCGACCTAACATAGGTCGCTACCGACCTATACACTCCAGCGACCTAACGGCCTAACCAATCCCAGAGCCATACGAATCAACACTCGGCCGACCTAATTCCTATGCGACCTAACAGCCTACCGACCTAAAGACTTACACGACCTAGCGACTTAACTAGGTCCGACCTAACCTTCCTTAGGTCGTCTAACGACCTAACTGCACCACACAACTACCCAGTGACCTAACACTTCCCTTAGGTCGCTCAACGACCTACTCTCTTTAGGTCGGTAACTCCTTAAACCGGTCAATACCTATAGGTCGCTCACTCCTATAGGTCGGTCACCCTCTAAGCCGCTAACCCACTAACTCGCTTACCCTCTTAGGTCGGCCATATCTTAACTCACCAACTTCCTTAGGTCGCCATACCCTATAGGTCGCTAATCTACCTAAACCGGCCTAACTCCATCACGACCTAAGCTAAGCCTTAACTCGCTAACCCTGTTAAGTCGCTCTTCTACCTTAGGTTGGTCCATCCCTTAGGTCGCTCAACTTCTATAGGTCGCTCATCCCAATCTATCCTTCATACGACCTAAACAACAACATGGGCCAACCTTACTCGAGCTAACCTCTACACGACCTAAGCACTAATAGGGTTAAACCCTGAACAATACTAACGACCTAGTGATAAATGTTCTACGATTATCGTCACATAAAATACGGGTCGTTACATCGAACGACTTCCTTAATAAACAGCTTAGCCAATAAAGGAGCAGTCTGATTGGACTTGATAGGAATAAAATGGGTTGATTTAGTCAGTCGGTCAACAATCGTCCAAATACTAGTATGGCCCGACCTTGAACGAGGTAGACCATTAATTAAGTCCATGGAAATCTGATCCCATTTCCATAATGGAATCTCAAGAGGCTGCAAAAGACCACTAGGACACTGGTGTTCTGCCTTAACAAGTTGACAAGTCATGCAACGACTTACATAACTTGCAATATCACGCTTCATACCCTCCCGATAGTATAAGCGTTTTATATCAACGTACATCTTACTACTACCCGGATGGATAGTATACTTAGAACGATGACAGTCCTCAAGAATGTCATTCCTAAGATTAGAAACATTAGGCACGACCAACCTTCCTTTCTTCCGAATACAACCATGAATATCAATATCGAAATCCTTCAGATCATCACTTCGGGATTCCGATTCACAACTCTGAATAAGAAAAGCAATATGTGGATCTTGTTTCTGGGCATCGACATCACGATCCAACAAACTAAGATGAGCTTCCATGCTAAATAAAAGCACTGGAGAATCAGAAACTGAAGAACGGTCTCTAATATCACAAAGAGATCTTCCAAAATATTCCACTCTGCTAGCATCATGGAAACAACAACCTGTTGCTTGCGACTAAGCGCATCAGCAACTCGATTACCCTTACCAGGGGTATACTGAATATCGAAATCATATGAAGCAAGAAATTCGAGCCAACGCTGTTGCCTCATATTAAGCTCTTTCTGAGTAAATAAATACTTCAGAGATTTGTGATCAGTGAAGAGAATAAAACGCTCGCCCAATAAATAATGTTGCCAAATCTTTAGAGAAAAGACTATGGCGGCTTACTCCAAATCATGGGTAGCATAACGAATCTCGTTAGGCTTTAGTTGTCTAGAAGCATAGGCAACTACTCTATCATTTTGCATGAGAACAGCAGCGAGCCCAAAACCACTAGCATCGGTATAAACAACAAGATCATGATTCCCTTCGGGAACCACTAAGATAGGAGCATGAGTAATGAGATCTTTTAACTTTAAGAAAGAATTCTCACACTTTTCCGACCAAATAAAAGGAACAGCTTTTCTCGTAAGAGTGGTAAGAGGTAAAGCAATACAAGAAAAGTCCTTAATAAATCGGCCATAATAACCCGCCAATCCAAGGAAACTACGGATCTTTGTAACGGTCTCGGGTCTCTTCCAATTATGAATAGATTCGATCTTAGAAGGATCGACAGAAATACCATCAGAAGAAACGATATGACCGAGAAACTTCACCCTATTCTGCCAGAAGTGACACTTGGAGAATTTGGCATATAGCTGATGTTGACGAAGAGTGCTCAAAACAATCTCCAAATGCTGAATATGATCGACTTTAGATTTGGAATAAATAAGAATGTCATCAATGAAAACCAAAATGAACTTATCGAGATATTCCCGGAATATCTGATTCATAAGATCAACAAAGTACGTCGGAACGTTCGTCAAACCGAATGGCATAACAAGCCATTCGTAAGAACCATAACGAGTGCAGAATGGTGTAAGAGGAATGCTATTTTCCGCCACTCGTAACTGATGAAAACCGATAGCAAGATCGAGTTGGTAGAAGAGCTTAGCGCAACTTAATTGATCGAACATGTCATCGATCCTAGGTAATGGATTCCTATTTTTGATAGTGAGCTTGTTAAGCTTGCGATAATCAATGCAAAGCCTAAGGGTACCATCAGGCTTTTAAACGAAGACAACGGCGGCGCCCCAAGGAGATGAGCTAGAACGAATACAATGCTTGGCTTCCAACTCAGATAATTGTTGCTTGAGTTCCTCATTTTCCTTAGCAGACATCCTCGTAGGAGGACGACTGACATGATGAGCACCAGAGATAAGATCAATACCGAACTGAATTGCCCTCTTTGGCGGAAAACAAGAAATAGGCTCGAAAACATCAGAAAAATCACAAACAACTGGAATATTAGCAATGACATCCTCCGATTCGAAGGAAGAAATGAGAGCATTCGAATCATGGTCCATACTTTGAAATATAATAGATAACTGCTCGCTAGCATCAGGATGCTTGAGATATAAAGTTCTTTCGAGACATAGAATTTGAACTTCATAATGAACGAGCCAATCCATACCCAATATCATATCAAAACCAAGATGATCCATAACATGCAGATACGCATGAAAGGAGAAACCACAAAGAATAATTTCAACATCAATACACAACAAAACAAGAGTAGCGGATCCACCAATAGGATTTACAATCCTCAAAGGGTCACAAAGAGTAACAACATCCAAAGGAATAATATAGACAAGCTCCTTTGACACGAATGAATGCGATGCACCCGTATCGAAAAGAACTCTAATAGAATGACCATGAAATAAAACAAAACCTTCCAAAACAGAAGGAGTAATACCTTTGGACTGAGAAGAAACACCAGAAGCTTTAGCAACATTAAGCTTGCCAGATTTGAGACTCCTAAAAGCAGTAGGGCAATCAGAAATCCAGTGACCCTCTTTCTTGCAATAGCGGCAAATGCGAGGCTTAGGACAATTACGGTGAAAATGATCCAGAGAACCACAATTATTGCACGCCCTCTAAACAGAAGGTGCACTACTAGGCTGAGAACTAGAGGTAGCTTGATTCTTCTTCTGGTTAGAAGAATTAGGCTTATGAAATGGAAACCTCTTCTTGTTGGGGTTCTTAGAAACCTCAACATCATCACAACTATCACGTTCATTTTCAACAGCTTCAAGACAAAGAGCCGAATCAACAAGCTCCTCGAAAGAAAGCTTAAGCAGAAGCAAAAGAACTTTCTTCAAATACTTCTTCAAACCATCACCAAAACGAAGATTCTTCTTACGCGGAGTGTTATTGAACTCAACTTCGTATTTGGACAAGGCCTAGAAAGATGCAACATAATCAGAAATAGAGGACTTTCCTTGCTTCAACTCAAGGAAACTACGAGCACGATTAGCCTTTTCTGATTCAGGAACAAACTTAAGTCCGAATCGTTCCTTAAACTGAATCCAAGAGAGAGAGGACTCATCAACTTCCGCAATAAAAAGCTCATACCAATCAAGCGCACGCTCTTGCAACATATTAGATGCCACGAGGACACGATGATGATCAGAAAGATCCATCCGAGAAAATATGCACTCACAAGTGCGCAACAAAGTCTGAACCTCCATTATACTTTACGATCCCTTGAATTGCTTGCCTCCAAGGTGGGAATAGTCGCTACACATATGGGCAAAAGGCAGACTTTTGATTAGGAGCTGCGGGAGTAGCAACAGGAGGCTGAGTACCCCGAAATAGCTCCATAAACTGATCAGCTGACATATACACTCTGTCTGGATGAGAACCACTAGACGGGCCTGCAGAAGAACGCTTCCCTCTACCTCTTCCAGCCATTGGCCGAGAGACAAGAGAAGGTAAGGATTAGTTAAAACAATACACAATTGATAAGAAATTTAACAAATAGAATACTATGGAATATATAATTTTATTCCTAGATGTACTCCACATGTTAAAGTGGAAAGAATAGATTAGAAAGGCACTAATAAAAACCTCCGAATAGTTGTAACACATGTTCCATTCTGTTTTTGTTCTGTGTATATTATAATTTTTTCAGAATTTCAGCTCTGATACCAAGCTGTAATGCCCCATCTCTATGCTCACAATAATAAAGGTTATTATAAGGAATAACGTCTGCTATCGCGAAGAATAAGGCTTGTTAGAAGCGACCATCCATAAGTTATGCCTTAGACGAGTATTGATTACATCGATAGAAGCCGTTAAAATTACTCCCAAAGATATGAATTCAATCCAAATCTAAAACGAAACTACAATGGCTAAAGAAAATTCCAAAACAACTCATAATAACAACAACACTGATAAATATAATCACATCAGAATAGAAATATCAGATATATAGCGGAAGACAAGTCTGGATACATGCTACAACAATCGATAGTTCACAAATGAACGCAATGTACATATGCATATCCATCAATACATACATAAGATGAGAGTCAATAAGCCAAAAGTACTCCTCGAAGACTAGGCACAAGATGGAGTGAAATCCCAAAAGCTAAAGCTGCCACTGAATCAGAGATAGAAATTACCCTGAAATAACTCGGTCTGACCCGAGTATTATTTAAAAGAAAATAATAAACGGATTAGTCTAATTTATTCTTAGAAGTGAATGTATCATAAACAACATCTAGCAATATAATAATAGCCTCGAATGAGACTATTTAACATAAGAAATCAACATAGTTTAAATGAAGAAATCACATCAAACTCCATCAAAATCAACTTTCAAATTCACAAGTGAATTCAAAATAGCAGTTTACAAAATCTAGAAATCAAAATAGATAACTAGAAAATCAGCAGTCGCAAAATCTAGAAATCAAAATAAGATAACTAGAAAAATCAGCATAAAAGTGGATCGATCCCAGCAGATGGCGAGTTTTAGCTACGTCGCACGTGCATCTCAAGTGGCCGAAGCCTACCAAGTACTATAATTTTTTGGCGCCCATCAGATGACCTGAAGGTCCATAGAGTGACCCGAAGGTCTAGTACTGGTAATTGACCCGAAGGTCCATCAGATGACCCGAAGGTCCAACAGAGTGGCTCGAAAGCCCAACAAAATCATCAGAATCATCAAACAACAGCAATTTGTTTCAATTAACGAGTCCGGAATTAACCGAATTAGTAAAAGCGTGGTTCCATACTCCGCATTTTTGCTAAATCGTTTAAATCTCTTCATCGTTTCCTTGAAAGTGCAAAATTGTGTATTTTGTATAAATAAAATTTGTGTTCTCAAATGGACAAGTTCGGAATTTACCGAATTAGTAAAAGTAAGGGTTCATAGTCCTCAATTTTGCTGAATCGTTTAAATCGCTTCCTCATTCTTTTGAAAGCGCAAACTTTAAAATTCTTGAAAACAATTTTATTTTTAAATGATTTTTAAAACACATGATTAAAACAGCAACAACTGTAGCAATTTCGATAGGGAAATTGCACTTTACAAAACACCGTAAAAACGGGTACCAAATCAGCGTTGCGGGATAACCGCTTGACAATTCACTTTAAATTGACGGTTACTGAAGTCAAAATAACAGTGATTTTTATTCGTCAAAAATTTCAGCAAAACACCGCGCTTCAAAATATAGCACCGGTGTAAAAATTTCGTTATAAATATAATGGCAACAAATTTCGCTTTAAAACCAAACATCGGTTCACGTAAAATTAACAGAACTCATGCATATAATGAAAGTGGAAAATATTGATATAGCCTGGTCTCACCATAATTTCTTACGTTCAAAATATAACGAGGATTCATGTACATGTAATATGTTCATCTCAATTCGCAAAGCAATAACAATATTGGGACAATATTCCCCTGGGCACGTGTATGCATTAACTCACCCGACATCATACAACACACACAAAATTTTCAACTAGAGGTCTGGCGAAACTTGCCCACACTTGCACACGTGATACAGAGGAGGGGGATACAAATGAACAGGTCAAGCATGTTACTGACAATACTTACGTGCGTGCTCAAACTTTCACTTTAACATACTAATGTGGCCAGTAACTTATATAATGACACGTGCATGCAAACCTGATACAAATTTCATGTACTAACATGTATTAAGGCCAAAATGTCCACCACCTTATGATCTGGGCATAGCTACTTATATAAAGAAAAACAAAACTCATACTCAAGCTATAAAATTTTGTATGCACTCACTAAATTAAAGACCTGGAGCACGAATTTACTCTAAATACTACAACCACATGACACAGTTCAATTGAAATTTTTTGTAGATGTAAATAATATGTAGTGAATACTTCAATAGGCATGTACAAAACTTGCGCACCAAATAAGTTTGGCTAGGCAATATTATCACGCAAATTTTTTTATAACATTATAACCTGGTTGAAACTTTCGTGTATCAGTATTACACGCATGCATAGGAGAAGTATAACAAAATGGATGATGTCAAAATTTCATGCAAACAAGACACATGCACTAAATATGGTCTGACGCACATTTTTGTTCCACCTGAATATTACCAAAGCAAAAATCCCGAACACAATTATATGCGCACAATCAAAATATGACCTGCGCACACACGTATGTGATAAAACATAAATCAAGGATGTGAGTTTTCTGCACTCACTAAAAAATTTTGGCTTCAAAATTAGCTAGCTACCCAGATTCAAGTTGGAGCTGCCATTAATGCTTCCCTTTCCTCTGAAAAGTGAGAAGTTGCAGAGACTTGCTTCTTACAATATTTTTGAATTAGAAAATGAAAGATGTATGCTGGCCTTCGTTTTTTACAAAAGCATTTAATGAAGACATGCTTGAGTGAAGAAAAAAAAAGAAAAGGACATGCAGTAGATGATGGTAGCAGCTGTGAACAAAAGTGATAGCAATGCAAATGTGTTTTCACACTTGGTTCACTCTCTGTTTATAACTTTGCTTTATTACTTGAATGTCAGCAATGCAAAGATAAAGGAAAATAATGTAAAGTGCTTGTTTTGCAAAAATGTGACAGCACATGAAAATATGTTCCACTGGCCCTTTTTATTACAACATTTTTTTCGAATTTTAATTTAAAATTTTCTATTTAAAATATTTTCTCCGACAGTAATTCAAAAATCACGGTCGTTACAGATTTTTAAAATATTTATTACGACGGTAATAAAATCACGGTCGCTACATGGCTTATCCTTATTTGCCTTCTTATGCACCCACCATTAAATAATTTTTCTAGCCTTTTATTCTAGTTTGAGTAAAAGAAAATGAATAAATAAAAACGAGTAATGTATATTGCCCCATAATAAGTTGGGCCTCAGCCATCATGCCCGCTTCTATTAATTCATTTCCTTTTACCCTTCTTATTTGACCCGCCTTTTTCATTTAATTAGCTTAGTTCATTAATTATGAAATTTAAGGTTAATACAATAGCTATGATGAAATATATGTAATTATCGAGTTTTTAATGCTATTTTCGAGGGAATCTAAGTTATTTGGACTAAAGTTGTTTTTAATTTTGATAACTTTTATAATCGTAAAAGAAAAACTACTTTCCATGGAATGTATTTGATGAAATTTTTTGAAGCCTTTGGAATCGTTTGATGGGCATTTTTTTTAAAATTTCAAATGCATTCCATTAGCCTGACAAAATTGTCTTCCAGAATGGAATAAAATGTTAGTTTTGAAGAGTTTCTTAGAATATATGGCTCATCATCAACTCAACCTAGATCCCACCTGTGACGACCCACATTTCGAAAGCTTTAAATCGACAATAATCCACACATGTCCAACATAAACAATACGGAACGTAGATAATCAATGGGTATAATTAAGAAAAATAAGGAAAGAAGGAGAAAACAAACACAAAATCTTACAGCGGGATCACAAAATATAATAATTAAATAAGCAGTTCATGAAGCCGTTTACTATACATTTGAGTATAATCTATATAACATTTATCAGAGTTATATATATACATAAAGGATAAATGAACAATGCTGCAGAATAGCATGATGTAGAGAATTAATAATAGTAATAATATATCAACTCTTCATCTTCCTCCTCTAGAAAAATGATCTTCAATGCGCTGAAAAAACTCAGGGCTAAACCAAGCGTAATAAAAAGCCAAAACACTCGAGTTAGGACTAAAATATTCTTACGTAAGTCAAATCGATATCACATATAACATGAGTGCTGAGGCGTAAGAGATGTTTATGGAGTTTCACATCTCCTATTCAATGTATAACGTGTGTGCAATAACTCAAGAGATGTTACAGAATTTTCCATCTCTTAAGGATCCGTCAAATTATTTATATATAGTAGAATAGGCTATATATGTAATATCTAATCGGTAAAACAAATATCAAAATAGCATTAAGGCTTTACATTGATCCACCTTAATACATATTTATAACATATAGTCTATGCAGGTCCTGTAACACAACCAGAAACATAGGTAGCCAGTGAGTGCCCTATAGGTACAATACTAAACTAAAGTCGCAATGGGCTTGTATAAGGATGAGTATGACAAGGCAAATAAGGCAATGCCCAAGGTATGATTCTACCAGTTTCCTCTTTCTGGATGGTCGTAACCCATACATGGCTGACCACGATCATCAATCCAACAAAAGGATGCACCCATCGAGTACAAAATCACAATAGTAATATGAGGGATCAATGTCGTTAGAGGTAGCTAACCTCATTGGCCAGACATAGGCTCTTGTTTTAGTCATTTTAATTATGACACAAGTGTCAAGGCTTTCAATCATCGTTCTCGTACTTCATTCCAGTAAACGTTCGCTAATTCAACCCTACATTCTGGATATCATCCAACGCGTATACAGTTGTTAAAGTGGTTCCAATATTGACAGAGAGTATGCCAATAAGAAGCCCCGGTCTCTTTAACAACCAAATGTCATTTTACACATCGGTTGGTATTTTTACAACTCGAAAAAAATTCGTACTTGATATCAAAGTATCATCTTCACTTCAAACTCAATTCACTTCAAAAATCATATTTTTACTTCAAAATGTCAATTCAGTTCGATATATCGATTTCACTTCAAAATTTGATTCGAATTACAATTTAGGTTATAACTTCACTTTAACCCATTTCGCACTTAAATCAAAGATATAAATATAAACATTCCACCCTTTTGACCAGTTTGAATTTTTAGAAAATGGTTTAAACAGTTTTAAAATAGTTTAATAGAAAATAATTTGAGTGTTGAATATATTTTGGAAAATCAAAATAATTTGTTAAGAAGATAGATTTTAAACCGTTTATATTAAATAATTTATTTGAAATAGTTTCAAAGTCAAACATATTCAATTCCAAATTTTCCATTTCAAATCAATTTCCATTTCGATTTAATCAATTCAATTCTGATTTCAAGTCAAATTTTATTCAATTCTAATTTCAATTCAAATAAATTCGATTTCGATTTCAAATTAATTCAATTTCGGATTCAATTCCAATTGATTTCGATTTCCATTCCAACTTGAATAAATTCAATCCAATCCTAATTTAATTTCAATTTCAATTCCAAAATAATTTTAATCTCAGTTCCAAACTAACTTCAATCTCAATTTCAAAAAAATTCAATTTCTACTTCAACTATCAGATTCAACGATTAAATTTCAACTCAATTCTCAAATTTATACCATTTTGATTTATATCAATTTCGAGTTTGATTTTCAAAATATCGATTCAAATCACTAAAATCAAATTAACCTTCAATATTCAATTTATGATCCAGATCTTCAAATATAATTCAATTCCGAGCTCAAGTTTAAAATATTGTTTATATTACTTTTACTTAGCAATATTCAAAGTACGAATAAAAGTCCGATCTTTTAAAACAAATCAATTTCTGGAATTCAAATTATATTTTGATCATAACTTCAAAATCTCAACTTCGATTATTTAAACATTTCTCGTTTCCAAATTTAATTTCAACATTCTGAGTTCAAGTTCGAAAATAATTTGATTTCCCTAAATTCGATATTTATTTCTTTAAATCAAATCATTTAAATAATTTCAAATCAAAACTTCTAAAATCATTTAATTTAACCAATCCGGTGTCCGTATATAATTTTCTATCCTATGGCCAAGTGAATCAATTATTTCAATTTTAATTCGGGGATGGATATATATCATTTCAATCCAAAATAAGTGTCATTGGTATATAACATTTCAACCTATTTCTTAATTTATTCAAAATAATTCAATTTACAGTTTTATATACTGTAAATAATATACAGGAGGATAAGATGGTATTTCAGAATAAATAAACATCCAAACCATCCAAAATATCAATCAATAGCATCCATTATAATCAACATCCAAATCAGTCAAAATATCATAACAATTTGCTAGTTATCAATAATCGGGAATATAAAAAGCAATTTAATTTCCATTTCAATTTGAACTATCAATTCAAATCCCAAACATTTTAACTCATATCAATTTTAAATGTCGGTTAAATTTACCAAGGACAGTCAATAGCTTTAAATCACTTCACGATATAAATTTAACTAACATAAAAATTATTTCAATCAATTGTGAGCATATAAAACCACTCATCTTTTATTTGAAACTAAAAATATTTCCAGCATCAAATAAATTCCAATTTGACTCCGAGCTATAGACGGCGTTGATACGCTTCTAACGCTATTGGATTCGTCCGAAACGGATCTCGTATGCAAAAGTAACGATTTAATTAATATGACAATAATTAAAACCAATCAACATATACTTAGCTAAATAATTATTAAACAAATCCTACCCACACTACTACTCTCCTTCACCCAGCACAAGGCCTCATCCTCTTCAAATTGCGATTTCAGTTTTCCATCTTTTTTTAGTAAAACGCGATTGAACCACCAACCCTCTGTCGCCATGCTTCGCCTACAGCTGCGCCTGCCATCACCAGGCCACCTCCGGTCGTGCGCAAATTGAAACACACAACTCAAACCCTAAAAGTCATCACAGTGCCCTCCACCTCGATTAGGCCCTTCGCACTCAGCATTGCCACCAGCGCCAATCCTCCATGTGTTCTTCGATCGCGATTTGTTTTGTTTTCTTCATTTTATTCTTCGTTCGGTTTTTTATTTGAACCGCTGAAACGATAAGAGGGAGAAGGAGCACGAGTTGAAATAGAGATGCAACTGAATGAATTGTCAAGGAAAGGAAGTATATATATTATTAAAATAAGAAAATATCTTGCCGATTGGTCCTCGAAATTTCGAACTCCAGACGAAGCGTGCCGCTTGGCATTCCTAGTGATTTACCCCTATTTCGAACGCAATGGAACTATTTTCGGGGCCAAATTCGATAGTATATAGAAGATAGCTTTTCAAAATCAATTAATTTTAATTCAATTTCGAAATTAAATTCTGTGCGTTTCAAGCTCGCTCGGCCGAACGACAAGTCTGATCGCTATGAAACTTCATACAATAACTCACCAGTACGGATCCGATGAAACTGGTTTCGTCAAAATCTGAGATAGTGGCCAAAATGACTATTTTTACAGGTTAATTAAAATATAAAATTTCCGATCTATATTTATTCACTTTTAAATTCAATTTTAAAAGTAAACGATCTTCATTCTTGTTTAAATAAAATTTAAATCAATTTTCGACATCATTGCCATTCACATTAATTCAAAAAATCAATTACTCAAATATTTTTCAAAATTAAATTTAAACAATTTAATTATCCAATAAATCACTATAACTGAAATATAAGTCATTTAACTTATAAAATTTAACTTTTAAACCCGAATTCAAATAATAATAATTGCTTCCATTTTTTCAGAAATTCAGCATTCATTAATTTCAACTATGGATTATAAACACGTTCAATAAATAGAATTTCATTTCAATATTTGTTATCGCCAGAATCTTTGGAACTGTTTATTTCAAAATTTTATTATATTTAATAAATTACAATAATAAACCATTAAATTTTTATTTCTACCCATTTTTACCCAATAACCGCATTAAATTTAATAATCTAAAATAGTTAAAAAAAGATACGGATCATTGCATTCTCCCTTACTCAAAAAATTTTGTCCTCGAAAAGGGACTAAGTATAGAATTTAACATTTGATATATTTTCTCAAAATAATTAATTTACAATACATAACATCTTATTTGCAAAACTATTGTGCTTCTACTATGCCACTCTGATATCGGTTTTACCAAAATATAACTTATATATAAAAACAAGATATAAAAATTTTAAAACTTCAGAATAATTTCTAAGTCCCGGATTTACAAAAAATTTCGGCACCATCTCCTTTACACGGCTCAATCGAAATTTTTTATAATATCAATATAATCATATAATATACATCTCATCTCAACGGTAAGGCATCCCAATCATAGGGAAACAATATATAATATCAAAATATAATCTGAAATATGTATATTTTATTAGCGTTATAAGCGAGTTAGCTTATATTTAAGCGCGCAAACACAACATAAATGCAAGCGAGCTCCAAAAGCCAACATATGTCCTTTCGTACCTTCTAAACGCTCAATAATAGATGAGAATATGTATATGGAAAGGAAAATCAATATATAACATAACTATACAACAACAATATAAGCAAACATAGCCATGCAATAAAAGAAACATCCAAACAACCATATTCATGCAAGTTTTATTCATAACCATACTATTCAATGTCAACATTTCAATTCATACACTTCCATTTCTATTAACATTCATTTCATTAACATTTTAGTTGACTCATTTTCAATTAATTTACATCCATATCCAATTTATTTTTGTTCACTTTATTTACTTCTTAATTGATTAACATTCACCTATTAATATTCATTTTTTTAATTATACAATGGATTTATATTCAATTCATTCACTTTTAATTGATTTACATTCAACTAATTTGGTCTCAATCTATTTTTATTCAATCAACCAATATTCATTGCATTCGCATTTGACTGATTACAATTCAGTGTATTCACATTCAATCATTTTACTTTCAATTGATTAATATTTATTTTAATGACATTCATTTTATTTAACATTTAATGAATTTTCATTCCATTCATTTGTATTCATTTATTCATATTCATTTGCTTAGCATATCCCGTTCAATACAATTTACTCAAGCAACCATTCCAAAATTTTACTTAAGTTTAATATAAGCAATTTACGCTATACAGCTTATTTTTATTATTAATTTATAACTTAGGTTTATTTTTAATTCATCTATAATATTTCAAACCATGTTCAATTTACTGAATTACTTCATCGGTTCATTCAATTAATTCTTTTTTCAATCATTAATAATAATCTTTTCATTTTATAACTTAAGTTCATTATTAATTTAAATCACAATTAATATTATTTTTATTTAGTTCAGTTACTTCCATTTATTCTTACTTACATTCAATTCATCTCGCAATATTAAGTTCATCTTTATTCCAAATTAAGTTCAACTTTATTTAACTCATTTCATCCATTCCTTTCATTAACCCATTTCATGTGTTTGTTTCATTTAACTTTACTTAAGTTAAAAAAAAATGTTTCATAACCCAGGTTTATATTATTTCGAAATCAATTTTATTTGACTTTTCTTAAATTGACTTTCATTCATATACTCATCTTATTAACTTATTTCCTTAAGTTTGTATTGTTTCAATTAATAATCATTTCAAAAAATTACAATGATATTTCAAACACCTTTTTGCAAATTTACTTTTTTTTTGAATCCATTTACAAAGATACGAATTTATTTATCATTTGTTTACTTTCTTAGAACATTAAATAAGTTTATACATTTTCTTATAACAACTTAATTTAAATTTTATTTAAGTTAAACTTCATTTCACTTGGTAATTCTAAACATTTTAATGCCTCTTGATGGTATTGCTATGCTGCTTATTTTTGGTGGTTTTCTTAGGGTCTGCGTGGTGCTGCTTCGGGTCTTGCGTTATGTTTGAGGTGGAATGCTTCGAGTCCTTTTATTCCGTGTGTTAATGGTTGTGGTTGGCTACTTTGGGTCCTACTTCGTGCTTTCTACATGTTCTTTGGTGGCTTTCTTGAGTTGCTTGTGGTTGTTGTTTGTTGCTATGTTTATTTGCTAATTTTGGTCTCTTCTTTCCTGTATTTCTCTATACTTCTTATTTATACTTGTATAATTTTGCATGGTATAAATATAAGGTAGGGTCCTTTCAACCCCGCTGGCTTTACTAGAAAAAACTTCATTTCACTAACTCAATTAATTTAACATTTCTTAAGTTAATTATTTTATTTCATTTCTCGGATTCAAATTTCTTTTATTTGCATAAACAAAATGTTTAACCATTTTAAATTTGGTTTTATTTTCTTATTCAAATTTATAATTTACAAACTTATTTATCAACCATACCATTTTAAATTTATGAGTTTAAAACTATTTTCATAATTTATTAAATCATACTTGGAATATTTTCACACTAAAAACTTGTTTTGATCGAATTAAATTTCCTTTGGTAATAATTCTCTCTCAGAAACTCGAAGATGAATACTGGCGATGCTGTAGTCATCCCTAAAATTATTTCCCAACGACTAAAGCGAGTTTAATGCTTTTATTTTCTTCAAAAATCTTTTCAAAATATTTTTCTAGTCAAAACTCTTTCAAATAATATTCATAATAATTTTGAAGGCTTTGAAAAAAAATTAAAAAATCGACGGGTTTAAATTATAAAATTCTCGGTTTTTAAATCTCTTATATTTATAAGCTATATTTAAATATACTCATACAATTTCATTACTTCGTTATGAAAATATTTCGTTAATTTAAAAAAAAATTATTTCTAACAATTCTTATTATAATTATATTTCAATTCACTATAATTATCAAACGCTTCGTAAAATAAAATTCATAGAGTATTCGTTTTATTTTAATTCAGCCAATAATCGATGACAACTAAATATTATCATCGCTCAACAACTAACATTCATTAATAATTAAAATTATATATATAATATATATAGGTAAAATTATTTATTTTACTCGATTTTAAAATAATATTATGTCGACTTGCCTTGTTTAAGTGTTTAGAAATCCCTATCGATAACATGGTATCCCACGCACCGATCAGAATTCATAAACAGCTCAAAAGATAAGTAGACACAATATAAAACATTTTATAACACTAACAAGTATGCTCTCTCGTATATATAACTCAAACAGACTCATTCTAGGGTATTACTACCCTATCTCTAATGAGTCAAACCCCACAAAGCTAAGGTTATCGCTAAACCAAAGCTCTGATACCAATTGTGACGACTCACGTTTCGGAAGGTTCAAATCAACAATAATCCACACATGTCCGACTTAAACAATCCAAAACATAGATAATCAATAGGGATAATTAAGAAAAATAAGAAAAGAAGGAGAAAACAAATAAAGAATCTCACATCGGAATGATAAAATATAATAATCAAATAAATAGTTTGTGAAGCTGTTTACAGATTATAGTATATACAATATTTATCAAAGTTATATATATACATTAGGGATAAATGAACAATGCAGTAGAATAGCATGATGTAGAGAATAATAATAGTAATAATATACCAAATCTTCGTCTTCCTCCTCCGGAAAAATGATCTTCAATGCGTTGAAAAAACTCAGGACTGACCCGAGTGAAATAAAAAGCCAAAACGCTCGAGCCAGGACTAAAATATTTTTACGTAATTCAAATCGATATCACATATAACATGAGTGTTGAGGCGTCGGATATGTTTATGGGTTTTCACATCTCCTATCCAGTGTATAACGTGCGCGCAATAACTTAAGAGATGTTATGAGATTTTCCATCTCTTAAGGATTCGTCAAATTATTTATATGTAGTAGAATACACTATATGTGTAAGGTCTAATTAGTAAAATAAATATCAAAGTAGCGTTAAGGCTTTACATTGATCCACCTTAAAACATTTTTATAGCATGTAGTTTATGCAGGTCATGTAACACAACCCGTAACGTCCGTAGCCAGTGAGTCCTCTATATGTATTATACTAAACCAAAGTCGTAGTGGGCTCCTATAATACTAAACCAACAACAGTCAATAAATTCGATTTTTATTTCTTTGAATCAAATCATTTAAATAATTTCAAATAAATTTTTTTAAATCATTTATTTTAATCAATCCGGTGTTCGTATATAATTTTATATCCTATGGTCAAGTGAAACAATTATTTCAATTTTAATTCAGGGATAGATATATATCATTTTAACCCACAATAAATGTCATAGATATATATCATTTCAACCTCTTTCTTAATTTATTTGAAATAATTAAATTTATAGTTTATATACTGTAAATAATATACATGAGGATGACATGGTATATCAAATTTAATAAACATCCAAATCATCCAAAATATCAATCAATAGCATCCATCACAATCAATATCCAAATTAGTCAAAATATCATAACAATTCACTAGTTTTCAATAATCGATAATTTAAATAGCAATTTAATTTTCATTTTAAATTTGAACTATCAATTCAAATCCTAAACATTTTAATTCATATCAATTTTAAATGTCAGTTAAATTTACCAACAATAGTGAATGACTTTAAATCACTTCACGATATAAATTTAACTAACATAAAAATTATTTCAGTCAATTGTGAGCGTATAAAACCACTCACCTTTTACTTGAAACTAACAATATTTCCAGCTTCAAATAAATTCCATTTGACTTCGAGCTGTAAATGACGTCGATACGGTTTCAACGCTATTGGATACGTCCAAAACGGATCTCGTATGAAAAAGAAACGATTTAATTAAATTGACGATAAATAAAACTAATCAACAAATAATTAACTAAATAATATTAAACAAATCCTACCCTCACTGCTACTCTCCTTCACCTAGCACAAGGCCGCATCCTCTCTAAATTGTGATTCCAATTTTCCTTTTTCTTTTTTTAGTAAAACGCGATCTAACCACCAACCCTCCGTCGCCATGCCTCACCACAGCTGCACCTGCTATCACCACGCCACCTCCGGTCGCACGCAAATCGAAGTGCAGAACCCAAACCTAAAAGTCAAATGCGAGAATCACAGTGCCCTCCGCCTCGATCAGGCCCTTCGTGCTTCGCCTTGCTGCTAACGCCGGTCCCTCCATGCGTTGAAATAGGGAGGCGGCCGAATGTACGAATTGTTAAGGAAAGGAAGTATATATATTATTAAAATAAGAAAATACCCTGCCGATTGGTCCTCGAAATTTCGAACTCCAAACGAAGCGTGCCTCTTGGCATTCCTAATGTTTTACCCCTATTTCAAATACAATGGAACTAGTTTCAGGACCAAATTCGATCGTATGCAGAAGATAGCTTTTCAAAATCAATTAATTTTAATTAAATTTTGCGCGTTCCAAGCTCGCACGGCCAAATGACAAGTCCGATCGCTACGAAACTTGAAATCCTACAATAACTCACTATTACGGATTCGATCAAACATGTTTCATCGAAATCCGAGAAAGTGGCCAAAATGGCTATTTTACACGTTAATTATAATATAAAATTTCCAATCTCTATTTATTCACTTTTAATTTTAATTTTAAAAGTAAACGATCTTTATTCTTGATTGATTAAAATTTAAATCAATTTCGATATCATCTCCATTCACACTAATTCAAAAATTCAATTATTCAAATAATTTCTAAAATTAAGTTTAAACAATTTAATTATCCGATAAATCACTATAGTTGAAATATGTAACGATCCATAAAATTTAAAGGTTTTAATAAGGTAATTAACTGAAATTTTAAAATTTTGAATTTGGAAATAAAAATTTGATTTTTGTAATACGTCTACTTAAACATGGCAAATGTTAAATTTTCATCAAGTAATTTGGTAGTTTATTTTATTATGTAATTTTATTTAGATTTAAATCAGTTAATATTTGATGTAAACTAAATGTTTTCCAAACCTGAATATTTTTATATAATAAATTTGAAAATCTTCTTCTGAGTGAGACATCATATTTCGTTTCGTCAAATTTGGATGCTATTGCTCCGTTTATCTTATTTTCGGCGTTTTAGCAGCATTTGTGGTACCGATTATCGACTTTTGATAAGCTTGTTGTATCATCAATATATGTATACCATTTTGATCATCTCATCATGCTAATCTCTATGGAATATTTATTTGTGTATTTCTAAATCCGATATGAATCAAAACCGTGGAACGGTTAACCGTACCAATATCTGTTGGGCTTTTTGGGTTTCTGCATGCCTTTCCATATATCCATCTATTGAAATTAAATGACCTCTGACTTTTTTGATTCCCAATGGTTCTAAATCTACTCGTTCGAGCTTCTTCTATTTCTTTTCTTCCATTCCATTCCGAAGAAAGAAACTTTTACAAAGTTTTACATTTTATTTTATTTCATTCGTTTATGCATGGCCTCACTTCCACCTTCTCCCTCTTCTCTCTCGGCCTCTCAGCAAATAACATGCATGTCCCATACCCTATACCCCATGCTCCAGTCTACCTCTCCTCCCCACCGCTGAGCACCATCCTTGTCCCGCCCACCATGGCAAGAGCTCACGTAATCCCAACAAGCCACCCCACCTTGGACTCCCTTCTCTTCCCAGATCCACTCCCTTACCTTCAGCCTCCATGCCAAGCCGTGCTCTCCTCCACCTCAGCCCAAATCTGAGCCATGCTTGCTGCTTCCTATTGTTAGATGAAAGGGTATATTGATTTTGAGCATTTTATGATATTGATATTTTGTTTTAATCCACATTGATTTAAGATATAATATGAAATTTTTATATATAGAGATAATATAAACTGCTTATTTTGGGCTTCCTTTTGTTATTTACAGTCGTATATTTGTTGGAGTATATTCGTTTACATATTGGTTCTAAGATTGATTTCAATATGTAGTGTATACATATATATATATGCTTCGATATTAAACATATAGGTATACATAATAGTTTCAGCACACACACACACATATATATAAGTTTTGTTTCAGCTACTCATTTCGTTTGCATTTCCACTTTTGCTTTTGAAATGAGTCTAGTTTAAGTTTCTTTATTAGGTAAGTCTGTACTAGTTATTATCTATTTGCACAACCAGTTAATTTATATATTTGACTCTTTTATTTAAACATAGGTCGGCTATAGTTTTTTTAGCTTGAAAAGGTAATATATATTTATGTATGTTCGACAGAGTTTTGATTTTTGAAGACTTTTATGTATGTCACATCTATATATTTTATTGAATGTGTGTGTGTGTGTGTATTATATATATAGTTTATAAGTTGCATAGATATTTTGGATATGTATAATCTACATGTATATAGTCCGTGTACATTTTCTGTTCATCTATTTTTGTCTTGTTTTATGGTCTGTATATTAGCATCAGTTATTGTATGTTGTTTTGTATGTATGTATATTATAGGTTATGTATTTACTTAAACTTCTGTTAATACTTTGATATAGATTTATTATAACTGTATATATATATATATATATATATATCATAATTTTAAAGGCATATTTGTCATATATAGTGTCTGCGTAGATTTGCTTATACATATATTTTGTTTGCACATATAGCGGGCTGCATATAATGGTTTATATATATGGGATCTGCCTACATTTTGTGCATATATACATTCTGCATAAATATATTTAGTTTATTATAGTTTGAGATTTTATTTGTTGTATAAGTGATCTTTTAAGTTCAAAAAATATATATTTATATTGATTTTTTTTAGTTATTGATTATAAATTTTAATAAGTATGTATTTTAACCATATGTTTTAAATTGATTTTAGAAAATTTACATATATGTAATAACATCTTGTTTCATCGATTTCGTGCCATCTTGACTTATATTTCAATATCGAATTAGTCGCAGAATTTCCTTGCTTGTCGTTGCCCCATGTGTGTATCTGTGTCTGCATCATATTTTTGTCCCTCTAGCCTCGAAAGGTGAACGATCACTCACAATTAACGTTCCTATATTTATTAGATTTGATTTCATTTGAAAGATAATTGAAATATGCTGCTAAAGTGAACTTTAATTATTTGTCGTATTTAACGTTCACCTGTGACATCTGACAGCATGATCTGTTATTTATATTTTATCTATTATTGATGATATATGCCTGTTATTGATATGTTATATTATATTCACAAATGTTATCACTCTGCAAGTTCCCAGTTAGTACTGAATTTCCTATGGGTTGAAATGATATATACCCGAATGATCTTGTAGAATAGGAGAATATCGTATGGGTTGAAATGATAAACCCAAGCGATTTTCAATGACATTGAATTTGGGATTGCGAGTTGAAAAGATATACACCCGTAGATATTTAAATTGCGGATTGAAATGATAAATATCTGTATCACTTGACCAAAGGATAAAGAACTATATACAGACATCGTGGTCTATATATATATATATCTATTTTGAAATGATTTCCATGGTTCAAAAAAGGAAATATACATGGTTCTACATAAATATTGATTTTAAACATTATATATATATATATGTTACTTTACACAGGTTTTAAATTTTAGATTTTTTTTAAAATTATATGTTTTGGGAAATATATTATAAGTTAGTTTTGAAATTAAAAATCTTTAGATTTAACTTATATTTTTTCTATATTTAAAATGTATATAAATTAAATTTCAATATAAATTAAGTTTAATAATAAGATTTAATTTAATAAAGTTTTATTTAATTAATATATAATATGCTTAAGTATTTATTTAAATTTATAATTTAAAAATATATTTTTATAATAATTTTTTTAAATTAAGGTTGGGAAGATAAATTAAAGTTGATTTGAAATAGTATTCTTTTAAGAATTATATTAATAAAACCGATTTAAAACTTATTGGATTTGAGATTTTAAGATATGGTTTTGTAACTTGATTTTGATTTAAAGTGATTAAATGAATATTTCAAGTAAATAAATTGAAGGGAATATTTCAAGTAATTTAAAGTTTTATTTAAATAATACTGGATTGACTGGGTGAATATTTCAATATTAAATAATAGTAAAGTTGAATTTGAAATATAAACGAATTTATCAAAATTGAGTTATTATAAATGTTTGAATATAAAGCTTTGAAATCTATTGAAATTGAAATGGTTTGATTTGTAGTTCAAATCTATATTTGAAATCGATATAAAACGGTTTATTGAGATGTTGAATTGAATTGAAATTTGTGAATTAAGATTTAATTTAATTGAATTTTTGAATTTGAATGATTTAAATCGATTTGTGAACTTGAGGAAACTATTTTACTATCTTAAGTATTTTAATATATATATATATAAATATTTTACTTTATAAATTATTTTAGTATAAAATTATTTTAATGTAAACTATTTTTAATGTATATATATATAAATTATTTTAATATAAACTATTTTCACTTATAACTACTTTTAATATACTAACTATTTTACTATATAAACTATTTTATTATATATATACTATTATTAATATCTAAACTGTTTAAGAGGGAAGTGTTATGAATTTCAAAGTATTATGATTTCAAAATTTATATTTTCAAAGTGTTATGGATTTCAAAGTATTATGATTTCAAAAGTTATATTTTCAAAGTGTTATCGATTTCAAAGTATTATGATTTCAAAAGTTATGATTTTCAAAGTGTTATAATTTCAGAGTGTTATAAGTTTGAAGAGTTATAATTTTGGAAAGTGTTATGATTTTGGAAATGAACATTATTTTAAGTGAGAAATGATATCGTATTGATATACTTTTGAAGTATGATATTTTGTAACGACCACGGTGTTATAATAACGATAGGTTATTAAAGAGACCGGGATCGGTTATTGTCATACTCTCTGCCAATACCGAAAACCACTTTAACAACTTTATAGCGGTGGAGATTCCAGAATGAAGTAGGATGGTTGGCAACGATTCTATTTAAGGTGCATATGTGGACCTGACTCCCGTGAGTTAGCTTAAAGTGGCTAAAATAGGAGCAATTGACGGGCCAAGTGAGGTAGCTCCTCCGATCGCACACACTCCTTCGATACTATTCTATTACTTTGTGATTGATTGGGTGCACCCTTGGATTTTTGGGAGTATGGATCGAGTTGGGCGATTGGTGCGACTTTGCATTACCAATAGCCCGGAAGTGTAATTGGTATATCTACCCTGGCATTGCCTAGTTGTGTCGTGTCACCTACCATATCGAGACCACTACGTGTTTGTTTTATGTCGTACCAATGGAGTGCCATCTTGTAGCTTCCAGTTTACGGAGGTATTATGTTACTGTATAAACTATGGCACTATAAAATGTGTTAAAGGGGATATGGGTAAAGTCCTAATGCTATTTTAATAGTTTACTTTGCTATAGACATATTATAATAGCGTATTGTACTACATAGTAGATTGTTCCACGGATCCATAGAGGATGGATATCGCAAGCATCCTTTAAGTTACTTGTATTTCAGTTGATATTTCACTTAAGTTGGATTTATTGATATAAGAAGTTAATCCTGACTTGGCTGTTTTGTGTTTTGCTTTATGCTCGGGTCAGACTGAGTGTCACAACATTTGAGACTCACCTTTGGAGTTGGTGCTTTGCTTGGAGATCCATCTATATCTATTCAGCTCTCAGTTATTCAGTTGACTTTAGTGATATATTCAGATTTTGTTATTTGACTATTGTATTAAGACTTCTATGTATTTGAGACTTTTGTTATATCTTGTATATATATAGTAGCTTCATGAACTACTATTCATTTGTTTTTGCTGATTATTATTGTTATATTACTCTGTGTCTGTAATTCTGTGATTATTTTATTTGCTGTATATGCTGAATTTTGCCAAATATAAATTAACAATCTCATATTTCGAGCAACTTTAGTACGACATGTGCGGATGCGAATGGCATGAAATACCGGTATGTTACCATTGGTATCAGAGTTCTTGTTTAGGCAAAACTTAGCATATAGAGTAAATTTACTTAAAAAATCACCGTTCGAGCTTAAGTTCCCTCCTATTTGATTCGGATTTCCTTTGAATTTTGGAACTTTCCCCTTCGTTCTGAAATTCATTCTTATCTCTCCCTATTCATGTTTTCTTGATTCTGGAGCATTCCATAGCTCCACTGTATGATTTGTAAAGGGGTGAAACTCCTATACAACATGCATTGATTCACTGGAGATTTCTATGTCCTCGGTTTAGATGCTGCTATCTCTTGCTATGGCCGAATTCTATCGCTTGTGATCTGATGTCGATTTGCCTAAGAATTCTGCATCAATGTTATTCTTGAAGTCATGGTTGACCCGATTAAGGTCATCCGCGATTCATATAAGTCTATCCATCTTTCCTCTTTTGTTATTTAATTATCTTATCTTCCTTTCGAGCCTATCTTCTAATTAGAATTCTCTTTGATTGGGCCCCTCTAATTTGAATCCCTATCCTTGTTTTGAATCCAATTCTAGAATCATTAAAGGAGTGTATTTGTAATTAATATTAAAAATATTTTATAGTATGTTTGAGTTTTTAAGGTTGATTTGGAGTCTCGATCGATTTGTCTGATCAACGCTATCGATAGGAATTCCAAAACACTTGAACATCAAACTGACACAATATTGTTTTCAAATTTAGTAAATGAAATAATTTGTATAATTATATTATATATAAGTATAAATTTTCTGAAATTAAATAGTTAACTGAACTGGTTCTTAGAAATGATAATATTTGATTTTCATTTGTTGTTTTGTAAACCATTGACTATTACAACATGATATGAATAAATGAAATTATTAAACATGGTTTATAAATTGATTTGGAAAAAATGAATTTAATTTAAGAATTTGAGAATTTAGTTTCCTATGATTCCAAACTTCGGTTCTTAAGTTTTAAAATGTATATTATTTAAAAATATTTTCGAATAGAAATTGTTTCCAAACAATTTTAAAAGTTTTAAATTAATACTCTCCTATTTTGTCGTTGGAAAACAATTTCGGTGATGACTGCAGCATCATCGACATTCTTTTTAGAGTTTCAGAGTGGAGAGACCATTAGTAGCTTTGTTACACTTTTGTTTTGGAAGATGAATTTGATTTGAAATTTTAAGTATGACTTGGCATATGATTATAGATTTGATTTGAATATATATATATATATATATAAACAGTTTGAAGTAAATCGGAAATTTAACTCTTAAATCTTTGTTAAAGGATGATTTCGATTAGAAAATGAAATAAAATTTTTTGAATAAATATTTCAACTTGAAATTAATTGAATTGGGAAAATTTTCTTGTATAATACTCAATTGCATTCCAATATATAACTTAAGTAAAGTTAAATAAATGATAAATAAGTTAAATAAAATAAGTTTTGTTTGAAAAGAAAAGAAAATTTGTAATAAAGGTTAATCATAGTAGCCAAATCAATTGAATGAAAATAGCTTGAATTTAAACCCAACAAAATATGAATACAAATGAATAATACTGATTTATAAAATGGATTAAATCAAATTGACAAATATTAATTTATCTAAAATGAAATTCATATGGTTTTAAATTAATTATTTTATTTTATTTTCAATTTATTTTTCTTTCTGATTGTTTTTATTCTCCTATCTCCTTCCTTTTTGGGGATGAAAAGTTTTAAGTGGAGGAGAGTGTAATGATCCGTAAAATTTTACTGGAATTTTGTGAAATTTTAAAAATTTGAATTTGGAAAAAAAAATTAATTTTGTAATACGTCTACTTAAACATAACAAATGGTAAATTTTCATCAGATAATATGGTAGTTTATTTTATTATGTAATTTTATTTAATCTAAATAGTTAATATTTGATGAAAATTTAATGTTTTTCAAACCAGAATATTTTTATATAATAAATTTATAAATCATATTCTAAGTGAGACGTCATATTTCATTTCATCAAATTTGAATGTTATTGCTCCGTTTATCTTATTTTCGGCATTTTAACACCATTTTCGGTATCGACTATCGACTTTTGATGTGATGGTTATACCATCAATATCTGTATACCATTTTGATTGTCTCGTCGTGCTGATCTCTATGAAATATTCATTTGTGTATTTCGGAATCCGGTACATGTCGAAACCGTGGAACGGTTAACCGTACCGATATCTGTTAGGCCTTTTGGGTTTCTACATGCCTTTCCATATATCCATCTGTTGAAATTAAATGGCCACTGCTTTCACTGAGAATTGAACTGAAGGACCTACCGCTTGGAAGTTGAATTTGAGAGTTTAGAGATTCAGATTGGAAGAGTCATGGCGAGACAATCAAGCAGAAGGCCAAGGCCAGAGCAGAGTCAACAGGAAGGGAGTCAAGAGGCTTCCTCAGGAGCAAACCAAGCTCCAGCCTACATCACCAGGGATGAGATGGAGGCTATGATGAGAAGACAAGAAGAGATGATCCAGAACTTGCTTCAGCAAATTGGGCAACTTGGAGCACAAAACCGAGGAGCAACTGGAGTTCAGAACGGAGCAGGACCATCTGGCGTAGCACCAGAGCTAGGGGGCACTCACGCAGAGCATGTTGATCCGACCCCGGGAAGAGAGATGGGGGCATCCGAGCCACCTGGTAGCAATAGAGGAATGAACGTTCAGCCAGGGAGGCATACACATGAAAACTCCCGCGGACTCGGGGGGCAGGTCGAAGGCAGTGAACGAGGACTACAGCTGGGAGACAATGACAGATTAGCAGAGATGGTTAGAAGAGCTATGAGAGGCGGTTTAGTAAACAGAGACTTGGAAGATGTAAACAGGAGTCCTTTTTCTTCTGCGATTAGGATGGCTAGGAACCCACCAGAATTCAAGCTACCATCAGTAGAGATGTACGATGGGAGGACAGACCCTGCGGTCCATCTTACTAAGTATATGAGGCACATGGAAGTGCTGGGGGCATCACAGGAGATCATGGCCCGGTGCTTTCCACTGTATTTGACGGACATTGCAGCGTTATGGTTTAGGCAACTGGAGAGCGGCTCCATAGGAACGTGGGCAGATTTAACTGAGAGATTCATGAGGCAATTCAGGGTTCATATTGCGAGAGCCAAGAATGTGATGACTTTGGCAACCTTGAAGCAGAAAACTGGAGAAACTTTGAGGAGCTTTCTAACGCGATTTAATGCGGCGGCAGCATAAGTGGATCGACCAGATCCATCTATGGTCATGATGGCGGCTGTATCTGGAATAGCTGATAGTATAGAGTTCAAGAATTCATTAACCAAGGACCCGCCTATGAATCTGGGAGAGTTCTATCATGAAGCTGAAAAGTTTCTGCGTTTGGAAGATGCTAGTGCAGAAAGAGAGGAAGAAGATGACGTTTACGCAATCAAGAGCGGAAACCCACCTGGAAAGAGTGCGGAGACTAGCAAAGGAAAGAGAAAGGCTGAGGATAATGATGACAGGTCAAAGCGGCAACGGAGGGAGCCGCGATTCATCACTCACACTGAGCTGAATGAGAGTCTGGAACAAATTTATCAGGATACCAAGGGGCAGGTTCCGTATCGTAGACCAATGCGAAGGGATCCAACCTCTGACGAAAGAAAATCAGATAAGTTTTGTGTATTCCATGAATTAAACGGTCATAACACTAATGATTGTAGGCATTTGAAGGACGAGGTAGAAGGGCATATCAGGAACGGTATGCTCCTTCAGTACGTGAGGAGGCAAACTCCAGCAGTGGAGCCAGAGCGACCACCGTCTACATCGGCTAGAGGTGACCCTGGATCGGGGCGCCGTTTGATTATCCATTGATTGCTTGATTAAAATAATGATGAACAAGTTGTAAACCTCTCGCTAACACGGTTAAATCATTTACACATGTGAGCGATCGCGCACGATCCATAGGCATGCTTTGAATGACTACCAGCCGCGTTATAGTAAGAGTTTACGCTTTGACATCTTCATTCTGCGTTTTGCTTTGATTTTGATTTGAACATTTAAATTCTTCCTGTTTGGACATTTCTGCTGTAAGATTCATATGATTCTATGGAAAAATTACTTGTATGCCCGTGGATCGCGAACGGCCTACGAGCACCTCTTGAATGGCAGCGAACTGCCGAAATCTTTGATTCAGAAACTCCCTCAAACAATAACTCCAGCACTGATATTATTAAGTCCCCCCCGGGCACACTCATTCGCCTCGAACGGCACCCGACCTCGAACGGTCACAACTCGCCTCGAACGGCACCCGACTTCGAACAGTCACAATTCGCCTCGAACGGCACCCGATCGCGAACGGTCACAATTCGCCTCGAACGGCACCCGACTTCGAACAGTCACAATTCGCCTCGAACGGCACCCGATCGCGAACGGTCACAATTCGCCTCGAACGGCACCCGACTTCGAACAGTCACAAACTCGCCTCGAACGGCACAACTCATCTCGCCACAAATGGCTCGATCGCGAAAGGTCGCCATTTGAGGTCCACCCCCTGACCGCCAACAGTCGCACCTTACCATGAATGGCTCGATCTCGAACGATCGTCATCCGAAGTAAGGCGCTTGACCGCGAACGGTCCCATTTCATCTTTTGCCGCGAACGGCACCGGCCGTGAACGGTCACATTTCACCCTAAGTGGCTTGATCGCGAACGGTCGCCATTTGAGGTCCGCCCTCTGACCGGGCTCGGTCGCACTTTACCTCGAATGGCTCGATCCCGAACGGTCGTCATTTGAAGTAAAGCGCTTGACCGTGAACGATCACATTCCACCGCAAATGACTCGATCTCGAACGATCGTCGCATGGATTTAGGCGCTTGACCGCGAACGGTCGCACTTCACCTCAAATGACTCGATCGCGAACGGTCGTCATTTGAAGTTAGGCGCTTGACCATGAACGGCCGCGCTTCATCCCGAATAGCTCGATCCCGAACGGTCGTCATTTGGGGCCATATAAAATATCAAGCTCTTTACAGGTTGTCAACAGGATATGAACATCCAGCTCATGGCATTATAAAACACGCCTTCCTACCGCAAGGACATCAACAGGATATGAACATCCAGCTCATGGCATTACAAAACACGCCTTCCTATCGCAAGGCATGTTTTGGGGGGCAAAGTGTTATCCCATTTTTGGTCAAAACTGGAATATCAATGTTGTGTGCATTTCCACCACGACCGAACCAAGAATAAGCAGCCAGCAAGCGTATATAAGTCTAGGATTTCACTCAAGGTTCAAATATAAAAGTTCATTCGGTAAAACAATGCGAGAGTCCATTCGGCACTCCAACACTCAAGCCCATTCGGCAGTATGAAACGAGATCTCATTCGGCATTCGAAATACCATGGCTCATCCGGCATTCCCAATGTCGAGATTCATCCGGCATTCCCAATGCCGAAGTCCATTCGGCATTCCCAACTCCACTGCCGAACCAAGCTCCATCCCTACCACCGATCCAGGAGAAGGAGACCACCGGTCCAACTCCATCTCCACACCACTACCGAACCAAGCCTCACCTCCAACAACTACCGATCCAGGCCACCTCCTACCGAACCAAGCCTCACCTTCAACAACCACCGGACCGGCCCACACCGAACCAGATCCCCTCTCCTCCATCACCGGACCAAACTCCACTTAGCCACTGCCGGACCAACGTCCCACCGAACCAACTCTCCACCCAAGCCATGCCGAACCAACTCACTCCAAACACTACCGGACCAAGTAGATACCGAACCAACATCGCCAGACCAGATTGCTTCAGCCCAGGCCCACCAGCATGCTATATACATCCAGGACCCCTGCCCCCAGCCTCACTCTATAAATAGAGGGGCAGGGGTACAACAATGGCAGACAAGTTTGAGAGCTCAAGCACGGATAGAACTTTCAAACAACTTTCAATTACTTGTAATCAAAGCTTTGTACTTGTAATCTGAAGGGAAAATGAGAATAACATATAAAGTGGACGTAGGCACGTTCTGGCCGACCCACTATAAATCTGTGTGTCTTTTACAGTTTAGTCCCTGCTTTTTACATATTTGCATAAATCACCCAAATCGCTAACAACAACATATAATCAACTAAATCGTACGACTTTGGGGTGTTTGCCCATTTTTTGCGCAAATAGCCACTGACTTTTGTAATTCCCAGTGGTTCCATATATGTTCGTTCAAGCTTCTTCTATTTCTTTTCTTCCATTCCATTCTGAAGAAAGAAAATTTTAAAATATTTTTTTATTTTTTTTCATTCGTTTATGCATGGCCTCACTTCCACCTTCTCCCTTTTCCCTCTCGACCTCTCAGCATATATCATACGTGTCCCATACCCTATACCCCATGCTCCAGCCTACCTCTCCTCCCCACCACCGAGAACCGGCCTCGTCCCGCCCTCTATGGCAACAGCTCACACAACCCCAACAAGCCACCCACCTCGAACTCCCTTCTCTTCCTAGATCCACTCCCTTACCTTCAGCCGCCATGCGAGCCGTGATCTCCTCCACCTCATCCCAAATCCGAGCCCTGCTTGCAGCTTCTTGTTGTTAGATGAAAGGGTATATTGATTTTAAGCATTTTATGACATTGATATTTTGTTTTAATAAACACCGATTTAAGATATAATATGAAAATTTTATATATAGAAATAATATAAACTGTTTATTTTGGGCTTCCTTTTTTATTTGCAGTCGTATATTTGTTGGAGTATATTCGTTTACATATTGGTTCTAAGATTGATTTCAATATGTAGCGTATACATATATATATATGCTTCGATATTAAATATATGGGTATACATAATAGTTTCGGCACACCACACACACACACATACGTAAGTTTTGTTTTGCCTACTCATTTTGTATGCATTTCCACTTTTGCTTTTGAAATGGGTCTAGTTTAAGTTGCTTTATTAGGTAAGTCTATACTAGTTATTATCTATTTGCACAACCAGTTCACTTATATATATTACTGTTTTATTTATACATGGGTCGACTATAGTTTTTTTTAACTTGAAAAGGTAATATATATCTATGTACATTTGACAGACTTTTGATTTTTAAAGACTTTTATATATGTCAGGTCTATATATTTTATTGAATGTGTGTGTATGTGTGTGTGTGTGTATATATATATTATATAGTTTATAATTTGCATAGATATTTTGGATATGTATAATCTACACGTATATAGTTTTTGTACATTTTGTTTAATCTATTCATCTATTTTTGTGTTGTTTTATGGTCTGTATATTAGCATAAGTTATAGTATGTTGTTTTGTATGTATGTATATAATAGGTTATGTATTTACTTACACTTATGTTAATACTTTAATATATATTTATTATAACTGTATATATATACATATATTAAGTATAATTTTAAAGGTATATTTGTCATGTACAGTGTCTGCATAGATTTTCTTATACATATATTTTGTTTGCACATATAGTGGTCTGAATATAATGGTTTATGTATATGGGATCTGCCTACATTTTGTGCATATATACTTTCTGCATAAATATATTTAGTTTATTGTAGTTTGAGATTTTATTTGTTGTATATGTGATCTTTTAAGTTCAAAAACGATATAGCTATATTGATTTTTTTTCAAGTTATTGATTATAAATTTTAATAAGTATGCATATTATTTTAACTATATGTTTTAAATTGATTTTAGAAAATTTACAGATATATAATAATATCTTATTTCATCGATCTCTTGTCATCTTGACTTACATTTCAATATCGAATTTGTCGTAGAAATTCCCTTCTTGTCACTGTCCCGTGTGTGTATCTGTGTCTGTGTCATCTTCTTGTCCCTTTAGCCTCGAAAGGTAAGAAATCACTCACAAATAACGTTCTTATATTTATTAGATTTGATTCCATTTGAAACGATAATTGAAATATGCTGCTAAATTGAACCGTTAATTATTTGTCATATGCCAGCATCTGTAACTATTCACCTGTAACATGTGACACCATGATCTGTTATTTATATTTTATCTTTTATTGATATGTTATATTATATTCATAACTGTTATCATTCTGCAAGTTCCCTGCTAGTATAGAATTTCCTATGGGTTGAAATGATGCATACGCGAACAATCTTATAGAATAGGATAAAATCGTTATGGATTGAAATGATAAACCAAGCGATTTTCATTGACATTGAATTTGGGATTGCGGGTTGAAAAGATATACACCCGTAGATATTTAAATTGCGGATTGAAATGATAAATATCCGCATCACTTGACCAAAGGATAGAAAACTATATACAGACACCGCGGTCTATATATATATATATATATATATATATATATATATATATATATATATTGAAATGATTTCCCTAGTTTTAAAAAGGAAATATATATGGTTTTACATAAATATTGATTTTAATATTATATACGTATGTGTGTGTGTGTGTTATTTTATAAAGGTTTTAAATTGTAGATTTTTTAAAATTATATGTTTAGGGAAATTTAAATTATAAGTTAGTTTTGAAATTATAAATTTTAAGATTTTTCTTATATTTTTACCATTTTTAAAATGTATTTAAATTAAGTTTTAATATAAATTAAGTTTAACAATAAGATTTAATTTAGTAAAGTTTGGTTTAATTAATATATAATATCTTTAAGTATTTATTTAAATTTATATTTTAAAAATAGATTTTTTATAATAATTTTTAATAAACTAATGTTGGGAAGATAAATTTAAGTTGATTGTAAATAGTATTCTTTTAAGAATTATATTAATAAATTCGATTTGAAACTTACTGAATTTGAGATTTTAAGATACGGTTTTGTAACTTGATTTTGATTTAAAGTCATTAAATGAATATTTCAAGTAAATAAATTGAAAGGATTGTTTCAAGTAATTTAAGTTTTTATTTAAATGATGTCGGATTGACTAGGTGAATATTTCAATATTAAATAATAGTAAAGTTGAATTTGAAATATAAACGAATTTATCAAAACTGAGTTATTATAAATATTTTGAATATCAAGCTTTGAAATCTATTTAAATTGAAATGGTTTGATTTGTAGTTCAAATCTATGTTTGAAATCGATATAAAACAGTTTAGTGAGATGTTGAGTTAAATTGAAATTTGTGAATTAAGATTTAATTTAATTGAATTTTTGAATACGAATGATTTAAATCAATTTATGAACTTGAGGAAACTATTTTACTATCTTAAGTATTTTAATATATATATATATATATATATATTATTTTATAAATTATTTTAGTATGAACTATTTTTAATATAAATCATTTTAATATAAACTATTTTTAATATATATATAAATTATTTTAACTTATAACTATTTTTAATATACTAACTATTTTACTACATAATCTATTTTATTATATATATACTATTATTAATATCTAAACTATTTAAGAGGGAAGTGTTATGGATTTCAAAGTATTATGATTTTAAAAGTTATATTTTCAAAGTGTTATGGATTTCAAAGTATTATGATTTCAAAATTTTATTTTCAAAGTGTTATGGATTTCAAAGTATTATAATTTCAAAAGTTACGATGTCCAAAGTGTTATAATTTCAAAATGTTATAATTTCAAAGAGTTATAATTTTGGAAAGTGTTATGATTTTGGAATGAATATTATTTTAAGTTAGAAATGATATCGATTGATATGGTTTTAAAATGGATATGATATTTTGGTTTTGAAGTATGAAATTTTTTAATGACCATGGTGTTATAATAACGATTTGTTGTTAAAGAGACGGAGATCGGTTCTTGTCATACTCTCTGCCAATATCGAAAACCACTTTAACAACTTTGTATGCGGTGGAGAATCCAGAATGAAGTAGGATGGTTGGCGACAATTTTATTTTAGGTATATACGTGGACCTGACTCCCATGAGTTAGCTTAAGGTGGCTAAAACAGGAGCAATTGACGGGCCAAGTGAGATAGCTCCTCCAATCGGACACACTCCTTCGATACCATTATATTACTTTGTAATTGATTAGGTGCACCCTCGGAGTTTTGGGAGTGTGGATCGAATTAGGCGATTGCCGCGGCTTTGCATTACCAACGGCCCGTAAGTGTAATTGGTAATCTACCCTGGCATTGCCTAGTTGTGCCGTGTCACCACCATATCGAGACCACTACGAGTTTGTTTTATGTCGTACCTATGTAGTGCCCTCTGGTAGCTTCTAGTTTACGAAGGTATTACGGTGGTGTATAGACTATGGCACTATAAAATGTGTTAAAAGGGATATGGGTAATGCCTTAACGCTATTTTAACAGTTTACTTTACTATAGACATATTATAATAGCGTATTGTACTACATAGTAGATAGTTCCATGGATCCTTAGAAGATGGGTATCCCAAACATCCTTTAAGTTACTTATATTTCAGTTGATATTTCACTTGAGTTGGATTTATTGATATAAGAACGTTAATCCTAACTCGAGTGTTTTGTGTTTTGCTTTATGCTCGGGTCAGACTGAGTGTCACAGCATTTGAGACTCACCTTTGGAGTTGAAGCTTCTCTTGGAGATCTATCTACATCAATTCAGTTGACTTCATTGATATATTCAGATTTTGTTATTTGACTATTGTATTGAGACTTCTATGTATTCAAAACTTCTGTTGTATCTTGTTTAACTCTGTTATATATATAGTAGCTTCATGAACCACTAATCATTTGTTTTCGCTGCTTATTATTATTATATTACTCTGTATCTGTGATTCTGTGATTATTTTATTTACTGTATATGCTGAGTTTTGCCAAATATAAATTAATAATCTGATATTTTGAGGAATTCAAGTCAAACATGTGCGGATGCGAATGGCACGAAATACTGGGATGTTACAAAATATAAGTCATTTAACTTATAAAATTTAACTTTTAAACCTGAATTCAAATAATAATAACTATTTCCATTTTTTTAATAAATTTACCATTCATTATTTAATTTCAACTATGGATTATAATCACGTTTAATATATAGAATTTCATTTCAATATTTATTATCGTCAAAATCTTCAGAATTGTTTATTTCAAAAATTTATTATATTCAATAAACTACATTAATAAATCATTAAATATTTATTTCTACCCATTTTTGTCCAATAACCACATTAAATTCATGAATTTATTTCTACCTATTGCCCATATTATCAATATCCATGAATCAAGTACTCATGTACATAAAAGCGTCTCTTTCTTAAATTTTTAAGTATTCGTCTTTGAAAATCAGAAATATTATTTAAGAATCAAAACAATTTAGAAAAAATAATAGGAAGGATCGATCAAAAGAAGATAGGATGATGACAATACTTAGAAAAATATGGAAAAAAAACTAAGTAGGGATTGCCATCTCCATCAACACCACCTTCGCCACCTCTAGGGTAATCCTCAATCCAAAATGATGATTATTAACGATGACAAACCAAAATACGAGGAGGACTCCATAAGAGTTGAGTAATAATGAGAGTATGTGTTTTATTTTGGTGCTTACTGTGTATTTATAAAGTGGAAGTATTATGAACTTGATATGCTGTTGATGTTTGTAAGTGTGAAGCTGTGTCCAATATGAGGCCTAAGGAGTCCGTATAATGCTGTTATGACTGCACATGTCGAGTTGCAACCTCGACTCCATTAGGTCATGTCTAACCTCTAAGGGAGGATGCAGCACATACTGAACTCTCTCATGTCGTTTTCCAAGTACTGCTCAGGAGTCTAGCTAGCAATCCCCTGGACGAAGGGATGCATGTTTGCTTTGTATTCGTAGTATCATAATGAAATTGTGTATTAAAAGTGGACATCTGTTTGACCTTGTCAAGCGCAAATGAATCCAAATATGTATACAAAGCACTTAGAATAGTCGTGCCTTAATATATAATATGAAGCTAATCTAGTCTGGTAGCCCTTCTAGATAGCCTAGACGAACCGTACCCTTTTGATTTGAGAAGAAAAAAAGTCCAACTAAACAAGTACGAAAGGAATGCCTGAATTACTGCATCAATCATACTGTAAGTGGTAATGTAATGTAATGCCGAAGGTAGGTCAAGGATACAACACCGCTATAAATGAAGCTAGGATCAATTTGCATGTAGAAAAACAATAAAAAAAATTAGAAGAATCATATAATTCATCGAAATGGAAATATCTACATGCATGTCCTTCAATCTCGATAACGGTAAGCATGAAGAAGTCGGTAGAGGTAATACCCAACTCAAAGCCTGAAAAGTGGAATGTATTTGTGGTAGACCACCACTTCTCTATTAATGTCTGAATGATGGGTCGATAAAATGACTGGATATGCCCGATCATTAAAACGATGCAAAAGGACTTTTCTGGAGCCTTTCTATAATGGGATGAGAAAGGGTGTTGTAACAATTTACAAGACACTTGGCCCAACTGCCATAGCAATGAATGTACTGATCTTATATATAATTAAACAGTGTATAATTAAATATACCAGTAATTATTTAATATGAATTTGGAATACATATATAGAGAATGATTATATTGAAATAATTAAAGAAATATACCTATACTGTCGACGTTGAGGTTTAAGACCTATGTCAATAATCGGATGGAAGCTCATCGTACAGGACCAGCTTCTTCCTGTGTGTTTCTGCAAACGGTTTTTCTAGCGATTTTGGTTGGACGTGGCGGCATTTCGACGTAATCTCTACATAAAAGCGAAAATAAGTGGAGTAGGGAAAAAAATAAAGTCGAGAATGTAACAGCCGCGGATTTTCGACTCTCGAAAATCCGACATCGATACTCACTTTATCGACTGCCGAGAAATCAAAGGCCGAAAACCGAGATGTTATGGGTTTTAAAAAGAATTTAAGAAAAGAAAAGAGAAGAAGAGAGAAAAAGAAGAAACAAGAAGATAGAAAATTTTAAAAATAGAAGAAATAGAAAGAAAAAGAGAATAGAGGAAAAAGAAAACAAAAGACAGAAAAGAAAATAGAGAATTTGAAAATAGAAGATAGAAGCATTTTAATAATAGAACGGACAGAAAGGAAACAACAGAACAACAACAGAATCTCACCATTCGCAGCGGAACAACATATAATAATAAATGAATAATCTTTAAACAAAGAACTATATCAGTTATTACATTTTATTATATTTCATTACATCATATCATCAGAGTGTACAACAACATACAACAAACAGTGCAGCGGAAAAAGAAATACTATATAAACTAGTAATACGCCATGCCATCCAGCTTGCCTCCAGCAACTCCAGAATATCCAGAATATCCTGATAAACCTTACTCTTGACTGCCCGTGTGGAAATTGGTGGGCACCCAGAGTTTAGGAAGGAAAACAATAAACTCCGAGTCAGTCATGTGACTGGTGTGAGAACTCAAAACAGTTTATTTAACTTTAAAATCAAAATAGGAATATTTATTTATTTTTTTATTCAATTCGCAATGCTTTTAAAAATGAGACTACCATAAGGCCTCCCGCACACACACACAATGCAAACGCAGAATCGGAGGAGATTTCTCCTTATGATAGTCAAAGATGCTTGATACGCATTTAAAATAACATTTGATATTATTATTAGTGCATAGTGTATAACAAATTCATTTCGAAAGTAGAATATAAATCTTAGCCAACATACGACCATTATCGTATGCCTACTATAGCTACTATCCAAACAGTGGTGACCACCATAAGTGAATAGCAGGTTCTACAACTAATACCGTACAAGTTTCGTATTGTTTCTTTGGATTTCCAACGAATGATCAGGCCAAGGAACTTCCCATTGCCACATGAGAATGCCTCTGGATGGACATACCCGAGAACCAAACCGGATCTCTACCAACACAAGGCCGGGTTACTCCTAACTGAGCAACAACTGACCGAATATGCCATCCCCCGGTCCTTTGGGACCTTTTCACCGAGCGCTCGTAATCAATTCACACAATCATAACAAAGTGTTTTCAACATGAGTAAGTATCTGGGCTCCATACCATGATACCACCCTTTTCCAGAAGGAAATGGACACATCCTAAAGGGTGCTACCCCTCATAACCTTGCTGCTTCTTTCCTGTTTTGACCATTCACGGGGTGTGAGGCTCGACGAATTCACGTCCACAAAAACATACTTTATACAAAAGCCATGCTTTGGGTCAACAAATGATCAACACAATGATCACTAAGATAGACGATCAAATAAATGATCCTATCACAAATAATCAACACAATGATCATTTCAGCATCACTCAGCATGTCACATTACCAAACTGGGAATATATTGCTGATAACTTCAACTATATAACCTTTGAGCTCGTACGTCTCAAAGAAGGGTGTTGAGCAAAGAATAAATTCTCCGCCACCAACAGAAATATATTTGAAAGAAATCGGCTTTATATCTCAAATTGTAATGTCAGACATACAATCCATACAAGTCTGTTCCGGGATCGAACAAAACCGAAGGCACTTCTTACGAAGCCCTTGCAATACGGGTATTCACAATCCCGATCGAATTTCCCATCACTTAAGGAATCTCTATACCAGGAGCTACCCAGTGCAGAGACAATCGATAGGTCATCCTATCGCTTTCACAAATACTCGGTCTTCAACACCGATCTTCAAATGCAATTCATAACGACGTATCACATATTCGGAATGGGTTATACGACCCCATGGTCCTTTCCCGGTTAACCCGAATAGTGAGCGCTTATTCAAAAATAAGTGTGCATTCAAATTCAATCAAATCACATCAAATACCCATTCAAAGGGAAATATTGATAGTCGGCTATCGAACTATCAATTGATATGCATACATCACCAGATTCCAAATAATTTTCCAAATTATTTATTTTCCAAACTATCTTTACAAGATATCATATTTCAGCACTTCAAAAATAAATCAATATTTATTTTCAAACAAATTTCACTTTCACATATAAATTCCATAATGAATTTATATTTCAAAATATTCATGCATATACGATTTCAATTATTCATTTTCAATTTATCTTCAAAAAAGATAAATTCTCTATATTCACTTCTTATTGGAAAATATTTCCATACTTATTTATTCATAAGTAATTCACAAATCTCTTTTATTTTCACACTTAGAAAATATTCAATATACTTAAATCGAATTAAGTATATATTTCATTCTTTAAGGAAATCATTCACTTAAACATTTTTTTATTTGGGCCAAAACGAATGTTGCGTAAAACATCGTTACGACAACCCAAAATCATTAGTATAGGGATTCGAAATTAAATAGATATATAAATCCCAATACTATACAAAACATTTCCTTTCGGAAATCATTTACTATAACAACAGTGTTATAGTCCACCATTTCCTTTCATTTCTCGAAACATCTATTTCAACAATAAATGTTAAAATCTATGGTTTCGAATCTCAACACCTTTTAAAACATCGTTAGATCGTTTTAATTATGTTTAAAATATCACATTCTAAAACATTTTCTTTAACATGTTATTCACTATTTAAAAACGTGAATATACTTCATTAACAAATTTCATCCTTTCTATTCATTTTATTTTAAAGGATTATTCACTGTTTAAAAACGTGAATATAACTCCATTTATAAGTTATAACAATTAACTTATCAAAATAAGTCGTTTGCGAATTTATAAAACAACGTTTATAAATTCCATTTCCATTTATTTCATAACAACTTCCTTTATAAATCTTCTTTATTTACCTATTCGATTTATAATCTTAATTATAAACCAAAAGTCCAAATTATAAGTCAAACACTTATAATTTATTTATTTGCAAAAATCGTTCCTTTGAACTTTACAAATTTTATAAACCTATTGTTTATAAAATTCCATTTATAACTTCACCGTTATATAATTCTATAAATTTCATTCATTAATGAATTTCATTTTCACTTCATTCAAACACTTATAAAAACTCGTTTTATAATGTCAATATTTCGATTTATAAATATCCATTTATAAATCTCTTAATATAAATCAATTTATATTATTCTTTTAAAACGTCTTTAAATTCCTTTATAATTTCATCATTTCGATTTATAAAATAATCGAATTTTATAAATCCTATATTTAAACTTTTATCATATATTCAAAAATCCAATTTAAATTATTTTATAAAATCATTAGTTCATATTTCTCAAAAATCGACTTTTAATCGTATTTCTAAAAATCAGCTTTTTAACTGTATTTCACAAAAACCAAAATTTTTATAACTTTAAAAATTATAACGTTTATTTATTTATAATGGATCAATTCCAAAAATATAGTATACTTTTAAAAATCACTTTAAAAATCATTTTAAAATCCCAAAATCTGGGTCCAATGATGCTACACACCAAATAGTCAATCACGACTAACAACGATATCATATATCGATATGATAATCCATCAAATATCAAAATATCTGAAATTAAATAAATATTGTTGAGGAATCCAGTTGGATCCCTCCAACCTGTTTCCTGCATCCAAAAACATTAGCACAATACCAATTTCGCTCCAGTACGAAATTATCGCGGTACATGTTCTTAATAAATATTATCCGCTTAATAACGGCGTAATAGGGTCTCATCCGCAAAAAATACGGGAAATCAATCAACTGCAAAATATACATATGCCAATATATATATATATTGATATTATATATATAATACCAATTTCACTGATTATGAAATATTCGCGGTATATGTTTATAGTAAATAACATCCGCTTACTAACGGCGTATAATGTCTATTTTAACAATCAATAAATTTACAGTCATCATTCAAACATGCATTCAAATATTTTAAATCTAACTATTTAAATAAAATCGAAATCTATTCGATTGAGTGAGAAATTCTCACCTTGGTTTTTAAATTCCGTTTTAGCTTTAATTTCGAATAAAATTAAACGCGCGTTTAATTTCACCCGAAATTCTCACTAACTCCAAACGACTCCAAACCAACTCCATCGCGTAGTGCTCGTCCATACGATTCCAACGCAACTGAGTTTGCATTTTTTCGACCTCGTATGAAAAAGTTATGATTTTTACAAGTTTGTACATGATTTATATAAACAATTTACAATATAAATTTCCATATTATAACCTAACTCAACTGCAGGCCATAGGATCCAACACCAAACTGATCACAGCCCTCCATCATCTCTTCCCCACTCACGCAAATGCCCAGTAACCAAGCCGTAACAAAATGAACCCATTAGCATGATTAGGGTTTGAATTTGCAAACAAATTACTCAATGAAACTCGATCAAACTCCGCCACGTCGAAGAGCACGACATGCTCTATGTTCGGCCCCAAGGACCCCTAGCTCGGCCATCTAGGTGGCGTGGAAATGCGTGCGTGGCTGTAGGATGTCGGCCCCCTCTAGCTCCCTCCACACGACTCCGTTTCCGATCACCACCGTTCAATCTCCAGCTCTCATCGCCCTCCCCAACTTTCATGTTGACAACTTCCTCTAATTGTTGACGGATTGGAAGATCTTTGGTGATGAAGATGGAGCAGTTCTGGCCTTAGAATAGAAAGTGGCGGCTAGGGTTGAATTAGGGTTAGGTTTTGATATTTTTATCAATTTATGAAGAGGTAGGGGCTATTTATAAGGAACCGTTCGACACTATTCACCCGGAAATTCCGAACTCCGATTTAGACGCCGTAACCAGCGTACCTAGGGTTTACCCCGCGTTCCGGACACAATGGAACAGGTTTCGGAAGCTAATTCGGAAGTATGTGCGAGTTATGGCTGAAAACGCTCAATTTGAATTAAACCGATTTAAATCGATTTCTAGGCGTTTTAATTTGTACCGGACAAACGGTAAATCCAAATGACTTGAAATTTGAAACCTTACAATAATATCACATTACGGATCCAATGAAACTGGTTTCGTCGAAATCCGAGACTTTTTGAAAAATGGCTATTTTGACTCGCCAAATTTAAATTAAAAATAAATCGATGCGTTTCGAGCTGCCACGATCAAACGATAACTCCGATTGACACGAAAATTGAAATCCAGTAATAACTAACTATTACGGATCCAATGAAACTGGTTTCGTTCAATTCTGAGACTGTTCAAAAATTGACTATTTTACAGTCGATTATTAAATATTAAAATATTCAATTTTCACAGATTAACTTCTAATTCGATTTTAAAAGTTCTAAAATATCATTCTAACTTCAATATGATAAAATAAAATTTTACAAATCATTTTCAATCATATTTAACTCAATTTTCAATTATTTCCATAATTTAACATATTAAATTATTGATTAAATTATCCAATTAAATCCAATAATTCAAATAAAAATTTATTTGACTTATAAATTCATTTATAAATATTTAAAATTAATTAAATATTCAAATTTAAATTATTAAAAATTCTGGGTCGTTACAATCTTTCCCCCTTAAAAGAATTTCGTCCTCGAAATTACAAGTAAGAAAAGTTACAAAATCTATTAACTTTCCAAAATTCATAGTTAAACTTCTTATAATACTTTACTAAGTTTTCAAATCATACTTAGTTATCTTTTCAAAAACAAACTATATCATTTAACTTTCAATTCCAAACCAAAGCTTAAGTTTCCAAAATTTTCCTATTTTTCTCAAATTTTTCTAACGCCTTAAATTTTCGGAAAAATTCGCCATAGTCTCCTTTGCGCGGCTCGATCCGAAAAAAAAAATGACAGTATATATATCACAAATATACATCTCATCAAGTAATGAGGCATCCCGAAGGGAAAAAAAAGTGTAAAAGTGCGATATTTAATCCGAGATATGTACCTTATATTTTATTAGCAAGCATATACGGCTAATATAGCGCAAAAGCGAGCTCCAAATGCGAAGCAACGCGATCCGCACCTACTAAACTCAACAAACAACATGAGAATCATGTATATAAAGCATAGTATCGATATACAACATATATTAACATAACTACTACATAATATAGCAAATGCAACTAAAGCAACAAATGCAACCATCAACCAATTAACATTCAGAATCAATAAATATTCATTTATATTCTCATTAATATTAATGAATTGGTTTTCAATTCAAATCACATTTGATTCATTAACATTGGATTTTGTAAACATTCTTTCTCAATTCAATTAGTTATCATTTACTAATTTAAATCCAATTCACCTTCAATTCTATTCAAATTTATTTACTTTCCAATTTGAATTCAATTACATAGCTTCCAATTTCATTAACTCTTAATGACTTTTATACAATCATATAAAAATCATATAACAACCAATTTATATTAATTACAACCAAATTCCTTTACTTCACTTACATTTATTTTGGTTTAACACCATCACTCTCAATTGGTTTAATTAAATTGATTTCCATTCCAATTTATTCAACTTCTAATAAAATTAGATTTTAATGAATTAACACTTACATTCATTATTCCTTATCAACTTAAATTACATTCAATTCAATTTCAAAGTTGAATTCTATTACATAACTCAAGTTCATATTCATCACTTAACTTAATTAATTTAGTTTGATACCAATATCAACTTCATTCAACAATTCTTAAGTTATACTTCCATTTAACTTTAAATTCATTTCTTATTTATAACTCATATTCATAAATATATTCATATAGTTTCACTTCTTATATATATAAGTTTATTTCACAATTGTAAATCATCTTAATTATAATTCAATCCTTATAATTCATTTGCTTATACAATTATTCTCTTATTTAGATTATTCAAACAACTTAACAATCAACTTATATACACTTTAGTAATTCTGAAAAATTATTTCTTTATATATAAAATATAATCAAGGTAAAATTATTTCATTTACCCAATTAAAAATCAATATTGTGCCGAATTGTTCTATTCAAGTGTTTATAGATTCCTATCAACTACGTTAATTACTCGTATTAACCAGAATCTATATACCACTCAACAAACCAATCATCACAATATAAAACGATTTCATATTCACTAACAAATACGCTCTCATAGCTATTATTACACTCAAACTCATTCTAGAGTACTGCTGACTCTATCTCTAATGAATTATACCCTACAGAACCATGGTTGTCGCTTAACCATAAGCTCTGATACCAAATGTAACAGCCGCGGATTTTCGACTCTCGAAAATCCGACATCGATACTCACTTTATCGACTGCCGAGAAATCAAAGGCCGAAAACCGAGATGTTATGGGTTTTAAAAAGAATTTAAGAAAAGAAAAGAGAAGAAGAGAGAAAAAGAAGAAACAAGAAGATAGAAAATTTTAAAAATAGAAGAAATAGAAAGAAAAAGAGAATAGAGGAAAAAGAAAACAAAAGACAGAAAAGAAAATAGAGAATTTGAAAATAGAAGATAGAAGCATTTTAATAATAGAACGGACAGAAAGGAAACAACAGAACAACAACAGAATCTCACCATTCGCAGCGGAACAACATATAATAATAAATGAATAATCTTTAAACAAAGAACTATATCAGTTATTACATTTTATTATATTTCATTACATCATATCATCAGAGTGTACAACAACATACAACAAACAGTGCAGCGGAAAAAGAAATACTATATAAACTAGTAATACGCCATGCCATCCAGCTTGCCTCCAGCAACTCCAGAATATCCAGAATATCCTGATAAACCTTACTCTTGACTGCCCGTGTGGAAATTGGTGGGCACCCAGAGTTTAGGAAGGAAAACAATAAACTCCGAGTCAGTCATGTGACTGGTGTGAGAACTCAAAACAGTTTATTTAACTTTAAAATCAAAATAGGAATATTTATTTATTTTTTTATTCAATTCGCAATGCTTTTAAAAATGAGACTACCATAAGGCCTCCCGCACACACACACAATGCAAACGCAGAATCGGAGGAGATTTCTCCTTATGATAGTCAAAGATGCTTGATACGCATTTAAAATAACATTTGATATTATTATTAGTGCATAGTGTATAACAAATTCATTTCGAAAGTAGAATATAAATCTTAGCCAACATACGACCATTATCGTATGCCTACTATAGCTACTATCCAAACAGTGGTGACCACCATAAGTGAATAGCAGGTTCTACAACTAATACCGTACAAGTTTCGTATTGTTTCTTTGGATTTCCAACGAATGATCAGGCCAAGGAACTTCCCATTGCCACATGAGAATGCCTCTGGATGGACATCCCCGAGAACCAAACCGGATCTCTACCAACACAAGGCCGGGTTACTCCTAACTGAGCAACAACTGACCGAATATGCCATCCCCCGGTCCTTTGGGACCTTTTCACCGAGCGCTCGTAATCAATTCACACAATCATAACAAAGTGTTTTCAACATGAGTAAGTATCTGGGCTCCATACCATGATACCACCCTTTTCCAGAAGGAAATGGACACATCCTAAAGGGTGCTACCCCTCATAGCCTTGCTGCTTCTTTCCTGTTTTGACCATTCACGGGGTGTGAGGCTCGACGAATTCACGTCCACAAAAACATACTTTATACAAAAGCCATGCTTTGGGTCAACAAATGATCAACACAATGATCACTAAGATAGACGATCAAATAAATGATCCTATCACAAATAATCAACACAATGATCATTTCAGCATCACTCAGCATGTCACATTACCAAACTGGGAATATATTGCTGATAACTTCAACTATATAACCTTTGAGCTCGTACGTCTCAAAGAAGGGTGTTAAGCAAAGAATAAATTCTCCGCCACCAACAGAAATATATTTGAAAGAAATCGGCTTTATATCTCAAATTGTAATGTCAGACATACAATCCATACAAGTCTGTTCCGGGATCGAACAAAACCGAAGGCACTTCTTACGAAGCCCTTGCAATACGGGTATTCACAATCCCGATCGAATTTCCCATCACTTAAGGAATCTCTATACCAGGAGCTACCCAGTGCAGAGACAATCGATAGGTCATCCTATCGCTTTCACAAATACTCGGTCTTCAACACCGATCTTCAAATGCAATTCATAACGACGTATCACATATTCGGAATGGGTTATACGACCCCATGGTCCTTTCCCGGTTAACCCGAATAGTGAGCGCTTATTCAAAAATAAGTGTGCATTCAAATTCAATCAAATCACATCAAATACCCATTCAAAGGGAAATATTGATAGTCGGCTATCGAACTATCAATTGATATGCATACATCACCAGATTCCAAATAATTTTCCAAATTATTTATTTTCCAAACTATCTTTACAAGATATCTTATTTCAACACTTCAAAAATAAATCAATATTTATTTTCAAACAAATTTCACTTTCACATATAAATTCCATAATGAATTTATATTTCAAAATATTCATGCATATACGATTTCAATTATTCATTTTCAATTTATCTTCAAAAAGGATAAATTCTCTATATTCACTTCTTATTGGAAAATATTTCCATACTTATTTATTCATAAGTAATTCACAAATCTCTTTTATTTTCACACTTAGAAAATATTCAATATACTTAAATCGAATTAAGTATATATTTCATTCTTTAAGGAAATCATTCACTTAAACATTTTTTTATTTGGGCCAAAACGAATGTTGCGTAAAACATCGTTACGACAACCCAAAATCATTAGTATAGGGATTCGAAATTAAATAGATATATAAATCCCAATACTATACAAAACATTTCCTTTCGGAAATCATTTACTATAACAACAGTGTTATAGTCCACCATTTCCTTTCATTTCTCGAAACATCTATTTCAACAATAAATGTTAAAATCTATGGTTTCGAATCTCAACACCTTTTAAAACATCGTTAGATCGTTTTAATTATGTTTAAAATATCACATTCTAAAACATTTTCTTTAACATGTTATTCACTATTTAAAAACGTGAATATACTTCATTAACAAATTTCATCCTTTCTATTCATTTTATTTTAAAGGATTATTCACTGTTTAAAAACGTGAATATAACTCCATTTATAAGTTATAACAATTAACTTATCAAAATAAGTCGTTTGCGAATTTATAAAACAACGTTTATAAATTCCATTTCCATTTATTTCATAACAACTTCCTTTATAAATCTTCTTTATTTACCTATTCGATTTATAATCTTAATTATAAACCAAAAGTCCAAATTATAAGTCAAACACTTATAATTTATTTATTTGCAAAAATCGTTCCTTTGACCTTTACAAATTTTATAAACCTATTGTTTATAAAATTCCATTTATAACTTCACCGTTATATAATTCTATAAATTTCATTCATTAATGAATTTCATTTTCACTTCATTCAAACACTTATAAAAACTCGTTTTATAATGTCAATATTTCGATTTATAAATATCCATTTATAAATCTCTTAATATAAATCAATTTATATTATTCTTTTAAAACGTCTTTAAATTCCTTTATAATTTCATCATTTCGATTTATAAAATAATCGAATTTTATAAATCCTATATTTAAACTTTTATCATATATTCAAAAATCCAATTTAAATTATTTTATAAAATCATTAGTTCATATTTCTCAAAAATCGACTTTTAATCGTATTTCTAAAAATCAGCTTTTTAACTGTATTTCACAAAAACCAAAATTTTTATAACTTTAAAAATTATAACGTTTATTTATTTATAATGGATCAATTCCAAAAATATAGTATACTTTTAAAAATCACTTTAAAAATCATTTTAAAATCCCAAAATCTGGGTCCAATGATGCTACACACCAAATAGTCAATCACGACTAACAACGATATCATATATCGATATGATAATCCATCAAATATCAAAATATCTGAAATTAAATAAATACTGTTGAGGAATCCAGTTGGATCCCTCCAACCTGTTTCCTGCATCCAAAAACATTAGCACAATACCAATTTCGCTCCAGTACGAAATTATCGCGGTACATGTTCTTAATAAATATTATCCGCTTAATAACGGCGTAATAGGGTCTCATCCGCAAAAAATACGGGAAATCAATCAACTGCAATATATACATATGCCAATATATATATATTGATATTATATATATAATACCAATTTCACTGATTATGAAATATTCGCGGTATATGTTTATATTAAATAACATCCGCTTACTAACGGCGTATAATGTCTATTTTAACAATCAATAAATTTACAGTCATCATTCAAACATGCATTCAAATATTTTAAATCTAACTATTTAAAATAAAATCGAAATCTATTCGATTGAGTGAGAAATTCTCACCTTGGTTTTTAAATTCCGTTTTAGCTTTAATTTCGAATAAAATTAAACGCGCGTTTAATTTCACCCGAAATTCTCACTAACTCCAAACGACTCCAAACCAACTCCATCGCGTAGTGCTCGTCCATACGATTCCAACGCAACTGAGTTTGCATTTTTTCGACCTCGTATGAAAAAGTTATGATTTTTACAAGTTTGTACATGATTTATATAAACAATTTACAATATAAATTTCCATATTATAACCTAACTCAACTGCAGGCCATAGGATCCAACACCAAACTGATCACAGCCCTCCATCATCTCTTCCCCACTCACGCAAATGCCCAGTAACCAAGCCGTAACAAAATGAACCCATTAGCATGATTAGGGTTTGAATTTGCAAACAAATTACTCAATGAAACTCGATCAAACTCCGCCACGTCGAAGAGCACGACATGCTCTATGTTCGGCCCCAAGGACCCCTAGCTCGGCCATCTAGGTGGCGTGGAAATGCGTGCGTGGCTGTAGGATGTCGGCCCCCTCTAGCTCCCTCCACACGACTCCGTTTCCGATCACCACCGTTCAATCTCCAGCTCTCATCGCCCTCCCTAACTTTTATGTTGACAACTTCCTCTAATTGTTGACGGATTGGAAGATCTTTGGTGATGAAGATGGAGCATTTCTGGCCTTAGAATAGAAAGTGGCGGCTAGGGTTGAATTAGGGTTAGGTTTTGATATTTTTATCAATTTATGAAGAGGTAGGGGCTATTTATAAGGAACCGTTCGACACTATTCACCCGGAAATTCCGAACTCCGATTTAGACGCCGTAACCAGCGTACCTAGGGTTTACCCCGCGTTCCGGACACAATGGAACAGGTTTCGGAAGCTAATTCGGAAGTATGTGCGAGTTATGGCTGAAAACGCTCAATTTGAATTAAACCGATTTAAATCGATTTCTAGGCGTTTTAATTTGTACCGGACAAACGGTAAATCCAAATGACTTGAAATTTGAAACCTTACAATAATATCACATTACGGATCCGATGAAACTGGTTTCGTCGAAATCCGAGACTTTTTGAAAAATGGCTATTTTGACTCGCCAAATTTAAATTAAAAATAAATCGATGCGTTTCGAGCTGCCACGATCAAACGATAACTCCGATTGACACGAAAATTGAAATCCAGTAATAACTAACTATTACGGATCCAATGAAACTGGTTTCGTTCAATTCTGAGACTGTTCAAAAATTGACTATTTTACAGTCGATTATTAAATATTAAAATATTCAATTTTCACAGATTAACTTCTAATTCGATTTTAAAAGTTCTAAAATATCATTCTAACTTCAATATGATAAAATAAAATTTTACAAATCATTTTCAATCATATTTAAATCAATTTTCAATTATTTCCATAATTTAACATATTAAATTATTGATTAAATTATCCAATTAAATCCAATAATTCAAATAAAAATTTATTTGACTTATAAATTCATTTATAAATATTTAAAATTAATTAAATATTCAAATTTAAATTATTAAAAATTCTGGGTCGTTACAGAGAATGAGGGGGATGGAAAATTGGTTGATGTAGAAAAAATTTATGCACGTCTATTAAATGAGCATTTGAAAGCTAGACAACCATGAGTTCTTAGCATCCATTTAGTGGACAACTATACCATTTCAATCCTAGGAGAAGTTTGTAGGAAATATTGTTGGGAGAGAAAAGTTGGATGAGTGTGAGCATGAGAAAACTTATATTATAGTTTACTATTATTGTTATCTTGTGCTTGCGGTCACCTCGATTGACGACCAACCACCATGCGTCATGCTAACCTCGAGGGTTATTCGAGACCGCGGTCCAAAAGGGGAAAAATATAAAAGAAATAAGTAGAAAAACTTCCTATGGTAGCCATTGGAGATAGGTGGGTGCTGTTAGTCGTAAAAATATTATATTCTCAACGTACCCATTCCTACTTTCCGTGGTCTTGTCATTTCGACTTATTTGAATCACAGATCACACCAGAGCCACATGCTCGAGCTTCCTCTCCTACCACTCTTGTAATTATTTCCTCCCTTCCTCCATCATTCTATGTTTCTTCAGCCTCCCTTCTTGCACTTGCCCCTTCTATTTTGATTCGTCCACTTCTCAAATCCATCTTACTTTATTGAGCAAGTCTTCATCAGAACGAAAAGATAGGAAGTGAAATTACAATAGAAGAATAGATATATCTCCCTATATATATATATATATACATATATATATATATATATATATATATGTAGCAACATAGAAGTACAATATATCTATACTATCATCTTATTAGCGAGTTCTATTTCAGAAGCGTTCCAAGGCCTATGGATATTTTGAACGTTATCGATTTTATTTTCCTCTGTTCGTGCCCATCTCTCCACTTCCTTTCCATTCCCAGTCTCTTTTCCTTCGCACATACTCTATAACCTACTTCGCTTTTCTTCTATCCTATTTCCCACACGTTTTCTACCCACGGCCTTACAAAATTTTTGGCAAAGCAAGAACTTTTACCTGTGGGGTGAAGGTAAAGCATCGATCTGCCTTCATCCTGCTACCATGGGAGACAGATTGGCTAACGGCATCAGGTACAACTTTTGTTCCTCGAATTTCCTTTCCCCCCCTTTCAACCTACAATCTAAGTCAATTATCCTTTACCCTAAATCGGATTCCCTAATTTACAGCCACAACCACCCAACAATTTTACTCATGGCAGATAGTGCCTTCTCCAAAGATCAATTGTCTTTCCAAATTCAACTCTTCAATGATTTCGTCTCCCTAAGTTTGGTATCGCGCCATGCCACTGAAGAACGCAGTTCAAACAGCTGAACGAATAAGGTAACATGCTTTGAAAATTCAGTATTTAACATACGAAAATTGCAATGAATTAACCTTTTTAGGTCATTTTCCAATGATTTCTTTATGCACATAGGATGCTCAAATGTGCTTTAGTTTTGCGTGATGGATGGCGAAATCAGTGGCTGTGTTGCTGAATCTCTCACTGCCCATGACCTATATGCTCCTATCTTATATGCTTTTTCTCCTCTTCCTAGATCAGGTAAATTTTTTTCTGGATTTCCTACTGTTTTACTATATGAGTTTTAGTTATTTATCATCTTTTTGTTGCTGTTGTTTTTACATGATTATACGGTTTATGCTTTATTGCTTTTGCAAGAGCCTAAGCGAAAAAATCATTTCCATTACAAATATGTTTGAATACCTAAAAATCATATCAGTTAGTTGTTGGAGTAGAAAAGATAAGTCACGGTTTACAATTTTTCCTCACTGAATAAGTTTGGTGAATAACGTATATAAGTTGTGAAAAAAAACTAGCATTCTCCATAATACCACCAACTGAATAAATATACATTTTTTTATATTTATAAATGCAAGGAAACATCCATTATCAGCTGAATCATTGCAAGCTTCTCCTCTTACTGTTTGGATAGTCAATCACCTCCAAAATCTATTATATATTATTTAATTTTAATTAGAATTGCCTATACTTAGCTTCCATATATATTTTATTCAGTCAACTTAGATATGTATCATTAACTTAAACAAAAATTTAGTTACATGTGTGTTAAAGCCAATATATATTTATTTTTATTTTTGCACCATTCTGCTTTCTTAACCAAACATATTAATGCATGCATATTGATTTGAATTATTCGTAAGTGTCATTAGTTAACATTTCTGATGAAATATGGTTATATCAACACATGGCTACCTGTGCACGCACCTTATGTGAATAACCAAAACCAATGAGAAGAACATGTCTTTGCTGTTTTTTTACTACACTCAGTATACTGATTTGATGAAAATAGAAAAATAAATAAATAAGTGTTGTTAATACATGTATGGTCTTTTAATTTTTGACTCATACTACATCTTTTGAAATAAAGATTCAAGTGCCCCACTTCGATTGACTATTTTGTACTTTCTTCTAGGAACAACAATTATAAGTAGCATGCGACATTTTCTGTTGGCTTATTTTGTTTGCCATGAACTCATAAAAGGCCGCATATGATTTTGCATTAATTCAAGTCTACTATATTATTTTGCATTGTTGTCTTCCAAATAATTATGTACCATAGCATACCATAAATGGTTGATGTCATGGATAATTTCTAGCAGAATGACGATTCTAAATGGAAAAAAAAGGAAACAACCAAATATTTATAGTATGGGGACATCGAACGAACAAGCAAAGATGAAGCAAACTTTGCACAACACTATATAAGATGGGCATATGCGGCATGCGTTAATACAACTACAAAGATTATTTCCAACATAGGAGATAAAATAGGAACCGTGTTACTGTCAACATCGAGCTGGGTAAGATTGCATTTATTTATTTGGCATGTTCACTTTTCACTTATAGGACACGTATGTGCTCTTTATTTCAAAAATTTTAGTCCATGCTCCGACTTAATGAACTGGTAATACAGTGAGTAAGTAGAGGATCAAATTAATTTTTTTTAACCATTTTAACATTAAGTTAGCTATGTCATCATCTTCAAAGTTTCTAGCACCTATTTGTATTTTTTTGCCTTTATTTTCATATTAAATTGTTATAATCATGACTAACTATAGTTCAAACTATGATATGTTTTAGTATAATTCTAATACAGAATATTTTTAACACGGTATTTTTTGAACCAACATATTCAATTTGTTTATCTCCGATTTGGTTCCTCCCCACTTCACAATTGTTTTTCATTGCAGCAGCAACATTTTCACATATGATATTTAGTCTCAGGTTCTCCACGGATTTATTTTGTAAGATACTTGAAAGTCCAGGGTTAATTTTTACATAAATTTTGCACCGACTAAAGTTTATATTATTATTTGCAATTTTGTACATAAGGTTGAGTTTTAGTTATACTCTGAATCAACGAGATCAAGATGTTTCTTTTTTGTGCCATGCTAAATAATTCTAATGCAGAAGATGTCAAATTTTGTGATCTGCCTTCATCGAGTTGGAATAATGCTAAAGCATATAGTTTGACATTAATGAAATAAATGCATGATACACCATGAACTTTAATTTTGTTTGCTGAATTTGGCAAAAGAACTTTATTAGAAATTAATTTATTTTTAGATCTATAGCAAAAATATTGAATTTTATTTGTGTATGACTTCTTGGAGGAACTACAGTTCTCAATCATGAATCCAAAAGGTAATATTTCCCATACAGAAAACACTTTTTGGCCCTCATTATTTCCTTGGAAACCAGTTTAGCTCTGAATAAAAAGCAACACACATTTATTCTATTCTATTATATAGAAAATTGAAATTTTACTTCTTTATCTCCTTGCTTCATGATTTTGATTATCAAATTCACTATTTCCTCTAATACATTATATATTATTCAAGGGGTCCGAAAGTATTTGTTATTCAATCATTTTCATGACGGCATTTGACCACAGTACCATTTTATTTTATCATTCAATCAAATTCCCTTTCTTTTTTCATTACAAATTGTTGCAAATATCCTTGAATTTTTTCATCCGTTTCTAATTGGAATGGTTTTCTTTTGTTCAATACTAGTTGGTGTGAGAACTACTTTGCCTAAAGTAAGAAATTTTTCTTTAATGTAATTTTATGTGTAATCCTTATGGATATTAATAAATCCCCATAGAGTTTTAATAAATTCATTTTTTATTTATATTGTTTTAATGAATTTATCTCATTAGCCGTTGTACAATCTCTACGAGTTTTAGTTTCCAATTTCTAAAAATTTAAATTTTATTCACGTCAATGTTATATTGAACTATAACCAAAGATGAAAATGAATTATTATTGCATGGATGAATAATATTAGAAATTTATAGCTTATATGTGGTAGTTACTTTACTGAAGTCGGTTGAACTAAATATTGAAATATTCATATTACGAAATTAACCTTTTTTTAAAGGAGTGCTATGTAGTAATAAGTAATGTATTTTATTTATATTTTAAGTATTAGATATTTTTGACATAAAATATAACAACCAATAATGAAAGTAAAATTTTGTATGGATAATTATTATATCACTGAAAGCTGGCTAAACTTCTACTACCAACTAAAAAATGGTACATTGGAGATTATAGTATATTATCAAGTGGTAGATATTGAACAATAACCAAAGATGAAAACGAATTTTTTTATATGAATTATTATTTGGATGAAGAATATTAGAAATTTGTAGCATATATGTGGTTATTATTTTATAGAAGTCGGTTGAACCAAATATTTAAATATTCATACTACAAAATTAACCTTTTTTAAAGAAGTGTTATGTGGTAATAAGTAATGTGATTTTATATATATTTTTAAGTATTAGCAATTTTTGACATACAATATGACAACCATGGATGAAAATGAATTTTGTATGGATAATTATTATGTCACTGAAAGCTGGCTAAACTTCTACTGCCAACTAAAAAATTGTGCATAGGAGATTATAGTATATTACCAAGTGGTAGATTATGCTTTATTCTACATAGGGTAGCTTTACTAAATCTTTGATATTATAACATTTACCCATTTTGAAGAGTGAATCTTTGTATGGCTTCTTTTATGAATCTGCCCACAGAACTATTTACCGATAATTAAACCTCAGTTATACAAATATGATTATTTTATGCACCTCCAACTGTTCCTAAATGCATATTTATTGTTTTAATTTTTGACATAATTTTTTGTTGAATTGTTTCATGCAATTACATGAATCCTATTTTGTGGTTTTCTTTCCAAAGTATATCAAGGAATAATAATAGCATAAATAAACTTTCTTACTGTCCTTTTATTACAACCAAATTATGAGTGTGCACTTTGCTACGTTTAATTAGGGAGCTCTTACATTACATATTACAGCGAGATAGGTTTCTAAATCCATTCAAACATTACCTTCTGGTACTGTTACTAGTGAAAATTGATTACTAATGTGAAATAAATAATTTTGGCAATCTATCTAAGTATCAGGTTTAATAAATTGACCAACATATATCATGCTATAACATCAGTTACTAAAATCTATTTGGGTATGGGATTGAATAACTTTACTAAAATGTAATTATACACTACTAACACAATAAGCAAGATACCAAATTGTAAATGATTGTAAATTGGTACTATAATGTACAAATTTGAATAATTTTATAGAATATAACCAGTGGTTTAAATTTTTAGTATAATTTGTATAATTTTTATACAAAGTTGTCATACCTCCAATTTTCTATGCATTTCACTGTTATTTTCCCTAAAATTTGCTGCTTTAATTACTCTCTGCCTTTTTACTAATTTTGATTCCAAGTTTTATGTCTATATTTGTTAAATTGATTTACAGGCTAAATTTGATACTTTTAATTCTAGCGTATTGATTATGTAACTTCTATGACGGCTTAATTTAGAATGACTTTTTCTCCAAAATGATTTTCAAATTATTCATTTAAAAAAAATTAGTATTTGTTGTCCTTTTGATACTGTTAAAATTTTGGCGTTAATTTTATTGGTATTTTTTATTTCCCCCAAAATTCCCCAAAATTTGCCACTTAGATTACTCTCTGTCTACTAGCTGACTTGGATCCATGTTCAATGCCTACATTTGTTAAACTAATATACATGCTAAATTTGGTACTTTCAATTTCAATGTACTATTTGTTTATTTATTATATGGGTGTCATATAGAATTACGTTCTTCACAAATTTATTTTCAAACGGTCCTCTTAAAGAATCGTTACTTTTCACCCATGTACGTTCTCTTTCTTTTGATACATTCAGGGTACTTATGCTAACAATTTGCAACTAGTTTCAACTGTCATATTAGGATTATAATCATTCTGTTTTGATTTGAGTATAGCCTAAAATAGATCTACACCATAAATTCAATTTGATAGAAAACCATTGATCTTTTTTTTACCTAAGAAATTCAGTAAAAAAAAACTAATTTGAGTTATATATATATGAATATTCAAAATTTGAAATTTTAACTTAGAAACATACGAAATTATAAAATATATGTGAATGTGTAAGTCAAAAAGGTGGAAAATGAAGTAATGAATAAACAAATTTAAGCTTTGTAGATATTTATAAATTAGTCAATATTGTTTGTTTAAATCTTATTTTTCAATTAACGATAAATTATACAATTTTTTAGCAACTCAAACAATTATGTTAAATATTCCAAAACCGAATCTACCACCGAAAGTCTCATAATTTTAGAATTAGACTGAATTCCAAAAATTACAAAAAGTTGAAACCGAGACACAAACTAAGATCTCGAGCTTGGTTCAAACTATCAGATTTCTTAAGGGATGTTATTTTAGTTCATTAAAGGTGGTATAGTCCCCACAGTGTAATAGTTTCCAGTTTCTAAAAAGATAATTTTCTTCACCGATTGAACAATAATAGAAGATGCAAACGAATTTTTATATGAATTTTTATTGCATGGCTGAAAAATATCAGAAATTTATGGTTTATATTCCTTGGGTTGCAACTAATGTTACAATTTGATAAAAATTGCTAAGGTGGGATGAAATTACAGGATGTATGGTTTCAATATTATTGTGGTCTCTCTATAGTCACTACAAGAAAACATGTTTTTTGTTGCATTTCTTAGTAGTGTTTCAAAGCTTATGCAACCGTTAGTCAAGTTAACTCATAAAAATGAACAAATAAACGCGGCAAATTGGTTTCCGCCAACAATTCATGAAAATTTTCCTAAAATTTTCCGCCGCCACTCCTTATCTCTTTTAAACACTTAATTTTTTTTACGTCGTTGAAATTCCATGGCCGCTCCTTATCTCCTACATCTCTATTTTCGTTTCCTAAATCATCCGTCTCATCCTCAAAAAATCCCTCATCTTCGTCTTCCAAATCTTCCCTTTTTGCCATCAATCTACCGACGAAGCAGGAAAAGATAAAGCTAAATCATTTTCACCAGCGTTGGCGAGCTTGTTGATTGACCAACTCAACCTAGGTATTGATTTTAAATTTAGTTCATAATGATGATTTACTATTGTTAATAAGGAAACTAGTAATTTATAGTAGAAAAAACTATTTAGGGTTTCATTACTAGATTTAAATTTGGTTTATTGAATCTCTTATGGATTAATTGCTAAGATGCCTAGGTATCGATTTCCTTATGTATCAGAATTGGTTTCCTGAGAATTTGTTATTAAAGCTGCTTCTTCCTATTCCTCTTCTTTTTTCCCATTTGATCACTGAATTGAGATCGCGATGCTAAACTAAATCTCTTTTGGTTTTGTTTCAATTCGTTGTGTAAATTGAAATTGCGATTCAGTTTGGGGCTGCAACATTTTTGTTCTGAAATAGGATCGTGCGATTTACACGGGTTGCGATCCAGTTCAGCTCTTGGATCGGGAAGGCTGCGATCCTTCCAAATCGTGTTTTGGAACGTAAGATCTTACGACTTTTGCAATCACTGGTCCAGGAGATTGTTGAACTATAAATTTTTGTTTTCAGTTGTCCACTTTAAATTACTTAAAAAATAACTTCTAATTTTGATAAAGTTCAGTTCTAGATTATGAAATAAGTCATAAGCAAGTTCCTCTTACTCATTAACTGATTTGGTCACTTTTAAGTGAAAATTTTGATTTGTTGCCAATTTCTTAAATTAGAGAAGTAACTTATAAGCTATTTTTTCACTGATAAGCTCATCTGTTACCAAACATGCTCGTCATGACTTATACTTGCTTTTGGAATTTACTAGCACTGCCTAATTTGGGAAATAAATTTGATTTTTTTATCTATGCAAAAGATGGTGAAACTGATGATGATAGCACGAGTTACTGATGGCCTTCCATTAGCAGAAGGGTTAGATGATAGTCGCGACGTAAAAGATGCTGATTTTTACAAGTAGCAAGCAAAACTTTTGTTCAAGAATTTTTCTAAAGGACACAATGAGGCTTCACATTTGCAGCTGCAGCTCTTTTTATTGACAATGCAAGATGGGAAGATGCTCCTTTTCTTATGAAAGTAGGAAAAGCATTACATAAAAGATAGTACATTTGGTTTTCTTAACATATTTGTCCTGTTTCTCATATTATCCAAGGTATTACTAAGAAAGCTTTATTTATTTTACCGAGAGTACAGGGCAAAGAATAGAGTTCAGTTAAGGCATGTACCTAAAAACTTATACATGGCAAAATATGGAAGTGATTTGGACAAAACGACTAATGAGCTTGTGATCTGTGTGTAAACCGATGAAGCATTTGCATGGAAAACCAATTAGTTCAGAGGTGGAGAGGCAAAGAGTGGTTCAGTGTTTGCAAGTAGCTATTGAGAGATGAGCAATAGAGGTATGCTTTTAAATTATTTATTTTCAATTGTTTTGTCCTTACATGCTCCTTAATGCTTTACTTAAACTGACATTTACAAATCTGTTTGTAATAATATTATACTTGTTTCAGTTTATTTTGACTGCGGGATGTATGATTTTAACCATTAATGCAATAATGATACACATAGCGTTAGTTTCATCCATTAAGTTCATGTTATAAATGCATGCCATGTATGGTTTTATTATATAATGTCAGTTTCAATTTACATATAACAGTTTTGTTTGTTTTGTTATCTCTTTTGCACATAACGTCAGTTTCAGTTTATTTGTTGAAATTATTCAATAATTTTTAGTACTAATCAATCATATGTGAATGTTAAAATTAACTAAGTTTTGTTGATAGTAAATAATTTTTATAAAATTAACTAAGTTTAAATTAACTAAAATTTATAAATAATAATAATATAACTAATTTAACAAAGTTTTATAAATAATGATGATGACGAGGATGATGAATTAACTAAGTTTCGGCTATGATGATGATGATTTTTGGGAGATCGATATGGCAAATGGTTGTGGAAGGAGGTGATGCAGTGGTGCAGTAGTGCTATTGAAGTGGTATAGGCTACATCGGTGGTTCGTTTGGGCTATGCTAGCTGTTTGTTGAGATTGTTCGGGTTGCGAGTTCAAGTGTTGGTAGGAGTAGGAGATGGTCTGTGACGATCGCGACTTTTCGACGCTCGAAAACCGACATCAATACGTCCACTGTATCAACTGCCTAGCAATCGAAGGCCGGAAAACCGTACCGTTAGGGTTTAAGAAAAAGAAAAAGGTAGAAGAAGAGAGAAAAAGATAGAACAGAACAGTATCAGAATCTCACAATTCGCAGCGGAACAACATATAATAAATAAATGAATAATCTTTAAACAAAGAACTATATCAGTTATTACATTACATCATATTACATTACATTTCATCATCAGAGTGTACAACAACAAACAATAACAAACAGCGGAAAGGAAATACTATAAACTACTAATACGTCATGCCATCCAGCTTGCCTCCAGCAACTCCTGAATTCCAGAATATCCTGATAAACCTTAACTCTTGACTGCCCGTGTAGAAATTGGTGGGCACCCAGAGTTTAGGAAGGAAAACAATAAACTCCGAGTCAGTCATGTGACTGGTGTGAGAACTAAAACAGTTTATTTATCTTTTAAAATCAAAATAGAGGAATATTTTTAAAATAGATTCGCAATGCTTTTAAAAATGAGACTACCATAAGGCCTCCCGCACACACACACACAATGCAAATGCAGAATCGGAGGAGATTTCTCCTTATGATAGTCAAAGATGCTTGATACGCATTAAAAAGAAACATTTGATATTGTTACTAGTGCATAGTGTAGGAAAAATCATTTCGAAAGTAAAGATATAAATCTTAGCCAACATACGACCATTATCGTATGCCTACTATAGCTACCATGTTCAATAACAGGTTACCGCCACATTCCATGGCAGGTTATACAACTAAAACTGTACAAGATCGTATTGTTTCTTTGGATTTCCAACAAATGGTCAGGCCAAGGAACTTCCCATTGCCACATAGGTACGCCTCTGGAAAGACGACCCGAGAACCAAACCGGATCTCTGCCAACACAAGGCCGGGTTACCCCTAACTGGGTAACTACTGACACGAATATGTCATCCCCCGATCGTAACCGATCTATCCGAGGATCCTCGATTTTCAACAACCACAAAATTTGCAGCAACAACATAGGTTAAATATCTAGGCTCCATACCATGATACAACCTCTATCCAGAAGGAATGACATACACTAAAGGGGCGCTACCCCCTAATAACCTTGCTGCATCCTTCCTGTTTTGACCATTTCCGGGGTGTGAGGTCCGACGAAGTCTCGTCCACAAAGCCACGCTTTATACAAAAGCTGTGCTTTGGGTCGACAAATGATCAAAGTAATGATCACCAAGATAAATGATCAAACAAATGATCATATCACAAATGATCAAACAATGATCATTTCATAGCAACACTCAGCATGTCACACTACCAAATTGGGAGTATATCACTAATAACCTTCAACTACATAATCTCTAAGCTCGTACGTCTCAGAGAAGGGTGTTAAGCTAAGAGAATAAATTCTCCGCCACCAACAGAAATATATTTGAAAGAAATCAGCTTTATATCTCAATTTGTAATGTCAGACATACAATCCATACAAGTCTGTTCCGGGCTCGAACAGAACCGAAGGCACTTACAAAGAAGTCCTTGCATTCCGGATAATTTCTGATCACGTCCGGACTTCCCGTCACTAAGGGTGATAAAACCTCTAAATCGGAGATCAGCCGATGCAGAGTAACTCAACGGTAATCCTTCCGTTTTCAAAAATATCCGGTCTTCAACACCGGTCATCAAATGCAATCCATTACAACGTATCACATATTCGGAATGGGTTATACGACCCCAAGGTCCTTTCCCGGCTAACCCGAATAGTGAGCGCTTATTTTAAAAATAAGTGTGGCATTCAAATTCAAGCAATCACAACAAATACCTATTTAAAGGTAAATATTGATAGTCGGATTATTTAACTATCAATAGGCGTGTTCAACATCACCAAATTCCAAATAATTTCCCAAATTATTTACTTTCCAAAATATCTTTACTAGATATATAATTTCCACACTTCAACCCTTTGAAAACAAATTTTCAAATCACTTTTCACATTTACCGCTTTTGAAAACAAATTTCAAATCACTCCCCTATACGAGATTACTTTCATTTCAATATGGTTCATTTAAACCAATTAAATAAATCCTTACCGATTTACTTTATATTTACGTTCCAAATCCGTAAATTAATTCCCACACTTCAAAAATAAATCAACGTTTATTTTTAAACAAATTCCCCTTTCTTTTATAAATTCCATAGTGAATTTAAAATTCCAAAATATTTATGAATATACGATTTCAATTATTCATTTTCAATTTATCTTCAAAAAGATAAATTCTCAAAACGTTTCATTTCACATTGGAAAAACATTTCCATACTTATTTATTAATAAGTAATTCACAAATCTATTTATTTTCAACATTAGGAAAATATTCACTATACTTAAATCGAAATTAAGTATATATTTCATTCTTTAAGAAATCATTCTCTTAAACACATTTGTTTGGGCCAAAACGAATGTTACGTAAAACATCGTTACGACAACCCAAAATCACTAGTATAGGGATTCGAAAATTAAATAGATATATAAATCCCAATACTATATAAAAAAATTCTTTCTGAAACCATTTACTATAACAACAGTGTTATAGTCCACCATTTCCTTATTTCTCGAAAACGTCGATTTCAACAATGAATGTTGAAATCTATGTATTCGATTTATAATACATTTTAAAACATCGTTAAAACGATTAACTTCATTTTATAATATTCATTTCCCCAAGCATATCCATTTTATTTGATAATATATTCACTATCCAAAATCGTGAATATACTTCCTTAACCAATTTCAACTTTCAATTTATCAAATTCCATTGGTTTCGAATTTATAAACAATGTCTATAAATTCCATTTCTATTTATAAGCTTCGATTTATAAATCTCCTTTATTAATCCAATTTAATTTATATAACTCAATTATATACCAAAAGTCCATATTATAAATTAAATGTTTATAATCCATTTATTTACAAAATCGTTCTTTTAAAACTTCACAAATACAAATCTTATTACTTATAAGATTTCATTTATAACCCTATTTTCAACATTAATAGAACTCCTTTTAAAATTCTATTATTTCGATTTATAAAATATATATTTTAAAAATCTCAACTATAAACCATTTTTGCTTCATCAAAGATTTCAATTTAAATGCAAAAATCCGATTTATAAGTTAATTCCTTAAAATCTTTTGTCTTACAACATCTATTCATTTTATAACTTCACAATTCATAAATCTATAAATTTTCATTCACTTGTGAATCCACTTATACTTCATTTTTAACACTTATAAAAACTCGTTTTATAATTCCAATATTTTTAATTTATAAATATTAATTTTAGAAATCTTTCATATACACCGTTTATAATAATTCAAAAATCTCAATTTAAATAAACCAATCCTTTTAATAATTTACAAAACGTTATTTAAAACTTATATAACTCCAAAATCATACTTAAGTACTATTTTCCAAAAATATAACTTTTATAATAATAAAAATTATAACGTTTATTTATTTTAACAATTCAAAATTTTATAAAACGTATACTTTCTAAAATCACTTTAATATTCTTTTAAAAATCAAAAATCATTATTTTAAAACTCCAAGAATGGATCCGATGACGCAACAGCACCAAATAGTCAATCACGACATCCAAATATCATATATCGATATGATAATCAACAAATATCAAAATATCTGTAAATAAATCAATACAGTTGAGAAATCCAGTTGGATCCCTCCAACCTGTTTCCCTGCATCCAAAGATGTTAGCACAATACCAATTCTGTTCCAGTACGGAATTATCGCGGTATATGGGATTTATAAAAATATTATCCGCTTAATAGGCGGCGCAGTAGGGTCTCATTCGCTATATAATGCGGGAAATTAACTCCAAGTACATAATTAATACCAATTTCACTGTACTGTGAAATATTCGCGGTATATGTTTTTAATAAATAACATCCGCTTACTAACGGCGCATAATGTCTATTTTAACAATCAATAGATAACAATCATCATTCAAACATACAATCAAGCAATTTTAAATATAACTATTTAAAATTAAAATCGAAACCGATTCGATTGAGTGAGAAGTTCTCACCTTGATTTCAATTTCGTTTTCAGCTTTTATTTCGAATAAAATTAAACACGCGTTTAATTTTACCCGAAATTTTTACTAGCTCGAACGACTCCAATCCAACTCCATAGCATAGAGCTCGTCCATACGAACCCAACTGGTTTCGTGCGTTTTCGACCTCGTATGAAAGAGATATGAATTTTTAAAGATCGTACAAATCATTATATAATTAATTTACAATATAATTTATTCTATTTAACCTAGCTGCATCAACACCGTTAGATCCCTTCACCCCTAATCCTAGCCGTCCCACGCACTTCATCTCCTTCGTTCCCAGGCCGAAGACATGCGTGCAAGAACCCACCTCCATTCAAATTAGGGTTGAATTTTTCGACCACCACAAGCCTCTCCAACTCGATCAGCAAGCGCCATATTGAAGTCCATCTCGAGAGCTCCCCTCGACATGAACCACTCGACACTCGGCCTCACCCTTGCATCGATTTTCGTGTGCGAACTACAGGCCGACGGCCCCCTAGTTTCCACCTTGTTGCTCCAATTTCGATCGTAGCCGTTCATCTTCAAGATCTCTTCACGCTCTACAAGTTTCGTGTTGGAAGTTTATCGAATTAGTGTATGGATTTGAAGAAAATTGGGGGAGATAGGTGGAGCTTCTCAGCCATTAAAATGAAATAGGCAGCTGAAGCAAAACTAGGGTTAGGTTTTTAGTTTGGATGCAAAGTTGAAGTTGTGAAGGTCTTATATAGAAAAATTCCAAAACACTATTCACCCGAAATTTTCCGAACTCCAAACGAAGCATGCCAGTTGGCGTTTCTAAGGTTTACCCCGCGTTCCGAACACAATGGAACGTGTTTCGGAGGCCAATTCGATCATCTGCGCGAGTTACGGCAATAAACGATCGATTTTAAATTAAACCGATTAAACGAATTTTCTAGGCGTTTTGGCTTGCCCCGGACAAACGGTAAATCTGACTGACACGAAATTTGAAACCATACAATAATATCACATTACGGATCCGATGAAACTGGTTTCGTCGAATTCTGAGACTGTTCAAAAAATGGCTAATTTCACTAGTCGATTAAATATTAAAATATTCAATTTTCACAAATAAACTTTAAATTCAATTTCAAAAGTTCCATAACATCAATCTAACTCTAATATGATATAATAAAATTTTCCAAATCATTTTTAATCATATTAAACTCGATTTTCAATTATTTCTGTAATTTCAAATATTAAATAATCGATTTAATTATCCAATTAAATCCAATATTCGAAAAATAAATTATTCGACTTATTAATTTCACTTGTTAATATTTAAAATTAATAAATATACAAATTTTAGTTAATATAAATTCTGGGTCGTTACATGGTCGCAGGTTGAAAGTTGTTGAAGTTGTGGGTTGTTTTGATTGTCGGTGAGTGCTGTTTGGTGAAGAGGCGGGTTGAGGCAGGGTTGACTCAGTGTGTGGGTTGTAGCTTAGGAAGATGTAGGGTTTTAGTGATGAGTTGATGGGTTGGCTATTGTTTGGTTGGTGGATTCGGGTTTGCTGTTTCCATTTGGGTTTGCTATTGTGGTGGTGAGTGTTGGATGCTTGGGATTGGTCGGAGGTGTTAAACTGGGTTGAGCGGTTAACTAACTCACCGTGCACTCTATCTTCTTCAAAAAATGAGTAGGTATACCATTTTTCTACTGAAATTTACACATCTGAAATGTTTTGTCTTGATAAGTTTACAAATACTGACCCACTTGGTTATTGACCGCATTCTTCAATAATCATTAAACACTTCCGAGCCACAAACTCCTACCCAAACAGGTAGACTTGCTAAATCTCTTTAGTACATCAAATTGCTTTTCTATTTTTAGGGACATGGCTGAAGATGTTCAGGATGAAAATGAGAGTGATTAAGTGTCGGGGAAAGGAGGGCCTGCTAGTTTAGGCGCCGAAGTTGAAGTGTGGATGGGGATGCTTTTTGTCACCAGGAGGAGACAGAGCAAAGTATGGCTTTAGCTGTAGGGACTAGTGCATATAAGTGTTAAATCTTTGTCAGGAATTTTTTTGAAACAGAGAAGATTAGTGGTGGGGATGGGGACTCCATTAGGAATGCATAATTGCAGTTGTTTGATGAGTGTAGTGGTTCCTGGAATTCTCAAGTACTGATATAAAATTTAAATTTAGGATGCACTGCGTTAATAGTTTATTTGAGCTGTAGCTGGCCACATGATAACCTGTTTTTTTTGATATTTTGGATTACAAATCTCATAAAAAATACTTCTTTTGTAAAATAGTAGCTAATGTCCAAACCTACTACAACATAAGTTATACAGTCGACGGGTGCATTTTACTTGCCAGTAAATTGTGCTTTATTTGAAATTAGCTAGAGCTTCAGATTTCATGCGTTTTATTCATATTCATTTCTAATGTAGTTTTCTATATTCATTCTACTTTTGTGCTTTTTACTACTGTTTGATGCATTTGGCCTGAAAGGAACAATCGAATTTTCAACAATATAATCCATACAGCTTAAACAGTCTGTAAACAAACCCATGCATGTACAAGTATTAGAGCTTCTAAATCTAAGTTCACTCCAAACCCATGCATGTACAAGTATGATGTTCTTGCTGCTGGTCAGTCCTTGTGGAATGGAGCCCTTGCTTCATTAATCTTTCCTTACAACTTACTGTATTTTCTTGGTCATTCATTGTTAGTGATGTTTTTGTGCTCAATTGCATGCTGAGGTTGACTGGTAGAGTTGTTGAATGCAGGTGGGATGACTTTGTTATTATGCATAAATTTATTTCACTATATATATAAGAACTCCATATAGCTTATGTGCATTACAATGTCAATATATAATCCAATTCAACAATGTCTGGGTTTACATTAGTACTTGTTACAACAGTTCTTGTTCTCTTTGGATGCTACAGTTCTGATGCTGCTATCGTCAAACATACGTTCAATGTAAAATCTTTGGGATAAATATGTAGCTAATGTTGATAGATTCAAGAAATAAATTAGATTTATATTTGGTTACGATCAGGTTGCAAACTTGACGGTTGACTGTCTATGCGAAAGTAGAGTAATCACTGCAGTTAATAGCCAATTTCCGGGACCTACTATACACGCTTAAGACCTACAACTCATTTCGTTTAGGTAGTTCGGGAATGTTGGTGTTGGTGTAGATGAGTCGGGTTGGAGGAGAGAGAGTTGTTGGCGAAGACGGAAGGTGATTTTGTAGACCGGGTCCAGTGTATAACTGCATGCTATTGCTAGGCTTACTTTTGTTGACAGATCAGGGATGTTTCCCGATGAGGTTACTGCCATGTTACTGTATAACTGCATGCTATTTGTGATCTTTGATACCTTCTCCTCACAAATATTTAGTAACATGATTATTATTGTTTACAGCAAGATAAACGTTTGTGAAGAATTCAAGCAGCAGCACTGGTTTTTGGTATGATAGCAGCACATGTATGTAGTTAGGTTGATTAAAACTGTTATGAAACTATTATGAAACTAGTATGTATGGTAGCAGCACTACTTTAGCTGCATGTACTATTATGAAACTGTTTATGGTAGTTTGGTTGTGCAAACGTATGGTTAACCTTTTGTATTGACACTAATGTTATGATATAGTAGTGATTATGTAATTGCTTTTGTTTGTGTTATTGTGGTTCATTGAATGTGTTATTTTTGAATGTGTATGTGTTTATATATTACGTTATTGTTTTTGTAGCGTTTAAAAAGCGCTACAGAATCAGCAATTATAGTAGCTCAGATAATCTCCGTGGCGTTCAAAAAACGTTGCAAAAAATAATAATAAGTGCAACAAAAAAATAAGATAGTAAACGACACCTTTTCGGTGGAGTTTCTTAAACGCTGTAAAAAAGATCTTTAGTAACGTTTAAAAAACGCTGCCAAAAATTCATTTATAGTGGCGTTAAAATAAATGCAACAAAAAATCATCGATTTTTAGTCGCATGTTTTCTAGCGGCGTTTATCAAAACGCCACTAAAACTTTTTGTAGCATTTTTTGAGCGCCACTAAAAATCAAATTTCTTGTAGTGAGTATTTTTTTTTAAGCCGTAGTCCTCCTTTAACCAATAACTTGACTTTGCTAATTCTTGCTGCCAATTTGGTAATAAACCGATGATCTAAAAACATACATTGGATGGTCAAAGATAGACTTAAGTTCTGCTCAGCTGAATCAATTCACACCATTACCGCTGAGTTGTAATATAAACTGACTGATTTGTATTTTCAGGAATTTTTCAGATTGCAACTAAAAAACTATGTTTTTCCTGACAATTTTCCTTGAATAAATTGTTTTCCATTTGCTGTCTCCTTTATTCAATGTAGTAAGCTTAACCATGAAGTTGTAGGAGGTGTTTAACTCTGCCAATAATTTGCAGAATGCTTATTGTGCATCAGTAATTTTGGGTTGATCCCTGGAAGTTATTTTCTCAAAATATAATTAGTATGTTTGTTAGTATGTTGATGTAATGTGTTTTTGCCCAGTTTAATTTTAATCCATGCGGAGGTACTGATTTTAGCAAAAAATATAGTAAGACTCTTAAAAATAGAGAAAATTGTCTTTATGGTAGTATGAAAGGTTCTTTTATACTATTGCGGAAATGCCCCAAATTGTCCATTTTAGACCTTTATACACTATGCAAATCTTACTATATGGTCAATTCCCTTAGGATGGCAACAAAAGAAACTACAAACATCCATCTTTTCATACAGACATATCTCACATGTAAATTTACAACTGATACACATTGCTAACATTGCAAAATTAGCCGATCGTTTATATTTCTAGGTGAATTTTATAGTATTTATTCTCATTTTACCATTTTTTTTCTCATTTATATCTTTCAATTGTGATTAGTAAATGTCCAATGATTCACAGGTAATCACAATCTCCTTTATACTATTGCTTCATATTCAGCTTAGTTCCTCCCAAGAATAATCACCACATTTTCCCCTTCCTAGGTCGATATTCACAGGTAATCCCAAGGACCATCACCACATTTTTACAACATTGCTTCATATTCAACAGTATATTGAGTGTAGAAGGTGCAAACAAGGCTTTAGCACTCTTTGTTGTGAATCTAATCTGTTATAAGTCAAAATTTCATTTCGTAGTATTTTAAAGTTCATATTACAAGGTAATTTAATTAGGATATTAGAAGCTATCACATGTAATGCAAATGTATAGGGTAAAATATTATCTAATATTTAGTATCAAACCAATAATTAAGGCATGATATTACTATATCGAAATTATTAGAATGAATGGGTATTTATTTGGGCATTGAGCTAATTATTCATTACATACCCGGTAGTAAGGTTGAATGTGCTGCAATGTTGTAAAAATATGATTTCAATGTACCAAGAAAATATGCGTGGAATAAGCTGCTAATCAATCACATTATTAATACAAAAAAGGAAGCCTGATGCATAACATAAGACAATAATCAACCATTATACATAGACATAGTACTTTTATTACAGCATTTAAATCCAACAATTAACCTTAGACCAAAAAACAATTAATTACTCATCCTGCATGTATTTAAGTTTTCATTTATTCTGTACTACTTTACTGTTAAGCGACGCTGCACTGAGCATACACTATGTAAAGTAGTCACCGTTTCAGTTGTAATGTAGTTAAAAAGAACCACAGTAAACATGAAATCAAACCGATTCATGGTTACACATAAATAGAGCAAACATATTATGGTTTTAATAATTCCAAATGATTGAAATTGGTACATCATAATGGTAATTGAAAATGTATCATGTAATATTTACTGCCCAACTTAACAATAACTTTATAAAATAATCTTGATTTCAAGTTCCATTAAATTCATATCCTTGCTACCAAATAGTAAGCTTATCCGCTAATTTTTCTCTCTTATCTTCATTTTTTTTAAACGATTTGACACAATTATCAGTTATATCTTTTTCTGGATTAAAATTTATTGCATGTTATGATCTCTTAAAAAAGGATTTCAGCTGATTTACAAGGTTGATAACCAATATTACATCTAGGAACGCATTTTATTTTCCAAATTATAGTTACCCAATATCTAATAATTGACGAATTTTTTAAGGGCGTGGGGATATTATTTGCATTTTCTATTTCCTGTAATATGATACCCAATATCAAATGATGTTGATTTCTTGAATTATTATTATACATGTACCGATATGCATGGAATTCATCATGGTTTGGTTCTCTTTTAGTAGTTTGAGTTTTTCTTCCAAAAATGTTAATATGTCATTTTTTGAATGCACAGACATTGTTGTCGGCTGAGTTCTACTTTGAAACAAAGTAAGTTTCTACTGATAACAGATCTTTAATAGAACACTGAAGGATATGGCCACAACAGGGTATGCATTTTTATTTTTTAATGTATGGTTGGCAATTTTATTTTCCTTGCTCTTAATACATATTTACTCAAATTTTTGAATTTCCATTTTACACATTATTTGGAAAAAAAAAATATCAAATATATTCACTTTCCTTGCACCATAATCCATTTGTATGTGTGTATTTATGTATCCTTTTGTTCTCTTTTGATTGATGTATGTTTTTTATTTACAAATCTCACTTTTCTTAACACTTCAGTTATATCTTTATTTATTTTTTAGTGCGATAAAATTTTATTTTGGAGCTTTTCACTACTTATATGATATTAAGAAAAAATAACATTGTAAATCCCATTTATTTGGGTTTTCTACTACCAACTTACAATGTTATGTTAAATTAGAAATTCAAGCCACCTCACATGTGCTATTTTGAAATAATTTCCTTCGATCAACTTTCTTTAATTTCTCATGTTTGACTGCTGCTGTCTTTGCTTTTAGGTAATGGTTTTGAAGCATCTGTCCGAAGCTTTATTGCTACTATGTATGTTTCTTTGGAACTATTTATATAATATGATTATTTATATATAAAAATAGTACTACGTCTTTTGGTGTTTATTTAACCATGCATTAGGCATTCCATTGTAACCAAACCTATACGAAGATGGATGATGTCCTTATATTCCTAGATGTTGGAAAAGCTATTGAAATTGCTCCAAGTATTACTGTCTATGACATCCATTGAAAAATAATTTTGATATAAATTATGTACTTCTAAATATGATGGTTTGTTTAAAAATGTAACTCATTAGCTTCCATCAGTTAGAGTATGTTAGAGAGAAATTTTTTGACTGCAAAACGAAGACTCAAAATGCCAAACATTATGTTTATAGTTTTGTTTTGAATAATTTTCTTCATTCTTCATTCTTCTTCTTTCTTCTTGGTTATTTCTACTTTCCTGAGAATATCCTTTTTTTGTTGAACAGTAGAAATTATAGGTAGATATGTTATTTGGTTTTAGTAATATTTACATGGTACAATTAAACATAGGATTTACTATTTATACAGGTTGATATCGGAGCATCGATTTGCAGTTTTGCAGCATCAACTGGAGCTTAAGGTGGAAGGCTAAATGTTCAATTACTCATTTCAAAGAGCTACTATATTTGACAATAAAAGCAAAATAATGTATACACAGTGTTTTTAGAAACAAACCCCCAAATGTTACATGATTTATGCATAAAAAAGCATAATTTATGGGTTGTGTCTATTGTGGGTGCTGAAGGTTTGATAATAAATGTGGCCGTAGAATATGGTTCTTTTGACCTGCTTTTCGAAGTGGTGCTTCATAGTTCGGTTGCCTAATTGAATTAAATGCTTCACAGTAAATATTCCTTTCTTACACGGATTCAATGTTTATGTAAAATATTTTTGATGTTTAAATGAAAACGTGTGTTCACGGAGTCAGCAAAAAATATTTGGTGGCTAATTGTTTAGTGTTCGATTTATTCGAAAAGCATTTGGAATATTCCGCTGCTTTGCTGAAATAGTTAATAGAATAAATATTGGAATGCTATTATATCTCTCTGTTCTTATTCACACAGTGTCAGCCCCCATAGGAATACATGTATAGTATAGTAATGAATGTTATATCCATTAGCTAAGCATAAACCAACAAAAAATGATACTTAACATTTATTCTTAGCAGAGATCAGACTGTACAAGAACATTTTGTATGATTTTCCATGCATCCATTATCACGAGTCTACATGCATTGCATGATTTCGACGATCTACGACATTAAGAGTTTACATGGTCAATTACCGAGTGGACTTATTCGACCAAGCTTACTTAGAATTTTAAACATTGAAACAATAATATACCAATTTAAGGCGCCTCAGTTTTGTGTCACAAATCTTATTAATTGTTGAACAATGTAGGGAACATCAATATCCATAAAATATAGTTTCTTTTCTTTCTTATATACAGGGTTGAGCATGTACTCTATTATGCATCCAAAGAAAACAATTAGATGCTGTACAAAATGTAGTAACTTACCACATTATACCATTATACTATGTTAATTATGTGAGAAATGTTCGTTTGTGTTTAGATAACGTGCGAGGCAAACTTTTTGAAGAATATATTTTGTTATCTTAAGTATCAAATTATTTTAGTTTGTCAATTTCAGGACATTCAGTATAAAACTATTTTTAATGGTTCTTCAGAATCAATCTTCGACTCCATGTAAACTTTGCGGACTATATTTTAAATGTTTTTCAACTGAAATAATAGTAGGAAGATGGATGCTAACTTATCATCCAAATCCTATTATTTCAAGTTGTAATTACGTTATAAATATATAAATAAAGACATATTTTTAAAACTTTCAAGCCAAAAATGTTTCACTTCTTTAGCGTTGTTTAATATTATTAGAAATTGATAATTCATTTGCGAAATATGTTCCAAGCTATTTTCAACCGTTGATTTAAAACTAATTATTTTGTCCACCCGTCCAAAAATGTAACCACAAAGGAAGGCTGTGATCCTGCAGGTATATGCCAAAGGTTGGTTAACTCCCACGTCCGAAACTACATCAATTAACTTAGGGGTGGGCATCAACCGCACCGCTATATGGAAACCACCTGCACCGAACCGCAAAAACGGTGTGGAAACCCGCATAAATCTTCTAACCAAAATGAATAACCCAAACCGGACCAACCCGCATCGATACGGTTCGGTTGCTGTTTGGACGATTGAACCAACCATATTAAACCGGACCGAACCGAATATTTACACTAGTAATCTTATGATAAAAATATAAACAACTCCTATCTTATTTTAGATTCTAACGATGTATATTCAATTTTTAGCGTATGTTATTATATTAATAATATTCGCTGTCATAAAGAAAGAAGTTATAGTTTTGATATAATATTTTTCATCACATTTTTTGGATAAATGCTAATTATAATCTTATTCTAGTCTTTTTTTGATGATTATGCATTGATTAATGTTGATGTTTAGTTAATGTACCAAAAAATCTTCCTTGTAGCTAAATGTCAAATTGAAATATTCATACAGTTAAGAATTAATCTTTCATTTCAGTACAACATTGTGTGTTTTAACCTTTAAATGTAAAAGCTTCACACAACTGCCTTCATAAATTGATTGTTGATGGAAGTAATTCTCTTGTTTCATATTTAATATGGGTTCAAACCAGACCTGACCGAAACCGAACCGTATTACATTCAAACCGAATCGAAATCGAACCGTTTAAAAGATTAGTATAATGGTTTGTATTTTTGATTAACCGTTTGATGCGGTGCGGAAGCGGTTTGGACTTCAAACCGACCCCCGCCCACCACTAAATTAACTCCCACGTCTTATTTTCCAATCTAACTTTTTTACTTCTTCTTCGTTTTCTTTAGTTACCTTTCTCCATCGCTCTATTACCATAGCAGAAATTATCTTTCATCTCTTCCTCTAAATCTCATCTTCCAAAATGGGTTATTACTCTTGGTAACGTCAGATCATGTTTTTCAAAGCTTACTAATTGTTTATTTTAAATCTAATTCTATAATGATTTATTTGAGGTTTATCATCAACTTCCTCTTGGTTAGACTGAAGAAGCTTGCTTGCAATATTGTACTTTCATCCCAAGATTTCAAGGTGAATTTTCAATCTGATTATCCATCCTTGTTTTAGCAAATTCCTCAGAATTGGTCTGAATATTAAACTTCCTCTTCTCTCCTCTTGGCTGTAACTCCAACCATTTCAACAATCAAAATTAACTCAAAATATAATTGGTTTAACCAAAGTTCGTCAATTCCTAGGTTTGGTTAATCTCCTCAATTTCAACATCAAGCCTGTGACTCTATGAATCCAATGTAGATTGTTGCCAAAAGCCTGATAGTTTTCAGACATTTGAACATCAATCAAGTGTGATTTGAGGTATCTTTTACTACTTTAAATTTCGTTATTTCCTCTTTATTACATCCGTGATTTTGATTTGGGCACAAGTCACTGCTTGGTTTCCAAAGCTTGAGAACTGATTTTTCTATGATGGTATTTTGAATTTGGTTACTTGAACATCCCTTTCTGATCGAAATATCAGTAGAACTAATAGTAAATGATTGATACGCTGTAAACTAGATTATCTGTGATAGATTTTTAATTTTGGTTATGTAGGGATCTTTGTTTAATCACTACAAAATAGAGTTCGTATTTTATGATTGATATGTCGACATATCAGATAAAACCCCTTTAATGCACTGCATAAATGAAATTAGACCTCTTCTTTTTTATGCTAGAGGCTACAAATGATGAAAATTGGTTTTCCAGATATCATTTGTACTATCTTCCATAATTTGGTATATATGTATACTTTGTTTAACACGGGACCATCGAAAGCTTTTAGTAATTTAAATTATTGGAATAACTTTTGCATGGTAGGTTTAATGTAATAATTAGGAAACAAATATTAACTTTCATACACAATTCACGACAATAAGTAACTGCTTCTTTAGGTGTTAAAATTGTCATTATTCTCAAACTTAACAACTCAAAAACATTTAGTCAATTTACTACTATATGTAGCAGGTTCTTTTTTTCGATTTCCTTAACACATTCATGATTATTTTAATATAACTTGATCTTTACCAAAATAGAAATAGAATATTTGATGAATTATATTAAGTATATTCGATTCAGTCTAACTATAGTTAATTGATGGTTGCATATAAAAGTTATTTATACATGGAAACACAATTGAAGAATGGCAAACAAAACATTTTGTCTAATAAAATATTTTGTGAGAAACTGGTATATATAGTTAGTACTATCTATAAATAACTTTGTAATCATACACTATCTGGATACAAAGTATCATCTATGATATGTATTTTTGTCATAATTCATGTTCACGTTCTATTTTTACCTTAATTTTCAAAAGATTTTTAATTTATTCATGCATGCCTGCTTAACGATTATGTGATGTTGGGAATAGCACGACAATATGCTTGCAAAAAATACTTGCCTATTTCCTTTTCTTTACGTTCCTTATTTTTCACTCTTTATTATTACGAGCCATAAACGCTTTAGTTAATTGAATTTTGTTTTAACTACAGTAATTTTTTTCAATTTGACGCACAACTTTTCATACAACTCAGGCTTTTATTGCTTATTTACTGTTCCAAAATATGCTTCTTTTGTACAGTAATATGAAGATGATATATTTATTACACTGTGCATGTTCAGACTTGGAGCAACAAATTTTTTACTGGTTTAGCCTCTTAAATTCTTCTAACTTTCTACCTCTTAAGCAAATTAAATCAGATAAACTGAACAAAAGCACTTGATACAGTGTAACACCTAAAATTGTTTTTAGTCAGATTTTATAAATGCTTATTTTTATGTTTTGTTTTCCACTCTTACAAGTACATATTTCAAAAATATTTTTTCATGCAAATGAACTTCTTTCCAAAATTTATCCTAAACTTATTTTTTTACAACCTAACCACTGATTGAACATTTGAGACTGAACCATATGCATATAATTTTATATGTTTTGACATGCATCGAGAAGAAATTATCCATGCATGTTTACAGAAAAAATAAACATTAGATGTCTATCTCTGCGTGGTTGTTCTTTGTAATACTGATCTGGTGGTTATTATCTGTTACACTAACATGTTCATGTTTATGGTATAATTTTCGTAGCAATTATAAAATACACATTTTATTTAACGTGTTCATTCATATATTCAAAATATTCACATATTTTATCAAATAGCATATAAAAAGTTAATTTGCATCCTTTGCATAACAGGAAAAGGGATTTGAAAGAAAAAACAAATTAAGCAAAAAGCATGCATAAATAAAATTGAAGCACATATTTGTAGGTGAATTAAAAAAGAAATATTTTCTCAATTAGATCATTTACAATATTAGTGCTACTTATGGGTAATTTTAAATTGGTATAAATGACATACTTACGCTTAGCTGATACGATTTGAGGAGGTGATCGCCATGATTTTTATATTTGTTAATAAGGTATCGCACATTTGGTAGGATAGTAAAATTTCTTCACTGGGACCATAAATAATCCTTTGGTTCAATTTTTCGCTATTCTCATATTACCCTGGACACCCTTTCATTCTTTTATTTTTTAATTCTAATACGACAATAAATTAGTACTAAATGGTGCAGCTTTGTTTTGCACAGGGTGACATTAATAAAGGGGTTCAGAAGATTTGCAAATTATTTATCACTTTGATAATAACTACATCAAGTTGGTCGAGTTAGATTCGTAAACTAATGTAATTTAGTTTATGCCTGTTTTTAGGGTGTAAAGATCCACGCATGATGCAATTTAGCAAAATATATGCACTTTAGCAAAACATATGCACTTTAATTTTAAAGTGCGAACCATATTTACTTCAGAAGTAGGGATACATAAAATTTAAGAGTGGTAATTTGACCCGTCAGATTCGGACGCTACCCAGTGGATCTCGGCCTAGATGTGTAGAGATTGGTGGGGTCTAAACCAACAAAACCAATACCCTTCCTGGGCTTTCGGTCGGTTCACGTATGATTGGAAAATAACGCTTAACCTACATATATCTTTATGTTTTTTGGTTGATTCTCTTAGGTTGGGACGGTTTTGGTTTACATTGGGTTTGGTCCAGTTTAAATGGTATTTTTTGCCACCCAATCCTGATCCGAGACTCATTGTGTTAGGTTTGTGTTCGAATATTCTTGGATAGAGTCGGTTCGATTTTATGGATTTCAATTCTAATGCTTACTCTACCTAAATTCCTTTGATGTTAGGGGATTTTATTCCTATTATGAACCTATCCATTCACGTCTTTTTTTACCTTTTCCATTAATGTTATCAGGGAGAATCATTGGCTTCTGCTACAATTGAGTAAACATTTTTATTAATCTTACAACTACTTAACATTGAATCAAACTGTATAACTTTTGGCATAAGAAGATTTCTGACTGTTTTAAATGTGAGAATCGTCAATAAAATATGAAGTAATTTGTTCATTGTAATCTTAGTTACAGCCGTTATTGTATTGTTTGACGTTTCAATAAGATTTTCCAACGTTTATTCTCAATTTTTTCTCTAACATCTTTTTATACTTTTACTTATAGTTTTCAAATAAATAACCCTTCTATTTCCATTATATGATTCAAAGTTATAGATTTATATTTCTTCTTCCCTCCTCCTTTTACTGAAATGAATCTTTTGTAATTAGTTGCTTTTCTCTATTTTACAAGTGTGTAATTATTTTGTAACATATCAATATGTAAGTAAGGTAGTATGCTCAAAATTTTCAATCAATATTTGTATCCCTTATCACAAATCAATTGGCTACCGATTCATTTTAGGAAATATATAATATTTCATTTATGAACGTCTATTGTAGCTTCACTTTATTTACATTATTATATTATTGTGTCATTTGTAGCTAAATTTCGATTCAGTAAGCTGGTGGTGTACAAAAGTTTGAAGTCTTTAATGGATAAACCCATGCATCATTTGAAACGTAGGTTATCTACTTACTGTGGTCAAAGGTGGAGGTACAAAAGGTTTGCTTTATAGATCATGTATTTTCGATAGATTTGTTCCTTTGTCACTCGATTAGTCAACTAATTATTATGTTTAAGCGGAGATTAAGCGCATGAGTTTAATTGTTATATTCTATAAGAAGAAGCAGGGGATTTGTAATAATTATTTTTAAAGTTTAAATTAATTATCTAACCATTTTGAAAACTTATTTCAATATATTATATTCTATAAGGCCTGAAAGAATTAGCTATTTCAATATATTGTTATATTTTATACTTAAGTTATTTTTCCTCCGTTTTAGCCTAATTATATTTTTGTCTCTATTTGTCATTTCTGACCTCCTTTCTTTTGGCCGCAATAGCACAGTTCTATTCTTTACATTTTTGGTATTAATCAATTTAAGCACCTACTGACCTGTTCACACTTAGCCTATGCACCCGTGCAGTGCACGGGCTTTCCACTAGTCTATATAACAAATTTCCTTTGGTTTAACGGCAAGACAAAGGAAAGACAAAGAATGGTGGAGATTAAATATAACGCAGGACAAAGAGAGGCTTCGATTTGGCCAACAATACTCAATTTACACGTCGTCACCTCTCTGTTTAAATTAGACGGATCCATCTCATGAGTGTTTGAGGATCGTGGCCCACTCTCTCTTCCACATAACTCACGGCTGTCTCTCTCCCTCATTCCCTGCCTCCCCCTTTTATCTCTCAAAATGCTCTTCTCCCACTTCTTCCACTTCCCAACCAACCCACTTCATATATATACACACACTGCACTCCATCGCCATCTACTTCCCACACCACCATCTTACATTTTCAGGTGCTGCCCTCTTCCAAGCCATTTTTTTTACTCCAACTCTTTCATTTTTTTCGTTTTTTAGCTACATTTCTGACCCTCAACATTCCCTTTCTGCATTTATGCTGTTGCATACTAACGATGATTTAAATATACTAACTATATTTGCCTTCTTCTGTTCCTTTTATACAGAATTCTAACAGTTGGTCGCCATGAAGCGGGTACTACTCTATTTCTTTCTCCACCTACGACAAGCTCATTTCCATTGTTCTCCCTTTTCCTCACTTCGGTCATGTATTACATTGCACAGTAGAACAACAGTTGGGAAGAGACAAGTGTTGCAGACCAACACCGCTGTACTGGAAGAGGCCACAGCTGATGGCATAACAGTTAAGGTTGAAGCTATTGCAACACCGGACAAAAACCAAAATGATGTAAGCTTAAACCAGATGATTATAAAATTTCCCCTACTTTGGAGGTAGTAGCTGCAGCAACGATGATGGGACCGGTTGATCCTCCACCCACACCCAACATAGGTTAAGTTGCAGATGATGAGAACTTTGCTAATCACGAACCCCTATGCCATTATGCATCACTACTAATTGGACTGCAGAGTTTGATGCTGCTGTGGTAATACACACTACTTTAAAATGATGGATATCACATTTGTTTTGCTATATTAAGTTATTTATTACTTTTCTTGTGTGCAGGTTGCTTGGGCAGACAAGAATGGATATTGATAGTCTCCTTGCTAAATAATTCCATGTCCACTGTTTCATCTTTGTTCAGTTACTGTATTCGTCTTTGTTGTTTTCTTCACTGCCAATTCTCATTGTTCTCTGATCTTTTTAGTTGTTTACATTTTTGTACTTTCCCACATTTATATTTCGGATGCCTATGTAATGTCAGTGCTTACTTCTCCCTGTTATCTTCAATTTAAATTTCTTTGTTCTTTCTTCAACTGGAAGGTACATGTTAGTACAAGATAATGACCTTTCTACCACCAATTTAGTTGTATGTTCCTGTGATATGTACATCAAAGTGTTTAGTAATGTGAGACAATTTTACAGTTTATGTGCACTGTATACAATAACACTGTATACTATACACTACCACTTAACATGTATGTGCAACAAAGTTAGAAGATATACTGCCTTTTGTCAACCAAGTTATCCTCTTCTAACATAACTTACTTTCGTCTATTGTTATTGTTGTATACATTACAGTATTCTTGACTACATATTAAATAATGTGAAATAAATTTAACATGTATGATGTTTCTGTACTCTTAATTGGTTTATGCTGCAGTACGTATTCTGATGCTTCCTTTTCCCCCTTCTTTCATTCATTTATTTTTGTATTCTTTGATGTTGCAACAGTTGGTTGTTGTGCTTCATTTTTGCAACTATACTTCAAATTTGTTCATTCAATTCCAACACATTTCTCTTGAGCATTGATATTTACACCCCAAAATCATCTTCATAAGAACTGTTTGAAAAAAATGTAAACCAATTAAATTTAGCAGATTATAACATCCACCAACGACCCCACACATTTATTGCCACATGAATTAAAAATATGAAATACAGATGACAAATTTTAAATGGGTGGTGTTGGACACATCAATGGTCGATACTTGAAATGAAGAAAGTAGTCTCATTTCTATTTGTAGTATATTTGGAAGCGTAAAAATGTAACAACTCAGTTTTGAGTTTATGATACAATTTGAAACTAAACCACTATTGTCAAATTTTTTGATTTCTTACAAACTAATACTGAAATCCTAACCATCACTGTATTTACTTGAAATTAAGAAAGCAGACTCATTTCTGTTTGTAGTATAGTTAGGAAGCCTAAAAAGGTAACAAATTAGTTTTGAGTTTATGATACAATTTGAAACTAAACCACTATTGTCAAATTTTTTGATTTCTTACAAACTAATACTAAAATCCTAATCATCACTGTAATTAGGCTTAAAATGTTATTTTCTTTTACAATTACGATTCGACAATTATATTAGCTACACTGAAATTTAGTACTCACTGCATTTTCTTCTGATTGTATAATGAGGCGGTTTTCACACTTTGCATCTGCATCCACTGGTGAGGTTTACTATATCAACTGCATTTTCTTCTGATTGTATAATGAGGTGGTTTTCACACTTTGCATCTGCATCCACTGGTGAGGTTTACTATATCATATTGTTACATAACAGCACTAACATTTAGGCTTCTCTTTGGTACAACCATGTAAACATATCAGTCAATTAATTTACTCCATCATCTTGCACTAACATATACGGTCCAATTCAAGAAATAACATGGAGAAATAAATATTGAATAAAGTACAGGCATCTTCAATATACTTGTGAAAAAGTACAAACATCACAAAAAATGAAAAGAGCAGACACTAAGAAATGATATTCAAGTACACGGTACAAAGATAAATGAACAAACAAAACTATTTTATCCATCTACCATCTACCGGTGCTTCTCTTCTATGCAGCCATTTGTAGTAGCTGATGTACACACTGTGGGACTTTAGTTTATTTTGGCACAGGCCATCACATTGATGATCACCTCAACAATATTACACTTTTTATATAAATTACCACATTATTCCTCTGACATATGAACCCACATATTTACGTTCACAAAAGCTCACCAACATGCACACACAAGAATGTACACATGCACGCATGCATGCTCACCATCGGTCGTACGGAATAACTCAACATGCACACACATGAATCTACACATGTAGTCGAACAGCTAGCACAACTGCTCGATGTATAAATTAGGAAGAGCAGCAGCCAAAACTATAAGCTATTCATCAACGCTATGAGCCATAACTACACACATTTGTATAGAAACATCATAATTAAGAACAGAAGAAATAGCAAGATTACATATTCCTCATCATACATATCCATATCCAATGTATTCCAATGTAACAGATTTCATATCCAATGCATATCCAATGCATGCTCAGAAATCTGCTGAAATATGCTATTCCAATGCTGCAGAAGAAATAGGTGAAATGGTCAAACTGAAAAATCTGCATGCATCCAATGTAATGCATGCTCACCATATCCATATCCAATATCCAATGCATGCTCACCATCCATTACAGATTTCAGCCTTTACGATATGGAATCTGTAATCTTCCTAATTATGGATATGGATGTACGAAACAAAACCAAAATGATATCTACTACATATCCAATGTCACAAATACTTATTCCAGCCTTTACAACTAAAAATTTTGTGCAAATACGTGATTGTCTTTTCTGTACATGTTATGTGTCCACTTTGTGTGCCTGCAGGACAACCTAAGGATGCAATTACATCATATCTACAATCCATAATGGACAAACTTCACTGCACAGACTACGCTCTATGCAACAATGCAGAAGAATTTGAGCCGAAAAACATTCAACATCTCCACCTACACAACTGCTTTCATGATGATTGTGGAAGAATTCGCCGAAGGCAAAGTTGTAACTTCATCAGATTGTACAGAGCATATCAGAATTCAGTACCTGTTACTTTATGGATCCATGAACAGTTAATAGTTGAAAACTAATTAACAAAATTTACTAAATCGTCCTCTATCTGAACAATTTTTTTTCCTATTGGTATACGATCCATATTGTTATCCATCACTGAGATGTCCTTTCTGTTCCAGCAACAATACACTCCTTTAAGCTGCTAAATTCATTTAAAACCTCATCCTGCATTAATTCATACTTCAATCTACATACAAGAGGAACTTGCAGTTAACCCACTACCCACTTATAACTGAATTGTTGATCCACTTACCATATATGTTATTCCACGTCCTTACATCTAACCTTTTTTAATTCTCCTTCCTCCATGCATTTTCTATCATTTACTTCTTCCATTTCCCATTCTTATTTACTATAGCCAACTGTACAACACAAGGTACACTCTAACATCAAATATTCATTCATCCATTAGGAAATATAATATTATTAGATGAAAAATAGTTGACATATTCATGAACAACGTGGAAAATAAGGAAAAATAATATTATTAGATTAAAATAAAAATATGTATTCCAGAATTTTGACCTGACACTCTCATTGCATGGCTGTAATCTTGCTATTTCTTTTGCAGCCAATAAAAATACTAAGGCCATGATCATTTGAATTAAATTCACTATTTGGATAGCTCTAAAGAAATAACCCACTTCATGGTGATAAAGCTAAACAAAAATTGTCTCAGAGGAAGCTTTTCAAATGGAATTTGTATCATTAAAACTGCGAATTATTGTTCAAAACAATATTACTTTCAAAGGAATAATCCTAAATGACAACCGCATTCAAACAACAATAAAGCCATCCAAATAGTGAAATTAATTCAAATGATCATGGCCTTAGTATTTTTATTGGTTGCAGAAGAAACAACAAGATTACAGCCATACAATGATAGTGTCAGGTCAAAATTCTGGAATACATAATTTTGTTTTCATCTAATAATATTATATTTCCTTATTTTCCAAGTTGTTCATGAATGTGTCAATTATTTTTCATCAAATCTTCCTCTCCAGCATCTCACGTGTCAATGATGGTTCACCAACTTATTTCAGCTTTTACAAAACCGTCTATTGTTATGCTGTATACAGCGGACAACAAAACAAAAAAATTAACAAACTTAACCGTTGTACAGAAACATCGTTGAGATATTCAACTGGAAATTCCATGTCAACATTTTCCTGTTTGACCATTTCACCTATTTCCTGCAAAATCGCACTTAAATATTTTTCATTAGTTTTGAACATAGAATGGAACAAGATGACAACTTCTATTCATCCTCAACAACGACTTACATCTCCACGTCAGCGGGTTAGGATGGAAAGCGCATGAGAGTTTGTTCCGAACCTACATATTGTACATACTACCTGTCTCATGCCGTTTGTAAATAACCATAAATTCCATATTATGCTATTTGTTAGGTGAGCCAAAAGATCGGTTGTAACAGTACCGAGGAACAAAATTCACATAAAAATGTGCTATCTACTGATCCAGATCAACAATTAGGCTGTAAGCAATCTGGATCGATGTGCAACAATGTATCAAATAAATGCACAATGCCAACATATTTATTCAATCAAGCAAACAATGCGTAATGTTTTTCCCTCTGATATTTATTGTTCCCAAACTTTTGATGTATTTTAAACTACTTTACCTATGCTACTTCATTCGTATTAGGACACCAAACTGTAATATGGTTCTCGCACCATCAAATTGTTCCTTAGCTCAATAGAACCGTTGAAGACGAGAGAGATTGTCCCAGTTGCAAACTACGACAACGTCTCAGCCATCATCCTCAACTAACACCGTTTGTCAACAGTATGAGAAGCCAGAAAATCCACAAATTCAACTGCATATGCATTGTATTGAACCTATAATTAACCTGTCCTCGCCTAACAACACTGACCAGCAATGCTCCAACCAACTAGCACAAAGACTCGACACAATGAACACCCAACATATATCAACAAAAAAAAACAGCAAGCCGCGGTGCTAATCTGTAAGTGTACAGTCTTCTATATTTTGTTCTACAATTTCCTCACAGTATTCTTACTTTTCACTGTATCATATTTTTCCCTACCTCCCTTCACCAATTTACTCACCTTCCATTAGTGATACGATCAAGACACCATCAATCCGTTCAGTATCACAAACACTGCGAAGGCAGAGGGAACGACTGATCAATATTGCAACTAGGCCGAACATAAACGGCGTCGATTGTATATTCGATCAGCCATCATCAAGTGGTTGCATACCGACAATGAATAAATATTTACAACATACCACTACAGAGCTACAACATCATAACCTAAATAACTTATCCATCACACGCTCAATGGGTCAATGTACAAACTCTATGTAAGCAATTATTACACCTTCCTTTCTGCTTTAAAAAACAAATATCAATGTATGTATCAGTTTTTGTTTCTTGACACTTTATTCTACTTACTACCATCAGGATAAAATATGTCGCTTGCGTTAATACAATATCGAATCGATCCGCTGCTCAAAAGTTGCGACGTCAAGGAGAAACAATATTAACAATCGGAGAGGGCAGTAATGCATAACATCGAAAATCACAAATGCATCTCCTTCCCTCCTGTAATGAAACTGACATCACATTGTAAGCTCTGTCCTTCCATGCACTCCCTTACTACATAATGTAGCCTTGATACTTTTGTGCATAATATGGAATAACAAATGTTCATCCTTCTAATGAAAATGCAAAAGCCCGGATGAAGAAGGCTGTGCTGAAGTTGAGCCAACACAAACTGCACATAATACTATTCGCCAACAATTGCAATCCACCGAATGTAATTTCTTGGGCCTAAGGAATATACCATGTCCATTTTGCAGAGCTCTCCATTGGATCGATGAGCGTTTAAAAGATAGTTCCAAAAGTAATCCACTTTTCGGAACATGTTGTAAATCTGGAAAGGTGAAACTACCAGCATTAACGCTGCCACCTTCAGAACTTTGTCAATTATATAATGGAGCTGACTGGAAATCAACATCATTTCTACAACATATTCGTCAATATAACGCTGCAAATGCATTTACAAGCCTCGGATGTCAATTAGATAACAGAAATTTGGGTCGATGTGGGATCAATTCATTTACTATACATGGAGAGCTACGACATAGGTCAGGTTCCCTACTACCCGACAATGGCGCCGATACACCTATTTACTCACAATTGTACATCTACGATCCTAAAACCACATTAAAATTTCAACAGAACAGAAATAAAGAACTTAAGAAAAAGGTATTGGAAATTATTCAAATGATGCTAATGCGCGATAATCATTTCACACGATTATACCGTCAAGCATATAATATTTTACAAAAATCTACTCAATCAGGTAATGATTTACCAATCAGTCTCCACTACAATAAAACAACTGACAAACGAGTGTACAATATGCCCACGACTGATGAGATAGAAGTTATACTACCAGGAGATGGGACTCAACTAAGTGCAACCAGGGATATTATCATACATCTTCGAGGAGGAACACATTTGCAAAGGATTAGTGAATGTCATCCAGCGTATTTACCACTTCACTATGTTCTCTTTCCAAATGGTGATCTTGGTTGGGATATTAATCATACAAAATGGAATTCGGATTTAAATTTCCCGACGTCTGATAGATTGAATCAACAGCCATACTACAGTTATCGAATATTTGAACGAGAACATGAATATTCGACTATTTTGCTCGGTCGAAAATTGTTTCAAGAATTTATTGTCAATGCATGGGCATGTACCGAGCAAAATAGGTTGCAATGGGCTAGGACTCATCAAACTAAACTTAGAAGAGATCTTTACTCCGGTATCACAGACATTGAATCTGATGTCTTACAACCTGATCAAATCGAGAAACGATTCATTTTACCATCCAGCTTCATTGGAACCCCTAGACATATGTATGAGATGTACCAAGACTCTTTAGCTATAACACATTACAATAGGCACCCAGATATTTTTTTAACAATGACTGCAAATCCTAGCTGGCCAGAAATTCAGAACAGTATCATGCAAACCTAGAAACCAAGTGACCGTTCGGATATAATTGCTAGATTTTTTGAGCTTAAAAGACAAAGTTTGATGAATGAAATTGTCGAAAAAGGTATTTTTGGACTGGTAACAACTTACGTTTACACCATCGAGTTTCAAAAGCGGGGATTACCACATATGCATGCGCTTTTCTTCCTACAACCTTCTGACAAAATAAGAACGGTTGAACAAGTAGACAACTTGATATCCGCAGAATTTCCAAATGAGTTAGAACGCCTGTTATTGTTTGAAACAGTTAAGAAGTGCATGGTGCATGGACCGTGTAAAGGCAACATCCAGGCAGCTTGCATAGAAAATGGTAAATGTTCAAAGCGCTACCCCCGTGAATGGGCTAACACAACAACAATGGATCAAGACGAATATCCTATCTACCGTCGACGAAATGATGGAAGTTCTTAAATGGTTAAAGGATTAATTGTAGATAATAGAGATGTCGTTCCTTACAATCCTAAACTTTCTGAAATGTTCAATTGTCACATAAATGTGGAAGATTGTGCAAGCGTACGAGTCGTTAAATATATACATAAATATACATATATATATATATATATATATATAAGGGACATGATCGAACAACAATGGTAGTTGGCGACGATGATGAAATCAAAAAATATCTTGATTCTAGATACATTAGTCCACCTGAAGCTGCATGGCACATTTTTGGTTATCGTATGCACAAAGAGAAACCAGCAGTCATCCGTCTGCAACTGCATCTTCGTGGAATGCATCAAGTTACTTTCAATCCACGTGAATCCGCTGATGTAATAAAATTACGGGCGCAAAACCAAACATCGACTTTGATTGAGTTTTTCAACTTCTGTAGCATACACCCTGAAGCACAACAATTTACATATCAGGAATTTCCTGAACATTACACATGGAATAAAAGTACACATACATGGCCACCACGATCTACCCACTCAAAAGCTATAGGTCATATGTATTTTGCAAGCCCAAACTCAGGAGAACGTTTCTATCTACGTTTATTATTGACTATTACTAAAGGCCCAACGTCTTTTGAAGATTTAAGAACAATAAATGGCCACCTTCGTCTAACATTTAAATCTGCTTGCATTGCTAAAGGGCTGTTAGAGGACGATGAGGAACGGGTTACATGTTTACAGGAGGCTTCCTTCTTCAATACAGGATATCAATTAAGAAGACTTTTTTATATTATTATCACCCAGTGCTCCATATTAGAACTGCATCGTATATGAAATAGATTTTCTATGCATTTATGTGATGATCTAACTCATACAATTAGAACAAAATTTGTAATTCCTTGCCCAACGGAATATCAAATAAATGACTATGGTTTACATCTTCTTAACAAACTGCTACAGGAATCTGGGAAATGTTTATTAGATTTTCCATCCATGCCACTGCCAAATGAAAATTGGAGTGTAGTCAGTCACAACAGACTTTATGTGAACATACCCAGTTGTGATATGTGGGACAAGCAGCAAAGGATGAAAAAAATGTCAAGTCATTAAATGATGGCCAACATAATACATATATGAAGATAGTTGATTCTGTACAAAATGATTATGGTTCAACTTTCTTTCTAAATGGAGGAGATGACACGGGAAGAACATACTTATATAACACACTTGCAGACAAATGCCGTAAGTGACGGTCACATTGTAATACTGTTGCTTCCTCTGGTATTGCTTCGCTGCTCTTACTTGGAGGTAGAACTGCACATTCGACCTTCTCTCTTCCTTTAAATACTTTAGAAGATTCGTTATGAGGGTTTACAAATAAATCCATGATGGAAGAACTTCTTAAAAAGACAAGCCTCATTATATGGGATGAAGTGCTGATGCAACATAGATTTTGTGTCGAGACAGTTGATCGATCGTTAAAGGACATCCGAGATAGCTCAAAACCATTTGGTGGAATTACAGTAGTACTGGGAGGCCATTTTCACCAAATTCTACCTGTTATTCCAAGAGATTTACGGGAAGATATTGTTGCATCAACATTACGACGATCAGCGTTATCGAAATATGTACAAGTACTAACATTAAGTACAAATGTGCATTTGAAGTCGGATGAAGCAGACAATGCTGAATTCTCAATTTACTTAGAGCAGGTTCTACTACTCACATTTTGTTATACCTTCCATTACTGTCAACAACAACAACTATTGCTATTTTAACCTAACTACCCTTTTGCACTGCTTTCTTCTTAGGTTGGATCAAATCCCGAGCTGACAGTCAACATGGACATGATGCATAAATGCAGCAACTTAAATAGCTTAATTACAACAGTTTATTCGGACCTGAACAATATATGCATAGCTCCATCATTTTTTAATGATAGAATAATTTTATCTGCCCGTAATGAGGATGTGAACACCATAAACTCCGCCTGTTTGCACCAGTGTCCGACTGCTGCCCATGTTTTCCTAGCTGCAGATAAGTTAGTCGAAGATGGGGACAATGATCGTTATCCAATCGAATTTCTGAACTCATTAGAGTGTAGTGGGTTACCCCCTTTCAAACTTGAAGTCAAAGTTGGATGCCCTATAATTCTGCCAAGGAACCTTGCTCCTAAGGATGGACTATGCAATGACACCAGATTAATAGTCGTTCGTTACGCAACACGTATTATAGAGGCTGAAAATACTAACTGGAGATAAGTCTGGAAACTTAGTTTTCATCCCACGAATATCTCTTCAACCATCATCTTTTGAACTAAGCATAAACATGTCGAGACGGCAATTTCCTATCAAATTAGCTTATGCAATGACTATAAACATGGCACAGGGACAGTCTGTGAAGTATGTGGGTATCGATTCACGCACGCCTGTATTCACCCATGGACAACTATACGTAGTTCTTTCTAGATGCACTGCTTTCCATCGTATCTCTATCCTTCTTCCACCTGAACAAGAGGCAACTACAACGAATATAGTATACCCTGAGGTACTACTTTAGCTCACTTTTGTTGCCTGTTATTCAACAGACCACCGTCTCCTGCCTCTCACCGACCAACTCTTAGGTACTCCTTTTCGAGATGCATTGATTTATTATACGATTTGCTGTACTTCTAAACCTTGCTTCTCACCACTCCTCTTCACATTCATGACTAATTTTACGTTTTTTTACTCCATATACATTCTATGACGGGATTTTCATACCCGTCCTTTTATATTTGTTTTCCTATACTAACTTATGTTCTTTTATATGCAGGTAGCAGTGAATAATGTATACTTATGGCCCCCGTGCAACTTTTTCATGTTTAATTTCTTCTTCTCTTTAGCTTTCTTATATTTCTTCTCCGTTCAGTCACATTTATTTGTGTTATGTTGTTTGCGCCTATGCATTGTACTTGAATATCAACTATGATTGTTTCCTTATCTTTAAATTTGCTATGTTATTTGCATTTGTTCACATATACATTGCAAATTCGAATGAATTATTTCTCTCTGTCATCCTCTGTCACAGTTATACTGCCCATTTATAATATTGTTTCCCTGCACCCGGCTTTTTTTTTCCCACTATTACTCCTACTTCTCAGTAGATGCATTAAGCATCCGTATGCGACGACTAAATAAAAGCGGGGTAGACACACGGCGTGAGGTTTACTTAAGTGAGTATCAATGAATACCATGATCTTAAGGTTTTCCATGTTATCAAAAAAAAATTACACTTATGTAGTACAATGGAGTGACTTATTTTAATGTTCACTTGATTTATTACCGTGGCTTCAAATATTTTTCATGTTCTTTTTCCTTCTACCGCTGGATATTACACATTTGTGGTTGGTCCACACTCAGGTTGAAGCTATAGATTGTTGTTCATTTTTCGTTTTAATTAAAAAAATTTACTTTGTTCGTTACTTGTTGTCCTTGTAGATATGTACTTTATTCTATGGTTTTAATTTTGTTCATGTGTTTTTTTAAAGCAAATTACATGAGTGTTGCACAAGAAAAATAATCATGGGAACAAATGAATATATCCGATCATATACAGTTCTTCCATGGTATCTTATTATTTTTTGTATGCATTTGCTTTAACATTGAACTTAATTGGTGCTTTAACATTGAACTTACCGGACAACAAAGTGTATAGAATTCACGGGAGGAATGCATATGCCAAGCAAATTATTAACAAATTTGTTCTTTCCTCGGTATGCTAAACAATATAAATATTACACACAAGGAACTAATGCATGCAATGATAGTTTGTATCTCCATTGATTATGTTTTTTCAAACAATTTATTCAAACAGAAAAAAAGAACATTTTTTGAATTTTTATATACAACATAATTATAACATAATCTACGTTACCGACCAAAATTCACATCCTTTCTATATATGGTGTCGCCGATTGTATATACAATAAAATTTGGCACGGGCTTCATACTATACACACACAAGTACTGCACACACATCCCCTCCCTGGAGTATTTATTTTTATTATTGCTTTTATCCTTTGTTACCTATGTTTTATTAAGATGTCCCTGCGCTCTGTTATCAAAACCATAACATTCTCCGCTTGAAATCCGAAAATTAACGTCCGTGATGCTGCTGTTATCACGCCAAACCCACAGGCTCGAGCTTTCTCCCCGACGCTCGTCCGCACGTGCTTCAAATCCGAAACTGCAGCGATGCCGCTCCCATCCTTGTCGATAACTTGAACACGTCCATCAACTGTAGATCGGAAGGTTTGGGTTTCATGTGCTTCTTCATCAGATTTTGAAATTGACTGAAGGCGAATGGCTCTGTTAGATTTTCAGACTTTATGATCTCTTTAACTGGTCTTGGGTCGGGTTGCCGCTGAGGTTGTTTAATTCAAGGAACGCAAACTGCGATTCGGGAATTGTAATTTTGCGCCTGCGAATTAAAATAGGGGCCATTGATGTTTTATTCAGAGAACCAAACTGTGATTAAAATTGAAGAACAAGGAAGAAGTGAGTGTTGCAAAACTGCAGTGTGCTTGATTAATGTAATTGTTTCTCTCTCTTTGCAATATTGTTTTCTCGCTTTGCAATATGGTTATAGAAGCATGTTGTTGGCTACTGAAGTCATTTTGTAGTTTAAGCAACCAAATGAAAAAGTGCAGACATTCTACTGCTTATTATAGGATATATGCAAAGTACCTCCATGTAAGACAATTAAAGCAGATAAGGGCCCTTGATATGGAAACATATTGTTCTTTGTATCAAAGCACCCATTATAGTTTTTATTGGTATAACTTAATGCATTGTTATAGTTAGCGATATTGTTGTCATTGATTTGATTCATTTATTTTCTTTTTTAATTAACAGGGTGCCTATGTTGGTTAGCAACCTTGTTACAAATCCATTAAAAAAGTTAACAAATACATGTGTAATAATGTTGTTCACCATATGATGGAATGATGAAAATTGTATTTTATCAAATGTAGTAAGTCAATGGTTCTAAAATCCTTGTCCGGTCTGGTTTTTTGACATGCGACCGAGTTAATATGATATTATTAGTTTTGAAATTCCGATAGTATATGGACTTCATGCTGAAATTTAAATTTGGCTGATAAAGAGTTGGATCCCATCTTGTAACAAAAAAGAGTGATTTGAAATGGAGTTATCAATTTCCACAAAACTATATTTTGGCCTTCAATTTATAATGTTTTATTGCAAGGGAAATCAACTGCATTGAGTTGTTAGAAAGTTTGACCTAAGTACCTAAGTTTCTGTTTTACTTTTTAGGGGTTTTGAAGATTGTTCATCGACTTGAAAAAGAGTTTAAGTGATAATGGAAGGTACACAATAGAAGTCCGTGGAGACGATGTAATACTACATATATGTATGTGTAGCCTCTGCTATGAGGTGTTTCGAAGATTCGTTCAACGGCGTGTATAATGAGGACATAATAAAAGATTTGTAATTGACAGTGGAAGATACGTAATAAAAGTATAAGAAAATGATGTAATACTGCACATATGTATAGACCATTGTGGCCCAACCACAAACAAGATTTGCATGGCTCAATGATATACAAACCATTGTGAATTAAAATGAGACGACATGTCCATATTGATTTAGGGGTATAAGAGATGTGGAAATGTATATAGCTGGAAACAAATGGTCTTATTTAAGACTAAAAATTGTAGTTTAACATTTCTTATTTGAAAACTCATTGAGAGAACGATTTTAAGTAGATGAGAAGATTTTATGTGGAGCGAAATTTTTCTATGGAACAAAAAAAACTTCAAAATAAGTTTATCTTGTGTGCAATATTTCTTACAATTAGGTTCTGTATTTTTTGCATTATAGAAAATAATGTTTGTATGATAATTTATTCGAACAATTTGTCCGCATTGAATGCTGGATATTATTTGTACTTTCAGCATTAAGTTCAAAACAAAAAAAAAAAAACACTATAATATATGCAGAGTCTAACAAATATTTAAAAACATTTATAGCTTTCATAAAAGTATGAATTATATTTCCTTATATCAAAAGCACATTCATCTTGTGACCAACGTTTAACTTTTTAAAATGGCTGTATTTTCTTGTTTCCATTTTTGATCCCTCCCTTCTTTGACTTCCGAAATTGTTTTTTGCAATTTGTTGGATTTGCTTAAATGTTTAAAGCTTACTGGACGACCATGTTAGTAATTTAAAATCTTATCAAATTTGATGTATGTGCATCCTAATCAAGGTTCGAGATCTCGGTTTCGGTCTTTTGTAATCCGGGAATTTCGATTTTAGTTTCGGTTTCGGACATCATTGTTTATTTTTCATATAATTACACATATATTTGTTTAATTTATTGGAAAAAAAACGTATAAATTATATTTGATTGAAAAATAAGATATAAAAAAACAATACTGATTAATTACAAATATTTATAACACTAAAAATAATGTTTATTCATTATTTCGTTATCAACTTTTTTAGTTATGTCATTCACATATTTTGTGAATTTATACGTTTTCTAAGTTACAGTTTTAAATTTGATTATTCATGCATTTGAAACTCAAATTAATTTTTTTAAGACTTGTTTTGTTTTAAAATTTGAAGTTCATAGGTTTTATTGAATCGGAATTTCGGGTTGGTTTCGTTTTGATCCCCACCGAAATCTAAACGGAACGACCGGAATCTCGGTATTTTGGTCGGAACCTCAAACCTTGATCCTAATACACAATTTATAATTAACAGACATCATTAAATTGTGTATTTTGAAGGAATTTTCCATTGACTTATTGAGGCCGGACCTCATAACATCAGCCTCTTGGACCATTTAGTTAAACATCAGATTACTTGTTCTCTATTTAAATTGGTTTGATTTATACTTTACGAACACAGGCACACATATACTAATAAATATATGTATTATGCTAATAATGGAAATAGGTGCAAATATTGTATGGATCTGGTTTCCCAAAGATTTAAAACTGTCGCTTTCTATATATGGTTATAATCAAAAAAGAATTTTACAAAGAGTAGCCATCTTATCAATTTACAATTATTCAATTTCTAGAGTCATATCTTAACAAACATTATATACAATTTGAAGATATTACACTAACATTTGCTATAGTAAAACAATAAGAATTTTAATATGTAATATCGTTTTGTAGCAAGTCAGAATGGAATTTCATTTTCACCCTTGAACCATGCACATCAATTCTATGAGTCATAGCTAATAATTTCTAACAAAATTGTATTATAAAATATTTGTCATCTTGTGCTTGGATTATAAATATTGATATCACTAAGCTTATTTCTGCACCATATCGCTGTAACGCCACGAATCTAACAAATAAATAAAAATATAATGATTAACCTATAGATAATAAACATCAATATGATTTTGATTAAATTTATTTGATCTTTTATAATAAAATTTGGGACTCAAACCACGGTAAAAGGTTTTGGCTGGAACCCCAAGATGTCGGCCATCTCGGTTCGGTTCTGACCATCACCTGGACGAGATTAGGTCAAAAACCTATCTCCGTTAAAGAAAACAATGAAAAAAAGTCTCAGCAAAATTTGGATCTACTTTTGATGGTGGAGATAGGTTAGATGAAGCAAAATTCAAACAATATAATAAAAAACAAAATTGAGAATTAAAGCTTGTCTTAAGATTATGGATTTCAAATTTGAGATTGTCATGCGTTTGAGTATTTCTTCTAAAATCCTGCATCACATTTATGCAATCTCCCATAAATTGAGCATCCGCAAAATGAGTTTTCTTCTTCTTTCCGTTTAATATGAATTGAAACTAGCGCCAAAGATGATAAAATGGAGATTTGTTGTTACCAAGTGGGTCGGGTTTGAGATAATTAGTTTGAAATGTTTTGGGCTGAGTTAGAGTTAATTATATTAATAGACGGGCTTGTTTGGTTTGAATTTAGTTTAGTTTATATTTAAGTTTACATAGGTTGACTTAGACTAGGATCTGGATTTATGTTTAATCTATGTTAACTTATTTTATATTTTACAATTTTGTACAACATTAATTATTGTATTCTCACAAGAAAAAAATACCAAAATTCGAAATCAAAACAAATCTTCTGAAATTTTCCGAAACAAATCTTGTATCACTGCAAGTAGGTGTCCCTTGAGAAAATTCAAACACTAAAAACTCTCATATGCATGCATATACATACGTACGTACGCACATTTATGTATGTCTACATAAACACATATATATACATTAATATATGTACACACACGCACATGCACAAAAACACATGACTTGAGACATTAATGCTCCTTAAGCTCAATCATTATATCTCTTGATAAATATAAGATGTATTCATCTTCTCCGTTGAAATTTTGATATTGCATTTTATCTTCTTTTTTCTTTGGATACATCAACGAAACACCTAACAGTACAACTCAAATAATATTTCTTTATTGTAAACTGAAATTCTAAAGGATCTAGAGTAATATGAATTAATTCTAACTTGAGATAAATATGTAGATAAATAAATAAGTAAGATATGATCATATCAGAATTTTCGTACCGGTTTAGACCTTCCATCATACGTCCAGACCCTAAGCTTTTCTTAGAAATTTCACTATTAACAATCCTCACCTCACTCTGAGGAACAGGTTTGCAATTGCCTGAGCATTCGAATAGGACTTCACACCACTGTAAAACAGAAGCTTCGCTTATAGACTTCTCACCACTATAAAACAAAAGCTTTGCTTATAGACTTCACAGTGTTCTTAACAACTCAAATAAGTCATGTTTGAGTACACTTTTCCTATAATATCTTTTGCTGATGGTGAATTGAACTTGCAGAAATATAAGAAGCAAATAATGGTTTAATGCACTTTAGATTTGAAAAGGGGTAATAAAGATTTTGAGATTTTAAGAGCAAGAAAGATGAAATCAAAAAGTGAATCTAGCCTTATATTTATAGCGTTGAAAAGTTATACTAAAAGATTATGATCATTCAAAGAATCACATCTTTTACTCATGAGTTATATCTTTTTAGAAAATATATACCCGTTCAAAATATAACCATTTATAGGTTCTCAGACGTCTGAGTTGTATGGTCAGACATCTTACCTATATATGTAAAAATCTTTTAAACCTATTCGGACGTCTGATAAATAAGTCAGACGTCTGAACATGTTCTCGAAAGAAATATGTTCATTTTGGCCTTGTTCAAATCCCTGGTCTATAGGTTCAGTTGTCTGACCATTAAATTTAAAAATAGTTTAGCACAAGGTCAGACGTCTAGTTTAATAGCTCAGACGTCTGCACATTTCTAGAAAGAAAATAGTTGATGTAGGACTTGACTCGGACGTATGGTTCGTTTGAATAGACATCTGATGAAATCGGACTCCGTTTAGATCTAAACGATCTTATTGTTATGTACAAGATTTTGAATCAAGAATTCTCATATTCATCAATACCAAGGTTTAAAATTCCAGTTTTCGACTCCGTTTCAATCATCTGAAAATTTTAGAATATCGTTTCCTTTTCAAAAATTCTGGAATTTCCGTTTCAATTCTGATTTCGGATTTTATCATTGTTCGAAACTTTTTATATATAACTACATTAATAAATAGTTAATTATGACATATTTTTATAGTTGTAGTTATTATTACTTCTGGTTAGCTTAGGCTTTTCCTTGAATGGATTTTAAAATAGTCTTAGATAAAAACATATGATACAAAAATAAAGTCCAGTGAATCAAACTACATCAACTGGTAGGCCTAAACCCATTCGCACACTACAATGTTTTCCATTCCTGGCCTAAAACCATTGCGGTGATTTAAGAAAACTATAGCCAACAAATAATAGATGAAAGCCATGGTTTGCTCCACCCCCCTTTCGGTGGGTATTTGTATATTTAACATATAAATCATTTTTATTTCTTTTTATTTAATTACAATGTCCGGATCCAGATTATTAGTCGAATTCTGGTCCAACCATCATCGAAATCAGATTGGAACAGACGGGATTCCTACGCACCGGCTTGAATTTCAAACCATGATCAAAACTAATAAACTGGAGATTATATGTTCATCAAAATATAGTTAGCTTGAAAATATAGCTACCTTGTCTCTTTTTCTTTGCATCCGCTTTAGGGCAACATCAATCATGAAAAAGTAATTGTTGTGTAATAGAAATGTTGTAGCTAAAATTAATCGTTCACATATTTACAGTATGAGAATTGTGTAAATATAGGACAAATGAACTAGATGATGTACATGTCATCGATTTATAAGATTGAGACTCATGCCTACTATATAGGAAAATATCATTATAGTTATAAACTGCTATTTGAAGAAGATGGTATAAACAAGGTACATATTTCCTACTATTGTTAACAATAGTATTTCTCGTGTGATTACTTAGTTTAATTACTTACCATGTAAACCAACGGTGCATCTTTTGCTGTAAATCTACCAATATTTTAATCATTGCTTGTATAATCATTTATCTTGACTTATTACTATTTCATTACGATCGCAGCTACATTTTGATGATTAATTTTGTCCTAACAATACCCTATAATACTAAAATAAGTTTCAGTTAACCTTTATTCTTAAAACTTGTGTGTTTCCAATGTAAAACTTATGGAAGATGTTAAATATATGAGGTGTTCAAGTATAAAAGTGTTTGTGTAACATTGCATTAAAGCATCAATAAACAAATTACCAATTTTTTAGATATGAAATTTAAAGAGAATTATTCACTTTGGTATGGCCAATCTTAGAAAAAATGATAAGTTCATCGAGACTTACACTTTGCATATTATAGAAGTTCAAAAATGATAAGTACTGATCATTGCTCATTCAGTATTCGGCAACAAATGGGCAGAGATTGCAAAACAGCTTCATGGCCGAACTGAAAACTCCATAAAGAACCGCTGGTACTCCAACATAAGGAAGCGATTTCCTCGCAGCACCAACAACCGTACATATCGAAGATGCCCAAAACCAGATGCAAGTCTCCTTTAGAATTACATGCAATGCTTAGCGCAGTTTTCTCCTACACATATATTCCCTAAAAAGAAGAAAAGGAACCACAGCAGACCATCTTCCAGTTCAAATATCATCGACTATGCTAGTCATGAAAATGTGAACATACTTGAGATGTATTGGTCTAAAGCAGCAACGCCTTCTCCATACATGACGTCTCAAAATAAGGGCGTCTCCGATAACAACTTCATCTTTTGAATTGTGTTCCAGTTGCAATTAATGCATCGGTTGCTATGTTTCTTTTAGTTTTGGCATTGGTCCTATGTTTCTTCAAACTTATGTAGTTCCCGCATAAACTTTGTTGTCAATGTCTATTTGTTGTACTTGCATGGTTTTTAATGCTAATTATTGGAAGATTGGGTGTCAACTTATGAAGGTTTGTGATGGTTATACTGTTTCTTTTGTTGCTGCATAGTTTTGATGTTTCTTTTGTTTTATCCATGAAGAAATGGAAAGAACTCAAGGTTCATAAATGATTGAGTGCAAGATGATACGAAGAAACTGGTGAAGAAAAAGCCATGGATCGGTACCGATCCATGGTGTGTGTCAGTACTTGTCCGTAAGTTGTTCAATTTTCAGTGTAATTTTGATGTATTCTGGATTTGTGTAGGCTAAAACCAAGCTAAGGCATGAAAGAGTGATAGATCGATGGAAAAATGGAGTACAAAATGATGCATGGTAATTTTCCTGCATGACAATTAAAAATATAAATTAAATATATAAGTCGAATGATTGATATTGATCTATGTAGGGTGAAATCTTAATATTTCTCCTTTAAACATAGATCAGAAAAAGGTACATTTTGAACGAATTCTTGAAGAGGTCTCAACTTTCAAGCCGTAATTTATCCCTCTGCGCTTATAATACAGAGGAACATCTAAGGAGTGTTTATGCCATTTCTCTATCTAAAATCAAGCTTAAATTTCGAGATTTTGATTGTAAAACCTTTTGAAAACTAGTGAAAAAGAGAATAAATTCGTATTAAAGTGGAATATGCAAACACCGAATCACTATAAATCGTAGGGTGATTTTTACTTGCTTTTCCATGCATTCTCTATATTTTTCTTATTATTCCTAGATCTGGATCTAAGATACAACACACAATACCCATAAATGACGCAAACCAGCAATTAAGCCCACTTATAAACTACAATGAACGGTTACATACCGAATCGTTGGTTCTATGCAGTCTCCTTGAGGGTGTTAGACCAAGTTTAAGGCTAATATTTTTAGTGTTTTCATTGAGAATTGAACTCGGACTAGATTTTTGAAGATACATAGACTTGATTTACATTTACTTGAAGATAAGATGTAACAGGTCCTCGCAATATTCGTAGAAAACAAGTAATATGGGTTGACAATGAAGAAGGAAGTGCTGGAGAGCATAGTACAAGTGATGGATTGCACACACAGCCACCATTGGGTCTTATTACAAGAGAAGATTTAAATAACTATCGTTGGAGTTACCAAAAGATGGAAGCAACACAACGATAGTTGTTGGAGGTGTTAAGTTGACAGTTTGAGTTGATGATGTAAGCCCCTCAAAGAACAAATGTCAACAAAGCTGAATCTCGAGCAAGAGATTGTGTTGATAGGAGAAACTCACCAACTAGATCCAAAGAAGGAAGCTTAACTGTAAGGCGGAAGATAGATTAGAATAAAGATGGAAGACCGGCGTCAGAAATGATGCAACTGAAGTCATAACACCAGATGCTTCGATTGGTACCGATTGATCAAGCGATAATAGTGATAGTCATAGAATTCCTAGAAGGCAACATCAATGGCAATGGACTATTCCATAGAAAGTAGAGTTAGAAACAATGTTGAGAGAAACACTGAATGATGAGAGCAATCCTGTAACACCTTGTAGGTTTACAAAATTAAATAATTGAATTAAAAAGGATAAAATCATAATTTCATCAAAATGACAAAATAGTACATTTTTACTGAATTTGGAATTAGGTCTCGGGACCTATTCCATTGTGTCCGGAATGTTGCTTACAATTAGAAAACGCATGTAATTTGCTGATTTTGTTTAACGGACTAGAACTTAGAAAAAGTTTGAACTAGTGGTATTTTTGTAATATATTAATTTCAAGATTTTAGCCAAAATTTAAGTTATTTCAGCCTATGAATAGAAATGAAAACTCCATTCTCTAATGATACTTTAGCCTAAACATCTTACCTTTATTTTCCATCTTCTTCTTCATCTATATCTAAACAAAATCAATTTCAAATTCACCAAATCAAATCCAAATTAAACGAATCACTATATGGAATCTATCACCGTGAAAAAAGCTATGCAAATAAATCAAATTTATCAAGAAATTTAGCCTTTTTAAGACAATTAATTTCTGAATATCGAAGAAGGAGAAGGATTCAACTCGGATCGGAGAAGGTGCACGGCTAATTGGTGAGTGATATTCATCCTATTTGTGTATATATTAGCAAGATATGATAATTCATCCCCTATGATCGTAAATGATGTAATTGAAATTTAAAAAGTGACTTTTTGTACATGAACATGATTAGGGGTAGGACACCATGGCTAGATGGTTAAAAATCTAATATTTATCGATTTTAATTAGCGAAAGTTAATCTTTCTATAATTAAAAAGTGTGGAATACAAAAGTATTCAAAGTTAAACATATTATATATTCAAATTGTAGTTCTCAACGACATGAATCCACCAGTGGTGTTCTTTCGTCGATCAGGTGTATGGATTGATCAAAAAACGCGTCGCAAGTTCGATGAACGTAAGCCATTCGTTTTGATTCAACGGTGAAACGTCAATGACATAACGATCAAGAAGCATGGCTATGTAGAGGAGGATTAGAAGGTCAACTTGTCGTTGGTTGTGTAACGACCTGTATTTTACGTACCGGAGGATCGTAAAAAGTTTTAAATTTATATTGGGTCGTATGACTCTATTTCGGAAAGGTTGAGTAGTGCTATTTTTTACTTCAATAAATTTTATCGGATGTTTTTACCCTTGAAAACTTGTGATGGCTATAACTTTTTATAGAGTTCTAATTAGCATCCAAGACCAATTCCATTGGAAAGATATGATGGTTTCCCTTTTAGTAGAGTGGTCATAGTAGCGATTTGAACTTTCTAGCTAAGATATACGGCTATTTGAAGTTTTACAATTTTTGGAGTAGCTTAGTAGAAAATTAGTGAGATTAAGGAGAGGCCCAATAACCCTTTTAGGTTTAAGGGTTAAATTTGCTGAAACAAACATCCTCAAATCATTTCTACCCTCTCCTAAATAGATTTAAGCCTCTATTAACCCATTCTTCACCCAAAACGTCTCTTTTCCCTCATAATTACTTCTAAACCATAGATTAATGGTAGCTTAAGAAGGAGATTAGTTAGAGATCTTTATATCTACATTTTTGGGGGAAAAAACCAGATCTTTTCATTTTCGGATTTGCCTAATTTTTCATTCATATCTCCATTTTTGTGTTTGGTGAGTGATTTATCATTTTTCATCTCATTATATGCATATCTATAGATTTTAACATGTTGTGGATCCATTTTTAAAGTTAAAATTAAATTTTAATGCTATTTTTAAACCCTATCCACATAAATAAATGAATTTTTGGCATTCTAATCATGTTGTATCGATGTGTAATTGCCTTAATAGATGTAAAACCCTATCTACTAGAGCTAGACTTTGACGAACAACCTTAGGATGATAGGAGTTGTATTGATTCATATGGAAGGCATATAGATCAAAGACCGCAGCGTAATAATGTAGTCGACTCGAAATTGGGATCTGAAGATGCTATGGTTTTTTGGATCAGTGGTCCTAGCTCGATGGTAGGCTTGCTCGGGGTTGACTTTAGTTTGGAAGGAGTTTGATCCAGGTTTTATTGGTTCAGTGGTGGAAAGATCGGACAACATTTGTTGCCCTGTAGTGTTATAGAAGACCGAACAACCTTTGTTGTTTGCTGGCGCTATGATCGAGTACTAAACATGGAAGGGTTCTCGAGGTAGCTTCGTGGAGTGTTGGGTTCGACTTCGGCGTAAGGAAAGTCTGGCTTCAGGGCCGACCAGAGGAGTTCTGGGCACGGAAATGAAGCGGTGAACTTCGAGTTGCTTCGAGTTGGGGATGTGGTTGCTTCGAGTTTTCTAATTGATGGCTTTGGGTTTTATGGGGTGATCGAGGCAGAATGGTAAACTTTGAGAGTTCATTCAATAACTATTATTTTAGCAATATTTTATACTTCACCAAATTTGTTAATGACTTATACTAATATGTTCTACTGGTTAATACAAATCTAACCCGAAGACAATGGGTTAAAAGGACTACGTATTGGTGAGTTATTCCTTTTTTAAGTTTAAACTTAACTATTAATAAACTAAATTACTTAAATGAAATCTCACCCACATCATTGCAAAGCTCGACCCAATTAACATATCCCAAACTCGAAAGCCCCCATGCATGCAAATGGCCATGTTGTTGTGGACTTGAGTGCAAATTTTTTTGAAATGAATCATAACAATCCTCTTCTTCATTTCTTTATTTACTCAAGCCCAGGTCGATAAACATCTCGGCCAAAACCCTTTCCCCCACCGCTACTCGCCACCTCCAACCGCCGTATGCTGCCCTCAGCTCCACCAAGTCAAGCCCTTCCTCCCTGCCTCGTCCACTTCATGCGTAGTCATGCATGCATCTCCAACATAGCGCACACACTTAAACTCATGTTTCCATGCAAACCTGCTTACATGCAAACTCTTTGCCCAACACACGCAATATTGACAACATATGCACGTGAATCATATAGCAAATCCATACACGTCTTTGGGGAGGAAAAAGAAATGGATAAAGGAAGAGAAAAGAGAAAAATAGAAGAAAATGTTGTTGTGTATATATTTTGTTTTTCCAAAGAAAAAGGAGAAAGGTTTGTTGTGTATACATTTGCATTTGCAAAGAATATGAAATGTGTTTTCATTTTTGTTTGTTTATGCTTTCTGTGACCTTTTTTGCACATGCAGCTAGAAAGAATGAAATGTAAAAATGGCAGTTCCTCCCTTTCATGCATGTATGCTCATACATATAGGTTGAAAAAGAGAGGGATGGTGGATAAGTATGGTGTATGTGTACATGTACTATGTGTGAATGGTTAAGTTTAGAAATGTTAGTTTTGTGGTACACTGCACACAAAATTACGTTCGCGAACGAGCTGTGAATGACAGAAATAAAAATATGACGTGCGTAACAATGCGACATGATTATAAAACAACAATAAATACACTGTTGATTGTATCTGTAAAGTTTCAAAAATACCGACGTTTGACATAAAACATGTCAAATGAAAATTTAATTATTTTCCAAATTAAAAATTATGAAAAATGCTATAAATTAAATTAAAAATACAACACTAAAAATCAGGGACGTTACAGTATAGGTTGGTCGATTCTCGACATTGGTGCCGGTCGACATTGGTGCATCCTTGGTCGACCGTGTACCTGTTAATTCGGCGTTGTTCGTTTTTTGTTACTTAATCATTTATTTAATCGTCGTTATTATTTATTTCCTGTTAATGCTTTCTTTACATCTAAGTTAATGTTAAGTGTCTGTAAATTTTAACGGTTTGTATTTAAAATTATTTGGTTATTATTTGTTTTCTTGATTACATATATAATTATTACCAAGTTTAAAATTTCAAACATCAATAACTTTTTTGTTTTAACTCCGATCCAAAAATTTTGTACACGAAAATTGATCAGAAAATCGCTATGAACCCAATGATGCAATTTTTCTAGCCAAATTCTAATGTTTTTATAAATTCTATTTTTCAACATTGTTATTAATTAATTATTTCTTTTAAATTCATTGGTAAAATTGCAGGATGTTACATTCCCTCATCTGCGTTTCTGCAATTACGGTCTCCCACCAATCTAGTGCATCTTCCTGTAACTACCTTAATGCTAGTCTTCTCTTCTACGTTTCAATCCTAAGTCGCCAAATATATGCTCATACTTCTCAACCAATTCAGCACTTTTATTGCAAGCTCTTTTCCTGTAAACACTTTTCCTCTCAGATTTCTATAATCTTTACCTGTCCTTGGGAAATCTACCCTCACCATCGCAGCTCTCAGCTATATTGCCTCGGTGCATCTTCCCTCGGCATTTGGGCCGTGAACTTTCTAAATAAGACATTCACGTTGATGCATGCTTCATTTGTTGGCTGCACGGCTTCCTCTCCTACCGCTCTTGTAATTCTTTCCTCCCTTCCTCCATCATTCTATGTTTCTTCAGTCTCTCTTCTTGCACTTTCCCTTCCTACTTTGATTCATCCGCTTCTTAAATCCATCTTGCTTTTCTATTAAGCAATTCTTCATCAGAATGAAAAGATAGAAAGTGAAATTACAATAGAAGAATTGATATATCTCCATATAATATATATATAGCAATATACAAGTACGATATGTATATATAACAATATACAAGTATGATATATAACATCACAAAAATTATCTTCCAATGATGAAAGTGAGTTCGGTATAATATGAATACACAGATAAATAAATAGAATAAACTAACATTGTTGATTATCATTACAATTACTTTGATTAAAATTTTCTAAGTCACATATCCATGTAGGTGTCCAATATAATAGAAAATAGCATCATAAAGAGATATGTCCATACATGAAGATGCGGCTCGCACTCCATTATATGAGTACCCATGAGTTTATGGGAAAAACAATAATAAAGACACAGATCAGACAAAAGGTTTAATGTGAGTGATACCATCCCAAAAAACAAACCTCAAGTGAGACCAACCTGCACTGCACAGGTTAGGTTTCCCCCCTTAATATTCAACTAGTCGTATGTGAAACACTTTAAACTTCGAACATAAATTATTTCTTATTTACTTCTTTAATTAAATGCTTCCTTAAGTAGATTTCCTTTACAACTGTGCACCCTGTGTTGGCCCCACTCGAGTTCTAGTTTAGATTGTTTTTGAACCTAAGTATAAAATACTGTGCTCCTTGCACAGACCCGTTTGCTTTTCCTTATAAAGTCTTCTTTGATCTATAAAGCACTCTTTTGAAGTATTTGATTCGGACCCTGTGTAATTTGTATATACCTTACTTTAATATTTGGTACTACATCCCTGTGTAGAATTTACTTAGCTTCTAGTTAATGTTTACCTTTTAACTCGTACTACTTGGAATAGCCTATATCAATATTCTTTTAAATTCATTCTTTTAGAAGTTTCTCTTATTTACTGTAGCTCAGAATCACACACCGCCGTATCCTTTTAAATTCATTTCTAGCTCGGATTGTGTAGACCCAGCCCCCATCGTACTATTTAACTATCAAACTAGTTAAGCCTTGTACTACAAAGAAACAGCCACTATAACGACCCGGAATTTTGGGTCGCTAGATTTGAACATTTAATTCATTTTAAATGTTGAATATGTGTTATAATTTGAATTTTGAAATAAAAGGCTTTGGTTAAATTAATAAAATTGGTTAAAATTTTATATACGGTAATTTAATTGAAATTTGAATAATAATAACTTAATATTAGAATTGGGATAATGGGTGAATCTAGGTGTAAATAAATATAAAAATGGTTTCTAAAAATTTATTTAAGTTTATTTTGATTTAAATAGTAATGTTGGACAGTTGGATGAAATTAGAAGTTGATAAATTGAATTTGGAATTTTATATTAATTTAATAATGGAATTTAATAATATAATGATGCCAATAATTAGATTTTGGTTCGAAATGAATCAGAATGATTTCTAACGTGAATATAAAGCCTATATGATTTATAATAGAGTTAGTAAAATTTTAAAAGTGAAATTTTACGTGATTTCGACGATTTTGAAAATCGCTCGAATTTATCGACGTGTTAAAACAGCCTTCCGGGGCATAGTCTCGGAATTCGACGAAACCAGTTCCATTGGATCCGTAATAGTTAGTAATTATCGGATTGCAATTTTCGTGGTAATCGGAGTTTTCGTTTGACCCTGACAGCTTAAAACGCATAGAAACTACTTTAATCGGTTTAATTTAAAATTGATCGTTTATTTCCGTAACTCGCGCATACGACCAAATTAGCCTTCGAAACACATTCCATTGTGTTTGGAACGTGGGTAAAACCTTACAAATGCATGTTGGCATGCGTTGTTTGGAGATCGTCTGTAAAAGTTGCTTTAAAATGAATTAAATATTAATATAATTAGGTTATACGTATATATATACGCGTTTTAAGCCAAACCTAATTCTCGGGCCGCCGTGGAAAACATTTCTATGGCCGAAAATCATCAACCTTCGTCTTCAATTTTCGATCAATCCATGCAGTAATTTCAAAAACTTCTTACTGCAAAGTTGAAGAGCTCGCTACGAACTTCCAATCCAACGGTAGATCTGGAGAATCGTCGTCGATTGGAGGCGTGTTTTGCCGTCGTTCGTGTGCAATTTTCGTGGCACTGTGATGGCCGAGCTTGGCCACAACTTGAGCGATGGTGAAGGAACCAGTGGGCTTCGTCATGGTGGTTGTTGATCGAGTTCGTGTGAATCGAGGATGGAGCGGTGGTAAACCCTAATCATGATTTTTGGGTTCGTTCGAACCTGGAACGATTACGCGCGTGAGGATGAAGAACATACGTGCGGCCGTGATTTCTTCTTTTGAGTGTGTAGCCAGATCGTCTTGTTTTGGTAAATGAAAAAAAGGAATTAATTGTTTATATAAATTTTAGTTTCGAACTTTGAAAATTCATATCTAATACATTCGTTATCAGATTTCAACGAATTGGTAGTGTCGGAATCGCAGAGACGCGTACTACGCAGTGGAGCAATTCTGGGATCATTCGGAGCAAGTAAAATTTAGGTTAAATCGAACGACGTTCGATTTAATTTAAATTTGAACGCTCGTCGAAAATCCAAGGTGAGTTATTCTCACTCACATCTAGATACCAGTAATTTAAATAGCTAATATTTAAACATTTGATTGGTTGTTTAGCTGAATATGATAATTATTATCAAATTGAATCGATATTTATTTGTTGTGCTAATATCTGTGGATGCAGGGAAACGGGTTGGAGGGATCCAACTGGATCCCTCACAAATAGAAATTTATTTATATTCCGTGATATATATCATTTATATTCGGTGATAAATTAATTTAGATCTTGTTATGTTGTGTTTCATTTATATACTGGGATAGAGTAAATTGAAATTAAATTATATTGTGCTATGATTTGGTGAATACAACCTGAGAATTTAAATATAAATAAATAAATTGGGTCTAAAGGAAATAAAGGAATTCTTAGGTAAAGAATTTAAAAGGAATTAAATTCAAGAAATTGGTTGATAATTTAAAATGTTTGAAAGTGTGATTATAAAGGAAATGTGAATTGTTTAAAAGAACAGGGAGATTTATTCTTAAAGAATGGGAAGTGTGCTTTCTCTTGGAAATTTTATTATGTTTTTAAGAAAAGCTTTCCAATTTTAAATTTGCAGTTTAAATATGTTTAGAATATTTTAGAAGGAAATATTATTTTAAATTGTTTAAAGTGTAAGTAAATATTTATTTATGTAATTATGGTAATTAATTATTTTAAAAAAAGTAAAGTAGTATTAAGTTTTCAAAAGAAAATTACAATATAAATATAAATATTTGACTAAATAACTTTATTTTAAAAGTTAAACTTGACTTAAAGTACTTAGGAAACCTCTATATATTTCCTTAAGTATTATTTTCAATTAACTAATTTCCAGAAGCTTTATGTTATATATTTTAAACACATGTTTGAAAATGATTTCCAGGAAATAGCAATGTGTTTAAAAATAAAGGAGTTTAGTTTTAAAGTATGGGAAGGATTTTACGGGATGAACGTAAAATTGAATTGGGGTGAATCGTGTAGGATTTATTAAAAGAATTCTTTGGGTTATTCCAAAATGAAGTGCATTTCCCTGGAAAGCCAAGTACACTTTTAAGCTGATTTTTGAAGAGTATAAGTTTTGAAGTTTTATTAAAGAACGGTTTCAAGAAAATCATTTAGGTGGTAAGAATTTTAAAAGTGAACATCTATCGAATTAGTTGTAGAAGTAATTATTTTAATGGTAAGTAGCATTATGTTTAATAGAATATTATTAACATTTATACTTTATAAGTGGTTCTATTTTAAAGATAATCAATTAAAGTTTTATTTGAAACTATAGACTTTCATAGCTTTATTTCAAGATTTAGTATGGATTAACTTTATTTTAAAGATAATAGTCTATATTTTATTAAGCAGTTTTATTCGAGATATTTTTAAAGATATATATATATATATATTAAATTAAGTATGTAAGAAGTTTTAAATATAAATGTTTTAGTGTATTTTCAAGAATAAAGTATTTAAATTATTTTAAACCTTAAATATTAGTACTTGGATATTTTCAAAGGAAGTAAAGATTTGGGAATCTATTCCATGAGAAGAATTGGATTTGAAAAGTGTTTCAAGAGAATTTAAAAATGGAATTATATCTCGTTAAGATATTTTTTGAGGAAAATAAATAATGTGGGAATTATTTATTGTGTGATGGATGGTTGTGAATGTTAATTGATAGTTAAAATCACCGACTATCAATATTGGACAAATGCGTTGATCATTTCGAAGAGACCGGGATCGAGATTTATTTCTCGAAAACCACTTCGATCCGGTTTGTACGTTTTTGTGGAAAAAACGAATTCGGAGTCGAAGATGGAGCAGTGAAGTGCAAGGGCTAGTCGCTACTAATCCTGAGGATATTTCCAAAATGGACGCAGTAGGAGTATTGCCTTTGGTTCTGTTCGAACCCGGGACGGACTTGTATGGATGAATGCTTTTGGAACATCGTCAGGTGGACGATGGGCATTCTAAGTGAAACGTTCTAAAAGGTAACGCTTAGCCTCAAGCCTCATCAATCGGGAATGACTGAAAATCAGGGGTTATACAGCAAGGCTTGGTGGGCAACACCCATTTTCGAGTAAGGTCATTCCTATCTAGATGTCCCCTTTTATTCCGGTTTAGTGGTGCGGTTGCTGATCCCAACCGTGGGGTGGTCTTACTCGGGACTATCCAGTAAGGGATAATCCGGGCCTTGTGTTGCAGGGGATCGGGCGTGGTCCTCGGTACACTGATCTAGACCAGGTACTGTGACAGGTGGTACCCCAGTGGCTCGTCATTAGTTGGAAATCCACTCTCCCTACGAGCCTTTTACGAGTTTTGTTTGTATTACCCACTCTATGGCTAGTAGCTGGAATTTAATCATGTAACAATTTCGGCTATTTTATAAGTATTTGTATATAGACCCTATTATAATATCAGAGGATTTTTATAAAAAGTGATTTAGCTATCGTAAGGTAAAAACCCGACATGTTTATTTGTGGCGTGGTCTTACGAGATTCTTTTGTTTTCAAAAGGATTTTTGAACTTTAATAATCAATTCGGGTGAATTATTATCAGCTGGTATTCTAGACTGACTCGGGCGTTATTTTATTATAATGCTCGGGTCAGACAGTCGTATTATATGTTCAGGGCATGATGCTATGGAGCAGGAGAGGAGCTGGAGTCCGAGACGTATTATCCGTACTTGTTTATATCCGCTGCTGTTATTGTATGAGATTGTCTGACTGGAAATTGTTATTTGTTTCTGATACTCTGATTATGTAATATATAAAACAGGTATAGTTTTCATTTTGTGTAAAGCTCTATTATTGACTATTATATTTTATTCCGCTGTGACTGTGAGATTTTGATATTGTTTAGTTCCTTCTTTCTTCTACCTTCTTCCTTTTTCCTCAACAATCTGTCTTTTCCGACACTCGATCGTCGGCATATCATACTGTAGGGTATTTTGTGTCGATTTTCGAGGGTCGAGAAGGGCGGGTCGTCACACTTGGTATCAGAGCTTAGGTTGGCGACAACCTAGGCTTTGGTGGAGAAATTACTCATTAAATAGAGTCAATAGTACTCTATAATGAGTTGAGAGTAATAATAGATATGAGAGCGTACTTGTTAGTGAATATAAAATTGTTTTTATACCGTGTTGACTTATTGGTTGAGTGTTTATGAATTCTGGTCGGTACGGGAAGTACAACTGTATCGATAGGGGTTTCTAAACTCTTAAACAAGATAAACCGACATAGTATTGTTTATAAAATGGGTAAATGAAATAATTTTGCCCAAAATTTATATTTTGATATAAAAGGAATAATTTTTCTGAAATTATTATATATATTTGATTGTTTGGTTGTTAATATCTTAATCAAATAAGAATCTAAAATTTAATCTTAAATTTGAAAAAGGTTATAACCACATAAATCCCATGAGTATAAATTTTACAAAAGAAGGATAATTAAATTTGAATTAAACCAGAATTTAAATCCCGGTAATTTTGAAAAGTGTTTTAAATGTGGTGAAAACCGAAGTTTGGAAATTTAAAATCTTAGGGATGTTTGAAATATTTTCCAAAGTGTTTAAAGGCAATGATGGAGTATTATTTTGGGAAGTATTTTGAATGAGAATTGTTTTGAAATGAATTTGGGAAAGTAAGGAAGCACCAAACTCACTTCAGTCGCTGGAAAATGATCCTGATGATGATGGCCACATCATCAGAATTCATTTTCGAGTTTCTAAACTGATGGATTGCTTCCATAGTAATTGGGTATGATATCTGTTTAGATTTGGTTGATATACAAGGTGTTTCAAAAATTTCAAAGGAGGAAATTTGTTTTGGTATAACCAAGTTATTTGGAATCTGGAAGTTTGATTTGGTGTACCAAGTGGGTATGCGTTGATTATTATTTCAAAATGGTTTTGAGATAAAACCGGGTGATTGAATTCTGGAAAATTCTATTTAAATAATGTGAAGGTTAAAATGAATCAACTATTGAACTTATTAAGTGAAGTTGATATTAATAAGAAGGAAATGAAAATTTTAATCTTGGAATTAAAATTTAACTTGAGTAAATGAAAGTGAATAAAATATATTGAAGTGAATAGCAAATTTAACTTGGGATAAGTTAAATAAATTGAACTTAGAATTAAATTGTTTTGAATTAAATTGAAATGTAAATTGACTTTGTAATTGTGGGTCATTGTGTAATGAATTATACCCATAAGCTATTAAGTATTATACTTATAATCTGAAATTGTGGATTTAAAATTTGCAAAGGTTTAAGGTGAAAGAAAATTTGTATGTTCAAGAATTCAGTGATACATATATATAAAATTTGGAATTGTGATTATAAGATGTAAATGGATTAAAATGAGCAATATGAGTTTAAAATAAATAAGTCAGTGAGTTTAATAATAGAAAACCAGATTGTAAACCCAAGTAAAATGGAATTATGATCACAAATGGGAAATAGTTGAATGGTATGGTGAATTCAAACTTAATCTCAAATGAAATGTGAATTGAAATAAGGCGAAGAAAATATAAAATATAAAAGATGTGAATGAACTTAAGTTAGTAAATAAGCTTTGAACTTGTATATGGAAAATTAAAATTGGATTGAATTAGATTTAACTTCGATTAAATGAAATTGAGTTGAATTTGGATTGAATTAAAATCAAAATTCAGTTGTGTTACAAATAATTTTGAATAAAATTTAAATTCTTATTTAAAATAGTAAAAGAAATGGTATGAATTCAAGTTAGCTAAATAAAACTTAGTTAAACTTGAATTAAATTTGGAAAAGAATTAAATTGAAAGGAAATTTAATTTAGATTAAGTAAGAATGATATGTATGAATAAATTTTAACTCAGTTAAATTCAAAGGAATTGTTTGAAGATGAATTTAGTGTAAACTAAATTAAATGGAATTTGTATTGGCATGGATGAAATTTTGGTGGTTTGTTAAGAAAATTTTTAAATGAAAAATAAAAACCCAGTTCTTGTATGGGATTTAGTTTTGGCAATATAAAAAGTTGAGAGTGTGAATGAATAATGGAATTAGATTATGATAGTGATGGTTTGAATTATAAACAAATTCAAATGTGTGGAATAATTTAAAGTGGTCTCATTGTTAATAAAATAAATTTAAAATGGATTGAGTAAGTAAATAAATTGAATTAAAAATTGTAAATGAATTGGAATTGATTTGGATGAGAACCAAATGAAAATAAAAATAAAATTGATATAAGAAGAAATGGAAATATTATGAAATTGAATGAACTTAAGCAAATTGGAAAATGATTGTGGTCGAGCTTTATAAGTGATTTGAATGAAATTTGTTTAGGTAATAAACATTGAAATGGAAGTGAAAAGATTTTAATTAAATATTGTGATGAAATAAGAATGTGTGAGTTGTAAATAATATAGAATGAGATGATATTAATTTAAACTTAAGTTGAATGATAAATTTGAAGTGAGAATAAGGATTTGATTTAAAGATTGCAAGGAAATAAGAATATTTGGGATTGTGAATAATTCCGAATGGAATAAAATTAATATAAATTTAAACTGGAATTAATTTTAAATGGTTATAAGCTTAAGTGATTGTTACATGCTTGGATAACATTAAAATTTACATAGAAATTGGTCGTTTTGTTGTATTCGGAATTGAGTTGGTTTAAAGAAGCAAATGAAATTAGTTTCTGAATCAATTGGAATGGATTGGAATTTTATTAAGTGATTTTTGCATATGAATGAAAATGGATCATAAAAGAAATGCAAATGCTTCAAATTGAAAATAAGAATTTGATTGTGAATCAATTTGGATTTGAATTGAAGTAAAGAGATATAACCAAGGCATATGTTAATCATATTGAAGTGAAAATGAATTGGTTGTAATAAATATAGATTGAGAATAGTAAACTTGAATGTAAATCATTCAAGGAAATAAAATGAAGTTAGATTTGATAGAAAATTAAAATAGTGATTGAAATCTTTAGATTGCTGATAAAATATTGTTAACATATTAAATTTATGAGGTTTATTGGTTTAAACTATGAAATTGATGTGTTTGGCTAGTTTAATGAGTAGAATGTTAATAAATTCTCATCTTTATTGAAAACTGATGTGTTTGTTTAAGTAAGTACAGGTACGGGAGGCAATAGATAGAACTGGAGCGCGCATATGCAATATTATTTAGCCGCTTGCTTTAAAAATGCTAATAAAAGGTACGCCTATGCAATAAAAATAGGAAATATGAACTGTTTTTGGTTTTTTCGACAGTGTGGGTCGATGTATATATATTTATATCTATTGTGATATTGCAAAAGCTCCTCCATACAGGGGAGACTCTGCAAAAAAAATTCGGAAATTTTGGGAGGTAGAAATTTTTTGAAATTTTTTAAAACGTTCGTTAACGACAAATTGACTTCAAATTAAAATAAAAATAAAAATGATTTTCAAATAGGAATTGAAACTAGTAGTTTCGATTTTAAAATAAAGAATATAGGCAAAGTGATAATTGAGATTTTCACTAAGTAGGTTTTGCTATTGAGTTTGGAACATTCTTCTATCTTAGCAAAATTTCGGGGACGAAATTTTTATAAGGGGGAGGAATGTAACGACCTGGAATTTTGGATCGCTAGATTTGAACATCTAATTCATTTTAAATGTTGAATATGTGTTATAATTTGAATTTTGAAATAAAAGGCTTTGGTTAAATTAATAAAATTGGTTAAAGTTTTATATACGGTAATTTAAGTGAAATTTGAATAATAATAACTTAATGTTAGAATTGGGATAATGGGTGAATCTGGGTGTAAATAAATATAAAAATGGTTTCTAAAAATTTATTTAAGTTTATTTTGATTTATATAGTAATGTTGGACTGTTGGATGAAATTAGAAGTTGATAAATTGAATTTGGAATTTTATATTAATTTAATAATACAATAATGCCAATAATTAGATTTTGGTTCGAAATGAATCAGAATGGTTTCTAATGTGAATATAAAGCCTATATGATTTATACTAGAGTTAGTAAAATTTTAAAAGTGAAATTTTACGTGATTTCGACGATTTTGAAAATCGCTCGAATTTGTCGACGTGTTAAAACAGCCTTCCGGGGCACAGTCTCGGAATTCGACGAAACCAGTTCCATTGGATCCATAAAAGTTAGTTATTATTGGATTTCAATTTTCGTGGTAATCGGAGTTGTCGTTTGACCCTGGCATCTTAAAACGCATAAAAACTACTTTAATCGGTTTAATTTAAAATTGATCGTTTATTTCCGTAACTCGTGCATACGAACAAATTAGCCTCTGAAACACGTTCCATTGTGTTCGGAACGTGGGTAAAACCTTACAAATGCCTGTCGGCACGCGTTGTTTGGAGATCGTCTGTAAAAGTTGCTTTAAAGTGAATTAAATATTAATATAATTAGGTTATACGTATATATATACGTGTTTTAAGCCAAACCCTAATTCTACTTCTCGGGCCGCCGTGGAAAACATTTCTATGGCCGAAAATCATCAACCTTCGTCTTCAATTTCCGATCAATCCATGCAGCAATTTCAAAAACTTCCTACTGCAAAGTTGAAGAGCTCGCTACGAACTTCCAATCCAACGGTAGATCTGGAGAATCGTCGTCGATTGGAGGCGTGTTTTGCCGCCGTTCGTCGCACGTTCGTGCGTAATTTTCATGGCTCTATGATGGCCGAGCTTGGCCGCAACTTGAGCGATGGTGAAGGAAGCAGTGGGCTTCGTCATGGTGGTTGTTGATCGAGTTCGTGTGAATCGAGGATGGAGCGGTGGTAAACCCTAATCGTGATTTTTGGGTTCATTCGTTCGAACCTGGAACGATTGCGTGCGTGAGGATGAAGAATGCGACGACCCAGAATTTTGAGCAATATCAATTTAATAATCTTTGATAATAATTAAATTGATTTGATCATTTTACAATTATAAATTGACAAGTTAAAATTATTTTAAAAGGTTGATAATAATAATTTGTTAATATCTATCAACAATTTTCTTAACAATATAAATTTGGCAAGTTTAATTCTTTTGAAAATTTATAATACTTTAATTTGGAAATATTTATTTTTCTTAACAATATAAAATTGGTAAGATTTATTTTTCAAAAGCTAATCAAAAATATTTTCTGTTTACGATATATATATATATATATATATGTATATGTATATATATTGATATATCTTGTAAATAGGAAGTTTTTAAGTAATAAAAGCTATATACTCAAATTGTAATATATATGAATATATATATTATGATTTGGTTTGTGTTTTAAATTAACACGGTAATTTTCAAATTTATTGTTAAAATGTTTTTCCATTTAAAATGTGTATATATATTTGTGTGTATATATATATATTTGAAATAGGAATTTTATTAATTCGAATTTAATAAGTATTTGCAAACTTTAATGAATATATAGTTTTGTAATTTGAAATGTTAATTTGATTTAATACTTTTGAAATAATATTTGAGATTTAAATTTTAATAAAGTAATTTCTTATTTATTATAAACATATACTTTAAGCTTTGGTTTTAAATAAGATTTAAATTTAAGGTTCATTTGTTTTAATATTCTTTCATTTTAATTTTATCATAAGATAAATTGTTTAAAATTCTTATATAAATAATTAATATGAGTTTCTCAAATTTATAAACACATGTTATATTGATTTGATCAAAATTATAAGTTATTTGTATTCACATGCATATTCATTAAAAGATAAGTACATAGTATTACATAATTTCTTTTATATAACCTAAATAAATTATTAAAAAGAGAATAACATTTAAAATATTAATAAAACATTTGAAAATAACTTTTGTAAATATTAGTTAAACATTTAACACATGTAAACATATAATGTGTATTAAAGACACTTCTGAATCATATTGCTTAGGTGTAAGTTAATTATAGCATAAGAGGTGACAAATGTCATTCTTTTAATAAAATAAAATTTAAAATTTAAGTTGTCAAATTAAAAGAAGAAATTATTCTTCAGCAAACTTACTTTCTTCTTTCAGCAAAATGTAAATCAAAACAAAGATTAAAAAAAATGTTGATCTGTGAAACCTGTAAAATCTGGAACATAACTAGAGAAGGTGATCTGGAAAGCAAGTTCAAATCAGAGAATATGCAGGAAAATTACAATAGCAAGAGCAAGATGTGAATTTCAATTGCAAGATCTTCAAGTCAATCAAGAAAATTAGAAATCAACAAGCAATTCTAGAACGTCAACATGCAACTGAAATTAATCAAGCAATTCAACATGCAGTGAATTTCTAAAGCCTGGAACAGTTCTGTCTTCTGCAAATTTTAAGTGAGCAAATGCAATTTTTTAAAAACAGTTTTAACTATTAAATTCCATCTTGTTCTTGTGCATGAAATCATGATGGTTTGTTTGGATTTTTGAAATTAAACCGATGCATGTTTGAATTAAAATGTTTGCTGCCTGTAATCATAAAATAGTTACTGTGTGCTTAGAACAGGTCGCAATTTTATAATAAATTCAATAACTAGTTTTTGAAGTTGAATTTGACCTTGAATTGTAAATAGAAGTTGATTGTAAACAAGTAATCTATCACCTAAAAATATTTACAGGATTTTAAAGTGAACTATTGGCTCAGAAATTTTAAATTTACAGTAAATCTTTAATTTGGGTCAAAAAATTTTGAATTCAAACTTGAGTTTTGATTTTATAATCATATTGCAAATAAGAAATCATGATTTTAGAAGCTTGAATCACAAATTTTAGATTAGTAATTTGTGAAAATTCGTGGTTTGATGATTTTTGACATTTTAGTCAGTTTGGGAAGAACGGCGACGAATCAGTGGATGTGATTGTGCTCGAAGATGGAGGGGACAACGGTGATCATCAGAAAATTAATTGGGAAAATTATTGATGAAGGGGTTGGTCGGAAATTGGGTGAGTAGAGTTTTACAACCTGATGATGTTGACGATGTTTATCTCGATGTCGCGACGACGTGACGCGACCGGAGTCGACCTCTTGTGGTTCTGGAGGCACAGGGGAGTGAAGCGGAGCTAGGGTTGAGGTGGGAGGTGTCTTGAGAGAGGGGATGGTCGGCGGTGATCGTTTTTCGGTAGTAATTAGTTTTGCAGTTGGGTTCGACAGTCATATTTTGGAGCTCGATCAAATTGAGGTTGCTGGGTCTTGCGAGTTGTTGTCCAGGTCATTCGTGGCTTGGTGGAAGATAGCATCTGGTTCGCCATCGATCGGCGTGGTCATGCACGTTGATGTGCATGGCTGCGTGCATCAGGAGGTGATGGGTTTTTGGGTAGGAGAAGGAAGGGTTCGTGCTCGAAGCATTACTCGGGAGGTTGTAGTTCTGGCTCGAAGCATGTTAGGGATGGGGTTTACTCGAGGTTTTGTTTGGTTTACTCGAGTTTGTCGCGTGAGTTTGTTGTAAGTTGCTCGTGTGTTGTTGAGCAAATTTAGTTTTGTTACAGAAGTTTTAAAATGTAATGTTAGGGGTTTGAAACAAAAGAAAATTTTGACTTTATAAATAATTAAAGTTTAAAAAAAAATAAGACAAGTTTTCACTTATAAAACTAAATATGTTCAAGTTAAAATTTTAAACAAGTTTATATATATTAAAGTATGGAAGTTGTAAATAAATTAAATGAAATTTTAATAATAAAGTTTGGATTAAATTTTATTAAATAACTTTGGGAAGTTCAAGGAATTAAAAGTTTTAAATTTGAATGTTTAGATTATTTTATTATAATTGATTTCAAATATAATTTATTTTAAATAAGGTTTAATGATTAAAGTCTTAGAAATAAGTTATAATTTAAGAAATTATAAGTTTTGATTATTTAAAGATAAATAAATTTGTGAAGATAATTAAGGAAATTAAATTTATTAACTCTTGAAAAATATTGGTTAATATAAATGATTTAATTAAGATGACGTTTTCTAAATTAAGAATCTTTATAATATAAGAAGTTAAGAATCATTTAATTAAATTTAAATGATTAATTAATAATTAATTAAGTTATTAATTTGTGATTAATTGATGATAATCACTTGGAGTTAATTAAGTATAATTACTGGGTGAAGTAATTAAGTGGTTAATTATAAGAGGTAATTAAGTAAGAAATAATAACTTTATAAAAGTAAATAAGTGGATGTGATTAAGCATTAATCACTTGAGTTATTAATTAAAGAATTAATTAATAAAATTAATTAAAAGTTTAAATTATTTAATTAATGGTTAATTAATAAAGGATTAAGAGAATTTAATTAAGTGGTTAATTACTTGTTAAGTAATTAATTAAGGTTTTAGTTAATGAAGTAATCATTAATAAATGGAAATAATTAATTAATTGTTAATTAATAATTTAAGGATAATTAATTTATATTTAAGTTTTAATTACTAAATGTAATTAAAAGTAATTAATCAAAGGTGATTAATTAAGACTAGTTAATGAAATGTGATTAATTAAAAGTAATTAATCAAGTAAATGTAATTAAAAATAATTAACTAAATATAATTAATTATAAATAATTAATCCAGTGTGATTAATTAAAGGTAATTAATCACGTATGATTAATTAAAAGATAATTAAGGAATAATTATCAAGATAATTAAATAATAATTAATCAAGGATGATTAATTGAAGGGTAATTGAGAGATAATTACTTGGATAATTAAGAAGTAATTAATCAAGATGATTAATTAATATTGTAATTAAGGAATAATTACTTAAAGTAATTAAGAGATAATTAATCAAGGGAGATTAATTAAGGTGAATAATTAAGTGATGTTTATTAATTAATTAATGAATGGTAAGATGGATTGATGATAATCCAAGTGTTTAAGTAAGGATTAATTTAATTAAGGATCAATTAAATTAATTAAGTTTGTATCAACTTGTTTATGGATGGTTATTGATTGGTTGATAAGTATAATTGGATGAGTTAATGATATTGGATGATATTGGACGTCATTGGTTGATATGTGATGATATGAATGTGATATATCTGAGATGTGATATATATATATATATATATATATATATATATATGCTGCTTTGTGATATGTATGGATGAATGTGATAACAGTGGATTATCTATCTGTGTAACGTGAATCATCCATTTATATTAAGTGATATTCTGAATATCTACTTTTTAATCCCTTAAGTACAACTTGGACATTAAAATGGCGTTTGGATTCGGTGAGACCGGGATCGGGTTTCCATATTTGGATATCCGAAAACCACACCGATCCAAAATAGATGTTAGGTCGTGAATCCAAGTGGAGTGCAAGTGAAGACTCGAGGTGTAAGAACTATTCGTCAATATAACTCTCGGGGTGATTCCGTAACGAGTTTGGTGGAGATAGTACTTACAGGCTTGAGATGGTGATTCAGAGTGCAAGGGCTATGGTCGTTGACTCTGAGGGTGATTCCAAAATGAGTGCAACGAGATAGTGCCTTCGGTTCCGTTCGAACCCGGAACGGACTTGTATGGATTGAATGTTTTCAGAACATTGTCAGGTGGACGATGAGCATTCTAAGATTAATGTGTCCTACAAAGGTAATCGCGGCCTCAAGCCTCATCAACCGGGAATGGCTAAAACAGGGGAGGTGCAGCAAGGTTAAGTGGGTCATGCCCAAGTAGGACGAGATTCATCCCTGTCTAGATGTCCCTTTTTATTTCGGCTTTGTGGGCGGTTGGTCTGCAGCCAACTGCGGGGTGGTCTTGTTCGGGACTGTTCTGTAAGGAATGGTCCTGGCCTTGTGTTGCAGGGGAGCGGGCGTACTCCTCGGTACGGTGATCTAGGCCACGTACTGTGACGGGCGGTACCCCAGTAGCCCTGCCATTGATGGAAACCCATTTTCCCTACGAGACCCTACGGTTTTGTTTGTATTACCCACTTTTGTGGCTAGTAGCTGGAATTTAATCATGTAACAATTTCGGCTATTTCATATTTACTTGAAAACCCTAGACACTATTATAATATCACTGGATTTCCTATCAAATGTTTTGGTTAACGTAAGGTAAAAACTTTTCCATAATTATATGTGGGAAGTCTTACGTGATACCTTTTCTTTTCAAAGGATTTTCTAAAGTTAAGCAAATCTTAAACCGTTTACTCACACCAGACCCCTGTCTGACCCGAGTGTTTATTTTCTGTTTTATTAAACTCTTGGGTACTCATATTCTGTATGAGTAGTCAAGTGATTCAGGCAATCATCGACGAATTTTGAAGGTGCTTTGGAGCAGGAGGCTTCAGCGTGTAGATATTTAGATAGAGTTTCCGCTGTGTGTTATTCTGTATTGATGTTCTTGTATTGTATATTACACAGAAATGTTATAACTGTCTAAATTGAGATGTATAGTTGAGTACTCTGTTGTATATGATACTATGTATATGTTCTATATTATACTTCAATCGTTCCGTTGTGAGATTTTGATGTGTGGTTGTTCTTTCTTCTCTTTCTTTTCTTCTTCTATCCCTTTCTTTTCTTATTTAGTGATGCGACTTTCTGGTATTAGAGAGTCGGGTCGCTACAGTTGGTATCAGAGCATTAGGTTGAGTGAATACCTAGGCTCTGGAGTGGTGTCTATCTTGAGAGAGTGTACTTGTAATTTATATATATATATATATATATATATATATATATATATATCTACCTAATCTGTTGGGTTATCTGTTCGGATTTTCCAACATAGGTTATAGAGGTAGATAAGGTAGGAGTTTGTGGAACACGACTACCACTAATGGAAGAGGTTTATATGTTATTGTTGGAGTGTGCGTTGATTTGCTCTCGAGTGAGCAGGGATTTCCAAGAGTTGAGTTTCTCAGCTGAGTAGAAGCAGGTGATGGTATCTTGGCGATTTCAGGAAGGATTAGCTGTGTAATGAGATGCAGTATTCATAGATGGTTCTGAAGATGTTCTTCTGGAGCAAGATTTAGATAGTATTGAAGGAACAGTGATGCCTATTACAGGGAAGATTCGGATGTTTAGAAATTTTCTGGATCTTAAGTAAGGGAGTCTTATCTCTATTGAAGTATGAGGCTATGGTCGATGAGTTACCTCATTTCGGACATGGTCTCATTTGTTTCCTTTAAGAAGAACAAGTGGTTGGTGTTTGGTTTGGAGCCGAGTTTCTTGAGGAGATGTCTACTCATCTCAAGGATTTTTGGTGAATTGGGTGATAGTTTTGAGTTTCTAGAAGCTTGTGGTTAAGGATGATCTTTTGGCTTAGCTGTAGCATTGAAGTGAAGTTTGGAAACAGCAGCATGGATCTGTTTCTTCGATAATTCAAAAATCTTTGGGATTCTGCTATCAGCAGACCAGGCAGATAGTGAAGGCTTATCCATTTCTTCGGGAAGCTCAGCAGAGTAGGATATTTATTAGAAGTGACCTATCAGTTTTCTGGTAGATAAGCCATTCTTGAAGATTGATCTTGATTAAGAAAGCTGTTCTAGTGGGTGAATGTAGAACAATTTCTTTGGAAATCTAAACTGAGAGAGATCGCAAAAGTGGCTCGCGATTAGTTTGGGAATCTTTGAGTATTCTTTGGTTTGAGGAATCTCATATGGAGGTAAAAGCTTTGAAAATAGTCAGAGATTTTCCAGATGTTTAGAGGGAATCAGAAGTTTACCCGAATCGGAAATTGAGTTTCTTATCGACTTGGATTCTAAGAGCAGTATTGATGGTTCAACCATGTAGAGTGATGACTCTTGGAGCGAGAAGAGTTGGAGACGCAGCTCAGGACTCTTTTGAGAGGGATTGATCATCTAATTTTAGTTGATATTCTGCTGTTGTAACGCCCCGGAAATTTTCGACTTTCGATAACATTCAACATCGATACTCACTTTATCGACTGCCGAGCAATCGAAGGCCAAAAACCTGAAATGTTATGGGTTTTAAGAAAAAGAAAAAGAAGAAAAAAGAGATAAGAAGAGGAAAAGATAGAAAATAGAAAAGAAAGAAAACATAGAGAAAAGAAAATGGAAAATAGAACGGAATAGAAAACAACAGAACAACAACAGAATCTCACAATTCGCAGCGGAACAACACATAATAATAAATGAATAATCTTTAAACAAAGAACTATATCAGTTATTACATTTTATACATTTCATTACATCATATCATCAGAGTGTACAACATCAACAACAACAAACAGTGCAGCGGAAAAAGAAATACTATATACTAATAATACGCCATGCCATCCAGCTTGCCTCCAGCAACTCCAGAATATCCAGAATATCCTGATAAACCTAACTCTTAACTGCCCGTGTGAAAATTGGTGGGCACCCAGAGTTTAGGAAGGAAAACAATAAACTCCAAGTCAGTCATGAGACTGGTGTGAGAACTCAAAACAGTTTATTTATCTTTAAAATCAAAATAGAGGAATATTTTTAATTTCAATTCGCAATGCTTTTTAAAAAATGAGACTACCATAAGGCCTCCCGCACACACACACATGCAAACGCAGAATCGGAGGAGATTTCTCCTTATGATAGTCAAAGATGCTTGATACGCATTTAAAATAACATTTGATATTATTACTAGTGCATAGTGTAGGAAAAATTCATTTCGAAAGTAGAATATAAATCTTAGCCAACATACGACCATTATCGTATGCCTACTATAGCTATCATCCAAACAGTGGGGCACCACCATAAGTGAATGGCAGGTTCTACAACTAAAACCGTACAAGTCACGTATTGTTTCTTTGGATTTCCAACGAATAATCAGGCCAAGGAACTTCCCATTGCCACATGAGAATGCCTCTGGATGGACATCCCCGAGAACCAAACCGGATCTCTACCAACACAAGGCCGGGTTACCCCTAACTGAGTAACAACTGACCGAATATGCCATCCCCCGGTCCTTTGGGACCTTTTCACCGAGCGCTCGTAATCAATTCACACAATCATAACAAAGTGTTTTCAACATGAGTAAGTATCTGGGCTCCATACCATGATACCACCCTTTTCCAGAAGGAAATGCACACATCCTAAAGGGCGCTACCCCTCATAACCTTGCTGCATCTTTCCTGTTTTGACCATTCACGGGGTGTGAGGCTCGATGAAGTCACGTCCACAAAAACATACTTTATACAAAAGCCATGCTTTGGGTCAACAAATGATCATAGAAATGATCACCAGGATAGACGATCAAATAAACGATCCTATCACAAATAATCAACACAATGATCATTTCATAGCAACACTCAGCATGCCACATTACCAAATTGGGAATATATCGCTGATAACATTCAACTACATAACCTCTGAGCTCGTACGTCTCAAAGAAGGGTGTTAAGCTAAAAGAATAAATTCTCCGCCACCAACAGAAATATATTTGAAAGAAATCGGCTTTATATATCAACTTGTAATGTAAGACATACAATCCATACAAGTCTGTTCCGGGCTCGAACAAAACCGAAGGCACTTACAAAGAAGTCCTTGCAATCCGGATATTCACAATCCTGATCGGATTTCCCATCACTTAGGGAGTCTCTATACCGCTGCAACTCAGTGCAGAGACAATCGACAGGTCATCCTATCGCTCTCGCAAATACCGGGTCTTCAACACCGATCTTCAATGCAATTCGCAACGACGTATCACATATTCGGAATGGGTTATACGACCCCATGGTCCTTTCCCGGTTAACCCGAATAGTGAGCGCTTATTCAAAAATAAGTGTGGCATTCAAATTCAAACAAACCACATCAAATACCCATTCAAAGGGAAATATTGATAGTCGGTTATTGAACTATCAATGGATATGCACAACATCACCAGATTCCAAATAATTTTCCAAATTATTTATTTTCCAAAATATCTTCACTAGATATATAATTTTCAACACTTAAAAAATAAATCAATATTTATTTTTAAACCAATTCTACTTTCTTTTATAAATTCAATAGTGAATTTACATTCCAAAGTATTAATGAATATACGACTTCAATTCGATTTATAATATTCATTTTCAATTTGTCTTCAAAAAGATAAATTCTCTAATATTCACTTTATATTGGAAAAACATTTCCATACTTATTTATTCATAAGTAATTCACAAATTTTATTTATTTTCAACACTTAGAAAATATTCAATATACTTAAATCGAGATTAAGTATATATTTCATTCTTTAAGGAAATCATTCTCTTAAACATATTTATTTGGGCCAAAACGAATGTTACGTAAAACATCGTTACGACAACCCAAAATCACTAGTATAGGGATTCGAATTTTAAGATAGATATATAAATCCCAATACTATACAAAACATTTCCTTTCGGAAATCATTTACTATAACAACAGTGTTATAGTCCACCATTTCCTTTTATTTCTCGAAAACGTCTATTTCAACAATAAATGTTGAAATCTATGGTTTCGAATCTCAACACATTTTACAACATCGTTAGATCGTTTTAATTTCTATTTAAAACATCAAATCTAAACATTTTCTTTAACATATTATTCACTATTCAAAAACGTGAATATACTACGTTAACACATTTCATTCTTTTATTCATTTTATTTCAAAGGATTATTCACAGTCAAAAATGTGAATATAACTTCATAAATAGGTTTTCAACAATTTTGCTTATCAAAATAAGTCGTTTGTGAATTTATAAACAACGTTTATAAATTCCATTTCTATTTATTTATTTATAAAAACTTCCTTTTATAAATTCTTTTATTAACCTATTCGATTTATAACTCAATTATAAACTAAAGGTTCATATTATAAGTTAAATGCTTATAAAACGATTATTTTACAAAAATCGTTCTTTTAAACTTCATAATTATAAATCTTATAACTTATAAGATTCAATTATTTATCCAAATATATTCTTTAATAATTTCACGAAATTTATAAATCTTACTATTTATAAATTTCATTTATAACTTCACCATTTAAAATTTTATGAATTCCATTCACTTACAGAAATTCATTTTCACTTCATTCAAACACTTATAAAAACTCGTTTTATAATGTCAATATTTCAATTTATAAATATCCATTTATAAATCTCTTAATATAAATCAATTTATATTATTCTTTTTAAACGTCTTTAAATTCCTTTAAAAACTTCATCCTTTTGATTCATAAAATAATTAAATTTTATAAATCCTATATTTAAACTGTTCACAATAATTCTAAAATCCCGATTAAACTATTTTATAAAATCATTAGCATCATATTCTCAAAAATCAGTTTTTTTAACTATATTTCTCAAAAATCATAATTTTTATAACATAAAAATTATAACGTTTATTTATTTAACATGGATCAATTCCAAAAATTATTTTATAACTTATACTTTCAAAAAAAAATCACTTTGAAATCATTTTAAAATTCCAAATTTGGTCCAATGATGCTACACACCAAATAGTCAATCACGACTACAACGATATCATATATCGATATGATAATCCATCAAATATCAAAATATCTGAAATCAAATAAATACTGTTGAGGAATCCAGTTGGATCCCTCCAACCTGTTTTCCTGCATCCACAAACATTAGCACAATACCAATTACGCTCCAATACGAAATTATCGCGGTATATGGGATTTAAAATATTATCCGCTTAATAACGGCGTAATAGGGTCTCATCCGCTAAACAAAAAATGCGGGAAATCAATAACTCCAATATATACATATGCCAATATATATATATATTGCTACTATATATATAATACCAATTTCACTGTTTATGAAATATTCGCGGTATATGTTTTTAATAAATAACATCCGCTTACTAACGACATATAATGTCTATTTTAACAATCAATAGATATTAATCATCATTCAAACATGCATTCAATAATTTTAAATCTAACTATTTAAAATAAAATCGAAACTGATTCGATTGAGTGAGAAGTTCTCACCTTGATTTCAATTTCGTTTTAGCGATTTATTTCGAATAAAATTAAACGCGCGTTTAATTTTACCCAAAATTCTCACTAACTCCAAACGACTCCAATCCAATTTCATCGCGTAGTGCTCGTCCATACGATTCCAACGCAACTGATTTTGCATTTTTTCGACCTCGTATGAAAAAGTTACAAATATTTGAAGTTTACACGATTTAAACTATAATTAATTACAACATTAATTAACTAATTTTATACCAAACTTCTACAGGCCGTTAGATTTCAACCTGAAGGCATCAGGGCCGTGTTTCCCTTCTCCCTCTCCCCCACGTTTTGGCTACAGGCCGCGCATATACAACCGAACCCATTACAAGAATTAGGGTTAATTATCACCATCACCACGTTGAACTTAAACTCGATCAAACTCCTCCATGCGACTCGCCTTGCCTAGAGCTACACTCGGCCTGGGTAGCTTCGAGTTCGCCCCCCCCCCCCATAGCATGGAATTCCCTGCGCATCCGGCCCCCTTCCACCACGATTTGCCGCCAATCCGTGAAGTCTTTTCAGATCATGACCGTTGATATTATAGAGCTCTTCGTGCTCTATACTTTTGTAGTTGGAGATTTCTGGAATCGATGAACGGATTTGGAGATTTGAGGGGAAGATGGTTGGAAAATTTCGGCCTTTGGTTCTGTATATGGCGGCTAGGGTTTATTAAAACCTAACATTTTTTTTTTAATTTATGAAGGCATTGGTCTATTTATAGAAGAAAATCGAACACTATTCATCCGGAAATTCCGAACTCCGATTTACGTGCCGAAACTGACGTTTCTAGGGTTTACCCCACGTTCCGGACACAATGGAATAGGTTTCGGAAGCTAATTCGGACATCTGTGCGAGTTATGGCTACAAACGTTCAATTTAAATTAAACCGATTTAAATCGATTTCTAGGCGTTTTAATTTGTACCGGACAAACGGTAAATCCAATTGACACGAAATTTGAAACCTTACAATAATATCACATTACGGATCCGATGAAACTAGTTTCGTCGAAATCCGAGACTTTTTGAAAAATGGCTATTTTAACTCGCCAAATTAAAATTAAAAACAATTCGATGCGTTTCGAGCTGCCACGATCAAACGATAACTCCGATTGACACGAAAATTGAAATCCGGTAATAACTTACTATTACGGATCCAATGGAACTGGTTTCGTTCAATTCTGAGACTGTTCAAAAATTGGCTATTTTCACTAGTCGATTATTAAATATTAAAATATTCAATTTTCACAAATTAACTCTTAATTTGATTTTAAAAGTTCTAAAATATCATTCTAACTTCAACATGATAAAATAAAATTTTACAAATCATTTACAATCATATTTAACCCAATTTTCAATTATTTCCATAATTTAACATATTAAATTATCGATTTAATTATTCAATTAAATCCAATAATTCAAATAAAAATTTATTCGACTTATAAATTCACTTATTAATATTTAAAATTAATTAAATATTCAAATTTTAATTATTAAAAATCCTGGGTCGTTACGATCTTCCCCACTTAAAAGAATTTCGTCCTCGAAATTATTAAGTAAGAAAAGTTACATAATCTATTAATTTTCCATAAATCCATAGTTAAACTTCTTATAATAACTTACTAAGTTTTTCAAATCATACTTAGTTATCTTTTCAAAAATAATTACTATTGTTTAACTTTCAATTCTAAAATTAAAGTTATAGTTTTTCAAAAAATTTCCAATTTTCTCAAAAATTTTCTAACGCCTTAAATTTCGTAAAAATTCGCCATAGTCTCCTTTGCGCGGCTCGATCCGAAAAAAAATGACAGTATATATATCACAAATATACATCTCATCAAGTAATGAGGCATCCCGCAGGGAAAAAAGTATAAAAGTACGGTATGTAATCCGAGATATGTACCTTATATTTTATTAGCAAGCATATACGGCTAATATAGCGCAAAAGCGAGCTCCAAATGCGAAGCAAACGCGATCCGCACCTACTAAACACTCAACAAACAACATGAGAATCATGCATATAGATAATAGTATCGATATACATCATATAGTAACATAACAACTATATATGCCAACATAGCAAATGAAACAAAACAACAAATGCAACATCAACCAACTAGCATCCAACAATTCATAACCAACATATATTCATTTATATTCTCATTAATATTTCATGAATTGGTTTTTTTTCAATTTAATCACATTTGATTCATTAACAGTGGATGTTTTTACTAACATTCATTTTCAATTAGTTTATATTCACTAATTCATATTCAAGTTGGTTCACTTCCAATTCAAATTCAATTCTATTCAAGATTCACTTAACTTCAAATTGAATTTCAATTACTTTAGCTTTCAATTTCATTAACACTTAATGAATTATATACAATCAATCAACTAACAACCAATGTTTATTTAACATAACTAAATTATTAGTTTTACATTCAATTTGGTTTAACATTAAATTGATTTCCATTCCAATTTATTCAACTTTCCCATAACATTAGATTTTAATGAATTAACACTTATATCCATTATTTCGTATCAACTTAATTCACATTCAATTGATTTACATTTAATTGATTAATATTCAATCTATTAATTCAATTTAATTTCTAAAGTTGAATTTCATTTACATAACTCAAGTTCATATTTATCACTTAACTTTATTAGTTTACTTTGATACTAATATCATCTTCAGTCAACACCTCTTAAGTTATATTTCATTTAAACATCACTTAGTTTTACATAACTTAAATTCCTACTTATAAATAAATTCAGATTCCAAATTCTAAAGTAAATTTCCATTTATCTTTAAATTCATTTTTATTTATAACTCATATTCATAAATATATTCATATAGTTTCACTTCTCATATGTATAAGTTTATTTCACAATTGTAAATCACTTAAATTATAATCCAATTCTTATAATTCATTTGCTTATACAATTATTCTTCAATTTAGATTATTCAAACAACTAAATAATCAACTTATATACACTTTAATAATTTTGAAAAATTATTCCTTTATATATAAAAATATAATCAAGATAAAATTATTTCATTTACTCAATTTAAAACAATACTATGTCGAATTGCTCTGTACAAGTGTTTAGAGATCCCTATCAACAACGTTAATTACTCGTATTAACCAGAATCTATATACCACTCAACAAACCAATCATCACAATATAAAACAATTTTATATTCACTAACAAATACGCTCTCATAGCTATTATTACACTCAAACTCATTCTAGAGTACTGCTGACTCTATCTCTAATGAGTAATACCCAACAGAACCATGGTTGTCGCTTAACCATATGCTCTGATACCAAATGTAACGCCCCGAAAGTAGTGGTCACAACCGGTAGGCTTTTCAACCATCCCAGCCCCACCGTGGCTTACACTGTTACCCTAAACTTGCTTTTACGGCCAGCCTCTCGACTGTCTCATGTTACACCTAACCAACCCCCTAAAAGAGGATGTGTGGGAGTAAGAGTCTCCCGTTCGCCACCAAACCGCGAAGCGAGAACCCCCCATCACATAGCCCAAAGCTTAACAAGAATGGTGTGAGAACTCAAAACAGTTTATTTATCTTTAAAATCAAAATAGAGGAATATTTTTAATTTCAATTCGCAATGCTTTTTAAAAAAATGAGACTACCATAAGGCCTCCCGCACACACACACACACATGCAAACGCAGAATCGGAGGAGATTTCTCCTTATGATAGTCAAAGATGCTTGATACGCATTTAAAATAACATTTGATATTATTACTAGTGCATAGTGTAGGAAAAATTCATTTCGAAAGTAGAATATAAATCTTAGCCAACATACGACCATTATCGTATGCCTACTATAGCTACCATCCAAACAGTGGGGCGCCACCATAAGTGAATGGCAGTTTCTACAACTAAAACCGTACAAGTCACGTATTGTTTCTTTGGATTTCCAACGAATGATCAGGCCAAGGAACTTCCCATTGCCACATGAGAATGCCTCTGGATGGACATCCCCGAGAACCAAACCGAATCTCTACCAACACAAGGCCGGGTTACCCCTAACTGAGTAACAACTGACCGAATATGCCATCCCCCGGTCCTTTGGGACCTTTTCACCGAGCACTCGTAATCAATTCACACAATCATAACAAAGTGTTTTCAACATGAGTAAGTATCTGGGCTCCATACCATGATACCACCCTTTTCCAGAAGGAAATGCACACATCCTAAAGGGCGCTACCCCTCATAACCTTGCTGCATCTTTCCTGTTTTGACCATTCACGGGGTGTGAGGCTCGACGAAGTCACATCCACAAAAACATACTTTATACAAAAGCCATGCTTTGGGTCAACAAATGATCATAGAAATGATCACCAGGATAGACGATCAAATAAACGATCCTATCACAAATAATCAACACAATGATCATTTCACAGCAACACTCAGCATGTCACATTACCAAATTGGGAATATATCGCTGATAACATTCAACTACATAACCTCTGAGCTCGTACGTCTCAGAGAAGGGTGTTAAGCAAAAAGAATAAATTCTCCGCCACCAACAGAAATATATTTGAAAGAAATCGGCTTTATATCTCAACTTGTAATGTCAGACATACAATCCATACAAGTCTGTTCCGGGCTCGAACAAAACCGAAGGCACTTACAAAGAAGTCCTTGCAATCCGGATATTCACAATCCTGATCGGATTTCCCATCACTTAGGGAGTCTCTATACCGCTGCAACTCAGTGCAGAGACAATCGACAGGTCATCCTATCGCTCTCGCAAATACCGGGTCTTCAACACCGATCTTCAATGCAATTCGCAACGACGTATCACATATTCGGAATGGGTTATACGAACCTATGGTCCTTTCCCGGTTAACCCGAATAGTGAGCGCTTATTCAAAAATAAGTGTGGCATTCAAATTCAAACAAACCACATCAAATACCCATTCAAAGGGAAATATTGATAGTCGGTTATTGAACTATCAATGGATATGCACAACATCACCAGATTCCAAATAATTTTCCAAATTATTTATTTTCCAAAATATCTTCACTAGATATATAATTTTCAACACTTAAAAAATAAATCAATATTTATTTTTAAACCAATTCTACTTTCTTTTATAAATTCAATAGTGAATTTACATTCCAAAGTATTAATGAATATACGACTTCAATTCGATTTATAATATTCATTTTCAATTTGTCTTCAAAAAGATAAATTCTCTAATATTCGCTTTATATTGGAAAAACATTTCCATACTTATTTATTCATAAGTAATTCACAAATTTTATTTATTTTCAACACTTAGAAAATATTCAATATACTTAAATCGAGATTGAGTATATATTTCATTCTTTAAGGAAATCATTCTCTTAAACATATTTATTTGGGCCAAAACGAATGTTACGTAAAACATCGTTACGACAACCCAAAATCACTAGTATAGGGATTCGAATTTTAAGATAGATATATAAATCCCAATACTATACAAAACATTTCCTTTCGGAAATCATTTACTATAACAACAGTGTTATAGTCCACCATTTCCTTTTATTTCTCGAAAACGTCTATTTCAACAATAAATGTTGAAATCTATGGTTTCGAATCTCAACACATTTTACAACATCGTTAGATCGTTTTAATTTCTATTTAAAACATCAAATCTAAACATTTTCTTTAACATATTATTCACTATTCAAAAACGTGAATATACTACGTTAACACATTTCATTCTTTTATTTATTTTATTTCAAAGGATTATTCACAGTCAAAAATGTGAATATAACTTCATAAATAGGTTTTCAACAATTTTGCTTATCAAAATAAGTCGTTTGTGAATTTATAAACAACGTTTATAAATTCCATTTCTATTTATTTATTTATAAAAACTTCCTTTTATAAATTCTGTTATTAACCTATTCGATTTATAACTCAATTATAAACTAAAGGTTCATATTATAAGTTAAATTCTTATAAAACGATTATTTTACAAAAATCGTTCTTTTAAACTTCATAATTATAAATCTTATAACTTATAAGATTCAATTATTTATCCAAATATATTCTTTAATAATTTCACGAAATTTATAAATCTGACTATTTATAAATTTCATTTATAACTTCACCATTTAAAATTTTATGAATTCCATTCATTTACAGAAATTCATTTTCACTTCATTCAAACACTTATAAAAACTCGTTTTATAATGTCAATAATTTCAATTTATAAATATCCATTTATAAATCTCTTAATATAAATCAATTTATATTATTCTTTTTAAACGTCTTTAAATTCCTTTAAAAACTTCATCCTTTTGATTCATAAAATAATTAAATTTTATAAATCCTATATTTAAACTGTTCACAATAATTCTAAAATCCCGATTAAACTATTTTATAAAATCATTAGCATCATATTCTCAAAAATCAGTTTTTTTTAACTATATTTCTCAAAAATCATAATTTTTATAACATAAAAATTATAACGTTTATTTATTTAACATGGATCAATTCCAAAAATTATTTTATAACTTATACTTTCAAAAAAAAATCACTTTGAAATCATTTTAAAATTCCAAATTTGGTCCAATGATGCTACACACCAAATAGTCAATCACGACTACAACGATATCATATATCGATATGATAATCCATCAAATATCAAAATATCTGAAATCAAATAAATACTGTTGAGGAATCCAGTTGGATCCCTCCAACCTGTTTTCCTGCATCCACAAACATTAGCACAATACCAATTTCGCTCCGGTACGAAATTATCGCGGTATATGGGATTTAAAATATTATCCGCTTAATAACGGCGTAATAGGGTCTCATCCGCTAAACAAAAAATGCGGGAAATCAATAACTCCAATATATACATATGCCAATATATATATATATATATATATTGCTACTATATATATAATACCAATTTCACTGTTTATGAAATATTCGCGGTATATGTTTTTAATAAATAACATCCGCTTACTAACGGCGTATAATGTCTATTTTAACAATCAATAGATATTAATCATCATTCAAACATGCATTCAATAATTTTAAATCTAACTATTTAAAATAAAATCGAAACTGATTCGATTGAGTGAGAAGTTCTCACCTTGATTTCAATTTCGTTTTAGCGATTTATTTCGAATAAAATTAAACTCGCGTTTAATTTTACCCAAAATTCTCACTAACTCCAAACGACTCCAATCCAATTTCATCGCGTAGTGCTCGTCCATACGATTCCAACGCAACTGAGTTTGCATTTTTTCGACCTCGTATGAAAAAGTTACAGATATTTGAAGTTTACACGATTTAAACTATAATTAATTACAACATTAATTAACTAATTTTATACCAAACTTCTACAGGCCGTTAGATTTCAACCTGAAGGCATCAGGGCCATGTTTCCCTTCTCCCTCTCCCCCACGTTTTGGCTACTGGCCGCGCATATACAACCGAACCCATTACAAGAATTAGGGTTAATTATCACCATCACCACGTTGAACTTAAACTCGATCAAACTCCTCCATGCGACTCGCCTTGCCTAGAGCTACACTCGGCCTGGGTAGCTTCGAGTTCGCCCCCTCCCCCATAGCATGGAATTCCGTGCGCAGCCGGCCCCCTTCCACCACGATTTGCCGCCAATCCGTGAAGTCTTTTCAGATCATGACCGTTGATATTATAGAGCTCTTCGTGCTCTATACTTTTGTAGTTGGAGATTTCTGGAATCGATGAACGGATTTGGAGATTTGAGGGGAAGATGGCTGGCAATTTTCAGCCTTTGGTTCTGTATATGGCGGCTAGGGTTTATTAAAACCTAACATCTTTTTTTTTTTTAATTTATGAAGGCATTGGTCTATTTATAGAAGAAAATCGAACACTATTCATCCGGAAATTCCGAACTCCGATTTACGCGCCGAAACTGACGTTCCTAGGGTTTACCCCGCGTTCCGAACACAATGGAACAGGTTTCGGAAGCTAATTCGGACATCTGTGCGAGTTATGGCTACAAACGTTCAATTTAAATTAAACCGATTTAAATCGATTTCTAGGCTTTTTAATTTGTACCGGACAAACGGTAAATCCAATTGACACGAAATTTGAAACCTTACAATAATATCACATTACGGATCCGATGAAACTGGTTTCGTCGAAATCCAAGACTTTTTGAAAAATGGCTATTTTAACTCGCCAAATTAAAATTAAAAACAATTCGATGCGTTTCGAGCTGCCACGATCAAACGATAACTCCGATTGACACGAAAATTGAAATCCAGTAATAACTAACTATTACGGATCCAATGGAACTGGTTTCGCTCAATTCTGAGACTGTTCAAAAATTGGCTATTTTCACTAGTCGATTATTAAATATTAAAATATTCAATTTTCACAAATTAACTCTTAATTCGATTTTAAAAGTTCTAAAATATCATTCTAACTTCAACATGATAAAATAAAATTTTACAAATCATTTACAATCATATTTAACCCAATTTTCAATTATTTCCATAATTTAACATATTAAATTATCGATTTAATTATTCAATTAAATCCAATAATTCAAATAAAAATTTATTCGACTTATAAATTCACTTATTAATATTTAAAATTAATTAAATATTCAAATTTTAATTATTAAAAATCCTGGGTCGTTACAGCTGAGATGTTTTGACCAAGTGGAACGGTCACTAAGATTTTATGAGTCGGATGAACAGTGTATGGGGAAAGATTGTGCTCGAGTTATTTGATAGCATTCTCATCTACTCCAAGATCAAAGTTGTGCAGCGAAAGCGAGATAGCAGTTATTCTAGTATGGGAGCAACCGGGAGTTGTAGTTTTCTTGGATTAAATTTTTTTTTATAGGAAATTCAAGTATGAAGGAATTTTCTGGATTTGGTAGGTAAGGTTGTCAAGTGCAACTGTTTGGCTATTCTAGATAATAGATGTAGGTTTGAAGTCCACTGATGCTTATGGAGTACGGTTGTGTATTGGATTTCAGCAAATTTTTGAGAGAGTCATTTTGTTGAGATAGGATCTGGAGATTGGTTTGATTTTGGTCCTCTTTGTTCATGAAACAATCAGCAAGGATTAAGCTAATCAGGAATATTGGAGGTGACTCGGAGCATCAGAAGAGTTATGCAGTTAAGAGTTGAGGAGATTTGGAATTTGGATATTGCTTTAGTTTTATCCGACCAATGGAGGTATAAGATGTGGTAAAACTAGAAATCTAACTCCGGAGGTATTTGAGATTTTTCCTGTGTTCTCTGGAGATAAGATTTTTGATCTACAGGATTGAATTGCCAATTCGGATAGCTGGAATTCATGGTATTTCACATATCTCTGAGGCAATATGTGTATGATTCATCAAGTGATAGAATCAACAGTTAAGACGGATCTGGTAGTTGAGCTGGTTTTGAGTTTAGTCTCATATATTTTTCAGATTTGTAGGATCAGATGAGGGAGTTCTTGGTTATAGTAGTATAGTTACTTAAGATGCTCTAGAACGAGTATTCCAGAATAGGTACCTGGAAAACTCTAGATGATATTAGGAAGTTCTATTCAGAATTTTGTCTAGATAGATAAAATTGTTTGTTTGAATTGGTTGCTATGATTGATTGTGTGATTGCTGTTTGAAATTTAAATTCTTTTGCTGGGTTATTAAATTAACTTTGCTTTTAAATTTCGGGGACGAAATTCTTTTAAGGGGGGAGGAATGTGACGACCCGGAATTTTGAGCAATATCAATTTAATAATCCTTGATAATAATTAAATTGATTTGATCATTTTACAATTATAAATTGACAAGTTAAAATTATTTTAAAAGGTTGATAATAATAATTTGTTAATGTCTATCAACAATTTTCTTAACAATATAAATTTGCCAAGTTTAATTCTTTTGAAAATTTATAATACTTTAATTTGGAAATATTTATTTTTCTTAACAATATAAAATTGGTAAGATTTATTTTTCAAAAGCTAATCAAAAATATTTTCTATTTATGATATATATATATATATATATATATATATATATATATATATTGATATATCTTGTAAATAGGAAGTTTTTAAGTAATAAAAGCTATATACTCAAATTGTAATATATATGAATATATATATTATGATTTGGTTTGTGTTTTAAAATTAACACAGTAATTTTCAAATTTAATGTTAAAATGTTTTTCCATTTTGAAATGTGTATATGTATTTGTGTGTGTGTGTGTGTATATATATATATATATATTTGAAATAGGAATTTTATTAATTTGAATTTAACAAGTATTTGCAAACTTTAATAAATATATAGTTTTGTAATTTGAAATGTTAATTTGATTTACTACTTTTGAAATAATATTTGAGATTTAAATTTTAATAAAGTTAATTTCTTATTTATTATAAACATATACTTTAAGCTTTGGTTTTAAATAAGATTTAAATTTAAGGTTCATTTGTTTTAATATTCTTTCATTTTAATTTTATCATAAGATAAGTTGTTTAAAATTCTTATATAAAGAATTAATATAAGTTTTCTCAAATTTATAAACACATATTATATTGATTTGATCAAAATTATAAGTTATTGTATTGACATGCATATTTATTAAAAGATAAGTACATAGTATTACATAATCTCTTATATATAACCTAAATAAATTATTAAAAAGAAAATAACATTTAAAATATTAATAAAACATTTGAAAATAACTTTTGTAAATATTAATTAAACATTTAACACATGTAAACATATAGTGTGTATTAAAGACACTTCTGAATCATATTGCTTAGGTGTAAGTTAATTATAGCATAAGAAGTGACAAATGTCATTCTTTTAATAAAATAAAATTTAAAATTTAAGTTGTAAAATTAAAAGAAGAAATTAATCTTCAGCAAAATTTCTTTCTTCTTTCAGCAAAATGTAAATCAAAACAAAGATAAAAAAATGTTAATCTGTGAAACCTATAAAATCTGGAATATAGCTAGAGAAGGTGATCTGGAAAGCAAGTTCAAATCAGAGAATATGCAGGAAAATTACAATAGCAGGAGTTTCAATTGCAAGATCTTCAAGTCAATCAAGAAAATTAGAAATCAACAAGAAATTCTGGAACATCGACATGCAACTGAAATTAATCAAGCAATTCAACATGCAGTGAATTTCTAAAGCCTGGAACAGTTATGTCTTCTGCAAATTTTAAGTGAGTAAATGCAATTTTTTAAAAACAGTTTTAAATATTAAATTCCATCTTGTTCTTGTGCATGAAATCATGATGGTTTGTTTGTATTTTTGAAATTAAACCGATGCATGTTTGAATTAAAATGTTTGCTGCCTGTAATCATAAAATGGTTACTGTGTGCTTAGAACATGTTGCAATTTTATAATAAATTCAATAACTAGTTTTTGAAGTTGAATTTGACCTTGAATTGTAAATAGAAGTTGATTGTAAACAAGTAATCTATCACCTAAAAATATATACAGGATTTTAAAGTGAATTATTGGCTCAGAAATTTTAAATTTACAGTAAATCTTTAATTTGGGTCAAAAAATTTTGAATTCAAACTTGAGTTTTGATTTTATAATCATATTGCAAATAAGAAATCATGATTTTAGAAGCTCGAATCACGAATTTTAGATTAGTAATTTGTGAGAATTCGTGGTTTGATGTTTTTTGACATTTTGGTCAATTTAGGACGAATGACAACGAATCATTGGACGTGATTATGCTCGAAGGTGGAGGGGACAACGGTGATCATCAAAAAATTAATTGGGAAAATTATTGGTGAAGGGGTTGGCCGGAAATTGGGTGAGTAGGGTTTTACAACCCGATGATGTTGATGATGTTTATCTCGATTTCACGACGACATGATGCAACCGGAGTCGACCGCTTATGGTTCTAGAGGCACGGGGGAGTGTGGCGGAGCTAGGGTTGAGGTGGCAGGTGTCTCGAGAGAGGGGATGGTCGGCGGTGATCGTTTTTCGGTAGTAATTGGTTTTGCAGTTGGGTTTGACAGTCATATTTTGGAGCTCGATCGAATTAAGGTTGCTGGGTCTTGCGAGTTGTTGTCAAGGTCGTTCGTGACTTGGTGGAAGATAGCATGGGGTTTGCCGTCGACCGGCGTGGTCGTGCACGTTAATTTGCACGGCTGCGTGCATCAGGAGGTGATGGGTTTTTGGGTAGGAGAAGGAAGGGTTCGTGCTCGAAGCATTACTCGGGAGGTTGTAGTTCTGGCTCGAAGCAGGTTAGGGATGGGGTTTACTCGGGGTATTGTTTGGTTTACTCGGGTTTGTCGCGTGAGTTTGCTGTAAGTTGCTCGTGTGTTGTTGAGCAAATTTAGTTTTGTTACAGAAGTTTTAAAATGTAATGTTAGGGGTTTGAAACAAAAGAAAATTTTGACTTTATAAATAATTAAAGTTTTTTTAAAAAAAAGACAAGTTTTCACTTATAAAACTAAATTTGTTCAAGTTTATATATATATATATATATATTAAAATATGGAAGTTATAAATAAATTAAATGAAATTTTAATAATTAAATTTGGATTAGATTTTATTAAATAACTTTGGGAAGTTCAAGGAATTAAAAGTTTTTAATTTGAACGTTTAGAATATTTTTATTATAATTGATTTCAAATATAATTTATTTTAAATAAGGTTTAATGATTAAAGTCTTAGAAATAAATTATAATTTAAGAAATTATAAGTTTTGATTATTTAAGGATAAATAAATTTGTGAAGATAATTAGGGAAATTAAATTTATTAACCCTTGAAAGATATTGGTTAATATAAATGATTTAATTAAGATGATGTTTTCTAAATTAAGAATCTTTATAATTTAAGAAGTTAAAAATCATTTAATTAAATCTAAATGATTAATTAAAAATTAATTAAGTAATTAATTTGTGATTAATTGATGATAATCACTTGGAGTTAATTAAGTATAATTACTGGGTGAAGTAATTAAGTGGTTAATTACAGGGCGTAATTAAGTAAGAAATAATTACTTTATAAAAGTAATTAATTGGATGTGATTAATCACTTGAGTTATTAATTAAAGAATTAATAATAAAATTAATTAAAATTTTAAATTATTTAATTAATGGTTAATTAATAAAGGATTAAGAGAATTTAATTAAGTGGTTAATTACTTGTTAAGTAATAAATTAAGGTTTTAATTAATGAAGTAATCATTAATAAATGGAAATAACTAATTAATTGTTAATTAATAATTTAAGGATAATTAATTTATAATTAAGTTTTAATTACTAAATGTAATTAAAAGTAATAAATCAAAGGTGATTAATTAAGAGTAGTTAATGAAATGTGATTAATTAAAAGTAATTAATCAAGTAAATGTAATTAAAAATAATTAACTAAATATGATTAATTATAAATAATTAATCAGGTATGATTAATTAAAGGATAATTAAGGAATAATTATCGAGATAATTAAATAATAATTAATCAAGGATGATTAATTGAAGGGTAATTGAGAGATAATTACTTGGATAATTAAGAAGTAATTAATCAAGATGATTAATTAATATTGTAATTACGGAATAATTACTTAAAGTAATTAAGAGATAATTAATCAAGGGAGATTAATTAAGGTGAATAATTAAGTGATGTTTATTAATTAATTTGTAATTAATTAATGAATGGTAAGATGGATTGATGATAGTCCAAGTGTTTAAGTAAGGATTAATTTAATTAAGGATCAATTAAATTAATTAAGTTTGTATCAACTTGTTTATGGATGGTTATTGATTGGTTGATAAGTATCATTGGATGAGTTAATGATATTGGATGATATTGGATGTCATTGGTTGATATGTGATGATATGAATGTGATATATCTGAGATGTGATATATATATATATATATATATATATATATATATATGCTGCTTTGTGATATGTATAGATGAATGTGATGATAGTGGATTATCATCTGTGTAACGTGAATCGTCCATTTAGACTAAGTGATATTCTGAATATCTACTGTTTAATCCCTTAAGTACAACTTGGACATTAAAATGGCGTTTGGGTTCGGTGAGACCGGGATGAGGTTTCCATATTTGGATATCCGAAAACCACACCGATCCAAAATAAACGTTAGGTCGTCAATCCAAGTGGAGTGCAAGTGAAGACTCGAGGTGTAAGAACTATTCGTCAATATAACTCTGAGGGTGATTCCGTAGTGAGTTTGACGAAGATAGTACTTACAGGCTTGAGATGGTGATTCAGAGTGCAAGGGCTATGGTCGTTGACTCTGAGGGTGATTCCAAAATGAGTGCAACGAGATAGTGCCTTCGGTTCCGTTCGAACCCGGAACGGACTTGTATGGATTGAATGTTTTCAGAACATTGTCAGGTGGACGATGAGCATTCTAAGATTAATGTGTCCTACAAAGGTAATCGCGGCCTCAAGCCTCATCAACCGGGAATGGCTAAAATAGGGGAGGTGCGGCAAGGTTAAGTGGGTAATGCCCAAGTAGGACGAGATTCATCCCTGTCTAGATGTCCCTTTTTATTTCGGCTTTGTGGGCGGTTGGTCTGCAGCCAACTGCAGGGTGGTCTTGTTCGGGACTGTTCTGTAAGGAATGGTCCCGGCCTTGTGTTGTAGGGGAGCGGGCGTACTCCTCGGTACGGTGATCTAGGCCACGTACTATGACGGGCGGTACCCTAGTAGCCCTGCCATTGATGGAAACCCATTTTCCCTACGAGACCCTACGATTTTGTTTGTATTACCCACTTTTGTGGCTAGTAGATGGAATTTAATCATGTAACAATTTCGGCTATTTCATATTTACTTGAAAACCCTAGACACTATTATAATATCACTGGATTTCCTATCAAATGTTTTGGTTAGCGTAAGGTAAAAACTTTTCCATATTTATATGTGGGAAGTCTTACGTGATACCATTTCTTTTCCAAGGATTTTCTAAAGTTAAGCAAATCTTAAACCGTTTACTCACACCAGACCCCTGTCTGACCCAAGTGTTTATTTTCTGTTTTATTAAACTCTTGGGTACTCATATTCTGTATGAGTAGTCAAGTGATTCAGGTTATCCTTGACGAATTCTGAAGGAGCTTTGGAGCAGGAGGCTTTAGCGTGTAGATATTTAGATAGAGTTTCCGTTGTGTGTTATTCTGTATTGATGTTCTTGTATTGTATATTAGACAATAACTGTCTAAATTGAGATGTATAGTTGAGTACTCTGTTGTATATGATACTATGTATATGTTCTATATTATATTTCAATCGTTCCGCTGTGAGATTTTGATGTGTGGTTGTTCTTTCTTCTCTTCCTTTTCTTCTTCTATCCCTTTCTTTTCTTATTTAGTGATGCGACTTTTTGGTGTTAGAGAGTCGGGTCGCTACAAAGAACATATGTGCGGCCGTGATTTCTTCTTTTGAGTGCGTGGCCAGATCGTCTTGTTTTGGTAAATAAAAAAGGAGTTAATTGTTTATATAAATTTTAGTTCGAATTTTGAAAATTCATATCTAATACATTTGTTGTCAGATTTCAACGAATTTGGTAGCGCCGGAATTGCAGAAACGCGTACTACGCAGTGGAGCAATTCTAGGATCATTAGGAGCAAGTAAAATTTAGGTTAAATCGAACGCCGTTCGGTTTAATTTAAATTTGAACGCTCGTCGAAAACCCAAGGTGAGTTATTCTCACTCACATCTGGATACAAGTAATTTGAATAGTTAATATTTAAATGTTTGATCGGTTGTTTAGCTGAACATGATAATTATTATCAAATTGAATCGATATTTATTTGTTGTGCTAATATCTGTTGATGCAGGAAAACAAGTTGGAGGGATCCAACTGGATCCCTCACAAATAGAAATTTATTTATATTATGTCATATATATCTTTATATCCGGTGATAAATTAATTTAGATCTTGTTATGTTGTGTTTCATTTATATATTGGGATAGAGTAAATTGAAATTAAATTGTGTTGTGCTATGATTTGGTGAATACAACCTGAGAATTTAAATATAAATAAATAAATTGGGTTTAAAGGAAATAAAGGAATTCTTAGGTAAAGAATTTAAAAGGAATTAAATTCAAGAAATTGGTTGATAATTTGAAATGTTTGAAAGTGTGATTTATAAAGGAAATATGAATTTTTTAAAAGAATAACGAGATTTACTTTTAAAGAATAGGAAGTGTGCTTTCTCCTGGAAATTTTATTATGTTTTAAGAAAAGCTTTCCAATTTTAAATTTGTAGTTTAAATATGTTTAGAATATTTTAGAAGGAAATATGATTTTGAATTGTTTAAAGTGTAAGTAAATATTTATTTATGTAATTATGGTAATTAATTTTTTTGTAAAAAAAGTAAAGTAGTATTAAGTTTTCAAAAGAAAATTATAATATAAATATAAATATTTGACTTAATAACTTTATTTTAAAAGTAAAACTTGACTTAAAGTACTTAGGAAACCTCTATATATTTCCTTAAGTATTATTTTCAATTAAATAATTTCTAGAAGCTTTATTTTAAATATTTTAAACATATGTTTGAAAATGATTTCCAGGAAATAGCAATGTGTTTAAAAATAAAGGAGTTTAGTTTTAAAGTATGGGAAGGATTTTACGGGATGAACGTAAAATTGAATTGGGGTAAATCGTGTAGGATTTATTAAAAGAATTCTTTGGGTTATTCCAAAATGGAAGTGCATTTCCCTGGAAAGCCAAGTACACTTTTAAGCTGATTTTTGAAGAGTATAAGTTTTGAAGTTTTATTAAAGAACAGTTTCAAGAAAATCATTTAGGTGGTAAGAATTTTAAAAGTGAACATCTATCGAATTAGTTGTAGAAGTAATTATTTTAATGGTAAGTAGCATTATGTTTAATAGAATATTATTAACATTTATACTTTATAAATGGTTCTATTTTAAAGATAATCAATTAAAGTTTTATTTGAAACTTGTATAGACTTTCATAGCTTTATTTCAAGATTTAGTATGGATTAACTTTTAAAGATAATAGTCTATATTTTATTAAGCAGTTTTATTCGAGATATTTTTAAAGATATATATATATATATATATATATTAAATTAAGTATGTAAGAAGTTTTAAATATAAATGTTTCAGTGTATTTTCAAGAATAAAGTATTTGAATTATTTTAAACCTTAAATATTAGTACTTGGATATTTTCAGAGGAAGTAAAGATTTGGGAATCTATTCCATGAGAAGAATTGGATTTGAAAAGTGTTTCAAGAGATTTTGAAAATGGAATTATATCTCGTAAAGATATTTTTTGAGGAAAATAAATAATGTGGGAATTATTTATTGTGTGATGGATGGTTGTGAATGTTAATTGATAGTTAAATCACTGACTATCAATATTGGACAAATGCGTTGATCGTTTCGAAGAGACCGGGATCGAGATTTATTTCTCGAAAACCACTTCGATCCGGTTTGTACATTTTCGTGGGAAAAACGAATTCGAAGTCGAAGATGGAGCAGTGAAGTGCAAGGGCTAGTCGCTACTAATCCTGAGGATATTTCCAAAATGGACGTAGTAGGAGTAGTGCCTTCGGTTCCGTTCGAACCCGGGACGGACTTGTATGGATGAATGCTTTCGGAACATCGTCAGGTGGACGATAGGCATTCTAAGTGAAACGTTCTAAAAGGTAACGCTTAGCCTCAAACCTCATCAACTGGGAATGACTGAAAATCAGGGGTTATGCAGCAAGGCTTGGTGGGCAGCACCCATTTCCGGGTAAGGTCATTCCTGTCTAGATGTCCATTTTTATTTCGGCTTAGTGGTGCGGTTGCTGATCCCAACTGTGGGGTGATCTTACTCGGTATTATCCAATAAGGGATAATCCGAGCCTTTTGTTGCATGGGATCGGACGTGGTCCTCGGTACGCTGATCTAGACCAGGTACTGTGACAGGTGGTACCCCAGTGCCTAGTCATTAGTTGGAAATCCATTCTCCCTACGAGCCTTTTACGTTTTTTTTGTATTACCCACTCTGTGGCTTGTAGCGGAATTCAATCATGTAATAATTTCGGCTATTTTATAAGTATTTGTATATAGACCCTATTATAATATCAGAGGATTTTTATAAAAAGTGATTTAGCTATCGTAAGGTAAAAACCCGACATGTTTATTTGTGGCGTGGTCTTACGAGATGCTTTTGTTTTCAAAAGAATTTTTGAACTTTAATAAGCAATTTGGGTGAATTATTATCAGCTGGTATTCCAGACGGACTCGGGTGTTATTTCATTATAATGCTCGGGTCAGACCGAGTATTATATGTTCAGGACAGGATGCTATAGAGCAGCAGAGGAGCTGGAGTCCGGGACGTATTATTCGTACTTGTTTATATCCGCTGCTGTTATTGTATGAGATTGTCTGACTGGCAATTGTTGTTTGTTTCTGATACTCTGATTATGTAATATATAAAACAGATATAGTTTTCATTTTGTGTGAAGCTCTATTATTGACTATTATATTTTATTCCGCTGCGACTGTGAGATTCTGATATTGTTTAGTTCCTTCTTTCTTCTACCTTCTTCCTTTTTCCTCAACAATCTGTCTTTTTCGGCACTCGATCATCAGCATATCATACTGTGGGGTATTTTGTGTCGATTTTCGAGGATTGAGAAGGGCGGGTCGTCACAGCCACTTGTAGTCCTTCTACATTTATTTTCTTAATTTTCCAACTGCTTTAAAACCCGATCATAGTAGACCTAAAGAAATCCACCTGCAGTCTTTAAACATTTATTTAATTTGGAGCTACTTGGCATCCCCCACCGTGGTTCTTGGAAGTTGAATACCTCTCCTCACCTTTTTTAGGTGTACATTTGAATGAGAATCCCCACCCAATGACTATAGCCCTTCCAACACCTTGCCTTTTTCTTACGCAGGATCCCTTCTCTCATTCTGACCTGGCCTCTCCCAGAGTCCTATTGACTTATCTTTTTAGCGCCGAGTCCTCCCAACCCACGTAGTACACTCTACACTTTACTTATTAAGTGTTCCTTTCTAAGTATCAGCACGGTGTTATCCCTTCATATTTAGCGCATTTCACTTACATATAAAAATAGAACCGCCGCCCCAATGCCGTACCCTGACAACTCTGACATTCCTCATAAGGCCTTTACACGTGTCGACATACTATTTTTTATTTTCATTGTCCTTTTTAGCAAGTAATTTGGATCTTGTCCCCCTTTTACTAATCCATATTAATATATTTTTACATGGGGTTTATTTTACTACATTCCCCCATAGTATTCATCCACCCTAGCGTAGTATTTAGCAGGTTTTACCTTTACTTTGTTATAGAAAATTCTGATAAATTCCCTAAAATAGCCCGAACCTCTGCTCTTCCATAATATAACTTTATTTTGCCTTCTTAGGGTATTTTCCTTGTTTATTTTGAGTTATACAACCTAGGTGTTTTAGATGTATAGCTTTAGTCTCTTCTAGCTTGTGTTGTCGTGGCTTATCTTTATTTTCCTTCTTACGCACCCACCATTAAATAGTTTTTCTAGCCTTTTATTTTAGTTTGAGTAAAAGAAAATGAATAAATAAAAAATGAGTAATGTATATTGCCCCATAATAAGTTGGGCCTAGGCCCTTATGCCCACTTCTATTAATTCATTTCCTTTTACCCTTCTTGTTTAACCCGCCTTTTTCATTTAATTAGCTTAGTTCATTAACTATGAAATTTTAGGGTTATTACAATAGCTATGATGAAATATATGAATGTAATTATCGTCGATGGAATCTAAGTTATTTGGACTAAAGTTATTTTTAATTTTGATAACTTTTATAATCGAAAAAGAAAAACTATTTTCCATGGAATGTATTTGATGAAATTTTTTGGAGCCTTTGTAATCATTTATAATGATGGGGATTTTTTTTAAATTTCAAATGCATTCCATTAGCCCGACGAAACTGCCTTACAGAATGGAATAATATGTTAGTTTTGAAGAGTTTCTTAGAATATATGGCTCATCACCAACTCAACCTAGACCCTACCTATGACGACCCACATTTCGAAAGTTTTAAATCGATAATAATCCACACATGTCCAACTTAAACAATCCGGAACGTAGATAATCAATAGGGATAATTAAGAAAAATGTAGAAGGAGAAAACAAACACAGAATCTCACAGCGGAACCATAATTAAATAAATAGTTCATGAAGCTGTTTCCTATACATTTGAGTATAATCTATATAACATTTATAAGAGTTATAAATACACAAGGATAAATGAACAATGCAGCAGAATAACATGATGTAGAGAATAATAATAGTAATAATATATCAAACCTTCATCTTCCTCCTCCAGAAAAATGATCTTCAATGCGTTGAAAAAACTCAGGGCTAACCCAAGCATAATAAAAAGCCAAAACACTCGAGTCGGGGCTAAAATATTCTTACGTAAGTCAAATCGATATCAAATAACATGAGTGCCAAGGCGTCAGAGATGTTTATGGAGTTTCACATCTCCTATCCAGTGTATAATGTGTGTGCAATAACTCAAGAGATGTTAAGAGATTTTATTTCACTTAAGGATCCGTCAAATTATTTATAGATAATAGAATACATTATATATGTAATGTCTAATCGGTAAAACAAATATCAAAATAGTGTTAAGGCTTTACATTGATCCACCTTAACACATTTTTATAGCATGTAGTCTATGCAGGTCTTGTAACCCAACCAAAAATGTCGGTAGCCAGTGAGTCCCCTATAGGTACAATACTAAACCAAAGTCGCAATGGGCTTGTATAAGGATGAGTATGACAAGGAAACTGAGGCAATGCCCAAGGTATGATTCTACCAGTTTACTCTTTCTGGATGATCATAACCCATACATGGCCGACCGTGATTATCAATCCAACAATAGGATGCACCCATCAAGTACGATATCACAATCATAATATGAGGGATCAACGTCGTTGGAGATAGCTAACCTCATTGGCCCGACATAGGCTCCTTTTTTTAGTCATTTTAATTATGACACAAGTGTCAAGGCTATCCATCGTCGTTCTCGTACTTCATTCCAGTAAACGTTCGCTAATTCAACCCTACATTTTAGAAATCATCCAACGCGTATACAGTTGTTAAAGTGGTTCCAATATTGACCGAGAGCATGTCAATAAGAGGCTCCGGTCTCTTTAACAACCAAACATCGTTTTACACATCGGTTGGTACTTTTACAACTCGAAAAAAATTCATCTTTGATATCAAAATATCATATTCGCTTCAAACTCGATTCACTTCAAAATTACCATATTTGCTTCAAAAATCATATTTTTACTTCAAAGTGTCAATTCAGTTCGATATATCGATTTCACTTCAAAATTTGATTCGAATAACAATTTAGGTTACAACTTCACTTTAAACCCATTTCGCACTTAAATCAAAGATTTAAATATAAACATTCCACCCTTTTGCCCGGTTAGAAAATGGTTTAAATAGTTAAAATAGTTTGAGTGTTGAAAGTAGTTTTTATAATAAAATAGTTTGAAAAATCAAAATAATTTGAATATTTAAGAAGATAGATTTTAAACAGTTTATATTAAAATAATTTATTTGAAAACAGTTTCAAAGTCAAACAAATTCAATTCCAAATTTTCCAATTATCAATTTCCATTTCGATTTGATCGATTCAATTCTGATTTCAAGTTGAATTTTATTCGATTCCAATTTAAATTCAAATAAATGCAATTTCAATTTCAAATTAATTCAATTTCGATTTCAATTCCAATTGATTTCAATTTCCATTCCAACTTGAATAAATCCAATCCAATCCCAATTTAATTTCAATTTCAATTCCAAATTAATTTTAATCTCAATTCCAAACTAATTTCAATCTCAATTTCAAAAAAATTTCAACTTCAATTATCCGATTCAACGATTAAATTTCAACTCAATTCTCAAATTTATACCATTTTGATTTATATCAATTTCGAGTTCGATTTTCAAAATATCGATTCAAATCACTAAAATCAAATTAACTTTCAATATTCAATTTATGATCCAAATCTTCAAATATAATTCAATTCCGAGCTCAAGTTTAAAATATCGTTTATATTACTTTTACTTAGCAATATTCAAAGTTCGAATAAAAGTCCACTCTTTTAAAACAAATCAGTTTCTAGAATTCAAATCATATTTCGATTATAACTTCAAAATCTCAACTTCGATGATTTAAACATTTCTCGTTTCCAAATTTAAATTTCAACATTCTGAGCTCAAGTTCAAAATTAGTTTGATTTCCATAAATTTGATTTTTATTTCTTTAAATCAAATCATTTAAATAATTTCAAATCAAAACTTTTTAAATCATTTAATTTAACCAATCCGGTGTCCGCATATAATTTTCTATCCTATGGCCAAGTGAATCAATTATTTCAATTTTAATGCAGGGATGGATATATATCATTTCAACCAAAAATAAGTGCCATAGGTATATAACATTTCAACCTATTTCTTAATTTATTTGAAATAATTCAATTTACGGTTTTAAATACTGTAAATAATATACAGGAGGATAACATGGTATTTCAAAATAAATAAACATCCAAATCATCCAAAATATCAATCAATAGCATCCATTATAATCAACATCCAAATCAGTCAAAATATCGTAACAATTCACTAGTTATCAATAATCGGGAATTTAAATAGCAATTTAATTTCCATTTCAATTTGAACTATCAATTCAAATCCCAACCATTTTAATTCATTTCATTTTTAAATGTCAGTTAAATTTACCAACGACAGTCAATAACTTTAAATCAGTTCATGATATAAATTTAACTAACATAAAAATTATTTCAGTCAATTGTGAGCATATAAAACCACTCATCTTTTATTTGAAAATGAAAATATTTCCAGCATCAAATAAATTCCAATTGACTCCGAGCTGTAGACGGCGTTGATATGGTTCCAATGCAATTGGATTCGTCCTAAACGGATCTCGTATGCAAAAGTAACGATTTAATTAATATGACAATAATTAAAACTAATCAACATATAATTAGCTAAATAATTATTAAACAAATCCTACCCTCACTGCTACTCTCCTTCACCTAGCACAAGGCCGCATCTTCTTCAAATTGCGATTCCAGTTTTCCATCTTTTTTAGTAAAACGCGATCGAAACACCAGCCCTCCTCCGCCATGCTTCGCCTGCAGCCGCGCCTGCCATCACCAAGCCACCTCTGGTCGTGCGCAAGTCGAAACGTGTAACTCAAACCTTAAATTCGAACACGGGAATCACAGCGCCCTCCACCTCGATCATGCCCTTCGTGCTCCACTTTGCCACCGGCGTCAATCCTCCCTGCATTCTTCGATCGCGATTTGTTTTATTTTTTTATCATTTTATTCTTCGTTCGTTTTTTATTTAAACTGCTAAAACGATAAGAGGGGGAAGGAGCATGAGTTGAAATAGAGAGGTCGCTGAATGTATTGTCAAGGAAAGGAAGTATATATATTATTAAAATAAGAAAATATCTCGCCGATTGGTCCTCGAAATTTCGAACTCCAATCAAAGCATGTTGCTTGGCGTTCCTAATGTTTTACTCCTATTTCGAACGCAATGGAATTATTTTCGAGACCAAATTCGATCGTATGTAGAAGATAGTTTTTCAAAATCAATTAATTTTAATTAAATTTGAAATTAAATTTTGTGCGTTTCAAGCTCGCTCGGCCAAATGACAAGTCTGATCGCTATGAAACTTCATACAATAACTCACTAGTACGGATCTGATGAAACTGGTTTCGTCAAAATCTAAGATAGTGGCAAAAATGGCTTTTTTTACATGTTAATTATAATATAAAATTTCCAATCCCTATTTATTCACTTTTGAATTCAATTTAAAAGTAAACGATCTTCATTCATGTTTAAATAAAATTTAAATCAATTTTCGATTTCATTGCCATTTACATTAATTCAAGAATTCAATTATTCAAATAATTCTCAAAATTAAATTTAAACAATTTAATTATCCAATTAATCACTATAATTGAAATATAAGTCATTTAACTTATAAAATTTAACTTTTAAACCCGAATTCAAACAATAATAACCACTTCCATTTTTTCAGAAATTCACCATTCATTAATTTCAACTATGGATTATAAACACGTTCAATATACAGAATTTCATTTCAATATTTGTCATCGCCGGAATCTTCAAAATTGTTTGTTTCAAAATTTTATTATATTCAATAAACTACAATAATAAATCATTAAATTTTTGTTTCTACCCATTTTTACCTAATAATCGCATTAAATTTAATAATCTAAAATAGTTAAAAAAAGATACGGGTCATTACATTCTCTGTAACATTCCTGAAAATTAACTACGTTTAATTTGACAATTAATTTAATTTTGAAAATAAATTGTGAATTTATTTGAAAATTTCTACGATAAATAAAATGATTTTAGATTATAAAGTAGAATTTGGTTAAAATTTAAGGATAAGTAATTTTATAAATAAAATTGGATTTAAAAAAAATGAATATTGATTTAAAGATAAATAGTAAATTGATTTGGGATACAAGAATAAGTATGTTATCAATAAATATTAGTTTTCAAAATAAAATGTATTAAAAATTAAATAGAATTAAAAGCTTTAAATTTGTAAAAAGTTTGGTTTCTAAATTTTAAATATATTAGATATATTTGGAAGTTGGAATTAATAAAAAAAATTAATGCACTCATTTTCAAAATATTATTTTAAAGTAAAATTCACCTATATAAATAAAAGTAATTATTTTTTAATATGTAATCAAATTATTTAAATCATTCTTTTCTTTTTAAAAATTTTACAAAAATAAATGATAAAAAAATGCATGAATATAAGATGTATAAATTTGTTGTATATATACATATTGAGTTAAATTAAAAAAATTGAATGTGAAAAAAAGAACAATAGAAATTTTTATTTGTGTAAAATATAAATATAAAAGAGGATATAAACAAATAAAAATATAAACAACTTTAAAAATGAAGGCATATGTATATATATGAAAATATAACTACATGGTGGATTAAACAAAAGTTTACAAAATAAATCGAGTCAAAGGATTTAAACATAATTTTTCATACCAACTACAAGTGTACAACATGCATAGAAATAAAGGGGCAAATGGCATTAACTTTTGAACAAAAAATATAAAATAAATCAAAAAGAAAGAATTAGACAGGCCATTCAAATTCTCTAGATCTCAGATCTGAAAAAATTAAAATCTGTTATGTTCAAACTTCTCAAAACCTGAGAGAAAAGAGGAAAAAAAGAGAGAAAGCAAGAAATCACCTTCAAAACTCAAATTCGAAAATCCCTCTCTCCAAAAATCTGAAAAAACAAATCAAAGCATACTTGAAAAAAAAAGTTTCTGTTACATCTGAAACAACTTCAAACCTGGAAGAATCAGGCAAAGCAAAAATACAAATCTACACATCTGGAGAAATATAAAAACCTGCAAATCAGCCTAGTCATCAAAGTCAGGAAAATTTCAAATCAATTTATTAAGCCTGGAAGCAAGATTCAAGAGCATCAAAACAAAAAAAGATCACAGCAAAGCATCAAGCTGGATTTTCAAAATATACTCAGAAAAATTTAAGCTGCCTCTGTTCTTCATTGTTTCAGGTGAGCAACTATAACTCTTAAACCAGTTCTTTTGATCCTTTAGGCCTGTGATGATAATGTTTTAAAATATTGTGTGGATGCGTACATAGTAGCAAGTGTATATGGATGTATATGTGTGAATCATGACTATTCTCACTTCTTAGGCAAGACATGCCTCTGTATATATGACAGGGATGATACCAATGGTTTGAAAATAATTTTTATCACCCAAACAAATCAAATTTAGGTTCTGATTCCTGAAAGAAAAATGTTTGTAACAAGTTAACATTGCTTTTTACAAATGAATTCAAAAGGATTTATAAAGCAGTTAATTCAAAAAAAAAATTAAAGTTACAGTAAAAATCTAGTATGAGTCAAATTTCGAATAAGTGATTTTCATAATCCAATGCTAGGAGCAGATTAGTAATTGGGAATGATGAATTTTAATAAAGGTTTCTTGATTTTTAATTTTGAAAATGTTGCAAATTCTCGAGTTGAACAAATTTGGGCATTTTGTAAATCACTGGCGATCTCGAGTGAATTGAGGCTTGGAATTTTTTTAGGGATGCTGGAAACACGGTTGAGTTCGAGAAAAATGCTATATAGTTTTATAATTCATCATGAGTGGATTTTTGGAACGATTTAGGGTTTAACTCTGTACTTTGTAAATTTAATTCGCGAAGCATTCTCGTGTTCGTCGCAGCGTTCTAGGTCATCGGACCTTAGGGGATGGTTGCGTCACTGAATGGTGAAGTGGCGGTCGAATTGGCGAAGCTTCTGGTGAACGTGGTCGGCGAGGTGAGTTGTTTTTTTTGTGACCGAAGTAGTTTCAGTTTGAGCTAGAAAGCTCGATTTCGAGTTCACGCTTGCATCGATGATTTGGTGGTCGGAATGGGGTGCGAGGGTGGCTGTCCACTTGTTGACGCTAGTGGTGATGATCGGAAGTCGCCGGAGCTCATGTGCATATGCACACGTATCAAAGTGTATCAGGTGAATTACGTGTTTGGGAAGAAGAAGAAGTACTCGGGAAATTGCTCGGGTAGATGATGGTTCGACTTGGGTTGACGGTCGGGTTCATTTTTGTGGTTACCAGTATGACAATTTATAGGATTTCTAAGTTTTGAAACGAAGGAAAAAAAAGAAAACACACAGGATTACTTGAAGTAAGTAATGATTTTTGTGACACCCCACCTCTATACCCACGCTAGCCAAGAACATTACGGTGAATGTTGTCAACTAGCACGGAGAATAAGGCTGTTGAGGAGCGACCATCCGTGTAATTGCTTTGCGCGAGCATCGATATGTCAGATAGTATAACATGCATTTCTTTTTCAAGAGGGATATCCGACATACCGACACAAACTCAAAGCTACTACACAGTGGCTATAATATCTTCATAAACAAATATAGAAATAAACATAACATAAGTCATTCACAGACAATTCATATCACAAAGGCGGAAATAGATATGAATATTACACTAGGAAGTGTACATCAGAGTAGTGGTCTAAAAAGATCCACAATATCACAAAAGGATAGTTACACGAACTACACAAAAGAATAAGTATACATTATGGAGTCTATATCTCAAATGTATACAACAAAAACTACTAATCTAAGTAGTTAACCAAAAGTCAAGGAGGTAATCCCAGATGTAAAGTCAAGCAGAAGCACCTGTAACATCTCGGTCTGACCCGAGTATTATTTAATAAGAAAATAATAAACGGATCAGTCTAACTATAAATATCAGATGAAACGATATAGAATAAGAGATATGACTAAACACATAATAATCACAATGCCAAGCTGTGATATATATAAGTAATTGAAAAATCAACAAGAGATTAATCAATATCACCAAACCTACACAAGAATCAAAGAAATGTCATACTCCTTATTTCGTTCATCAAACCACAAATATTGACGATTATATCAATGTCAATCACAAAAGTCAATGACACACAAATTCACCAATGCACAAATATTGATAAAACTTATCAATGGAAATCATGAAAATTGGTGAAACACAAATTCTAGAAATCATCATCCAGTCAACGACACACGAATTCACCTATGCACAAAAATTGATAAATCATATCAATAGAAATCACAAAAAATAGGTGAAGAAGAAAATTCCAGAATTCGACACACGAAATCCAGAAATCACACAAAATAGGGGGGAGGCCTATCACACGAACGGGAGCATGAAAAGTCACCAACATATGTATCACACGAACGAGACGCTATCTCATGGTAGCTAGCCATTAATTTTTGACACACGAACGGCCTGAAGACCATGGGGCGCTACCACATCAATTTGAGTCGAAACTCCACAAAACGGGGTTTAGTCTCCCTCGCGACAAAGAGACATCGTACATTGCTAGTCTAAATCACAAAAATAATCGTCATGATCATCAAGAAAGCGTCAATTACACTAAGCTAGTAAATATAAATTTAGCTTCATGTCCCATAACCACTAGCTTAACTTAAATATTTACAAACAAATTGTAGATCTCCACTAGAAAATTGTCACAAGAGGTTCAATCGAACAAGTCCAAGAATTAACCGACGAAGTAAACGCAAGCGTTTCATACCACTTGTTTTACTAAGTCGTTTAATTAGATTTCTCATACGAGTGAGGTAAAGGTTTGTATATACTAGTAGATTGGAAAACGGTTTTAAGAAACGAGCTTTGTAATAAAATAGTGTTGAAATCATTTGAAGAAAGAGTTTGATATTTACTACTAGTATAGAAAACCTTTAAATTTTTAAAGTGACAAATCACAAAGAAGATTGTAAGAACAATCAATCACTAAAATTCACATTCGAGGATGTGAATAAAATCCAAAGAAATCGATACCGAATCCATCAAAATGGATATTCCCAAAAATCACGAAGAAAATGTCATCAAAGTCGATAATAAGTGATAATAACAAAAGGGAATCAACACGAATCGATTAACGTTGGAAATTCAATCCAAAAAGGCAAAATGGACTGAAACAGCAGGTTCAGTCGACTGAACAGAGTTTTCAGTCGACTGACCCTGTACCTGGAAATTTTTCAGGTTCAGGAAACTTTCTATTTCCAGGTTCAGTCGACTGAACAGAGGATTCAGTCGACTGAATCATGCCTGGAAACTTTCGGGTTCCAGGTTCAGTCGACTGAACAGACTTTTCAGTCGACTGAATCTTGCCTGGGCTGTTTTTCAGCCTATCCAAATAAAGAGCTAACTTTTCCAAAATGCAACCGGGTAAACATTGGCTCTAAGGGTTTATGCCAATCGACAACCCGGTCCTATATGCTCCTCGATGCATCGCCAAAAGCATGATCAAACATCCATAAAAGGATTTTCACACAAATTTGACTTAAAAACACAAAAATTGGAATATTCACAAAACCAATCCAAATCAAGAGCAAATTCACATGAAGAAGTGTTAGGAATTCACACCTAACAACCAAAGATAATTATAGTCATAGATGTGAGATAAAAATCTCACCTTTGAAGCCAAACGATTGAAGAAGATGCTTGAAAGCAAAGGAGAATCAACCACTCTTCAAATCCAACTCAAGAAGCTTGATTCTAAGCTTTAAAAGAAGAACATTCCCAAAGTTAGGTTTAGGAATTTCTGAAATTGATAAGAGATTGAGTTGGAGAAGAAGAAGAGAAGCTTACCAATGGGTTCTACTAGTTTGAAGCTAGAACTTGATTTGCAAAAGAAAACTAGGGCTTGAGTTTTAATTTCTCATCTCTCCCACCATTGTTGCTAAAGCTTGAGAGAAAAAAGGAAAATAGAAAGGAAGTGAATGAGGAGGAGAGGGGTTGGGACTGAATACATAAGTGGGCTCAGCCCAAATCAAAACCCTAAGTGAAAAAGTAGCAAAAATCAACTTACTCCAAACATATCAAAGCTTATACTCAAAAAGGCCGCAAACGACATTTTAAACTCAATGGGAGGGGTCTCGAGTCCCAATCTGACTATTTGCAAAAAGTGACTTTTTTTTGGACTAAAATCCGACGAATGATAAAATATTTAAAATATAAAAATCGATAAATATGTGAGTTGTTACAATTTTTCTCGGGATTTGTGGTTCCTCCTCGGGTCTGGGAAATTGATATAAAAGCAGTTTTAAACTTTAAAAACAAAATCAAGTTTTACTTAATACAATTTTGTTTAAACTACTTCTTTTGTAAATAATGAAGGTTTACCTAAGTTTTAAAATTTGTTAAAGGTTTTCAGATAAAATTATTTCAAATTAATTAAGTTTAAAGTGTTTGATCTATATCACTTTTATTTTACAAGTTTATTTTAAATAAACTTAATGTTACAATTAATTAGAGATGAAATGCCTTTGTTATATAAAACACTAATTTAATTGATGAAAGTAATTAAAGTAAATTAATTAGTAATTCAAGTTAACTAATCAAGTAGTAAATGAATAATTAAATAAAAAGTAATAATTACTTAGTGAAAGTAATTAAAAAGAAGATAATTAAAGGTTAAAGATTGATTTATCAAATATCAAGGGTTAATTACTTTAAAAAATAATTAATTAATGTGGTTAATTAATTAAGGTAATTAAATTAAGAATAATTAATTAAAGGTTAATTGACTTAAAGTGGTTAAGAAATCATTATTCATGAAGGAGTAATTAATCATTGTAGTTAATAAGGGAGAATAAATCTATTAATTAATCAGTTAAGGATAATTAATTATAACAAAGACTTAATTAATAATTAGGGGTTTATTAATCAAAATAATTAATTAAGGAATAAATTAATCGATAAAAGTAATTAAGATTTAATTAATTACAATAAAGGGTTAATTAATTAAGATAATTGATTAAAGAAATGTTTAATTAATGAAAGTGATTAAAACTTAATCAATTGAAATTAATGATAATAATCGTTGATTAAAAATTAATAATGGAAGTAATTATGTGGTTGATAAATTTAAAAACCACCCAATTTTTTCATCTTAGTTGTAGATGTTTGATTGCTATTGAATGCTATGTGATGGATTGATATATTTGATATGTGATGTGATGCTATGTAATGCTTTATGCTAAGCTATTATGTCTGTGATGAATATATTGTTATATGAATATGCAAACCCCTTGACCCGTAAATGACATTTGGATTTCGATGTGACAGGGAGTCGGATTTCAGTTAGTTATCCGAAACCCACATCGAATCATATTAGTGAATTTTTTTGATTGATAAATTTACTTTATGTATGAATCCGTGAATGAAGATAAGCGTTATGGGTTATACCGCTCATCGATATATATCTGTGATGATTGATGTGTGCGCTATTGTGTAAAACCCCTTGGACTACACTATACACGCATAAATATGGATTGCACGTGGAAATTGGTTAAGTCGTAGATTTTTGAAATAAATTGTAAAATTGAATTTTTAAATCTAAATGATTTTGGAAATGGATCGGGTTTTAAAATGAAAGGCTTTTTGAAAAGGATTTCTAAGATAAAAGTTATTTTGATTAACTTAATAAATTTTGAAACTTAATAATTCTGTTTAAATTTGGATTCAGATTTTGAAATTAAATTCTACTTTAAGAATTTATGATGTGAAAGGTCATACGAGTTTATATGGGTTTTTAAACCATTTTAAGTGTTGTTTTGGGAATTAAATTTAACCCAAGTTTGAAAAAATTTAACTTGTATAATTGAAATCAAATTTTTTCGAAATAAAAACTGTCGTTTTTCAAATGATAAAAGCTTTCATATAAGGAATGAAATTCCAATTTGTATTATAGGGATTTCAAATTTGAAATGAAATGGTTTCCAAGTTATGAATTAATCTTTGGAACATGTTTTGAAAGCTATGAGTTAAATCTTTTATTTAAAAGATTAAGTGGGTTAATCCAATTAAAATGGAAATTGTTTTGAAATCCATGAATGGATCTTTGTGAAATTGGGTAAACTTTGTGAAATAAATATTTTTGGTTTAAAAGATTTGGAATGGTAATTTGTTTAAACCATTTAAAAGGAAGTTTTGAATTTTAAGTTGTGACTTAACTGAAATCCCATATCCATATGTTATTAAATTTTGCGCTCATTGTTCGGTTTAGACGGGAGAGGACCTTTGTGTCATATAACCCATTCCGAATAATGATACGTCATTGTGGATAGCATTTGAAGACCGGTGGTGAAGACCCAGTATTTGCGAGAACGATAGGATGGCCTATCGAATGTCTCTACACCGAGTAGCTACGGTATAGAGATTTTCCTAAGTGATGGAAAGACTGGTCGGGATTGTGAATACCCGGATGTGCAAGGGCTTCTTCGGAAGTGCCTTTGGTTCTGTTCAAACCCAGAACAGACTTGTATGGATGTGTGTCTGACACTACACTTTAAGATATAAAGCCGATTTCTTTCAAATACATATCTGTTGGTGGCGGAGAATTTATTCTCTTAGCTTAACACCCTTCTCTGAGACGTACGAGCTCAGAGGTTATGTAGATGAAGTTTATCGGCGATATACTCCCAATTTGGTAGTGTGGCATGCTAAGTGCTGCTGTGTGTTGATGATCATTTGTGATCAAAGCATGACTTTCGTGTAAAGCGTAGCTTTGTGGACGAAACCTCATCGAGCCTCATAAACCGGTAATGGTCGAAACATGAAAGATGCGACAAGGTTTCAGGGGTAGATTCCCTAGGGTATGACCATTCCTTCTGGAAAAGGGCGGTATCATGATATGGAGCACAGATACTTACTCATGTGGGCACTATAGTATATCTATTTTTATTGTGTGATGTTGTTGGTGTAGAGGATCCTCGTTTATAGGTCCCAAAGGACCGGGGGTGGCATATCTTAGGTTTTATTCCCCGGGAAGTGGGTAGCTGGCCTTGTTTGGCAGAGAGTCGGGTAGGTTCTTGGGGCGTCCCGCCGGGGGCGTTCCCATGTGGCAACAAGAGGTTCCTTTGCCTGACCATTTGTTGGAAATCCATTGACCCAATACGCGCCTTGTATGGTTTTAGTTGTAGAACCTGCCATTTAAAATGGCAGCTATAGTAGGCATAGTATAATGGTACCTATGCTGGTTAGGATTTGTATTCTACTTTCGAAAGGTTTTCCATTATGCACTAGTAATAATAATATCAAAGAATTTTTGCGTAGTAAGCATATTTGACTATCATAAGAAGAAATCTCTCCCATGTGTGCGTTTGCATTGTGTGTGTGCCGGGAGGCCTTATGGTAGTTTCATTTTCCAAAAGCCTTGCGGATTTCAAATTTAAATCCTTCTGTTTGTTTTAAAGACCAAATGTTTTTGTTTTCTCATACCAGTCCCATGACTGATCCGGAGTTTATTGTTCCCTTCCTAAACTCTGGGTGCCCACCATTTTCCACACGGGCAGTCTAGAGTTTGGTTTTCAGATAGTCAGGTAGTAGATATCGTTTGGTAGCTTTCAGCTTTCTATTTGATACATTTTGGAGTCTTTGGAGTCCGCGACCGGACTTGCTTATCTAGGTGCAATCTTGATGGTGGTTCGAGCTTGGAGTTTTGGAGCTTTGTCTTTGGAGCTTTGGATCAGAGTTGCAGTATTGGATTCTGTGAAGACTTATCTCATATTGTATCGTATTCCGTTGTATTTTGTGTTTTATATTCTCTGATGTTGATGATTATCATTGTATTAAATTGATGTATTGGATTTTGTATTCTTGTTGTATCAGTGATATCATCTTTTATTTCCGCTGTGTTATTTATCATCTAATGTTGTTGCAAGCTCCGGCAATACGAATTTGATGTTGTTTGTCGGACATCGAGTTCGGGTCGTCATATTCTCCCCCACTCAAACCTTTTTGCCCTCGAAAAGGGATTAAGTACAGAATTTAACACTTGATATATTTTACCAAAATAATTAATTTATAAAACATAACATCTTATTTGCAAAATTATTTCTATGCTTCTACTATGCCACTCTGATATTTGTTTTACCAAAAATATAACTTACATATAAAAACAAGCTATAAAATTTTTAAAACTTCAGAATAATTTCTGTCTCGAATTAGTAAAAATTTCGGCAGCGTCTCCTTTGCGCGGCTCGATCGAAAAAATTTATAATATCAATATAATCATATAATATACATCTCATCTCAATGATGAGGCTTCCCAATCATAAGGAAACAATATATAATATCAAAATATAATCCGAAATATGCACATTTTATTAGCGTTATAAGCAAGTTAGCTTATATTAAGCGTGCAAAAACAACATACATGCAAGCGAGCTCCAAAAGCCAGCATTTGTCCTTTCGTACCTTCTAAACGCTCAATAATATATGAGAATATGTATATGGAAAGGAAAATCTATTTTTATTCAATCAACCAATATTCATTGCATTCCCATTTGACTGATTACAATTCAATGTATTCACATTCAATCAATTTACTTTCAATTGATTAATATTTATTTTAATGACATTCATTTTATTTAACATTTACTGAATTTTCATTCCTTTCATTTGTATTCATTTATTCATATTCATTCGCTTAGCATATCTCATTCAATACAATTTACTCAAGCCACCATTCCAAAATTTTACTTAAGTTTAATATAAGCAATTTATGTTATACAACTTATTTTTATTATTATTTTATAACTTAGGTTTATTTTTAATTCGTCTACAATATTTCAAATCATGTTCAATTTACTGAATTACTTCATTGGTTCATTCAATTAATTCTTTTTTTTCAATCATTAATAATAATATTTTCATTTTATAACTTAAGTTCATTATTAATTTAAATCACAATTAATTTTATTTTTATTTAGTTCAGTTACTTCCATTATTGTTACTTACATTCAATTCATCTCGCAACATTAAGTTCATCTTTAATCCAAATTAAATTCAACTTTATTTAACTCATTTCATCCATTCTTTTCATTAACCCATTTCATGAATTTATTTCATTTAACTTTACTTAATTTAAAAAAATTCGTTTCACAACCCAAGTTTATATTATTTCGAAATCAATTTATCTGGCTTTTCTTAAGTTAACCTTCATTCATATACTCATCTTATTAACTTATTTCCTTAAGTTTGTTTTATTTCAATTAATAATCATTTCAGAAAGTTAAAATTATATTTCTAACACCTTTTTGCAAATTTACGTTTGTTTTTGAATCAATTTACAAAGATACGAATTTATTTATCATTTGTTTACTTTCTTAGAACATTAACTAAGTTTATACATTTTCTTATAACAACTTTATTTAAATTTTAATTAAGTTAAACTTCATTTCACTAACTCGACTAATTTAACATTTCTTAGGTTAATTATTTTATTTCATTTCTCGAATTCAAATTTCTATTATTTGCATAATCAAAATGTTTAACCATTATAAATTTGGTTTTATTTTCTTACTCAAATTTATAATTTACAAACTTATTTCTCAACCATACCATTTTAAATTTATAAGTTTAAAACTATTTTCATAAATTTATTAAATCATACTTGGAATATTTTCACTCTAAAAACTTGTTTTGATCGAAATTAAATTTCCTTTGTTAGCAATTCTCACTCAGAAACTCGAAGATGAATATTGGCGAGTCATCCCCAGAATAGCATGATGTAGAGAATAATAATAGTAATAATATACTAAATCTTCATCTTCCTCCTCCGGAAAAATGATCTTCAATGTGCTGAAAAAACTCAGGGATGACCCGAGCGAAATAAAAAGCTAAAATACTCGAGTCAAGTCTAAAATATTATCATGTAAGTCATAAATCTGAAAGAAATGCGGATTACGGATCTTATGGCTAGGATTAACACTGGAGGGGGTGAATAGTGTTTATAAAGAATTACTAAATCTTTTTGAGTTTATGTTAATTTAGACACAGATGTATGCAATCTACAGATACATGGATAATCACAGAAACAAACACAGATGCAGAAATAAAATAAAAGCAGTAAAGGAAAAAACACACCGGATTTTATACTGGTTCGGAGTTACCCTACATCCAATCCCGCAACACAAGTACGGATTTCCTTTCAAAAGCAATTGTACAATTACACCCTCGATTTCAAGGCTACGAGGTACACCCTCCAGAATTTCAATCCTCTGGGTAGAGATACTTGATTTCCAGGCCAAAGTTTACCCAATTGATTTACCAAGGCTACAATCACACCTTTTCTCGCTTGATTGATTTTCAAGGCCGCTATCACACCTTTTCTCGTTCAATAGATTACAAAGAAGTCTATAACTCTGAATAGCACTGAGAACCTTGTTGAGATAGTGATAGAGAATCAAACTAGAAGTAATCGAGTATGATTCAATATTGATTTCGGCAGAGTAATGGTAAGAGTATGTATTAAGAAATGTGGAAGAAGAAGAGGAGTGAAAAACCAGAAAATTTCATATGAAATTTGTTGGAACTAACCCCTATTTATAGAAGAACAACAGCCATGTCCATTCATGAAGAGTTATGGCGAATAGACTCTTCTTTTGAAATTTAAATTTTGAACTCAACTAACACCATGTCGACATGGTCACCATAGGCATGTCGACATCCCAAAGCAATTTTTGATGATTTTCTTTGAAAATAACATTTATCTTATATTAAAACTATTTTAAACTTTTCTAATATACTTGACTATAGTTAAAATTCATAAGTAAATATCGAGCATAATATATATAAAATTTGACTATAATTTTATATTTAAATCTTAAGTATAAATATTTAAAAGTTAAATATATTATTTTAAAAGATAGTTTAAATTCAGGAGTAATTTTGACTTTTGAAATTAAAGATAATTTTGAGGCTAAAATTATTTAAAATCAGGATAGAGGTTTTTGATGCTTTTAAAAGGAAGGTTTTGAAAACATTTTGAAAACAGGATATAATTTTGAAAAATCATTTTGAATAAAAAGTTACCGGATACAAAACAATGTTCCACTAGATTTTTCGTAGGTTCCATCCTACTTAGGGTTCCATCCCTTTAACAGGCTCGAAGTGGAATCCATTCCACGAATAAATTGGATTTTAAGATGCCAGTGCTTTTCTATGAGTTTTAACAAAATTTCTAATTAAAGAATAAATTACTTCAATTCTTGAACTCTTGATATTCTTGATACTCATGAGTCTTCAATCTTGATATCTGGAATCTCTATACTGTACAGTCTTCTTTCTTGGTACCTGCATGGTTAAAACCTGCATATACATATATATATATATATATATATATATATATATATCTAAACTTATAATGTTAGTATTTATATTTTATAATCTATTCTAAGATTGTTGTCATCAAAACCATTATCTCACGGACTAACAATCTCCCCCTTTTTGATGATGACAACCTTTGTTTATAAAATATTACTTTTATCCTAATAACTCCCCCTAAATCTATAACTCCCCCTTAATTTATGCCTAACTAACCTATTTTATATTTCTCCTCTTTATCATCAACAAAAACTAACTCCCCTTATTCTTGGACTAGAGTACCTGTATAAATAAACTATACAATGGAATATATAATAGTTAGATTAAGAAATAATTATCCTTATGAACATGATAATTAATCAAGGATTGTATACATTTCAATGTATATATATATATACATGTTTTATGTAGCAACCATCAAACCAATTTAAGAAATCAATTCACACCGAGTATCAATCCAAACCAAATCAAATTAATTTAAAAAAAACAATTCAAACAAAGTAAACAAAATAAAAATCAAACGTTACGTGGAACTTCCACCCATCCTTCTGCTCCAAAGATTGGATCTGCCTTAATAGCATCCCAATTATCGTTGTCGTTGGTGAGAGAGACTGTAGGATGTTATTCGTTATCATCCTTGTGTAGGGAGGAAATCATCCATCGTATTGCATCGAAATGCCTTTCTTGCTCCTTGATCATCTGCATTTGACTCAATTCTAAGTGTCGCTGGTTACGAAGAATGAACGAGAGAATACTCTTGAACGAATTAAGAGTTTCTTCAAGATTTTCGAATAAATTGTGAATTGGATTAGCCATAGTTGAATTTGTGAAAGAAATGAAGAATTAGAAGGTAGGAAATAATTTTCAGTGAAGAATTCTGGAAGAAATAGGTATATATAGGTGTAGAAATTCGTTTGAAATGAATAGACACATTGTTGTTATTCAAATTTCAAATTCAAAATCAATTGTCATTTCTGACCAGTACATGTCGACATGGTCATAGAGGGGATGTCGACATGGGTTAGTGAAAAATTATGACTAATTTGATTTTGTGAATAATTGTGTATATATATAATTATATACTATACTAACATTTATTCTAGAGATAAGATAAGGTAGATAACAGAAAAGAAATTTCATTTCATTGCATACTAAGATGTTACAATGATTAAACACACACCAAACTACATAAACTTTCGAATTAAACAAACTAAAACACATACAGCAAGATACGAAAAGATAAAACTAGTTAGAGGATGATGATGATGAAGAAAGTCCAAGTTTCTTGCTGACTTTGGAAATGAACTTGTTCATCTTGGATGAAATTTTGTCCAACTTTTTACTAACGGATCGTTTAAGAATCCGTTGATTCTCAACAATCATCTTTTGATTTTTGAGAAGGGTTTTGGTGGATGGATTAGGAGGATAGTCAATGCTTTCCAAAGAGGTTTCACCTTCTTCTTCTTCAATTTCCATTTCATCCCCTTCTTCTTCTTCTTCCTCTTCCTCTTCTTTCATTTCCTCATGATCCAAACGCTCTTCCTTTTCGGCAAGGGTCTCACAAGGTTGAAAAACAAATGGAATTTTCATAAGCGAAATGTTGGAATAATTGAAAACTTTTCTAGAAACAAATTCTTCGCCTTTGAAATCCACTCCAAAATAGTTAAAAATCCGAGTGAGATAAATTCCATGATATATAGTATTCTCGCCCATTTCAAGAGCTTTAGGACGAAGTTCATCCAAAATAACTTGTGCCCAATTTATGTCATAATTTCCAAAAATAGAAAAAAGAGCTTTGCAAACTTTTGAAGTAGGATTGTTAAAATTCCCCGATCTTGGGGTCATAGTATGTTGCAAAAGAAGATTGGCAATCCTTGCCTTTGGTCGAAAATTTCAATTTTTGAATTCAAAATTATCATTCCCTTCGAAAATGTGATGAAATGTCTCACGATCATTTTCATCGATTTTAAAATTAGAAAGATCCATTCCCGTACACTTGCAATTGAGAATGGTACCCAAAAGATCACAATTCAAAACAATTCTAGTGCCTTTGACACTACTCCAAATTTCATCCTCATTTCCATGATAAAATCCTCGGTTTAAATTAGCATAGAAAATTTTGACAAGATTTGGATAGCAAAAAAAATCATTTTGAGAAGCATCAATAAGACTAAGAACTCCATTGTTTGCAAAAAGAGAATCAAGTTCATAAGAAGAGAAATCTTGAAAAATAGCAAACTTTCTGGGATGGACTTTGGCATAATTAGCATAATTGATATATGCTTTTATTGACTCCGGATCATTGAATAATTGCTCTTTTATTTTACTGGAAATTCTCATGGTGGCGAGGTTGCTTGAAGAAGCCATTAAAGTAGAGAGTAGAGAGCTTGAAGTTTTGAAGAGAGAGTTTGGATTTGAAAATGAGAGTGAAAAGATATGATGAAATATAGTGAATAAATAGATTCTCAAAGGACATATTCTCTGGTCAAAAGGTAGCTTTTTAGAGAATTGAATGAAGTGAAAAGGTGGAGGGAAATTCAAACATTTGAATTCGAATTTTGAAATTCAAATTCTGGTACCTATGTCGACATCATGGTAGTGACCATGTCGACATGTGCTAGTGAATTTTGATAATTTATTTTTCCTAGGTTCTCTAATATATATATATATATATATATATATACTTATTATTTTTAATGTCTATATATATCTGAAATATTTGTAGTATATTTCAGAAAATTATACTATCAAAAAATAATAAAATAATAATAAAACAATAAGATAATAATAATAAAAAAAATTCAAACAACACACCAATTCAAAATCAATCAATCAAGCAATCAAGCAAGTAATTCTAAGCAAGCAATTTCAACCAATTATATTGTAAACGTGTACCTTTTTCTGAGTCCATTTCTTTGAATTCTTCGGAGTCGTGAACAGCTGTGAAACACAAATTCGAATTATCTGTCTTCTGATCATCATCACTTGAGGACGAGTCTGAGTCATCTAGAGTAGCAGTAAACGTCGCTTCCGTTTCTTTGCTGGATCATTGTTCATAGGAGGATTTTGCCTATCTGGATACGGATAGTCTCTTTTGAAATGACTTGGTTCATCACAGTTGTAATTTTTGACATTATTTGGCACTACATTCTTATTTCCAAAGTTCTTATAGTTGTTTCTCTTGAGATTATTCATCTTTCCGCATTTCAGGAATTTCCTAAAATTTCTGGTCATAAAGGCTATCTCTTCATCATTATCGCTGTTTGAGTCTGATCCATCAGTCAATGCATTGAATGCCATAGATTTCTTTTCAGATGCTTTGTTTTCTCTTCTCTCGATCATTTGAACTTTATACGACATTAGATCTCCAACTAATTCTTCTATCTTTAAAGTATTGATGTCATTTGCCTCTTCGATAGCAAGTGTCTTTTGATCCCATTCTGGAGTAAGAATTTAAAATTTTTCTGACTTAATCTTCTTCAGAAAATTCATTTCCCAAAGATATTAGAAAATGCACAATATCCTGAAATCTACTATACATATCTGAAATAGACTCATTAGGATTCATTTTAAATAATTGAAACTGATTTATGAGCATAGAAATTTTGGTATGTTTAACTTTGCTTGTTCCATCGTGAGTAACTTGCAAAGTTTTCCAGATTTCATATGCAGACTTACAAACGGACGCTCTATTCATTTCTATCTAATGAACAAAACAAAATATTCATTTCCTTAAAATTATTTTGTGCAACAGTCTTTTGCTCAGCAGTCCACTGTGCAAAATCAGTCGTGGGTTCAGAATATTCAGTTTGTGTAATATTCCAAGTGTCTAATCCTATAGGTTGTAAGTATATTTTCATCCTACATGCCTAATATGCATAGTTACTGCCATTAGAAAGTGGTGGTCTGACAGTAGACTGACCTTCTACAAATGAACTAGTGACAGGAATACTAGTGTTAGTAACAGTACCAGTGTTGGTAGCCATTTTGAAAACTTTTCAAAAATCAGATTATGAAACTTTGAAAACCTTGCTCTAATACCAATTGAAAGAAATGCGGATTACGGATATTAAGGCTAGGATTAACACTAGAGGGAGGATGAATAGTATTTATAAAGAATTATTAAATCTTTTTGAGTTTATGTTAATTTAGACACAGATGTATGCAATTTACAGATACAGGGATAATCACAGAAACAAACACAGATGCAGAAATAAAATAAAAGCAGCAAAGGAAAGAACACAACGAATTTTATACTGGTTCGGAGTTACCCTATCCAGTCCCGCAACACAAGTACGGATTTCCTTTCAAAAGCAATTGTACAATTATACCCTCGATTTCAAGGCTACGAGGTACACCCTCCAGAATTTCAATCCTCTGGGTAGAGATACTTGATTTCCAGGCCACACGTTTACCCAATTGATTTACCAAGGCTACAATCACACCTTTTCTCGCTTGATTGATTTTCAAGGCCACAATCACACCTTTTCTCGCTTAATAGATTACAAAGAAGTCTATAACTTCGAATAGCACTTAGAACCTTGTTGAGATAGTGATAGAGAATCAAACTAGAAGTAATCGAGTATGATTCAATATTGATTTCGGCAGAGTAATGGTAAGAGTATGTATTAAGAAATGTGGAAGAAGAAGAGGAGTGAAAAACCATAAAATCAGATATGAAATTCGTTGAAACTAACCCATATTTATAGAAGAACAACAGCCATGTCCATTCATGAAGAGTTATGGCAAATAGACACTTCTTTTGAAATTTAAATTTTGAACTCAACTGACACCATGTCGACATAGTCACCATAAGCATGTCGACATCCCAAAGAAATTTTTGATGATTTGATTTTCTTTGAAAATAACATTTATCTTATATAAAAACTATTTTAAACTTTTCTAATATACTTGACTATAGTTAAAATTCATAAGTAAATATAGAGAATAATATATATATAATTTAACTATAGTTTTATATTTAAATCTTAAGTATAAATATTTAAAAGTTAAATATATTATTTTAAAAGATAGTTTAAATTTAGGAGTAATTTTGACTTTTGAAATTAAAGATAAATTTGAGGCTAAAATTATTTAAAATCAAGATAGAGGTTTTTGATGCTTTTAAAAGGAAGGTTTTGAAAACATTTTGAAAATAGGATATAATTTTGAAAAATCATTTTGAATAAAAAGTTAGCGGATACAAAACAATGTTCCACTAAATTTTTCGTAGGTTCCATCCTACTTAGGGTTCCATCCCTTTAACAGGCTCGAAGTGGATTCCATTCCATGAATAAATTGGATTTTAAGATGCCAGTGCTTTTCTATGAGTTTTAATAAAATTTCTAATTAAAGAATAAATTACTTCAATTCTTGAACTCTTGATATTCTTGATACTCATGAGTCTTCAATCTTGATATCTTGAATCTCTATACTGTACAGTCTTCATTCTTGGTACCTACATGGTTAAAGCCTGCATATACATATATATCTAAACTTATAATGTTAGTATTTATATTTTATAATCTATTCTAAGGTTGTTGTCACCAAAACCATCATCTCACAGACTAACAAAATCGATACCACATATAACATGAGTGTCGAGGCGTCAGATATGTTTATGGGGTTTCACATCTCCTATCCAGTGTATAACGTGCGTGAAATAACTTAAGAGAGTTACGGGATTTTCCATCTCTTAAGGATCTGTAAAATTATTTATATGTAATAGAATGCGCTATATGTGCAATGTCTAATTAGTAAAATAAATATCAAAATAGCGTTAAGGCTTTACATTGATCCACCTTAAAACATTTTTATAGCATGTAGTTTATGCAGGTCATGTAACACAACCCGTAACGTTGGTAGCCAGTGAGTCCTCTACATGTATAATACTAAACCAAAGTCGTAATGGGCCCCTTATAATACTAAACCAACAACGGTTAATAAATTCAATTTTATTTCTTTGAATCAAATCATTTAAATAATTTCAAATCAAAATTTTTAAATCATTTAATTTAACCAATCCGGTGTTCGTATATAATTTTATATCCCATGGTCAAGTGAATCAATTATTTCAATTTTAATTCAAGGATGATATATATCATTTCAACCCACAATAAATGTCATAGATATATATCATTTCAACCTCTTTCTTAATTTGTTAGAAATAATTCAATTTATAGTTTTATATACTGTAAATAATATCAGAAGGATAACATTGTATATCAAATTTAATAAACATCCAAATCATCCAAAATATCAATCAATGGCATCCATCACAATCAATATCCAAACTAGTCAAAATATCATAACAATTCACTAGTAATCAATAATCGAGAATTTAAATAGCAATTGAACTTCCATTTCAAATTTGAACTATCAATTCAAATCCTAAATATTTTAATTCATATCAATTTTAAATGTCAGTTAAATTTACCAACAACTGTCAATGACTTTAAATCACTTCACGATATAAATTTAACAAACATTAAAATTATTTCAGTCAATTGTGAGCTTATAAAACCACTCACCTTTTACTTGAAACTAAAAATATTTCCTGCTTCAAATAAATTCCAATTTGACTCCGAGCTGTGAATGACGTCGATATGGTTTCAACGCAATTGGATACGTCCAAAACGGATCTCGTATGCAAAAGTAACGATTTAATTAATATGAGGATAACTAAAATTAATCAACAAATAATTAACTAAATAATATTAAAAAAATTCTACCCTCACTGCTACTAACCAACCCTCCGCCGCCATGCCTCACCTATAGCTGCACCTGCTATCACCATGCCACCTATAGTCGCGTGCAAATCGAAACACATAATCCAAACCTAAAAGTCAAATGCGAGAATCACAGCGCCCTCCGCCTCGATCAGGCCCTTCACGCTCCGCCTTGCTCCTAGCGTCGATCCTCCCCCATGCGTTCTTCGATCGCGATTTGTTTTGTTTTTTATTCTTCGTTCGTTTTTTTTTATTTGAACTTCTGAAACGGTAAGAGGGGGAGGGAGCACGAGTTGAAATAGAGAGGCAGCCGAATGTACGAATTTTTAAGGAAAGGAAGTATATATATTATTAAAATAAGAAAATATCTCGTTGATTGGTCCTTGAAATTTTGAACTCCAAACGAAGCGTGCCTATGACGCCCCACCTCTATGCTCACACTAGCCAAGGACACTATGGAGTAATGCAGTCGACTAGTATGAAGAATAAGGCTATTGAGGAGCGACCATCCGTGTAACTGCTTTGTGCGAGTACCGATATGTCAAACAAAATTGCATGCATTTCGATTCAAGAGGAAATCTAACATATCAAATACAAACATAAAGCTACTACACAGTGGCTATGTGGTCTTCGAAAACAAATATAATATAAACATAACAGAAATCAGTCACAGATATTCATATCACAAAGGCGGAAACAAATATGAATATAACACATAAAAGTGTACACCAAAGTAATGGTCATATAAGATTCACTACATCACAAAAAAATAGGTAAAAGTGCTAGACAAAAGAATATGTATACATCAAGGAGTCTCTATCTCGAATGTACAAAACAAAAACTACTATATCTCAAATGTGTTATAATAATAATGCCATACAGTGACAAATATACATTAAATAACAACAAAAATCATACTATATCTCAAGAATCTCAAAACACCAAAAAGAATGTCATATTCTTTAACATATTCACCAAACCACAAATATTGATAAAACTTATCAATGTATATCACAAAAATTGGTGAAATACAAATTCTAGAAATCATCAATTAGAAATCCAGAAATCACAAAGGGGGAGGCCTATCACAAACGGGTGCATGAAAACACGCCAACACGTTTATCACAGACGGGTCGCTATCCCATGTTGGCTAACAATAGAGCCGGTGCAACGACGTAGTACAATAACGGTACAGCAAAGGAACCTGAAACCCGAATATTTTGAAAAAATGACGTAGTACAATAAGAGTACGCTCGATGAACCTAATAAGCTGGAACAACGAAATAGTACAATAACGGTATGTCCGATGGACCTGAAACTATAATAATTCTGAACAAAGGCGTAGTACAATAATGGTATGTCTGATGATCCTGATAAGCCGAAACAATAATGTGGTACAATAAAGGTACGTCCGATGAACCAAACTTCATAAAAGAACATGGGTCGCTGGCCCATAAAAATGAGTCGAAACTCTAAAGAATGGTCAAAAGACCATGGGTCGTTAGCCCATAAAAATGAGACGAAGCTCCATAAAACCAGGTATAGTCCCTCATGTGGACAAAGAGAGACGAAGCTCAACATAATGGGGTACTGTTCCCCATGCGGACAAAGAGACATCGCATATCGCTAGTCTAAATCATAAAATGATCTTTCTAGATCAATAAAAAGTGTGAATTACACTAAGATAGTAAATAAATGAATTTTGCTTCATGTTCCATAACCACTGGCTTAACTTAAGTATTTACGAACAAATTGTAAATTTCCACTCAAAAATTGTCACAAGATTTTAATCGAACAAGTCCAAAAATTAACCGACAAACCAAACGCAAGCATTTCATACCACTTGTTTTACGAAGCTGTTAAATTAGATTTCTCATACGAGTGAGGTAAAGGTTTGTATATACTAATATATTGGAAAGCTGATTTAAAAACGAGCTTTGTATCAAAAGTTACGTTGAAATCATTTTTGCGAAAGAGTTTGGATATTTACTACTAGTATAGAGACCTCTACATTTTAAAGTGACAAATCACAAAAATGATTGTAGAAACAATCAATCACCAAAAATTCACATACGATGACGTGAATCAAAACCATAGGAATCGATATTAAATCCATCAAAGTGGATATTCTCAAAAATCCAGAAAGAAGTCATCAAAGTCGATAATGAATGACGACGACTAATCGGATCAACCCAAAAATCGATATAAATGGAAACTCATCAAAAACAAGCAAGATGTCCGAAATTAGTAGCTCCAGACGTCAGGCGGTTCTCCTAGACATCTAAGTTGAGAGATTGAAAATTTTATTTCAGATCGCCCAGACGTTTGGGAAGTAAGATCAGATGTCTGAGCTGAGTATCTGGAATTTTATTTCGGTGGCTCCAGACGTCTGACCTTAATACCAAACATCTGAGCTGAAGCTCAAAGCAAAAATATGCTAGGCCATTGATGGCTAAATTATCTCAAAAGCGATCGAGCGAGCAACGATGGCTAGGGATTTATTCCAAGCGACAACCCAGCCCTATAGGCTCTTCAATACACTATAGATAACATGCCAAAGCATCCAATGTAGGATTTTTCATAAATTTTTGACTTCAAGATACCAAAAATTGAAAAATTCACCAATCCAATTCAATTCAAAGCAAATGAACTTGAAATAGGTGTTAGGAATTCATACCTAACAACTATCAAAGGTATAGACATAGATGTGAGTTCAAGAAACCTTTAAACCCAAAAACAACGAATGAGAAGCTCCAACACAAAGGAAAGATCAACCACCCTTCAGCTTCAACTCTAGAAGCTCCAATCTAGGATCAAATACAAATATTTCCTAAGTTAGGGTTTAGGAATTTCTGAAAATTGGAGAGAGATTAAAGTGGAGAAGAAGAAGAGGATGCTTACCTTAGCTTCTCCTTGATCTGTAACTTGAAGTTGAATTTCCTAAGAGAATTAGTGCTTAGGAATTTCTAATCTCTTTTCTTTTCCTCCATTTTTCTAGGGCTTGAGAGTATTAGGAAATGAGGAATGAAATGAATGAAAATGAGTGGAGTTAGGGTATTAGATAGAGAATTTGGGTTAGTGGGCTGAAACCCAAACCCAAAGCCCAATAGAAAATAGCAAAATCCTACTCAACCCAAACATATCGATGTTTATACTCAAAAAGGTCGCAAACGTCATTTTGAACTCGATGGAAGTTGTCTCAAGTCCTATTTCTATTGTTTACAAAAAGTGGCACTTCGGACTTTAATTCGACTAACAATGCTATATTTAAATAAAATATTTAAATATACAATTATAAAATATACGGGTTGTTAGAGACTCCCCTCCTTAAAGAAATTATGTCCGCGCAATACTTAAGAAGAAAATAAAGAGTAACAACCATAAAAGCATATCATCACAAAAGAAATTTCGAAATAAGAAGTTCACCTTTAAAGAGCACGAGAGAGTAAGTCCAGATGTTTTCACTCGATGAATTCTTCGGATTCCGAAGAGCAATCCTTAGGATTTAAGGACCATTGAACTTTCACAAGTGGGACATCTTTATTACGAAGACGTTTAACCTTTGTAGCAATGATACGAGTAGGATGTTGCTCATAGGTCAAATTAGGTGAAACTTCAATTTCTTCAATAACACTTGGCTCAAGAATAGAATCGGAATCCCTAAGTCATTTCTGTAGTTGAGAGACGTGGATTACGTCATGAATAGCAGAAAATTGAGCCGGTAATAAAAGGCGATAAGCCACGGAATCAATGCGTTTGGTGATAGGAAATAGATCAATATAACAAGGTGCTAATTTTCCCGATTGACTGAAACGCACAACATCTTTCATAGGTGAAACACGAACAAACACCCAATCTCCCACGGAAAATTCTAAATTCCTTCTTCGGTTATCGGCATAGGATTTTTGTCTACGTTGAGCTTCTTTCATCCTATGACGAATAAGGCCAATCTTTTCTGTAGAATCAGAATAAAATCTAGATCTAAAACCAGCTTCTCACCGGTTCAAGCCAACAAGAAGGAGATCGGCATGGCCTTCCGTAAATTGCCTCGAAAGGTGCCATACCAATACTAGATTGGAAGCTATTATTATAGGAAAACTCAACAAGAGAAATATGATCTTTCCAACTTCCATGGAAATTAAGAACACATGTACGAAGAAGATCTTCAAGAATTTGATTCACACGCTCAGTTTGTCCATCGGACTGAGGATAATAAGCGGTGCTACAATTAAGCTTCGTTCCCATAGCTTTTTGAAGACTCTTCCAAAATCCACTAATAAATAATGGATCACGATCACTAACAATAGAAGTAGGAACTTCATGCAATTTACCAATCTCTTTAACATAGAGTTTAGCCAAAAGAGGTACGGTCCGATTAGACCGAAGGGGAATAAAATGGGTGAATTTTGTAAGTGTATCAACAATCTCGCATAAACTGTCATGACCCGAACGAGAATAAGGAAGACCGTCAACAAAGTCCATGGAGACTTGATCCCACTTCCAAACAGGAATATCCAAAGGCTGCAACAACCCACTGGGCCTTCGATGCTCGACCTTTATGAGTTGACAAGTCATGCAACGCTTAATAAAATTAACAATATCTGATTTCATTCCATCCCAATAATAACGTCGCTTCATATCCACATACATTTTACAACTACTGGGATGAATGGTAAATTTAGAACGATGAGAATCTTCTAAAATGTCTTTACGAAGATCACTAATATTTGGCACGATAAGTCTACAAAATTTTTGAATGCCGCCATGAGCACCGATTTCAAAGTCTTTCAAACCATCATTATTACTATCCCAACAACTTTGGCTAAGATGAGCCAATTCGGGATCATGCTATTGAGCATTAAGAATACGGTCTAAAAGAGATGGATGAGCCTCAAGGCTACATAAAACAAGTGATGAACATGAATCAGATTCATGGTCTTGAATCTCACAAATGGACAAAGTCTTGAGATCATTCCATTCAGATATCATCATAGAAATGACCGCTTGTTTCTTACGACTAAGGGCATCGATAGCACGATTTCCCTTTTCGAGATTATAAAGAATATCAAGATCATAAGACACAAGGAACTCGAGCCAACGTTGTTGATGCAAATTAAGTTCCTTTTGAGAAAATAAATACTTCAAAGATTTATGATCGGTATAGAGAACAAATTTCTCTCCCAAAAGATAATGACGTCAAATTCTAAGGGCGAAAACAATAGCTGCGAGCTCTAATTCATGAGTGGCATATCTAGCCTCGGCAGGCTTTAATTTCCTAGAAGGATAAGCACTAACACATTCCCTTTGCATGATAACGGCTCCCAAACAAACACGACTAGCATCGATATAAACAATAAAGTCTTGGTCCCCTCGGGAATCACAAGAATAGGAGCATCGAAAAGGAGTTCTTTTAATTTCTGAAAAGAAGCTTCACATTTATTTGACCAAATGCACTTAACTCCCTTCTTTGTCAAACTAGTAAGAGACACGAAAATTTTAGAAAAGTCTTTATGAACCGATGGCAATAACCTTCCAATCTAAGAAAGCTACAAATTTCTGTCACACTCTCCGGTCTATTCCAATTTTGAATCGCTTCAATCTTTGAAGGATCCACGAAAATTCCGGATTCAGAAATAATATGTCCAAGAAATTTCACACGAGATTGCCAAAAGTGGCACTTAGAAAATTTTGCTTTCAATTGATTGCTCCTAAGAGTTTTCAACACAATCTGAAGATGTTTTTCATGCTTTTCCTCGGTTTTAGAATAAACAAGAATATCATCTAAAGACAAGAACAAATCGATCGAGGAAGACTTTGAAAACTCGATTCATAAGGTCAACGAAATAAGTTGGAGCATTCGTTAAACCAAATGGCATAACAAGCCATTCATAAGATCCATAACGATGTCAAAGGAATGTTATCCTCTGCAATACGAAGCTGATGAAAACCGGTGGAAAAGTTTAACTGTCAAAAGACTCTAGCACCGCTAAGTTGATCGAATAGATCATCAATCCGAGGTAAAGGATATTTATTTTTGATGGTGAGATCATTAAGCCTGCAGTAGTCAACGCAAAGCCTAAGTGTACCATCGGATTTCTTCACAAAAATAGCTGAAGCTCCCCATGGAGAGGAACTAGAACGAATAAATTGCTTCACTTCCAATTCGGATAATTGTTTACGCATCCCCTCATTTTCTTTATTGGACATACAATAAGAAGGATGAGTGATAGGTAGAGCTCTAGGGATTAGATTAATTCTAAACTCTATTGCTCGCTTAAGGGGTAATCTTAAAACGGGCTCAAATATGTTGGAAAATTCACGAACAACGTGAATGATAGAAATGACATCTTCCTTATCATCATTATCATCATCACGAGGGTTTAGAGAATATGAGGATGCTACTAAATTGGAATCCGAATCTTTAAGAACAATAGAAGTCTGCTTAATAGATTGAGGACGTCGAAGATGAATAGTCCTCTCAGATTATAGGATACAGGCTTTATAACTGTTAAGCCAATCCATTCCCAAAATCATTTCGAAGCCTAAGTAACACATAACATGTAAATCGGCACGGAAAGCATAATCACATAAAATAATCTTGACATCTTTACAAAGTAAACCGAGTGTTGCGGATCCACCAACCGGATTCGCAATTCTCAGTGAAGTCATCAAAGCCATAACATTCAAAGAAAAAGTAATAACAAGTTCTTTTGGTATAAAAGAGTGGGATGCACCCGTGTCAAAAAGAACTCGAATAGGATGATCACGAAACATAAAAATGCCATCACCGATAGAATGAGAAATACCTTGGCCAAGAGAAGTGTTATTAAGATCTTGCGCAATATTTAGTTTTCCCTCTTTCTTGCCTTGAAGTTTGGGACATGAAGATAAAAGATGACATGAACTTTTACAATAACGACAATAAAGAGGTTTCGGGCATATATTTGCATAATGGTCCTTGGCATCACAATTGTAGCATTCTCCACGATTAGGAGTAGGAGTCTTAGCTACCGAAGTTACTTGTTTCCCTTTCTTGTTGGGATTAGGCTTGAACTTAATAGGCCTCTTCTTGTTGATGTTGAAGATCTGTTTGGAACCCATAACTTCAACATCACTTTCCTTATCGGCCTCTTTAATTCGAAGAGCGATACAACAAGCTGATCGAAAGAAACTTCTAGTTTCAGAAGCAAAGGCTTTTTGAGGTTCTTATTCAACCCATAGAAAAACCTTTGATTTTTCTTCAATGCGGTATTAATATACTCAACCCCATATTTAGAGAGAGATTCAAAAGACGCGACATAGTCTGCCACAGAAGATTCACCTTGAACAGGGTCAATAAAGCGCCGAGTTGAAGTTATTTTTTCAGCCTCCGGCACAAACTTTAACTCGAATCTTTCCTGGAATTGCTCCCAAATAAGAACCGCTTCAATAATTTTCGAAATCAAAAGCTTATACAATTCTAATGCTCTTGCTCAGAGCATGCTAGAAGCCACTTGGACTCAATGTAGATCAACAAGATTCATGCGAGAAAAGATGCGGTCGCATGATTTAAGTCAAGCTTGGATTTCTATGACGCTTTTGGATCCCTTGAATGGCCTTCCATCCAAATCGGTATAATCTTTGCACAAGCGTGCAAATCCAGATTTAGGGTGAGAAGGCTCTGGAACAGGCTCAAAAAACTGACCATTCTTTACGAGAACTAAAAGCTGCTGGACAGACATAAATACTCCATCCTGAGGAGTAGCACTGGATTGACCGGAGCTGGGACGGCCAGATCTAACCATTTCTCTTCTTTAAGAAAGAAAGAAAGAAAGAAGAAAAAGGTTATTCTCAGAATGAATGTCAAACAATTACAATTGATAAAACAAGGCATCATAAAAGAAATTAGGATAGAACGGGTCTTAAGACTTGGATAAATCCTAAGGCATGATTCCGATGAATGACTTAGGACAATGATCCTTGCTAAATTATTCTATATTGTTCTGAAGTGTGCCTTTGATACCAAGTTGTGATGACCCACCTCTATGCTTATACTAGCCAAGGACACTACGGGGTAATGCCATCGACTAGCACGAAGAATAAGGCTATTGAGGAGCGACCATCCGTGTAATTTCTTTGTGCGAGTACCGATATGTCAGATAGTATTACATGCATTTCGATTCAAGAGGAAATCTGACATATCAAATACAAACACAAAGCTACTACACAGTGGCTATGTGGTCTTCGAAAACAAATATAAAATAAACATAACACAAATCAGTCATAGATATTCATATCACAAAGGCGAAATCAGATATGAATATAACACATAAAAGTGTACATCAAAGTAATGGTCAATAAGATTCACTACATCATAAAAGAATATGTAAAAGTGCTAGACAAAATAATGCGCATACATCAAGGAGTCTCTATCTCGAATGTATAAAACAAAAAATACTAAGCTAAGTAGTTAGCCAAAAGTTAGATGACGGACCCAGATAAGAAGTCAAGCAGAAACACCTGAAATACCTCGGTTTGATCCGAGTATTATTTAAGAAGAAAATAATAAACGGATCAGTCTAGCTATATATATCATATAAAATGAGATAGGATAAGAGATAAACAAAAATGTATGATAACAATAATGCCATACTGTGACAAATATACATTAAATAACAACAAAAATCATACTATATCTCAAGAATGTCAAAACACCAAAAAGAATGTCATATTCTTTAACATATTCACCAAACCACAAATATGGATAAAACTTATCATTGTAAATCACAAAAATTGTTGAAACACAAATTCTAGAAATCATCACTTAGATATCCAGAAATCAAAAAGGGGGAGGACTATCACAAACGGGAGCAAGAAAACTCACCAACACATGTATTACAAACGGGTCGCTATACCATGGTCACTAATCATAGAGCCGGTGCAACGACAAATTACAATAACGATACGCCTGAGGAACCTGAAACTCAAATAATTCAAACAACGACGTAGTACAATAACGGTATGCCTGATGAACCTGATAAGCCGAAATAACGACGTAGTACAATAACAATATGCCCGATGGACCTGAAACTACAATAATTATGAACAACGAAGTAGTACAATACTGTACGTTCGATGATCCTGATAAGCCGGAACAACGACGTAGTACAATAACGGTACGTCCGATGAACCGAACTCCATAAAAGAACATGGGTCGCTAGCCTATAAAAATGAGTCAAAACTCCAAAGAACAGTCAAAAGACCATGGGTTGTTAGCCCATAAAAATGAGACGAAACTCGATAAAATCGAGGTATAGTCCCCCACGTGGATAAAGAGAGACGAAGCTCAACATAACGGGGTATTGTCTCCCATGCGGACAAAGAGACATCACATATCGCTAGTTTAAACCATAAAATGATCTTCATAGATCAATAAAAAGTGTGAATTACACTAAGATAGTAAATAAATGAGTTTAGCTTCATGTCCCATAACCACTGGCTTAACTTAAGTATTTACAAACAAATTGTAGATTTCCACTCCGAAATTGTCACATGATTTCAATCGAACAAGTCCAAAAATTAACCGACGAAGTAAACGCAAGCGTTTCATACCACTTGTTTTACTAAGCCGTTTAATTAGATTTCTCATACGAGTGAGCAAAGGTTTGTATATACTAATATATTGGAAAGAGGATTTAAAAACAAGCTTTGTATCAAAAGTAACGTTGAAATCATTTTTGCAAAAGAGTTTGGATATTTACAACTAGTATAGAGGCCATTACATTTTAAAGTGTCAAATCACAGAAATGATTGTAGAAACAATCAATCACTAAAAATTCACATACAATGACGTGAATTAAAACCATAGGAATCGATATCAAATCCATCAAAGTGGATATTCCCAAAAATCCAGAAAGAAGTCATCGAAGTCGATAATGAATGACGACGACCAATCGGATCAACCCAAAAATCGATATAAATGGAAACCCATCAAAAACAAACAAGATGTCTGAAATTAGCAGCTCCAGACAATTGGTGGTTCTCCTAGACGTCTGAGCTGAGAGACTGGAAATTTTATTCAAGATCGCCCAGACATCTGGAAAGTAAGCTCAGACGTTTGAGCTGAGTATTTGGAATTTTATTCCCATGGCTCCAGACATCTGACCTTAATATCAGACGTCTGAGATGAAGCTCAGAGCAAAAATATGCTTGGCCATTGATGCCGAGCGAGCAACGATGGATAGGGATTTATGTCAAGCGATAACCCGGCCCAATAGGCTCTTCAATACACTCCAAACAACATGTCAAAACATATAATGTATGATTTTTCATAAAATTTTGACTTGAAAATACCAAAAATTTGAAAATTTACCAATCCAATTCAATTCAAAGCAAATGAACATGAAATAGGTGTTTGGAATTCTTACCTAAAAATTATCAAAGGTATAGACATAGATGTGAGTTCAAGAACTCACCTTTAAACCCAAAAACAATGAATGAGAAGCTCAAACACAAAGGAAAGGTCAACCACTCTTCAACTTCAACTCTAGAAGCCTAAGTTAGGGTTTACGAGTTTCTGAAAATTGGAGAGAGATTGAGGTGGAGAAGAAGAAGAGGATGCTTACCTAAGCTTCTCCTTGATCTATAACTTGAAGTTGAATTTCCTAAGAGAATTAGAGCTTAGGAATTTCTAATCTCTTTTCTTTTCCCCCATTTTTCTAGGGCTTGAGAGTATTAGGAAATGAGGAATGAAATGAATGAAAATGAGTGGAGTTAGGGTATTAGATAGAGAAGTTGGGTTAGTGGGCTGAAACCCAAACCCAAAGCCCAGTAGAAAATAGCAAAATCCGACTCAGCCCTAAACATATCGATGTTTATACTCAAAAAGGTCACAAACATCATTATGAACTCAATAGAAGTAGTCTCGAGTCCAAATTCGACTGTTTACAAAAAGTAGCATTTCAGATTTTATTCCGACCAACGATGCTATATTTAAATAAAATATTTAAATATTCAATCGTAAAATATGCGGGTTGTTACAGTGCCTCTTGACGTTTCTAATGTTTTACCTCTATTCCCAACGCAATGGAACTAGTTTCGGGACCAAATTTGATCGTATGCAGAAGATAGCTTTTCAAAATCAATTAATTCTAATTAAATTCTGCGCGTTCCAAGCTCACACGGCTAAATAACAAGTCCGATCGCTACGAAACTTGAAATTCTACAATAACTCACTATTACGGATCCGAACAAACTGGTTTCATCGAAATCTGAGAAAGTGGCCAAAATGGCTATTTTTACACGTTAATTATAATATAAAATTTCCAACCTCTATTTATTCACTTTTAAATCCAATTTTAAAAGTAAACGATCTTCATTCTTGTTTAACTAAAATTTAAATCAATTTCTGATATCATTTCCATTCACATTAATTCAATTATTCAAATAATTTCTAAAATTAAATTTAAATAATTTAATTACCCAATAAATCACTATAGTTGAAATACGTAACGGTCCGTAAAATTTTAAGGTTTTAGGAACGTAATTAACTGAAATTTAAAAATTTTGAATTTGGAAATAAAAATTTGATTTTTGTAACACGTCTACTTAAACATAGCAAATGGTAAATTTTCATCAGATAATTTGGTAGTTTATTTTATTGTGTAATTTTATTTAAATTTAATTCAGTTAATATTTGATGAAAATTATATGTTTTCCAAACCTGAATATTTTTATATAATAAATTTGTAAATTATCTTCTGAGTGAGACATCATATTTCGTTTCATCAAATTTGGATGGTATTGCTCCGTTTATCTTATTTTCGGCATTTTAGCAGCATTTTCGGTACCGATTATCGACTTTTGATAAGATGGTTGTCCCATCAATATTTATATACCGTTTGGATCGTCTTGTCATGCTGATCTCTATGGATTATTCATTTGTGTATTTCGAAATCCGATATGAATCGAAATCATGGAATGGTTAACCGTACAGATATCTTTGGGCTTTTTGGGTTTCTGTGTGCCTTTCTATATATCCCTGTGTTGAAATTAAATGTCCACTGACTTTTGTAATTCCCAGTGGTTCCATATCTATTCGTTCAAGCTTCTTCTATTTCTTCTCTTCCATTCCATTCTGAAGAAAGAATTTTTACAAAGTTTTATATTTTATTTTATTCCATTCATTTATGCATGCCTCACTTCCAACTTCTCCTTCTTCTCTCTCGGTCTCTTAGCAAAAAACATGTGTGTACCATACCCTATACCCTATGCTCCAGCCAACCTCTCCTCCCCACCGCTGAGCATCAGCCTCGTCTCGTCCTCCATGGCAACAACTCATGCAATCCCAACAAGCCACCCTACCTTGGACTCCCTTCTCTTCCCAAATCCACTCCCTTACCTTCAACTGCCATGTCGAGTCGTGCTCTCCTCCACCTCAGCCCAAATCCAAGCCTTGCTTGCTGCTTCCTGTTGTTAGATGAAAGGGTATATTAATTTTGAGAATTTTATGATATTGATATTTTGTTTTAAAAAATATTGATTTAAGATATAATATGAAAATTTTATATATAGAGATAATATAAACTATTTATTTTGGGCTTCCTTTTTTTATTTACAGTCGTATATTTGTTGGAGTATATTCGTTTACGTATTAGTTCTAAGACTGATTTCAATATGTAGTGTATACATACATACATGTACTTACATATACATACATACATACATATATATATATATATATATATATATATATATATATATATGCTTCGATATTAAATATATAGGAATACATAATAGTTTCGACGCACACACACATATATATAAGTTTTGTTTTGCTTGCTCATTTCGTTTGCATTTCCACTTTTGCTTTTGAAATGGGTCTAGTTTAAGTTGCCTTACTAGTTAAGTCTGTACTAGTTATTATCTATTTGCACAACCTGTTAATTTATATATTTGACTGTTTTATTTATATATAGGTCGGCTATAGTTTTTTTTAGCCTAAAAAGGTAATATATATTTATGTATATTTGACTGATTTTTGATTTTTGGAGAATAGTATGTATGTCAGGTCTATATATTTTATTGAATGTGTGTGTGTATTATATAGTTTATAAGTTGCATAGATATTTTGGATATGTATAATCTATATGTATATAGTCCGTGTACATTTTGTTTAATCTGTTCATCTATTATTGTTTTGTTTAATGGTCTGTATATTAGCATAAGTTATAGTATGTTGTTTTGTATGTATGTATATAATAGGTTATGTATTTACTTAAACTTATGTTAATACTTTAATATAGATTTATTATAACTGCATATATATATATATTTATGTATAATTTTAAAGGTATATTTGCCATATATAGTGTCTGCATAGATTTGCTTATACATATATTTTGTTTGCACATATAGTGGGCTGCATATAATGGTTGATGTATATAGGATCTGCCTACATTTTATGCATATATATATTCTACCTAAATATATATAGTTTATTGTAGTTTGAGATTTTATTTGTTGTATATGTGATCTTTAAAGTTCAAAAAAATATAGTTATATCGATTCTTTTTAGTTATTGATTATAAATTTTAATAAGTATGCATTTTATTTTAACAATATGTTTTAAATTGATTTTAGAAAATTTACATATATGTAATAATATCTTGTTTCATCGATCTCGTGCCATCTTGACTAACATTTCAATATCGAATTTGTCGTAGAAATTCCTTGCTTGTCATTGTCCTCTGTGTGTATCTGTGTCTATGTCATCTTCTTGTCCCTCTAGCCTCGAAAAGTGAGCAATCACTCACAATTAACGTTCTTATATTTATTAGATTTGATTTCATTTGAAACGATAATTGACATATGCTGCTAAATTGAACTATTAATTATTTGCAATATGCCAGTATCTGTAACTGTTCACCTGTGACATCTGACACCATGATCTATTATTTATATTTTATCTGTTATTAATGATATATGCATGTTATTGATATGTTATATTATATTCATAACTGTTATCACTCTGCAAGTTCCATGTTAGTATAGAATTTCCTGTGGATTGAAATGATACATACCCGAACGATCTTGTAGAATAGGAGAACATCGTTATGGGTTGAAATGATAAACCCAAGCGATTTTCATTGGCATTGAATTTACGATTGCGGGTTGAAAAGATATACACCTGTAGATATTTAAATTGCAGATTGAAATGATAAATATCCGTATAACTTGACCATAGGATAGAAAACTATATACAAACATCGGGGTCTATATATCTACTTTGAAATGATTTCCCTAGTTTTAAAAAGGAAATATATATGATTTTACACAAATATTGATTTTAAATATTATATATATATGTGTGTGTGTGCTATTTTATAAAGGTTTCAAATTTTAGATTTTTTAAAATTATATGTTTTGTAAATTTATTATAAGTTAGTTTTGAAATTATAAATCTTAAGATTTTACTTATATATTTGCTATTTTAAAAATGTATATAAATTAAGTTTTAATATAAATTAAGTGTAATAATAAGATTTAATTTAATAAATTTTGATTTAATTAATGTATAATATGTTTAAGTATTTATTTAAATTTATATTTCAAAAATAGATTTTTATAATAATTTTTAATAAATTAAGGTTGGGAAGATAAATTTAAGTTGATTTGAAATAGTATTCTTTTAAGAATTATATTAATAACAACGATTTGAAACTTACTGAATTTGAGATTTTAAGATATGGTTTTTTAACTTGATTTTGATTTAAAGTGATTAAATGAATATTTCAAGTAAATAAATTGAAGGGAATATTTCAAGTAATATAAGGTTTTATTTAAATGATATTGGATTGACTAGGTGAATATTTCAATATTAAATAATAGTAAAGTTAAATTTGAAATATAAACGAATTTATCAAAACTGAGTTATTATAAATGTTTTGAATATAAAGCTTTGAAATCTATTGAAATCGAAATGGTTTGATTTGTAGTTCAAATCTATATTTGAAATCGATATAAAACGCTTTATTGAGATGTTGAGTTAAATTGAAATATGTGAATTAAGATTTAATGTAACTGAATTTTTGAATTTGAATGATTTAAATCGATTTGTGAACTTAAGGAAACCATTTTATTATCTTAAATATTTTAATATATATATATATATTACTTTATAAATTATAATTATTTTAATTTGAACTATTTTTTATATAAATCATTTTAATATAAACTATTTTTAATTATATACATATATTATTTTAATATAAACTATTTTAACTTATAACTATTTTTAATATACTAACTATTTTACTATTTAACCTATTTTATTTTATATATATATATATACTATTATTAATATCTAAACTGTTTAAGAGGGAAGTGTTATGGATTTCAAAGTATTATGGTTTCAAAAGTTATATTTTCAAAGTGTTATGGATTTCAATGTATTATGATTTCAAAAGTTATATTTTCAAAGTTTTATGGATTTCAAAGTATTATGATTTCAAAGGTTATCATTTCCAAAGTGTTATAATTTTAAAGCGTTATAATTTCGAAGAGTTATTATTTTGGAAAGTGTTATGATTTTGGAAATGAATATTATTTTAAGTGAGAAATGATATCATATTGATATGGTTTTAAAACGGATATGGTACTTTGGTTTTGAAGTATGATATTTTGTAATGACCATGGTGTTATAATAACGAATGGTTGTTAAAGAGACAGGGATCGGTTATTGTCATACTCTCTGGCAATACCAAAAGTCACTTTAACAACTGTGTGTACGGTGGACATTCCATAACGAAGTAGGATGGTTGGCGACGATTTTATTTGAGGTATATATGTGGACCTGACTCCCGTGAGTTAACTTAAGGTGGCTAAAACAGGAGCAATTGACAGGACAAGTGAGGTAGCACCTCCGATCGGACACACTCGTTCGATACCATTCTATTACTTTGTGATTGATTGGGTGCACCGTCGGATTTTTGGGAGTGTGGATCGAGTTGGGCGATTGCTGTGGCTTTGCGTTACCAACAGCCCAAAAATGTATTTGGTATATCTACCTTGGCATTGCCTAGTTGTGCCGTGTCACCTACCATATTAAGACCACTACGAGTTTGTTTTGTGTCGTACCTATGGAGTGCCCTTTGGTAGCTTCCAGTTTACAGAGGTATTACTGTACTGTATAGACTATGGCACTATAAAATGTGTTAAGGGGGATATGGGCAATGCCTTAACGCTATTTTAATAGTTTACTTTACTGTAGACATATTATAATAGCGTATTGTACTACATAGTAGATAGTTCCATGGATCCTTAGAGGATGGGTATCCCAAACATCCTTTAAGTTACTTGTATTTCAGTTGATATTTCACTTGAGTTGGATTTATTGATATAAGAATGTTAATCCTGACTCGAGTGTTTTTTGTTTTTCTTTATGCTCAGGTCAGACTGAGTGTCACAGCATTTGAGACTCACCTTTGGAGTTGGAGCTTTGCTGGGAGATCCATCTATATCTATTCAGCTCTCAGTTATTCGATTGACTTTAGTGATATATTCTGATTTTGTTATTTGACTATTGTATTGAGACTTCTATGTATTCGAAGCTTCTGTTGTATCTTATTTAACTCTATTATATATATGGTAGCTTTATGAACTACTATTCATTTGTTTTCGCTGCTTATTAATATTATATTACTATGTGTCTGTGATTCTGTGATTATTTTATTTGCTGTACATGTTGAGTTTTGCCAAATATAAATTCACAATCTGATATTTTGAGCAACTCATGTGCAACATGTGCGAATGCGAATGGCATGAAATAACGGTATGTTACAGTTTTTATCAGAGTTCTGGTTTAGGAAAAACTTAGGATATAGAGTAAATTTAATAACAAAATCACCATTCGAAATTTTAAGTAAACTTAGCATGTAGGCAAAAACTTAGCATATAGAGTAAATTCATTTTAGAGTTTCAGAGTGGAGAGACCATTGGTAGCTTTGCTACCCATTTGTTTTGGAAAATGAATTTGATTTGAAATTTTAAGTATGACTTGATGTATAATATATATAGGCATATGATTATAGATTTGATTTGAAAATATATATGTTTATCTCTAACCAATTTGAAGTAAATCGGGAATTTAACTCTTAAATCTTTGTTAAAGGATGATTTCAATTAGAAAATGAAGTCAAAAATTTTGAATAAATATTTAAGCTTGAAATTAATTAAATTGGGAAAATTTTCTTGTATAATACCCAATTGCATTCCAATATATAACTTAAGTAAAGTTAAAAAATAATAAATAAGTTACATAAAATAAGTTTTGTTTGAAAAAGAAAAGAAATTTTGTATTAAAGGTTAATCATAGTAGCCAATTCAATTAAATGAAAATAGCTTGAATTGAAACCCAACAAAATATGAATACAAATGAATAATACTGATTTATAAAATGGATTAAACCAACTTGTTAAATATTAATTTATCTAAAATGAAATTCATATGGTTTTAAATTAGTTGTTTTATTTTGTTTTTAATTTATTTTCTTTTTGGTTGTTTCTATTTTCCTACCTCCTTCCTTTTCGAGAACGAAAAGTTTTTAGTGGGGAGAGTGTAACGACCCGTAAAATTTTAAGGTTATAATAATGTTATTAACTGGAATTTTGTGAAATTTTGAAATTTTGAATTTGGAAATAAAAAGTTGAATTTTGTAATATGTCGACTTAAACATAGCAAATGGTAAAATTTCATCAGATAATATGGTAGTTTATTTTATTGTGTAATTTTATTTAAATTAAAATCAGTTAATATTTGATGAAAATTTAATGTTTTTCAAACCTGAATATTTTTATATAATAAATTTATAAATCATCTTCTGAGTGAGATGTCATATTTCATTTCGTCAATTTTGGATGTTATTGCTCCGTTTATCTTATTTTCGGCGTTTTAGCAGCATTTTTGGTACCGATTATCGACTTTTGATACGATGGTCGCACCATCAATATCTATATACTGTTTTGATCGTCTCGTCGTGCTGAGCTATATGAAATATTCATTTGTGTATTTCAGAATCCGGTACGTGTCCAAACCGTGGAACGGTTAACCCTACCGATATCTGTTGGGCCTTTTGGGTTTCTGCGTGCCTTTCCATATATCCATCTGTTGAAATTAAATGGCCATTGACTTTTGTAATTCCTTGTGGTTCCATATCTTCTCGTTCAAGCTTCTTATATTTCTTTCTTCCATTCCATTCTGAAGAAAGAAATTTTTACAAAGTTTTATTTTTTATTTTTTCTCATTCGTTTATGCATGGCCTCACTTCCACCTTCTCCTTTTTCTCTCTCGGCCTCTTGGCAAATATCATGCGTGACCCATACCCTATACCCCATGCTCCAACCTACCTCTCCTCCCAACCATCGAGCACCAGCCTCGTCCCGCCCTCCATGGCAACAGCTCACGCAATCCCAACAAGCCACCCACCTCGAACATCCTTCTCTTCCTAGATCCACTCCCTTACCTTCAGCCGCCATGCCGAATCGTGCTCTGCTCCACCTCAGCTCAAATGCGAGCCCTGCTTGCTGCTTCCTATTGTTAGATGAAAGGGAATATTGATTTTAAACATTTAATGACAGTGATATTTTGTTTTAATAAACACTGATTGAAGATATAATATGAAAATTCTATACATAGAGATAATATAAACTGTTTATTTTGGGCTTCCTTTTGTTATTTACGGTCGTATATTTGTTGGAGTATATTTGTTTACATATTGGTTTTAAGATTGACTTCAATATGTAGTATACATACATACATACATACATACATACATATGCTTCGCTATTAAATATATAGGTATACATAATAGTTTCGGCACGCGCGCGCACACACACATATAAGTTTTGTTTTGCCTGCTCATTTCGTTTGCATTTCCACTTTTGCTTTTGAAATGGGTCTAGTTTAAATTACTTTATTAGGTAAGTCTATACTACTTATTATCTATTTGCACAACTAGTTCATTTATATATTTTACTGTTTATTTATACATAGGTCGGCTATAGATTTTTTTAGCTTGAAAAGGTTATATATATCTATGTATATTTAACAGAGTTTTGATTTTTGAAGACTTTTATATATGTTAGGTTTATATATTTTATTGAATGTGTGTGTGTGTGTGTATAGTTTATAAGTTTCATATACATTTTGGATATGTTAATCTACACGTATATAGTCTGTGTACATTTTGTTTAATCCTTTCATCTATTATTTTTTTATGGTCTGTATATTAGCATAAGTTATAGTATGTTGTTTTGTATGTATATAATAGGTTATGTATTTACTTAAACTTATGTTATATATATATATATATTAAGTATAATTTTAAAGGTATATTTGTCATATATAGTGTTTGCATAAATTTGCTTATACATATATTTTGTTTGCACATATAGTGGTCTACATATAATGGTTTATGTATATGGGATCTGCCTACATTTTGTGTATATGTACATTCTGCATAAATATATTTAGTTTATTGTAGTTTGATATTTTATTTGTTGTATATGTGATCTTTTAAGTTCAAAAAAATATAGTTATATTGATTATTTATTTTTCTAGTTATTGATTATAAATTTTAATATGTATACATTTTATTTTAACTATACGTTTTAAATTGATTTTAGAAAATTTACATATATAATAATATCTTATTTCATCAATCTTGTGTGATCTTGACTTACGTTTCAATATCGAATTTGTTGCAGAAATTCCTTGCTTGTCACTGTCCCGTGTGTGTATCTGTGTCCGTGTCATCTTCTTGTCCGTCTAGCCTCGAAAGTTGAGCAATTACTCACAATTAACGTTCTTTTATTTATTACATTTGATTTTATTTGAATCGGTAATTGAAATATGATGCTAAATTGAACTGTTAATTGTTTGCTGTAACGTCCCGCCTTTTCGTAGGGTTTAAATCGCGATAAACCACACATGTCAGACTTAAACCATATAGAAGGGCGGATTGTTATGGGGTAAATAAGAAAAGCAGAGAAAGATAAAGAACAAAACATAATCTTGCAGCGGAACGATAAAATATAATAATCAAATATACAGTTCATGAAGCTGTTTTACAAAAACATTTGTTTTACTAATACAATACATATCAGAGTTACACATACCAGAGGAAAATCAATAACAATGCAGCGGAACATTGTGATGCAGTGGAACAGTATTAATGCAGCGGAATAATATAATAAATAGTAGTAATAAAATCTTTGTCTTCGTCCTCCAGAAATAAAATTTTTGAATCCTGAAATGCTCGGACTGACCCGAGCGAATTGAAAAGACAAAACACTCGAGTCAGAACTAAAAGATCTTACGTAAGTTAAATCAACAATAAAATATGAGTGGAACGACGTCAAAGATGTTTACGGGATTTGACATCTCCTATCCAGTGTCAAACGTGAGTGCAGTAACTCAAGAGATGCTCGGGATTCACATCTCCTAAGGATCTGTTAAACTATTTACTATGTAGTAATATTTCTCTATTATAATAGTGTCTATAGTAAAATAAAATTACTTTTAAATAGCGTTAAGGAGTGACCCAATATTCCTCTTAACACGTAATAGTCCTAGTAGTCCATCCAATATCATAGTCCCTCCTGATTGGGAAGCCAGCAGAGGATACCACACGGGCTACGGGAGAAATCCAAACTCGTACAAGGCGCGCTAGGGTAGGTGACACGGCACAACTAGGCAATGATAGGGTAGATATACCAATTACTATCCGGAATGGTGGTAACGCGTAGCGCGCAGCTACTGCCCACCTCAAGCCACACCCCCAAATCAAAAAAACAACAGTGGCCACCGAATCAATCCAAAAGTCAGAGTATAGTATCGAAGGGATGTGTCCGATAAGAGGGCTACCTCCTTGGCCGGAGAATCGCTCCTGTTTTAGCCACCTTATGCCAACTCACGGGAGTCAGGTCCACGTATATACCTCAAAGGAAACGCCGCCACCATCCTACTTCATTCTGGAATCTCCACCGCGTACACAGTTGTTAAAGTGGTTTTCGGAGTTGGCAGAGAGTATGACAACGTCCGATCTCGGTCTCTTCAACGATCAAATGTTATTATAACACCGCGGTCATTTCAAAATAATTATACTTCAAAACCAGGATATAATATTCATTTCAAAACCATATAAATACGATATCATCTTCATTTAAAACCAAACCAATAAGATATCATTTTCTTTAAAACCAAAATCAATATAATTACATTTTTATTTCAAAAATTATCCTTTTTCCCAAAATCATAGCATTTTCAAAGTTATAAAATTTCGAAACCAAAGATTTTAAAACTATAACCCTTCTAAAATGTAATATTTTGAAATTAATAACTTTGAAACATAACTTCCACCCTTACATGGATGAAATATTAAATATTTATAAAACAAACTAGCTTCTTAAATTTCACAAATCAAATTCCAAAAACAACCCGAATTTCTAAATTTTAATATTTAATAAATTTCAAAGCTTAAATATTCAATATTTCAAAACTAAATTTTGTAATTCATTTATATACAAATTACACTTTTACAATTATTTGGTTATGAAATATTTGCTTACTAAAACCAATATCCTTTAAATAAAACTTCAAATTTCAAAACTGAATATTCCTCAATTTATTCACTTAATCACCTTAAACCCGAATTAGGTTATAAAACCATATTCTTTTAAATTAAGTTCTAAATGGATTCTTATTAAATATAGTTCTTAATTAGAAAAATCTCAATCAATTTCAAACTATCTTCTCAACCTTGATTTATAAAAAATCAATATAAACTCTATATTAAAATATAATTTAAGTAAATCCTTATCCATATTATATTTTAATAAAATCAACTTTATTATTAAAATTATTTTATACTTTACACAAATTTTATTCATAGCTTAAACCAAGGATTTTACTATATATAAAAGAACCATTATAAAATATCCAAATCAATATCTCCATAAACCATATATTTCTTTACAAACCATAGAAAATCATTTCAAAATATTTTTATATATAGACCACGGTGTCTGTATATAATTTTCTACCCTATGGTCAAGTGATACGGATATTTATCATTTCAATCCTTAATTTAAAATAAAAACACGGTTATACATCATTTCAAACCACAATCCCGAATGAAATAAGGTGCACAACAAATTTGCAGTTCAAAACAATATAAATTACAACATCCATTCATCCAATATCAAACATCAACCATTTATTACAATCATCATCCAATTTAAACAATAACATCAATATAGCGCATATAATAAATAACAGGTAATTACTGACAGTCTATATTCAATAATAAATTAAAAAATCTATCTAACTGGCAGTTTATATGCACTAATAAATTAAATAACAATTTAATTCAATAAATTATAATTTAACTGGAATGATGATAAAAATATACCAACAGCAATAAATAAATTTCAAATCACATCGAAAATTAATTTAACAAACATTAGAAATTTTAGAAGTTGTGAGTGGGTTAAAACACTCACCTTTTGAATTTAAATTGAATTTAAATCCAATTTAAACCCAAAAATTGAACAGTCTCCAAATTCATCCAAACTATGGACAAAATGTCCGGAATTTAGATACGATCCTGCCAAAGAAACCGCGCGTAAAACGGAGTTCGTACGCGAGAGTTATTGACGTTAGAACGCTTCGAAGTTTAAAAAAATAGAAAAATAATAATAAATAAATAAATAAACAAACCAAACTCACTCGCATGTCATCAAGCATGCACACGCGCCCCACATCCCATTCGAACAGAACCAGGTCCATCTCAACCCTAGCCGCCGATCCATATAGCCAAAACGCGCCACCCACATCCACCTTCCCATCGATCAGAACATGCAAGCATGACCACCACGCCTGGCCGCACCCTCGCCTTCAACACCCAATGCTCCGCCGCCTTCAAATTGCCTCAGGCCGAGACTAATATGCGAAGCTTTAGGCGCGATTTCAGGCGATTTGAGGACCCTATGACAGCATCGAATGGCTTGGATTGACCTCATTCGTCGAGCTCTACGCCATGGTGCCTCCTAATCGTCGAATTATGAAGGATCCACCGTCGAAATCACTAAAGGCAAAACGAACGACCGAGGTTGTTCTTCAATTTCTGGACAAACAATGCGTCGAATCAAAAAACGAGTTGCAGATTTGAGTTACGCTCTTCGAGAGCTTCGATTTGATATAAAATTTGGCATATATTGTAGAGTTTGAAATTTTAGCTTGATTTTGAATTGCAACTAGATCTAGAATTTTATTGTCTGTCATTGAGAAGGAGAGAAGGAATTATATGCACATACAAATGAGAAATAGAGGTAGGCTATCATTTATAACAGGGTATATATAGGCAAGGTTGAAATAGAATAGATGGACCCGATTTATAAACGCGCTGAACGATGAATGGCCCGAAAAGCCCGTTCTGACTCCGGAACGAAATTATGTCAACTCATATATCCAATTTGTAGCTAAGTATGAAGAAGTTATGCTAAAATCAATATTTTCCAAATTGATTTCAATTGATTTCAATTTCATTGATTCCTAGGCGTTTCAAGTCCGTACGATCAAACGACACGTCCGACCGTTACGAAACTTGAAATCCTACAATAATTCACCGTTACGGATCCGATGAAAATGGTTTCATCGTAATCCGAGTCAGTTGCCAAAATGGCTATTTTTATATTAATTAAATAATTAAATAATTAATTAAATAATTAAATAATTAATTAAATAAAATCCAATTTTTAATTTCAATTCTATAATTGACAATTTTATCACTTTTATATTTCTTAATCATCTACAATAATTTAAACAAGTTTAGATGTCAATTTAAAGTTGATTAATTTCTCAATTCCAGTGTTAAATTTTCAATTTCCTTATATTAACAATGTATAATTTAAATTCTCAATAATCCCATTGAATTTACCTTTCATTCTTATTATTCAGTTCGTTGTTATCCAACGGATGAAATTTACATTGGTTCATGTTTTATTACATTATTAACCTTAAATTTCATCTTAATTTCAGAAACGTAATATTTTTAATATTTAACTCCATTTATTTGCAATTAATTTAATTATTTAACTTTAAATTCCAATAAACTAACAAATCTTGCCTTCCATTCTTTTAATTCAACTAATTATCATATTATGAATAAAATGTACGTTATTTTCAATTATTACCTCAATTTCATTAAATTCAGAAATTGTAAATTGAATTTTCAAAAATTTAATTTAATTACTTCTCATTCTATTATTCAGTCTATTATTATCAAAAGAATGCAATTTACATTGGTTTGTAGTTATTGTATTAATATTCTCAAATTTCCTCTTTATTTTCATTAACGTAGTTTTTAATTACGTTTTATTTCAATGGATTTAAATCTAGTTCAATTTCCATTATAAAAATCCAAATTCATTAATTAATTGAATGCTTACATTTGTTTCCATATATCCAATTTGTAGCTAAGTATAGCTTCTACATTATTTCCATTGATTTGAATTAAATTCCCATCTTTATATTATGCCTATTATTACGCTATAAACTGGTTACTATTGATTACCTTTCATTTTCTTGCCATATTCTCATTCCCATCATTATAACCTTTGTTTATATTTATTAAAATTTGATTTCTCATTTCAATTAATAGACTATATAAACGGGCAACACATAATTATTGCCATCGTTTACTTTTAACTGCATTTATAAGTTTATTGTTTATAGACCCAAGTTACACATTTACATAATTTCAGTCCATCGTAATCACATTCAATCTATCGAAAATTTAGCTTAGATTACATTCTTACCATTCATTTATTATTGACTTTAATTAGCATTGCGTACCTTGCATTAACATTATTACTTTAAATCTACATCCAATTACAATTAATATTCTCAATAAATTTATTACACCAATTACTACCTTATAAGTAAGTGTACGTTACTATTTTAATTTACATTTACCCTTTCCGTTATTATATTAATTATCATTTAAGTACATTTAATTTATCTTGTATGTTCATTCTTCCCAACTAATTACCACCTATTATATTATTCCACACGTTAATCCACTAATTACATCTGCTTCTCATATTCCACTTATAACCAAGTCATACATTTAAATTATTTTATTTGATTAGAATTTCATTCAGGTTCTTTAATTATTAACTTAAATTAACCTTGTTACGTTTCCTCTTAGTTATTTTCATTATTACAACACAACTTTTATCAAAAATTCACAAAATTTTATTTTCTTCAATATTAATTTCAAAAAAAATCTTGTTGTATTAACAATTTTAATCATCGAATTTTTACAGGTCGTTACACTCTCCCCCACTCAAAACTTTTCGCCCCCGAAAAGGAAAAGAAGGGAAAAGAGGAACTTATAAATTAATATCTATTATTCAAAACATTATATTCATAACAATAGGTTTACAGAATTGGATAATTTAAATAAAATATATAGATTTATAACCAATAAATCTTTTTATATTCAAATTTATAAAGTTGGGAAAACATTTTAAAATTTTCTAAGTCCAAAATTTACAGAAAATTTCGGCAGAGTCTCCTTTGTACGGAGAGGCTCGGGAGAAAATATAATATCAAAAATAACAATATACAACATATATTTTCCAAAATAATATATATCCCAACACGGGAAAACAATATAATAGCGCTATAAATCGTAATCCGAACACGTACCTATTTGTCGGGCAAACAACGCTTAAATGATGAAACCAAAACAGTAGCAATTACTTCCATAACCTGTATTTCACTTATATAATCCAAAAGAGTTAATAATTTTATAAAATGAAATGTTAAAGTTGTTTCACCCATAAAAAAACAAATCAATACAAACAACAATCACTTGCAACCACGCATACAACCATCACATAGAATCAACACAAATCAATCATTCATTCATACCAAACAGAACAAATAGTTGTTCGGTTTCAAAACTTCAAATTGTACATAATGAAAAATAAACTACTAAGCACACCATTTACTCAGCAATCTCTGATGAAGCTAAATAGATTATTCATATATCCAGACAATTTTAAAGTTTCCTTACCCAAACAACAATAAACCAAAACAAACAACAATTTCAATAATAAATCAAGTTTATTTTTTTATCAATTCCACTTCATCCATTTGTTGTTTGATTTCCTTTTCATTCATTATTTATTTTTATCTATTTCAATTCATTACCTACCAATTCATTTTCACCTATCTATATAATGCCAAATTTTATTTATTGCATTACATTTATTTATTTATATTATTCATATTCAATAAAATTTCTTAGTAGGTAAATTTATTAACTTAAGTTTATAGTAAATTTTTAGCATTCATCTTTTATTCTTATTTTATTCAAAGGTAACTTCAACCTATTACTTAAGTTTATTATTATTTATTTATAATACTTACCTTTCTTTTCTATTACATTAGTAGCATTTCAATAATACTTAAGTCCATAACAGCTAGAACATCAATTCTTATTAATAAAAGCAATTTATTGAACACTTTCATTACATAAGTTTACTCGTACAATTTTCCATTACAAATCTTTAACATTTTAACTTCTAATATTTGGTAAGTTATATATATATATGCTTTAAGAATGTAGTTGAAAGTTATACAAGTTTTTCTCAATTCTTTTAATTAATTAAATGTTCAATAATAATATCCTTTGTTTTATATGTTACAAATTAAAATTTTCTTTTTATTTAATTTATAACTTAGCGTTAAATTTCTTATTTTAATTAAAGGTTCTAATTATAAATTAGTTACATTTAATTTCACTACAATAATTGAAACTACTAATTTAACGAAAACTTAAGAATTAAATACCAGGTTAAATTTCAAATCATTTTAAAATAATAGATAGATACGTATATACTTACAACTTATATCCAATTATATTTAAAACAATTTAAAATTTATATTTGTTTATCAAAATAAATCTGTAGTAAATCTACTACAGTGGCCTTCCCACTTCGAAACCCGAAAATGAATGTCGATGATGCGTGCACTCATTACCGAAATTATTTTCCAGCGACAGAGAGGGGAGTACAAAACTTATTTCTTTCTAAAATTTCTTTTAAAACATTTCTTTCAAATTATATCGAAATATTTATATCATTAAATACTTCTACTAATATTATTATTATATTTCAAAATCATTCAAAAGAATTTTCAAAACCCCGGAACTTAAGTTCTAAATTTTCGATTTTCATTTATTTTATTTTCAATCTTATTTTTATAATATTTATAGATTACACTACTTAACAACCAATATATTACAACCAAATATAACCTTTATAAAAAAATTATTTTATATATAGAAAATATAATAGGCAAAACTATTTCATTCACCTATATTAAAAACAAATATTATGTCGGTCTGTCCTATTCAGTGTTTAGAAATCCATATTGATGTCATAGCGTCCATGCACTAACCAGAATTTTATAAATACAAAACGGAACAGATTAACACAATATTAAAACCTTTTATAACACTAACAAATACGCTCTCTCATATATACACTCAACGACTCCCATAGGATATTACTACCTTATTAATAAAGGGTCAAACCCCACAAAGCTAAGCTTTATTGCTAAACCAAAGCTCTGATACCAGATGTAACGTCCCGCCTTTTCGCAAGGCTTAAATCGACGATAAACCACACACGTTAGACTTAAACCATACAGATGGGCGGATTGTTATGGGGTAAATAAGAAAAGCAGAGAAAGAAAAAGAACAAAACATAATCTTGCAGCGGAACGATAAAATATAATAATCAAATATACAGTTCATGAAGCTGTTTTACAAAAACATTTGATTTTACTTATACAATACATATCAGAGTTACACATACCAAAGGAAAATCAATAACAATGCAGCAGAACATTATGATGCAGTGGAACAGTATTAATGCAGCGGAATAATATAATAAATAGTAGTAATATAATCTTCGTCTTCGTCCTCTAGAAATAAAGTCTTTGAATCCTGAAATGCTCGGACTGACCCGAGCGAATTGAAAAGACAAAACACTCGAGTCAGAACTAAAAGATCTTATGTAAGTTAAATCAATAATAAAATATGAATGGAACGGCGTCAGAGATGTTTAAGGGATTTGACATCTCCTATCCAATGTCAAATGTGAGTGCAGTAACTCAAGAGATGCTCGGGATTCACATCTCCTGAGGATCCGTTAAACTATTTACTATGTAGTAATATTTCGCTATTATAATAGTGTCTACAGTAAAATAAACTTACCTTTAAATAGCTTTAAGGATTGGCCCAATATTCCCCTTAACACGTAATAGTCCTAGTAGTCCATCCAATATCATAGTCCCTCCTAATCGGGAAGCCACCAGAGGATACCACACGGGCTACGGGAGAAAACTAAACTCGTACAATGCGCTGTAGGGTAGGTGACACGGCACAACTAGGCAATGCCAGGGTAGATATACCAATTGTTATCCGGACTGGTGGTAACGCGTAGCTACCGCCCACCTCGAGCCATACCCCTAAATCAAAAAAACAAAAGTGGCCACCGAATCAATCCAAAAGTCAGAGTATAATACCGAAGGGATGTGTCCGATAAGAGGGGCTACCTCCTTGGCCCGAGAATCGCTCCTGTTTTAGCCACCTTATGCCAACTCACGGGAGTCGGGGCCACGTATATACCTCAAAGGAAACGCCGCCACCACCTACTTCATTCTGGAATCTCCTCCGCGTACACGGTTGTTAAAGTGGATTTCGGAGTTGGCAGAGAGTATGACAACTTCTGATCCCAGTCTGTTCAACGACCAAACGTTATTACAACACCGCGGTCATTTCAAAATAATTATACTTCAAAACCAGGATATAATATTCATTTCAAAACCATATAAATATGATATCATCTTCTTTTAAAACCAAACCAATAAGATATCATTTTCTTTAAAACTCAAATCAATATAATTTCATTTTTATTTCAAAAATTATCCTTTTCCCATAATCATAGCATTTTCAAAGTTATAAAATTTCGAAACCAAAGATTTTAAAACTATAACCCTTCTAAAATGTAATATTTTGAAATTAATAACTTTGAAACATAACTTCCACCCTTACATGGATGAAATATTAAATATTTATAAAACAAACTAGCTTCTTAAATTTCACAAATCAAATTCCAAAAACAACCCGAATTTCTAAATTTTAATATTTAATAAATTTCAAAGCTTAAATATTCAATATTTCAAAACTAAATTTTGTAATTCATTTATATACAAATTACACTTTTACAATTATTTGGTTATGAAATATTTGCTTACTAAAACCAATATCCTTTAAATAAAACTTCAAATTTCAAAACTGAATATTCCTCAATTTATTCACTTAATCACCTTAAACCCGAATTAGGTTATAAAACCATATTCTTTTAAATTAAGTTCTAAATGGATTCTTATTAAATATAGTTCTTAATTAGAAAAATCCCAATCAATTTCAAACTATCTTCTCAACCTTGATTTATAAAAAATCAATATAAACTCTATATTAAAATATAATTTAAGTAAATCCTTATCCATATTATATTTTAATAAAACCAACTTTATTATTAAACTTATTTTATACTTTACACAAATTTTATTCATAGCTTAAACCAAGGATTTTACTATATATAAAAGAACCTTTATAAAATATCCAAATCAATATCTCCAAAAATCATATATTTCTTTACAAACCATAGAAAATCATTTCAAAATATTTTTATATATATACCATGGTGTCTGTATATAATTTTCTACCCTATGATCAAGTGATACAGATATTTATCATTTCAATCCGTAATTTAAAATAAAAATATGGTTATATATCATTTTAAATCGCAATCCTGAATGAAATAAGGTGCATAACAAATTTTCAGTTTAAAATAATATAAATTACAACATCCATTCATCCAATATCAAACATTAACCATTTATTACAATCATCATCCAATTTAAACAATAACATCAATATAGCGCATATAATAAATAACCGGTAATTACTGACAGTCTATATTCAATAATAAATTAAACAATCTATCTAACTGGCAGTTTATATGCACTAATAAATTAAATAACAATTTAATTCAATAAATTAAAATTTAACAAGAATGATGATAAAAATATACCAACAGCAATAAATAAATTTCAAATCACACTGAAAATTAATTTAACAAACATAAGAACTTTTAGAAGTTGTGAGTGGGTTAAAACACTCACTTTTTGAATTTAAACCCAAAAATTAAACAGTCTCCAAATTCATCCAAACCATCGCCAAAAAGTTCGAAATTCAGATATGATCCTAACAAAAGAAACCGCACGTAAAACGGAGTTCTTACGCGAGAGTTATTGACGTTAGAACGCTTCGAAGTTTAAAAAAATAGAAAAAATAATAATAAATAAATAAATAAACAAACCAAACTCACACACACGTCATGAAGCATGCGCACGCACCCCACATCCCAATCAAACAGAAGCAAGTCCATCTCAACCCTAGTCGCCAATCCATATAGCCAAAACGCGCCACCCACATCCACTTTCCCATCGATCAGAACATGCAAGCACGACCACCACGCCTGGCCGCACCCTCGCCTTCAACACCCAGTGCTCCGCCGCCTTCAAATCGCCTCAGGCCGAGACTAATACGCGAAGCTTTAGGCGTGATTTCAGGTGATTTGAGGACCCTATGACAACAGCGAATGGCATGGATTGACCTCATTCGAGCTCTACGCCCTAGTTCCTCCTGATCATCGAATTATGAAGGATCCACCGTCAAAATCACTAAAGCCAAAATGAATGGCAGAGGTTTTTCTTTAATTTCTGGACAAACAATGCGTCGAATCAAAAAACAAGTTGCAGATCTGAGTTACGCTCTTGGAGAGCTTCGATTTGATATAAAATTTGGCACATATTGTGGAGTTTGAAATTTTAGCTTGATTCTGAATTGCAACAGGATCTAGAATTTTATTGTCTGTCATTAAGGAGGAGAGAAGGAAATGTACGCACATACAAATGAGAAATAGAGATAGGCGAGGGTTTATAATAGGGTATATATAGGCAAGGTTGAAATAGAATAGATAGACCCGATTTATATATGCATTGAACGATGAATGGTCCGAAAAGCCCGTTCTGACTCCAAAACGAAATTGGATCAACCCATATATCAAAATAGATGTTTTAAAATATTTTAAACGCAATGGAAAAGGTTTCAAGTCCAAATTCCATCGTATGAAGAAGTTATGCTAAAATTAATATTTTCCAAATTGATTCCTATTGATTTCAATTTCATTGATTCCTAGGCGTTTCAAGTCCTTACGATCAAACGACATGTCCGATCGTTACGAAACTTGAAATGCTATAATAATTCAACGTCACGGATCCGATGAAACTGATTTTGTCGAAATCCGAGTCAGTGGCCAAAATGGCTATTTTTATATTAATTAAATAATTAATTAATTAATTAAATAAAATCCGATTTTTAATTTCAATTCTATAATTGACAATTTTATCACTTTTATATTTCTTAATCATCTACAATAATTTAAACAAGTTTAGATGTCAATTTAAAGTTGATTAATTTCTCAATTCTAGTGTTAAATTTTCAATTTCATTATATTAACAATTTATAATTTAAATTCTCAATAATCCCATTGAATTTACCTTTCATTCTTATTATTCAGTTCGGTATTATCCAACGGATGAAATTTACATTGGTTCATGGTTTATTACATTATTAACCTCAAATTTCATCTTAATTTCAGAAACGTAATATTTTTAATATTTAACTCCACTTATTTGCAATTAATTTAATTATTTAACTTTAAATTCCAATAAACTAATAAATCTTGCCTTCCATTCTTTTAATTCAACTAATTATCATATTCTGAATAAAATTTACGTTATTTCCAATTATTACCTCAATTTCATTAAATTCAGAAATTGTAAATTGAATTTTCAAAAATTTAATTTAATTACTTCTCATTCTATTATTCAGTCTATTATTATCAAAAGGATGCAATTTACATTGGTTTGTAGTTATTGTATTAATATTCTCAAATTTCCTCTTAATTTTCATTAACGTAGTTTTTAGTTACATTTGATTTTAATGGATTTAAATCTAATTCAATTTCCATTTATAAAAATCCAAATTCATTAATTAATTGAATGCTTACATTTGTTTCCATATATCCAATTTGTAACTAAGTATAACATCTGCATTATTTCCATTGATTTGAATTAAATTCCCATCTTTATGTTATGCCTATTATTACGCTATAAACCTGTTACTATTGATTACCTTTCATTTTCTTGCCATATTCTCATTCCTATCATTGTAACCTTTGTTTATATTTATTAAAATTTGATTTCTCATTTCAATTAATAGACTAAATAAACGGGCAACACATAATTATTGCTATCGTTTACTTTTAACTGCATTTATGAGTTTATTGTTTATAGACACAAGTTACACATTTACATAATTTAAATCCATTGTAATCACATTCAGTCTATCGAAAATTTAGCTTAGATTACATCCTTACCATTCATTTATTATTGACTTTAATTAGCATTGCATACCTTGCATTAACATTATTACTTTAAATCTACATCCAATTACGATTAATATTCTCAATAAATTTATTACACCAATTACTACCTTATAAGTAAGTGTACGTTACTATTTTAATTTACATTCACCCTTTCCGTTATTATATTAATTATCATTTAAGTACATTTAATTTATCTTGTATGTTCATTCTTCCCAACTAATTACCACCTATTATATTATTCCACACATTAATTCACTAATTACATTTGCTTCTCATATTCCACTTATAACCAAGTCATACATTTAAATTATTTTATTTAATTAGAATTTCATTCAAGTTCATTAATTATTAACTTAAATTAACCTTGTTACGTTTCCTCTTAGTTATTTTCATTATTACAACACAACTTTTATCAAAAATTCACAAATTTTTATTTTCTTCAATATTAATTTCAAAAAAAAAAAATCTTATTGTATTAACAATTTTAGTCATCGAATTTTTACGGGTCGTTACATTTGCCATATGCTAGTTTCTGTAACTATTCGCCTGTGACATATGACACCATGTTATTTATATTTTATTTGTTATCGATGATATATGCCTGTTATTGATATGTTATATTATAATCAAAACTGTTATCACTCTGTAGTTCCCTGTTAGTATAAAATTTCCTATGGGTTGAAATTATACATACCTGAATGATCTTGTAGAATAGGAGAAAATCGTTATGGGTTGAAATGGCAAAACCAAGCGATTTTCATTGACATTAAATTTGGGATTACGAGTTGAAAAGATATACACCCGTAGATATTTAAATTGCGGATTGAAATGATAAATATCCATATCACTTGACCATAGGATAGAAAACTATATACAAACACTGTGGTATATATATATATATATATATATATATATATTGAAATGATTTCCATAGTTTTAAAAAGGAAATACATATGGTTTTACATAAATATTGGTTTTAAATATTATATATACTAGTATGGGCCTGTGCTTCGCACATAGGCTACTTGTGTTATTGTACACGTTGATATTTTGTTTGAGCGCAAATATGTAAACGGAAAGCAAGGGCATTTTTGGAATTTCAAAAAGACATCGAGCAAATTAGTTCAACGAATTTTCTTTATTAGTAGTAAAGATATGTTATTTTATAAAGGTTTTAAATTTTAGATTTTTTAAAATTATATGTTTTAGGAAATTTAAATTATAAGTTAGTTTTGAAACTATAAATTTTATGATTTTACTTATATTTTTACTATTTTTAAAATGTATATAAATTAAGTTTAATAATAAGATGTACTCTAATAAAGTTTGATTTAATAAATATATAATATGTTTAAGTATTTATTTAAATTTATATTTTAAAAATAGTTTTTTTATAATAATTTTTAATAAATTAAGGCCGGGAAGATAAATTTAAGTTGATTTCAGATAGTATTCTTTTAAGAATTATGTTAATAAAATCGATTTGAAACTTATTGAATTTGAGATTTTAAGATATGGTTTTGTAACTTGATTTTGATTTAAAGTGATTAAATGAATATTTCAAGTAAATAAATTGATTGAATATTTCAAGTAATTTAAGGTTTTATTTAAATGATACTGGATTGACTAGGTGAATATTTCAATATTAAATAATAGTAAAGTTGAATTTGAAATCTAAACGAATTTATCAAAATTGAGTTATTATAAATGTTTTGAATATAAAGCTTTGAAATCTATTGAAATTGAAATGGTTTGGTTTGTAGTTCAAATCTATATTTGAAATCGATATAAAACGGTTTATTGAGATGTTGAGTTAAATTGAAATTTGTGAATTAAGATTTAATTTAATTGAATTTTTGTATACGAATGATTTAAATCGATTTGTGAACTTGAGGAAACTATTTTACTATCTTAAGTATTTTAATATATATATATATATATAAATATTTTATTTTATAAATTATTTTAATATAAAATTATTTTAAGATAAAATATTTTAATATAAATCATTTTAATATAAACTATTTTTAATTTATAGATATAAATTATTTTAACTTATAACTATTTATTATATAAACTATTTTATTATATATATACTATTATTAATATCTAAACCGTTTAAGGGGGAAGTGTTATGGATTTCAAAGTATTATGATTTCAAAAGTTATATTTTCAAAGTGTTATGGATTTCAAAGTATTATGATTTCAAAGGTTATATTTTCAAAGTGTTATGGATTTCAAAGTATTATGATTTCAAAAGTTATGATTTCCAAAGTGTTATAATTTCAAAGTATTATAATTTCGAAGAGTTATTATTTTGGAAAGTGTTATGATTTTGGAAATGAATATTATTTTAAGTGAGAAATGATATCGTATTGATATGGTTTTAAAATGGATATGGTATTTTGGTTTTGAAGTATGATATAATAACGATTGATTGTCAAAGAGACCGAGATCGGTTGTTGTCATACTCTCTGCCAATACCGAAAACCATTTTAACAACCGTATACGCGGTGGAGATTCCAGAATGAAGTAGGATGGTTGGCGACGATTCTATTTGAGGTATATATGTGGACCTGACTCCCGTGAGTTAGCTTAAGGTGGCTAAAACAGGAGCAATTGACGGGCCAAGTGAGGTAGCTCCTCCAATCGGACACACTCCTTCGATACCATTCTATTACTTTGTGATTGATTGGGTGCACTCTTGGATTTTTAGGAGTGTGGATCGAGTTGGGCGATTGCTGCGGCTTTGCCTTACCAACAGCTTAGGAATGTAATTGGTATATCTATCATGGCATTGCCTGTTTGTGCCGTGTCACCTACCATATTGAGGCCAGTTTGTTTTGTGTCGTACCTATGGAGTGCCCTCTGGTAGCTTCCAGTTTACAGAGGTATTACGGTACTGTATAGACTATGGCACTTTAAAATTGTTAAGGGGGATATGGGTAATGCCTTGACGCTATTTTAATAGTTTACTTTACTATAGACATATTATAATAGCGTATTGTACTACATAGTAGATAGTTCCATGGATCCTTAGAGGATGGGTATCCTAAACATCATTTAAGTTACTTGTGTTTCAGTTGATATTTCACTTAAGTTGGAATTATTGGTATAAGAATGTTAATCCTGACTCGAGTGTTTTGTGTTTTTTTTATGCTCGGGTCAGACTGAGTGTCACAACATTTGAGACTCACCTTTGGAGTTGGAGCTTCGCTTGGAGATCCATCTATTCAGCTATTAAGTTGACTTCGGTGATATATTTAGATTTTGTTATTTGACTATCGTATTGAGACTTCTATGTTCAAGACTTCTGTTGTATCTTGTTTAACTCTGTTATATATATATATATAATAGCTTCATGAACTACTATTCATTTGTTTCCGCTGCTTATTATTGTTATATTACTCTGTGTATATGATTCTGTGATTATTTTATTTACTGTATATGCTGAGTTTTGCCAAATATAAATTAACAATATGATATTTTGAGCAATTGAAATCCGACATGTGCGGATGCGAATGGCACGAAATGCGGGGATGTTACAAAATATAAGTCATTTAACTTATAAGATTTAACATTTAAACCTGAATTCAAATAATAACAACTACTTCCATTTTTTTAGAAATTTACCATTCATATTCAATTTCAACTATGGATTATAAAAACGTTCAATATATAGAATTTCATTTCAATATTTGTTATTGTCAAAATCTTCGGAATTGATTATTTCAAAAATTTATTATATTCAATAAACTACATTAATAAATCATTAAAAATTTATTTCTATCCATTTTTATCCAATAATCACATTAAATTTAATAATTTAAAATGGTTAAAAAAATATGGGTCGTTACACCACCTACTGCGGAATTGTAACGACCCACATTTTGGACCATTCAAATCTATAATAAAACCACACATGTCGGACTTGAATTATTCAAAACAACAGATTGTTAATATATTTTTGAAGCAAATAAAACCAATCGCAGAATCACAGACACATAATATCAGAATAACTCGCAGCGGAAATAAAATAACCATAGTAGTTCATGAAGCTACTACATACATAGTCTTAAAAAAAATACATAATAATAGAGTCTGAAGGCAAATACAATGGAAATCCACTAATACATAAGCTGAATAGAAATAACTGAAATAGAAATAGATAGAAAACTAGATAGATAGATAATCCCCAGCAATTCTCTAGCTCCAGAAGGTGAATCCACAGCTGTGATACTTAGGCTGATCCAAGTGTAAAGCAAAACACAAAACACTCGAGTCAGGACATACATACTTATAAAATGTAAATCAACTCAAGTGAACTATAATAGAAATGCGCAAGTAACTTAAAGGATGCTTGAGATCGCCCATCCTTTAAGGATCAGTTAAACTATCTACTATGTAGTAATATATGCTATTATAATAATGTCTAAAGTAAAGTATAATATATAAAAATAGCGTTAAGGCATTACCCATATCCCCCTTAACACATTTTATAGTGCCAATAGTCTATATAGTACCATCGTACCTCCAGATCGGAAGGCTACCATAAATACTCCAAAGGTACGACACAAATCAAACTCGCAGTAAAGCACGCTAGGGTAGGTGACATGGCACAACTAGGCTATGCCGGGGTAGATATACCAATTGCACTTCCGGACCGGTGATAACGCATAGCAGTCACTACCGCCTACCTTGAGCCACACTCCCAAAAATAAAAAGGTGCGCCCAATCAATCACAAAGTAATAGAATGGTATCGAAGGAGTATGTCCGATTAGAGGAGCTACCTCATTGGCCCGTCAATTTCTTCTGTTTTAGCCACCTTATGCCAACTCACGGGAGTCGGGTCTACGTATATACCTCAATAGGATCGTCGCCACCATCCTACTTCATTTTGGAATCTCCACCGCGTACAAGGTTATTAAAGTGGTTTTCGAAGTTGGCAGAGAGTATGACAACTTCCAATCCCAGTCTCTTTAACTACCAAACGTTATTATAACCCATGGTTATTATTTCAAATGGTTTATCCTTCCAAATCAAACATATACATTTTAAAACCATTTAAGTTCAATGCTATTATACCTTTAAAATAATACCCTTTTTTCCAAAGTTTTAACACTTTAAAAAACTATACACTTATTATAGCACTTTAAAAATGTAATAAGTTAGAAACCATAACACTTTTAAAATGTTACCCTTATAATAGCACTTTGAAAAGGTTACACTTTAAGAAATAGTAACACTTTTAAAACATGACCTAAAGTAGCATAGCATTTTAAAACATAACTTAAAATAGCATAGCATTTTGAAAATGCTACAACTTTTACTACAACATGTTTTAAAACATAATAATTTCAATTTTATCATGGTTTAAAAATCTATTTTATTATACAAAACATATCCATTTCATAAATAAAAATTCTTTACTATTATTAGGTTAGATTTAAATTCTATATTAAATTAAATTAAATTATTAAGTTATACTCAAAATTTATGTCATAGACGAAATCTTTAAATTCTAGTTTTAAACCATTTATTTACTTACACAATTTTAACTTATTAGAAGACCAATATATATTATTTAAATCATTTAAATCAAAATTTAAGTTAAAACTTTGTATATTTAAAATTCAAAATACATAATAATTTTTAAAACTATTAATTTAAAAATTAACCATATTCCTAATTTACCAAGGAAGCTGCGAATATCATGAACGGCTCTGATACCGTATGTACTAAGTGACATTGGAGAGGAACCCGTAAAGTGTTAACAATGAGTCCCATACCCCCACGTTCGCACTTAATGGTTTACTATCCAATAGCAAGCCCACACTCCAAACAAAAAAAAGTCCACCTCGTATCATCGGTAAACAAGACCCAAAGGTCAAAACGATCAATCGAATAGGTCGGGGATTAACCGGAAAGAAAATACACACGGTTCCATAGGCTGGAGATTTTCTAACCGTTTAAGCACCTTTCCACTTAGCTCGACGTGCTAAAAAGTGAGTGTGAGATTTTTATTATAGAAAATAATGGTAAGAAACGGATTTATAATTGATCACTTTAAAATGGCTTTTGAAAACTCTCCTATTATGAAGTAAATAGCTTAATAATTAAAAATAACATTATATAATAATTTCAAAAGCCATTTAGGAGTGAAAAATCCTTTTAAAATAGTTCATAAAACCCGTGTACGAAATCTAGTGCCAAATCTTAGAGAAATCGATAAATCAGAAAATCACTGAAAGCCAATATTCGTGTTGGAAAATATTCCGAATGGTTGTGAACCAAAATTCGACAATTTCTGATTAGCAATTGAAGCCCGAATGTTCGTTGCAGAAACAATCAATTTGAAGCGGTTGCACCAAAATGGTGCAACTCAGACTCGGTTGCACCAAAATGGTGCAACTGGTGGGTCGGAACCCGGCTGCACCAAGTGGGTGCAGCCCATTTTATAGAAGTCGGCTGCACCGCATGGTGCAGCCCGTTTCTGTGAACCAGGCTGCACCATGCGGTGCAGCTGGTTCGGTCAAGCCCCAGCCCACATGGGCTGGGGAGAACCAGCAAGTCCCCCAGCCCGCATGGGCTGGGGAGAAACCGCAAGCCTCCAGCCCGCATGGGCTGGGGAGGAAGGCAAGCCCCCAGCCCGCTTGGGCTGGGGAGGAAGGCAAGCCCCCAGCCCGCTTGGGCTGGGGAGTGGGGACGCGGGCTTCGGCCCGCGTCTGCCACCAGGCCGGCAAGCCCCCAGCCCGCATGGGCTGGGGAGTGGGGATGCGGGCTTTGGCCCGCGTCTGCCACCGCGTCGCGCGGGCCATGCGCCTGCGCGCTGGAGTTTCGCGCCAGCCCACTAAGGGCTGGCCTGCTACCGGCTAGCCCAACTGGGCTAGCCTGCTGCGCCTGAGCAGCAGCCTGGGTGCAACCCAGGGCCTGCCCTGGTGCACTCAGACCACTGTTTCAGCCTGTTTTCAGGCTGAAGCATTCCAGCCAGCTGAAAATGCTGTTTTTGGTGATTTTGGGGTGTTTTTTTCAAGTTTTTGGCATCAAACTTCACCAATATCAATCACTAACTACCATATAATGATTACTACACTATATCAAAGGGAACAAAGGGCCAAAGCTTAACATTACCTTAGGAAACAATATCACAAGCACCTTATGTGCACACCCCAAAATGAAAGCAAAGATGTTCAAAGAGCTATGATTCACATGTTACATAATAAAACATGTGTTACTAAATGATTACCGAAATCAAAAGATGATTAAACACATATTAGAAGAGGTTTTTAGCAATATACCTCTCTGGAAGGCAACAAAGACCATTATAGCATCAACCCAAGTTAGCAAAAGATGATTAGGAGGCTATAAGATCAAAAAACACATAAAACATGTGTTACCAAATAAATTTCAGAAATTAGAAAGATATAAAAACAGATTTGAGGTGGGTATTTGCATTACCTTTGCATAGAATGACTTGCATAAGCTAAAACTAGAAGGAGATGAAGATAGAGGCCATTTTAGTTAAGAAAGCTTTAGGAAATGATTAGGGTTTTGATTAGGGATGAATGAATGAGGTTAGGAGAGTTTGTGATAATTTATAGAGGAGGTTTAGGGTGGGTTATTGGGTTAAATTTAGTAACCCAATAAGAAGAGAGTTATTTACATGTCTCCAATAATTAGTCTAAGTGTTCATATATGTTTATAAAACTCATTTTCTTATGCAAACCCGTTTTAAAATCTCTCCTAAAATATTTAACTTTCCAAAAATAACATTTTATCCTCATTTTAAAATCCCATATTTCCCATTTAATTAAAATAGCCTTTTTCAAATAAATTTTGTTATTCCAAATCCTTTTATGCCTCATTGAAATAAATAAAAATCCAACTTTTATTTATTAATTGGTAATGCAAATCCCGGGTTGTTACAGATCTTCTGATGATCGGCCTTGACTTGTTGACAAGTCGCATACCTACTAATAAAGATAGAAATATCACGCTTCATACCCTCTACCAATAAAGCTTCTTCATATCCTGATACATCTTCATCACTCCAGGATGAATAGAAAGTCTAGATCAATGATTTTCTTGAAGTAACTCTTGCCTTAATTCATCGACATTCGGGACACCAATCCGATGATTAATCCTCAAAATCCCTCTATCATCGATCTGAGCTCCACTACCATCCTGACTACTACCACTAACCCTGCTATGAACATTCTCCTTAAAAAGCCTAAGCATCCCATCCTCATCCTGCTTAGCCATGATACAATCCATAAAAGGAGAAGAAGAAACAACAAGCTGACACAACATCGCCTTCTTCCGACTCAAAGCATCGGCCACAACATTAGCCTTCCCAGGGGTATAACTGATGTCGAGGTCATAAGAAGCAAGAAACTCAAGCCACCTAAACTACCGCTGATTCAAATCTTTCTGGATGAAGATATACCTCAAAGATTGATGATCCGTAAAGAGCTTAAACATAGTACCCAAAAGATGATGCCTCCAAAGCTTCAAAGCTAAAACCACAGCAAGAAATTCCAAATCATGAGCTGCATAATTGGTTTCATCAGACTTCAACCGACGACTGGCATAAGCAATGACCTTCCCATCCTGCATCAGAACAGCTCCCAAACCCTCAAGACTAGACTTAGTGTATACCGTTAATCCCTCATTTCCATTTGGAACGGTAAGAACTGGTGCAGAAGTAAGCTTACTCTTTAACTCATTGAATGCAGCTTCACACTTATCATTCCATATAAACTTAGCATTCTTATGAGTCAAAGCAGTGAGAAGTGCAGCAATCCGAGCAAAATTCTCAATGAATCTCTGATAATAACCGGCAAGGCTTAGAAAACTATAGATATCAGATGGAGTCCTAGGAGTTTCCCAATCCTACAACAGAATAGAGAGAAATAAAGACCGTAAAAAAGATAGAGTGATTAAATTACAATGAGAGAACAGACGAAAACTTACATTGGTGGCAGCGATCTTAACTGGATCAACAAAAACTCCATTACTAGAAATAATATGCCCGAGAAATCGGACTTCATCCTTCTAGAAATGGCATTTTAAGAATTTAGCCTTCAACTGATGATTTCTAAGAGTCGGCAAAACAAAATTCAAATGCGACTCATGCTCTTCCCTTGACTTACAGAAGACAAGGATATCATCGACAAAGACTAGAACAAATTTGTTAAGAACATCACGGAAAACACGATTCATCAAATCAACAAAGAAAGCTGGAGCATTAGTCAAACCAAAAGGCATAACTAACCATTCATAGAAACCATTCTTAGTACGAAAAGCAGTCTTAGGAATACTTTCCTTAGCAACTCTGAGCTGGAGAAAACCTATAGCAAGATCAAGTTGAGAGAAAACAGTAGCTCCATAGAGCTGATCAAATATATCATTGATGCGAGACATTGGATATCTATTTTTCATAGTGAGCTTGTTCAGATTCCTATAATCAACACACATCCTCAAAGAACCATCAGACTTAGTGACGAAAACCACCGATGTTCCCCATTCAGAATGACCAGGTCAGATCAAACCCTTAGAGAACAAGTCCCCAATTTGCTTCCCTAACTCAACCTTCTAACGGGATACCATTCTTTTGGGAGGAAGAACTACAAGTCGAGCTCCAGGAATAAGATCAATACGGAATTCAATTTTCCACCTAGGAGGTAAAGAAGTGACTTCACCAAATACATCGGGATAGAGTTTGACCACATGAGTCGAATCAAGATCACCAGGAGAAGAATCATGAGAATAAATAAAACTGCCAGCAAAATCCTGAGGCAAACGGCACTAAATCACCAAATAATTACCAAAATCATCAACAAGGGAAACTGTTTGTGTTTTATAAGAGATAACGGCTTCATGCCTCTTCATCCAATCACCTCCAAGTAATAGATCAAAAGCATCGAAACCTAGAACATAAAAATCACCAAAAAAGGTAGCTAGAATAGAAGAGTTTCACCCTTCTACAAATCCTACTAAGGTTCGTAGGACCACCAATAGGATTTTTAACACATAAAGGTTCAGGAGTATACTCGAGAAAAAGGAGATGCTCGAACTTATCACAAAGATCCACAGAAATAAAACTATGGAAAGCTCCAGTATCAAATAAAACACGAACAAGAAAATAAAACAAAGAAAAAGTGCCCTAAAGAGTACCTTGAGTATCACTAGGAGCAGGTGGAACAGGTGGAGTGGCAGAGGTAACAACAAAGATACCAGATGGCTTTCCCTTTTGCTAAGTAGGACAATCCTTCCTAAAGTGGCCAGGCTATAGGAAAATATGACAGAGATCACGCCTGTTCAACTGAGCGGGAGGAACAGCAACACCAACTGAAGAAGGGCAACTAAAGGCATAGTGTCCCTTCTGATCATACTTAAAGCAAGTGATGGAAGATAGGTTGATAGGCTGCCTCTGAGAAGAAGAAGATCCCAAACCCGGAGTCTTATTCTAATTCTTCTTCTACTGATAAAAGTTAGGCTTCCTCTTCTTAGGGTTACTAGAGGAAGGCTGAAATGAAGGAGCACAAGCAACAGAAGGGTCCTTAGAGGTAGGATTCTCATATCTAATGGCCATATCCATCAATCCAGTAAAGGGGCTATGCACATGAGAAATGAGACGATCATAATACTCTGGGCGAGCTCCAGCTATAAACTTCTCATTCTTCTTAAGAGGAGTGTCAATCAGGCTAGGACCAAACTTGGAAAGTTCATTGAACTTCCGCTCATACTCAGAAAATGACATGTCTCCCTGCTTAAGATCCATAAACTCTCTATATAGTTGAGACTTCCTTGCTTTGGGCATCCACTTAGCCACAAAAGCATCCCTAAAGCACAATATCAAATCATAAGAAAGATTTCAAAAAGAGGAAACTGAACCAAATTCAATAATAACACAAGATGGTACCTAAATTGCTCCCAAGAAATATCAGCCTCAATAGTGTGAGCTGTGATAGTCTCCCACCAATCCAAGGCTGCCTCCTTCAACTGCCAAGCTGCCAACTGACGCTTCTGAGCATCAGCGATCTCAAGATGGGAGAAAATTCTCTCCAATCCCCTCAACCACTGATGAGCCTCTATGATGCTCTCTGATCCAAAAAACTTGGTACCACAAAGCTAAGTGAATTCCGTATAGAGAGTAGTGAACTTAACAAGCTCGAGAACTGGGGCAACACCACGACCCCTACCTCTGACGTTCCTACGATTCCTCCTGAAAAATAAAGAATGAATTTTAGGACAAAGGTAATAGAGAAACAAAAACAAGATCCAACAAGAATGAAAATCCTAATCAAAGAATTTAATTAACAAAGTGGATAAAGAAAGAAAGGAAAGAAGTTCAGAAAAATTAAATTTTAAAAGAAGAAAAGTTTATATCCAAAATAATCTTTCAAAATCCTTTAAAATCATTTGAAAATCATTTATACTTAAAATACGTTCTCTCACAAAGAAATGATTCTAAGATTGATTTCGCTCATTCTAGGGTATTTCTACCCTATCTCTAATGAGTTTTTGCTCCGCGGGCTAAGGTTTGCCAAAAACCAAAGCTCTGATACCAAATGTAACGACCCACTATTTTGGACCATTCAAATCGATAATAAAACCATACATGTCGGACTTGAATAATTCAAAATAACAGATTGTTAATATATTTTTGGAGCAAATAAAACCAATCACAGACATAGAATATCAGAATAACTCGCAGCAGAAATAAAATAACCGTAGTAGTTCATGAAGCTACTACATACATAGTCTCAAAACAAATACATAATAATAGAGTCTGAAAGCAAATACAATAGAAATCCACTAATACATAAGCTGAATAGAAATAAATGAAATAGAAATAGATAGACAACTAGATAGATAGGTAATCTCCAGCAATTCTCTAGCTCCAGAAGGTGAATCCAAAGCTGTGATACTCAGGCTGACCCGAGAGTAAAGAAAAACACAAAACACTCGAGTCAGGACATACATACTTATAAAATGTAAATCAATTCAAGTGAACTGTAATAGAAATGCACAAGTAACTTAAAGGATGCTTGGGATCGTCCATCCTTTAAGGATCCGTTAAACTATCTACTATGTAGTAAAATACGCTATTATAATAATGTCTAAAGTAAAGTATAATATATAAAAATAGCGTTAAGCCGTTACCCATATCCCCCTTAACACATTTTATAGTGCCAATAGTCTATACAGTACTATCGTACCTCCAGATCGGGAGGCTACCATAAATACTCCATAGGTATGGCATAAATCAAACTCATAGTAAAGCATGCTAGTGTGACACAAATGCCAGTTTAGATATACCAATTGCACTTTCGGACTGGTGGTAACGCATAGCAGCCACTATCGTCCACCTCGACCACATTCCCAAAAAATAAAAAGGTGCACCGATCAACCACAAAGTAATATAATGGTATCAAAGGAGTGTGTCCGATCAGAGAAGCTACCTCATTGGCCCGTCAATTACTCCTATTTTAGCCACCTTAAGCCAACTCATGGGAGTCGGGTCCATGTATATACCTCAATAGGATCATCGCCACCATCCTACTTCATTCTGGAATCTCCACCGCATACACGGTTGTTAAAGTGGTTTTCAGAGTTGGCAGGGAGTATGACAACTTCCAATCCCGGTCTCTTTAACAACCAAACGTTATTAACTCATGGTTATTATTTCAAATGGTTTATCCTTCCAAATCAAACATATATATATATTTTAAAACCATTTAAGTTCAATGCCATTATACCTTTAAAATAATATCCATTTTTCTAAAGTTTTAACACTTTCAAAAACTATACACTTATTATAGCACTTTGAAAATGAAATAAGTTAGAAAGCATAGCACTTTTAAATGTTACCCTTATATATCGGCACTTTGAAAATGTTACATTTTAAGAAATAGTAGCACTTTTAAAACATAACATAAAGTAGCATAGCATTTTAAAACATGACTTAAAATAGCATAGCATTTTGAAAATGCTACAACTTTTACTACAACATGTTTTAAAACATAATAATTTCAATTTTATCATGGTTTAAAAATCTATTTTATTATACAAAACATATCCATTTCTAAAATAAAAGTTCTTCACTATTACTAGGTTAGATTTAAATTCTATATTAAATTAAATCATTAAGTTATACTCAAAATTTATGTCATAGATGAAATCTTTAAATTCTAGTTTTAAACCATTTATTTACTTACACAATTTTAACTTATTAGAAAAACAATATATATTATTTAAATCATTTAAATCAAAATTTAAATTAAAACTTCCTATATTTAAAATTCAAAATACTTAATAATTTTTATAACTATTAATTTAAAAATTAACCTAGGTCAAGTGATACGGGTATGTATCATTTCAATCTGTAATATATAAAATTTCGGGTTTTATCATTTCAAACCCGCAATCCCAAGTCAAATACAATAAAAATCGCTTGAGCCTATCATTTCAGCTCATAATGATTTTTCCCTATTCTAAAGTCATTTGGGTATGTATCATTTCAACCCATAGTGAATTCTATACTAACAGGGAACTTGCAAAGTGAGAAACAAAATATAAAATAAGCAGAGTAACATAGCATATCATGTCATGTGATAAAACATGTATTGTATAAGGTGATAACATCATATAATATCATATCACAGGCATAAATGAAACTACTATCAACATAGCATATCACTACTATAATTCCACAAGTCATCATTTACTATGATATAAGTACGTAGTCGAGAGTGATAAACTCACATTCTTAAGCTAGAGATGACAATTCAAGACACAAGAACAAACTCCAAAAAGCACGACAAAGCACGAATTAGACTTGAGTGGATTTAGAGCCAAGATCCAAATCTTGCAAACAAATAAAATACAACAAATAAGTATAAATTCAACACAAAAGAATATGAATCAAATAATGCAAAAATATGAACAAAATGAAGTTAAGATGGCTTAACCAAGTCAAGTGGGCTTGGCCACTTCTCAAATAGACTTGACCATCATCAAACAAGGCTCGGCCACCTTGGTTATGCTCGGCCATGGCAACAAATAGGCACGACTAGCGGTATGGATGTGAACGGCTATGAGGTAGGTGAAGGGTGGCATGTCAAAAGCCATTTGGAAGGCAAAAGGTCAAGAGGCAAGCAACTTTGGGTTCCGCCCTAGGCTAGGATGGTTCGGCCTGGTTCATGTTATGTTCGGCCTATGGTTTGGGCCTGATCAAGTCGTTAGGTCATATCTGAAATGGTACGACTATGGCATGGATTTTGTCACGACAAGGCCTAGAGAAGTGGTGACCGAGGCTAGGGGAAGAGAAGTGGTGATGTAGTGGAGATCAGCTAGGGTTTTTATGGCATTTTAGTGATGATTTGGATCAAGCAGGTCACGACATAGGTAGGGGATGGTGATGAGGAGATGATGGCCGGTCATGGTTGATGGTGTGGTGGAGGAGAGGTTGGCATATGGAGAAGAGACGACCGAACATAGCTTGAGAACAAAAGAAAAAAATGAAAAAGAGGAAGAAGGAAGACATGACTTACTGTATAATTTGTTCAGGAAGAAGCAAATGAGAAAGAGGAGGAAATGAAAATGTTTTGTACGGCTATGCTAAAGGAAAAGGCACCATTTCACTGTGAATAGACAAAGACATGTCTATTAGGAAAAACAAGGCCTAAATGCAAAGCCAAATCAAAACAAGCTCAAAAATCCAATAAAAAAATCAAAGCCCAACAAAATAGAAAATAGAAAGTAAAATAGAAAATAGAGAATAGAAAAACTAAAAATATTTACGTGTAAAACGCTGAGATTTATCAGATTTGAAGATTGTAAATCGGAATTTGACGAAACGAAAAGCATAAAGAATGATAGCATAAAGTCTAGCTTCAAAGAAAAAGAATAGAAATTTCAAATTCAAATTTAAAAATTTCAACTGAAAGTCAAAGTTTGACCAAAGTTGACCAAAATATAAAATTTTCAGTATTTTATTACATTTGGAAAAATAATTCTTAACCAAACCAAAAAATACATTGGAAAAATCCAAAATTTTCAATTTTAAATGATTTAAAATCAAAGTTTCAAATAAATTATATTTAAAAATATTTGTTAAAAATTACGGGTTATTACAGATATTATCAAAATCCATGAATCAAGTACTCATGTACATAAAAGCATCTCTTTCTTAAATTTTTAAGTATTCGTCTTTGAAAGTTAGAAATATTATTTAAGAATCAAACAAGTTAGAAAAAATAATGGGAAGGATCGATCAAAAGAAGATAGGATGATGACAATGCTTAGAAAAATTTGGAAAAAACTTAGTAGGGACTGCCATCTCCATCAACACCACCTCCGCCACCTCTAGGGTCATCCTCAATCCAAAATGATGATTACAGACGATGGACGGCTCCATAAGAGTTGAGTAATAATGGGAGTATGCGTTTTATTTTGGTGTTTACTGTATATTTTTAAAGTGGAAGTATTATGAACTTGATATGTTGTTGATGTTTGTAAGCGTGAAGCCGTGTCCAATATGAGGCCTAGGGAGTCCGTATAATGCTGTTATGACTGCACACGTCGAGTTGCAACCTAGACCCCATCAGGTCTTGTCTAATCTCTAAGGGATCATGCAGCACATACTGAACTCTCTCATGTCGTCTTACCCTAGGAAAGTACTGCTCGAGAGTCTAGCTAGCCATCCCCTGGATGTAGGGATGCATGTTTGCTTTGTATTCGTAGTATCATAATGACATTGTGTATTAAAAATGGACATCTGTTTGACCTTGTCAAGCGCAAATAAATCCAAATCTGTATACAAAGCGTTTAGAATAGTCGTGCGTTAATATATAGTATGAAGCTAATCTAGTCTGGTAGCCCTTCTAGATAGCCTAGATGAACCGTACCCTTTTGATTTGAGAAAAAAAAAGGTCCAACCAAACAAGTACGAAAGAAATGCTTGAATTACTGCATCAATCATACTGTATGTGGTAATGTAATGCTGAAGGTAGGTCAAGGACACAACACCGCTATAAATGAAGCTGGGATAATTGTGCATGTAGAAAAACAATAAACAAATTGGAAGACTCGTATAATTCGTCAAAATGGAAAGATCTACATGCATGTCCTTGGATCTCGATAATGGTAAGCATGAAGAAGTCGGTAGAGGTAATACCTAACTCAAAGCCTGCAAAGTGGAATGTATTTGTGGTAGACCACCACTTCTTTATTAATGTCTGAATGATGGGTCGATCAAATGACTGGATATGCCCGATCATCAAAACCATGCAAAAGGACTTGTTTGGAGCCTTTCTATAATGGGATGAGAAATGGTGTTGTAACGATTTACAAGACACTTGGCCCAACTGCCATGACAATGAATGTACTGATCTTATATATAATTAAACGGTGTATAATTAAATATACCAGTAATCATTTAATATGAATTTGGAATACATATATAGAGAATGATTACATTGAAATAATTAAAGAAATATACCTGTACTGTCGACGATGAGGTTTCAGACCTATGTCAATAATCGGATGGAAGCTCATCGTACAGGACCAGCTTCTTCCTGTGCGTTTCTACAAATGATTTTTCTAGCGATTTTGGTTGGACATAGCGGCATTTCGACGTAATCTCTATATAAAAGCGAAAATAAGTGGAGTAGGGAAAAAAATAAAGTCGAGAACAAGGAGGATGGAAAACTGGTTTATGCAGAAAAAATTTATGCACATCTATTAAGTGAGCATTTGAAAGCTAGACAACCATGAGTTCTTAGCATCCATTTAGTGGACAACTATATCATTTCAATCATAGGAGAAGTTTGTAGGAAATATTGGTGGGAGAAAACAGACGGATGATTGTGAGAATGAAAAAACTTATATTATAGTTTACTGTTATTGTTATCTTGATTTGTGCTTGCGGTCATCTCGATTGACGACCAACCACCATGCGTCATGCTAACCTCGGCGGTTATTCGAGACCGCGGTCCAAAAGGGAAAAAAAGATAAAAGAAAGAAGAAGAAAAACTTCATGTGGCAGCCCTAGAAGATAGGTGGGTGCTTTTAGTTGTATAGATATTATATTCTCAACGTACCCATTCCTACTTTCCGTGGACTTGTCATTTCGACTTATTTGAATCACAGATCACACCAAAGCCATAAGTTCGAGCTTCCTCTCCTACCACTCTGGTAATTCTTTTCTCCCTTCCTCCATCATTCTATGTTTCTTCAGTCTCTCTTCTTGCACTTGACCGCACTATTTTGATTCGTCCGCTTCTCAAACCCATCTTACTTTATTAAGCAAGTCTTCATCAGAACGAAAAGATAGGAAGTGAAATTACAATAGAAGAATAGATATATCTCATATATATATTATATATATATATGATAAAGAAAACACTTATGCGGTGGCCATAGAAGATAGGTGAGTTCTTTTAGTTTTACAATATTATATTCTCAACGCATCCATTCCAACGTTCCGTGGAATGGTTTTGTCATTTCCACTTATTTGAATCATATCACGCCAAACCCACAGGCTCGAGGTTTCTACCCAACGTTCGTCTGCACGTGCTTCAAATCCGAAACTGCAGCGATGCCGCTCCCATCCTTGTCGATAACTTGAACATGTCCATCAACTGTAGATCGGAAGGTTTGGGTTTCATGCGCTTCTTCATCAGATTTTGAAATTGACTGAAGGCGAATGGCTCTGTTAGATTTTCTGATTTTATGATCTCTTTAACTTGGTCTTGGGTCGGGTTGCCGCTGAGGTTGTTTAATTCAAGGAACGCAAACTGCGATAGGAATTGTAATTTTGGGCCTGCGAATTAAAATAGGGGCCTTTGATGTTTTATTCAGAGAACCAAACTGTGATTAAAATTGAAGAACAAGGAAGAAGTGAGTGTTGCAAAACTGCAGTGTGCTTGATTAATGTAATTGGTTTTCTCTCTTTGCAATATTGTTTTCTCGCTTTGCAATATGGTTATAGAAGCATGTTATTGGCTACTGAAGTCATATTGTAGTTTAAGCAACCAAATGAAAAATTACAGACGTTCTACTGCTTATTATAGGATATATGCAAAGTACCTCTCTGTAAGACAATTAAAGCAGATAAGGGCCCTTGATATGGAAACATATTGTTCTTTATATCAAAGTACCCATTACAGTTTTTATTGGTATAACTTAATGCATTGTTATAGTTCGCGACATTGTTGTCATTAATTTGGTTCATTTATTTTCCTTTTTAATTAACAGGGTGCCTATGTTGTGTTAGCAACCTTGTTACAAATCCATTAGAAAAGTTAACAAATACATGTGTAATAATGTTGTTCACCATACGATGGAATGATGAAAATTGTAATTTATCAAATGTAGTAAGTTAATGGTTCTAAAATCCTTGTCCGGTCTGGTTTTTTGACATGCGATCGAGTTAATATGATATTATTAGTTTTGAAATTCCAATAGTATATGGACTTCATGCTGAAGTTTAATTTTGGCCGATAAAGAGCTGGATCCCTTCTTGTAACAAAAAAGAGTAATTTGAAATAGAGTTATCAATTTTCACATTACTATATTTGGCCTTCAATTTATAATGTTTTACTGCAAGGGAAATCAACTGCATCGAGTTTTAGAAAGTTTGATCTAAGTACCTAAGTTTCTGTTTTACTTTTTAGGGGTTTTGAAGATTGTTCATCGACTTGAAAAAGACTTTAAGTGATAATGGAAGATATACAATAGAAGTACGTGGAGATGATGTAATCCTACATATGTGTATATGTAGCCTCTGCTATGAGGTGTTTCGAAGATTCGTTCGACGGCATGTATAATGAGGTGTTTCTATGCGTTCTAAAGATTGGTCCAGTGACATTATAAAAGATTTATAATTGACAGTGGAAGGTATGTAATAAAAGTATAAGGAAATAATGTAATACTGCACATATGTATAGACCATTGTGACCCAACCACAAACAAGATTTGTATGGCTCAATGATATACAAACCATTTTTATTAAATTGAGACGACATGGCCGTGTTAATGTAGGGGTATAACAGATGTGGAAATGTATACAGTAGGAAACAAATGTTTTTATTTAAGACTAAAAATTGTAGTTTGACATTTCTTATTTGAATGAGAGAATGATTTTAAGTAGATGAGAAGATTTTATGTCGAACGAAATTTTTCTATGGAACAAAAGGAGGAGAAAACTTTAAAATAAGTTTATCTTGTGTGCAATATTTCTTACCATTAGATTCTGTATTTTTTACATTATAGAAAATAATGTTTGTATGATAATTTTGTTGAACAATTTGTCCGCATTGAATGTTGGATATTATTTGTACTTTCAGCTTTAAGTAATTTTTTTTTTAATCAGATATGCAAAGTCTAACAAATATTTAAAAACATTTATAGCTTTCAAAAAAGCATGAATCATATTTCCTTATATCAAAAGCACGTTCATCCAACGTTGAGCTTTTTAAAATGGTTGTATTTTCTTGTTTCCATTTTTGATCCACTCCCTTCTTTGACTTCTGAAGTTGTTTTTTGCAATTTATTGGATTTGCTTAAATGCTTAAAGCCTACTGGACGACCATGTTAGTAATTTAAAATCTTATGAAATTTGATGTATGTGCATCCTAATACACAATTTATAATTAACAGACATCATTAAATTGTGTATTTTGAAGGAATTTTCCATTGACTTATTGAGGTCGGACCTCATAACATCGGCCTTTTGGACCATCTAGTTCAACATCAGATTACTTGTTCCCTATTTAAATTAATTTGATTTATACTTTACATACACAGGCACACATATACTAATATATGTATGTATTATGCTAATAATGAAAATAGGTGCAAATATTGAAAGGATCTGCTTTCCCAAAGATTCAAAACTGTAATTTTCTATATATGGTTATAATCAAAAAACAATTTTACAAAGAGCAGCTGTCTTATCAATTTACAATTATTCAACTCTAGAGTCATATCTTTAAAAAAACATTATATACCGTTTGAAGATATTACACTAACATTTGCTCTAGTAAAAAAAAAATAAGAATTTTAATATGTAATATTGTTTTGTAACAAGTTAGAATGGAATTTCATTTTCACCCTTGAACCATGCACATTAGTTCTATGAGTCATAGCCAACAATTTCTGACAAAACTGTATTATAAAATCTTTGTCGTCTTGTGCTTGGATTATAAATATTGATATCAATAAGCTTATTTCTGCATCATATCGCTGTGACGCCACGAACCTAACAAATAACAAAAATATCTAATGATTAACCTATAGATAATAAATATCAATATGATTTTGATTAAATTTATTTGATCTTTTAAAATAAAAGTTGGGATATAAACCACAGTAAGAGGTTTCGGCTGGAATCCAAGATTTCTGCCATTTCGGTTCGGTTCTGGTCATCTCCTGGACGAATTTAGGTCAAAAACACATCCCCATTGAAAAAGACAATAAAAAAGTCTCAGGAAAATTTGGATCTACTTTTGATGGTGGGGATAGATTAAATGAAGCAAAATTCAAACAAAATAATAAAAAAAACAACAAAATTGTGAATTAAAGCTTGTCTCAAGCTTATGGATTTCAAATTTGAGATTGTCATGCATTTGAGTATTTCTCCTAAAATCCTGCATTACATTTAAGCAACCTCCTCTAACCGAGCATCGACAAAATGAGTTTTCTTCTCCTTTCCGTGTTGTTCTATTATGGATTGAAACTAGGGCCAAATATGATAAAATGGAGATTTGTTGTTACAAAGTGGGTCAGGTTTGAGATAATTAGTTTGAAATGTTTTGGGCTGAGCTAGATTTAATTATATTGATAGACGGACTTGTTGGTTTGAATTTAGTTTAGTTTATATTTAAGTTCATACAGTCTAACTTAGACTAGGATCTGGATTTAAGTTTAATCTATGTTAACTTATTTTATATTTCGCATTTGTCTACATTAATTATTATATTCTCATAAGAAAAAGATACCAAAATTTGAATTCAAGACGAATCTTTTGAACTTTTCCGAAATAAATCTTGTATCACTGGCTGCAGTTGTTCCTTGAGAAAATTAGAACACTAAAAAAATTTCATATGCATGCATATACATACGTACATATATGCATGTATACATATGTACATACATACATATGTATGTCTACATAAACGTATATACATATGTTAATATACATACGTACACACACCTGCACATGCACAAAAACACATGACTTGAGACATTAATGCTCCTTAAGCTCAATCATTGTATCTCTTCATAAATATAAGATGTATTCATCTTCTCCATTTAAATTTTGATATTGCATTTTAGCTTCTTTATTTTTCGGATACATTAACGAAACACGTAACATTACAACTCAAAATAACATTTCTTTATTGTAAACTGAAATTCTAAAGGATCTAGAGTAATATAAATTAATTCTAACTTGAGATAAATGTGCGGATAAATGAATAAGATACGATCACATCAGAATTTTAATACTGGTTTGGATCTTCCGTCCTACGTCCAGTCCCTAAGCTCTTCATTGAAATTTCACTATCAATAATCCTCATTCACTCAGAGTAACATGTTTACAATTGCCTAAGCATTCGAATAGGACTTCCCACCACTAAAGCAAAAGCTTTGCTTACAAACTTCACAGTATTCTTCACAACATGAATAAGTCTAGTTTGAGTACATCCTTCCTATAATATCCTCCGATGATGAGACAGTGAACGTGCAGAAATATAAGAAGCAGATAATAGTTTAAAAGCACTTTAGATTTCAAAAGGAGCAGTAAAGATTTTGAGAATTTGAAAGTAAGAAAGATGAAATCAAAAAGTGAATCCAGCCTTATATTTATAGCGTTGAAAAGTTATGCTGAAAGATTACGATCATTCAAAGAATCATATCTTTTACTCATAAGTTATATCTTTTTTAAAAATAGACATCTGTTCAAAATATAACCATTTAGTTCTCAGACATCTGAGCTGTATGGTCAGACGCCTTACCTATATATGTAAAAATCCTTTTAAACCTATTCAGATGTCTGACAAGTAGGTCAGACGTCTGAACATGTTTCAGAAAGAAATACGTTCAATTTTGGTCTTGTTCAAACTCCGACCTACAAGTTCGGTTGTCTGACCATTAAATATAAAAATAATTTAGCATAAAGTAAAACGTTTAGTTTAATAGCTCAAACGTTTGTACATTCCAAGAAAGAAAATAGTTGAAGTAGGACTTGATTCGGACGACTGGTTGGTCTAATCAAACGTCTGCTGAAACGTCTGATACCATCATCAGACGTTTGAATGGTTTCAAACATAATGAATGTTTATAGTTCAAACGTCTGAAAAAATAAACCAGACTTTTGAATTTTTATAGGGTTTTATCCCGAGAGTTAATAGGCCAAAATTAGTTTATTCATACATCTGAATAATTAGTTCAGAATTTCAACTGATGGCAAAATGCAAAAATAATCTTGGTTAAAACTTTGAGTTTGAAGATTTATTTTAATCGTTAATAAAAAATATCTATGTGTAAACAATCAAAGGATATTGTACAATTTTTCTACACTTACTATGATGACGATTCTCTTGATAGTTGATCTTCATTGCTTAAGCTCTACAGCTATTTGTCCTTTGTTGTTGAAATATCTTGTAAAGATTAACTTGTATAATATAATAGAGATGTATAGTTGTGTCATCAAAACTCAAAAAGACGGGATCTAACATAAACTGCATGATCAATCTTTTGCCTAAACTTCGCTGAATAGCGAGCACGTTTCATATGTTTTTTCAACGTTTGTATTATGTAAATGTTTGTACTTCAACCGTGTTAACTGGTTAATCAAACTGAATATTTGTGGAATACCATGTTCATAAGATTGAAAATCTGTTTGTTGTAGACTCAATAATCACAACTTCAGACTTTGAAAGTTTAGGTCTAAACTATCTTATTGTTGTGTACAAGATTTTTGAATCAAAAATTCTCCCATTCATCAAAACCAAGGTTTAAAATTCCAGTTTTCGACTCCATTTCGAGCTTTGAAAATTTTGGAATATCGGTTTCTTTTCAAATTCCGGAATTTCCTTTTCAATTATGATTTCGGACTTTATCACTCTTCGAAACTTTTTATATATAACTACTTTAATAAATGGTTAATTATGGCATATTTTTACAGTTGTAGTTATTATTACTTCTAGTCACTTAGGCTTTTTCTTGAATGGGTTTTAAAATAGTTTTAAATAAAAACATACGATACAAAAATAAAGTCCAGTGCATCAGAGTACATCAACCAGTAGGCCTAAACCCATTAGCACACTACAATGTTTCTCATTCCTAACCTAAAAACCATCGCAGTGATTTAAGAAAACATAGCCAACAAATAATAGATGAAAACCATGGTTTGCTCCCCCGGTGGGTATTTGTATATTTAACATATAAATCATTTTTATTTATTACAATGTCCGGATCTAGATTATTAGTCGAATTTTGGTCCGAAACCGAATTAGAACAGACGAGATTCCCATGTACCGGCCGAAATTCCAAGCAATGATCAAAACTAATAAGTTAGAGATTATATGTTCATCAAAATATAGCTAGCTTGCAAATATAAGTTCAAAAAGCACATGAAATGTATTGATAATTTAGCCAAGCTTTGAAAGAATGCTCAAATATTTTATGATCACTAATGTTACGAGTTTCTGACATAGACGATAAAAGGAACAGTTCCAAATAAACATAGAAAGGATCATGAGAGATGATGATATGTAATGAAAATATCATTGTATAAGAGCAACATCATTTAGTATGACAATGATATAACTTACAAAATAATGTGAATTAATTGAATGGTTATGCACGATTGTGATGGTTGAATAGTTATTCGTGATTGTTTTCTGAGTCTCTTCATACTAATTTTTTCCATGCAATAAATACAACCATCCTTCTCAATAAGATTTAATAGTTTATCCCTCAATTTCATTGTTATTAAATGTTTGCTATTAATCAAAATGGTCAATAATTATTTTTCTCCAATCAAAGATTAATTACAGAAAACTTTTCCTATTCAAAGTATACTTTATCTATATATTTATTCTCACATAAATCTAATTAACGGAACGCAGAATTATTTCATAGAAAACTCAAATCAATGTTCTTTTTATCATTAAATTGCACATTTAATGTTCATTGTATTTATCACATGATCAACGAATTTTATTAAGTTTATATCGAGACCAATTGAAGTAAGATTTAGATTATAGACTTTTATGATTCGATCCGATCACAATATACAAAGCAACTATTTGAAATTATTAAAAAAATGCAATATAAAATAAACATGTCATAGTAACAAAAAACAATAAAAAATATGAAAAAATATATGAAAATAAGGGTCAGCTATTTGGATATAAAATGAAACACAATTGGTGATACAAAATCTGGACCGTTGTATTTTGTGTTCGCTACTGGAAGGTGGAAATCATGAGACGATCCAATGGTGGAGGTACACTGTGTCACCAATTGTATCTATATTTTGCGTTCCAGTAGGTTTTTCCATAAAAATAACACCACACAATGTAGAATATTAAAAAAAAAAATTCTTCTTTTTGTCACTTAAGATGTACAAACTTACTATAACCTTATAACTAACATTTGCTAAACAATATTTCTAAGATTTTAACTTGAAATATTTACATCGAGACCAACTGATGTAAGATTTATATTATAGACTTTTATGATTCGATCTGGTCAAAATATACAAAGTAGCTATTTGAAATTATAAAAAAATGCAATATAAAATGAACATGTCATTGTAACGAAAAACATAAAAAATATATGAAAATAGGGGTCGGCTATTTGAGCTTTAAAATGAAACACAATTGGTGATACAAAATCTGGACCGTTGGATTTTTTGTCCTCATATGAAAGGTGGAACTCACGAGGCAATTCAATGGTGGAGATACACTGTGTCACCAATTGTGTCTATATTTTGCGTTCCAGTAAGTTTTTTCATAAAAAGAACACCACAGAAAGCAAAATATAAAAATATATGATATTTTCCACTTTTTATCACTTACGATGTACAAACTTAGCTATAACCTTATTGTTAGGAATTGAGATGTTGGTTTTGATGACAACAGCTTTTTTAACTATCTTATTATAAAATATATACTAACACTATAATCTAGATTATCAGTATAAAGACTCAAGACTCAAAATTAAAGACTCTAGAGTATCAAGATCAAGATTTCAAAATATGTGTCTAGTTTTTGTTAAAACTTCATAATAGCGTGGAAATCTTCATTTCAAATTTCATTTGGGATGAAACCTATTTCTACCTTCCTAGTGGCTTACAAACCAACGACAAGTAGCTTACAAACCTACGACAAGTGGCTTACAAACCCACGAACATCCTAGTTTTGTACAAGTTCTCGAGTCCCGATGTGATGAGATATTCTGCAGGAAGAAGCTTGCAAAACTACTTCAAATTGGTTTTTCAAAACTGCTTTTAAAAATGTTTTAGCCTTAAAACTATCTTTTCAGATGATTTTCAAAATGATGTTTTAGCTTTAAAATATCTTTTGTTTTTGTGTTTTAAAACATAGTAAAATTAGTTTATTTTACTCTAGAATCATTTCATTTTGTTTTCATTTCGATATCATTTTCAAAACAAATTTTACATTATTTTTAACAAGGGGATGTTGACATCATGTGATACTCCATGTCGACATGGTGGCCGTTGATTTTAAAAGTTTCAATTTTCAAAAGAAGTGTCTATTCCTTTAAATCTCACGAATGGTTATGACCGTTGGTGCTTTATAAATACGCTTCACAAACGAATTTTTTAATCATCTATTTTCATATTTTCTTCACTTCTTTTTCTCCACAAAAACCATATTCTATAATTTTCATATTTTTAAGATCGCGTCGAAATTCTACCGAATTCTCAAGTGAATCAAATTAGAATCTCATTCTTGTTTGATTCTCTGTCCTCTTTCGAAGATCAAAGTGCTGTTCAGATCTATAGGATCAATTTGTAATCAAAAGTTTATCGAGTCTCTCTATAACGTATGCTTGTGTCTGGAAATCAATTGGGTAATCTTGTGGCCCGTAAATCAGAAGAGTTTGCCCCGGACTCGTGAGACAGGTGGGTACCTCAAGGCCTTTATAAATTGAGGAGTGTAATCTCGACACTGGTTTAATAAAAATCTGTATGAGGTGGTTTGCCTCGGTACAGGACTGGATGTAGGGTAACTCCAAACCAGTATAAAATCCGGTGTGTTCTTTCCCTTTACTGCTTTTTATTTACTTTCTGCATCTGTGTTTGATTATGTGATTGTTCTGTGATTAAGTTCTGCATTTGTTTGTGTCATAATTTCAATTCAGTTCATATAAGTCTTAGAATTCATTAAACACTATTCACCCCCCTCTAGTGTTAAATTAGCCTTTAGATCCTTAATCCGCTGTCCCTTTCAAACTACATTTAATTGCTAAAAAATATTTCTAAGATATTAACTTTAAATATAACTAAACAAATGATTAAGCTCTCAATGATATAATAAAATTAGATGATTATACAATAGTTCAAATATAACAATGAAAGTGCATACATTTTGTGTTTTTATAATAATCATTATTCATCAAATCAAGCAATTTTCATTTAATTAAATTTATTAGGAAATTGGTTGTTGATATTTTGACAACTCGTGACAAAATGAATAAAAATGAATTTATTTATTTGATATAATAAGTTAAAAAACAATGTTCTTTTACATATCGTATTTGATTTGCTAAGGAACAACACAGACATTGATCAACCTATGTTTTAGTTTCTAGATTATGAGTAGTCTCTTCTATCATTTTGGATTTGGCTTCGAAAATGACTTGAACTTGAAATTTTATATTTAATGATTATTTTCTTTTGAAAAATGATAGTAAATTGTTGGACATCTTTTAGTTTAAATAATTATGAAATATGATAAACATTATTCGAAATACGTGGTGATTATGTTGTTTGCGGTGCTGTGCGCCAAGGCTTCATGAAGTTAATTATGCTTTAGTGTGTCATGTGTCAAAAATAACTATGTTTTTAAATTTGAAATGAATTGTTTTTTTTTTCTTTTTTTTGGTGCTATGATATCAGTGTTATTCGACCATGTATATGAATTCAAGATCGTCTAGAATCATCGAAAGCCCGCCGCATGAATAACGTTTTCAGATTTTATAATTTTTACATATACCTTGACATTAATTTTATAATTGAACAGCCTCTTTGACTCAAAATCATCCAGAGATGGAATGTGATTAATATCAACCATTAAGATGCTTGTCTGTTACTTTGGCTTGGGCGGAATGCGCAACGAGCCATGCACTTAGCAAGAATGGAAACATACCGTTACATTAACAAGCTCTTTAAGCCATTTGATTCACTCGAAATCTACGGCCATCAATCTTGTAAGCATGTGGTCCCAGTGAAATTGCATTGTATAATCAGCACTCAGTATACTTATTGACAAAATCCACTTCACTCCTCGCCTTTCTTCCTCTTCTTCTTCGTTTGATAGATGCTTTCAAAGTTATACAATGGATGCTTCCTTTTCACTAAAATCCGTTGTTAAGCGGAAGGGTTTTCATAGTCTCACCATGTATTATGATCCTTATAATCATAATATTTTAGAGAACAGCTCTTGTCCTCTTACGTTTGATCAGAGCAACAACGCCAGCTTTATTTATTCAAGTGGTGTTAATAATGCTAGAAATAATCTTGGGGCAGCTATAGGTAGCTTTCATAATAACGTAGGGTTCCCGTTCTACGACAATAATCAGCAAAGTACGGAGCAAGTCAACAATCAGTTTATGATTGGACAGGCACATGCCAACGATGTTTATCCTCAGATTTATTCTTCTGCAAATCAAATGGAGTTTCGTAGTCCATTTCTTCCTTCGAGTGACTTCTCAAATCATTTTGCGGAGCACAGTAACTCATTATTTGATCACAGTGTTAACATTAGTGGCGATTACATGCAAGTCAATGAAGCCAGTGCTAATCAAGCCAATAAGAACAATATGTTAAAAGGGCAGTGGACTGCTGAAGAAGATCAGCAAGAAATTTGACTATCAATTTAAGGGAAATGTTAAAATGTGTCCCAAGAGCACATGTTAGGTTACACTAGTTCATGAGATTTGTATACATAATATTGATTTTATTTATGTTCTAAGGATATATTTGGTATTTATAATTTTATTTCAGGTTTCAATGCAACATAACATGTTAAATTCTTAACTTATCCATTTTCCATTGCTGGTTACTGTGTTATTTTTAATTGTGCTTTTTTATTTTATTTTGTATTTTGTTTTTTGACATACCTTGTTATCTAATTATTACTATCAAACTTAATGTTGACTTAATTAATGCTGATGGTTATTTATACTTCTGTAGATTGTTAGTTCAGTTGGTGAACCGTTATGGAGTGAAGAAATGGTCTCGTATAACTCAATTGTTGGGCTTCTGAACTGGGAAACAATGCAGAGATAGATGGTACAACTGTTTGCAGCCGGACATTAAGGTTTAATTTTAATTATTTAGTTTTTACGTTTTGCTATTCTAATATTGTATGGCCACTTCAATTTAGAATCACCATGATCTGTATTTTTGACATAGATGAATTACTTTACAGATACAAGGGGCTTTATCTTGAATTGATTATAATTCACATCATCTCATCTTCAAACTTAAGGTGATAAGTACTTTTATGGCAATCTGGACACCCAATTTTAACATCATATTATAGTTCCACGTCTTAAAATCTAGTATTTGAACGGTTAAGCTTTCACCTCAAACTATATGATGACCTTCCGAGGAATAAAAGGTCATACCCAAGCTCTGTCTTGTTAAAATTAACACAGACAATACAATATGCACGTACATATGTGTACACACGCGCGCACATGCGCAAATAGATACACACACATCAAGGTTCATGTCTGATTTTTTATGAAATAGCTCTTGTAGATCTGTTAAAATATTATATCATAGTTTTTATCATAATATTTGCTTAATGGGATGTATAAGCTATTTGTCATGGTCATAAATCATATTTTTTGTTATTTGCTTAATGAAATATCTTTAGTTCATTCTATGTTTCTATTTAACTACATAGTAGCAAGGTGAGGTTCACAACCAATATACAATCCTTTTATTCACATAGAATTTCTTGTAAAACGATAATAATATATTTTAATTGCTGTGAACACTCGTAGAAAGATCCGTGGAGCGAGCAAAAGGACAGAGTACTGATCAATGCTCATTCAGAGTAGGGCAACAAATGGTCAGAGATTGCAAAACAGCTTCCTGGCCGAACTGAAAACTCCATAAAGAACCGCTGGTACTCCAACATAAGGAAGCTGTTTCCTCGCAGCACCAACAACCGTGCATATCGAAGATGCCCAAAACCAGATGCAAGTCTCCTTCAGAATTACATGCAATGTTTAGCACAGTTTTCTCCTACACATATATTCCCTGAAAAGAAGAAAAGGAACCACAGCAGACCATCTTCCAGTTCAAATATCATCGACTATGCTAGTCATGAAAATGTGAACATACCTGAGATGTATTGGTCTGGAGCAGCAATGCCTTCTCCGTTTATGACGTCTCAAAATGAGGGCGTCTCCAATAACAGCTTCATCTTTTGAATTGTGTTCCAGTTGCAATTGATGCATCGGTAGCTACGTTTCTTTTAGCTTTGGCATTGGCGTATGTTTCTCTAAACTTATGTAGTTCCTGCATAAACTTTGTTGTCCATGTCTATTTGTTGTACTCGGATGGTTTTTGATGCTAATTATTGGAAGATTGGGTGTCAACTTATGAAGGTCAAATCTTGATGGTTTGTGATGGTTAAACTGTTTCTTTTGTTGCTGCATAGTTTTGATGTTTCTTTTGTTTTATCCATGATTTTTCACATACGATGATGCAGTGATATTAGACATCAAAATGATGGAACGCATGGTTCATAAATGGTCGAGTGCAAGATGATACGAAGAAATTAGTGAAGAAAAGGTCATCGATTGGTACCGATCCATGGTGTGCGTCGGTACTTGTTCGTAAGTTATTCAATTTTCAGTGTAATTTTGATATGTTCTAGATTTGTGTAGGCTGAAATCAAGCTAAGGCATGAAACAGTGACGGATCGATGGAAAAATGGAGTATAAAATGATGCATGTTAATTTTCTTGCATGAATATTAAAACTATAAAATAAATATATAAGTTCAATGATTTTTGTTGATTCATGTAGGGTAAGAATATATCTTTAATGTTTCTCCTTTAAACGTGGATTGAAAAAAATACATTTTGGACGACTTTTTAGAGAGATCTCAACTTCCGAGCCGTAACTTATCACTCTATGCTTACAATACAGAGGAACATCTAAGGAGTGGTTATGCCATTTTTCTATCTAATCAAGCTTAAATTTTGAGGTTTTGATTGTAAAACCTTTTGGAAACTAGTAAAAAAGGGAATGAATTCATATTAAAGTGGAATAGCCAAACATCAAATCACTATAAATCATAGGGTGATTTTTACTTGCTTTTGCATGCATCCTCTATATTTTTCTTATTATTCCTAGGTCTGGATCTAAGATACAACATACAACACCCATAAATGACGTAAATCAGGAATTAAATCCACTTATAAACTACAATGAATGATTGCTTATCGAATCATTGGTTCTACACAGTCTCCTTGAGGGTGTTAGACCAAGTTTAAACTAATATTTTTTGTGTTTTCACTAAGAATTAAACTCGGACTAGATCTCTGAAGATACATAGATTTGATTTACATTTACTTGAAGGTCAGATGTAATGGGTCCTCATAAGAATAATATAAAACAAGTAACATGGGTTGACGATGAAGAAGGAAGTGTTGGAGAGCACAATACAAGTGATGGATTGTATACACGGCCACCATCGGGTCTTATTACAAGAGAAGAGTTAAGGAATTATCGTTGGAGTTAACCAACAGATAGAAGCAACACAACGATAGTTGATGGAGGAGTTAAGTTGACAGTTTGAGTTGATGAGGTAAGCCCCTCAAGGAACAAATGCCAATGAAGCTGAATCTTGAGCAAAAGATCGTGATGATAGAAGAAAGTCACCAACTAGATCCGAAGAAGGAAGCTTAGCTGCAAGGCAGAAGATAGATTAAAGATGGAAGACCAGAGTCGGATATGATGCAACTTGAGTCATAACACTAGATGCTTCGATTGGTACCGATCGATCAAGCGATAATGGTGATCACTACAGAGTTCCTAGAAGGCAACATCAACAGCAAGGGACTATTCCATAGAAAGCAAAATTAGAAAAAAATGTTGATAGAAACACTAATTGATGAGAATAATCCCATAACACCTTATAGTTTTACAAAATTAAATAATTAAATTAAAAAAGGTAAAATCATAATTTCACACAAAAATGGAAAAATAGTATATTTTTACTGAAGTTGGAATTAGGTCTCGGGACCTATTTTGTTGTGTCCGAAATGTTGTTTATAGTTAGAAAACGTATGTAACTTGCTAATTTGGTTAAACGAGCTAGAAATTAGAAGAAATCGGACCTGGTAGTATTTTCATAATGTTAATTAAAATTTTTATCAACACCTCAAAGCAGAGTTAAAGATATAAATGATCCCTGCGAAACCTCTTTCGAATTAGTTGGAGTATCCCTAAGTTATAACCCAGTAGGGACAGTTAAGATCTAACTGAGTCGAAAGGGTCTTTATGCCTTCGAAAGGAACCCATTCGAAGATGTAGATACTAAAGTCATGGGGAGAATTCCTTTGAAAGTAAAGATATGTTCCAGAGTATTTAAACACCTTTCGATGGAGTCCTCCCAAAGGGTTTAAGTTCAATGACCACGTGGTGAATCCCTTCGATGGATTAGTTCCTTTCAAAAGGATTTGGAACATAACATGCATATATTAAGTAAAAAAATTGGATTCAATATGCCACAGAATCTTATTCTGGATAAACAACGCAAGTTCAATTGACTCAATAATATTGGAGAATCATCACTACGTCGTTTTATTGCCACATGGGCTTTGGACGTGATAATAATATGCTTTAAAGCCGAGATATCTAAATAAACTCCATGACATAGCATATGCCAAATAAGGGCTAAGAAGGTGAGTGTGTATCATGTGCAATTGGTCATTAGACAAGCTAATGGCCGAAATGACCATCCTCATATTCGAAATCAATATTAGATCCATGCATCCTCTCATTTTCATTTCTCATGAATGGATTACAAGTAGTAAAATTTTTTCCCCAATTTGATCTAGGGTAACAAGAATTTGATTTGGCTAAGAACTGAAAAGAAAATCCAAGAATTCCAAAACCAGTCCTCAACTTGGACCCCTATGGTCGTATTTATAGATGCGGATTGGACCCTTCCGCACCGATCCTTTTGAAGCCGTTGAAAGGTCTCTCTTCCTACCTTTCGCACCCATCATTTTGCCTTCGTCCTTTTGCTTCCATAGTCTCAAAGTTGTGAGTAGGTAATGGGTCTTTTATTATGCTTGGATTAACCCTTCCGTCTCCATCGAAAGTATACTAATAATGGATATTGTTTCGATATTCACTAATACTGATTTCAAGTATTTCTGGAGCCTTTTGACACCTTTGAAAGGTATGCTTATTTTAGTGGCGAACAAGTCAAGGTTCCTCATTGCGATGTTTGAATATAAGCGGAGGTATTTTCGACTTCTTCATACCCTTCGAAGCCTTTCATTTGTTGTTAAGGTTTGGTGCTATCATGATAGGTGACTATTAGAATGGTAAGAAAGAGCATTTGGACGGTTTAGAAAGGATTCAATGATGATGGAAGGATCATTGTGAAAAGTCGCTTGGGGAGGCTTAGTTGTGGAAGATGGATTTCGAAAGTATTCATGTTGATCAATGCGGAAGCCCCATCCTCTAGTGCTTGCGGAAGCAATATTGGTCGCATGTGAAGTTTCCTTTATACTTGCGGAAAGGTTAGATCGGTTTGAAAGGCTCATCTACGCCTTTGAAAGGGATGCTTTGGTAAAATGTTCTTGTGTAAGGTAAAAAGTGGTGAAACCAACTGTTTCAAGGGTTTGATACATGTGTGAAAGACTGTTATTTGATACATTCGAAAGGTGCTTTCGATGCATACAAAACTCCTTTATGCATGCGGAACCAACTGCTTCGAAAGGGTCAACTGAAGCGGACTCATCTACGCATTTGAAAGGGATGCTTTGGTAAAATGTTCCTGTGTATGGTAAAAAGTGGTGAAACCAACCATTTCAAGGGTTTGATACATGTGTGAAAGACTGTTATTTGATACCTTCGAAAGGTGCTTTCGATGCATACAAAACTCCTTTATGAATGCGGAACCAACTGCTTTGAAAGGGTCAACTGAAGCGGAAGGACAGCCTTGTCCCCTTTTGACTCCTTAGGAAGCTCGTACTCCATTTAATATTCGTAGAAGCATCAAATGCTTGTAACACTGAAACAATCTTTCCGAAAGCCACTCGGCGCCTTCGAAACCCAGCTTTTGGACTATGGCGGAACCCTTCTCTTTAATTCTTGCAAAGCTTTTACAATGCTTTCGCAGGAATTATTTTAGTCCTACATTCTTGAGTGAGCTTTATGGTTAACATTTGCCCCTCCCCTTTTGTATGAAAGAAGCTTTTGTTCTTTAGGACAAAAATCCAAGAATTCCCTTTTTGCATTATTTCATCCTCAATGGTCCTCTTTACCAAACTTCTTTTCCTACAAAGTGCAACGTAGACAACATTTCTTATTATTAATTCAAAATTTATGTAAGAATATGTTCAGTAGTTTGTCCATATTATTGAGGATAGTATTAGAATTTATGATAATAGAATCCCAAAAACCTAAGTATTGGAAATTAATAGATCATCATTTGAGGATAATAATAAAAATTCCAGTTGGAAACTATAATAGAAGTCCGGAGATTCAAATTTGGTAATAATGAAAAAAGACTAGAAATTCGTCTCTGTACAATAGTAGTCCAGAAATGTAGTTATGAAATCAATAATAGGGGCTTGAGATCCAAATTCGGCCTTAATAATGGAAGTTTAGAAATCATCTTTTAGGAATAACTGATAAAAGGCCAATAAAACTGTTTGATTTGAGCATGACTTGGGATTTAGTTAAAAGGCCAATAACAGCTGATAAAAGGCCAATAACAACTGCCCGATGATGAAATTGATGAAGAAATTCTTGGGCTCTTCATATGTAATTCCTCCATCAATTTCTTTTTCTTCTCTTTCTTGTGTCATGGCCTGGGATTTAGTTTAAACCAGTTGTTCTTTCCCCGATTTGAGCATTTTCTTTTCAATACTGGGATTTGCTTGATATCCTACCGTCACGGTACGGGTTTCTAGAGCTTCTCTTAAACATCCAATTTTGCTAACGAATCTACTTGAGAGTTATTTCCCCTTAGGACATGGTGTATAGAAAAATCTTCAAATAATGTGAGCAATTTTAACACCTTCTTAACATATAAAGATAGTTGGCGTCTTTAGTTTGATATATCTGCTTTATCTGATTTACCATTAGTTAAGAGTCGCTAAAGATTTGAATTCGTGAGATTTTAAGATGTAATGCCAGAGTTAATCCTGCCACCATCGGTTCATATTCAGCTACATTGTTTGTTGCCGGAAATCCTAGCTTCATGGTATAGTGTAGACAATGTCCATCTGGTGTGATTATGACATATTCTGCTCCAGCTCCCTGCTCGTTTGATGCTCCATCCATAAATAGTTGCCATATAAGCTTTTGATCTTTCATTGACTATTCTTTAACAAAGTTTGTACATTCATTGATAAAGTTCGCTAATTCTTGCCCTTTGATTGTTGCTCATGGCTGAAATTCAATGTCATATTAGCTAAGTTCAGTTCCCCATTTCACTGACCTACCCGACGTCTCAGGTTTACCAAAAACTTGCTTGAGTGGAAATTTAGTTAATACTCTGCTTGAAAGTATGTTCTGAGTTTCCATGCTGTAAGTATCAAACAACAAGACAACTTTTCTATGACTAGATACCGAACATCAGCATCCGTTAATCTTCTACTCACATAATAAATGGAAAGTTGAGTTTCGTTCTCTTCTCTAATCAGAACCGAACTAACAACATGTTCTGAAACCGCCATATATAAGTATAAGTTTTCTCCATTCTCGGGGATAGATAATATCGGTGGCCTTTCTAAGTGATCTTTTAATTCTTGGAAGGCTTTCTTACAATCTTCTCCCCACTGAAGTTCATTCTTTTCTTAATCACATTGAAGCAAGTGATGCATTTATCGATTGCCTTAGAGATGAACTGCTTATAGCTGCAATTCTATCATTCAAACTCATTACATCTTTGCTAGTTTTAGGCTCGACCATGTCTTTGATAGCTTGGATCCGGTCAGGACTAGCTTTGATCCCTTGTGTGCTAACAATATAACCTAAGAACTTTCTAGAATGAACTCCGAAAGAACATTTCTGAGGATTCAGTTTCATTTAATATCTTCATAATACTTCAAACATTTTTTCAAGATCTTTAAGGTTACTCTCAGCTTTATGAGATTTTACTAGCATATCATCCACATAAGCCTCCATATTTCACCCAGTCTATTCCTTGAACATTCTATTAACTAATCTTTAATAAGTGGCTCCTACGTTCTCTAGCCCAAAAGGCATTGCTTTATAATATAAAGTTCCCCAATCGATAATGAAGCTAATATGCTCTTCGTCGGGTTTGAATATGGGTATTTGATTATATCCTGAATAAGCATCTATAAGAGATAATAGCTTATGGCCACTAGTTGCATCAACTAATTGGTCTATCCGGGGTAGTGAATAACAGTCTTTCGGGCATGCTTTGTTTAGATCAGTGTAATCAATGCAAGTTCTCCACTTGCCATTCGACTTCTTTACCAATAATGGGTTTGCTAGCCATTTTGGGTAAAAAAACTTCCACAATAAATCCAATTTCAAGCAGCCTTTTAACCTCTTCTTTGAAGGCGTTGGATTGAACTTTGTCAAATTATCTCTTTTTTGTTGGACATGGGTCACGTTTGGATCAATATTCAACGTGTGGCACTTAACTGATGGGTCAATCTCGACCATATCTAGATGGGGCCATGCAAATACATCTTTGTTAGCTTTAAGGAATTGAATCAAGTCTGCTTTCAAGTTATTCTCTAAATCATTTCCCACTCTAACTATTTTGGCTGAACAGTTGGATCTATACACATTTCCTCAAGATCCTCTATAGGTTTTATCCTCTCCATCTCCCCTCGGTAAATCAATTCTGTGATGATCTCGTCCTCTTCTACGAATTTAGAATTGGTTCTCTTCCTCTTGCTAAATTGTTCCTCTTGAGTAGTACCCCAACCTATTTTAGTCAAGAATTTTACCATCAGATATTTCAGTGAGACAAAAGCATCCACCTCATCAAGCGTAGGATGGCCAAAGAATGCATTATAGTATGACGGCTGATTGATGATCATAAAGAGAGTTTCAAAAGTTCTGTAGCATGGTGGTATTTTCATCTATACTAGCAACTTTACTTGCCCTACCGGAGTTGACCCCTTACTATTGAACGACTAGGTTCTAGTTTATCCTTAGGATTTCCCATTTGATCAAAGGCCTGCTTGAAGATGGTGTTAACTGCACTCCTAGTGTCTACTAAAATCTTGGATACTATGGAAAGTCCGATTTGAGCTGTGATCATAAGGGAGTCATTATGGGGATCATGATCTCCTTTCTTTAACTCCTATGGAGTGATGATAAGATTTGAAATCTATATGTTAAGATGTGGATTTTTGAATGGGGACACTTCCTGAATAGAGAACACTCCTTCCCTAGCCTCCTTTGCATATCTGTTTCTGGCTCCTTTACTAGCCCCCCTCGGACGCATGCCCCCATGAATCACATCAATCCTATTCAAAGGTGGACTCAAGTTCAATGGATCTTCATCTCCTAAGATATTCACAGCATTACTAGGGATTTTTGCGGTCCATTGCCAGTTGGGGTGCTTTTTGTTCATCTTGGATGAATTCTTTCAGGTGTCCTTAACGGATCATCTTTTGGATAATTCCGACCAACACTCAGCACTCATTAGTCTTATAGCCATTCGCCTTGTGATAAACACAGTAGTCATCCCCTTTCTTTGCTCAGGATAGTCTCTAGCCTTGAATGATGTTGGAAAATTAACCTTCTCTTTGGTTATGGCATAGGTATAAGACAATGGCTTGTTCAAAGCAATTGAATGAGTGTTGGGCTCTTCACACCTTGACCTTTTGTTTCCTTGATCAAATCCAAATATTCCACTCTCCTTTTTAGGGTTAGCGTTCTCTTTAGCAAAGTATAATTCATACATTCGAGTGAATTTATCAACTTGAAAGCGAAAGTCCTGCAAATCTTTATATCCATGGACGAAGATCTCTTTCCAAAACGGCGTGTTCTCTATCAATCCTGAATGCACCAAAATTAGCTTATATCTATCGTTCATGTCCTTAGCCTTCAATGCCTCTATATTGAACCTTCTGAGGTATTCTCCCAATGATTCTCCCTGCCTTTGCTTGATGTTAGCTAAAACAATATAGTCAACTGTTGGATCTTTTCGTATGAAAAATTGAGTGTAGAATTCATAGGAGAACTATTTCCATGAGCAAATTGTTTTCTCCCAATATTGGTGGTACCATTTGCGGCAGCCCCTTGAAGTGTTACTAGGAACAACTTGCGTCGCACTGCCCCAGAAGCATTATATAGATCCATTTTGGCTATCGGAAGCCATCAGGTGGTCATCGGGATCAGTAGTGCCATGATATTTCATTGTTGGATTCTTAACATGAGATGGAATTACTGTTGACATGATTTCGTTAGTAAATGGAGCCACTCGTTCGTTGTCATTCACCCATTCATCTAGAGTTCTTTTCCCTTTAGCATTTAGCATGTCTTTAACAGCCTTCTCTGCCACATCCTTCAAATAATCTTCAGCATTATGATAGCTTTTCCTATTTCGATTAAATTCCTTTGAAGTTGAGCTTCCGTATTGCTCCAAAGATTTATCTTGCATTCTATGTTGATGATCAGCTTTGGTTACATGATGTTCCTTCTTCTTTGATGAAGCTAGGTCGATCTTGCTCTTGCCTCCAAACATATAAGCTTTCAAGTTCCTCCTTGGGAAGACTACTTCGTCTCCTGTTATTGGTTTAGCAGTTATAGAAGATTTCTGAGCAAGGGTTATTTCCAGAAGCTCTTGCATTTCTAATAGTCATTGCTCTAAATGCCATATCTTAGCTGCATTATCATCTGCCTGTGCTGGAGTTGATGGTTGTCCTGGTACGCCTCCTTCTAAGTTGAAGGTTGGAGTAATATTTTCCTTAAGAACTTTTGTGTGTACTGCTTCCTCATCCAATCGACTAAATCTTTTCGATTTCATTTTCATACAACAATACAAACGTTCTATAATTAGTCTATAAGGAAATAACAAGGTCGGAGGTTTGAGACCTTCTTCTAGTGCCAAAAATGTTAAAATGAAATCTTATTAACACCTCAAAGCAGAGTTAAGGGAATAAATGATCCCTTCGATACCCCTTTCAATTTAGTTGGAATAGCCTGAGGTTATAAACTAGTAGGGATAGTTGAGATCTAACTGAGTCGAAAGGGTCTTTATAACTTGTAAAGGAACCGCTTTGAAGATGATATTGAAGTCATAGGGAGGATTCCTTCGAAAGTAAAGATATGTTTTGAGTATTTGAACACCTTTTAATAGAGTCCTCCCGAAGGCTCTAACTTCAATGACCCGGTGAATCCCTTCGATGGACTTGTTCCATTCCAAAGGATTCAGAACATAACATGTGTATATTAAGTAAAAAGTTGATTCAATATACCATGGAATCTTATTTTGGATAAACAACACAAGTCCAATTACCGCAATAATGTTGAAGTATCATCACCACGTCGCTTTAGTGCCACATGGGCTTTGGACGTGATAATAATATGCTTTAAGCCGAGATCTCAAAATAAACTCCATGGCATGGCGTATGAAAATAAAGGTTAAGAAGATAAGTATGTATCATGCATAATTGATCATTAGACAATCTAATGGCCAAAATGATCATCCTCATATTCGAAATCAATATTAGATTCATGCATCCTATCATTTTCATTTCTCATGAATGGATTGCAGGTAGTAGAATTTTCCCTAATTTGATTTAGGGTTAGAAGAATATGATTTGGCTAAGACGTGAAAAGAAAATCCAAGAATTCCAAAATCGATCCTCAACTTGGACCCTAGGGTTGTATTTATAGATGCAGATTGGACCCTTCCACACCTATTCTTTTGAAACTATCGAAAGGTCTCTCTTTTAACCTTCCACATCCATCCTTTTTCCCCTCTCGCTTCCATAGTCTCAAAGTTCTGAGTAGGTATTCAGGTCTTTTGTTATGCTTGGATTAACCCTTCCGTCCCTATCGAAAGTATACAAACATTGTATATTGTTCCAATATTCACTAATACTACTTTTAAGTATTTCTAGAGCCTTTTTGACACCTTCGAAAGGTATGCTTATCTTAGTGGTGTTCGAGTCAAAGTTCCTCATTGTGCTATTTGAATTTAAGCAGAAGCACTTCAGTCTTCTTCACCACCTTCAAAGCCTCTCATTTGTCGTTAAGGTCTGGTGCTAACATGATAGTTGACTATTAGAATGAGTAAGTAAGGGCATTTGGATGGTTTAGAAAGAATTTAATGGAGACGGAAGGATAATTGTGAAAAGTCACTTGAGAAGGCTTAGTTGCGGAAGGTGGCTTTTAAAAGTATTCCTGTTAATCAATGGGGAAGCCCCATCCTCTAGTGCTTAGGGAAGCAAAACTGGTCACATGTGAAGTTTCTTTTATACTTATGGAAGGGTTCAACCGATTCTAAAGGCTCATCTACGCTTTCTAAAGGGATGCTTTGGTTAAATGTTCCTCTGTGTAAGGTAAACAGTGGTGAAACCAACTGTTTTGAATGTGGAAGATTGTTATTTGATACATTCGAAAGGTGCTTTTAACACATACGAAACTCCTTTATGCATGCAGAACCAACTATTTCGGAAGGATCTACTAATGCAGAAGGATACCTTGTCCCTTTTCGACTCCTTCAGAAGCTCATACTCCATTTAATATTTGAAGAAGCATCAAATGCTTGTAACAATGAACCAATCTTTTCGAAAGCCACTTCGATGCCTTCGGAACCCCGCTTTTGAACTATGGCTGAACTCCTCTCTTTAATTCTCATGAAGCTTTTACAATACTTTTGTAGGAATTATTTTATTCCTACATTCTTGAATGAGCTTTATGGTTAACACATAATATATTAATTTTGAAATTTTAGCCAAAATTTAAGTTTTTGTAGCCTATAAATAGAAATGGAAACCCTATTATCTAATGACACTTTAGCCTAAACATCTTACCTCTAATTTTCATCTTCTTCTTCATTTGTATCTAAAAAAATCATTTCCAAATTCACCAAATGAAATCTAAATTAAATAAATCAATATATAGAATCGATCATCACGAAGAGAGCTATGCAAATAAATTGAAGCTATTGAGAAATTTGGTTTTTCCAAGATAATGAATTTATGAACAACGAAGAAGAAGGAGGACTCATCTTGGATCGGAGAAGGAACACAACTAATTGGTGAGTGGTAATCATCCTATTTGTATATATATATATATATATATATATTATTAAGATATAGTAATTCATCCCTTATAATCATAAATCACGTTATAAATAGTGTAATTGAAATTTGAAAAGTGACTTTGTACATTAAACATGATTAGGGGCAAGACACCATGGCTAGATGGTTAAAAATATAATTTTATCGATTGTAATTAGCAAAATTTAATCTTCCTCTAATTTAAAAGTATGAAATACAAAATGTTCTAAATTAGACATATTATATATTAAAATTGTAGTTCTCAATGGCATGAATCCATTAGTGGTGTTTTTCGTCGATTGGGTGTCATCGAAAGTTCAATGAGCATAGACCATTCATTTTGATTCAACAGTGAAATGTCAATGACATGATGATCGAGAAGCATGGCTATGTGGAGAAGGATTAGAAGGTTAACTCATTGTTAATTGTGTAATGATCCATATTTTACTTACCGGAGGATCATAAAATATTATTTTAATTTTTTATTGGGTCGTATGACATTATAACTTTGAGGGATTTTGATTAGTGGCATTTTTGGTCCCGATAAATTTTATTGGATGATTTTACCCATGAATATAACCTTTAACACATTTTGAATTAGCGTTTGAGGCCACTTCCACTAAAAAAATAAAATGGGTTCTCTTTCCCTTGAGTGGTCATAATAACAATTTGGATTTTCTAGCTAGGAGATTTGGCTATTTGAAGTTTTGCAGTTTTTGGAGCAGCTTAGTGGGTAATTAGTGAGATCGGAGAGATGCCCAATAACCCATTTTAGGTTTAAGGCTTAAATTAACTGAAACAAACTTCCCCAAATCATTTCTACCATCTCCTAAATAGATTTAAGCCTCCATTAACTCATTCTTCATCCAAAACTTCTATTTTCTTCTCCTAATCAAGTCTAAGTCATAGATTAATGGTAGATTAGCAAGGCGGTTTGTTAAAGATCTTCATATCTACATTTTTTAAGAAGAAAAATCAAATCTTTGCTGTTTGTTTTCGGATTTGCCTAGTTTTACATGCAAATCTCCAATTTTTTAGGCGTTTATGAGTAATGTATCACTCTTACCTTATTACATTTGTATATGTAGATTTTAACATGTTGTGGATCCATTTTTAATGTCAATACTAAGTTTAATCCTATTTCAAGACCCTACCTATAGTAAAAATGTGAACATATTAATTTTTGGCATTCTAATTATGTTGTATCAATGTGCGCTTGCCTTGGTAGATGTTAGACCATGTTGTAGATGAATTATGATGGTTTCAGTGATTGGTGGTATGTTTTGCTTTCTTTTATGATTTTTGATGTGTGTGTAGTGTTTGTGTGTATGCTTCAACAGTGTTGAAAGCATTCATTGGAGTGAAACAGAGGTAGAAGCGTAGAACCATACTTTATCGGATAGCCTCGAAATTATTAGAAGTCATATCGATGCATATGGAAGACACACGAGTCGAAGAACGAGACATAATGATGTAATAGGCATGAAATTAGGATCTAAAGATGCTACAATATTTTGGTTCGGTGGTCCTTGCTCGGTGGTAGGCTTACTTGGGGTTAACTTCGAGTTTGGAAGGAGTTTTGTAACAACCCATATTTGAGAAGAAATTAATTAAATAATAATAAATAATGAATTTATTTGGGATACTAGAATTGTGGTCGTAATTTTGGAATTAAAAAGAAATATTGGAATTAAAAAGAACAAATTTATTAATAAAGTTTTTGAAATTTTATTGGTAAATAATTTAAATGAAATGATTAATTTGAAAGTGGCGCTATGGATCATAATATGGAATATAATCTAAGTTATCTACTAGTGCGAAATGTGAATATAAAAAGTAACTAGTAAAGTAAATAACACCATGGATTTTTGTACGGGTTTGAACTCCCATTCTACGTCTAGTCTCAAACTCCTTCTGCTATTTATCTGGAATTTAACATCAACCCTCTCTTAACTCGGAGGAATAGGTATTACACTGCCTAAGCAACCGAACAGGACTTCTACCGCCTAGACAACTGAATAGAACTTCTACCGCTTGAGTATCGAACAAGACTTCAACAATACAGAGAATTTTCTTGACTAGTTTTGCTCTTTTGATAGCATGGATAAGTCTTTAGAGTACACCCTTCCTATAATCTTCTCCTTTGTGGTATATAGTGTAGTTTGTGAAGAATGGAAGTTTGTTAAATCATAAATGAATTTGTGCTTGAATGTGTAAGTGATTCGAACGATATTTGAAAGCAAATGGCAGAATATTTAGATAATGAGAATATGAAAATATAATGATAAAATTAAGTTGTTAAAATAAATAAAATGAAGGCTATATATAGAGTTTAAGGGATGCAATCCTTCGTGAAGAGTTACGACCAAATGATAAGGAAACAATTCTTGAATCAAGGGTTGTTTCTATTCGTTGAATGGAAGTAACCATTCAGAAAATAGCTATTATGAATATTCAGTCGATCGAGGAAAAAGTCCAGTCTATTAATTATTCAAAATTTCAAAATTTAAATTTTAATATCGAAAAGACACGTAGTTCAGTCTACTGAATAGGGTGGTTTAGTCGATTGAACCTTCGAATGCACTGTGCATGTACGCAAGTGTTCAGTTGACTAAAACTGTAATGACCGACAAATCCGTACCCCTTGAGTCAACACTATTCTCCATCAATCAACTTAAGATGAACGGAAATACGAACCATTTGGGTTAAAGAAGAAGAGGTAGAAGAAGAAAATAGAAAACAACATCAGAATCTAGCCATCGCAGCAGAATAAAATATAATAGATAATAAATGATCTTTACACAAAAACGAATCTATTTGTTTATATATTACACCATCAGAGTATACATAACACACATGTGGACAGTAATCATAACCTGTCCTTACAATCTGAATACATAGCGGAATATTTAACAAAAATATGGAAATACGTATCGCCATCCAACTCGTCTCCTGAGCTCCACAGCATCCTTTCCTGTATCCTATAATACTTGGTCTGACCTGAGCATTATAGTTAAATAACACCCGAGTCAGTCTGCAATACCAGCGTGAGAAACCACACTCAAATTGATTAGTAAAGTTTCAAAATTCTTTTGAAAACAAAAGCATCTCGTAAGACCACGCCACAAATAAACATGTCGGGTTTTTACCTTACGATGGCCAAAATACTTTTTATTAAAATCCTCAGATACTATAATAGTGTCTATAGAAAGTAAAATAGAATCTAGCTGAAATGCTTGCATCTCACGTTTCAGTAATAGTTGGGCGCAATCAAAGCCGTACAGGCGCGTAGGGATAATGGATTTTCCACTAATGACTAGGCATTAGGGTACCACCTGTCACAGTACGTGGCCTAGATCACCGTACTGAGGATTACTCCCAATCCCCTGCAACACAAGACCGGGACTATCCCTTACTGGATAATCTCGAGTAAGATCACCCCACGGTTGGGATCAGCAATCGCACCACTAAGCCGAAAAAAGAGACATCTAGACAGGGATGACCTTACCCTAATAGATGCTACCCACTTAGCCTTGCTGCATAACCCTTGATTTTCAGTCATTCCCGGTTGATGAGGCTCGAGGCTAAGCGTTACCTTTTTAGAACGCATCTCTTAGAATGCTCATTGCCCACTCGACGATGTTCTGAAAGCATTCATCCATACAAGTCCGTCCCGGGTTCGAATGGAACCGAAGGCACTACTCCACTACATCCATTTTGGAATCTCCTCAGGATTAGTAGCGACTATCCCTTGAACTTCACTGCTCCACCTTCGAATCCAAACTCGTCTTCCTCATGAAAACGTACAAATCGGATTGAAGTGGTTTTCAGGAAATAAATCCCGATCACGGTCTCTTCGAAACGATCAACACATTGGCCAATATTGATAGTCCGTTATTTAACTGTGAATAACATTCACACACAACCATCAAACATAAATAATTCCATTAAATTATTTATTAACCTCAAAATATGTTCGCAAGATTTCCATTTTCAACCCTTTTGAAAACAGTTTTAAACCACATTTTCTCATGGAATGAATTCCCAATATTTATTTCCACTGGAAACACCAAGTACAAAACTTTAGATTTTTAAAAAAATTTAAAAACACTTTATCATAAAATATCCTTTAAAACATTTAAATTAAAAATTACTTTAATACTTACTCAAATCATATACTTTAAGAATATATAAAATAAAACTACTTTGTACAATATAAAACTGAACTTCTAACTTTTAAAACATAATACCAAGCCATCTTTAAACAATTACTGCTATAGTAGATTAAAAGAAAATACTTACTTTAGAATTTAAACATTTAGAAATAATAAGTTTTCTAAACATAATTTTTAAACAATTTAAAACTCTTTACTTACACTTAAAATTTGTTTGAAACGTACTTAGCTATTAAGGGAAATACGCTTTCCTTCCACACCTTTTTTAAAAATAAATCACTAATTATTTTTAAACAAATTAACCCATTCCTTGAATAAATTCCCACCGTGAATTTATTCTTCCAAATATCCACTGATATATTACTTTACTTTTATAAACCCAGTTTATAAATTTCAGGTCCCGCTTCTCTTTTAAAAATCCCAGTTTCACACACTTAAATCAATTCCCAAATTGATTTCCCATTTACTTCACTTTGAAATAAATTTCTTTACTTCCTCCATTTATTTCAAAATCCATTAAGTTCAGATTTTATTTCCTTAACTATGATTTAAAATCTTTTAACTGAAAACACCAATTTCAGATTTCCCCAAATTCCTTCTTTATCCTTTTAAATAAATTCAAACCTTAAATTTTAAAGTAAATTCTTTGTTCCTTTAAATAATATCACTTAAGTTTTACAATTCATTATTTTCTGTTTATTCAAAATCCCCTTTTTCCATACTCGGAATTATTTATTAGAATTTTAAAATCACTTTTATTCTTATCAAGTTCATTCTTAAATTTATTCAAATTCTCTATGATTATTTTACTTAAAAATTCACTCTTTTATTTTCTTTTCAAAAATCCAATTCTATATATTTTGATAACTCAGTGTACCGAAATATATTCCAGCAAACCACAGCACTCAATATTCCAATTATCAATATAATTCATCACAGAATATCAAATATTCATAACACAAAATATTAAACTATCTAAATAATTTTGAGGAATCCAGTTGGATCCCTCCAACCTGTTTTCCTGCATCCACAAATGTTAGCACAATATAGAATACCAATTCCACTTCGAGGTGGAATATCGCGGTATATGGGATTTATATAATATCTATGCAGCGCATAGGGTCTCATCCGCTATATAATGCGGGAAAATAATCACTCCAATATATACACACTATAATATAGCACATCAAATCGATTCAATCATTCAACCAATTATTTAAATTTAACTATTTAAATTTAAATAGAAATCCAGAAGAGTGAGATTAACTCACGTTTGATTTTGTATGCAATCTATTTCCAATCCAGCTTGATTTCTTCACGATTTTAGACCTTGTATAAACTTTGTATGGTTCATTAACATATGAACTAAATCGAATAATCAATTACCATTTAATAATTTAGTTAACTAGTGATTTAATTTAAACTATATATTTTTTTTCCTTTAAACACATATGTATCTTTAATTTCTTTTTGAACTACATGTATATTTATAAAAATCTATTTTTTTACGTAAACTTTCAACATTTAAAATTCCTATATGTATTTTTCTGTCCATCTACAAGTAAAATAGGCATGTGTATATATATATCTATGTTTATATTATACCTTACAGTTTTATACATACATACCTGATTATATTTTAAACAAAACTTTTTTTTATACCTTGCTGTTAATTTTTGACAAGTGAAATAATAATCCTTAATGTAAATATTTTCTAAACTATACATACATATCGAATTAAAATCAAAATGGGTTATACCTTACTGGATCAGAACCACTCCCCTGCTCGACATCGATAAACCCAAGCGCAGCCGCCCTCCTCGCCACGGCCACCATGTCGTCGCGACCTCTTCCGCCTAGACGAATGGGCGTGTACACGTTCGAGATTTAGCTGCGAAATCCTTTGATGCAGACATCCAAACGAAAAGCCCACACTCGATTGATTTCACCCTTCCTCGACTAAACATCGAAGCTGAACCCAAATCAACATGGAGCGAACGCAAACGTACCCTCCTTTACTCGCGACTTCTCCCACGTGCCTGAAATCGTTGAGATTTGGTCCCCTGATTTTTTTTCTTTCTTTAGTTTTTGATTTGAATTATTGGGGAAGATAAGGGAATAATGGATAAGATATTGGCATTTTAACGAAGTGAGATGGCTTCGGTTATACGCTAGGCTAAGGTTGACTTGACCCGTTATAATATTATTTAATTTCAAATATTCCATGTTGAACAATTAAAATTCTGACCTACAATCAAGGTATGCCGCTAGGCATTTATAATGTTATAGCCCTATTCCGAACGCAATGGAAAAGGTTTCGAGTCCTAATTCGATCGTATGAAGAAGATAGCTTTTTGGACTCAGTTATTATATTGAATTTTTGATATAAATTTCAGCACGTTTATATATCATACGCTCACACAACAACTCCAAACATTATGAAAATTGAAATTCAATAATAATACAATATTACGGATCCAATGGAACTGATTTCGTCGAATTCCGAGACTGTGCCTCGAAAGGCTATTTTTAAATATTGATTTAAACGATATATTTTCAAAACTGAACAAATCGCCTTTAAATTCGATTTTAACACTTTTTCTATATTCAGTATTATAAATATAAATTTTACAAGCCTTCGAATTATATTTAGCAGGCTTAAAACTGAAGATTCAATAATTTACCCAATTTCCAATAATTAAATCCAATAATTAAATTTCCAAATAATAGTGATATTTGAAATTTAAGTTACAAACTAACTTTTAAATATTAAAATCAATTAATATCCCAATTTAAATTGTCCAAAATTCTGGGCGGTCACGTTCCTCCCCCTTAAAAGAATTTCGTCCCCGAAATTGCTAGTTAAGAAGAATGATCCAATACCCATTACTATTTTCCAAAACCAAACGGTTTTATCAACTTGCCATAATATGTATTTTATTAAGGACCCACTATTACTTCAACCAGCTTCCCAAAACCTTCCATAGTTTCCAACAACATTATTTACTCCACTTATTGAAATTTAAATCCAAATTTAAATTATCAAATCTTTCTTAAAAATTTTCTAACTCTCTAAATTTCTAAAAAAATTCGTCAGCGTCTCCTTTGCGCGGCTAGCTCGGTACAACTACAAAATGCCTCTACGGCCCCCAGATTTCAGAAGAAAACAAAAGCCAAGTGGCTAGACTAGAAAATCATCAAATTTCATACAGAAATTTAAATACATACCTTTGCCGAGCAAATTTCAATTTATCCTCTGAAATAAAAAATCCCAATTTTCCTTTTATAATACATGTATATCTTACTTAGCAATAATATCCAGTCACAACATTCAAAATCATTTTATTGACTCCCTTACAAAATTTCAATATTTATTCATCCAAGCCCGTACGATGTACATATATCGTCCGTACGCAATATCGAATTCGATCGCTCGCTCGATCACACAATTTCATTTCCAAACTATATCAATACTCTTTTATTCACATTCATTTGATTTCTATTCCCTTATCAATGCTTATTATTTCACATATTTTTATTAAATCTTCACTCAAATGCTTATTCAATATATTTTCCCGACACCTATATTCAATTTTTTTTAAATCCTTAAGTTCCAACTAACAATTTGCTTAAATTTCTATTCCTAAAATCCCTTATTTCAATTCCAATTTGAAATCGTTTTGCCGCTAACAAAAATTTTCAAAAATTTCCTAACTTCCAAAATTTTCGAATTTTTTTGGTAGAGTCTACTATGTACGGAGGAGCTTTTGCAATTTGACAAGAGATATAAATATATATATATACGTCGACCTACACGGTCGAAAAAACAAAAACAGTTCATATTTCCTATTTTTATTGCGTAAGCATACCTTTACTTAGCATTTTAGGCAAGCGGCTTATTATTTTAGCAATTTACGCGATCAAATCCATCCAAATGGCTTCCTGGTACCTGTACTTATTCAATTCAAACATGTAAGTACCAAAATCATGCAACTTAACAACATTTTACATATTTAAATTGTAAACATACGAGTTTCTATAAGCAATGCAGGTTAAACAATATTTATAAGCAACTTATAGGGTTCTGATATTAATTTTAACTGTTTACAACCAATTCGTATACAACTTCATTCAATTTAAATGATTTACAACTCAATTGCTTACATTCAATTCATTTTTAAGCAAAACAAACTCATATTCACTTCAATTGATCTTAAAATCAATTTATGTAATCTCTATCAACTTATAGAATTTTAATTACCTTCGTTTACGTCAAACGACAATTCATTCTATGCAATTTGATGATATCCATGTAAATGAATAATTACTCAAGTTTAATAACCAATTTAAATTGATTTCGACTCAATTTATTTTAAATTCCATCCCATTTCTAGTTTATTCACCAACCATACAGTTGCATTTCATTTCATCTCCGCATTAATTTCATTTTAAAACCATTTCATTGAGCTCGACAGCATTCAATGCTTATATCAATAACCATTTTCAAAATTAATTTAACCCCAAACTTTTATTTACCAAACTTTCCTCTTTCCTCGAAGCCAAGCTTCTATAAATTTTAAACTTAAGTTAATTTACTTTAATTTATTCCAACTTCAAACTTAAGTTCACTTCTATTTGATTCTCATCTAATCAAATTCCATTTAATTCAGTTAGCCCATCCATTTTAGTTTAATTGCCTTCTCAATTTATCAAAAAAAATATCCAAGCACATACTTAACTCATTTATACTCGAATTGGATTTTATTTGTAACTCAAATCATTTCTACTATAATTCAATTTCATTTTAGTTTTACAACATCTCCACTTATTTAATTCATTATCAACCCAAGTCGAATTCTATTTATAATTCGAGTTTATTTCCAAACTTCGTTATTAACTTACAATCCATTTTATTTAACCGAGTTAAATTTTATTACATACTCTATTAAGTAATTTATTTAGCTAATTAGCTTACTTCCAACCTTTAAATATATATTCGATTTTATTACAAAAATCACTTCATTAAATTTTCCTGAGTTCAATTTTTTTTCATAATTCCAGTTTGGATTTTCTTTCATTTTTTAAAATTCCAACACTTTTATTTCGGCTTATTTATTCCCTTTTTACATTATTATAAGTTACTCACTTATTAATATTCATGCTTTTCCATCCATTTACAGTCAATCACATTTTCATTTTATTTTTGACTAGGGATTATATTTTTATTTCAATGCTTTTCAATTCTTTTATAAGCTTCCAAAGCTTATTTATCCCAATCCAAATTTAATTTCTATTTTCCCATTCCAATCACATTCAAGGTTTACTAATTATTTCTTCCAATCATCCATTAAATTTTCCATAATTTAATTTCTCCAAATTAAATTTATTTAACCTTTTCACTTTAAATTTTAATTCCAACATTCAAAGCTCATATTTTCCTCCCTTTTTTAAAAATCATCTCAAATTTACAAGTTTATAACTTATCTCATCAGGATTTTCAATTCAACTAAGGATTCAGGATTTTTAAACACCCGGCTTTTGGTTTCAAATCATTTGAAATCACCATTATCTCAAAATCACATTTCTCAAAGTTTTAAAGCAATCCTGGTTTTTTTATTCCCAAAAAAATTCATTTGAAATTTCAAAAACAAACTAGTTCTTCTAAACAAATCAATTTGGCAGCAATCCGTCACTTAGAAACTCGAAAATGAACATCGATGATGATGCAGTCATCACCGAAGTTATTTTCCAATGACTGAAGTGAGCTCAATGCTATATCCCTTCCCAAAATTTATTTGAAACAATTTCCTTTTAGAAATACTTTTAAAATAATAAGGCTATTAATTGTCTTCAAAACACTTCGAAAAACTCTTCCAAAATCTCTGGGATTTTAAATTTAAAGATTTGATTTAAATCCAATTTAACTATAATTCATTTGTATAATTTATGCTCACACAAATTCCCATTTGATTACACAAGTTATACCAATTTTTTTTGTAATCTTATTTGTTTCAGATATTATCATCCAAACATCCAAGTTATTTAGCAGTTGAAGAAAATATTTCTTTTATATCAAAATATAATTTTGCATTTACCCACCTTTAAAACAATATAGTTACACTTTATCGTGTCAGGTGTTTATAAACTCTTCTGAATAGCGGCCAACTTACTCGATCAGAATTCATATTCCACTCAACCAATAAGTTAACACAATATTAAAACAATTTATATTCACTAACAAATACATGCTCATATCTATTAATACACTCAACTTTATTCTAGAGTATTACAGACTCTATTTTCAATGAGTAATCCCCTCCAGAGCCAAGGTTCTCGTTTAACCTTCAGCTCTGATACCAAATGTAATGACCCGCAAATCCGTATCCCTTGAGTCAACACTATTCTCCATCAACCAACTCAAGATGAACAGAAATACAAACCATTTGGGATAAAGAAGAAGAGGTAGAAGAAGAAAATAGAAAACAACATCATAATCTAACCATCGCAGCGGAATAAAATATATTTGATAATAAATGATCTTTACACAAAAACAAATCTATCTGTTTATATATTACATCATCAGAGTATACATAACACACAACTGGACAGTAATCATAACCTGTCCTCACAATCTGAATACACAGCGGAATATTTAACACAAATACGAAAGTACATATCGCTATCTAACTTGTCTCTTGAGCCCCAAAGCATCCTTTCCTGTATCCTATAATACTTGGTCTGACCCGAACATTATAGTTAAATAACACTCGAGTCAGTCTGGAATACCAGCGTGAGAAACCACACTCAAATTGATTATTAAGTTTCAAAATTCTTTTGAAAACTAAACATCTCATAAGACCACGCCACAAATAAACATGTCGGGTTTTTACCTTACGACAACCAAAACACTTTTTATTAAAATCCTCCGATATTACAATAGTGTCTATAGAAAGTAAAAGAGAATCTAGCTGAAATGCTTGCATCTCACGTTTCAGCAATAGTGGGGCACAATCGAAACGTACAGGCGTGTAGGGAGAATGGATTTCCCACTAATGACTAGGCACTGAGGTACCACCTGTCACAGTACGTGGCCTAGATCACCGTACCGAGGATTACTCCCAATCCGCTGCAACACAAGACTGAGACTACCCTTTACTGGATAATCACGAGTAAGATCACCCCACGGTTGGGATCAGCAACCGCACCACTAAGCCCAAAAAAAGGGACATCTAGACAGGGATGACCTCACCCTAATGGGTGCTACTCACTTAGCCTTACTGCATAACCCTTGATTTTTAGTCATTCCCGGTTGATGAGGCTCGAGGCTAAGTGTTACATTTTTAGAACGCATATCTTAGAATGCTCATCGCCCACCTGACGAGGTTCTGAAAGCATTCATCCATACAAGTCCGTCCCGGGTTCGAACAGAACCGAAGGCACTACTCCTACTACATCCATTTTGGAATCTCCTCAGGATTAGTAGCGACTAGCCCTTGAACTTCACCGCTCCATCTTCGAATTCAAACTCATCTACCTCACGAAAACGTACAAACCGGATTGAAGTGGTTTTCAGGAAATAAATCCCGATCCCGGTCTCTTCGAAACGATCAGCGCATTGGCCCATATTGATAGTCGGTTATTTAACTATCAAATAACATTCACACACAACCATCAATCATAAATAATTTCACTAAATTATTTATTAACTTCAAAATATCTTCGCAAGATATATTTCCATTTTCAACCCTTTTGAAAACAGTTTTAAACTACATTTTCTCATGAAATGAATTCCCAATATCTATTTCCTCTGGAAACACCAAGTACAAAACTTCAGATTTTTAAAATAATTTAAAAACACTTTATCATAAAATATCCTTTAAAACATTTAAATTAAAAATTACTTTAATACTTATTCAAATTACATACTTTAAGAATATTTAAAATAAAACTACTTTGTACAATAAAAAACTGAATTTCTAACTTTTAAAACATAATACCAAGCCATCTTTAAACAATTACTGCTATAGTAGATTAAAAGAAAATACTTACTTTAGAATTTAAACATTTAGAAATAATAAGTTTTCTAAGCATACTTTTTAAACAATTTAAAACTCTTTACTTATACTTAAAATTTGTTTGAAACGTACTTGGCTATTCAGGGAAATACGCTTTCCTTCCACACCTTTTTTAAAAATAAATCGCTATTTATTTTTAAACAAATTTACCCATTCCTTAAATAAATTCCCACCGTGAATTTATTCTTTCAAATATCTACTGATATATTACTTTATTTTTATAAACCCAGTTTATAAATTTTAGGTCTCGCTTCTCTTTTAAAAATCCCTGTTTTACACACTTAAATCAATTCCCAAATTGATTTCCAATTTACTTCACTTTGAAATAAATTTCTTTACTTACTCCATTTATTTCAAAATCCATTAACTTCAGATTTTATTTCCTTAGTTATGATTTAAAATCTTTTAACTAAAAACACCAATTTCAGATTTCCCCGAATTCTTTCTTTATCCTTTTAAATAAATTCGAACCTTAAATTTTAAAGTAAATTCTTTATTCCTTTAAATAATATCACTTAAGTTTACAATTCATTATTTTCTGTTTATTCAAAATCCCCCTTTTCCATACTTGGAATTATTTATTAGAATTTTAAAATCACTTTTATTCTTATCTAGTTCGTTCTTGAATTTATTCAAATTCTCTATGATTATTTTACTTAAAAATTCACTCCTTTATTTTCTTTTCAAAAATCCAATTCTATATATTTTGATAACTCAGTGTACCGAAATATATTCAAGCAAACCACAGCATTCAATATTCCAATTATCAATATAATTCATTACAGAATATCGAATATTCATAACACAAAATATTAAACTATCTAAATAATTTTGAGGAATCCAGTTGGATCTCTCCAACCTATTTCCCTGCATCCACAAATGTTAGCACAATATAAAATACCAATTCCACTTCGAGGTGGAATATCGTGGTATATGGGATTTATATAATATCATCCGCTATTATGCGGCGCATAGGGTCTCATCCGCTATGTAATGCGGGAAATTAGTCACTCCAATATATACTATATACTATAATATAGCACATCAAATCAATTCAATCATTCAACCAATTATTTAAATTTAACCATTTAAATTTAAATAGAAATCCAGAAGAGTGAGATTAACTCACCTTTGATTTTGTATGCAATCTATTTCCAATCCAGCTTGATTTCTTCACGATTTTAGACCTTGTATAAACGTTATATGGTTCATTAACATTTGAACTAAATTGAATAATCAATTACCATTTAATAATTTAATTAACTAGTGATTTAATTTAAACTATATTTTTTCCTTTAAACACATATGTTTCTTTAATTTCTTTTTGAACTACATATATATTTATAAAAAATCTAATTTTTTATGTTAACTCTCAACATTTAAAATTCCTATATATATTTTTTTGTCTACCTACAAGTAAAATAGGCATGTGTATATACATCTACGTTTATATTATACCTTACGATTTTATACATACATACATACCTGATTATATTTTAAACAAACTTTTTTTATACCTTGCTGTTAATTTCTGACAAGTGAAATAATAATCCTTACTGTAGATATTTTCTAAACTATTCATACATATCGAATTAAAATCAAAATGGGTTATATCTTACTGGATCAGAACCATTCCCCTGCTCGACATCGATAAACCCAAACGCAGCCGCCCTCCTCGCCACGGCCACCATGCCATCGCGACCTCTTCTGCCTAGACGAACGCGCGTGCACACGTTTGAGATTTAGCTGCAAAATCCTTTGATGCAGACATCCGAACGAGAAGCCCGCACTCGAGCGATTTCACCCTTCCTCGAGTAAACATCGAAGCCGACCCTAAATCAATGTGGAGCGAACGCGAGTGTACCCTCCTCTACTCGCGACTTCTCCCACGTGCCTGAAATCGTCGCAATTTGGTCCCCTGATTTTTATTTTTCTTTCGTTAGTTTTTGATTTGAATTACGGGGGAAGATAAGGGAAGAATGGATAAGATATTGGCATTTTAACGAAGTGAGATGGCTTCGGTTATACGCTCGGCTTAAGTTGACTTAACCCGTTATAATATTATTTAATTTCAAATATTCCATGTTGAACAATTAAAATTCCTACCTCCAATCGAGGCATGCTGCTAGGTGTTTATAATGTTATAACCCTATTCCAAACGCAATGGAAAAGGTTTTGAGTCCTAATTCGATCGTATGGAGAAGATAGCTTTTTGGACTCGGTTATTATATTGAATTTTCGATATAAATTTCAGCACGTTTATATATCGTACGCTCACACAACAACTTGAAATATTACGAAAATTGAAATCCAATAATAATACAATATTACGGATCCAATGGAACTGATTTTGTCAAATTCCGAGACTGTGCCTCGGAAGGCTATTTTTAAATATCGATTTAAACGATATATTTTCAAAACTGAAAAAATCACCTTTAAATTCAATTTAACACTTTTTCTATCTTCAGTATTATCAATATAAATTTTACAAGCCTTCAAATTATTTTTAACAGGCTTAAAACTGAAGATTCAATAATTTACCCAATTTCCAATAATGAAATCCAATAATTAAATTTCCAAATAATAGTGATATTTGAAATTTAAGTTACAAACTAACTTTTAAATATTAAAATCAATTAAATATCCCAATTTAAATTGTCCAAAATTTCGGGTCGTCACAAAAACTCCTTATTTAGTCGACTGAATTTAGATTTTTCTTTCGTATTAAATATTTGTGAGAAAATTTTACATTGGAATTTGAAAATAACAAATTATTTTGTGTGTATATAATTTAAAATAATTTTAAATACTTATGTGCGTGCATATACGACCTAGGAGAGATTTTAACAATAATTAACTATTAAACTAGGCTGTAAATAAACCATTAATAAATTTTAAAACTTCTCCTGAATTCTTAGTTTTCAATCTATTTCGAGTAAATTAGTATCTTCTCATGCAAATGTGGTTAGTTCACATAATATTTACGTACATAGTTGTCAAGATCAAAACATCAGAATACAAGGTTCTAACATAATTAACTGAAACTGTGGAAAATCATTTTTATAAAATAAATAAATTTGTAATTTATTGAAAAGAGATTTAGTGAAGTAACTAAAATATTATTTGTGCTTATATGTTTACGAAGAAAAAATAAGAAGAAAGTAGATAAGAAAAGAAAAGGAAATAAGTGCACTAAGGCTCAATACCTCAAGCTCATTAGCCAAAACCCACAACTAAAATATCCTTACTTCTCTAATCCTAATTCCAAAGAATTCAATATCCAGACAGTTCCATTTATCAACACTTCATATGTAACAACCCGTAATTTGGCGTGAGTTATTTAATTAGTTTAACTCCAAAAATAGAATTAGTGTAAACAATGGATTTTTACCACGAAACATGCACCGTTGCATTGATAAAATTTTAAGCAACTTTTATATTTGGAGTTTTACATTCGGAGTCCAAACGAAGAAGTTACGGATGAAAAACAAATTCGGAACGAAAATAATTAAAATAAGAAACTTAACTAAAATTGTCTGAGCCCACGGGTTGACCGCCGTGTATAAGCAGTCGACAGGCCGTGGTCGACTTGCATCTATGTGGTGGCTCTAGTAACCCTAGGCCATATAAGGCCCCGATTGAATATTTTAAATTGTGCAGCTCTGGTTGATTTTAGCATCCGTAAATTCAGGCCTAACCCTCCATTCTCTTCTCATATTTTTTTGAATAGAGCAATGAAGCTCTACCATTTTTTCTTCACCACTTTCTTTCTAAATTATAAAAATAAGATATTTGTATTTATATTCATACAAATCGGAGAAGATTAGAAATCAAATGAAAAGAAGATGAGAATCAATTATATGCATATTTGAGGTAATTTATATATTTATATCTATTTTCTTTCACAATCCCAATTCTCTTCTTAAATCTGTAATTCTATTATATATACATACGTTTTATACATATTTCTTGGATTAAAAAGGATTTTGAGATGAACTTAATGTTCTACATTAGATCTGAAGATTTATATCGCTTTTAAAAGGCGATTGGAAAATTTTATACATTATTTACGATTTTAAATTCTATTGGCATACATTTGATTTTTATGCCAAACTTAATTTTATTTGTGAATTGTATGCTTAAATTAGTGTAGAAGACTATTTCCCACATGTTCTTGTTTTAGATCTAATTTGACATATATTTACACTTAGATCAAATCAATCCTAAAGATTTTAAAATTTGAATGTTGTATATTTTTATTCCAGATTTATACTTGCGTGTAAAATAGGATTTTTGGATTATTGCCCAATTTTTCCAATGTTGCAGATTTTCCATAGTTTAATTTATGGGAAAATGTTGAGATTCATGGTATCACTATTAGAGAACCTCATATTATCACAAAACCAATTGGTTAATGTGATGGAAAGTCTCTTAGTATTTATGCAGAATTCATATTGTAAATTCCTCGATGTGGGACTAATCTCAACATGCCCCCGCACGTGTTGGGTATGATCATCCAAACACGTGAACATTCAATGAGGGTGATGTGTGACACAATTAAACTCACTCTGATACCATGTTAGAGATCTACATATTATCATAAAACCAATTGGTTAATGTGATGGAAAGTCTCTTAGTATTTATGCAGAATTCATATTGTAAATTCCCCGATGTGGGACTAATCTCAACAGAAAAACATCCGTTTGATTTTCATAAATTTGTTCACTTTTTCCACATTTCATTCAAAAGGCGACGTTTAATTTAACAAGAAATACTTACAAACAAAAAGAAACAGATGTGCAATGTACAAATTTATTCTCCATAGTCTACACCGTCTCTTCCAATTAAAACGAAATTATCCATTCCTTGTAATTTCAAATGGATTCAGTCTTTCCTTTTTGTGTTAAGCCAATTTATTGAACTTATAGCGGAAAATCTTCCTAAGGAATTTAATTTCAGCAAATTAATATGGAAAGCACATTCTAGTTATATATTTATGACTAGAATATATATGGTTACGAATAGATAGTTTTATTAGGCATTTTATACGTATTTATCACGTTAATAAAGAAGAACATCGTTTATTTGTGCATTGTTTATGCGTAACGTTCGTTAGTTATTATCACATTTAGGGAAGTGAATAGTTAGAACTATAAAAGGTAGCAATTCATGTTATTAGGGAATAAATAAATAATTCCTATTAATTAGGAAATGAAATATTGTAGCCTAAATCAAAGGATAATTAATGAGAAATAACGAATAGTATTAAATTGAGGGTTATAATTAATAGAGACACATGGATGGGACTGATAAAACTGGGATATATATATATATATATATATATATATGAAGGTTACTAATTTGAATTAGTAATCATACATAAATGTCTTAGGAAATATCCGTTAGGATTTTATGGGCAATTGACATTTATGAATATTAAAGGGGGATTTATGGGTAGATAAATATTTAAGGTAAATCTTATTGTCTTAAAAAATGGAATTAGCAAGCTAAGTCAAATATCAACCTAAGATAATTTAAGCAAAGACTTAGGATGGTTAATTGGACTTAGTAGGTTAGTGACGCGAGGGCAGTAGAGTCACTCGACGAAAGGCTGCCCTTGTTTTCGAGGATACTAGAAATTGGGTGCGCTTACTACTGATGTGAGTTATACTAATCCATGGATCCATGACAACATGAGAGATTGGACTTGCTTTGTTAATTGGAAAGTATTAAATGTTCCAAATTTAAAATTGGAAGCGGTAAAGGATACCTCTAAACGTTTTACTTTAATGTTAAGGTATAAAGTGGCTATCTTAGGGCTAGCCTCCCTACGAAAGAAGTAATCTATGAGATTCCATATTTATAATTAAAAGTGATACAGGTTATGTTGGGAGAGGTTCGCTTCAGGTTTGAGGTATTAAGCGGTTGTAATGACCGCCTCTTTCCTCTAAAAGAAATATTAAGCAGCCTAATGAGATTTCCATGCAATGTCAGCTAGATAGTACCAGTGGGGAATTATCCTTGGGGTTAGCATTAAATGACAAAGGATTACCTATAAAAGGTGTTAATGGTCAGAAGCATGTCTAGTCCTTAAATGAGGCAATACATGGCTTGAGTACAGTCTCTCACGTTGCTAAGACTTTAAGAAAGATAGATGCTCTAGTGGTATGTCTATTATAAATTACAAGGCCATATATAATGGTCAAAAATCTATGTAGTTGGGACTAATAAACCAATAATGACAAATCTGGAAGTCCACTTTGGGTAGGTCTTAAATGATGAAGTCTAACTCGATTGGGGTCTTAAATGGAAAAATCTGCATATTTATCTTTTAAAAGTATTATGCGGCGGTAGTAGAAGCCCACTTCATATTAGAAGTATCAAGTGGCTAATAGACTTGGAAGTATTGAGTGGTTGATAAAGCTTCGTCGGTATTTTATACTTCAGGAATGGATAAGTAAATAATCGTGTGTGCAATGCAATATTAGATTAGAATTGCTAACCTTAATAGACATAACAATTAAATGGAAACCAATCGGTATAAATTTATGTTATGGACAGTTTATAGGTTTTTTAGTCACCAGAATGTTGTTCTGGCCTCCTCCTCAATACAACCCAGAGGATAGATTTAGAGGAATAGGTCACTGGAGATGGGCGTGAACTTGGATGATTTAGAAGTGATGACTTAGAGATTTTGCATCAGATCTTTTCCTAGGATGTCGGTGTTTGGAAGTTGGATGTTCTACGTCCACTGCCTGTCTAATTACGTGCATCATTCGGCACAATGTCATCCCTAAGACGTGAAGTTACAACCATATTTATCCCTTGATGTGGAAGACCACCTATGCTATTAATGATGGCATCGCCATCAATTGGACCCGCACCCTATTGATTCAATTTATTGATCAAGGATTAGCACTGCATAGAGCTACTTTTCGTATTTTCACCTAGCCATTCTTGTCTTTAGGTAATAAGGGTTAATCTACATAGAGATGCAGTTTAGTAGAAGGTTCCTTCTGCCATCATTAGATTCTCCCTTAGGAAGATGACAACTTCGAAGCCGCTGGCAACACCAGTTGTGCCAATGGAACGAGATTGGGTGTATAGCCACCATGCTACAACCATTCAAGGGTCGTGGAAAACAGCTCGAGCTCCAGCTTCAGAGCAAGACGTCTCATATCTGTAGGCAATGTTTAAGGAGTTGTGACGTTGTTGTCTTTTTCCTTCCAACATTTTTCATTACTTTTAAGTTGCTTGGGTTGTAACTGTTAGTTGTCTTTTGTAAAAGACAAGCATGATATAGTGAGTTTCTATTTATATAATGTGTTGTTGTTTCTGGAAATGAAAACCACTCTTATATATACATAGTAAAGAAGCGATACAAATATGGGAATTTCATAAAGACACTTAACAACAACAAATTCAATATAAGACTGAAAGTTTAGAATAGTTGGAAAATTTTAGTGAAGGCCACGGTAAAGTTGTTTTGGTATCATGGGCTATTTCTCATGTTCTTTAAAAGCTAATTTTTTTGGAATAATAGATGTATTGATATTTTTTAATGTAAATGTCAAGTTTTGTGGGTTAAGATTAGTTTTGGGATTTCAGAATTTGATTTATGCATTTAGCGCATAACCAACTTCGACTATGCTGAATTGTGCCTTGAGTCATCAATTTTTTAGAAGGAAAATATTTTGAAAATTTCCCCTTGATTTGAAAACTTTATCTTTCGAAAATATTTTTTGTGTTTTTTTTATTTTTGACTCTTAAATTATCTTTAGAGTTTTTGTTATAAATTTTATTTCAAGTGAAAATATGCATCTAAATATTTTGGGATTTTACTTTTCAAATGACATCTGAATTTGAAAAGCAGGAAAGGTTTTTGTGAAATCTTTAATTCTGAAGGCCACATATTAGGTGCAGGAAAGGAAAATAGAGTTAGAATTTGTGAATTTAATGGTGCATTAGGATTGACGATACGATATATGCAAGCAATCACAAGGAAAAAATTATTTTAGCCTTGGAAATTTTATTTCCACGCCCTATCGACGACGCACATAAGTTTATTTTTAGATTTAGTTCTATTTTAGAGCTTGAAAGCAAGCCTCATTATGCATTTTGTGCATGGAAAATTTGAATTAAGTCTGGGGCAGCGGAGAAAATTCCACTATACTATAGGAGTTGGAAGCTAATAAAGTGGTAAGAATGTTATATTCTCCAACTAAATTCCTTTTTCTGGTATAGGAGTGAAGTCTAGGAAGTGATTTTTTAATGCGTTAGATTGTTGGATGGTAGGTATTGGATATAAAATTGGTTGCTTCATATTTCTATTTATAGGAGTATAGGGATTTTGGTTGGAAAGATCTTTCAAAAAAGCTACATACGTAGAACTGCTAGTATATATATAGGTTGCTTGCATCATGTTTTCAAAAATATTTTCAAAAGAAACATATTCATATAGGAGGATTCGATTAAGAATCATTCTGCGTACGTATTTTCTGTGTGACGATACAGTAATACACTATGCACTTGTGCATGTTTGGTTGCAAATTGGTTGTACACTCATTGTTGTGCAGTTTACGATAATTAGGAGCCAAAACCTTAACTTAGTCATTGGTGAAATTTCAGAAACAAAATCCTTTTTAAGGACGAAGAATGTAACCTCCCATAATTTGGCGTTAATTATTTGATTAGTTAGTTAATTAATTTAGGTCCAAAAATAGAATTTGTGAAAATGGTGGAATTTCACCGTGAAACTTGCATCATTACATCTATGGAAAAATTAGGAGCAATTTTCATAGTTCGAGTTCTACGATCGGAGTCCAAATGAAAAAGTTACGGACGGAAAAAAAATTTGGAACGAAAATAATTAAAATTAGAAAATTAACTAAAATTGCCTGGGCCCATAAGTCGACCACCATGTAGAAGCCGTCGAGAAGGGTCGTCAACTCCTAGGTAGGGGGCAGTCGCCCCACCTTTATATGGCAGCTCCAGTACCCCTAGGCTATAAAGGACCGGATTGAATATTTTAAATGTACGGTTCTAATTGATTCTAGCACCTATAAATTCAGGCCTAGCCCTCCCTTCTCTTCTCATATTTTTCTGAATGGAGCAATAAAACTCTACCATTTCTTCTCCTTCACTTTCTTTTTAAATTATAAAAATAAGAAATTTTTATTCATTATTCATACAAATTGGAGATGAATAGAAATCAAATGAAAAGGAGAAGAGAAGATAATCTACCATACACGCATTTGAGGTAATTTATATTTATTTTCACTCCCAATCCCAAATCTCTTCTCGGATTTGTAATTCTAAGGTATGTATATATCCTTTTTATACATTTATCTTGGATTAAAAAGGATGTAGATGAATTTAAGGTTCTATTTCAGATTTGGAGATTAGGATCGCTTTTAAGAGGTGAATGGGAAATTTTATATGTAGTTTATGATTTTAAATCTATTCTATTGGCACACGTTTGATTTTTATGCCTAAATCAATTTTATTTGTGAATTGTAGGCTTAAATTAATGTAAATAACTATTGCCTACATATTCTTATTTTAGATCTGATTTGAAATATGTTTACACCTGAATCTAGAAATCAGTCCTAAAGATTTCAGAATTTTAATGTTGTATATTTTTATTCCAGATCTGTACTTGGGTGTAAAAATAGGATTTTTGGATTATTGCCCAATTCGTACTATGTTTTAGTTAATTTGTGGGAAGAACATCAGTTTGATTTTTATGGATTTGTTTACTTTTTCCACTTTTCATTCAAAAGGTGATGTTTGATTTAATAAGGAATACCCATAGACAAAAAGAGAAGAGATGTGTTGTAACGACCTGTAAAATTCTATTAATTTTTATTTATTTTATTAACGTATTTAATTGTACTTTGGAGAAAATTTTAAATAATGAAATTTGAAAATAAAAATTTATATTTGGAATACGTATATTTAAATATAGCTGATGGTAAATTTTCATCTGATTTATGAAAGTTTATTTTGTCGTGCAATTCTATTAAATTCAAGTCAGTTAATACTTGTTGAAATTAAAATATTTTTCAAACCAGAATATTTTTACATAGAAAAATTCTAAATCCTTCTCTGAGTGAGACGTCATCTTTCATTTTTCAAAATTCGGACTTCTATAGCTCCGTCGACCTTATTTTTCTGCGTTTTAGCTGCATTTTCCGCTAGCTGAAATTCGATTTTTTTTAGTTAAATCGAATCAGATATCTGTATACCTTTTGATCGTCTCGTCGTGCTGATCTCAGCGGTATATTCAATTCTGTATTTCGGAGTTCGGTATGTGGTGGAATCCATGAAACGGCTAACCTGATCGGCGCCTATTTGTAAGCTTTTTGATATTTCGTGTCCATTCAAATTTCAAGCGGCTGAATTGAAACAGTAACTAGCATTTATTTATTTGCAGTTTTGTCCTTTTCTTTTCCACTAATTGCACTAATTCCAGCGTTCTCTTGTCCGTTTCTTTTCTATGCGTTCCAGCTTCTTTTCTGATACCATACAACCTTTTGTATTTTGCTTTGTTTTTGTTGTAGCGCTCTTCATATATCTGTAACCCAACTATTCTACACCTTTCTCCCTTCATTTTTACATGGCCTCTCCTCCCACACTCCCTTCCCAATGCTTGGCCGCAACCCAAGATCACTACGTCTCGCCTTGAACCCAGCCGCACTCGGCCTGACCGAGCCTCTCCACCACTCTCCCCACTCACGTCGCTCCCTTCACTTTGCCGAAGACCACCATCTCAAACCGACCAAACACCTCCGGCCTTGGTTCCAAGTGTCGAATATCATCAGCTCCGCCTTGTCTTCGTTCAAAGCTGCAACCTTCCTCCTCGTCTTCTTCATGTATTGCGTGTAAGCAATATATATATATATATATATATATATATATATATATATGGTTAGCTGTATATATGTTGTACACTTAAGAGTTTATTCCTAAGAATTGAGATGTGCTGTCACTCCTATTGCTCGCGTACTGTTTCGTTTCCTACTTCTGGTTACCGTATATTGGTGTTTTATATATATATATTATTTTGTTATTTTGTATTTTAAGGGAATTTTGCACTTATATATTGAAGCAGCCGAGCCGCCTTTTTCAGTATTGTATGATCTGTGTTTGTTATATAAGTATGTGTTTACATAGGTTTATATATTATATCATATGTCAATTATATGTTACATAATAAAGCACCTTCACTTATTTTTTTTATTTTTTTATTTTTTCTTTCATAGTAAATATTTTTTAAAGTCTGCATAGCTCATAAATATACATTGTTGCTTTAAGTATAGGTTCTGAATATATTTAGTTCAGTCTAACTTATATATATATATATATATATACGTACACGGTCTGCACATAAATTTTTTTACGACCTGTTAACTATATATAGAAGTTGTATATGTAGATTTTATTGGTAATATGTAAGTATATATGGGTTTTAATATATATAAGTTATGGTTTATATATAGTGAAATAAAGCAAAAATTGATTCAACTTTTAAACGTAAATGTTATGTATATGGTCTTAAATGCATGTGCGTGTATGTATGATTTAAATATATGAATGGTTCAATATATATAGGTGTTTTGAAAGAAGTGTGTGTAAATATATGTTGTGTATTTTAGTAAGTCTGCACGCATCAGCTTTTAAAAGTGTTTCCAGTTTGAACAATTATTACATTGTTGAACTAGTGGTTGTAATTCAAAAGCCGTAATATATATATATATATATATATATATATATATATATATATATATATATATTGTTATAGTATATATATTATTTTACTCAAAAAAAATGTTTTCAGCAGCCCATTTGTTTCGTATGCATGTATGTAATTTTCATAAGTCGAGGTTTGTTGAAAGTGTCACTAGCTGTCCTACTTTTACTTCTGCATAGTACAAGTGTATTTTACACGTTTCTACTTTGACAGTGGAAAAGTTAGTTATAAGTTCCAACATTATATAAATATAGTTAGTTTATAGTATATAATTTTATGGATGTGTGTTAGTCTGTATATACTTTTATAATATATGTGTGTGTTGGCCTTTTTTGTTATTTAAAGTGAAGTATATATATGTTTGTAGGCTGTTGTTATATATGTTAGATTTTAGATATATGTTTAGATTCAAGTGAATATATTTATATATGTAGGTATTTTGCATATATATATATCTGTGTGCGTGTGTGTTTATTTCAAATTTTATTATGTGAATATATCTAGTTTTATGTGTTTATTTAAACCAATGATTTTTGAAATATATATATTAAATTTTAAAAGGTGGTTGAAAATTTAGAATATGGTTTATATATATATATAGTTATATATGGTTATATAGGTTCACTTTTACCAATTATCTTCATCGACCCCGTTCTGATTTGTTCCATCTATTCTTATTACCAGCTTGATCGTTGAATTTGTGTCGATTTTGCTTTGCTTCAATTCGTCATTCAAATTTCAGTGTCCGTATCAGTGTGTGTATCCATGTCATCTTCTGTATTCTCTAGCCTCAAAAGATGAGCAATCACTCATGATTAATGTTCTTACATTTATTAAATTTGATTTCAATTGAAATTAAAATTGAAATATGCTACTATAGTTATTTAAATTGTTATATATGCTATCTATTCACCTATGGGATATGACACCATATCTTGTTGTTTATATTATATTGTTTTTGATGATATATGCGTGGTATTATATTTTATATTATCAGTTATCACTCTGCAAGTTCCCTGTTAGTATAGAATTCACTATGGGTTGAAATGATACATACCCAAACAGACTTAAGAATAGGAGAAAATCGTTATGGGTTGAAATGATAGACCCAAGCGATATTCATTGGATTTGAGTTTTGGGATTGTGGGTTGAAATGATATCTACCCATATATATTTAATTACGGATTGAAATGATAAATATCTATATCACTTGACCATAGGATAGAAAAATACATGCAGACACCGTTGGTCTATATATATAAATATTTTGAAATAGTTTCTATGGTTTTGAAAAGAAATATATGGTTTTAAATAAATATTGGTTCTTAAAATATTATATATATATATGGTAATTTTATATAAAGATTTAATAATGATTTTATTGAGATTGATTTAATACATATAATATGTTTAAGTATTTATTTAAATTTATATATCAAAATAGATTGTTGTAAAAATTTGAATAAGTTAAGGGTTGAGAAGATAAAGATTGAATTAATTGAAATTGTATTTAGTTAAGAATGCTACTAAATTAAATCGATTTGAACCATTGAATTTGAGGTTTAAGATTTGATCTTATAACTTGATTTCTAATTTAAAGTGATTAGATGGATATTTCAAGTTTAAATAAATCGAAAGGAATATTTAGTTTAACGGTAAATTAAGGTTATTTAATAATACTGAATTTATTAAGTGAATATTTCAAGACTAAACAATAGTGAGGTTGAATTGAGATCTATATGAAACCGTTAAAATGAACTTTGAAAATATTGAATATCAAAGTTTTGAAATTACAACGACCCTGACTCGACCTTCAAAAATCGACACCGAATACGACACTCGTATTCAAATGTCGCAGATCCAAACATCGAATCTGGTTCGTCGGAGCTTATAACACAATTAAGTACAACACATCGGAAGGAAAGAAATGAATATCATATACAGCTCCAATGAATACAATATCCAAATATGGAACAACACTAATACAATATGATACAAGAATATCAGAGACCATAAACAGTAGCGGAAAACAAATAGCCAAGAGATAACTCCAATCCAATGCTCCAACGCTAAAACTCCAAACCACAAGCTCGAACCGCCATCACGTTGCACCAAGCTAAGCAAGTCTCGTCCACCAAAGACTTCAATATCCAAAGCCTCCGAAAAATTACAAAGAGAAAGCTGAAAGCTACCGAATCAATATATATATATATCTGAAAACCCAACTCTAGATTGCCGGTGTAGAAAATTGTTGGCACCCAGAGTTTAGGAAAGGAACAATAAACTCCGGGTCAGTCATGGGACTGGTATGAGAAAACAAAAATAGTTTTATCTTTTAAGAAATAACCAAAGAATTTAATTTGAAATCCGCAATGCTTTTTGGAAAATGAAACTACCATAAGGCCTCTCGGCACACACACAATGCAATCGCACACATGGGGAGATTTCTTCTTATGATACTCAAACATGCTTGATACGCGAAAACCATTTGATATTATTATTAGTGCATAGTGGAAAACATTTTGAAAGTATAATATTAATCTTAGCCAGCATACGTACCATTATAGTATGCCTATTATAGCTACCATGTTAGATGGAAGGTTTTACAACTAAAACCGTACAAGGCGCGTATTGGATGATTGGATTTCCAACAAACGGTCAGGCTAAGGAACTTTCTAGGCCACATGGGTACGCCTTTGGAGGGATGCCCCGAGAACCATCCCTCAGTTCTCTGCCAACACAAGGCCGGTGTACCCCCTGCTCGGGAGTATCACCTAAGATATTCCATCCCCGGTCGTAACCAACCTTTATCCGAGCGCTCGATACCAACAACCACAAAGCAATGTATTTGCAGTAACCACATAGGTTAAATATCTGGTCTCCATACCATGATACCACCTCTATCCAGAAGAAATGGACATACCCTAGGGGCGCGATCCCTGAAACCTTGCTGCATCTTTCCTGTTTCGACCATTTCCAGTGTGTGAGGTCCTGATGCAGTCTCGTCCACAAAGCTACGTTTTTCACAAAGCCTTTCTTTGATCAACAAATGATCAATAGCACTTCATATGCCACATTACCAAATTGGGAATGTATCACTAGTAACCATCAACTACATAACCTCTGAGCTCGTACGTCTCAGAGAAGGGTGTTTAGCTAAGAGAATAAATCTCCGCCACCAAACAGAAATGTATTTGATAGAAATCGGTTTTACATCTCAAAGTGTAATGTCATACACACATCCATACAAGTCTGTTCTGGGTTCGAACAGAACCGAAGGCACTTCCGAAGAAGCCCTTGCAATTTGGGTATTCACAATCCCGATCGGACTTTCCATCACTTAGGGAATCTCTATACCGTAGCTACTCAGTGCAGAGACAATCGATAGGTCATCCTATCGTTCTCGCAAATATCCGGTCTTCACCATCGGTCTTCAAATGCTATTCATATCGACGTATCATTATTCGAAATGGGTTATATGACACAAGGTCCTCTCCCAGCTAAACCGAATAATGAGCGCAATATTTAAAAACATATGGAAAATGGGATTTCAGTTAAGTAACAACTTAAAGCCCAAAACCTTCCATTCAAATGGTTAAAACAAATTACCATTTCTAATCTTTTAAACAAAAAGATTCATTTCCAGAAACCTTTCAATGGTTTAAACAATTTTCACACTTTAATCTTTTAAACAAAAGATTCACTTTTTAAGACCCCTTTCAATTTCAAACAAGGTTCTCCAATCTTCACAAAGATTCATTCATAGCCTTTCAAAATAATTCCATTTCAAATTGGATTAACTCATCCGGTCTTTAAATCAAAGACTCATTTCATAGCTTTCAAAACAATTTTCAAAGATACATTCATAACTTTCAAAACAATTCCCATAATCTTTTATATATAAAAGATACACCATTTTAAAAATCCTCTTCAATTTCAAAATAGGTTTCAACTTTCTTTCACAAAGATTCAATTATAGATTTTCAAAACAATTTTATTTCAAATTTGAAATCTTTTCATCATAATTTGAAAATTCTTTCCTTATATAAAAGCTATTATTATTTGAAACCACTTGTTTCCGTTTTAGAAAACCCAATTATAATTGCACGAGTTAAGGCCTTTCAAATATAAACTTAGGTTAAATTCAAATTCTCAAAACCATACTTTTAAAATGTTTTAAAAACCCATATAAAATTGTATAACCTTTTTAAATCATAAATTCTCAACATAGAATTCAATTTCAAATTTTGAATTCAAATTTAAATCAAATTTTCAAAACTACAACAAGTTACTCAAAAAATAACTTTTATATTTGACAATTCCTTTCCAAAAGCTTTTCACTTTAAACCCAATCCATATCCAAACCATTTGGATTTAAAAGATTCAATTTTAAAATTATTTTCAAAAATCTGTGACTTAACCGATTTCCACGTGAAATCCATATTTGTGCATGTATAGTGTAGTCTAGGAGTTTTACACAATAGTGCAACATCATTAATCATCATAGATTCATGCACATCAATATTGAAAACCGGTATAATCTTATAACGCTTATCTATATTCACAGAATCACAGATAGATAATATAAATGCATTATAGATAAATAAATTACATTCCACGGCTCAAACATATCACAAAACATCACACATCAGGAATATCACATAAATCAAAGCATTCCATACAGTCCAAACATCCATAAGTACGATCATTAAGTCGTCTGATTAATTTAAATCAGATTAGTCACTAATCCTGGTTAATTAATATTTATTAATTCCACATTGATTTCTGTTATTCAACTAGAATTTAATTCTTATCCCGTTTATATGCAAATATTGTGAGTGTTGATTCTTGCCCTTATCTTTTCTTTTTTTTCCTTGTAAACCTCTGTAAATTTGAATCCTTATTCTAGATTCCTGTCAATATATCGTTCTTTGGTGAAATATGAGTACCAGATATAATTCTTGATCATTCTTTGCAAAATACTTCTGTTATTAAATTTGTCAATATTGATATTTCTTTGTCTATATACTGTTGTTCTCCTATACACCATTTTATCACTATTTCATCAATTATACAACCCTGTCAGTTAATTTCTATTCCAAATTATCATTGATAGATATTTCTTATGATTCTCTGTTGCGTAAATCCTGAATTTAAAAAGTCTACTGTTACTTGCATATGTTGTTCTTGCATTTGATATAAAATTGTGCAATTACCAATATACAATCCTTTACCTTTAATTCTTGAATTTCCTGGTGATTCTTTCACAAATTCTTGTTCTGTGTTAACACATTGCTTCATTTGATTTAAAGTAAAACTCAGATTGTAAACTTTTTTGATCCACTTTCACATACTACCCTGTTTCTTTTCAAATGCAAACCCAAATTTACATTTCTTGATTCAGTTCCACCACTGTAATTCAGTTCATCTTTAACCCATAACTCTCTGCTATGTACATGTAAATTGTGCATAGTTTCTTGCTTTAGTGTGTATTTTGGTTCAGTTTCCTCTTCCTCCCGCATATCATAATTCCCCACTTCCTCAAACATCTTATTCATCATTAATAAATTCATCATTTTACAATACAATCTAGTTTATGAATTCAAAATTAAAATGATTGAATTTTATCATTTCCAAAGGTGTTTCCTGTATATTCTAAGTTCCCAGTTAATTACTTAATAAAACTTCTTGAAATTATTTTTAAAATTTAAGTCAAGTAATTATCAGTATTTTTCTTTTAAAGGTCAATACCTAAATTCCTTTTGATTCTAAGATATAAACATTTTCTTGAATTTAGTTAACCTGTTTCTAAAACAGAGGAATATCCAGACATATACAGGCATGCACAAATACTTGCAAATACATTTGTATACATGCAGAACACATTTACTAATATTCAATCATAAATCATCACATTAATTCAGAGATTAGATCAAGAGTAAATTTTCCCACCTTAAAACTGCAGAGATCCACTTTGAAGTTGGAATGAAATTTGCATGCTCTGATCAGCGATTGGGTTTGAATTCTGATTTAAATCTTCATTTCTAGGTTGATTGTTTGCTTTGAACTTGCTGATTCTTTGTTTTACATTAAAACTGACTTGAACCTTTGTATTGCTGAGTTGAATCTGGATTTTTTTTGTTTCCAGTTTTGTTTCTTGAATCCATTTTCATTTGCTTAAACTTGCTTTTGAATCAGATTGGATATTTTATCTCAGGTTAAAGATTTCTTTGTGAGGATGTGTTTTATTTTTCGAATTGGTTTCTCAGATTTTAAAAATTATGAACCGAGAATTAGTTTCCTTCTCTTACATATGTGTTTATGAAATTTAGTTCTTATTCATATTTTGTAATTTTAGATTAAAAGAGAAAAAAAACTTGCTTGCCACTTGTATTGTTTGTGAACACTTGTTAATACTAAGTTATACTAATCTAACACTTGTTAATATACAAAAAAATTTATGTAAAGACCTCTTCTTAAATTTATTTACAAATTTTGTTTTTAAACCTTATTTGATTTCAATTTATAAAACATATTTATCTATTTATATTTACACACACACACACACACACACACACACACACACACACATATATATATATATGTTATGTAGTTTTAAATCTTGTTTATATGTTCTCATATATTTTCATTTGCACAAAGCAAAATTCTATCTCACATAGGTTTTTACATTTAAACTTAATTTAGTTTAGTACATAAATATATTCATATTTATTTTCCATTCATACATTTATATATTATTTTTTTATTTGCACAACTTTTTTTTAAAAGAAAAGAATGATTTAAAAATCTTGATTACATACTAACAATAATCATATTTATCTATATGAAAGAATTTATCTAAAAAATACCCTTTTGAAAATGATTGCATTAATTCTTAAATTACAGTTTCCAAAAATCAATATATTTAAAAATTTAGAAACTAAACTTTTTATTAATTAGAGCTTTTAATTCTATTTTATCTTCAACCCATTTATTTTTAAATCCAATTTTTATTTATAAATACTTAATTCTTAAATTCCAAATCAAATTCTATTTTTAATCCAAATTTTTTATTTATTCTAGAAATCATCTAATTAATTCATAATTAAATTCACAATTTAACTTTCAAAGATTAAATTAATTATCAAATTATCTTAACTAAATTTCAGGGATGTTACAGAAATATACTGGAATTTAGATGGTTTATTTGTGATTCAAATCTGTATTTGAAATCAATATAATTTGAATTTTTCGTTTATAAACTGAATTGAATTAAATGGATAAATCTAAATTGAATTAAATGTGAATTTGGAGCTCGAATTTGACTGGAATCTATTTGTGAAATTGAGGAAATATATATATATATACACACACACACATATATATATATATATATATATATATATATATACACGTTCAATGGAAATGACATTTTGGGTTTGAAGTATAAATTTATTGAAATGACCATGGCGTAATAGTGTACATTTTTGCATAGTAGATAGTTCCACGGATCCTTAGAGGATGGTTATTCCAAACATCCTTTGAGTTGCCTGTATGTCAGTTGATATTTCACTTGAGTTGGATTTATTGATATAAGAATGTTAATCCTGACTCGAGTGTTTTGTGTTTTGCTTTACGCTTGGGTCAGACTGAGTGATATAGCATTTGAGACTTGCCTTTGGAGTTTGGAGATCCAACTATCGATTTAACTTTCAGCTTTTCCAGTTGATTGGTTCAGAAGTCATCTGTTTATACTGGAGACTTCACTATATTAGAGATATTCTGTTGTATTTTATTTCTAACTCTGATGTTTATATAGTAGCTTCATGAACTACTATTTATCTATTCCGCTGCATTATTTTATATAACTCTGTGTTTGTGATTTGATTTATTTATTGTATATGCTAAGTTTTGCCAAATTTTAAATTAACGAATCTGATATTTTGAGCAATTAAAGTCCAACGTATGTGGATGCGAATGGTTGAAAATATAAGGTCGTTACATGTGTAAAGTACAAATTTATTCTTCGTAGTTTACATTGTCTTTTCAAATTAAATAGAAATTATCCATTCCTTGTAATTTAAAATGGGTTCAATCTTTCCTTTTTATGTTAAACCAATTTATGGAAATCATAACAGAAAATTATCCTAAAGAATTTAATTACAAAAAATTAAATATGGAAAGAATATTCTATTTACATATTTATGACTAGAATATACTTGGTTACGAGTAAATAGCTTTATTAGGCAGTTTATACATAGTTATTGCGTTAATAAAGTAAAATAACATTTATCTGTATATTATTTATGCATAACTTTCGTTAGTTATTATTATATTTACGGAAGCAAATAGTTTGAATTAGAAAAAGAAGCAATTCATACTATTGGGAAATAAATTAGGAATTCCTATTAATTAATTATAAGGAAATTAATGATTCTAACCTAAATCAATGGGCAATTAACGAGAAATAATTGATAGTATTAAATAAAGAGTTAAAATTAATATAAAAAATGGAGTAACGGGACTGATAAAAATAGAATATATATAAAAAGTTACTAATTTGAAATTAGTAATCATAAATAAACCTCTTAGGAAACATCTGTTATGATTTTATAAGCAAATTAACATTTAGTGTATTAAAAGGGATTTATAGGTTGATAAGTATTTAAGGTAAATCTTATTACTTTAAATAAAAAGGGAATTGGTAAGCTAAGTCAAATGTCAATCTAAGATAGTATAAGTAAAGATTTAGGATGGTTAATTTGACTTAGTAGGTTAGTGATGCAAGATCGGTAGAATCGCTCGACGGACGACTGCCTTCACCATGAGGCTACCAGTAATCGGATGCACTTACTACTAATGTGGGACATCATTGATCTTAGGACCCGTGATGACGTGAGAGATCCGACTTGCTTTCTTAATTGAAAAGTACTAAATGGTCCAAATGTGGAATTAGGAACATCGAGGGATATCTCTAAAAAGGTTTACTTCAGCGTTGAGGTATTAAGTGGCAATCTGAGGGCCCGCCTCCCTACTGAAAGAAGTAGTCTATTGAGATTCCATATTTATAAATAAGAGTGATACATGGTATCTCGGGAGAGGTTCGCTTTAGGTTTGTTGTATCAAGCGGCTGTAATGTCCGCCTCTATCCTATAAAAGAAGTATTAAGTAACCTAATGAGATTTCTAAGCAATGTCAGCTAGATAATACTAGTGAAGATTCCTCCTTGCGATTAGGTATTAAATGACAAAGGCCTACCTATAAATAGGTGTTAATGGTCGGAGGCATGTCTAGTCCTTATTAATGAGGTAATAAGTGGCTAGGGTACAGTCTCTCACGTTGATAAGACTTTAAGAAAGATAGATGCACTAGTGGTATGTCTATTATAAATTACAAGGCTAATATAATTGTCTATAGTCTCTATAGTTAGTACTAATAGACTAATAACGATGACGTTGGAAGTCCACCTTGGGAATAGGTCTTAAATGACGAAGTCTACCTCAATTGGGGTCTTAAATGGAAAAATCTGTGTATTTCTCTTTTAAATGTATTATGCGGCGATAATAGAAGCCTATTTCATATTTAGAGGTATCAAGTGGCTAATTAGACTTGGAAGTATTGAGTGGTTGATAAAGCTTCGTCAGTATTACGTACTTTGGGAATGGGTATATAAGTGATCATGTGTGCAATGCAATATTAGATTAGAATTTCTAACCTTAATAGACATAAAAATTAAATGAAAACCAATCGGTATAAATTTATGTTTTGGACAGTTAAAGATTTTTCAGTCACCAAAACGTTGTTCTGACCTCCTCCTCAATACAACCCAGAAGATAGATTTAGAGGAACATGTCACTGGAGATTGACGTGTTTAGTTGTTGGAGAAGCCTTCTGTTCTCTCATGCTCAATGCTGATGTGACAATCTGCTATCCAAAGAATACCATTAATTCCAAGGTCGTAGCTATAGTAGGTATGTTTATCCTATTATTGTTTCCATTATGAGTTTAGATATCAATCTCTGATAATGCTCATGCTTTTTTGTAGGTACCAAATTCAACGATCTGTGATTTGAGGGACATTTTTTTTATGATTTTTTTTTAAAATTTAGGCTCGTTAAAGTACAGGTTGTTACATTTCGTATCAGAGCTTCAGTTAGTAGGTTAGAGGAATAAGGATAAATTGAGAGAACATATTCGTACTTTCCTATCTAGTATTATTATATTAGATTCTAAGAATTCCAACTATAGAAGTAATTGTTTTTCTACTCCAAAGGAATGGGCAAAGCAAGTATGGGTTGGAAATATCTTAGAGTTAAGATTTACATGCCGACTCCAAAGTACCCTATGAAGTGCTGACGATGCATAAGGCATTGTTGATAAAGAGCACGAGTACAATATATGGAAAAATCTCGAAGATTGGAGGTGTTCGACTTGATGGTTGAAATCAAGCTATCTTGTGATTTTGGATTTTGATGATGAGTTCCGGTTGGAGACACACATTTATCCCAAATGGATGAAAAGTTGAAGTCTGTATGTCATAATTGTCTTAAGTTAAGTTTTTGCTAGTTTGTATCCACTGATCACCTCTTTGATGGCAAACTAGATTTTTATTTAGAGAATTAATGTCAATTCCTTAGTCTAAAACATGTGAATGAATTTTTATAAAGTATATTTTTGAAATATCCTAATTTTGGAGAAAAGAGTTTCAAAGGATTGCTTTTGCCAATGATTTATTTAGAAAAATTTATTTTGGGAAAGTTTTTGAATTTTATTTTTCAAAGAAACACATATACAACTATTTGGTCGTGTTAAGAATTTTTTTTACAAAGGACTAAATTTTGAAGTCCTTAAATATTTATTTGTATATATATATCAGCAAAGGCTTGATTTTTTGTTAAGAAAATAGTTTTCCATTTTAGGAAATTTTTTGTTTTAAAAAGGTTTTTAGAAACCAATATTTATATATAAGTTTGATTTTTAAGGAAAGTTTTGGTACGGTATACTTTCTTTTATTTTGAAACAATTATAAAGGAGCATATATTTAGCTCAGTGATTTTTCGGTTTATAAAATCGAGGTTCTAAGATTTTCTCTCTTTGAGGTACAAAAAATAGGGATGACATTCAATTTTATTGGGGTATGTAGTTTAAAGTGTTCTTGTACCCATCGGCTATTAGAAGAAATATTTCCATGCGAAGTAGGCAAGAATTAACATCTCGAGTATTTTCAGGTTTTTGGAATTGTTGTTGGTCATAGCTGTTTTGTTGGGAATATTGTGAATTGCTAAGCATGGTTCTAGACTAGGTGGTAGGCTTTGACACCGTTGTGATACAGACAGAAAATTTTCTAATCGTGTCGAACCATATGAGACAGTGCTAAACGATTATTATATTTAATCAGGCCCTAACTAGGTCTAGGTTCAACCAATTCCCAACGCCCGTCTAGCGATAGACAACCTAGCGGTAAACCTAAAATAGTCTACCAGCTAACGAGTATTGGCACAACTTGGCCCTGGAATGCCACTATAACAGCCCTGTTTGAATTCCTCCAGTTGCCTTCTTTCGTTCCTCCTTCCTGAATCAGTCGAGCCCAATCTATATCCTTCTCCACCTCCTCGAAGTAGTAGCTTCTCTCCTCTATTCCACAACTAGGTGACGCTATTTTTCTCTTGGAGCAGCAACCTCGCCTTTTTACCCTCACATTGGTTTTTGCGTATTAAATGTTGTCCCACTACCGCTCTACTTCTACACCCTATTCCCTCCCTCCAGCCACTTCTTAGCCCAAGACACCTTCCTACGTTGTCGGTTCTTCCTTGCACCATTCTGGTCTCATCCCTCTGGAGGCCACTTGGTTTCACTGGAATGAGTAGAATGTTTCACCACTTTTGGCTAGAAGAGCTATTCATCGTGGAAGGATTTGCATCGATTTTCTACTTCAAGACTTTTGAGCGAGAATGTTACCAGCACTGCATTCACCTTTTCAGTGATCTGTTAATGCATAATTTCAATGGATGCAATATTTTGATTTGTTCGTAGGTGAAGGGTGTCCTGTTTGAGCTGATTAATGGTGATCTCGCTGAGATTTTGGAGGTCTCCGCAAAGAACGTGAAATTGGATGATATAGAAGTGACCAATTTAGAGATTTTGTATCAGATCTTTTCCTAGGACGTCAGTGTTTGGAAGATAGATGATCTACGTCCACTGCCTATCTGATTACATGCATCATTCAGGACAATGTCATCCCTAAGACGTGAAGTTATGACCAGATTTATCCCTTGATGCGGAAGATCACCTATGCTATTTTGACGGCACTTCCATCAATTGGACCCGCTCCCTATTGATTCAATTTGCTGATCAAGGATTAGCACTTCATAGAGTCATTTTCGCATTTTCACCTAGCCATTCTCTTCTTTAGGTAATACCGGTTAATCTACGTGGAGACGTAGTTCAGTAGAAGGTTCCTTCTACTGAATTTAGATCCTCCCTTAGGAGGATGGCAAATCCGAAGCCACCGGACACCAGTTGTGCCAATGGCACGAGATTAGGTGTATAACCGCCATGCTATGACCATTCAAGGATCATGGAAAATAGCTCCAGCTCCAGCTGTGGGGCAAGACGTCTCGTATCTATAGGCATTGTTTAAGGAGTTATGACGTTGTTGTCTTTTCCCCTCGAGCATTTGTTCTTTATTTTTAAATTGCTTGGGTTGTAATTGTTAGCCGTCTCTTGTAAAAGACATGCATGATATAGTGAGTTTCTATTTAAGTACTGTGTTATTATTTCTAGAAATAAAAACCACTCTTATATATGCATAGTAAAGAAGCGGTATAAATATAGGAATTTCATAAAGACACTTAACAATAGTAAATGCAATATAAGACTGAAAATTTAGAATAGCTGAAAAATTTTAGTGAAGGACAAGGTAAAGTTGTTTTTGTATCATGGGTCATTCCTCATGTTCTTTAAAGGCTAATTTTTTTTGAATAATAGATGTATTGACATTTTTTTAATGTAAAACGTCAAGTTTTGTGGGTTAAGGTTAGTTTTGGGATTTTAGAATTTTGTTTATACATTTAACGCACAACCGACTTTCGACTACACTGAATTGTGGATTGAGTTATCAATTTTTGAGAAGGAAAATATTTTGAAATTTTCCTTTTGATCTGAAAAATTTCTCTTTCGAAAATCTTTTTGTGTTTTTGTTATTTTTGACTCGTAAATTATTTTTAGAGTTTTTTTCAAAATTTTATTTCTAGTAAAACCGTGCGTCTAAATATTTTATGATTTTACTTTTCAAATGACGTATGAATTTGAAAAGCGAGAAAGGTTTTTGTGAGATCTTTGATTTTGAAGGCCATATATTAGGTGTAGGGAAGGCAAGTAGAATTAGAATTTGCAAAGTTAACAATGTATTAGGATCGACGATACGATAAATGCAAGCAATAACAAGGGAAAATTTGTTTTAGCCTTGGAATTTTTTTCCATACCCTGTCGATGATGCATGCGAGTTTATTTTTTGATTTAATTCTATTTTAGAGCATGGAAGCAAGCCTCATTATATGTTTTTGCATTGAAAATTCGAAGTAAGTCCGGGGCAGTGGGGAAAATTCCACTGTACTACGAGAGTTAGAAGCTAATAAAGTGGTAAGAATGTTTTATTCTTCACTAAATTCCTTTTTCTGCTGTAGAAGTGAAGTCTAGGAAGCGATTTTTCAACGCGTTAGATTTTTAGACGGTAGGTATTGGATGAAAAATTGATTACTTCATACTTCTATTTGTAGAAGTATAGGGGTTTTGGTTGGAATGGTCTTTCAAAAAATCCACATACATATAGAACTGCTAGTATATTTGGGTTGCTTGCATCATATTTTCAAAAATACTTTCAAAAGAAATGTATTCATATAGGAGGATCCGATTTAGAATCGTTCTGCGTACACATTTTCCATGTGATGATACAATAATTCACTATGCACTTGTATACGTTTGGTTGCAAAATTGTTTGTACACTCATTATTATGCAGTTTAGGATAATTAGAAGCCAAAACCTTGACACAGTTGGTGGTGAAATTTTAGAGACGAAATTCTTTTAAAGGGGGAAGAATGTAACGCCTCATAATTTGGCATTAGTTATTTATTAGTTAGTTAATTAATTTGGCTCCAAAAATGGAGTTTGTGCCAATGGTGGAATTTCACCTGGCAAAATTTCAAGCAATTTTCATAGTTGGAATTTTACGGTGGAGTCTAATCGAAGAAGTTAGGGGTGAAAAATGAATTTCGAACGAATAAAATAAAATTAGAAAATTACCAAAATTTCCTAGGCCTATAAGTCGACCCCCATGTATAAGCCATCAAGAGGGGTCGGTCAACTCCTAGGTAGTGGCGGTTTCCCCGCTGTAGCAGCTCTAGTAACCCTAGGCCATAAACGACTAGATTGAATATTTTAAATCCTATGTTTCTAATTGATTCTAGCACCTATAAATTATGGCCTAACCCTCCCTTCTCTTCTCATATTTTTTGTTGAATAGAGCAATAAAGCTCTGCCATTTCTTCTTCTCCACTTTCTTTCTAAATTATAAAAATAGGATATTTTTGTTTATATTCATTCAAATTGAAGAAGAATAGAAATCAAAAGAAACGTAGAAGAGAAGATAACCAACTATACATGCATTCAAGGTAATTTATATATTTATATCTATTTTCACTCCCAATCCCAAATCTCTTCTTTGATATGTAATTCTAAGGTATGTATATACCCTTTTTGTACATTGGTCTTGGATTAAAAAGGATTTGGAGACGAATTTAAGGTTCTGCTTCAGATCTAGAGATTTGAATCGAAGAAGTTAGGGGCGAAAAATGAATTTCGAACGAAAAAAATAAAATTAGAAAATTACCAAAATTTCCTAGGCCTATACGTCAACCCCCATGTTTAAGCCGTCAAGAGGGGTCGGTCAACTCCTAGGTAGGGGCGGTTTCCCCGCTCTGGTAGCTCTAGTAATCCTAGGCCATAAACGACTGGATTGAATATTTTAAATCCTATGGTTCTAATTGATTCTAGCACCTATAAATTGTGGCCTAACGCTCTCTTCTCTTCTCATATTTTTTTTGAATAGAGCAATAAAGCTCTGCCATTTCTTCTTCTCCATTTTCTTCCTAAATTATAAAAATAAGATATTTTTGTTTATATTCATTCAAATTGGAGAAGAATAGAAATCAAAAGAAACGTAGAAGAGAAGATAATCAACCATACATGCATTTAAGGTAATTTATATATTTATATCTATTTTCACTCCCAATCCTAAATCTCTTCTTTGATATGTAATTCTAAGGTATGTATATACCCTTTTTGTACATTGGTCTTGGATTAAAAAGGATTTGGAGACGAATTTAAGGTTCTCCTTCAGATCTGGAGATTTGAATCGAAGAACTTAGGGGCGAAAAATGAATTTCGAACAAAATAAAATAAAATTAGAAAATTACCAAAATTTCCTAGGCCTATAAGTCGACCCCATGTATAAGCCATCGAGGGAGGTCGGTCAACTCCTAGGTAGGGGTGATTTCCCCGTTGTGGCAGCTCTAGTAACCCTAGGCCATAAACGACCGGATTGAATATTTTAAATCCTATGGTTCTAATTGATTCTAGCACCTATAAATTATGGCCTAACCCTCCCTTCTCTTCTCATTTTTTTTCTTCCGAATAGAGCAATAAAGCTCTGCCATTTCTTCTTCTCCACTTTCTTTCTAAATTATAAAAATAAGATATTTTGTTTATATTCATTCAAATTGGAGAAGAATAGAAATCAAAAGAAACGTAGAAGAGAAGATAATCAACTATACGTGCATTTAAGGTAATTTATATATTTATATCTATTTTCACTCACAATCCCAAATCTCTTCTTTGATCTGTAATTCTAAGGTATGTATATACCCTTTTTGTACATTGGTCTTGGATTAAAAAGGATTTGGAGACGAATTTAAGGTTCTCCTTCAGATCTGGAGATTTGAATAGGTGAGTGGGAAATTTTATGCCTAAATCAATTTTATTATGAATTGTAGGCTTAAACTAATGTAAAAAACTATTGCCTACATATTCTTATTTTAGATCTAATTTGAAATATGTTTACATCTGGATCAGGAAATCCGTCCCAAAGATTTTAAAATTTTAATGTTATATATTTTTATTCTAGATCTGTACTTGAATGTAAAATAGGATTTTTGGATTATTGCCCAATTTGTACTATGTATTAGATTTTCCATAGTTTAATTTGTGGGAAGAACATCAGTTTGATTTTTATGGATTTGTTTACTTTTCCACTTTTCATTCAAAATGATGTTTGATTTAACAATGAATACCCATAGACTAAAAGAGAAGAGATGTGTAAAGTACAAATTTATTCTCCGTATTTTACATTGTCTCTTCGAATTAAACAGAAACTATCCATTTCTTTTAATTTAAAATATGGGTCAATCTTTCCTTTTTATGTTAAACCAATTTATGGAAATCATAACGGAAAATCTTTCTAAGAAATTTAATTCCAGCAAATTAAATATGAAAAGCATATTGTAGTTACATATTATGACTAGAATATATTTGGTTACGAATAAATAGCTTTATGAGGTAGTTTATACGTAGTTGTTGCATTAATAAGAAAACATTTATTTGCGTGTTATTTATGCGTAACTTTCGTTAGTTATTATTATATTTATGGAAGCGAATAGTTAGAATTCGAAAAGGTAGTAATTCATATTATTAAAAAATAAATTAGGAATTCATATTATTAATTAATAGCAATGAAAGATTCTGACCTAAATCAATGGGCGATTAATGAGAAATAATGGATAGTATTAAATAAAGAGTTACAATTAACATAGAAACATGAAGCAACGAGACTGATAAAAATAGAATAAACACAAAAAGGTTACTAATTTGAAACTAGTAATCAAAAATAAACGTCTTAGGAAATATCTATCATGATTTTATGTGCAAATTTTCATTTATGAGTATTAAAAGGCGATTAACAGGTAGATAAGTATTCAAGGTAAATCTTATTGCCTTAAATATAAAGGGAATTGGTAAGCTAAGTTAAATGTCAACCTAAAATAGTATAAATAAAGACTTAGGATGTTAATTTGACTTAGTAGGTTAGTGATGTGGGATTGGTAGAGTCGCTCATCGAAAGACTGCCCTTCACCATGAGGCTACCAGTAGTCGAGTGCACTTACTACTACTGTGATATATAACTAATCTTAGGACCCATGACGACGTGAGAGATTGGACTTGCTTTTTTAATTGAAAAGTAGTAAATGGTCCAAATTTGGAATTAGGAGCAGCGAGGGATATCTCTAAAATGGTTTACTTCAATGTTGAGGTATTAAGTAGCAATCTTAGGGTCCGCCTCCCTACTGAAAGGAGTAATCTATTGAGATTCCATATTTATAATTAAGAGTGATATAGGATATCCCAGGAGAGGTTCGCTTTAGGTTTGTGGTATCAAGCGGCTATAGTGTCCACCTCTTTCCCATAAAAGAAGTATTAGGTGGCCTAATGAGATTTCCAAGCTATGTCAGCTAGATAATACTGTTGAATATGCGAGTATATGATTTTTGTTTGATGATAATAAACATACATACATACATATATGTATATATGTATGTATATATTCATTTAAATATACTTGTTAATGTACTCTTTCATTTTTCACATAATTAAATAAATATTTTCTGAATAAAATAAATAATACAGAGTTTAAATTCAAATAGATATTTTATTCAAACAAATATTTTTTACAATTTTGAATAGTACAAATTTAAGCTCTCACTATATATATACAAATTCAATGACAATAAAATTTTGATTACATCATAATTTCTAATTTACAAATGCACCTCACTACATATCACTCATTCACTCGTATTTATCTTCAACTTTATTCCAGTTTGAATCCAGCATCTGAGCAATCTGCAAAAATAAATACTGACACGGTATAATTGAAAAGAAAATAATTTTGCAGTGTAAAATAAAATATATTTTGAAAATATTATTTGCCTCAATTATTTGGGTTGTTCGTCATCATTTAAATTTGAATTCATAATACACGAATAGCTTGTGACATGCACAGTGTACATGTACATGCCACAAGGCCGTGCACACCGATATACACTTGATAAAATTACAGGGACAGGTGAGCATAAGGTCAAACCCAAATCAAATGCCGGGTTCAACTTAAGTGATATACAAATTAAGTCACGATACGAGCACAAGGTCAAACTCGAGCTATAAGCTGGATTCAATGCAGGTGCATTACAAAATTGTCAAGTATAAGTGAACATGCAACATGCACATAAGAAGTGGTGCACTGCAAATACAAACACAATATGTACAAAATCAGTGCAACAGTAGTGAACATGCATATGACTTAAGACCAAGCTAATGAACAACAAGAAAATGAGTCATAACAAATATGCAGTAGTCCACATCAACCAGAGCTACAAAACTTATAAACAGTTTGATAAGCCAAGACAACAAGCCAGAGAAGACTACAAAGATATATACATGAAGACCAGGCAACTATACACATGAAGTCAACATGAAACAAGGACAAGCAGGTTAAAAGAGATATGTGCATACACATTGAAACATGACTATAAGCTATGCAACCTGAACCAAAGAACTAACGAATGCAACTAAAATCAAGTGAAGGCATGAAGGCTACACTGACCAAAATGCAACATATCACTGAAACATAAAGATTAGGCCTCAACATCAAATAACAGATGAAACAACATTGCAAACAGGTCACACATGAATACAGCATACATATACAGTGACAAGATGGTTGCAGTGAAGACCGTAGCTCGTGGCTACAGCAACACGAACACATGCCAGTGAAATGGCAACTGGCAACAAATAAATCAAAGGACCAGAGCACAAGTGAAGTATACAAGCAAATCCAGTAACAATATACATGTACTCAAGGCAACATGGAAGGATTGCAGCAGTTCAAAATGGCAACCAACAGAGTGTCAAGACGAGCATACACATATACAATACAGTGATGCAGTGTTCAAGGCTGAGACAAATCAAGCAGGAAATTTCAAAAATAACACAGTGTACAAGTTCAAAATCAAGTAGCAGTTTTGAATAACGACATAGAAGCCGAAGTCAATAAGCACAAAAACCGAAACTAAAGTTAAAAAGATCAAAACTTCCAGATAATCACAATACTGTGGTGGCCAAGGAATCAATCATAAACAAATTCAAAGCCGTGAGTAGCAAGTAAACAAGCAATGAAAATATACGAAATTGAAGAAGTTAGAAATCATCTCAATCATCCAAACATAATCAAGTGGCCGAAGAAAATTATCAAACGAACGAGATTACAGGGGATCGAACTCTATATAAACCCTAACATCATCGACATACCAAAATGATCGAGTTCAAGCAAGCTAAACAGTGAAGCAAAAGTAACAAATTACATACCAATTCATAGTCGAACTCGAGCAAATTGAAGGAGATGTGAGAAAAGTGAAGAAAAAATCGATTGCCGACGCAAATCAGAGTAAAAGCAATTGTAATCGACTTACAATCAGTCGGCACCTTCAATTATCCTAAATCCTTAATTTCGAGCAAAGGAAAAGAGGAACGAATGAGCTAAAGCAAGCAGCAAATTATCACAATAGAGCGAGTCGACATAATAAAATAAAAAGAGAAAAGAAACAGGGATCTGTTTCTATTTGGGCCGGTCAATAGAAATAGATTTTGGATTTAATATTTAAATTAAGTTCTTTGTTTTTTAAATTGTTTTTTATTTTGTTTTTAAATTTGAAATTTATTTTAAACGATTGTAGTGACTAGAGGATGAACTACGGTGGTGTAGTTCGAGAATTCGAAACTCAATGGCTAAGTTGTGGCAGGAATTTGAGCGTAGAGTTAGGTTAGTCGATAGCGGGTGTCGTGAGTTTAATAGTATCACTCTATGTGTATTCTATTTTCTGTGTGTTGGGGGCAGCACGTTGGCAGGGTTTTGCCGAAGCTGGGTAAATCTGTGTGTTCTATTTTTTGCATTTACTATTCTGCTATTATCTGTGCTGCTATTATTCTGTTGTGATCTGTGTTGAAATTATTTTATATACTTCGACATTAAATTTTTATAATTAATAGTATCACTCTATTCACTCCCCTTCTAGGGTGAAATCGATCCTACAAATACAAGTGAGGATTCCTCCATGGGGTTAGGTATTAAATGACAAAGGGCTACCTATAAATAGGTATTAATGGTCAAAGGCATGTCTAATATTTATTAATGAGGTAATAAGTGGCTTGGGTACAGTCTCTCACATTGCTAAGATTTTAAGAAAGATAGATGCTCTAGTGGTATGTCTATTACAAATTACAAGGCCGTATATAATAGTAAAAAGTCTCTATAGTTAGGACTAATAGACAAATAACGATGACGCTGGAAGTCCACCTTGGGAATAGGTCTTAAATGATGGAGTCTACCTCGATTGAGGTCTTAATTGGAAAAATCTACGTATTTCTCTTTTAAATGTATTATGCGGCGATAGTAGAAGCTTGCTTCATATTTAGAAGTATCAAGTGGTCAACAGACTTGGAAGTATTTAGTGGTTGATAAGGCTTCATCGGTATTTCATACTTTAGGAATGGGTAGGTAAGTAATCGTGTGTGCAATGCAATATTAGATTATATTTGCTAACCTTAATAGACATAACAATTAAATGGAAACCAATCAGTATCAATTTATGTTATGGATAGTTTATAGATTTTTCAGTCACCAGATTGTTGTCTGACCTCCTCCACAATACAACCCAGAGAATTGATTTAGAGGAACAGGTCACTGAAGCTGGACGTGTTTAGTTGTTGGAGAAGCCTTCTTTTCTCTCATGCTCAATGCTGATGTGACAATCTGCTATCCAAAGACTATCGTTAATTCCAAGGCAGTAGTCATAGTCAGTAATCTTATCCTATTATTTTCTTTATGAGTTTAGATTTCTATCAATCTCCGATAATGCTCTTGCTTATTTGTAGGTACCAAATTCAACGATCTGTGCTTTAATGGACTTCGTTTTGATCTTATTTTTGAAATTTAGGCTCATTAAGGTATGGGTTGTTACATTTGGTATCGGAGCTTAGATTAGTAGATCAGAGGAATAAGGCTAAATTAAGAGAATGTATTCGTACTTTCCTATCTGGTACTATTATATTTTTACATTAGATTCTAAGAATTCCAACTATAGAAATAATTGTTGTTCCACTCCGAAGGAATATGCAAAGCAACTATGGGTTAGATATATCTTATAGTTAAGATTTACACGTCGACTCTGAAGTACCCCATGAAGTGCTGACAATGCATAAGGCATTGTCGATTAAGAGCATGAGTACGACATATGGAAAAATTTCGAAGATTGAAGGTGTTCGACTTGATGGTCGAAATCAAGCTACCTTATGATTTTGGACTTTAATGATGAGTTCCAGTCGGAGACACACATTTATCCCAAATGGATGAAATATTGGAGTCTGTATGTCATAATTGTCTAAAGGCAAGTTCTTGCTAGGTTGTATCCACTGATCACCTCTTTGATGGCAAACTAGATTTTTATTTAGTCAACTAATGTCAATTCCTTAGTCTAAGGCATGTGAGTGAATATTTATAAAGTATATTTTGGAAATCCCCCAAATTTTAGAGAAAAGTTTTTCAAAGGATTTCTTTTCCAAATGATTTATTTAAAAAATTATTTTAGGAAAGTTTTTGAATTTTATTTTTCAAAGAAACGCTTGTACAACTATTTGGTCGTTTAAGAATTTTTTTTTACAAAGGAGTAAATTTTGAAGTCCTTAAATAGTTATTTGTATATATATCAGCAAAGGCTTGATTTTTTGTTAAGAAAATAGTTTCCCTAATTTGGGAAATTTTTTGTTTTAACAAGTTTTTTGGAAACCCTGAAATATTTATATATAAGTTTGATTTTTAAAGAAGTTTTGGTATGATATAGTTTCTATTATTTTGAAACAAGTATAAAGGAGCATATATTTAGCTCGGTGAATTTTTGGTTTATAAAACCAAAGTTTTTAGATTTTCTATCTTTAAGGTACAAACAAAATAGGAATGCCATTCAATTTTATTAGGGTATGTAGCTTGAAGTGTTGTTGTACCCATTGGCTGTTGGAAGAAATATTTCTATGCGAAGTAGGCAGGAAATAGCAGCTCGAGTATTTTAAGGTTTTTGGAATTGTTGTTAGTATCAGCAGTTTTGTTGGGACTACTATGAATTACTGAAGCATGGTTCGGGACTAGGTGGTAGGCTTTAACACCATTGTGATAATGATAGAAATTTTTCGAATTGTGTCGAATCATATGAGACAGCGTGAAACGATTATTATATTTAATCTGGCCCTAACTTGGTGTAGGTTCAACCAATGCCCTAAACTGGTGGACCCCCAGGCGGTAAACCTAGAGTGGTATACCAGCTAACAAGTATTGGCATAACTTGGCCTTGGAACGCCATCATAACAGCTATGTTCGAATTCCTCTAGTGGCCTTCTTTTGTTCCTCCTTCCTGAATCAGCCGAGCCTAGTCTCCATCCTCCTCCACCTCCTCCAAGTAGCAGCCTCTCTCCTCTATTCCACCACTAGGTGACTCTATTTTTCCCTTGGAACAGCAGCCTCGCCTTTTCCGTCTAACGCTGTTTTTGCATATTTGATTTTGTCCCACTACCGCTCTAAATCTAAACCCTGTTCCCTCCCTCCAGCCACTTCTTAGCCCAAGACACCTTCCCGCACTGTCGATTCTTCCTTACACCATTTTGGTCTCACCCCTATGGAGACCATTTGGTTGCATTAGAATGAGTGTAGGTTTCATCACTTTTCTCTAGAAGAGCTATTCATTGTGGAAGGATTTGCATCGATTCTCCACTTCGAGATTTTTGAGCAAGAATGTTACCCGCACTACATCACCTTTACCATGCTCTGTTAATGCATAATTTCGATAGATGCAATAGTTTGTTTTGTTCATAGGTGAAGGACGTCCTGTTTGAGTTAATTAATTGTGATCTCGCTGAGATTTTGGATGTCTCGGCAAAGGACGCGAATTTTATGATTTAGAAGTGACCGACTTAGAGATTTTTCATCAGATCTTTTCCTAGGACGTCGACGTTTGGAAGTTGGATGATCTACGTGCACTGCTTGTCTGATTACATGCATCATTCAGCACAATGTCATCCCTGATATGTGAAGTTAGACTATATTTATCCCTTAATGAGGAAGACCACGTATGCTATTATTGACGGCATTGCCATCAATTGGGCCCGCACCCTATTGATTTAATTTGTTGATCAAGGATTAACACTGCATAGAGTCGCTTTTAATATTTTTACATAGCCATTCCCATCTTTAGGTAATACGGGTCAATCTACATGGAGATGCAGTTCAGTAGAAGGTTCCTTCTTCCATCATTAAATCCTCCCTTAGGAAGATGGCAACTTCGAAGCCGCTAGCAACACCAGTTGTGCCAATGGCACGAGATTGGATGTATAACCGCCATGCTTTGTTCATTTAGGGATCGTGGAAAATGGCTTGAGCTCCAGATGCAGAGCAAGATGTCTCGTAGTTTGTAGGCATTGTTTAAGGAGTAGTGACGTTGTTGTCTTTTCCCATCCAACATTTGTTCTTTACTTTTAAGTTTCTTGGGTTGTAACTGTTAGCTGTCTCTTGTAAAAGACACCGATGATATTGTGATTTTCTATTTATGGACTGTGTTATTGTTTCTAAAAATGAAAACCGCTCTTATATATGCATAGTAAAGAAGCGGTACAAATATGACAATTTCATAAAGACACGTAACAATAGTAAATGCGATATAAGACTGAAAGTTTAGAATAGTTGGAAAATTTTAGTGAAAGACACGGTAAAGTTGTTTTGGTATCACGGGTCATTACTCAAGTTCTTTAAAAGCTATTTTTTTTTGAATAATAGATGAATTGACAATTTTTTTAATGTAAAATGTCTTGTTTTGTAGGTTATGGTTAGTTTTGGGATTTTAGAATTTGGTTTACATATTTAGTGCATAACCGATTTTCGACTTCACTGAATTATGGCTTGAGTTATCAATTTTTAAGAAGGAAAATATTTTGAAATTTTCCCCTTGATTTGAAAAGTTCCTCTTTCGAAAATCTTTTTAGTGCTTTTGTTATTTTTGACTCTTAAATTCTTTTTAGAGTTTTTATCCAAATTTTTACTTCAAGTTAAAATGTGCGTCTAAATGTTTTGGAATTTAACTTTTCAAATAATGTATGAGTTTTAAAAGCAGGAAATGTTTTTTTGCGATATTAATTCTGAAGGCCACATGTTAGGTGTTGGGAAGGCAAATAGAGTTAGAATTTGTGAAGTTAACGATGCATTAGGATCGATGATACGATAAATGCAAGTGATAACAAGGGAAAAGTTGTTTTAGACTTGGAATTTTTATTTCCATACCTTGTTGATGATGCGCGTGAGTTTATTTTTAGGTTTAATTCAATTTTAGAGCTTGGAAGAAAGCCTCATAATGCGTTTTGTGCATGAAAATTTTGAAGTCTGGGGCAGCGGGCAAAATTCCACTGTACTATTGGAGTTGGAAGCTAATAAAGTGGTAAGAATGTTACATTCTCCACCTGAATTCTTTTTTCTGGTTTAGGAGTGAAGTCTAGGAAGCGATTTTTGGATGCGTTAGATTTTTGGATGGTAGGTATTGAATGCAAAATTGATTGCTTCATATTTCTATTTATAGGAGTATGTGGGTTTTGGTTGGAAAGATCTTTCAAAAATCTACATACGTATAGAACTGCTAGTATATACATAGGTTGCTAGCATAATGTTTTCAAAAATATTTGCAAAAAAATATATTCGTATAGGAGGATCCGATTTAGAATCCTTCCACGTACATATTTTCTATACGATGATATAGTAATACACTATGCAATTGTGCACGTTTGGTTGCAAAATTGTTTGTACACTCAATGTTGTGTAGTTTAGGATAATTAGAAGCCTAAACCTTGACTTAGACGTTGGTGAAATTTTAGAGACGAAATTCTTTCAAAAGGGAAAAAAAATGTAACCCCCATAATTTTTGATTAGCTATTTGATTAGTTAGTTAGTTTATTTATCTCCAAAAATGAAATTTGTGGAAATGATGGAATTTCACCATGAAACTTATATCATTACATTTGTGGCGAAATTCCAAGCATTTTTCATAGTTGAAGTTTTACGGTGGAGTCCAAACGAAGAAGTTAGGGGCGAAAAACGAATTTCGAACGAAAAAAATTAAATTAGAAAATTACTAAAATTTCCTGGGCATACAAGTCGACCTTCATGTATAGGCCATCAGGAGGGGTCGGTCAACACCTAGGTAGGGACGGTCTCCCTGCATCTTTGTGGCAGCTCTAGTAACCCTAAGCCATAAACTGAATTGAATATTTTAAATCGTATGGTTCTAATTGATTCTAGCACCTATAAATTTAGTTCTAACCTTCCCTTCTCTTCTCATATTTTTTTAAATAGAGCAGTAAAGCTCTGCCATTTCTTCTTTTCCACTTTCTTTCTAAATTATAACAATAAGATATTTATATTTATATTCATACAAATTGGAGAAGAATAGAAATAAAAAGAAAAGCAGAAGAGAAGATAATTAACTATACACGCATTTGAGGTAATTTATAGATTTATTCTATTTTCACTCGTGGATCTATAATTCTAAGGTATGTATATACCATTTTTATACATTTTTCTTGGATTAAAAAGGATTTGGAGACGAATTTAAGATTCACGAATTTAAGATTCTACTTCAGATCGGGAGATTTGGATCGCTTTTAAGAGGTGAGTGAGAATTTTTTTATATTTTTTATGATTTTAAATCTATTCCATTAGCATACGTTTGATTTTTATGCCTAAATACATTTTATTTGTGAATTGTATGCTTAAATCAGTGTAAAAAACTATTGCCTGCATATTCTTGCTTTAGATCTAATTTGAAATATGTTTACACCTGCATCTGGAAGTCATCCCCAAAGATTTCAAAATTAGTGTTGTATATTTTTATTCCAAATCTTTCTTAGATGTAAAATAGGATTTTTGGATTATTTCCCAATTTTTGCTATTTTGTTGTTTCCATGGTTTAATTTATAGGAAGAACATCAGTTTGATTTTTATGGATTTTTTTTTACTTTTTCCACTTTTCATTCAAAAGGTATGTTTGATTTAACAAGGAGTACCCATAGACAAAAAGGGTAAAGATGTGTAAAGTACAAATTTATTGTCCATAGTTTACATTGTCTCTTCCAATTAAACAGAAATTATCCGTTCCTTTTAATTTAAAATGGGGTCAATCTTTGCTTTTTATGTTAAGCCAATTTATGGAAATCATAACGGAAAATCTTCTTAAGGAATTTAATTCCAGCAAATAAAATGTGAAAAGCATATTCTAGTTACATATTTATGACTAAAATATATTTGGTTATAAATAAATAGCTTTATTAGGCAGTTTGTATGTAATTATTGCGTTAATAAAGAAAAACAACATTTATTTGCGTGTTATTTATGCATAACTTTCACTACTTATTATTATGTTTAGGGAAGCTAATAGTTAGAATTAGAAAAGGTAGTAGTTCATGTTATTGGTAAATAAATTAGGAATTCCTGTGAATTAATAGGAAATGAAAGATTTTAACCCAAATCAATGGGCAATTTATGAGAAATAATGGTTAGTATTAAGTAAAGACTTACAACTAATATAGAAAAATAAAGTAACGGGATTGATAAAAATAGAATAAATATTAAAAGGTTACTAATTTGAAATTATTAATCATAAATAAATGTCTTGGGAAATTTCTGTTACAATTTTATGTGCAAATTGAAATTTATGAGTATTAAAAGGAGATTTATGGGTAGATAAGTATTCAAGGTAAATCTTATTGCCTTAAATAAAAAGAAAATTGGTAAGCTAAGTCAAATGTCAACCTAAGATAGTATAAGTAAAAACTTAAGATGGTTAATTTGACTTAGTAGGTTAGTGATGCGAGATTGGTAGATTCACTCGACGGAAGACTGCCCTTCACCATGAGGCTACCAATAGTCGTGTGCACTTACTACTAATATGAGATATCAATAATCTTAGGACCTGTGCTGCCATGAGAGATTGGACTTGCTTTCTTAATTGGAAAGTATTAAATGGTCAAAATTTTAAATTGGGAGCAGCTAGGGATATCACTAAAAAGGTTAACTTCAGTGTTGAGGTATTAAGTGGCAATCTTAAGGCCCGCCTCCCTACCGAAAGATGTACTCTATTGAGATTCCATATTTATAATTAAGAGTGATACTGGATACCTCAGGAGAGGCTCGCTTTAGGTTTGAGGTATTAAGCGGCTGTAAGGTCCGCCTCTTTCCTTTAAAAGAAGTATTAAGTAGCCTAATGAGATTTCCAGGCAATATTAGCTAGATAGTAGCGGTGAGAAGTTTGCCTTGGATTTAGCTACTAAATAGCAAAGGCCTATCTATAGATAGGTGTTGATGGTCAGAGGCATGCCTAGTCCTTATTAATGAGGTAATAAGTGGCTTGGGTTCAATCTCTTACATTGCTGAGACTTTAAGAAAGATAGACGTACTAGTGGTATGTCTTTTATAAATTACAAGGTCATATATATTGGTCAAAGGTCTTTGTAGTTAGGACCAATAGAACAATAATAACGACGCTGGAAGTCAACTTTGGGAATAAGTCTTAAATGATGGAATCTGCCTCGATTGAGGCCTTAAATAGAAAAGTCTGCCTATTTCTCTTTTACAATCATTATGTGGCGATAGTAGAAGCTCGCTTCATATTTAGGAGTGTCAAGTAGCTAATGGACTTGGAAATATTGGATGATTGATAAGGCTTCATCAACATTTCATACGTTGGAAATGGGTAGGTAATTAATTGTGTGTGCAATGCAAGATTAGATTAGAATTGCTAACCTTAATAGACAAAACAATTAAATGGAAGCTAATCAGTATAAATCTATGTTATGGACAGTTTATGGATTTTTCGGTCATCAAAACATTGTTCTGACCACTTACGCATTGCAACCTAGAGGATAGACTTCGAGGAATATTACTGGAGCTAGACGTGTTTAGTTGTGGGGGAAGCCTTCTTTTCTCTCATGCTCAATGCCGATGTGACAAATTTCTATCCAAGGAATACCATTAATTCCAAGGTAGTGGTCATAGTCAATATTCTTTTCCTATTATTGTTTCTGTTATGAGTTTAGATTTTTATCAATCTCTGATGATGCTCATGCCTATTTTGCAAGATCAAATTCATCGTTCTATGGTTTGATTAACTTGGGTTTCAATTTCTTTTCAAAATTTAGGCTCATTAAGGTATAGGTTGTTATATCATCTCCATTTATAAATATAAACAGTGCATTCTTTAACTTACTTTACAAAAATAAGCTCCATCCCCTAAACCCTACCGCTCAAATTAATTAAAATATAAATCAAATTAAATTATATAAATTAAAATATACATCTCCTCTCAATAACTCTAATTGAAAATCAAAGACTCAAAGACTCGTCTACTGATTGGAAGAAGAAAACATTTACAAATTAGAGCAAAGGACTAGTAGCAACTGGTGCATCGAAGAAGAAGTAAGTTTCTCCACTCATGTGAGTAACCCTAACTCACAAACTCTGTTTGTAAATTATTATCTTTGATGCCAAATTAATGTATTGCTTGCATGTCTATTTAAATACAATTCCTGAACAACCTTTATCACATAATCGATCGATTTAACATCCTGGAATTGAAGTTAAGAATGATTGAATCATCGAGTAAGAGGATGAATATATCTATGCATCGTATGGGTGATCGAACAATCAAAGCAATCATCGATTTTATGTAATTGATTGGAGCAGGCCACCGACCACTCGACCTCCGATCGAGCTACAACAGTCGATCGATGGTGGATACTGGTCGACTTCCCCATTCCACTGTTTTGTCCTTGTGTACTTTAGGTTTTTGGATCGTGCATGTGTATTTGTGAATGCAGTAGCGTGTAGGATCGAACGTGTGCATGCTTGTGCATACTTCCTTGCATCTCGTGAATGGTTAAAGTTAAATATGTGAAAGTATATATATCCCTGTGACAAACGGTGTGTACGAGACTGAGAACGAGGCAGTGGGTTTGCTTGACTTGGAAAGGTGAAAATGAACAGTTAGGCCAGTGAGAAAGTATTGAGAAATATAATGTATATTGCAACTAAAGTCTATATATTTTTATATATTGGAATATAATAAACTAAGTAAATATTTATATGCGCATAGTTATAAATTTATATGTTTGCAATATATCAATAAATAAACATGTTACATATAAAGATTTATAAATAGGTAAAGAAAGTTTATATATATATATTATTTTTGGAAGTTATTTTAATACTAACTAATATAATATTTTGTTATAGTAAAATTTTATTATATTATATTTTGCGTAAAGATTATATTTTTACATTTGATAGTGCTTAATTATTTCAATTTTACGTAACGAGGAATTGGAATAAAAAGTTTAGTGATACTGTCTGGTATTAGACTTTTGGTAACACTTTTATGGTTATTCATCGGACTTATCGTATAGAGATATCTAGTGTGTATCGATTGTAGTTTATGAGATTTGATTAATTATTTGAATAACGTGCAGTGGTATGGGATGCCGTTATGGTATTTGCTTGATTGTTCACTATAAGTAAATGACAATCAAACATGGATTACACTCATGGGTATTTGTGATACTCCTTGAAATGAGTATTCGACAGTCACATAGTGATTTATAAGTGCCATGTGTAAGCCTACGATTTAAGATATGTATAGTAATAAGGTGAGTACTATATGACCATCTGTATTGTGTCCAGCCCCTTTTATGGTTTGGAGTGAACCAGATTGTCCAGAATCCATCCTACAGCCTGATCGTGGGGTTGCACCCTAGATCCGCGACACCGTAGTTATTGTTAGGTGAGGAGACCCATGGGGTGGATCCCTCACATCATAGCATTTTGGTTAGGTGATCCACAGAATAGGTGCCCTATAGCCCCTTTGTTATGTCGCATTGGCCAACAGTCTATTACCCATAGGAGCAAAGCAGGGTCGTGACCGAGGCTACGAGTTGACAAGCCACTGGTGGATATGTGTCACGATGTTCATCGAGGTAACCGAAGACTGTAGGTAATATTTGGTTATATGACTCTGGGCTCCTAAAGCTGGCATACAACCATAAGTCTCCCATCTAGTTTGGGTTTATACGTATGTAGTGGATTGACATACATTGTTCTCATTCTAATAATGAGTTGGCTATACTAGAGGAAATGTGTCTAAAGTGTATTCAGTCTCTGTTATATCTATGCTTTATATGATTTGGTATTTAGAAATAGTCTCTATGTACTGATTGTGGTTGCTTATCTTTATGGTTTATGTGATACTGAATTTTGTTAATTTGGACGATTGATAGGCTATCTCACTTTATATTCTACCTTATATAATATTCTCACTCTATTATGGGCATTATTATGCCATTATAATACCTAATATTATAAATAAACATAGTCTGATCCCTGTGTTCTTTGTAATACTCGAGTTAATTCGAGTGACTTCTAGTGCAGATGCTTTGTGAGGATGGAGTTTAGTTTGAAATTTTGAAAGGCTAATAGGAGATATAGGATGATACATTCCCTCTACACTTTTTCAACCTTATTTGTTAAGTAGTTGTTAATGATGTATGATGTATTAGGCTAAAGACTTTCGTTTATAGCATGTGGACTTAGGTATTGTAATATGTATTATGTATTATATTTTATCTACTACGTTCTCTTATTGATATTTATTATATGTGATTATGTATTGTTCATCCTGGAGGCACACACATTTATTTCTTTGTACCAAGACCGAATATGAATATGGTAAGTAATATTGATATTTGAGATATGTATTGGTATTAGTCCAAGGAAATATTCTCGTTCGTGCCCATATCGCTTCATTTGCTGTATTACTCGACAGTATTATTTTGCAATACTCTTGAGTAGTATAGGTATAGAAGTGGGGGTATTACAAATTGGTATTAGAACAGTTTGAACAATACAGATCACAAAGGGACATGAGTCATTTTCCTAGATAGACCTAGGAAACCTTATCCCTTGGAGCAACGAGTGGATAAAATAAATATTACCTAGGTGTGTATGATGATTTCAGGGTGTAGTCATTAAGTTCCATATTTGTTATTTGTGGTTATTATATATTATTATTACCTTTAGATATTCTTAACCAATGTATCACTTTATCTCAGTGAGAAATGATTAGACCATGGTCTGGTCAAGGTGAACCAGATCAGTCTTCTAGTACTAGATCTGACAGTGTCCAGATGACCATTGAACAGCTTATGGAGCTAGTAAGGAGCATCCAACAATCAAATGCTTCCATATCTCCAAACTCTTCCAGTCCTCGATTTGATTTTGCCAGGCTATGCAGTGACTATGGTAAGCTTGGAGGAAAACCCTTTAAGGGAATTAATAGAGTGATAGGAGTGCAGGCTTGCTAAAGATGCATGAATGCATCTTCACATGTATGGGTATTACTGACCAGCAAAAGGTCCAAATAGCATCAGGCCAGCTGCAGGAAAGATCACTTGATTGGTATGAGCTACTTGTAGCTGAGATTGATGAATCAAAGATGACTTGGGAGCATTTCAAAGGAGAGGTTGAGAGAAAATTCTTTCTAGAAGCTGAGAAAGCAACCATGGCATGGAAATTTATTGACTTAAAGTAGTGCACTACGTCTGCAGCTGAGTATGTAGCAAAATTTGAAGGTTTATCTAAATATGGCACAGAGTTTATCTGTACACCTATAAAGAAGAATTAGAAGTTTGTCTATGGCTTAAGAAAGACTCTAAGGAAACCCCTTCATCTTCACTTAGAAACCACATTTGAGAAGCTTGTGAATGCTACTCTGAGGCTCGATGAAGAAGAGAAAGGTAGCGATGAAGATAAAGAGCCGAAGAGCAAGGCAGCTATTCCGAAGAAGCATGGATTTCCTTTCAAGAAGCAGAAGCTAAGGTTCTTCAGGCCAGAGAAAGCTAAGTCACATAAGAAATGATTCAGAGACCATATAATGTGTTATAATTATAGTGAGAAAGGGTGTTTCTTTAAGGAGTGCACATAACCACATAGAGCATCTTCTCAGTCGATATGTAAGATCAGTAGAGCTATTGGACTCTTTGCTAATGATTGCAAGAGACGAGCTGGAAAGATTAATGCTATTGAGACTATGGTGGGCATTTCTTAAGGCAAAGGGGAAGACAACTACAACACTTAAAGGTACGATTCTATTTAATGATTTATCTATTAGAGTTATGTTCGGATTTATCTATTAGAGTTATGTTCGATAGGGGTGCATCACACTCATTCGTATCGAAATAATTAGTAGATAAACTCAATTTTGATGTGGTTTACCTATCACATCTTAAAGGATTGCAAATCCCATTGGAGGATACGCTACTCTCAAGATGTTATACAAAGATGCTAAATTGTTTTTGGGCGGTTATCCCTTTTATTATGACTTGCATGTCTTTGAATACTTGGGGTTTGGTATTATACTTAGAATGGATTGGCTTGAGCATTACAAAGCACATCTTCTATGCCCAGAAAGAGTCGTGACCCTAAGCCATCCTGATTCGGAAGGGAGAATCCGTATAACTCTTAGGAACATTAGTGAGGATTCTGGAGGATCCCTTTTTTCTATTAAAGCTTGAGATGAGGATGATATCGCTTGGATCCCAGTGGTCAAGGAATACCCTAGTATCTTTGAGCCGATGACCAATTTACCTCCTAAATGAGCTATAGAGTTTCGAATAGACCTAGTCCTCAGAGCTCAAAAACTAAGTCGAACTCTGACTAGAATGTCAGCAAAGGAGAATGAAGAGTTGAAGAAACAACTGACAGATCTAGAGTCAAAGCATTTTGTGACGACCCGGAATTTTCGAGCATTTAAAATTGGAATATTTAGTCGATTTTGAATATTTAAATGTTAATTTCTAACTTGAATTTCAAATGTCACAATTTATTTGATATTTAATTTATTAAATTAAATAATTTGGAATTGGGTAAAATATGAAATCTGAAGTTTTAAGCCTGTTAAAAATAATTTGAAGGATTATAAAATTTATATTAATAACACTGAAGATAATAGAAGTTTTAAAATTGAATTTAACAGTGATTTGTTCGGTTTTGAAATTCTATCGTTTAAATTGAATTTAAAAATAGCTTTTCGAGGCACAGTCTCGGAATTTGACGAAACCAGTTCCATTGGATCCGTAATATTAAATCTCTATAGGATTCCAATTTTAGTGGCGTTTGGAGTTGTTGTGTGAACGTACGACATATAAACACATTGGAATATTTATCGGGAATCTAATATGAAAACCTGGATTCAAAAAAGCATGTGTTACTTCGTTTAATACGCTTCGTCGTTAATAAAGAAAATTTGTCGTTTAGGAGAATATTTTAAAAATAAAATAAAATATTCATATAAAAGAAAAATCAAACATAGTCAAATCTTCCTTTATACGCCTCCTCTTAAATTTCCAGCCGAACCCTTCTAGTTCAATCACGTTTTTTTCTTCTGATCTATTGGAACGATTCTAAAAAAATGGCCGAAGCCTTTATTATTCAAAAATCATGTCTTCTTATTCCTCCAACCAGATCTGTTCGAAGGAAATGGATGCTTCCTTTTCCATCTCCAATTCTCGAAAGTCAAAATCGTTCGTGAAAAAAAAGGGAACGAAATGGCGGACTGAGGTTCGAACGATATGCGTGCGAAAATCAAAATCAAGGTAATCTCGTCCTAGATCGACAACTCGATTCATGCCGTTCGATGTTGGGGGGGGGGGGGCGTGAGTTTCATCCTTTCTGTTTTCAAATCTTCTTATAGTCGGCTCGAGTACAAGGAGACACGCGACGTTGGGAAGGGGTCGGCGTCGACCATAGCCGATGGGAGCGGTCACTTGGGGTGCAGGTGTGAGGGAGGTCGCGGCTTCCATTGAGTGCAGTAGTAAGGTAACGGCGGGTCGTGGATGGCCTAAGGGGTTGTGCGAGGTCGATGTTGAGATGGATGTGGCAAATGAAGTCGTACGATTTGTATCCAATGCCGATTGGGCAGCACGACAGGGCAGTGAGGTATATTGTAGATTGTTTTATCAATTTAAAAGTTTAATATTAAATAAAATTCTGTTTTATTTAAATTATATATAAGACAGAAGACATTTTTATTTGGAATTTAGTAACATATATGTAAACGGTGAATTCATACATGTATATATGTAGACTAGATTTTGGAGATCGGGAATTTTAAATGGTAATGAAGCTTATTTATAAGGATAAAACAAAAATAATAATACTAATAATATCTAATAATAAAAATATCAAAATTTTAGACCCAATAATTATTTCAAAACAATATATTAGAGTGATCAACTTGTTATTTGTTTTAGTTGCTAAAAGATTTCAGGAAGGAAAGTAGGCTTAGAATTAAATAATTAGATTAAATAAATTATTAAGTAGTAATTGGGTTGTTCGATTTGTTTCGAATATTAATAAAATCATATAAATATTTATACAAGGTCACAATCTGGAAGGAAGCAAGCCGGATTGAAAATGATTGCAAATAAAAATCAAAGGTGAGTTAACCTCACTCAGCTGAATTTAAAATTTAAATTTAAATGATTAAATTTAAATAATTGTTTGAATGGTTAAATTGATTGATGTGCTATAGTATGGTATATTTTGAAATTGGCATTTTATATTGTGCTAATGTCTGTGGATGCAGGGAAAACAGGTTGGAGGGGTCCAACTGGATCCCTCAACATTTATTTAAATTATTTAATACCATCTGTTGCGATTATTTGATATTCTATGATGAATTATATTGGAATATTGAATGCTATGGTTCGATTGGATATAATTGAGTATAATGAATTTCCAAAAATATATAAATTTGATTTTTGAAAGAAAATAAAAGCGAGTGAATTTGTAAGTAAAATAATTATGGAAATTTGAATAAATTTAAGAATGAATGGAAAAAGAAACAAAGTGGCTTAAAAATTTCTAATAAATAAATCTTGAGTAAAGAAAGGGTAATTTTGAATAAGCAGAAGATTAATGAAATGTAAACTTCAGTATTATCATTTTAAAAGAACAAAACATTTATTTAAAATTTAAGATTTAAATTATTGAAAAGAATAAAGAAGAAATTGGAAAAAGCTGAAATCCGTATATTTCAGTTAAAAAGGTTTAAAATCAAACGGAAAATAATAATAATAATAAAGTCCATAATTAACGAACTTTGAAATGAATTAAGAAAGTAAAGATATTTATTTCAAATAGAGTAAATTGGAAATCAATTTGGGAAATTGATTTAAGTGATTGAAGTTGGAATTTTTCTCTGGATAACCAAGTACGTTTTTAAAGTAAAATTTTAAATATAGGTTAAACTTTTTAAAGTTGTTTTAAAAAGAAAGTTTTGGAAAGTCTATTTATTTCTAATATTTAAATTCTAAAGTAAGTATTTCCTTGTAATCTATTATGGTAGTAATTATTTAAAGAGTGACTTAGTATCTTTTTTTAAAAAGTGAAATCTAGTTTTATATTTTATTAAGTAACCTATTTTCAAATATTCATATAGTATGTATTTTTAATAAATTATTGAAGTAGTTTTTAAAATAAATGTTTTAAAGTATATTTCAAAGTAAAGTGTTTTCAATTATTTTAAAAATCTAGTTTTGTGCTTGGTGATTCCAGAGGAGACAGAAATTATTGGGAAAGTTTATGCTGAAACAGAAAGATAGTTTGAAAACTGTTTTTCAAAGGGGTTTGAAAATGAAAATATATCTTGTGAAGATATTTGAGGTTAATAAATAATTTGGGAAATTATTTATTGTTTGATGGATGTTTGTGAATATAAATTGATAGTTAAATCACCGACTATCAATATTGGACAAATACGTTGATCGTTTCGAAGAGACCGAGATCGAGATTTATTTCTCGAAAACCACTTCGATCTGATTTGTACGTTTTGTGGAAAACGATTTTGGATTCGAAGTTGGAGCAGTGAAGTGCAAGGGCTAGTCGCTACTAATCCTGAGGATATTTCCAAAATGGATGTAGTAGGAGTAGTGCCTTCGGTTCCGTTCGAACCCGGGACGGACTTGTATGGATGAATGCTTTAGGAACATCGTCAGGTGGACGATGGGCATTCTAAGGGATATGTTCTAAAAAGTTAACGCTTAGCCTCAAGCCTCATCAAATGGGAATGACTGAAAATCAGGGGTTATGCAGCAAGGCTAGGTGGGTAGCACCCAAGCACGGTGAGGTCATACCTGTCTAGATGTCCCATTTATTTCGGCTTAGTATGCAGTTGCTGATCCCAACCGCGTGGTGATCTCACTCGGGATTATCCAGTAAGGGATAGTCCCGGTATTGTGTTGCAGGGGAGCGGGCGTACTCCTCGGTACTGTGATCTAGGCCATGTATTGTGACAGGTGGTACCCCAGTGCCTAGTCATTAGTTGGAAATCCATTCTCCCTACGAGCCTTATACGAGTTTTGTTTGTATTACCCACTCTGTGGCTAGTAGCTGGAATTTAATCATGTAACAATTTCGGCTATTTTATAAGTATTTGTAAATAGACCGTATTATAATATCAGAGGATTTCTATAAAAATGTTTTAGCTATCGTAAGGTAAAAACCCGACATGTTTATTTGTGGCGTGGTCTTACGAGATGTTTTTGTTTTCAGAGGATTTTGAAACTGCAATAATAAATTGAGTGTGATTTTCTCACGCTGGTATTCCAGACTGACTCGGGTGTTATTTAACTGTAATGCTCGGGTCAGACCGTGTATTATAGGATACAGAATATGATGCTGGGAAGCTCGGGAGACGAGCTGTATGGCGATACGTACTTCCGTATTTGGTTATTATTCCGTTGTGTATCTAGATGTATGTTATTGATGTGGAACTCTGATGATATACTCTGATGATGTATATATAAACAGTTATAGTTTTCTTTTGTGTAAAGATCTGTTATTATATATTATATTTTATTCCGCTGCGATGGTTAGATTCTGATGTTGTTTTCTATTTTCTTCTTCTACCTCTTCTTCTTTAACCCAAATGGTTCGTATTTCTGTGCAACTTGAGTTGATTATTGTAGAAAAGCGTTGACGCAAGGGGTACAGATTTGCGGGCTGTTCCAGTTGGTATCAGAGCTTAGGTTGGCGACGACCTAGGCTTTGGTGGGGAAATTATTCATTGAACAGAGTCAATAGTTCTCTATAATGGGTTGAGTGTATTAATAGATATGAGAGCGTACTTGTTAGTGAATATAAAATTGTTTTTATACTGTGTTGACTTATCGGTTGAGTGTTTATGAATTCTGGTCGGTACGGGAAGTACAACCATAATAATAGGGGTTTCTAAACTCTTAAACGAGATAAACCGACATTGTATTGTTTTTAAAAGTGGATAAATGAAATAATTTTGCCCAAAATTATATTTTGATATAAAAGGAATAATTTTCTGAAACTATTATCTATATATTTGGTTGATTGGTTGTGAATACTATAATTAAATAAGAAGCTAAAATTTAATCTAAAATTTGAAATGGTTATAACCAAATAAATTCCATAAGTATAAATTATACAAAAGAGAATAACTAATTTAAACTAAACCTGAATTTAAATCCCGGAAGTTTTGGAAATTTAAAATCCTGGGAAAGTTTGAAATGCTTGCTAAGGTGTTTGAAGGTAATAACGTAATATTGTATTGGGAAGTATTTTTGAATGGAAATTGCTTTGAAATGACTGTGGGAAATAAGGAGGCACTGAACTCACTTCAGTCGCTGGAAAATAATCCTGATGATGCTGGCCACATCATTAGAATTCATTTTCGAGTTTCTAAAGTGATGGATTGCTACCATGTGAGTGATTATGATATTTGTTGTTTGAGAAACAAGTGATTTTAGAAGTTTCAAAAAGGAAATTGCTTTGGTGTTGTTTTAAAAAAATCTGGAAGTTTGATTTGATGTACCAAGTAGGTATGAGTATATTATTATTTCAAGATGGTGTTGAAATAAAAACCAGGCAATTGAATTCTGGAAAATTCTATTTAAATAATATGAAGGCTAAAATGGATCAACTATTGAACTTATTAAGTGAAGTTGATATTAATAAGGAAAAAATGAAAATTTTAATCTTGGGATTAAATTTTGACTTGAGTATATGGAAGTAAATAGAAAATTTGAATTTAACTTGGGATAAGTTAAATAAATTGAACCTAGAATTAAATTGATTTGAATTAAATTTAAATGTAAAATGACTTTGTATTTGTGGGTCATGGTGTAATGAATTATACGCACAAGCTATTAAGTATTATACTTATAATCTGAAATTGTGGATTTAAAATTTGCAAAGAATTAAATTGGAAGAAAATTTGCATCCTTAAAAATTCAGTGAAACATATATATATGTGTGTGTGTGTGTGTGTGTGTGTGTGTGTGTGTAAAATTTGAAACTGATGATTATAAGATGTAAATGAATTAAAATGAGCAATATAAACTTTGAAGTAAATAATTTGGTGAACTTATAAATAAAAAACGGAATTATGATCACTAGTGGGAAATAGTTGGATGGTATGGTGAATTCATACCTAATCTCAAATGAAATGTGAATTGAAATAAGATAATGAAAATATAAAATATAAAGGATGTGGATGAACTTAAGTTAGTAAATAAATTTTGAACTTGTATATGGAGAATTAAAATTTGATTGAATTGGATTTAACTTAAATTAAATAAAAAAAAGCTTGAAGGTGAATTTAGTGTAAACTAAATTAGATGGAAAATTGTACCGGCAAGGATGAAATCTTGGGTGATTTGTTGAGGAAATTTTGGAAAGAAAAATAAAAACCCAGTTCTGGTATAGAATTTAGTTTTGGCAATAAAAAGTTGAGATTGAAAGAAAATATAATTTAGTTGAAATGACATTTAATAATTCTCACTCAACTAAACCCAAGAAATTGTTGAAACTAAATGTAGCGTAAGCTAAATTAAATGAAAATAATGTTGGAATGAATAAAATTTGGGAAGCTTGTAAATAAAATTTTGAAAGGTAAAATGAATCCCAGTTCTTGTTTAGAATAATTGAAATGACATATTATTAATAGATTCAAAATGAATTGGGAGAGTGAGTTAAAACCTAATATGGATTAAGTCAGTAAACAAATTTAATTAAAGTTAAATCAAGTAAAGTATATGTTAACTTGGTCGTGTTAAATACACAAGTGAATTATAAAGGTGTTTATAAAGTGAATTGATTTCCAACTTTACTTTACTTGCTTGAATTAGTAAACGATCAAGTAACTAGTTGGATTACAATTTGTAAATGGATGGGAATTAAGAATCAAATTTAAAAGAAATTGATATATAAGAAATGGGAATAATTGTAAAATTGAAATTGAACTAACTTAGGCATATTGGAAATTGATTTGTGGTAAGCTTCATAAGAGGACTTAAAATAAAACTTGTTTAGATAATAAATTGTAATGCAAGTGAGAATTTTAATTACTATTTGTGATGTAATATGAATGTAGGAGTTATAATTAATCCAAATAGAATGATTACTATAAACTTAAGTTGAATAATGGATTTGAAAAGAGAGAATTGGGATTTGATTTAAAAATTGTAATGAAGTAGAGTTTGTTTGGTTTGTGGATAATTCCAATGAAACAATATTGGTATAGTTCAGTTAGAATAAAAATTAACTGGTTATAAGCTTAGGAAAAGGTTATTTGTTTAAATAACCACAACTTGCATAGAAATTAGTGGTTTGCTGTATACGGAAGTGTATGAATCAAGAAGTAAATGGAATTGGTTTTTGAATAAATTAAAATGGATTGAAATCCAATTCAGAGGGTTGTATGTAAATGCAAGTTGATCATAAAAGAAAGGTAAATGAATCAAATTAAGATAGTTAAAGCATATGTCACTCCTATTGAAGTGAATATGGATTGAAAATAACAAACTTACATGCAATCATTTGTGTGAAATAAAATGGAATTTGAGAAAAAACCTTGTACATGCTATAAAGTATGATTTAGGTATGAATTATGCAAATTGTAGTTTGGGTTATGAAATTGTTATGCTCGGCTTAGATTAATATTGGAAAGGTTGTTAAAAATGTTGTTAAAAATGTTCATATTATTGAAAACTCATTTGTTTGCTGAGTAAGTATAGGTATGGGAGGCAATGGATAGAGTTGGAGTGCATATGTGCGATACTATTTAGCTGTTTGCTTTTAAAATGCCAATAAGTTACGCCTACGCAATAAAAATAGGAAATATGAACTGTTTTTGGTTTTTCCAACCGTGTGGGTCGATGCATATATATTTATATCTTTTGTCAAATTGCAAAAGCTCCTTCGTACAAAGGAGACTCTACGAAAATTTTTGATAAAAATTTTAGTTAACGACAAAACGATTTCAAACTGGAAATTGAAATAAATTAGTAAATGAAACTAATTTAAAATAATGACATGAATCAGTGTAAATGAAAAATAAAATTTAAATATTAGAGGTAAAGATAAATTGAATTCTTATGGAATTGGAAAAACTAAATTGAATAGAAGTAGATATAAACTGAAGTGGTAAGGTGAAAATAAAATATAAGAAGCATATAGAATGCTTATGCTAAACTCAAGTAAGGAATAGTAAATTCTTAATTGGAAATTGAATATTGTGAAAATATTCTAAGTTGATATTTGAATGAATAAATATTGACACTTGGAAGGAAGTCGATAAAATGTTTTTGAAAGTTGTGATTGGATATTAGTGTTAAGCAGGACATGCAGGTAATATAAAGGAAAAAGAGAATTGGTTTTGACTTCAAAGGATAAATTTAAATTGCTCGACAAAAAGGTATGTATTTAAATTTCGGTATGAAATTTGATTGGGTTTTTGATCGAGCCACATGGCTTTTGTTTTCTTTTGGAATTTGGGAGCCCGTAGAGGCCTTTTGTAGTTGTACCAAGCTAGCCGCGCAAAGGAGTCGCTGGCGAAATTTTTCGGAAATTTAGAGAGTTAGAAAGTTTTTGAGAAAATTTTGATAATTCAAATTTTGATTTTAAATTGAAACTTGAATGGTTAAACAAATAGTATTGTTTGAAACTATTGGGAAGGTTTGGAAAGTTAGTAGGAGTGATAATGGGTCTTCTATATAAAGATAGTTGGTAGAATGTTGAATTGTTGGTTTTGAGAAAAGTGAACGGGTATTGGACCATTCTTCCTAACTAGTAATTTCGATGACGAAATTCTTTTAAGGGGGGAGGAATGTGACGACCCGGAATTTTCAAGCATTTAAAATTGGAATACTTAGTCGATTTTGAATATTTAAAGGTTAATTTCTAACTTGAATTTCAAATGTCACAATTTATTTGATATTTAAATTATTAAATTAAATAATTTGGAATTGGGTAAAATATGAAATCTGAAGTTTTAAGCCTGTTAAAAATAATTTGAAGGCTTATAAAATTTATATTGATAACACTGAAGATAATAGAAGTTTTAAAATTGAATTTAATAGTGATTTGTTCGGTTTTGAAATTCTATCGCTTAAGTTGTATTTAAAAATAGCTTTCCGAGGCACAGTCTCGGAATTTGACGAAACCAGTTCCATTGGATCCGTAATATTGAATTTTTATCGGATTCCAATTTTCGTGGCGTTTGGAGTTGTTGTGTGAACGTACGACATATAAACACATTGGAATTTTTATCCGAAATCTAATATGAAAACCTGGATTCAAAAAAGCACGTGTTACTTCCTTTAATACGCTTCGTCGTTAATAAAGAAAATTTGTCATTCAGGTGAATATTTTAAAAATAAAATAAAATAAAATATAAAATAAAAATCAAACATAGTCAAATCTTCCTTTATACACCTCCTCTTAAATTTCCAATCGAACCCTTCTAGTTCAATCACATTTTTTTTCTTCTGATCTATTCGAACGATTCTAAAAAAAAATGGTCGAAACCTTTATTATTAAAAAATTATGTCTTCTTGTTCCCCCAACCAGATATGTTCGAAGGAAATGGATGCTTCCTTTTCCATCTCCAATTCACGAAAGTCAAAATCGTTCGTGAAAAAAAAAGGAACGAAATGGCGGACTGAGGTTCGAACGATTTGCGTTCGAAAATCAAAATCAAGGTGATCTCGTCCTAGATCGGCAACTCGATTCATGCCGTTCGATGTTGGGGGGGCGCGAGTTTCATCCTTTCTGTTTTCAAATCTTCTTATAGTCGGCTCGAGTACAAGGAGACGTGCGACGTTGGGAAGGGGTCGGCGTCGACCATGGCTGATGGGAGCGATCACTTGGGGTGCAGGTGTGAGGGAGGTCGCGGCTTCCATTGAGTGCAGTAGTAAGGCAACGGCGGGTCGTGGCTGGCCTAAGGGGTTGTGCGAGGTCGATGCTGAGATGGATGTGGCAAATGAAGTCGTACGATTTGTATCCAGTGCCGATTGGGCAGCACGACAGGGCAGTGAGGTATATTGTAGATTGTTTTATCAATTTAAAAGTTTAATATTAAAAAAAACTCTGTTTTATTTAAATTATATATAAGACAGAAGACATTTTTATTTGGAATTTAGTAATATATATGTAAACGGTGAATTCATACATGTATATATGTAGATTATATTTTGGAGATCGAGAATTTTAAATGGTACTGAAGTTTATTTATAAGGATAAAACAAAAATAATAATAGTAATAATATCTAATACTAAAAATATCAAAATTTTAGACCCACTAATTATTTCAAAACTATATATTAGAGTGATTAACTTGTTATTTGTTTTAGTTGCTAAAAGATTTCAGGAAGGAAGGTTGGCTTAGAATTAAATCATTAGATTAAGTAAATTATTAAGTGGTAATTGGGTTGTTCAATTTGTTTTGAATATTAATAAAATCATATAAATATTTATACAAGGTCACAATCTGGAAGGAAGCAAGCCGGATTTAAAATGGATTGCAAACAAAAATCAAAGGTGAGTTAATCTCACTTAGCTGAATTTGAAATTAAAATTTAAATGATTAAATTTAAATAATTGTTTGAATGGTTGAATTGATTGATGTGCTATAATATGGTATATTTTGGAATTGGCATTTTATATTGTGCTAATTTCTGTGGATGCAGGGAAAACAGGTTGGAGGGATCCAACTGGATCCCTCAACATTTATTTAAATTATTTAATACCCTCTGTTGCGATTATTTGATATTCTATGATGAATTATATTGGAATATTGAATGCTATGGTTCGATTGGATATAATTGAGTATAATGAATTTCCAAAAATATATAAATTTGATTTTTGAAAGAAAATAAAAGCGAGTGAATTTGTAAGTAAAATAATTATGGAAATTTGAATAAATTTAAGAATGAATGGAAAAAGAAATAAAGTGGCTTAAAAATTTCTAGTAAATAAATCTTGAGTATAGAAAGGGTAATTTTGAATAAACAGAAGATTAATGAATTGTAAACTTCAGTATTATTATTTTAAAAGAACAAAACATTTATTTAAAATTTAAGATTTAAATTATTGAAAAGAATAAAGAAGAAACTGGGAAAAGATGAAATCCGTATATTTCAGTTAAAAAGGTTTAAAATCAAACGGAAAATAATAATAATAATAATAAAGTCCATAATTAACAAACTTTGAAATGAATTAAGAAAGTAAAGATATTTATTTCAAATAGAGTAAATTGGAAATAAATTTAGGAAATTGATTTAAGTGATTGAAGTTGGAATTCTTCTCTGGATACCCAAGTACGTTTTTAAAGTAAATTCTTAAATATAGGTTAAAAGTTTTAAAGTTGTTTTAAAAAGCAAGTTTTGGAAAATCTATTTATTTCTAATATTTAAATTCTAAAGTAAGTATTTCCTCGTAACCTATTATGGTAGTAATTATTTAAAGAGTGACTTAGTATCTTGTTTTTAAAAGTGAAATCTAGTTTTATATTTTATTAAGTAACCTTATTTTCAAATATTCATATAATATGTATTTTTAATAAATTATTGAAGTAGTTTTTAAAATAAATGTTTTAAAGTATATTTCAAAGTAAAGTGTTTTCAATTATATTAAAAATCTAGTTTTGTGCTTGGTGATTCCAGAGGAGACATAAATTATTTGGGAAAGTTTATGCTGAAACAGAAGTATAGTTTGAAAACTGTTTTTCAAAGGGGTTTGAAAATGAAAATATGTCTTGTGAAGATATTCGAGGTTAATAAATAATTTGGGAAATTATTTATTATTTGATGGATGTTTGTGAATATAAATTGATAGTTAAATCACCGACTATCAATATTGGACAAATACATTGATCGTTTCGAAGAGACCGGGATCGAGATTTATTTCTCGAAAACCACTTCGATCCGATTTATACATTTCGTGGAAAATGATTTTGGATTCGAAGTTGGAGCAGTGAAGTGCAAGGGCTAGTCGCTACTAATCCTGAGGATATTTCCAAAATGGATGTAGTAAGAGTAGTGCCTTCGGGTCCATTCGAACCCGGGACGGACTTGTATGGATGAATGCTTTCGGAACATCGTCAGGTGGACGATGGGCATTCTAAGGGATATGTTCTAAAAAGTTAACGCTTAGCCTCAAGCCTCATCAAATGGGAATGACTGAAAATCAGGGGTTATGCAACAAGGCTAGGTGGGTAGCACCCAAGCAAGGTGAGGTCATACCTGTCTAGATGTCCCATTTATTTCGGCTTAGTATGCGGTTGTTGATCCCAACCACAGGGTGATCTCACTCAGGATTATCCAGTAAGGGGTAGTCCCGGTCTTGTGTTGCAGGGAAGCGGGCGTACCCCTCGGTACTGTGATCTAGGCCACGTACTGTGACAGGTGGTACCCCAGTGCCTAGTCATTAGTTGGAAATTCATTCTCCCTACGAGCCTTGTACGAGTTTTGTTTGTATTACCTACTATGTGACTAGTAGCTGGAATTTAATCATGTAACAATTTCGGCTATTTTATAAGTATTTGTACATAGACCCTATTATAATATCAGAGGATTTATATAAAAATTGTTTTAGCTATCGTAAGGCAAAAACCCGACATGTTTATTTGTGGCGTGGTCTTACGAGATGCTTTTTTTTTCAAAGGATTTTGAAAATGTAATAATAAATTGAGTGTGATTTTCTCACGCTGGTATTCCAGACCGACTCGGGTGTTATTTAACTGTAATGCTCGAGTCAGACCGAGTATTATAGGATACAGGATATGATGGTGGTAAGCTCAGGAGACGAGCTTGATGGCGATACGTACTTCCGTATTTGGTTATTATTCCGCTGTGTATCTAGATGTATGTTTTTGATGTGGAACTCTGATGATGTACTCTGATGATGTATATATAAACAGTTATAGTTTTCTTTTGCGTAAAGATCTGTTATTATATATTATATTTTATTCCGCTGCGATGGTTAGATTCTGATGTTGTTTTCTATTTTCTTCTTCTACCTCTTCTTCTTTAACCCAAATGGTTCGTATTTCTGTGAAACTTGAGTTGATTGTTGTAGAATAGTGTTGACTTAAGGGGTACAGATTTGCGGGATGTTACACATTTCATAAGATCGAGTAGTTTACCCTGGGGTGCCGCAGTAATGTTTGTAAAGAAGACAGATGGTTCTCTCTGGCTATACATCGATTAAAGGTTTTTAGAAATCTAATGTCATTTGATGGCAAGTAATTTTGCTCTTACCATGTGAAGAGAGAGGAGGAGGGAGAGATAATTAAGGGAATTAGTTAAGGAAATTTTAATTAAAATAATGAGAAAGGTTTCATTCTTTCAATTAAAACATGTCCACTAATTCACTTTTTATTGGGATTCATTCTTCATGACAAAAAATCCATTTCCTTTCTCTTGCTCTCCTCATCTCTTCTGACGGCTAAAATTCTTGTCTTCATGAAAAAATACATCCTAAACAATTCAAGCATCAAATAAAATAAATACAGAGTTGGTTCTTCAGATCGTTGCAATTTATGGATATGATTGATTTAGATTAGGAATCTTCATACGTTCAAGATGAATTTCTTATGCTACCTCTAGTTATCTAAACTTAATTTTAATTATTTATATTCGATCTTGTTGGTATATATTAGATCCCTTATATTTTTATGATAACTTTATATGTGCAAATGTTGTTACCTATAACCATTTGAATCTACATACACACACACCCCTTTAAATCTTTTATATATTGTAAATATTATCTTTGATGTTTTAATCAAAAAAATGGTTTGACTGAAATAATTTAATATGTGCGTGTGTTTATTAAACGTTGCAACTTTCTAACTACACGTAAATGTTAAACTTGTGTATTTTGAGTGGTTTTGGTATTTTAAAATGGTAATAAAGTCATATTCGACCGCTCCTTTATTTTTACAATACTACATACATACATACATACATACATACATACATACATATGTTAGTCCGTGAGATGATGGTTTTGATGACAACAACTTTATAATAGATTATAAAATATAAATACTAACATTATAAGTTTAGATATATATATGTATATGCAGGATTTAACCATGCAGGTACCAAGAATGAAGACTGTACAGTATAGAGATTCAAGATATCAAGATTGAAGACTCATGAGTATCAAGATTATCAAGAGTTCAAGAATTCAAGTAATTTATTATTTAATTATAAATTTTGTTAAAACTCATAGAAAAGCATTGACATCTTAAAATCCGATTTATTCGTGGAATGTAATCCACTTCGAGCCTGTTAAAGGGATGGAACCCTAAGTAGGATGGAACCTATGAAAAATCTAGTGGAACATTGTTTTGTATCCACTAACTTTTTATTCAAAATGATTTTTCAAAATTATATCTTGTTTTCAAAATGATTTCAAAACTTTCCTTTTAAAAAGATTCAAAAACCTCTATCCTGATTTTTAATAATTTTAGCCTCAAAATCATCTTTAATTTCAAAGTCAAATTACTCCTGATTTTAAACTATCTTTTAATATAATATATTTAACTTTTAAATATTTATACTTAGATTTAAATATAAAATTATAGTTAAATTCTGAATATATTATTATCTATATTTACTTATGAATTTTAACTACAGTCAAGTATATTTTATAAAGTTTAAAATAGTTTTAATATAAGATAAAGGTTATTTTCAAAGAAAATCAAATCATCAAAAAATGCTTTGGGATGTCGATATACTCATAGTGACCATGTCGACATGGTGTCAGTTGAGTTCAAAATTTCAATTTCAAAAGAAGTGTCTATTCACCATAACTCTTCACGAATGGACATGGCTGTTGTTCTTCTATAAATAGGGGTTAGTTTCAACGAATTTAATATCATATTTTTTGGTTTTTCACTCCTCTTTTTCTTCCACTTTTCTTAATACATATTCTTACCACTACTTTGCCGAAACCTACATTGAATCGAACTCGATCATTCGTAGTTTGATTCTCTATCACTATCTCAACAAGATCCTCAGTGCTATTCAGAGTTATAGGCTTTTTGTAATCAACTTAGCGAGAAAAGTTGTGATTGTAGCCTTGAAAATCAATCAAGCGTGATAAGGTGTGATTGTAGCCTTGGGAAATCAATTGGGTGAACTTGTTGCCCGAAAAATCAAGTGGGTGAACTTGTTGCCCGAAAAATCAAGTATCTCTACCCAAAGGATTGTGATTCTAGAGGATGTACCTCGTAACCTTGAAATCGAGGGTGTAATTGTACAATTGCTTTTGAAAGGAAATCCGTACTTGCGTGCGGGACTGGATGTAGGGTAACTCCGAACCAGTATAAAATCCGGTGTGTTCTTTCCTTTACTGTTTTTTATTTTATTTCTGCATCTGTGTTTGTTTCTGTAATCATATCTGTGTCTGTATATTGCACACATCTGTGTTTAAACTAACATAAATCCAAAAGATTTAGTAATTCTTTATAAACACTATTCACCCCCTTCTAGTGTTAATTCTAACCTTAAGATCCGCAATCCGCATTTCTCACAATTGGTATCAGAGCAAGGTTTTCAAAATTTCATAATCTGATTTTTGAAAAAGCTTTTAAAATGGCTATATTTGTTAATACTAGTTTAGAAATATTCAAATCTTCATTATTTCATGATTTTGCATATAATCAATATTCAAATTCAAGTTATCTATCAAAATTGTTTGATGTGCATGAATCATACTTTATGGCTGTTGAGGAATCAATCCACAACGGACAAATTGTGCAGATCAGAAAGAACAAATGGATACTTGATAGTGGATGTTCTAGACACATGACTGGCAATCCAAATATACTGAATGATATTATATACAAAGACAGAGGACTGGTTAATTTTGGAGACAATTCAAAAGGATATGTAATTGGCATCAGCAAAGTCGGTAATTCTAAAACTCCTACTATTACTAATGTTTTGCTAGTTAAGAATCTGAAACATAATCTGCTAAGTATAAGTCAACTATGCGATAAAGGATATAAAACTAAATTTGAAAAAGATAAATGTCACATTGAAGATAATAATTCAACCATTATATTTGAGGGAGTCAGGAAAATGAATATTTATATTCTTAGTATGAAAGTTTCAAATGATAGCATGTGTCTGTTGGCAAATACAAGCGACCCTTGGATTTGGCATAAGAGATTTGGGCATTTGAATTTCAAACTCTCATCTAGACTGTTAAAACATGATCTAGTAAGAGAGCTTCCTAAAATGAATTTTAAAGTAGATAGTCTATGTGATGCTTGTCAATTAGGAAAACTTAGAAAAAGTTCTTTTAAATTAAAAGATATGATTTCAACTTCAAAACCTCTTGAATTACTTCATCTTGATTTATTTGGTCCATCTCAAATTCTGTCAATAAATCATAGTAAATATGTTTTTGTAATTGTAGATGATTATTCTAGATTTACATGGATAATATTTTTGAAACATTAAAGCGACACTTTTGAATGTTTTAAGAACTTTTCAAAAAGAATTAAAAATCAATTTTTTTTAAAAATTATAACTATTCGTAGTGATTACGGTGGTGAATTTGAAAATGAAAAGTTTGAGGAATTCTGCAATAAAAAAGGAATAACTCACAATTTTTCATTTCTGAGAACTCCACAACAAAACGGAGTAGTAGAACGTAAAAACAGGACGATTCAAGAGTGTGCGAGAATTATGCTTTCAGATAGTAATTTACCAAAGAATTTTTAGGCAGAAGTAGTTGCTACCGCCTGTTATATTTTAAATAGACTTTTAATTAGACCTTTAACTGACAAGACATCTTATGAACTTCTTTATTCAAAGAAACCTAAGGTATCTTATTTTAGAATTTTTGGAAGTAAATGCTTTATTTTAAATACAAAAGATAATTTAGATAAATTTGATCCTAAATCCGACAAAGGAATCTTTATCGGATACTCTAATAGAAGTAAAGCATACATAGTGTTTAATTTAAAAACTAACATCATCGAAGAAACAATGCATGTTTCATTTGATGAAAATTTCAAAATTTTTGAAGATACAAATGATGAAGAGGATTTAATCACTCAAAATCAAAAATAAATTGAAACTAATAATGAAATTAATTATCCTAATAAAAGGAGTAAACTTTTAAAAGATCATCCTATAGAAAATATACTGGGAGATATGCAATTTGTTGTTAAAACTAGAAATCAACTAAGTCAAATGAGTAATGTAGCTTTTATATCAACTATTGAACCCAAAAATCCAAAAGAAGCATCAACTGATGATTCATGGATTTTGGCTATGCAAGAAGAATTAAATCAATTTACTAGAAATGATGGTTGGGAACTTGTTTCTAGACCTGAAAATAAAACTATAATTGGAACTAAATGGGTTTATAAAAATAAAATGAATGAACAAGGAGAGATAGTTAGAAATAAAGCTCGATTAGTCGCTCAAGGTTATTGTCAAGAAGAAGGAATAGATTTTGATGAAACCTTTGCTCCTGTAGCAAGATTAGAAGCCATTAGGATTCTACTTGCTTTCGCAAATCATAATAATTTCAAATTATTTCAAATGGATGTTAAAAGTGCCTTTTTAAATGGATTTGTAAAAGAAGAAGTATATGTTGAACAACCGCCACTTTTTGAAAATGATAAATTACCAAATCATGTTTACAAACTTAAGAAAGCTTTATATGGTCTAAAACAAGCTCCAAGAGCCTGGTATGATAGACTAAGATCTTATTCATTACAATCAAATTTTGAAATTGGTAAAGTAGATAATACTCTTTTTATTTAAAGAAATAAAAATGATATTCAACTAGTACAAATTTACGTAGATGATATCATTTTTGGATCAACTAATTTTGAAATGAACAAAGAAATTTCTGAAATAATGACAAAAGAGTTTAAGATGAGTCATATGGGTGAATTAAATTTCTTTTTAGGATTACAAATAAAGCAATTATATAATGGTATTTTTATTAGTCAAGAAAAATATGCTAAAGACCTAATTAGTAAATTTGGTTTGGCTACTGCAAGTGGAAAACCCACTCCCATGGCAACCAATGAGTACCTTAGTAAAGAAGATCTCTCGAAAGATGTAGATCAAAAATTATATAGAGGAATTATTGGATCACTACTCTATATTACAGCTAGTAGACCTGATATCATGCATAGTGTTTGTCTCTGTGTCAGATATCAATCCCAACCTAAAGAGACCTACTTAAAAGCCATAAAACGTATCATAAGATATGTTAAACACATATCTAATTATGGTTTATTTTACCCTAAAAATGATTCTTTTGACTTAATATCTTACTGTGATGTTGATTATGCTGGTTGTAAATCAGACCGAAAAAGTACAAGTTGGACTTTTCACTTTTTGGGGCATTCTTTGGTTTCCTGGTTTAGTAAAAAGCAAAACACAGTTTCTTTATCAACAATTGAAGCAGAGTATATTTCTGCCACTTTGGTTTGTTCTTAAGTAATATATATGTAACAAAGTTTAAAAGGTTATGGTATAAATATCTTGAAATCACCAATTTATTGTGATAATACTAGTGCAATAAATTTATCTAAAAATACTACTCAACATGCTCGAACTAAACATATTGATATCAGACATCATTTTCTCAGAGATAATATAAGTAAGAAAGTAGTTACTCTCGATTATATCAATTCTGAGAATCAAATTGCTGATATTTTAACAAAACCCTTAAATGAATCAATATTTACTAAATTAAGAAGAGAATTAGGTATTAGTTCAATAACCGTAACATAAAATATAAATATCCATTATAATAAATAATTAATACTAAAATAAATCAAATAGTAAAAATATAAAGGAGCATGTCGACATCCCCCATATACCCATGTCGACATATAACGTTTTTTATTTTTTAAAATTTTTCCCAACCAAAATTCAAAAAATTGGTTATATATTCTTCTTATTTTCGAATTTTTGTTTATTCTCTCTGTTCTAATTTCTATTCTATCTTCCAAAATAAATAAAATCATGGCATCATCTTCCAAATCAAACATAAATTCAACATTAATTTTTGATCATTCTCCCTATTCTAATTTCTATTCTATCTTCTGAAATAAATAAAATCATGGCATCATCTTCCAAATCAAACATAAATTCAACATTTTCGTTTCCCTCTCCTACTTCTGGTCCATTTCAACGTACTACTCTCGCTCGTGTAACAAAAATGGAGGAGTTTCTGAAGGATGCACTTCAGATGATGATTGAAATTCAAGTGATTCAAATCCGTATGGCAAAGGAACAAGAGAGGCAAGGCAAGATTCTTAGGAATTTGCAAAAATTTCTAATGGATAATCAAGCCAACCCTATCTTGATTGATGAAGATTCTTCACTCAATCAAGAACAAGAGGCCAGCGAAGAAGAAGAACCCATGGAAGAAGCACAAGTGGAAGATAACGGCAAAGTCATTTGCGTTGGAGAAGTGTGCTTTGATAAAGATGGGAATCTTTTTGAACATAGTGGAAATTTCTATTTCCACTATCCGCATTGTTCGATTCATAGATCTCCTATTTAGTTTCTTTTCTTCCTTCTCCATTGTTGTTTGTGTTTCTTTATGTTCTAAACGCTCATGTAAATACAACTTTATACGTAATGAATTATAAGTATTATCATGGATTTTAGTTAGAATAGTTAGTAATAAGTTTTTAGTTTTAGATCAAAGTGTTGATTACTTATGATAACACTATCATTATAATCACATATCATATGGTATTAGATTTAGAGGGAGTTTGGAGTTATCTAGTTTGGAGTTATAAAGTTTAGAGTTTTTTTTGTTGATGATAAAGGGGGAGAAGTATAAAATAGGGTAATTGGGGCATAGATTAAGGGGGAGTTATTAGTTTTAGGGGGAGTTATTAGGAATAGAAGTAATATTTTATCAACAAATGTTGTCATCATCAAAAATGGGGAGATTGTTAGTCCGTGAGATGATGGTTTTGATGACAACAACCTTAGAATAGATTATAAAATATATACTAACATTATAAGTTTAGATATATATGTATATGCAGGATTTAACCATGCAGGTACCAAGGATGAAGACTGTACAGTATAGAGATTCAAGATATTAAGATTGAAGACTCATGAATATCAAGATTATCCAGAGTTCAAGAATTCAAGTAATTTATTCTTTAATTAGAAATTTTGTTAAAACTCATAGAAAAGCACTGGCATCTTAAAATCCAATTTATTCGTAGAATGGAATCCACTTCGAGCCTGTTAAAGGGATGGAACCCTAAGTAGGATGGAACTCACGAATAATCTAGTGGAACATTGTTTTGTATCCACTAACTTTTTATTCAAAATGATTTTTCAAAATTATATCTTATTTTCAAAATGATTTCAAAATTTTTCTTTTAAAAAGATTCAAAAACCTCTATCCTGATTTTAAATAATTTTAGCCTCAAAATCATCTTTAATTTCAAAGTCAAATTACTCCTGATTTTAAACTATCTTTTAATATAATATATTTAACTTTTAAATATTTATACTTAGATCTAAATATAAAATTATAGTTAAACTCTAAATATATTATTCTCTATATTTACTTATGAATTTAACTATAGTCAAGTATATTCTATAAGGTTTAAAATAGTTTTTATACAAGATAAAGGTTATTTTCAAAGAAAATCAAATCATCAAAAATTGCTTTGGGATGTCGACATACTCATAGTGACCATGTCGACATGGTGTCAGTTGAGTTCAAAATTTCAAGTTCAAAAGAAGTGTCTATTCGCCATAACTCTTCACGAATGAACATGGCTGTTGTTCTTCTATAAATAGGGGTTAGTTTCAACGAATTTAATATCAGATTTTCTGGTTTTTCACTCCTCTTCTCCTTCCACTTTTCTTAATACATATTCTTACCATTACTCTGCCGAAATCTACATTGAATCAAACTCGATCATTCGTAGTTTGATTCTCTATCACTATCTTAACATGATTCTCGGTGCTATTCAGAGTTATAGGCTTTTTGTAATCACTTAGCGAGAAAAGGTGTGATTGTAGCCTTGAAAATCAATCAAGATTATAAGGTGTGATTGTAGCCATGGGAAATCAATTGGGTGAACTCGTTGCCCGTAAAATCAAGTCGGTGAACTTGTTGCCTGAAAAATCAAGTATCTCTACCCAGAGGATTGTGATTCTGGAGGGTGTGCCTCGTAGCCTTGAAATCGAGGGTGTAATTGTACAATAGCTTTTGAAAGGAAATCCATACTTGTGTGCGGGACTGGATGTAGGGTAACTCCGAACCAGTATAAAATCCGGTGTGTTCTTTCCTTTACTGCGTTTTATTTTATTTCTGCATCTATGTTTGTTTCTGTGGTCATATCTGTGTCTGTATATTGCACATATCTGTGTTTAAATTAACATAAATCCAAAAGATTTAGTAATTATTTATAAACACTATTCACCCCCCTCTAGTGTTAATTCTAGCCTTAAGATCCGTAATCCGCATTTCTCACAACATACATACACACATATATACATATGCATATACACATACATATGCATATACACATACACATACACATACACATACACATACACATACACATACATATACATATACATATACATAATTTGCATAATAAAAATATCTTCAACTATTTTATAGTTCCCTATTTGATTCTAGAATTATTCACTTAGTAAAGCTAGATATTGTAGTTTTTAAATTTGATTATATTTTACATATTTAATCAAATCTATTCACTAACTTTGAAATATTTATTTCATTCAATAAAAAAATAAATTTTGATACACACTCATACACACTTAGAAGTTTAGGATGTTTTGAACGTAAGATAAAGGAAGACTAAATGAAGGCTAATAGTTCTCCATCTGTCCATCTCCTTAATTTTTACATAAATGTCTTTTACTCTTTCTTTTAATAACCACTTATATGCACCATCACACACTCAAATTTAATTCCTTTTATTGACAAAGTCAAATATATTCAAAAATTTAAAGCATTTATTTCGTTCATTGCATAAGTTAATTTTGATATACATATATGCATACATATGCATACATACATACATCATATATATATATATATATATGTATGTATGTATATATATAGATATATATAAACATTTACATATATGTTTAAAACAAAACTACACATACACGTAAAATGTTTTAAAAAAATAAGAATGCCAAAATATTTCCTTCTTTACCTCTTATTAAGTATCTTATAAATGCCTTTTACCCATTGTTTTAGTGTTACTTAAATGCACCATTATAGATTCATAATTTGATTCCTTTAGCCAATTTTATTTAAGGAATCTATGCAATTTATTTCGTTTAACGGATATGTCGACTATGAACTACACACACACACACACACAGATATATATATATATAATTTACTATTCAAGTTTAAAATGCTTTATGACAACCATTGCACATATAAATGGATAGTGTATAAGATATAGATGTAAATCCCAACACATATATACATATATTAACTATGTGTTCGAAAATTTGAATCAGAGACCACTCTAAATTCAAACTCCAAACGTAGTGGAATAAGAAGATCGTTGAAAGATGTACAAAAACAACCAATCGATATATAACACCTTATAATTTTAACAATCGAATATTTAAATGATTAATTTTAATATTTAACTGTTCGTTAATGGATTGCCTCCCATACTCAACCTTTGTAGATGAGTGAATTGGCACTTGAAACACCTGTAGTTGAGTTGGCTTTTTCGATGTGACTAAAATAAGTATAAACTTGACTGTATTTGGAGTCGATGAGTTTTTAGGGTGAATAATGATTTTTGGAGAAAGAAATAAAGTGGGCTAAGGCCCATCGGCTAGCTTATATGTGGAAAACCCTTTCATAATTCCATTTCATTCTCCTATTTCACTTTCCAGTCACGTTTCTTTTTCTCTTCCTCCCCTAATCCTTCTCTAATTATTTTTTAATCCACTCCTAATCCCCAAACCCTAAAATCCCCAAATACAATTTCTAAAATAAAATAAAAATAACCATAATTCCTATCTTCCAATTCACTATGAAACCCGTAAATAAATTAGCTTGAATTTGAGTCTTGGTATTCATTTCAAAATTTAAAGAGAGCTAAAGATTAGGTTTTGGCGATTTGAGCATGGTTTAGGAGAAAGCAGGGTAAGTGGGATGGTTCTCTTACTTAATTTACATGCTATACTTCATATAATTGTTTATTTGTGAATATAGAGCGACGTGGAATGAATTAGAGAATTTTATTATTGTAATTAGGCTTATGTTTATGCCTTAAACATGTTTAGATTATCACATTGTTTATTAAAACCTTAAAGACCATGTTTGAAAAGTTAGTAAGCCCTAGAATTGGTTTGTGTCTAACTGAAAATTTATCATGTTGCTGTGGTTTAATTTGTGATTAATTAAGTAATATAATGATGTGCATTCATTAGAAAATGTTAATTAAACAATTTGAATTGATTTAAGAAAGGTTAGTATGCTAATTAAGCGAGTTATGAGCTATACACCTGTTATCAAAGTGATTATAAGCCTAATGAAGCTTAAATAGCATTTGTAAATATTATTTACACGAATTAATCATTTTTTAAAACAAAAAATACTTTATAAAATGAAGGCAGTAAAATAATTAAGCGAGTTATGAACTCTACACTTATTATCAAAGTGACTAGAGATTTAACGAGCTTAATTAGTACTTATATATATTATTTAAATAAGAAAATACTTTTATAAGTGAAATATATATTTTATAAAATAGATAAAATAGTAGAACAATATATTTTATAAAAGTCTGGGTTTTTAAAAAAAAAAATATAGAAGTGGTATTTTATAAAAGTATGAAATTTGTAAAATAATGCAGAAGGGGTATTTTATAAAAGTACGAGATTTTATAAAATAATATAAAAGAAGTATTTTATAAAAGTATGAGATTTTAAAAATAGTAGGAATAAATTATTTTATAAAATAATTATAACATGAATACTTAATCCTTGATGAAGGAATTAAGTATTATAAGAGCTTGAAATGATTTATAAGCTAGTTTTTATTTTATAAAACAATGGGATAATTTTATAATAGTAGAAAATGATACTGAACTTGAATAAAAAAAAATTATAAATAAAAGTAAGATTAGATTATTAAATAATCAAATCATTATCCAAATATACATGTATGCATATGAGTATGGGTAACATATACATGTATTTGAAGTTATATAATAATTAACAGAATTATTGAATTGTAATTAAAAATTGTTAATGAAGATTGAGTGTGTGAATGAATATATTTGTGTGATTGATTATATACGCTACAAGCAATGTCATGTAGCCATAGTGAGCACCGAGTGCGCTGAGTTGCATGAGAGATTACCGGGTCGAGTAATAGCTCCAATGAAGCTCAAAACATGATTTATGCAATTTTATGTGTTTGCATATACATGTGTGCATATACGTGCATGAGCAGGTGTATCAACACGTGTGTAAGCATTACGAGAGGCAAGAAGGTTGGTTGTGTCATTTGGGCACATTAGAAGAGCCCGTGGTCGTTGAGATCGTCTCGGGAAGACTTTGTACGAAAAAGTTTGGGATTCATATCGAAATCAGTTTTCAAACACTAAAACAAACCACTTCTAAAATATCAACCAACGAACTACAAAAGAGGTCTGTTGTGGCAAAGACAGACTGGAGGATCAAGGTGACTCATCAGATGAAGCGATGGATAAGGCAATGCTCGAACTGGTGACTCAAAGGCTTTCTACCTGAGCATTATTGCCTAGGAATGATAGACACCAATCGACCGATGGTGGTTCACCGGTCGATCGGTGATGCACTTTCCTAGGCAGTAAATCCCAGGCAAAATGTAATTCGATTGGGGTTTTTCCCTAGATCGGATGCAACTCAACATGAGGCTTCGGTCGGACTTCAGGGAAGCTTCGGGCTAGTTAGGAAAGCGGGATGCAAGGTGAAACTCAGGATTCATGTAAAGGCCTATTTCTTTGACCCAAAAATCGATACTGATACAACCTCGGCATGCGCAAGCCACAAATCAAGTACCGAAAAGGCGGTTCTTTAAGGGTAAGAAAGAAATAAAGGCAGAATAGAATCTCAACGAATGGAATAACATATATTATTAATCATAAAATCTCTTATAGCGGAAAATTTTGAAATACATATATCAGAGTCTTACCTAAGCTCATCTGAGACAGTCATAAATCCCTGTCCTTGCAAATGCTGAAAACAGCAAAACAAATGCAGCGGAAAAATAGAATACATCATATGTGGATGAAGATCTCCAGCTCTACTTTGTAAACTCCAAGCGTCTTCATCTAAATCTAAAACTACTCAAATCTGACCCGAGTATTAAAAACACCCGGATCAGGCTTGATAAACCAGTGTGAGAATCTCGAATCATAATCATATGATGGAGTCATAGATTGGTGCTAAACAGATCTTTTTGGAAAAGAAAGGGTATCTCATAAGACCACGCCGCATAAACATAGATGGGGTTTTACCTTATGATAACCAAAATACTTTATAATTAAACAATTTTTTATTATCATTAATGACATTCTTTTGTAAACTACTTCCACATATATATAGAACAGCTGAAATGATTACATTAATTACATTTGACGGCAATGTCAGATGCTCATTTATACAGGTTGTCTAGGAACATGGCAATACTGAAGGTACTCTCCTATACATCATATCGGGAATCACCTCTAGGATTAATAGCAAGTAGCCTTGCATTGAAGATTTTCATAACAGAGCACTACTACCACTATATATATATAATATGAAATCTTCAGGTAGTGACAAGCAGCCCTTCATCATGAAGATCTTCGTCTCCAAAATAATTTTCTTTAACATTCTTCACTTTCGAACATTTACATTGGTTCGATGTTTTTTTTGGATAGGAATAATCCAAATCCGACTCAGGTTTCTACGAACCAATCATCGATAAAAAGATGTCAAGTATAAAGGTGATTACCAAACATCATCCAATTAATTAATCTTTCCATTCATTCAGTTATCTTTTAGAGATATATTCTTTTCTACTATTCCATTTATCTTCTAAAGAGTATATGGAACCATAAGCCTCATTTATCAAATTCTCGGTTAATTAAACCCTTAATCTTGGAATAATTTCCAAAACTTTTACTTAGGAAAACATTTCCAAATTATTTATTTAAATCTTAAAAAAGATTTCTTATTTTCAAGTCATAAGTCTTTATTGAGTTGAAACCATGTTATCTTTAGATGGCAAATTCAAAACAAGTTAATATTGAATAAGAAAAGAATCTATAGAAATTATATTAATTTTACTCAACATTAATTTTTGTATTCAACCTTTACTATCCGTCGAATAACGGTGAAATCACCTTTTAAATTCACAAGGATGAACGGGTTCCCTCCTTGGAATTTAATACCAAGTATAAGAAGATTATTTTTTTATACAATCCAAGTTGTATGAAATTAAATTTGTAAATATGAATCTTTTATACCTCATTTTTGACATTTCGACCTTACATATTCCTCGTCTAGGAAAGAGACTAGGTGAGCCAAGGCACTTGTTGCTGTTGAACACCTCTTTATTTTAAGCACCTCACATCCGGACTCAGGATTAGAAAAATCCAGTCTACTCATTGGCTTTTAGAGCCAAGATTAAATCACTTATTTCTAATAGCTCTTCTTCTAATCATTTATTTAAACTCTTTTAAAGTAATTATAAAACCTCCAAATCATCTTTAAAACACTTATTTTTTATTTAAGTATATATAAAAGGTTTGAGAAATAATAATTAAATTAAAACTGTGATTTACAAAAGTTACTAAAACTGCTGTAAATAATGTTTTTTAAAGCTTCTTTGATCAAAACAACTTTTCAATCATCTGAAAGTCTAATTTCATAACTGAAATCCCTTTTAAAAAAATTTAATGTATTTATAGAATTTATTTCATATTTTTAAAGAATTAAAAATATCTATTTTAAAGAATTTCCCTTTTTGGTTTCCGAACCGCCAAACCGCGACTATTCTCATATTTCAAAATCTACTACATGAAATCTCGATCCTTTTCTTTTCTTTGAAAACCATGATTATTTATTTCAAATAATTCCGACTCGGATTCTATTCAATAAATGGATTTAAACTTTTATGGCATGAAATCGCGAATTACCGTTACGCAACTCGCCTATTTTGACTCTCATTGCATATCTTGTCAAAACTTCTCCAAATTGAGTTTTGATGTTTGTAAAATATTTATAAACTATTTTAAACCTTTTCAAATAATATATTCCATATTAAATCTCATATTCACTTTTAAACTATTCGTAATGTTATATTATTATAATATTTATTTTCAACTTTTTATATTTCAAAACCATTAAGATGCTCAATAAATTCCATACACTATTTATATGGATTTAATCTCCATAAATTAACCATGGTTGATCATTTGACCATTTATTATAGTGATTTCTAATAATTTATCTCAACCAGGTTATCAAACATATAACTAACCATATAATCAACTAATTTCCAACCAAGCATACCAATTAACTAATTAAACATGCATATCATCATTTTGAGTTCTAATAATTAAATCTAAACTCGAGTACTCACTATTAGTCCCAGTCCTCCAAACGTTTCTCATAGTTCCTACATCACTTTGGCGGCACTCCTCCTCTTTTCTTTGCTCTAGAGCTCTTTGAACTTGCTCCTTCACCTTTGATGTATTCGGCCTTCACTTTTGGAGTTGTGGTGCTCAGCCTTGGGTAGGGAATAGGGGTGGCGTGAGTTATAGAGGGAGAGTGGAGGTGATTTCACTTGGTTTGAGGAGTTTTGATCACTTTTGTATATGTATATAATTTTATTTCTATTTGGAGATATTTTTCTTCATAATTTTTCCGAGGAAGAAGCCATTAAAATTCTTGAAAAAAGGAAGAAGAAGATGAATAATGAGTAAAAGTAATGAAAGAATGGGGTGGCTATTTATAGGAAAAAAACTTGAAAAAATATCTAAATGTGCATTTACTTTTCTATCCTTAACCCACACTCCTCTATTCCATCGTCTTACATGTTATTTCCCCCTCGCATGTGCCTCCATCACTTCGCTTCACTTCATGGCATGTGCATTGATTTTGCATAGCTTACGTATGAAGTTTTCTAAAATATTTCAGATAATTTTACCATATATGTATGTATAAATATATATATTTGTTATGTATGTGTGTGTGCATAAATGCGTATATTTATATGTAGGATGTGTATGTGTATGTTATACATGTGCGTAAGACATATAAACAATATTGCAACAACTTCGAACAACTTCCGTTCATTAAACCGTTGAAAATTGAAAAGCCGATTCCTAGTCACATTTTCACTTATATTTTAAGTTACATATAAATGTAAACAGAATTTGAAAACTAATTTCTCATCGTTAGTAATTAAAATGATCTAATTTTAATTATAAAACCATTAAAATCCATATTAAATAATTGTTCACTAAAAGTGATGTTATATCGATAAAGCAATACGAATTTTCTAAATCGAGTATGTATCTTTTACCCAATTATTATAAATGATTTATTTTCACTATATAACTAATTAAAATGAGTTATTATCATTTTAAAACAATTATTTGGATAATTATAATAATTATTAAATCATAATTTAAATTCATTAATTAATTATTAAATATGATGGCATTATTGATGATGTCATAAATACATTTTATTTCCAAAATTAAAATAAATAATTTTTTTTCATATTCTTACATATAAGGAAAAGTAAACGTGCTACTTTTATTGATTATAGAGCTGCTTATCGATAAAATGATTTTCATTATTTTATCGATATTTTTTCAAAGTATATATTTTCATAAATACTTATTCAAAATTAGTTTATAATTCTTATATATTGTTCGAAACATCATAATTTATGTTAAAAAATGCTTATATTTGAATATTTTAAAGTAAATATAATTTATCAAAGTGATTAATTTGTGGGTCATTATAGACTTCCCCCTTTAAAAGAATTTCATCCTCGAAATTACAATGCAAAACCCAAGGGTCTTTTCCAAAATATTTGCCCCAAAATATTTCTCTCCTTTTCAAAAGAAATCAATTATCCTTTACTTGGAATAATACTATTATAATTTTATGTCAAACTTCTTTTGAAGCTTCTTTGTTAATAATCTCATTTTAATTTCTGAAATTATTTTATAACTTTCCCTTTATCATTTTAAACCCTTTCAAAACATTAGGATATGAATTCTCAAAATCTTTTTTTTTATTAAACATATATTTCAAATCCATCTTTTACAAAAATCCTTTTATTTTTTCAACTTACTCTTTGTTTAATAAAATATACTTTTATAAAATATATTCTTAAATGAATTTCTTAATTTAAATACTTTTTATAAAGATACTTTTTATAACATTCCTTTAAACATTTTATCTCTAAATATCTTATTAAATTGATTAGATATAAGATAGAAGAAATGTACAAAGGGAATAATCCAAAAGAAGATTTATGAATTAACATCATATTTATACATCACTCCCAACCTTAGCCTTTATCAGACTTAAAGAATAAATTTAGAGATTACAAAATCATTATATAGATATTAAGATTGCTACACACACTATTCTTGGACCTCTTCTAAGGTATACGGTGTTTTATCCCTTGTGCCTAAGTCAGCCATCCCTATCTTTTTCTTTGGACTGTCCATCTAGAAATGTCCCCATTCATCACATAAAGTGCAAAAACATGTACTCCTACTAATTATAGTAATGACTGTAGGAGGTGCTGTCTGAATGGCACGTACCTTAGCTGGCTTTTCTCCTTTCATTAAAGGGTAATCTTTGATGTTATGTCATAATTCTTTGCAACGGTAACAACTATTTTCTTTTCCTGTTGGTATTTTGGGTTTCTTTTTTGTTTTAGGGAACTTATGTATAAAATGCCCTTTCCCTTTACACTTGAAACAAATTATATCACTCCGAACAGTTTTCTCTTTCTTCCTTTTTATCCAATCGGTAAATAGGACCGCGTAATGTCCTTCTTTCAGACATCTAAAGCACTAGATGCCAGCATACGATCCTAGTCTTGCCTTTTCTTCTGCTTCTTTTTGTGCATGCATTCTTCGTGCCTACTTTGGATTATCCCAATACTCATTACCTGGCATATAAAAAGTCATCCTACCCCTAAGTGATACACCAAGTTATCATTAGAAGTTTTATACCATCGATTTCTTAAACAAACTTTTTATCCAATAACTTATTTCAACTTATTCGGATTTGAACTTGCCTGGAACATGCAATGATAAGGAGAATAATTTACTAAGTGTACGATATCGTTGGCCCAAGCCAACATATGATCGATACTTAGGAAATTATTCCAATCATCATAAAATAGATTAAGACATTATTCATTGAACTTTCCAAAGGGAATGTTCTTATAATTTCCAAAAATATCTATATTCTTTTTGTGTATAAAATATAATCCTTTTAAAACAGTGTGTTGATTTGCCTTATTTAAGTATTTAGGAAACTACTGATTACATAAATCTCTTCATGTACCAATCAGAATTCATAAATCACTTAGCAGATTAATCAACACAAAACATTTCATATTGACTAACAAATACGAGCTCATATATAAAATGCTCTCAAACTCGTTTTAGGATGTTAATAACTCTATCACTAATGAGTCACTCATTCTAGGGTATTACTAACCCTATATATCATGAGTTTTATTGAATCAAAGCCTAGTTGTTCGCTCAATCTAAGCTCTGGTATCAAATGTAAAGACCCATTTCTTCATCCCTCGAAAATCGACACGAATACATCTTCGATATTCACGTATCGCAAATTCAAGTGCTGAAGAGGTAGTCCTTTAAGGATAAGACAGAAATATCGGTAGAATAGAATCTTACACGAATGGAATAACATATATTATTAACCACAAAATCTTTTACAGCAGAAGAATTTGAAATACTTATATCAAAGTCTAACCCAAGCGCAGCCTGGATAACTATAAATCTATGTCCTTACAAATGCTGAAAGCATAAAACAAATGTAGTGGAAAAATAGAATATGTTCATACATTGTTGAAGGTCTCCAGCTCTACTAGGAAACTCCAAGCGTCTTTAGTTAAACCTGAAACTACTCGGATCTGACCTGAGTATTAAAAACCCCCGAATTAGGCTTAATAAACCATCGTGAGAAAACTCAAACCATAATCACATGATGGAGTCGTAGATTAGTGCTAAGCATATCTTTTTTTATAAAAGAAAGGGTATCTCATAAGATCACGCCACATATAAACACGGATGGGTTTTTACATTATGATATCCAACATACTTTATACTTAAATTTTTTGTTATTATCATTAATGACATCAATTTGAAAACACCTTCCAAATAAATATAGAACAACCGAAATGGTTACATTAATTACTTTTGATGACAAGGGATAGCTGGAATGTTTGTAAGGCATTACAACTATTTTGGAAATACAATCAAAACCGTAAAGTTCATATTAGAATTGGATTTCCAACATGATAGAGAGCCGGTGGCCTTCTCTTCTGATGTGAAAGTTTTAGTGCAACAACTATAGTATTCAATGGCTACTCATCCAAGGACTCAGACATCACTATACTATGTTGTCCACTCCAATGGATCAACATACCCAATGGCTACTCATCCAAGGACTTAGATGCGACTGTGTTGTCCATAAGGCAATAGATTGCCTGAGGATCCAGATTCCATTGGATTCTTTCATACTTATAAAATCGATAGTCGAAATATATGTTCTGTAGACCACACAATTACCTGTACCATTACCGAGATGTGAGGCTCATGAGGCTACACTCAATTTCTACAAGGCCATGATTTTCTCATAACAAGTTCCACTTTGGATGCCACATGGCCATTTCTAACAACATACTATTTATTTCCATAAATATATAACCTATGAGCTCGTACATCTCAGAGAAATGTGCTAAGTATAAGAGAGTTATCTCCTACACCACCAAACAGGTGTATGCTTGTAGAGATCAATGTACATGGTTTTCGGAATGCAATATCAGCCATTCAAGTTATCTAAAATAGGAAAAACCGGAGATACTCTCCTATTATATTATATCAGGAATAATCCTTAGGATTAGTAGCGAGTAGTCCTTGCATCGAAGATTTTCATAACAAAGCACTACTGCCACCATATAAATATGTAATATGAAATCATGGGGCTAGTGGCAAGCAACCCTTCACCATGAGATCTCCGTCTTCAAAATCATCGTCTTCAACATGTCTTCACTTCTAAATGTATACATTGGTTCGATGTGGTTTTCAGATAAGAATCACCCAAATCCGACTCCAGTTTCTTTGAACCAATCATCGATAAAAAATGTCAATTGTATAGGTGATTATCAAACATCATCCAATTAATTAATCTTTCCATTCATTATCTTTCAAAGATATATTCTTTTCAACTATTCCATTTATCTTCTAAAGAGTATATGCAGTCACTAAGCCTCATTTATTAGATTCTCTAGTTAATTAAACCCTTTTAATCTTATGATGATTTCCAAATCATTTTATCTTTTACTCGGGAAACATTTCCAAACTTATTTATTTAAATTTTAACAAAAGATTTCTTATTTTCAATTCATAAATCTTAGTTTAGTTGAAACCATGTTATCTTAAGATGCTAAGTTCAAGACCATTTAGTATTGAGTAAAAATATTCTATAGAAATTATATCAATTTTACTCGGTGTTAATTTCTGTATTCAACCTTTACTATACATCGAATTATAGTGAAATCATCTTTTAAATTCATACGGATAGTACGGGTTCCCTCCAAGAAATTGATACCAAATATAAGAATATTATTTCTATTAAATCCAAGTTGTATGAAATTAAATTTGTAATGTTGAATCTTTTATACCCGTCTAATTTCAAACATTTCAATCTTATCTATTCCTCATCCAGGAAAGAGGACATGTGAGCCCGAACACTGGTTGCTCCTGAACATCTTCTTAGTTTAAGCACTTCATCTCACGAATAGAAAAATCCAATCTACTCATTAGCTTTTAGAGCTAATATTAAATCACTTATTTATAATAGCTTTTCTTCTAATCATTTATTTAAACTCTTTTAAAATAACCATGAAACCTCTAAATCATCTTTGAAACATTTATTTATTTATTTGACTTTTTTTTATAAAAGTTTCTGGAAAGAACAATTAAGTTAAAAACCATGATTTACAAAAGTTATAAAACTGCTGTGGAAAGTGCTGCAAATAGTGTTTTAAAGCTTTTATGATCAAAACAACTTTTCTATCATTTGTAAGTCCATCTTCCAAACTATAATCCATTTTAAACATTTAATATATTTATAGAATTTATTTCATATTTTTAAAGAATTAAAACTATCCATTTCAAAGAATTTTCATTTTTGGTTTTCGAACTGCCAAACCATGGCTATTTTGGAAACTTATTTTGCTTATATTACAAAATATACTAACTGAAATCTCGATACTTTTCTTTTTTTTGAAAACTATGATTATAAGAGTTTGATTAATTATTATTTCAAAGAATTTCGACTCCAATTCCATTATGTAAATGGATTTAAACTTTTATGGTACAAAATCACAAACCGTTGTTACGTGACACAACTATATTAACTCCCTTTCCATATCATGTCGAAAAAATTTCAAATTGAGTTTTAATGACTATAAACATTTATGAACCATTTAAACTAATATTTTTGATATTAAATCTCATATTCAATTTTAAATTATTTCATAATATTATATTATTATAATATTCATTCTTAACCTTTTTAATAAATACTGTACACATATTAATACAGAATTATTTTTCATATATTAACCACGGTTAATCACTTAATAATTTCTTATAATAATTTGTCATAATTTATCTCAACTAACTTATCAACCGTATAACCAACCATATAATCAACCAATTTTCAACCAGACATACCATTAATTAATTAAATATGTATATCATCATTTTAAGTTTTAAATAATTAAATCTAAACTCAAATACTCACTATTAGTTCCTCTCCTCCAAATTTTCCCGTAGCTTATTGAAATTAATCCTGCAGCACTTCGGTGACACTTCCTCCTCTTTTGCTTACTCCAGAGCTCCTTGAACTTACTCCTTCTCCTTTGGTGTGCTTGGCCTTGAACTTTGGAGTGGTGGTGCTTGGCTTTGGGTGGGGAATAGGGTTGGTGTAAGTTATAGAAGGGGAGTGGAGGTGATTTTACCTGGTTTGGAGAAGTTTAGATTTTTTGTATGTATATAATTTCATTTCTATTTGGAGATATTTTTCTCTATAATTTTGCTAAGGAAAAACCATTAAAAATCTTGGAAAAGAGGAAGAAGAAAATGAAGAAATGAGTGAAAATTATAGAAGAATGCGGTGGCTATTTATAGGAAAAAAACTTGAAAAAATTATCTAAACATGCATTTCATTTTCTACCCATAACCCACACCCCTCCTTTCTCATCATCTTACATGTTATTTACCCATGCCCATGTGCCTACATCACTTTAGTTCATTTTGTGGCATGTGCATTGACTTTGCATAGCTTAAGGATGAAGTTATCTAAAATATCTTAGATAATTTTACCATATATGTATATATAAATGTGTATATGTGCTACATATTTATATATATGGGTATATGTATATGTTAGGTTGTGCATATATGTGTTATATATGTGCACAAGATATATAAACAATGTTGCAACAACTTTGAACAACTTCCTTTCATTAAACCATTGAAAATTGGAAAGTCGATTTCCGATCACATTTTCACTTATAAATTAAATTACATATAAATATAAACAAAATTTGATAACTAATTTCTCATCATTATTTATTAATTAAATGATATAATTTGAATTATAAAACCATAAAAATCCATTTTAAATAACTGATTACAAAAAGTGTTATTATGTCGATAAAGCGATACAAATTTTCTAATATTTTTAAATCAAGTGTATATTTTTACCCTACTATTATGGATGATTTATTTTCAATGTATAACTAATTAAAATGAATTGTTATCATTATAAACCAATTATTTGGATAATTATAATAATTATTAAATCATTAAATCTCAATTTAAATTCATTATCAATCATTAAATATGATGACATTATTGATGATGTCATAAAAATAATTTATTTCCAAAATTAAAATAAATAAGTTTATTTTATATTTTTACATATATGGGTATATAAGTATATGTATTCAGTCTTGTGTGCGACTTCTATTGGCTATAGAGCTGTTTATTGATAAAACGATTTTTGGTTATTTTATCGATATTTTTCCAAAGTACATATTTTTGTAAATACTTATTCAACATAAGTTTACCATTCTTATTTATTGTTCAAAACGTCATAATTTATGTTAAAAAACTTATGTTTGAATATTTTAAAAATAGATATAATTTATCAAAGTGATAAATTTATAGGTCACAATTGATGCATTGTATAGTGGTACATGTTCAGTCAATGATGATTGGACATGATATTAATGTACTGATTGAATACATGATCACATTTGGTGTGCATGTGCGAATGTGTGGAGTTAGTCCGTGTCCCTTAGCTTTGAAATTCGGATAGGCATGTTTGATATATGGTATTGGCCTTATAATAGTGGTCGTACTGATTATGGATCTTATAATAGAAACCATCTGTGTTGATAGATGATGGCGAGATATAAGTCATCGTTTGTGATAGGCACATTATATTACGCGATGTTATATTTGATGTGTGCATATATTTATACTATTACCTCACCTTTTGGTCAAGGACGGATATCAATAAATTGGCTAAAAATGATGGATATCAGGATTGAAAACAAGGCTATGATCGATACCGCTAAAATTGAAACCAGGCTCCATTCAAGATGGGATCGATCAGGAATTATAAATAAGGCTTGGTGAGGCTATACTTTGAAATTCAGGTCAACTGGAATTCCTATACTCAAGTTATGGATGGATCAATATTCATGGGAAACCAGTTCGTATCGATCAAGATTGACACGACTGTTTACTTTGGATTGACACATTCGTATTGATACAAGCATATCGATTGGATGGATACGAAAGACAAATAGGGAACTCGATGATACGCAGCTCGACATTATACTCGGGATGGATACAAAGCAATGGTTACAGAGGTTTGGAAGTGTATTTCATATCGTTCACTTATCGATCGATATGAAGGATACATACGGAGGAAGCTATTCTGGATGGATACGAAAGTATCGAGCAGCACATCTCAAACCCAAATAGAAGCGATTGCACTAGGAATCGTGTTTCGTATCGATCATGTTCGTATTGATCGATAAGAAAGAAGCGGTCAAGAAGGAGTGTAAAGCATGGATCACATCGCCAGGCTCGGATGGATGGTAATCTGATGGATACAAACTAATGGATATGAACCTATGGATACGAAATCATCAGCCTACACTTGCAAACTCGAACTTGGATGGATTGTATCTCACATTCTACATGTTTGAACTTCATGAAATTTAGATAGCAAGGATACTGCACAGTCATCTTTCACCATGATCGATCTCAGCTGATTCTAATGTGGGGATTATCGATACGGAGGATTTATTGATCGATCCACAAGCATGGAGGTGGGCCTCAATGATCTGCATACGGTCCCACATGGATCAAGAGACTTCTCTGCCTAATTTTTAGCAAGATCTTTGCAAATCTCCACCTATAAATAGAGAGAGCATGGCTCAAGAAAAGGGATCTTCTCCACTCTGCTCTCCTTTTTCTTCAAGCTTGGCTAAACTATGCCATTTTAACTATTGAATAGCACTCCATTGTAACTGTAATCACAGTATAAAGGAATATAAAGAAAACTCTTGAAGTGGACGTAGGCCAGAGATAGCGGAACCACTATAAATTTCTTGTGCTCTTTACTTTCTTTCTCATTTTACATTTTCTATTTCTTTACTTTTACCCTCTACATTATCTAGATCTGTAGTCTGTGTTTGGCTATTAAGGATTTGTGCGTAAACACTGGTGCTTTCACTAATTTCGGGTTTATGGCCATTTTTGGCGCAAACACTTTGGTGATTTCACTGAGAACTCTAGCACCCGCTGCTTTGGAAAAGGATTGGATCTGAAGCTATGGTTAGGCAATTGGCTAGAAGGACATTACCAGAAAGGAGCCGTCGAGAGGGAAGTCAAGGGGCTTCCTCTGGAGCTAGAGCAGATTAGGCATCCATCTACATCACAAGAGATGAGATGCAGACAATGATGGATTCCATGCAGGAGAGATTATTGAAGAGCCAACAAGAGATGATGTAGAATCTTTTCAGGCAAATGGGCATAGCTAAAACCACGAACCCAGGAAATGGAGCAACCGTAGCTGTCGGCAATGTAGAACAAGGACTCGAAGCTATAGAAATCTCTGGAGGTCAGATACAAAACCAGAACGGAGAACGTGAAGGGAATCAGTAATGGCCTGGGGGCAGACCCTCGGGATTGGATTTTGGAAGGCCCGTAAATGAAGCTCAACAGGCTGGGGCCAATGCAAACATGAATGAGCAACATGAAGAGTAGTACTCAAAATACCCTCCAAAACATGAGGGGCAGGATGGAAACACATATAGGAGGCCACCCCGGATGAAGACGAGTAGATGGATGGATTAATACGTAGGATTATGAGAGGTGGATTACCAAGCGGAGGCTTGGAGGAAGTTAGTCAGAGTCCGTTTACTTCGAATATCAGAAACACAAGGAACCCTCTAGAATTCAAACTGCCAACATTGGAGGCCTATGATGGAATTTCAGATCCAACTATGCACATAACCAAATACATCGGACATATTGAAGTGTTGGAGGCATCCGAAGAAATTTTTGCAAGATGCTTCCCGTTGTATTTGACAGATTTAGTTGCGGTCTGGTTTAGGCAGCTGGAGAGTGGATCGATTAAGACATGGGACGAACTAGTGGAACGCTTCATGAGACAGCTCAGGGTCCGTGTTACATGACCCAATAATGTGATGGCATTGGAGTTGATGAAGCAGAGGACAGGAGAGTCCGTAAGGAATTTTCTAATGCGATTCAATGCAGCCATAGCTTTGGTGGATCGCCCGGATCCAAGAATGATTTTGATTATGGCAATATCAGGAATTGTAGAGGGCACTGAGTTCAAAGATTCATTGGCATGGAATCCACCATAGGATCTCGGAGAATCTACCGTGAGGCGGAAAGGTTTATACGATTAGAGGATGCATGCGCTGAAAGGCAGGAGGTGGACGCCGCACAAGGCGAAGGAACGTCTGGAGAAGGATGTGGGATGGATAAAGGAAAGCGAAAGCAGGATAATGGATATGATGGTTCTAACAAATAGAGGAGAGACTAGGAACCCAAATTCACCACATAAACAAACTTGACAAAGAATTTGGAATGAATTTAATTAGGAACACATGGGTAATTCCCCTATCGGAAACCATGCAAAAGGAATCCCAAAAAATGAGAGAACAGGAGTGGAAGGTACTGCCTATTCCATGAGCTGGAAGGGCATACCATAGATGAATGTTGCCACTTGAAGGACATGGTGGAAGAAGACATCAGGAGTGGTAGGTTGCCGCATTATGTGAAGAACTGAACAACAACTGTAGAACACGAGCAGCTACCGCTTGCACCAAACAGGAATGATCCCGGATCGGGGTCAGAACTCGTCATCAGTTGATCGTGATGGCAAGGGCCGATTTCAGGATTTGAACTTTGGTCATCAAATAATCTTTCTTGTTTAATTTCTAGAATAAAGCGGCTATGCCACTGACACATGTAAGGGAGCTAAAGCGATTCCCAGGCATGCTCTAAGATGGTAGCAGACCGCTCTGCCCGAAGAGGCAGCACTTAGTATTTTCTATTTTTTCATTGAACATTTCGAATTTGGATTTAATAAATGGATTTGGATTTTGTGAAACAAGTCCCTAACCGGAGAGTTAAGGGATAGATACAGAAAGTCAGCTGGAAATTGATCGCTTTATGCCCCTGACCAGAAAGGCAGGGACTGGAGTGCAGAAAGTGAGTCGCTTCTTCGGAAAGCGACAGATTGACTCACTTGATGTTGTTTCCCCATTCACCGGGAGTTATTGGAACGTGGTTCGGCAAGAGCCCAGAGTGGCAGTAATCGGTTTAGGACTTAGGCCATGGCATCGCTTAATATTTAGGGATATTGAACCGGAGTGTAGGATGTGACGCTGCTTCGCCAGAGAGTGGCTCGCTCATTGTTGTTTCCCTTTACTGGAGAGTGATAGGATGGGATCCAATAAGAGCTCAAAGAGGATATAATTGGTCTACGAGGTCCAGGACATTGCTATATGCCCCCACTGGAGCCAAAGTGTGAGTGATAGGTTGCTTCACCGGAGCGCTGTAGCGTATGCCTATTCAATCATTAAGTTTGGATCGAGCTTAGCAAGGGTCCAAAGAGGCCGTCAATGATCCGAAGAGATCGTAGGATTCAGTTATTGGCTTCCAAGATGTGAAATGGATATTGATTTAGCATTGAATGGCTAAGGATTGTACATGGACCCGGAGCAATCTTGGATTCAGTTAACAACCCAGAGAGGTCATGGATTTGGATATGGATTTGGTTATGGTTATGGATTCGAATAGTAGCTTTGAATAGCTTAGGATTTAGCTAAGGACCCGAAGTGGTCCAGGATTTGGATATCAACTCGGAACAGTCGTGGATTTGACTACTAGACTTGGATGGAATTGCTTGGTAATGGGTTTGATTATGGATCGAATGATATGGCTATGGTTGGAATTGAACTTTGGATGTCGGATTTAAAGCTATTCAAATCACGCCTTCCTACTGCAAGGCATGTTTTGGGAGAAAAATGTTACCTCGTCTTTTGGTCAAGGTCGGGATATAAACAAATTGGCTAAAATGGAGGAATATCAAGATTGGAGATCGATTGGAAACAAGGCTATGATCGATACCGTCAAAATTGGACCAAGCTCCAATCAAGGTGGGATCGATCGGGAATGATAAACGAGGCTCGGTGAGGCTACACTTCAAATTTTAGGTCAACCGGAGTTCATATGCTTAAGTTATGGATGGATCAATATTCATGGAAAACCAGTTCGTATCGGTACTTTCATATCGGTCGATATTGACATGGTTGTTTACTTCAGATCAATACATTCGTATTGATATAGGCATATCGGTTGGATTATTACGAAAGACAAATAGGGAACTCGATGATGTGCATATCAACATTATACTCAGGTTGGATATGAAGCAATGGCTATGGAGGTTTGGAAGTGTATTTCGTATCGATCACTTATCGATCGATATGAAGGACACATACGGAGGAAGCTACGCTGGATGGATACGAAAATATTGAGCAGAAAATCTCAAACCAAAAGGAAGCAATTGCAATAAGAACCGTATTTCATGTTGATCATGTTCATATCGATCGATACGAAAGAAGCGGTCAAGATGGAGCATCAAGCATGGATCACAATGCAAGACTCGGATGGATGGTTACCTGATGGATACGAACTGATGGATATGAACCTATGGATACGAAATCATCAGCCTGCACTTGCAAACTCGAACTTGGATCGATCATATCTCACAATCTACATGTTGGAACTTCATGAAATTTGAAGAGCAAGGACTTTGCACTGTCATCTTTCCATAATCGATCTCATCTAATTCTAACATAGGGATTTTCAATGCGAAGGACTTATTGATCGATCCCAAAGCATAAAGGTGGGCCCTACCGATCTGCATATAGCCCACATGGACCATGAGACTTCCCTGCCTAATTTTCAGAAATATCTTTGCAGATCTCCACCTATAAATAGAGAGAGCTTGGCTCAAGAAAATGGATCTTCTCCTCTTTGCTCTCTAGTATCTTCAAGCTTGGCTAAACTCTGCCATTTTAGCTATTGATAGCACTCCATTGTAACCATAGTCACAGTATAAAGGAATATAAAGAAAACTCTTGAAGTGGATGTAGGCCAGAGATAGCCGAACCACTATAAAATTCTTGTGTTTTTTACTTTATTGCTCATTTTACATTTGCTATTTCTTCACTTTTACCCTCTACATTATCTGAATCCGTAGTCTGTGTTTGGATATTGAGGATTTGTATGTAAACACTGGTGCTTTCACTACTTTTGGGGTTTGTGACCATTTTTGGCTCAAACATATGCAGCATTGGTGTTCCTTTGTTACTTTAATAGCGTGTTACATGGAATACGATCATTGTTCGCTTTTTGTTAAAAGGCATATACAAGTTATTTAAAAAATCTTTGAATACCTAGAGAAGGATGACAACAATCATCAACTATGGGATCAAATATCACCAATGCTCATTATAGTGGTACGGTGTGATCCGCAAGGTCCTAGGTATTTAGAGTAAATCATATATCACCAATGGTGGTACAGTGAGATCTACACAAGACCTGTTATTTAGGATGTGGCATGGGGTTTGTGGTACATTCAGGTACTGGCTCTATCATTTTGGGAATAGGTTCCAAGTATTTGGAGTGGATCATATATCACCAAAGCTCATTATAAGGGTATAGTGAGATCTACATAAAACCCATTGTTTGGGATGTGGCTCGGGGTCTATGGTATAATTAGGTACCGACTCTATTTATTTTAAGCCCTTGAAGGGAATCATAGGATCACGATAGATGTCCATAGTTGGCTCCAACCATCAGTAATGATGGGCATTGATTTGTATTTCTTATTTATCTTAAGATTATTATGTTGTGTGTGTTTTTAGTTGGTTGTTATTGTTATTACTGCATTTACTACCATTTTGTACCAAATGATAGACTTATATTATGATAACCCTACTTTCGGATGTTGATTTACCTTTATCATATATGATTATTACGTTTTAGTCACATTATATTAGTTGTGCTGGCTCATTGATTTCAAGAAAAGAACACGTTATGGTATGATTTCTTATCTCTTGTAATGGGTTTACTTTACTTGTGTACGGGTTGTCCAGATTACCATGAGCCATGTTTTTGGAGCAGTCTGGATGTGCCTTAACGGTACTTGTTCAATATGTATATAGTTTTGATATACAATACTTTTGGATAGTTTCACTCACACCAGTCATTCTATCTTACCCGCTTTTTGTCCTTGTCTACTTATGTGATGAAAACTCTCAGATACTCGATTGAGTAGTTGAAAGTCAGGTGCTTTTGGGAATATGCTATCAGAGTGATGCAGTTTGGGTCTTGGAGGTAAAGACGATACTTGGATATTTATCGGCCTGATATTGTAGTAATACATGGCAAATGTTATTTGTATATATGGCTCATTTTATTAGATATTTTATTCTAATTCTCTGTATTGATGTTTATTTATCAATTACTTCCACAAGAGTAGCCCCTTATATATTATTCATCCAATTTTTTCATGTATATTCAGTATATTATATGTTATCATTCCGATGTAATACTGCATCATTGTACCTTGATATTGTATTTTGTTCTTCTTCTTTCTTTCTTTTCTTGACAAGCCATCTTTCATGATATTCGAAAGTTAGGTGTTCATGTGAGGCTCTGATTTTTAGGTGCTAGAAGGGCGGGCTGATACATTTGGTATCAGAATCTAGGTTCAATACTTAGGACCAAGTAGAGCGGTTTGAGTTAAACAATCTGGTGGAAGAATATATGTTGAGGGAGTGTTCTTTTTTTCTACTATATATAATATTGCTTACACCACCTGTCCTATTTACTATAATTTATTCTATCGCTAGTTGCTAAGGCATCTTCGCTTAGCTATCAGGATGAGTAAATGGGATATATGTGTAATGGTGATAGGAGTTGAGAGTGGTGTAGCGACCAAGAACACTGTCATTCTAACTCAATGCACGAGCTTTTGAGTAGAGCAGAGTCAGTCGATGAAGTGTAACTTCAATTTCCATCCAAGTACAATTAGGTCAGTAATGGGCAAAAGAGCGAGTGGGTGACTTATTAACACTTTGTGTGGAGTCATTTGTGTTTGAATTGTTTTCCCTGTATTTGTAAATCTTAGGCAATGGAAGTATTCCTGTGTGCTGAAAAGGTATTTTCTAAGCATTAGTCAATTCACGTACTAGTTTCCAAATTCTAGTTCGAATGTAAGGTTTCTAGGTGATTTGCACCAATTGGACATGGATTGTCCATCAATTCATATATGCGAGCACTTGAGTCGAATCCTTGAGATGACTGAGAGATTTTCGAAGCAGGGCTCGCATCATGTGAGGGAATTTCAATGGTCGGACCAAGGATCCGAATCAAAGTTCGAATAAGAAGAGACAGGTGGCTGGCACTAATTAAAAAAAAATCTTATAAGCAAATGAAGGGTTGGATCGGGCATCGTGTCATTTTGGGTGGTGTTTAGTCATTGTAAAATTTATTCATTGCATATCCATTTAGGGTAGCTTAGGATATTTTGGGAAAGGACTTCTAGACTAGTTTTGTGAAGATTAAGATAATCTTCTTAAGTGGTGATATGATATTTTCCTAAGCAGGCATCATGGCATACCTAGTACATTATCCTTATTAATATTGTGTGATTAAGTTAAGTTTGAAACTAAGTGAGCCCAAGCATAGGTAAATTTTTATTTGATAGTGTTTTAATTAGTAAATTTTTCGCTTATGGAGAATGAATTTTGTTCGAAAGGAGAGAAAATTTGAGACTTAGGTTGCTAGATTTATTCGAGAGTTTTAAGACTTGATGATCTAGCATATCGAAGAAGCATTCCTTTCATAACGGAGGCGTAATAACTCTTTCATGCATTGTATTCCCGAAAGGAGAGTTACATCACTTAAGAATTTTTTTCATCTTGAATGTCGAACAGACTCGTTGGACCTAATAGTTTGTCATGCACGTTTCAACTATTGATTGGTCACCGGGCATGTCGGTATAGACTCTTTAGTATATTTCATTATTTCGTACGCTTATTTATTATTCTTTGTTGTTGATAATTCTTTGTTGTGGATAATTATTGTTCATTTTTTTCGCTTGCTATTATTTGTTGTCGTTTATTGTTACTTGATGATTGATTGTTGTTGTTTGTTGTCGATTTATTGTTGATTGATAGATTATTGTTTTTTTGCTCATGTTACTGTTTGGTTGACTATTGGTTGTTTTTTTATTTATTGATTATTGCTTATTGTTACTTGTTGTTACTCATTGTTGATTGCTGTTGTTAGCTATTGACTGTCACTGCTTATTTTTTTGTTGATTTCTTATTGTTGCTCGCTTGATTGATTGGTTATTGTTGCTTATGTTGCTTTTGATTGAATTTTGATTGAATTTTATTGATTTTCGTTGTTTTTTGTTGCTTATTTTGTGTGTTTGGTTACTTGTATGCCAGTTATAATTACCTGGTATAGCATGTACAGAGAGAGATAGCTATAGCTATTTTAGGATAGATCACATGTCACCAAATTCTATTAGAGGTTGAGGTGGGATCTATATGAGTCGATTGCATGTTAATGTGACACGAAGCTTATGGGATACTTAAATACCAACTTATTTGAGGTTACTCCCCAATTTTTAGTCATGTGAGGTTGTGATAGTATTGGTTGCTACACTAAAATTATACATGTTTTGATTGTGCCTTGCTATAATATTAGTGCATAATCCTCTTTGTATAATACAATCAAGTACTTAAGAGCTGAAATATAACAATTTAAATGCTTAATTATTAAAATTTTCATTTGAATGGTGAGGAGTTTTCTTAAAAGGAGGCATGTATCTTTGGAAAATATGGAATAATGTGGCTTATCACACATTTCCTGTATATGAGATGTATTTTAATTTGGGAGTTTTCATAATGTTTACTGTGCAAGGGAAGTATTATCGGAATTTTCTGAGGTTTAGACTCGGGAATTTTTTGTTATTCTTTTTACTTTATTATGCTCATAGGAATAAAGAGGATGAAATCATTTTAAGAAAGGGAGAATATAACACACCACAAAATAATTGATAAAAGAGTTGTCCACTTTTGAGGAGAGCACTCAGAGTTTTATTAGCTATTAAAAAGAATAGTCATACAAGAGTTGAGATATACAATACATGTATGTAGGATCATCACTGAGATGATTGGTAAAAATGAAAAGGATATGGGAGCCCAAATGAATGAGTTAGGACTCAAAACACCCGTAGTTGAGTTCGCTTTTTCGACGTGAGTAAAATGGGTATAAACTTGACTATATTTCAAGTCGATGAGTTTTTGGAGTGTACAGTGATTTTTGGAGAAAGAGGTGAAATGGGCTAAGGACCATTGGCTAGCCTATAAGTGGCTAACCCGTTTATATTTCCATTTCATTCTCTCATTTCACTTTCCGCTCACATTTCTTTTCCTCTTCCTCTCCTAATCCTTCTTTAATTATTTTTTAATCCACATCTAATCCCCAAACCCTAAATCCCCTAAATAATATTTCAAAAATCAAGTAAAAATCACTATAATTCCTCTCTTCCAATTATCTACAAAACTCACAAAGAAATTGGCTTGAATCAGAATCTTGGTGTTCATTTCAAAATTTAAAGAGAGCTAAAGCTTAGGTTTTGGCAATTTGAGCTTGGTTTAGGGGAAAGCTAGGGGGTGGTTCTTTTACTTAATTTACATGTTATACTTTATATAATTGTTTATTTGTGATTATGGAGTGGCATGGAATGATTTAGTGAATGTTATTATTGTAATTAGGCTTATGTTTATGCCTTAAACATCTTTAGATCATCACATTATCTATTAAAAACCTTAATGACATGTTCTAAAAAGTTAGCAATCTGTAGAATTGGTTTAGGGAAAATTGGGTAATTATTATGATGCTATGGTTTGATTTATGATTAATTAAGTGATATAATGATGTCCATCTCATTAGAAAATATTAATGAAACCATTTGAATTGATTAAAGAAAGGCTATTAAGCTAATTAAGCGAGTTATGAGCTCTACACTTACTTTCAAAGTGATTAGAGACCTAATGAAGCTTAATTAATATTTGTAAACATTATTAAAAGAAGTAATCATTTTATAAAAGAAAGTAATATTTTATAAAGTGAAGATAGTAAGCTAATTAAATGAGTTCTAAGCTCTACACTAACTATCAAAGTGATTAGAGGTTTAACAAGCTTAATTAGCACTTATAAATATTATTTAAGAAAATAATTTTATAAGTGAAAGAAATATTTTATAAAATAGAATGAGATTTCATTAAATGAGAATGATGGTATATTTTATAAAACCGAATGATATTTTATAAAATAGTATAAAAACGTATTTTACAAAAGTATCAAATTTTATAAAATAATATAGAGTAGTATTTTATAAAAGTATGAGATTATAAAATAATATAGAAGTGGTATTTTATAAAAGTATGAGATTTCATAAAATAATATAAAAGAAGTATTAAGCATGAGATTTTATAGAATAGTAAGAAGGATTTTTTTTTATAAAGTGGTCATGTGGTTTTATAAAATAATTATAAGATGAATACTTAATTTTTATGAAGGAATAAGTATTATAAGAGCTTAAAATGATTTATAAGCTACTTTTATATTTTATAAAATAATGGGATAATTTTATAAAATAGTAGAAAACAATTCATGAACTTGAATAGAAATTTTTTGATAAATAAAAATGAGGTTTGATTATTAAATTATTGAAATGATATCCAAATATACGTATATGCGTATGCATTTGCATAAGTATGCATATATGTGTACTTGAAGTTATATAATAATAAATAGAAATTTTCAATTGTAATTAGAATTGTTAATAATGGTTGAGTATGCGTGAATGAATGAATATATTTGTGTGATTGATTATACATGTGTATAAGCATACTACGAGAAATCTCATGTAGCTATAGCGATCAATGGTTGCACTAAGTTGCGTAAGAGAGTACCGAGTTAAGCAATGGCTCCTGTGAAGCTTGAAACGTGATTTGCGAAGTTTATGTGTTTATATGTATGCATATGCATGCACGAGCAGGTGTATCAACATATGTATGAGCATCACGAGAAGCGAGAAGGTTGGTTAAGTCATTTGGGCATGCTAGATAAGCCCAAGGTCGTTGAAATCATCCCAAAGACTATAAGAAAAAGAGCAGGATTCGTATCGAAATCAGTTTTTGAACACTTAAATAAACCACTTTCGAATATCAACCAAAGAACTCCATAAAAGGTCCGATGCATCGAAGATAGGCTAAGGGAGATGGTGACTCATCGGGCGAAGCGACGGAGAAGGTGAAGCTCAAACCGACGACTTGAAGGCTTTCTACTAGGGCTTTGTTGCCCAGGAAAGACAGCCACTGGCCGACTAATGGTGGTTCACTATCAATCGGTGATGCACTTGCATAGGAAGTAAAGCGCAGACAGAATGGAATTCGATGGGGGTTTCTCCCTGGATCCAGGTGCAACGCAGTGTGGGGATTCAGTGAGACCTCAAGGAAGCTTTGGGCTACTCGAGAAAGTGGAATGTAAGACGGAGCTCGAGATTTGAATGCATTGTATAGTGATACATGTGCAGTCAATAATGACCGGACACGATATCAGTGTAGTGATTGATTATACGGTCTTGTTTGGTGAGTGTGTAGGATTGAGCACAGTTTGTCTGTGTCTAACCTTGAGGGTAGTTATGTTTGATGAATTGTACTGGCCTTATACTAGTGGCCATACCGATTATGGTCTTATAATAGAAACCATCCGTTTTGGTAGACAATGATGAAATATCGGTCTTCGTTTGTGATAGGCACATTTGATTACGTGATGTTATATTTGATATGTGCATATGTTTGTACGCGTCGGTGTTCCTTTGTTACCCCAATACCATATTACATGGGATATGACTGCTGTTCTCATTTTGATAAGAGGCATACAAAAATTATTTGATAAATCTTTAATGTCATACAAGGGGATGATAACAATCATCTACTACGGGACTAAAAATCACTAAATCTTATTATAGGGGTACGATGTGATCTGCAAAGGTCCCAAGTATTTACAATAGATCATATATCACGAAAGCTCGTTATATTGGTATAGTTAGATCAAGATGAGACCCATCATTCACGGTGTGGTGTAAGATCTATGGAACATTCAAGTACATACTCTATTAATCATAGAAATAGGTTCCAAGTATTTTGAGTGGATCATATATCACCAAAGCTCATTGTAGGGGTACAGTGAGATCTACACGAGACCTTTCGTTCAGGATGTGGCTCGAGGTCTATAGTACAATTTGGCATTGACTCTCTTTATCTTGAACTTCAAAGGGGATCATTGGATCACAATAGGTACCCATAGTTGACTGTAACCATTAGTAATGGTTGGCATTGATCTGTATTTCTTAGTTATCTTTCAAGTATTATGTAGTGTGTGTTGTTAGTCAACTGTTATTGTTATTACTATATTTACTACTGTTTTGTACCTCATAGCAGATTTATATTAGAATCATTCTACTTTTTGATGTTGGGTACCTTTATCATAGTATGATTATTACATTTTAGTCACATTATATCAGTTGTGCTGACTCATTGATTCCAGGAGAAGGGCAGGTTATGGTATGATTTCCTATCTCTTTTGATGGGTTTACTTCACTTATGTATAGGCTGTCCGGATTACCCATGAGCCACGTTTATGGGGTGGACCGGATGTGCCTTAGTGGTTCCTATTCTATACGTTTATAGTTTTAATGTATAGTATTTTGAGATAGTTCCCCTTACACCAAGCTTTATATTTGACCCACGTTTTGTCTTGATCTACTTATGTCATGACAAATCTTGGGTACTCAATTGAATAGATTGAAATTCAAGTGCTTTTAGGAATATGCTATTAGAGTGGTGCAACTAGAGCCTTGGAGGTAAAGACGATACCTTGATATTCATCTATTTGATATTGTAGTAGTATATGAGAGATGTTATTTGTATATGAGACTCATTGTATTGGATAGTTTATTCTAACTCTTTGTATTGATGTTTATTTATCAGTTACTTCCACTACAGTAGTCCTGGATATATTGCTCATCCAATTCTATTCATGTATATTCAGTATATTATATGTTATCATTCCGATGTGAGATTGCACTGCCATGACCTGATATGTTGTTTTGTTTATTCTTCTTTCTTTCTTTTCTCAACAAGTCATCTTTTTGTGGTATTCAAAAGTTAGACATTAATGTGAGGTGTTGATTTTTAGGTGCTAGAAGGGCGAGTTGTTACATGATATCCCAAGTTCGATTTCATAAACCGATCCAAATAAAACCAAATTGCAATCACCACACATAAGGTTTATAGTTGTTTCACTAATGTTCTGTTAGTGTACATTCACTTTAGGGAGAGCCCTTTATTATTAATAAGGAATGAGTATAAGAGATTGTTTATAATGATCACTCAAAATTCTATTGACTTTGATTTTTAGAGATTAAGAATAGAAGAAAAATTGACAGAGACTACTTTGTTATTTACATGAACCCCATCCCCTTTTTGAGATCTGAAAATAGTCGTTCATATGATGAAAAACAGAATGGCAAATACCAAATTTTCCCCATGAAGCAACAACTAAAGGTTTACAATAGCACATGCAAAACTATATTTGAAAACTGCATTCAGACGTCCGAGTTCCATGCTCAAACGTCTAACTTAAAACCCCAAATGTCTGCCATCGTATTTCAAATGTCTTAAAACATTCCAAATACACAATGAAATCTTGGGTTGGTTTATAGGATAATTCAAACATTTGAATGGGTCTCTCAGACGTCTTATATCCATCTCGAATGTCTATGAGCCTGCCTCGGATGTTTGAGTTGTCAGCACTTGGAATTTTTGCTTCAAACTGCAATACCATTCGCTTCGAGCTCCGATTTGTGAACCATCTTCACCGATATCAAGCTACTTCAGTCCTCTTCAACTCTATATGTGTCACTAAAATTTAACTGTTTACCTTAACACTATATCCATCTCCCTACAACACTATAGACTAGTAAACGCCAAGTCATCACAGATTCTACCTTCAACCAAGGAATACTTGAATACTTTTTCAATGAGCTCCAGTAAAGCCACCATCCATTACGCTCCATCAATGAGCTTCAGCAAATCCATTGCTCGCTAATAAAGTGTTGAATGTACCCAAAGCCAAAAAAACAACTTACCAAAAGGCAAAAGTACTTTGGGATGCAAACAAGTACATACCAATAAGATAGAACCACAATCTCTCACTGATACCCTTCATCATCAATAACCAAACTACCCCCTCAACCATGCCACCTTGTGGCACCTACCACTTTAACAAGCGAATAAAATTTGTGCAATGCTCAAAGTAGCAAACCGGAAATTCTTTGGTGAACATATCCATTCCATTGTCCTCTGTGCACACTTTTTGAAGACAAACAAGTTTATCTTCATTCATGGCTACCAAAAAGGACTCTCACACCTCTATATGCTTAGTCCAGGAGCTAAAAGCTAAATTCTCTACCAAATGTATACCAATTTGACTATCATATTAAATATCAATACTATTGTGTTCAAAATCTAAGTTACACAATAATCACCTTAAGTATAGTGTCTTTTTTGCCGCATCCACTGCGACTCTCAACTCCACCTCCATAGTTGATAGAGCAACTATGGTTTGCAATCTCGATCTCAAATTTATGGCCATACCACCAAGAGCGATGACATATCTAGAAGTTGATTTTCTCCGATCCCTATCACCACTGTAGTACGAATCGCAATAACTAACCAATCTGCAATTCATCCCATTACTACCCCCCAGAACAAGATCATGAGGTGAAGTACCTCTAAGGCATCTCAAAAAAATCTCCATTGCTTCCCGATGTGATTTTCCCAAAGTAGCCATATATGACTAACCATCCCGACAGCATTTGCAATATCGATCCTCGTACACCCTATAACATACATTAAATTTTCAACCGCACTCGCATATGGCACTCTTGCCACTTAAGCGTCATCTTTCTCCAACATAGGCTATCCCTTAATCGAAAGCTTCATATGCAAATGTAAAGCTGTATTAGACTCCTTTACATTCACCATGCTGAACCAACAAAGCACTTTCTTAATATACTCCTTTCGAGTCAATTTCAACTCAGAACACTTTCGATCCCTTTCTATTTCCATGCCTAAAATTTTCTGTTCCTCTACAAGATCTTTTATACCAAATTTAAATTTTAAACATATTTTTAACTTATTGATTTCATTCTTATCTTTAGAAGCAATGAGCATGCTATCCATATACAAGAATAAATACACCCAACAATCATTTTTTCAACTTCTTGAAATATATAAGCACCCTTGATCCTTCTATCAAAACCATTTTTAAGCATAGAATGATCAAATCTCTTATACCTTTGTCTAGGTGATTGCTTTAAACCATATAGTGATTTTTTCAACTTGCAAACTGAATTTGACTTACAATCTATGAAAAAACCTTCTGGGTGCTCTATGTATGTTCTCATCTAAGTCAACATGCAAAAAGGAAGTTATATCAAGTTGCTCCAATTCCAAATCATGAACAGCAACTACAACAAATAATACCTAGACTGAAGTATGGTGCACAACCAGTGCAAAAATTTGATCATACTCCTTTCCCATCCTTTTTGCAACCCCTTAGTCACTGGTCTAGCTTATACCTACCATCATCCTTCACCTTGTATATCCATTTGCAACTAATAATACGGTTTACTTTAGGAAGTGAAACCAAATCCCAAGTCTAATTTTCCAACAAAGATTTCATCTCTTCCTCTATGATGCAATTCGAGCAATCACTCGAATCTATGATGTCATCAAGGTCTATTAGCTCATTTTTGGCTACATGAAGAGCATAGTTCAAAATATAACAAAAGCAAAGTTAATTCCAATCACCATATCTTTCGGGTGGTCTTATAATATGATGACCAACCCGAGTTGTAGTACTATCACACAAACACCTTTCGACTCCACCTTGAATCAAATCATCCCTACTGCCATGCACATCATCAACACTTCTGGAAGGTACATGTGGACTATATGATGTAACATCAACTATTTACTTAACACAAGCATTACCAACAACTCTACACCTTGGTTGAAAAGTGGGAACAACTTCCATCTCCTTTGATTTATCACAAACCAAATCCGAAAGATTCGTTGAACTCTCATTCCCCTTGAACAAGGCCAACTCATCAAAAGTAACATGATGTGAATTCGCAATCTTCTTCGTTTTCGTATTCCAAATCAGGTAGCCTTTGACACCGTCTGTATAAGCAAGCAAGATCCCTTTGAAATCTCTAAGCTCAAGCTTATCATTTGCCAGATCATGCACATAAACTAAATTACCAAATACACAAAGATAGCTCAAGCCAATGGTCTTCCCTTTCCATACCTTTTTTAGAATTTTTTTTATTAATAGCCAAGCACTAAAGTCGATTTACAACGTGCACTGTGGTTGACAAAGCTTCTTCCCAAAATCCCTTAGACAAACCCAGTGTCAATCTCAAAAATCGAGCTTTCTCAAGCAGAGTACGGTTCATTCTCTCCATTAAACCATTCAATTGTCAATCCCATGGTGTAGTAAAATGCCTCCGAATACCATGATGCTTGCAAAAATCGAAAAATTCTCCAGAAACATACTCTCTTCCATTGTTGAAGCTCAACACCTTCAAAGACTTACTACTCTCATTATCAACAAGAGCCTTCCAAACTTTGAACTTAGAAAATTCCTCCGACTCGAACTTCGTTACATATATCCAAACTTTTTGAGAAAAGTAATAACAAAATATATATAATAACGAGCTCCTCCTGAAGAAGCTACTAGTGCCGCCTCCAAACATCCATGTGTACATACTCAAGAACATATTCAAATCATGTTTTCCTTCATCGAATAATGCTTGAGTTTGCATCCATATGACACAATCCTGGTAAAACTCAAGTTTGTTGAAACTCTCTCAATTGATTATCTCCCTATTCCAAAGAATATCCAAACTCCTCACCGAGATATGACCCAATCTCAAATGGTATAACCTTGTTGCATCCAGGCCAAGAGAACAGCTGACACTTACATAAGTTTCACCTTTAATAGTCACACCTTCAAGCAAATGAACTCCCTAAACTCTAACACCTTTCATCACTACAAGTGCATAGTGCAAAATCCGTAAGCTATCACTCTTAGCGGTGATTTTATAACCCAAAGATAAGAGTTTTTTGAAGACCCAGAACATAGCGTGCATTAATGCGTGTACGAATTACTCCATCAAACATCCGAATTCATAGGGAACCAATGTCCATTGATGTAGTAATAGCACCATTACCCATAAAAATTGAATTTCTCTTCTTATCGACATAAGAGGAAAACAATTTCTATTAGGCATCATATGATAAGACGCACTCGAATCGAGTACCTATTCATCATCTAAAACATCTGATGCAACAGCTGTCAATACATTTTCATCTACCTCGCTAAAATCACTCTCTACCACCACCGTTGAAGATTTTATTTCCTTTCTCTTCTTATCCTTATTTAGACACTCATTTTTTCAATGACTGGGCTTCTTGCAAATAAAACACTTTGTATTTCTATCGTTTGACCTTCCTTTCCAACTAGACATCCTTGATTTAGAATGACCATGGTTCCCCTTTACTTTCTCATTTCTATCCTCCTCCATAAATAAATTATGACCACTACTAGCACCACTATTACTATCACTCAACTCCTTCATTTGATCTCGCAACTCCTCACTAAGAAGAACCGCTTTAACATCATTAAGAGTTAAAGAATCTCGGCTATAGATCAAGCTAATTGAGAAACCCATATAACGATTGGACAATGAACATAACAAGATCATTGTCTTTTGCTCTTCCTCAATATTTAAGTTTATCGCCTTTATCTTCATTAACAATCCTTAAAAGGTATCAAATGCACCTTTCACAAAGTTCCCTCCTTCATCCTATAGGTGAAGAGTTTTCATAGCAAAATCAAATGATTAATTAGTGATTTCTTCATATACAATTCCACCAACTTATCCCAAATACCCTAAGCGGTGTTCTCACCACTAATTTCAAATATTACATTCTCACCTATAGCAAGTAGAAGTGCAACGAAAGCCTACTCTTCCATTTTCTGTCTCTCAACATTTAAGATGTCCATAGACAATAAATGCGTATCAAACACAACCTGCACATAATTCCTTCTAAGAATCGATTTCATCTTCCATTGCCATTTTGTAAAATCATTATCATAGTTTCACTTGTCTATAAATAATTGCGAACCCAAAACCGCATACGACTCATGTACATACGGTGCTACATTATTTGGACCAACTATATAAGGGCTATCCATTTTTTTTAAATTTCAGCATTTCAAAAACATCTTACAAGCACAAATGCTCTGTTACCAAAAGTTATGAAATTTGAATTCAAGACTACTCTAAATCCAAAATCCAAATGTAGTAGGAAAGAAAAATCTTTGAAATATGTGCAAAAACAAACAATCAGTACCCTAATTCCCAAATCACAAACCAATACAAATAAAACCAAATTGCAATCACAAGCAAGTTATTGTACGTCTACTTTGGAGAGAGCCTTCTTATTATTAATAATAAATGAGTACAAGAGATTATTTACATACTTAAAATCCTACTGAATTTAATTTATGGAGATTAGGAATTGAAGAAAATTTGATGGTAATAACTTTGCTATATGAGTGAACCCCTTCCCTTTTTCAGATCTGAAATAGCCTTTTATATAATGAAAAAACGAATGGAAAATACCAAAATTTTCCATTAAAGCAATTGTAACGACCCGTTATTTTGGACTATTCGCATCCGCACATGTCGGACTTGAATAAATCAAAATACCGAATTGTTAATTTAAATTTAGCAAAACTAAACATATACAGTAAATAAATAATCACAGATCGCAGACACAGAGTAATAAATGCAGCGGAAACAAAATAATAGTAGTTCATGAAGCTACTATATAAATAACAGAGTTAAATAAGTTACAACAGAAGTCTCGAATACAATAGTTAAATACAAGAATCATAATACATCACTAGAATCAACTGGATATCTGAAAGATGGATAGATAGCTGGATCTCCAAGCGAAGCTCCAACTCCAAAGGTGAGTCTTGAATACTGGTACACTCAATCTGACCCAAGCGTAAAGTAAAACACAGAACACTCGAGTCGGGATTAACATTCTTATATCAATAAATCCAATTCAAGTGAATTAACAACTGAAATACAAGTAACTCAAAGGACGTTGGAATAGCCATTCTCTAAGGATCCGTTAAACTGCCTACTATGTAGTAATATACGCTAAATAGATAATGTCTATCAGTAATATAAAGTATCAAAATAGTGTTAAGGCGTTACCATTATCTCCTTTAACACATTTTCTATAAGCGCTATAGACTATACAGCACTGTAAACTCCACCGTAAACTAGTGGGATATCAGGGAGTACTCCATAGGTATAACACAAAACAAATTCAAAGTGGTCGCGTATATAGGGATACAAGTATGACAAGGCACATGAGGCAATACCCAAAGTAGTGAAACTACAGTTTGCCTGATCTGGACTGGTGAAAACGCATCGCCGCAATAATCGCAACACCGCGAAACAACACTCCCAAAAGTACGAGGGTGCACCAATCAATAATAAGTAATGAGAAGTTTACGAAGAAGTGTGTTCGCTCGAGGTGGCTAACCCTATTTGGCCTGGCACGGCTCATGTTTTAGTCATTTACAATTTGACACAAGTGTCAAGGCTATCCATCATCGTTCTCTTTCTTCAGTCATCACGTACATCATTCCAACCACTTCATTCTGGATCACCTCCGCGTATAGTTATTAAAGTGGTTTTCTGTTTAGACAGAGAGTATGTCCATAACCTATCCCGGTTTCTTTAATAACTTTCGTAATTATTACACTGATTGATTGTTTATAAATTTCAATAATCAAATCAATTTCAATTTCAATTAGAATTTGTAAATCAACATTCCATTTGTCTTTCTATATCAATTTCCAAAATTTACGTTCCAAAACTTTCAAAATCTTATAATTCAATTTCAAATTTTATTTAAACAATTCAAATATGGATTCAAGTTTGTATATAAATTTCCTTCCGAAATCATTTAAATTAGTTTAGTTTAACACGCAAATCAATTTAAATCCATTGATCGGTTTCGTTCAATATCCGTTTAAATAAATTTTTCATTCAAACAATTTCCATTTAATCTCCAATTCATTAAACAATTACTTACGTTCAACTTAATTACACCAAAGCTTACAATTTTAATTAAGTTAATTTCGTCGAATCAAATTCTTTGAATTACAAGTTCTACACTTGTTTTAATAAAATGCATTTTATTTCTTGTTAAAGAAATTCAATTTCACTTATTCTTTACTTAGTTATAAATTTCAAAACTCAATTAATAAAAAAACTAAATTTCACATATTCAAGAAGTCAAATTTCACTTATTAACTTACTTAAATTTTCTAAAGCTTAATTAATAAAGGAACCCAATTTCATTTATTAACAAAGTTCAAATTCACTTATTCAAAAGTTCAATTTCTCTTATCAAAGAATTCAAATTTTTATTTAATTCTCAAATAATTCAATTTTATCTAATTATTAAATAATATCAAAACTTAATTAATAATTTCAAAATTTAATTATCAAACAAATTCCAAAACCTAATTATTGAATAATTCCAATCATAATTATCAAATAATTCCAAACTTAATTATTAAATAATTTCAAAACTTAATTATTAAATAATTCCAAAACTTAATTATTAAATAATTTCAAACTTAATAATTTCAACTTAATTATAATTTCAAACCTAACCATTAAATCATTTCAAGCTTAATTAAAGGAACAATTCCAAATTTTATTGTCAAATAATTTTATTTTAAAACAACGCTCTTTCAACAACTACTATGTTAATATGTGTTTCAGATTTTTAAATATTAACATTTTCCTTTCATTAAATTCAAATTCCAACCTTATTTCAAATCTTATTATTTATTCAAATAAATCCTTTATTTTATTTTAAAATCCAATTATTGACCAATCGGGTTTATTTAATTCTCTATACTAAGTCAAGTTCATTTGGGTATTTATCATTTCAACCCAATTCCAATTCAACTCAAAAATCAAAGTATAGCAAAGGGAACTTGCAGTGTGATAACTGGGGTGGTGTCAAAGTAAATAAACAAGCAATAGCAACATCAATAACAATCCAATAGTTAATTCAAATAATCCCGAAATAATCGTATTAATTTACATTTGTTGTTTATGCAAATTAATATAATTATTTCTAGAATCTACACTATCATTTCATGTAGATTAAAGATTATTACACTAATTATTCTATGCAATTCTACACTTAACGTCAATTATTCAATTTCATACTTCATCAATTAATACAACATAAATTCAAATGGTTCAAGGGTAACTAACCATTTTCCTACGTATCAAATAATTAAAACATTTAAGGGGTCATATTATACAAATTGAACTAATCGAATTCAACACATATGTCGATCCAAATTTTTAACTATCTGTAACGACCCGTTAAATTTATGATATTTAATCAAATGAACTAATATAATTTCTAATTTGGTTAAAAATAAATGTAGAAATTTGGTATAGTGGTTGCTATTTAGTGTAACTATAAAATTTTATGATAATAGATGTGGATAATGTAAATTTTCACAACTTGATTTAAAGTAATTTTTAAGAAACAAATAAATGTTAAATTTGTGAATGTTAGTATAAACATTAATTTGAATGGTATTCATTAATACAAAGATGCAATAAGTGTAGATAGTAAATTTAATGTCTGTAGAAAGAAGAAAAAGGGGTCTAATAGAAACATAAACTTTAATCATATGAAAATGTATAGATCTGAACCAATTTATGAAAATTGATAAGAACAGTGTTTGTAATCAGTTTGGTCATTTAATATTTGAAGATAGAGATGTGTAAATATGTTAATGAATTTATAATGGGAAGGAATGGTAAGAATGAGAAAAATATATATAATAAGCATTTGATTCAATTAAGGGAATTAAATTATAATAAATGGTCATTTAATAAATTCAACGTTTGTGAGAAATCATAATAGTTGTGTAAAATGTGTACAAACTTGGATTTGGAAGTTTATTGGATTTATAACGGTTTTGTTATTAAGTGTATGAGTTTAAAAGTTATTCCCTTTTGTAAAGTAATAGAAGAATGCATAAAGATATAAATAGGGCTTAATAGAATTGACACTTAATGAATTGAATAAATTACCCATTTGTGTAGATATGTATAGTGGACTATAAATGGCCTAAGCAAATATAAGATGGAATAATCATTGAGATTTGTACTATGAAAATAAATAGTAACATTTATTTGCAAGGAATAAAAGCCTATTTAGGTGACTAGAATTTGGAGTAATGACTATTGTATGTTACCTACCCTTGTTTCTTGTTAATTTAGATTTTGGGAATCAAATTCAATTTATCCGCCAATTTACCGCAGTTATAGTGAAATGAATTGGTGATTGAGAAATGTTAAATAAAAATAAGAGGTAAACCAAAGAAAATCCCATTTGTAATAAATTATGTAGAATAAAGTAAATAAACTAGGAAATGAAAATGTGAAAATGTGGATGCAGTGAGATCTTAGGTGACAATAACCTTGTTAGGCAAGTGATAACGGAATTTTGTGTATAACCAAATAAAAATCCAAATTTATTTGGAAATAAATTGCAATCAATTGAATTTATTGCAATTTAATGGATTTAATATTTATTAGTTTATGTAATTATTATTTGGAAGAAATTGGAGTTATTTGTAAAAAGGTATGAACCTAATGTTAATTTTTCTATAGGATTGACAATTAATATGGAATGAAAAGAAGAAAATTTGGGTCAATAAAATTTAGAATTTATGCATAATAAAACGGATTCTAACGTTAATTAGGACGTTATTGAGTTTAGATTTGAATTGGTAAACATTTGAGTGAAATCTTAAACTAATGTCCATATTGACAACGATAACTTAGAAATATAGAAAGGAAGTAAATCTAATAAATTTATCAAATTCATAATGTTGAATTCATTTGGATGGGAATTAATAAACAAATTGAGAAAAAGGAAATGGAAATAAAAGTTTATTTTTAATTTGGGATTTTTAATTTATGGTAAAAAGGTTAATTGCAATTAAAAATGAGTTGAAATGGAAATCAATTTATTTATTTAATTAGATTTAAGATGAGAGTATAAAAGTATATGATTTAATAATTGGGTTTTGCGAATAAAATTTATAATTCCCAAATAATAAGGAAACGCAGAGATTAACACTGCAAAATTGATATACTTATAAATTTTAATTCACATCCAAGCTTGTTAAATCATTTGGAATTGATCGGATTATATAAGTAATGAAATTTGACCAATATTGGAAGTTGAAGAATAAAATTGGATTTATATAATTTATTTAATAAATATTAAAAATAGCCATTTTTGGCACGGACTCGGATTTCGACGAAACCAGTTTCATCGGATCCGTATCGGTGAATTATTATAGGATTTCAAGTTTCGTATCGATCGGACTTGTCGTTTGATCGTACGGACGCGAAACGCCTTGAAATCAATTTTATTAAAAATCAATTTGGAAATTTTGTTTTCAGCATAACTTCTTCATACGATCGAATTTGGTCGCGAAACTTTTTCCATCGCGTTCAGAATATTTTAAAACACCTATTTGGATATATAGTTTTAACAAATTCGGTTCCGGAGGCATAACGGGCTTTTTGGGCCATAGTTTATTCCGTACGTTCGCGTATCCAGTCTAGCTACCCTACCTCTAGCCTATCTATAAATATGCAGTTATAAACCCTAGCTCCTTTCTTTTTTTCATTTGCTGTACGTTCATTTCTTCACTATTTTCTCTTCCCCAAATGTATACATCTCAGATCCAATTCCAGATCTATCCACAGTTCAAAATCAAAGGTCAAAACTCAAAAATTTCAGAAAATTCCAAAAAAAATATATGTTGATGTTTTCGATACGCGTAGTCTACTGATGCAATTCGTTTTTCAATTGGAGCTGTCGTTCATCCAGAATAAATTCAAACAGCCCCAAAACCGTTCATCATCGTCGCACAAAACTTCCTCGGATCGAGATTCTGTTTCTGGGTTTTGGAGAGGGAACCGAGGGGATCGCATCTATGTTGTTTGTTTTGAGTTTCAACGGTTGGATTGGCGGGAAAATTCGAATTAGGGTTTCGGCCCTAGGGTTGAACGGCGGCGGCGGAGGCACTAGGGGTGACCGGACCTGTGTGGTTGGGTGCGGCCGATGATGATGAGCTCGTCGACGGTGGTGGCACGGCGTATGGAGGTGGCTAGTGACGTGTACAGGCGGTCAAAGTCTCGGCTGGAATGGGTTTCGTGCGTTCTGGGATGTATGTTGCGTGCTCCTGTAGCATGTTTAGGGGAAAGCGTGATTTTGAAGGTGACGTGGCATTTGGTGATTGTGTTCTCTTTTGCCTATTTATTTATTTTGATTTCAATTCGATTTTCCATCATAACTTTCTCATATGTGATCCGATTGAAGCGCGGTTTCTTTTGTCAGGATCGTAATTTAATTCCGGACTTGATGACGTTGGTTTGGACGAATTCTGAGACGGGCGAATTTTTGGGTTTAAATCGAATTTAAATTCGTTTTAAATTCAAAAAGTGAGTGTTTTAACCCACTCACAATTACTAGAAGCTTTTATGTTTGTTAAATAAATTTTAGAAATGAATAGAAATTTATTTATGAGCTTTTGGCATGTTATTTCACCCATATCTGTTGAACTGCATTTTTTTTGAATTTAGCTGTTAATTAAATTGATTGATTGCGTATTAATTGGCTGTTAGAAATTATTGTTTGCATAAGAACTGCTAGTTAACAGTTATGTCAATTATCACTGAAAATAAACTGTTAGATAAATAGTTGATAAATATAATTTGAATTAAACTGCCAATTATTACCTGTTGTATATTTCCAAATATATAATTGTTATTGATTGATATTGATCGATGTGTGATTGGATGATGGATGTGTTGTTGAATGAATGTTTTATTTGGATATCATTAAACTGCAAGTTAGTATGCATTTGCATTTCATTCGGGATTGCGGTTTGAAATGATATACAACCGCAGTTTTATTTTTTTAAATTGCGGATTGAAATGATAAATATCCCGTATCACTTGACCATAGGATAGAAAACTATATACAGGCACCGCGGTCTATATATAACTATTTTTAATGAGATTTCTATGGTTTGGATGGAATACGGTTTATAAAAATCTTAAATTTTATACTGAATAAATGTTTTCTTCCATATTTATATACATATGAAGTTGAAAATTTTGAAATAAAAAGGTGTATAAATCTCTTTATTAAAATGGAAGAAAATTTAGAAAATGGAGTTTGATAATTTATATCCTATGTTTAAATGTTAAGTTGGAAATTTTAAGATAGTATATTTACAATTGGATTTTTCCCAAAATAAATTGAAATGAATATTCTAGTATAATTTGAATTGGAAAATATATATTTTATTACTAGAAATTGAAGTCTTATTATTTATGGATTTTATGTGAATGTTCAAGACTAACTAATAGAACACTTGATTTGAAAGAATAAAATCCAACTTTGGTTGAAATATTACTCAAATGGATAAAAATTATATATATATATATATATAAAATTTAAATGGTTTGGGACTTGAAATAATATTTGGATTATGGTTTTAACTTTGGGTAAGGAAACATTCATAAAGCCATGTAAATTATTTTCCGTACAAATCTACCGTAAAGTTAAAACCACTTATTCTATATATTGTTGAATATCCAAACCATTTAGTTTTGAAAGTAATGTGTTAAAGTCTATGGATTTCGAAGTATTATAATAAGAGTTAATTCCCAAATATTTGGTTCAAGGAATTTTAATAATAAAAGGTGACAAAATTTTGGGAAAGGAAATTTTTGGCAAACGATACCATTGATTTGAGTCTTTATAAATTAATATCAAAATGAATTGTTTGGGTCTAAAAGAAGAAATGATATCGAAATATTATGGTTTTGAAATGGATTATATTCTGGTTTTTAAAGTATAAACTGTTTTTAAATAACCGCGGTGTTATAATAACGATTGGTTGGCAAAGAGACCGGGATCGGATATGGACATACTCTCTGTCGATACCGAAAACCACTTTGACTAACCGTGTACGCGGTGGAGATTCCAGAATGAAGTAGGTGGTGGCGACGTTTCCTGTAAGGTAAATACGTGGACCCAACTCCCGTGAGTTGGCATAAGGTGGCTAAAACAGGAGCGATTCTCAGGCCAATGAGGTCATTCCTCTGATCGGACGCTCCTCTTCGATATTATACTTTGACTTGGATTGATTCAGTGGCCACTTCTATATTTTGATTTTTGGGGGAGTTAGTCCGAGGTGGGCGGTAACTGCGGCTACGCGTTTCCACCAGCCTGGATAGCAATTGGTATATCTACCCTGGCATTGCCTAGTTGTGTCGTGTCACCTACCATATCGAGCCTTTACTACGAGTTTCTATTTGTGTCGTACCTATGGAGTATCCTCTGGTAGCTTCCCGATCAGGAGGTATTACGGTACTGTATAGACTATTGGCATTTTACGTGTTAAGGTGGAAAATGTAAAGCCTTAACGCTATTTAAAAGTAAGTTTATTTTACAATTAGACACTATTATAATAGCGCAATATGCTACATAGTAAATAGTTTAACGGATCCTTAGGAGATGTAAATCCCGAGCATCTCTTGAGTTACTGTACTCATATTTATTTCTGTTTATTTAACTCACATAAGATTTTCTAGTCTGACTCGAGTGTTTTTGTCTTTTCAAATTCGCTCGGGTCAGTCCGAGCGTTTCAGGATATCAGATTTTAGCATTGGAGGACGAAGACGAAGAATCAGTATTATTTTACATATAGTATTGCACCACACTCTTTCTATTCCGCTGCATTGCTTGTATTGGTATGTGTAACTCTGATATTTATTGTAAAAGAAGAATCAAGCTTTTGTAAACTGTTTATGAAACTATATATTTGTTATTATATTTTATCCTTCCGCTGTGAGATTCTATTTTCGTTTTATTTCTTCTCCATTTTCTTATTTACCCCATAACAATCCGCCCTTGCGTATGCTTTGAATTGGGACAAGTGTCGGTTTAAAGTGTACGAAAAGAGTGGACGTTACATCTGGTATCAGAGCTTTGGTTTAGCGATAAACCTTGGCTTTGTGGGGTTTGACTCTTTGTTAATAGGGTAGAAATATCCTATGGGAGTCGCTGAGTGTATATATATGAGAGAGCGTACTTGTTAGTATTAATAAAAAGATTTTAATATTGTGTTAATCTGTTCCGCTTTGTATTTATAAATTCTGGTTGATGCATGGGACGCTATGTCATCAATAGGGATTTCTAAACACTTAATAGGACAGACCGACATAATATTTGTTTTTTTTATATAGGTGAATGAAATAATTTTGCCTATTATATTTTCTATATATATAAAAATATTTTTATAAAGATATATATATATTTGGTTGCTATAGATTGGGTGTTAGGCCATAAGAATATTTGTAATGAATTGAAGCTAAGAGAAATTATAATAAACCAAACTGGAGATTTTATAACTTAAGTCCGGGATTTGAAATCTGCTTTCAAAGAATTTATGAAATTTAATGATTTGGCTTATAAGTATTTTCTTATATAAATATTTCGTATAATTTGGAGGAACTGTTTTAAAGAAGATTTTGGAAAAAATTAAATTCTGTACTTTCCTCTCTGTCGCTGGAAAATAAATTCGGTGATGACGGCCGCACCATCGACTTTCATTTTCGAGTTTCGAAGGGGAAAGGCCACTGTAGTAAATCTACTGCAGATTTATTTTGAAATTTTCTAAAGATTTTCTTTTATTGTTCTAAATATAATTAAAGATATTGAATTGTAAGAACTTATTTATCTATTATTTTGAAATAAATTGAAATTTAACCCGGTACTTAATTCTAAATTTTTCCGTTAATTAATTGTTTAAAATTTGTTAGTGAAATAAAAGTTAAGTAATAAATGAATTGAAACCACTAATTTAAATAAGAGAATTATTGCAAGTTATAAGAGGATTTTGAATACATACGAGACAAAGGGTAATATGGATAAACATTAAATTTAATTAAAGAATGGAGATTTAACTTGTATAAGTTCAATTGCATTTTCTTTAACATAAATAACTTACCCAAATATAAAAGTTGAAATGTTAAATAAGAAACTAGAATTGAATATTTTTACAAGTAGGAATTTTGGAAATAACGAAGTATTCAATAAATAAGAATTTAATGGTATAAACTTAGGTTATAATTGAAATTTTACTGAAAATAAGTTAAGAATTATTAATAGATGATATGAACCTAAGTATATAAAATGAAATTCAAAATAAGAATTGATTGTATGATTATTGACTTAAGTATGTTTTAATCTTCCCTATTCTAATATAATGGAAAGTAGGAAAAATTAAATGACTGCAATTCATAGTTAATGGATAAATAAAAACTTCCACTTATAAGAATGAATGTTAGCAGATTAAGAATTTAAGGGAAATCTTACAAGTGCAGAAGTAAGGAAATGAAGATATTCAAAATATTTGTTGTTATTAATGAGAATTTATTTTATAAACTTAGGTAATAAAAGGAAACTTAAGTAATAAAAGGAAATACAAATATAATGAATTTTGTGATAGTTGGAAAATAAAACTTGTAAGAAACAAAGAAATTTCCCCATAAATGAAGGAAAGAAAATCAAACCACTGAATTATGAAATAAATGTAAATAAACTATTTTGGTGTTGGTTTGGATTGTTTGGTTGATGTATGTTTGTTGGGTAAGGAATTTTGGAGTTATGGGATAAACAAATAATCTATCTTTGTTCCATCTAAGACTGTTGAGTAACGGATGCAATTGATAGTTATTCTTCATTCCGTACAATTTCAGAATTTGAACCCGAACAACAAATTGATTGTTTGATTGAATGGTTGTCTGTTGGTGGCATGTGCTGTTAGTTAAAATTTATGGTTGTTGCATTTGATTGGATATGAATGATTGAATCTATCCAAACATTTCACTGTAATATAAATATTTAACTTTTAGACTACATAAGTGAATATAGGTGATGGAAGCAACTGCTACTGCTTTTGGTTCCAAAATAAAAAAGTATAGTGTCCGACAAATAGGTACGTTTCCGGATTTCGAATAAAGCGCTATTTTATATATTTTCCCGTGTTGGGATATTTTATTTGGATAATATGTGTAATATATTTGTATATTTGGATATTATATTTTCTCCAGAGTCCCTCCGTACAAAGAAGACTTTGCCAAAATTTTCAGGAAATTTTGGACTTAGAATTTTGTGAAAGTATTTTTCCAACTTTAATAATTCAAGTATTAAAGGATATAATGATTATAAAACAAGTATATTTCATTAAAGGAAATTAATCCAGTAAAATATTGTTTATAAGTTAATATTTGAAATAAGATGCACTGTAAATCTTCCTCCTCCCTTCTTTTTCATTTTCGGGGACGAAAAGTTTTGAGTGGGGGAGATTGTAACGACCCGTTAAATTTATGATATTTAATAAAATGAACTAATATAATTTCTAATTTGGTTAAAAATAAATGTAGAAATTTGGTATAGTGGTTGCTATTTAGTGTAACTATAAAATTTTATGATAATAGATGTGGATAATGTAAATTTTCACAACTTGATTTAAAGTAATTTTTAAGAAACAAATAAATGTTAAATTTGTGAATGTTAGTATAAACATTAATTTGAATGGTATTCATTAATACAAAGATGCAATAAGTGTAGATAGTAAATTTAATGTCTGTAGAAAGAAGAAAAAGGGGTCTAATAGAAACATAAACTTTAATCATATGAAAAGGTATAGATCTGAACCAATTTATGAAAATTGATAAGAACGGTGTTTGTAATCAGTTTGGTCATTTAATATTTGAAGATAGAGATGTGTAAATATGTTAATGAATTTATAATGGGAAGGAATGGTAAGAATGAGAAAAATATATATAATAAGCATTTGATTCAATTAAGGGAATTAAATTATAATAAATGGTCATTTAATAAATTCAACGTTTGTGAGAAATCATAATAGTTGTGTAAAATGTGTACAAACTTGGATTTGTAAGTTTATTGGATTTATAACGGTTTTGTTATTAAGTGTATGAGTTTAAAAGTTATTCCCTTTTGTAAAGTAATAGAAGAATGCATAAAGATATAAATAGGGCTTAATAGAATTGACACTTAATGAATTGAATAAATTACCCATTTATGTAGATATGTATAGTGGACTATAAATGGCCTAAGCAAATATAAGATGGAATAATCATTGAGATTTGTACTATGAAAATAAATAGTAACATTTATTTGCAAGGAATAAAAGCCTATTTAGGTGACTAGAATTTGGAGTAATGACTATTGTATGTTACCTACCCTTGTTTCTTGTTAATTTAGATTTTGGGAATCAAATTCAATTTATCCGCCAATTTACCGCAGTTATAGTGAAATGAATTGGTGATTGAGAAATGTTAAATAAAAATAAGAGGTAAACCAAAGAAAATCCCATTTGTAATAAATTATGTAGAATAAAGTAAATAAACTAGGAAATGAAAATGTGAAAATGTGGATGCAGTGAGATCTTAGGTGACAATAACCTTGTTAGGCAAGTGATAACGGAATTTTGTGTATAACCAAATAAAAATCCAAATTTATTTGGAAATAAATTGCAATCAATTGAATTTATTGCAATTTAATGGATTTAATATTTATTAGTTTATGTAATTATTATTTGGAAGAAATTGGAGTTATTTGTAAAAAGGTATGAACCTAATGTTAATTTTTCTATAGGATTGACAATTAATATGGAATGAAAAGAAGAAAATTTGGGTCAATAAAATTTAGAATTTATGCATAATAAAACGGATTCTAACGTTAATTAGGACGTTATTGAGTTTAGATTTGAATTGGTAAACATTTGAGTGAAATCTTAAACTAATGTCCATATTGACAACGATAACTTAGAAATATAGAAAGGAAGTAAATCTAATAAATTTATCAAATTCATAATGTTGAATTCATTTGGATGGGAATTAATAAACAAATTGAGAAAAAGGAAATGGAAATAAAAGTTTATTTTTAATTTGGGATTTTTAATTTATGGTAAAAAGGTTAATTGCAATTAAAAATGAGTTGAAATGGAAATCAATTTATTTATTTAATTAGATTTAAGATGAGAGTATAAAAGTATATGATTTAATAATTGGGTTTTGCGAATAAAATTTATAATTCCCAAATAATAAGGAAACGCAGAGATTAACACTGCAAAATTGATATACTTATAAATTTTAATTCACATCCAAGCTTGTTAAATCATTTGGAATTGATCGGATTATATAAGTAATGAAATTTGACCAATATTGGAAGTTGAAGAATAAAATTGGATTTATATAATTTATTTAATAAATATTAAAAATAGCCATTTTTGGCACGGACTCGGATTTCGACGAAACCAGTTTCATCGGATCCGTATCGGTGAATTATTATAGGATTTCAAGTTTCGTATCGATCGGACTTGTCGTTTGATCGTACGGACGCGAAACGCCTTGAAATCAATTTTATTAAAAATCAATTTGGAAATTTTGTTTTCAGCATAACTTCTTCATACGATCGAATTTGGTCGCGAAACTTTTTCCATCGCGTTCAGAATATTTTAAAACACCTATTTGGATATATAGTTTTAACAAATTCGGTTCCGGAGGCATAGCGGGCTTTTTGGGCCATAGTTTATTCCGTACGTTCGCGTATCCAGTCTAGCTACCCTACCTCTAGCCTATCTATAAATATGCAGTTATAAACCCTAGCTACTTTATTTTTTTCATTTGCTGTACGTTCATTTCTTCACTATTTTCTCTTCCCCAAATGTATACATCTCAGATCCAATTCCAGATCTATCCACAGTTCAAAATCAAAGGTCAAAACTCAAAAATTTCAGAAAATTCCAAAAAAAATATATGTTGATGTTTTCGATACGCGTAGTCTACTGATGCAATTCGTTTTTCAATTGGAGCTGTCGTTCATCCAGAATAAATTCAAACAGCCCCAAAACCGTTCATCATCGTCGCACAAAACTTCCTCGGATCGAGATTCTGTTTCTGGGTTTTGGAGAGGGAACCGAGGGGATCGCATCTATGTTGTTTGTTTTGAGTTTCAACGGTTGGATTGGCGGGAAAATTCGAATTAGGGTTTCGGCCCTAGGGTTGAACGGCGGCGGCGGAGGCACTAGGGGCGACCGGACCTGTGTGGTTGGGTGCGGCCGATGATGATGAGCTCGTCGACGGTGGTGGCACGGCGTATGGAGGTGGCTAGTGACGTGTACAGGCGGTCAAAGTCTCGGCTGGAATGGGTTTCGTGCGTTCTGGGATGTATGTTGCGTGCTCCTGTAGCATGTTTAGGGGAAAGCGTGATTTTGAAGGTGACGTGGCATTTGGTGATTGTGTTCTCTTTTGCCTATTTATTTATTTTGATTTCAATTCGATTTTCCATCATAACTTTCTCATATGTGATCCGATTGAAGCGCGGTTTCTTTTGTCAGGATCGTAATTTAATTCCGGACTTGATGACGTTGGTTTGGACGAATTCTGAGACGGGCGAATTTTTGGGTTTAAATCGAATTTAAATTCGTTTTAAATTCAAAAAGTGAGTGTTTTAACCCACTCACAATTACTAGAAGCTTTTATGTTTGTTAAATAAATTTTAGAAATGAATAGAAATTTATTTATGAGCTTTTGGCATGTTATTTCACCCATATCTGTTGAACTGCATTTTTTTTGAATTTAGCTGTTAATTAAATTGATTGATTGCGTATTAATTGGCTGTTAGAAATTATTGTTTGCATAAGAACTGCTAGTTAACAGTTATGTCAATTATCACTGAAAATAAACTGTTAGATAAATAGTTGATAAATATAATTTGAATTAAACTGCCAATTATTACCTGTTGTATATTTCCAAATATATAATTGTTATTGATTGATATTGATCGATGTGTGATTGGATGATGGATGTGTTGTTGAATGAATGTTTTATTTGGATATCATTAAACTGCAAGTTAGTATGCATTTGCATTTCATTCGGGATTGCGGTTTGAAATGATATACAACCGCAGTTTTATTTTTTTAAATTGCGGATTGAAATGATAAATATCCCGTATCACTTGACCATAGGATAGAAAACTATATACAGGCACCGCGGTCTATATATAACTATTTTTAATGAGATTTCTATGGTTTGGATGGAATACGGTTTATAAAAATCTTAAATTTTATACTGAATAAATGTTTTCTTCCATATTTATATACATATGAAGTTGAAAATTTTGAAATAAAAAGGTGTATAAATCTCTTTATTAAAATGGAAGAAAATTTAGAAAATGGAGTTTGATAATTTATATCCTATGTTTAAATGTTAAGTTGGAAATTTTAAGATAGTATATTTACAATTGGATTTTTCCCAAAATAAATTGAAATGAATATTCTAGTATAATTTGAATTGGAAAATATATATTTTATTACTAGAAATTGAAGTCTTATTATTTATGGATTTTATGTGAATGTTCAAGACTAACTAATAGAACATTTGATTTGAAAGAATAAAATCCAACTTTGGTTGAAATATTACTCAAATGGATAAAAATTATATATATATATATATATATAAAATTTAAATGGTTTGGGACTTGAAATAATATTTGGATTATGGTTTTAACTTTGGGTAAGGAAACATTCATAAAGCCATGTAAATTATTTTCCGTACAAATCTACCGTAAAGTTAAAACCACTTATTCTATATATTGTTGAATATCCAAACCATTTAGTTTTGAAAGTAATGTGTTAAAGTCTATGGATTTCGAAGTATTATAATAAGAGTTAATTCTCAAATATTTGGTTCAAGGAATTTTAATAATAAAAGGTGACAAAATTTTGGGAAAGGAAATTTTTGGGAAACGATATCATTGATTTGAGTCTTTATAAATTAATATCAAAATGAATTGTTTGGGTCTAAAAGAAGAAATGATATCGAAATATTATGGTTTTGAAATGGATTATATTCTGGTTTTTAAAGTATAAACTGTTTTTAAATAACCGCGGTGTTATAATAACGATTGGTTGGCAAAGAGACCGGTATCGGATATGGACATACTCTCTGTCGATACCGAAAACCACTTTGACTAACCGTGTACGCGGTGGAGATTCCAGAATGAAGTAGGTGGTGGCGACGTTTCCTGTAAGGTAAATACGTGGACCCAACTCCCGTGAGTTGGCATAAGGTGGCTAAAACAGGAGCGATTCTCAGGCCAATGAGGTCATTCCTCTGATCGGACGCTCCTCTTCGATATTATACTTTGACTTGGATTGATTCAGTGGCCACTTCTATATTTTGATTTTTGGGGGAGTTAGTCCGAGGTGGGCGGTAACTGCGGCTACGCGTTTCCACCAGCCTGGATAGCAATTGGTATATCTACCCTGGCATTGCCTAGTTGTGCCGTGTCACCTACCATATCGAGCCTTTACTACGAGTTTCTATTTGTGTCGTACCTATGGAGTATCCTTTGGTAGCTTCCCGATCAGGAGGTATTACGGTACTGTATAGACTATTGGCATTTTACGTGTTAAGGTGGAAAATGTAAAGCCTTAACGCTATTTAAAAGTAAGTTTATTTTACAATTAGACACTATTATAATAGCGCAATATACTACATAGTAAATAGTTTAACGGATCCTTAGGAGATGTAAATCCCGAGCATCTCTTGAGTTACTGTACTCATATTTATTTCTGTTTATTTAACTCACATAAGATTTTCTAGTCCGACTCGAGTGTTTTTGTCTTTTCAAATTCGCTCGGGTCAGTCCGAGCGTTTCAGGATATCAGATTTTAGCATTGGAGGACGAAGACGAAGAATCAGTATTATTTTACATATAGTATTGCACCACACTCTTTCTATTCCGCTGCATTGCTTGTATTGGTATGTGTAACTCTGATATTTATTGTAAAAGAAGAATCAAGCTTTTGTAAACTGTTTGTGAAACTGTATATTTGTTATTATATTTTATCCTTCCGCTGTGAGATTCTATTTTCGTTTTATTTCTTCTCCATTTTTCTTATTTACCCCATAACAATCCGCCCTTGCGTATGCTTTGAATTGGGACAAGTGTCGGTTTGAAGTGTGCGAAAAGAGTGGACGTTACACTATCCTTCGTCAAATTCAATTGCATAATATTTATCACTTTATACATTACAATTTAACATTCAATATAACAACGAACGATCCATCAATTATCAACCAAACGGGATTATCATCGCATAAATAATTAACAGATAATGGTGTCAGATGTCATAGGTGAACAGATACAGTAATAGTATATATAACAGCGTAAATAACTAACAGCAACATATTTCAATTGTTGTTTCAATTGAAATCAAATTTAATAAATAAAAGAACATTAATCGTGAGTGATTGCTCACCTTTCGAGGCTGGAGAGGGCCGAAGATAACACAGATGCGCACATTGATACGGACACTGAAATTGAGCTACGAATCAAAGCGAAGCAAAATCGGCACGAATTCGACGAATAAAGCTGATATATATAGAAATTGACGAGAACAAATCAGAATCAACTCGATATATACAGAAAATATACATATTTGTTCAAAATCAAATTTTAATACTTGTATAAATAAATTTTCTATATACATATATTCAAAACCAACGTATTATCAAAATCATTATATAATATATAAATTAAAAAACATAATTTTTTTAAATAAATATTATTACCTATATACACATGCCAACATATAAATTCATATATATATGTACGCCGCAATACAAAGGTAACGCATTATATATATAATCGACGTATCAGGTACAATAGACCCAACAAACAATATGCAAACTCATTCTTACTTTATATTATAAAATTTAGAAATATGTGTTAATAAAATATATAGAGTAGTTACTAATATATACTAACATATATCATATAACTCATATAACTAACCCAACTTTCAAGCAAAATTTATTACTTACTGTATAATAATATACAGACACGTTACTAAAACGGATCATATCTAAAATATACTAACTTATATAATATAGAAACAACATATTACATAGTGCTAGTATAAATAGTATATTGAGACAAAATAACTTATTGTATATCAATATGCTTATAAATGTATATTGTCCCACAAAATATTATAAAATTAACACCTTTTTGTAAACAATATAACAGACCAAACTATGTATGCTTTTATACATACATAACCAACATATCACAACACCCGAAGAAAATAATACTAATATGAACACGTATAAATCAACACACAATATCTATATAACTTAACCTATTATAGTTAAATATTTTTTATACCTTACAGATTAATGATAATATCAATCTACCATAAACAAGATATGAACACATAATGTAAACTTATATATATACAACTACTATCTAAGATATCTATCATACTATGTTATCTGTATACAATCCAAAAGAAAACAGAGGAAGAGAAAGTAGGTGAGGGCCGGTCGCAATTGAAGGGGACGAGCTAGAAACCACGACAGAGCAGCCATGGTGGCAGAGGCCGGTTGTTGCTGCCATTGGGGGTGGTGAAGTGGGACAGGGAGTTGCGGACGTTCTGGGAGGTGTAGTAGGTCAGCTCGTCGGGTCCTTCACCCTAGAAGAATCGGGTTGGAGGCATGATGACGGGTTAGCGGATCCGGGAAGGTTGCACGGGGATGTGATGGCTTTGAAGAGGAAGGGGTTGTTCGGCCATGCTTGGTGTGCGTGGAGTGGGGAGGGGGCGGCAAGGGAGGGGCGCGGGCTGGAGGTGCGGGGGTCGGGTCTGTGGGTTCGACGGAGCTAGCGGCGAGCGAGATGGAAGGCACGGTCGGCCGGGGCTTGGGTGACTTCAGCAGTGGGTCTTTCGCTTGCGTTGAAGTCCAAATGGGAAAAGAATGTAAGGGGAAGAATAATATGCTACAGGTGAAAGAGGCAAGCAAGAAGGAAAGAAATGAGCAAAGTTGTCCAGGCCTTGTAATACAACAGTTACTTGATAAAATGAGTACGCACTGAACGTTTTCCCCTCTTTCTATATTTCCAGCTGGATCACATAAATGAAAGTGAATGAACACTAGCCTTGGGAAATGTATATAATTTGAATGTCATGGGTTTAAATGGAAAACAAAAGATCACGCGTAATTCAAGAAATTATTAAAAGCAAGCGGCAGTTCAAAAGTTGAATACACACCGCAATCAAAGGGTTAAATGGATACCGATGCATTTTACCGTTATGCAGTTTCCGATGCGTACCAAACTTCAAAACACAGAAACGAATATATCATAGAGATCAGCGCGATGAGACGATCAGAATGGTATACTCATATCAATGGTACGGTTGAATTATAAAAAAGTCAAATTTTTTTTTGCTAGCAGAAATTGCAGCAAAAACGCAGAAAAATAAGATCGACGGAGCTAAAGAAGTCCAATTTTGAAAAAACGAAAAATGAAGCCTTGTTCAGAAGATGATTTAGAATTTGCTATGTAAAAATATTTAGGTTTCGAAAACATTTTATTTTCATCAATTTTCGACTAATTAAATTGAAATAAATTTACGCATGAAAATAAACTTCATATTTTCGGACGAAAATTTACCAGTTGCTATGTTTAACTAGACGCATTAAAAATATCAAATTTATATTTCAAAATTTTTTTTTCACACAAATTCAGTTAATTAAATTAATTAAAACCGTTAAAATATCCAGGTTGTTACACTCTCTCCCACTCAAAACTTTTCGTCCCCGAAAAGGAAGTAGAAGAATTGAAACAACCAGAAGAAAATAGACTTGAATTACATAATAAACAATTAATTTAAACCATATAGATTTCAATTTAAATATATTTATATTCGACAAATTGTTTTTTTAAATTCAGGATTTTCATTAAATTGATTTGATTTCTCATTTATTAATGTTAGGTACAAAAGGTTTTTTTCAAATGAAATTCAATTTAAATTCAATTAATTCAAGATACTCACTTAAGTTGATTTAATTCAATTTATTAACTTTCAAAACAAAATTTTCTTCTATTAATCACACATATTATTTATTTAACTTATTATTCTATTTATCTCCATAAACATTTTATAATTTAAATTTAAGTGAATAACATTTATTATATGCACCCACATTTTATTTATAAAGATAATTTATATTGTATATTATCCAATTATCTTAAATTAACAATTCCAAAGATCATAAATTTGAATAGTCATTTATTATAATCATATTTTATTCGACAAATTTAATTCTTCTTTATTCCAAATTATTATTAAATTTATTCTACTTAATATATCCTATCACATATATATTAAGTATATTTACATTTATTATAACTACTCAAATTTATTTAAAAATTCCTATTGTATAATATTCAATTACGTAGTTAACTTTTAAAATTTTAGGTAAGTTATATATAATGCAATTGAGTATTATACAAGTAAATTTCGAATTCAATTCTCTCAAGTTTAAATATTAATTCAAATTTTGGTTTCATTTATAATTGAATTCATCTTGTACCCAACTTTTAAGAATTTAATTTCCGATTAACTTCAAACAATTTAGAGATAATTATATACATACAATATATCCAAGTCAAATCTAAATCAAATACTAATATATATATATATATATATATATATATATATATATATTAAATCGAGTCATACTTAGAAATTCAAATTAAATTCATTTCAAAACAAAAGTGTAGCAAGCTACTGATGGTCTCTCCTCTTCGAAACTCGAAAATGAATGTCGATGATGCGGCCGCCATCACCGAGATTATTTTCCAGCGACAAAGAGAAGAGCTCTATTTAAACTTTTAAATTCTTTGAAAATATTCTTCTTGAAAATATTTAAATACTATACATTCTAAAACTTTCAAATCAAAGTTTGCAACCACCGGATATTAAATTCTCAAATTTTAGTTTAAATCCATTTAAATTTCAAATCAATTTTAACCCAGTTTTATAAATTCATTTATTTATATTATTCAATAGTCAATGGTTTACAAACAATAAATGAAAATCAAATATTATTATTTCAGTCAACAAATTCATTAACAATTTTATTTCAAAAAATTTATATTTATATATAATATAATCATACAAAATTTATTTTATTTACCAAATTTGAAAATACTATTGTGTCTGTTTGCTCTGCTCAAGTGTTTTAGAAATCCTATCGATAGCGTTGATCAGACGAATCGATCGAAAACCCAAATCAACATCAATAACTAAAATAACACAATATATACATATAACATTTTAAATATTAATTTACAAATACACTTTCTCACTCGACGATCCATGAATGGATTTTCAAAACAAGGACAGAGATTCAAATTTGATGGACTCAAATTAAAGAGAATTCTGATTCGAATTCAAGTTCGAAAAGACAAGATGATTCAATAACAGAATTTGGAGATGGATAAGCTTATTTAATTCACGGGAAACCTTAACCGGGTCAACCGTAACTTCAAGAATAAGATCGATGCAGAATTCCAAGGTAAATCAACATTCGATCTCAAGAAATAGAATTCAGGTATAGTAGGAGATAGATAGCACCATAAACCGAGGATACTGAAATCTTCGGTAAATCAATGTCTATTATAAAGGAATTTCACCCATTTACAAATAATTCGAAGTTCGGCGAGACCGCCGATTCATTATAAGGGTCATTCGAAGCGGAGTATAGGATGCTCCAGAATTAAAAGAAGATGAATAGTGAGGGACACAAATGAATTTTGGAACCGCAGGGAGCGTTCTAAAATTCAAAGGAATCGAGTCAAAAGGAAGAGATTGAAACTCGAATGAGAGTGATTCTGTAAATACATTTACCATATATGCTAAGTTTTCCCTAGAGCTACCAAAGCCCTGATACCAACTGTAACGACCCGCTATTTTGGACTATTCGCATCCGCACATGTCAGACTTGAATAATTCAAAATATCGAATTGTTAATTTAAATTTGGCAAAACTGAACATATACAGTAAATAAATAATCACAGATCACAGACGTAGAGTAATAAATGCAGCAAAAACAAAATAATAGTAGTTCATGAAGCTATATAAATAACAGAGTTAAATAAGTTACAACAGAAGTCTCGAATACAATAGTCAAATACAAGAATCAGAATACATCACTAGGATCAACTGGATATCTGAAAGCTGGATATATAGCTGGATCTCCAAGCAAAGCTCCAACTCCAAAGGTGAGTCTTGAATACTGGTACACTCAGTCTGACACGAGCGTAAAGCAAAACACAGAACACTCGAGTCAGGATTAACATTCTTATATCAATAAATCGAACTCAAGTGAAATAACAACTGAAATACAAATAACTCAAAGGACGTTGGAATAGCCATCCTCTAAGGATCCGTTAAACTATCTACTATGTAGTAATATACGCTAAATAGATAATGTCTATCAGTAATATAAAGTATCAAAATAGTGTTAAGGCGTTACCATTATCCCCCTTAACACATTTTATATAAGCGCTATAGACTATACAGCACTGTAAACTCCCCCATAAACTAGTGAGATATCAGGGAGTACTCCATAGGTATAACACAAAACAAATTCGTAGTGGTCGCGTATATAGGGATACAAGTATGACAAGGAACATGAGGTAATGCCCAAGGTAGTGAAACTACCGTTTGCCTGATCCGGACTAGTGAAAACGCATCGCCGCAACGATCGCAACACCGCGAAACAACACTCCCAAAAGCATGAGGGTGCACCAATCAATAATAAGTAATGAGTTGTTTACGAAGAAATGTGTTCGCTCGAGGTGGCTAACCCCATTTGGCCCGGCATGGCTCCTGTTATAGTCATTTCCAATTTGACACAAGTGTCAAGGCTATCCATCATCGTTCTCTTTCTTCGGTCATCACGTACATCATTCCAACCACTTCATTTTCGATCACACAACGCGTATAGTTATTAAAGTGGTTTTCGGTTTAGAGCGAGAGTATGTCCATAACCGATCCCGGTTTCTTTAATAACTTTCGTAATTATTACACCAATTGGTTGTTTATAAATTTCAATAATCAAATCAATTTCAATTGCAATTAGAATTTGTAAATCAATATTCCATTTGTCTTTCTATATCAATTTCCAAAATTAACGTTCCAAAACTTTCAAAATACTATTTTAAAATCTTATAATTCAATTTCAAATTTTATTTAAAACATTTCAAATATGGATTCAAGTTCGTATATAAATTTCCTTCCGAAATCATTTAAATTAGTTTAATTTAACATTCAAATCAATTTAAATCCATTGATCGGTTTCGTTCAATATTCGTTTAAATAAATTTTTCATTCAAACAATTTCCGTTTAATCTCCAATTCATTAAACAATTACTTACGTTCAACTTAATTATACCAAAGCTTACAATTTTAATTAAGTTAATTTCATCGAACCAAATTCTTTGAATTACAAGTCCTACACTTGTTTTAATAAAAACACATTTTATTTCTTGTTAAAGAAATTCAATTTCACTTATTTCTTTACGTAGTTACAAATTTCAAGACCCAATTAATAAAAAAACTAAATTTCACATATTCAAGAAGTTAAATTTCACTTATTAACTTACTTAAATTTTCTAAAGCTTAATTAATAAAGGAACCCAATTTCATTTATTAACGAAGTTCAAATTCACTTATTCAAAAGTTCAATTTCTCTTATCAAAGAATTCAAATTTTTATTTAATTCTCAGATAATTCAATTTTATTTAATTATTAAATAATTTCGAAACTTAATTAATAATTTCAAAATTTAATTATCAAAAAAATTCCAAAACCTAATTATTAAATAATTCCAATCATAATTATCAAATAATTCCAAACTTAATTATTAAATAATTTCAAAACTTAATTATTAAATAATTTCAAAACTTAATTATTAAATAATTTCAAACTTAATAATTTCAACTTAATTATAATTTCAAACCTAACTATTAAATCATTTCAAGCTTAATTAAATGAACAATTCCAAATTTTATTGTCAAATAATTTTATTTTAAAACAACGCTCTTTCAACAACTACTATGTTAATATGTGTTTCAGATTTTTAAATATTAACATTTTCCTTTCATTAAATTCAAATTCCAACCTTATTTCAAATCTTATTATTTATTCAAATAAATCCTTTATTTTATTTTAAAATCCAATTATTGACCAATCGGGTTTATTTAATTCTCTATACTAAGTCAAGTTCATTTGGGTATTTATCATTTCAACCCAATTCCAATTCAACTCAAAAATCAAAGTATAGCAAAGGGAACTTGCAGTGTGATAACTGGGGTGGTGTCAAAGTAAATAAACAAGCAATAGCAACATCAATAACAATCCAATAGTTAATTCAAATAATCCCGAAATAATCGTATTAATTTACATTTGTTGTTTATGCAAATTAATATAATTATTTCTAGAATCTACACTATCATTTCATGTAGATTAAAGATTATTACACTAATTATTCTATGCAATTCTACACTTAACGTCAATTATTCAATTTCATACTTCATCAATTAATACAACATAAATTCAAATGGTTCAAGGGTAACTAACCATTTTCCTACGTATCAAATAATTAAAACATTTAAGGGGTCATATTATACAAATTGAACTAATCGAATTCAACACATATGTCGATCCAAATTTTTAACTATCCTTCGTCAAATTCAATTGCATAATATTTATCACTTTATACATTACAATTTAACATTCAATATAACAACGAACGATCCATCAATTATCAACCAAACGGGATTATCATTGCATAAATAATTAACAGATAATGGTGTCAGATGTCATAGGTGAACAGATACAGTAATAGCATATATAACAGCGTAAATAACTAACAGCAACATATTTCAATTGTTGTTTCAATTGAAATCAAATTTAATAAATAAAAGAACATTAATCGTGAGTGATTGCTCACCTTTCGAGGCTGGAGAGGGCCGAAGATGACACAGATGTGCACATTGATACGGACACTGAAATTGGGTTACGAATCAAAACGAAGCAAAATCGGCACGAGTTCGACGAACAAAGCTGATATATATATAGAAATTGACGAGAGCAAATCAGAATCAGCTCGATATATCCAGAAAATATACATATTTGTTTCAAAATCAAATTTTAATACATGTATAAATAAAATTTCTATATACATATATTCAAAACCAACGTATTATAAAAATCATTATATAATATATAAATTAAAACACATAAATTTATTTATTTTTTTAAATAAATATTATTACAACCTATATACACATGCCAACATATAAATTCATATATATGTACACCACAATACAAAGGTAATGCATTATATATATAACCGACATATCAGGTACAATAGACCTAACAAACAATATGCAAACTCATTCTTACTTTATATTATAAAATTTAGAAATATGTGTTAATAAAATATATAGAGTAGTTACTAATATATACGAACATATATCATATAACTCATATAACTAATCCAACTTTCATGCAAAATTTATTACTTGCTGCATAATAATACACAGACACGTTACTAAAACGGATCATATCTAAAATATGCTAACTTATATAATATAGAAACAACATATTATGTAGTGCTAATATAAATAGTATATTGAGACAAAATAACTTACTGTATATCAATATGCTTATAAATGTATATTGTCCCACAAAATATTATAAAATTAACACCTTTTTGTAAACAATATAACAGACCAAACTATGTATGCTTTTATACATACATAACCAATATATCACAACACCTAAAGAAAATAATACTAATATGAACACGTACAGACCAACACACACAATATCTATATAACTTAACCTATTATAGTTAAATACTTTTTATACCTTACAGATTAAAGATAATATCAATCTGCCATAAACAAGATATGAACACATAATGTAAACTTATATATACAACTACTATCTAAGATACATCATACTATGTTACCTGTATACAATCCAAAAGAAAACAGAGGAAGAGAAAGTAGGCGAGGGCCGGTCGCATTTGAAGGGGACGAGCTGGAAACCACGACAGAGCATCCATGGTGGCAGAGGCCGGTTGTTTCTGCCGTTGGGGTGGTGAAGTGGGACAGGGAGTTGCGGACGTTCTGGGAGGTGTAGTAGGTCAGCTCGTCGGGTTCGTCACCCCAAAAGAATCGGGTTGGAGGCATGATGACGGGTTAGCGGATCTGGGAAGGTTGCATGGGGATGTGATGGCTTTGAAGGGGAAGGGGTTGTTCGGCCATGCTTGGTGTGCATGGAGTGGGAAGGCGATGGCAAGGGAGGGGCGTGGGCTGGAGGTGCGGGGTCGGGTCTGTGGGTTCTACGGAGCTAGCGGCGAGCGAGATGGAAGGCACGATCGGCCGGGGCTTGGGTGTCTTCGGCCGTGGGTCGTTCGCTTGCGTTGAAGTGCAAATGGGAGAAGAATGCAAAGGGGAAGAATAATATGCTACAGGTGAAAGAGGCAAGCAAGATCCAAAGAAAGGAGGAGAGCAATGAGCAAAGTTGTCCAGGCCTTGCAATACAACATTTACTTGATAAAATGAGTGCGCACTAAACGTTTTACCCTCTTTCTATATTTCCAGTTGGATCACATAAATAAAAGTGTACGAATAGTAGCCTCGGGAAATGAATATAATTTGAATGCATGGGTTCAAATGGAAAAAAAAGATCACGTGTAATTCAAGAAATTATTAAAAGCAAGCGACAGTTCAAAATATGAATATACACCGTAATCAAAGGGTTAAACGGATACCGATGCATTTTACCGTTATGCAGTTTCCGATGCGTACCGAACTTCAAAACACAGAAACGAATATATCATAGAGATCAGCGAAACGAGACGATCAGAACGATATACACATATCAATGGTACGGTTGAATAATAAAAATTTTGAATTTTTTTACTAGCGGAAATTGCAGCAAAAACGCAGAAAAATAAGATCGACGGAGCTAAAAAAGTCCGATTTTGGAAAAATGAAAAATGACGCCTTGCTCAGAAGATGATATAGAATTTTTCTATGTAAAAATATTTAGGTTTCGAAAACATTTTATTTTCATCAATTTTCAACAGATTAAATTGAAATAAATTTATGCATGAAAATAAACTTCATATTTTCGGACGAATATTTACTGATTGCTATGTTTAACTAGACGCATTACAAATATCAAATTTATATTTCAAAATTTTTTTTCGCACAAATTCAGTTTAATTAATTAAAACCGTTAAAATATCCGGGTTGTTACAACAATAACCAACGATATACAATAGCATGGGAAGAAATATCTTAAAAAACAACATCTAAACGTTTGAGTTCTATGCTCTGACGTCTGACTTCAAACCTCAAACGTCGGCCATCCTATTATAGACATTTGAAAACGTCCAAAATACATAAAGAACTCTCGAGTTGGTTTACAGGCTGATTCAAACACCTAGGGTGCCACTTAGACATCTTACTTCCATCTTAGAAATTTTAGAGCCTGCATCAGTCATTTGAATTGTCAACACATAGGTTTCTTACTTCAAACTGCAATATCTTTCGCTTTCGAGCTTCGATTCGCGAAACCATCTTCACCGATATCAAGCTACTTCAGTCCTCTTTAAATCTACAAATATGTTATCGCTAAAGTTTAATACTCTGTACACCTTATGTTATGTAGCACTTGCACCATTCACACATGAGTGCATTTGATATGCTTATTATGATAATATGCTTAGTCTAATTAAAATTAAAACTTCCTTTCAAAAAATTCAAAAATAAAATACAATTTTTTTAAAGAAGGTATTTGATTGGATCTAATAAACCTTTAGACTACATAGGCTTAATAGATCCAAAATAGGAGAATTTTTAACGTTTGCCTATTTGACCCACTTCCGACTAACTCTGTTTCAATAATAGTGAATTTTCAGCCATTAGAAGAGATGAGAAGAGCAAGAGAAAGGAAATGGATTTTTTTTTAGAAAGAATGAATCTCAATAGGAAATGAACTAGTGGTAATTTTAGATTCCAAATCCTATAGGATTGCCTAATATATTTTTGATGTGTGTGTGCGTGTATATGTATATATATATTCATACACTTCTCCACTTTCATTATGTATAAATATTTTTAATCATAATTTTGGACAAAAAAGGCATATACAAAGGGAAAATGGGTCCATTATTGTGTAAATCTCAACATCAACATACGTTCTCATTAACTACTTACATTTCTTGCTAATTGCATTTACATGGTATTCACTTGAATACATCTGGATGTATTCACATTTATGTTATGTATATAAGTTAATTGCTCGTCAATTGATATTTAATACATGATTTATTTCAATTAAGAGAGAGAAATAAAAGGTTTACCTTTTCAAACAATGCAAAATCTACCCTCAATTAATTATATTAATTCTAAAGAGAGAAACAAATTGTTTCCTTCTCTATAGTAATAAGTAATTTTTACACAGTCATATATGGGTGTACTTGATATGGTCATACGTTTGAATATAAATAAAATTCAAACAGCATTTTAAACTAAGTAAATAAAATAAATAATTTTATTTAAACACCTTTCAGATTGGATCTAAGATCTCTTTAGACTTCATAGGCCTAATAGATCCGAAATGGAATTATTTTTTTGAAATCTACCAATTTCACCAGCTTCTAACTGCCGGTTTTGTAATTTCAACTGTACTATGTAAAAAGAGAGGAGAGGGGAGATATAGATAACTAAGGGAATTGATCAGGGGAAGTTTTAACTAAAAAATGAGAAATATTTCATTCTTTCAATTAAAACAAACCCACTAATTCATTTCCTAAAGGTATTCATTTTTATTCACTATTCTCTTCACTCTGCCTAATTTTCCATGGTTGAAAATAAAATCAATATTTCTAAAATTTCATCAACTCTAATACCAAATGTACACATCAAATGAAAAATAAAATAAGTGGTTCATCCTTATGTTGCAAATTTGGGTGGTGATCTTCTTGAGATCTGAGAAGAAATCTCAAATCAAGGTGTTTCTCTTGGCTCCTTGTAAGAGGTGAACTCCTATTTTACTTATAAATTATTTCATTACAATTATATGTTTCTGTTCTTCATATATTCCATTCATTCATTTATTCGTAATTGGACAGTGTTTTGAATATTTTGTTTATTCCCTTGATCGAGCTTTATCCTCATCATGTTGATATATTAAAACATCTTGTTTACATTATCTGTTATTCACGTGTCACCAATCATAAATCTCATGGATCTATCTCTAGTTTTTTTGGTTATTTATGTTATGTATTTAATAAATTTACCTTTTAATATCACAATTTATACATGTCTATATTATCTAATTGTTTCATGTAGGAACACTTATTTGAATAATAGTTTGAAATGATTTATTTACATAAAGTTTAGTATTATATTGTAAAATTGAAAATTGAAGATCCTCTCTCAAGTTGTTTTGAAATAAATTTTTTGTTGTTTGCATAAAATTTTAAGTAGAACTGAAATTTATAAGTTAATTCAAAAAAGGAAAGGTTAAAATTTTGACTGAAATCTAATGTCAAACTAGCTAATATAACTTTTATTGTTTGTTACACAAAATCCAAACCTGAACAAAATAAACATGTTATTTACTTAAAACAATTTGGAACACAAGTATAAGTTTTGTATGATTGTTGATTTGGATATAAATCTTTTCTTCATTGTATACTTTAAAAGAAAAAGAAAAAATATTATAAGTGAACTTTTATACAAAATGTCATATATCCCTTTTAACCTTTTTTGTTAAGGTTGGATTTTATTTTACTAACCATAATTTTCAAATATATATGCATATATTGTTTCATGTCCCCTTGACTTAAAGTCAATAAATTATTCTTATATGAAACCGTTAATTTTGTTTCAAAATGTTATCAAATTAGATATTATTTTAAGTTTTGATTCACAGTGTGTAAATAGGTTAATATTAATTTTAATATACACATACGCACACACACAAAAAAAATGTGTGTGTATGTACAAGAAACACACAGACACACACATATATATAAGTCAAAATCTAATGACCTGGAATTTCGAACGTTATTTAAATCTTGAATTTAATGATATAAAAATGATTTTGAATGCTATAAATTATTTATAATTGATAATTGATAATGGTAAAACTTTGATTTATAATTATCATTATTAAACGTGTTTTAATATTTATTCTTTTTAATCAGTGTATGAAATTATCGTCCTAAACCACCATCTTGGATTTTGACAAAACCCATGTCGTTGGATCCAAAAAAAGAGTTGTTGTATGTCGACTGGTTTTATGGCGATCGGGCATCTGATGTGGTCGTGCGAGCTTGGAACATTCGACGATTAAAAAAGAAAATTAAAATAATAATATAATTTCACTATAAATACCCCTTAACTCTAACCCTTCTCTCTTACTTCCTCTATTTTCTTTTTATCCTTTCCTGTAAACACCAATATGTAGCTGCCACCCTCCTTTCAATTGTTCCTAGAGCTAAACTCAATGAAATTCGATGATTTTAGATCCGTTGGCTTTGTATGAGAGAAGCCTTCGATTTCATATGTGTCGATTTATATGCGGTGATGGTTGGATGTGCTCGACATCCATGGTCGTTAACTAGGGTTAAGGATTTTTGGAGATAAAGAAGGAATTTGGACATGGCATTGGTAGTGTTAGGTTTTTCATGTCAACGAGCTCGGAAGGTGAACTTTTTCTTAAGTGCGGCCGGCTTTAGTGGCATGCAGTGATTTTTTTTTCATGTAGTGGAGTAGTAAGTTGCGTGTGGGATGGAGATGGTCGAAGGTTGAATCGAAGGTAGAGGAAAACTCGGGGTGCGAAGAGAAGGTGATTGGTGGTATTCTTGGAGGGTGCGATGCTAGTCAGTGAATAGCGATAATTTAGGAATGAGAGGATGAAGTCAGGTCGTGATTGGATGAGGGGTATCAAACCACAAGTTGTTGGGTCTAGCAAGTCGAGCTTGCGAAGAGGAGTGTGTTGGCGTCGTCCGTTTATCAAATGGTGGACTGAAGCTCCATGTTGATGCTTGAGCATGCATGATTTTATGCATGTACGTGTACATGCAAGGTATATTAATTTAGGAGAGGAAATAAGTAAGTTAATTATAATTTGATTAAGTGATTGAATTAGTTAATTGATTTACTTAATCCAAAATTTTATAAACTTGTAACTTTTGCATACAAGGTCCAATCGAGGTGTCGCTTTCGTCGTTTCACTAGTGTTGAGATTCTCTACGACTCAAGTTAATTTTTTCAATTTTGGATTAAGTGGAATTTTAAGCTAAATCCAACGCCATTCGATTTTAGATTAGGTGGGAATGCATTAGCGTTGGTTGGAATTTTTGTGAGTTTACTCACTAGTTGATTTGTATATTATTATGAGATAATTGTTGTTGTGTTAAGATATAGATAGTACAACGAACAATGCAAGTTACTACTTATGTATGAGGCATGCATATATATATATATATATATATAACTAGTCAAAATGTAATGATTTGGAATTTCGAGCGTTTTATATAAATATTTGGATTATTTTAATATTTAAATCTTGAATTTAATGATATAAAAATGATTTCAAAAGCCTATTATATTCTTTGTAATTGATAATTACTAATGGTAAAACTTTAATTATAATTAAAGTTATTAAATTTGTTTTAATAAATTTTTTTTTTAATCAATGTGTGAAATCATCATTCTGGGGCATTGTCTTGGATTTTGACACAACCAGTGTCATTGGATCTAAAAAATGACTTATTATATGCCAACAAGTTCAGGGCGATCGGACATCTTCTATGGTCATGCAAGCTCGGAACATTTTAATAATGATGTTTTAAAGTTATTTTAATAATGATCCACAAAAAAGTATTGCCAACATGTTTTAAAGTTAACTAATCTTTTAAATAATGATGTCTAAAGTTAGTTAATCATCTGAAATAATGATGTTTGAAGTAAAAAAATCATGTTCAAAGTTAACTAAACATTTTTAGTAATGTTATTAAAGTTGATACTTATGATGTGAAATCCCCTACAAGTTCAGTTTTAAATGTTTAAAAGTTTGACTCTGTCATGGAAAAGGTAAGAAATTGTATTTCCATAAACGATATTGCTTATATGGAAAGGATTTAGTCAAATTCTAAGCACTAAACATCGAGGTATGGAAGCTTGCCTCTATCTCGAAGGTTAAAAAGTCATCAATGAAACGCTTAAGATAGCAGTACCTTCACTTACCTAGCTTCATTTTTAACCGAGGGAAAGTACAAGTTTGAAATTGAAAAGTAATGGTTAGGGTATGGGATTTACTTTCCATATACAATCATTCAATTATTCCCGATAGCTGATATATTGACTATCAATTCCACTATCTTCTTTGTGTATCATCAGTCTAAGGTGATTTATTGCTCATTTTGAGCATTGAAACCTTTGTCAATAATGACTAGGCCCAAAGAGCGATTGGAATCCAAACTATGTGAGGTTGCTCCTATTAGGGTATTACCACATCTACTCCATATTAGTTTCAGTTATATGCGTATGAGATGTGAAATACTCGGATTCTCAGTAAGATTGACAGGTCCAGCTTGGACGTGTTCGAGAGCCATTGTAGTTCTCAAGTATATTTTCTAGAGGTATACTTTCAGTAAAGGGTGCAACCTTCTAGTCATTGTTGGAAAATTTCCCTTGTTTTTGAATTAAACCCTTGAATTTATTTCTTTATTAATTGCATCGGTAAGTGACTTACGCACTTTGCGATGTTTAGTTATCAACGCCCATTACTTATGGTTGGATGTTGTTCTTTTGAGGGGAAACCCATTTTACATTTGGCTGTGTGGTCTCAAACACTGTTGTTTATTTCCACCCTTTCTTTAGATTTAACTCATACCAGACTTATTATCTGATCCGAGCTGTTTGTTTTCCTTAAACTCTCGTGTACTCGTTCATATTTGAGTTGTCTGAGAGTACCAAATTCCAGAGGGCTCTTTTGAAGTTGATGGAAGAGCAGGAGACTTTTTATCTATCTAGCTATCTATTTTCATGTTGTGTTTATTTATATACATGCATTTTGTATTAGCAAGTGTAAAGGCTGGTTGTTATAACTACCTAGGCGGATGATAGTACTTTTGTTGTAACTCTGATAACTCCATGTTAAGGAGTAACCTTATGTACTATTGTATTGTTATATTACATTTAATCACTCCATTCTGAGATGTTCTTTTGTGTTTTATTCTTTTATTTTACCCCACGATAACTCATTTTTGGATGCTCGAGCAATAACACATGAATACCAAGGATGTATTAGGTGTCTATTCCCAAGGTCAGAAAGGCGAGTCTTCATAGTTGGTATCAGAGCTTCAGTTGAGCGAACACCTTAGCATGATTGAGGCACAACTCATTTTAATAGGGTAAATGATGCCCTAGAATGAGTTAATCTTGAGAGAGCAGAGAGCATATTTGTAATTCTTATAAAACTAATATATATCCTCTAAAATCTCATTCTAGATTCTTTGATGTTGTTTTCTTTAAACTATTTTGATCCTATTCTTGTATTCTAAGGATACCTGTTATTTTTTAAGGTAATAGAAGATGGATACAAGGAGAGGAGGAAGGAGAGGATCTGGAACTAGCACAACTACCAATGGTAGGGTACCTAGAAATGCTACTATGCCAGCTATAGATCCAGTAGAGAAAGTTGTAGTGCGAGTTCAGCCACCCTATAAACTTTGCGGTTTTGTGTAAGAATTTTACCACTTTGGGCGGGAAATAGTTCTATGGTACTGAAGATATTCTTGGAGTGTAGATGTGGCTTCGATCTTGTAAAAGAATATATAAAGATCTTCGATTGGAAGATGCAGAGAAACAGCTGTTAGCATCGCGACAACTTCAAAAGTCGACGATGGATTGGTGAGATTCTGTAATAGCTAGTACTCTAGAGGAGGAGTTTACTTAGGCCAAGTTTAAGGTAATTTTTTAAAGCATAGTTTATTTTATAAGCCGGAAGGACTCGGTTGTTTAAGAGTTCATTGATTTAATGAAGGGTAATTTAATTATGTCGCAGTATAAGCATAAGTTCAATGCTTTATTCCATTTTGGACTTGGATTAATAGACACATTGCTCAAAAAGAATGAAATGTTTGTGAATGAGATGCGACCAGAGTTTCATTGTAAAATGACTAACCATCTTACAGGTACATTCACCAACCTGATTAGCACTGACTTTTAGGTTTGAAGCTCTTGTTTCTAAGGAAGGAGTCCAGAAGGGAGTAGTGCCAGCAGTTAGTGTCAAGCCATTGTCAGTTATACCAATTGGAGGAAAGCCAAATTTTAAGTGCAAGTTTAAGGGGAAGAAGCAGTGGGAAAAAAGAAAACCGAAAGTGGGGTTCCATCGCAGAAGAAGCCACTCAACTTGGCTAATATTACTTATTTCAAGTGTAACAAGATCGGCCACTTCTAAACTCAATAGCTAACTGCCACATGTTACAACTTCAGCCAGATGGGACACATGAAGAATGAGTGCACTTTTCCAAAAAATGGGTCGCAAGGACACGCATTTGCCATAGAAGAGATACCATCCACTTCTTTAGGATAGAATGGGAAGCGGGTATTGCAAGGTACATTATTCGTCTATGATATTCCTATAAGAGTATTTTTCGATACCAGTGCTTCCCATTAATTTATTTCAACTGAGCTTGTTAATAAACTTAACCTTAAACCTATTCTTTTGAGTAATCCTCTTTGTGTGTTAAACTCTATTGAGGGCCTAACAAATCTTGACACTATGTGTCTAAATGTGCCTATGCATTATCAAGATCATCCTTTTACTTTTCACTTGTTTGTTATGGGGTTCATGGGTTTTGGAGTTTTGTTTGGGAATGAATTGGTTATTTAAGTTTAGAGTTGCCTTGAATTGCGTTAAGAGAATGATCATGGTAAAGGATGTAGTAGGAAGAAGCGTCGATATATTCCATGAAGAGCATAATGAGTTGATGAGCAGTTTTCTTTGTTCACTTGAAGTAACTAAAAAGGAGCTTAGGGATGTACCTTTTGTTTGGGTACTTTTGATGAAGCGCAAGGTTTACCTCCTCATTGTGAAGTGGAGCTCTGTATTGATTTGATTGCAAAAACCAAAGCTATTGTACAACCTTCTTGAAGGTTAGCTCCGAAAGAGGAGGGAGTTCGAAGGCCATACATTTGACTTGTTGTAGAAGGGTTTGATCAAACGCGGTACCTCGAGTTGGGGATCGCCAGTCGTCTTTATTACAAAGGCTACAGTTCTCTAAAGTTATGCACAGACTACCGAGAGTTGAACAAAATGACTATCTAGAATAAATATCCTTTACAAAGGATCGACGATATGTTTAACCAGCTCCATAGTGCTCAAATATTTTCTCAATTGGATCCTGCCATTGGTTTTCACCAATTAAAGGTAATAGAGGAGAGTGCATCCATAACAGCATTTAGGACTGTAGATAATTTCTATGAGTGGTCAGTGACGTTTGGGCTAACTAATGAACTTGCTTATTTTATAGATTTAGTGGATCGAATATATCGAGATGTTCTTATTAAATTTGTTATCGTCATCATTAATGACATTCGTGTCTATTCAAAAATGGAGGAAGGGCAAAAATATGATCTTTATGTCATACTCAATACCTTAAGTAGCCATGTGTTAAAGGCTAAACTTACAAAGTGCCATTTTTGGAAATCCAAAGTAAGGTTTCTAGGGCATTTTGTTTAGGGAGAAGTCATATCAGTTGACTCGGCTAAAGTTGTGGTAGTTCAAGACTGGAAGAGGCTCGAAACTGTGATGGAAGTTAGAAGTTTCTTAGGATCGGCTTGTTTTTATCGAAGGATCATCAAATACTTCTCGAAGATTGCTTCTTATCTGATGAAGTTAACTAAGAAAAAAGTTAAGTTCATATGGACGCTTAAGTGTGATAAGTCATTTAATAATTGAAAGTGAAGTTGACTAGCAATCCTGTTTTGACCTTTCTAGATGGGAGCGAAGGTTTAACCATGTGTACGAATTCTTATAGTACTAGATTGGGAGTAGTTCTGATGCAACATGGGAAAATTAATGCTTATGCGAGTCAATAGCTAAAGTCACGTGAGAAAAATTATGCTACACACAATTTGGAGCTTTTGGTTATTGTCTTTAAATTGAATATGTGGAGGCATTACCTTTTCGATGAGAAGTTTGAGTTATACACGGACCACAAATCTTTAAAATACCACTTTACCTAGAAGGATTTGAATTTAAGGCGGTAGAGATGGTTGGAATTTCTCGATTCTTATAATCAGGAGATTCTATATTGTAACCTCCACCTTTTTGTACACTTTAAATCGACGATAAACCACTCACGTCAGACTTAAACCATACAGAAGGCGGATTGTTATTGGGGTGAATAAGAAAAAGCAGAGAAAGGAAAAACAAAACAGAATCTTGCAGTGGAACGACAAAATAAAATAATCAAATAAACAATTCATGGAGCTATTTTACAAAACATTTGATTATACTTATACAACACATATCAGAGTTACACATACCAGGGAATATTAAATGATGCAGCGGAACAGTATGAATGCTGTAACAACCCTGAATTTTTAACAATTTAATTTGTAAGATATTTAATTAATTTTAAATATTTGAATGATGGTTTAAATTGAATTCCCAATATAACTATGAATTGGCGATTAAATTTTAGAATTTAATTTATTTAAAGTTGAATAAAATTTGAATTTGACTTTGGAGTTGAAATTGAATATTGAATTTGTATTTTAAATTCAAACTAATGACTTAGAAAAATAATTTGGATACAAGAATTATTATTTATTTAAATTAATAAAGGATGGTGAGTTTTAATAACATTTTTCTTTTCTTTAAAATAAAAATAAATAAAATTTTAATCAATACAAAATAAATAAATAAATACACTTAGTTAAAGTTTTAACAACAAAAATTAAACAAAAATATATATATATATAATATAAAAATAAACATAAAATAAAAAGAGTATACTGCCTTACTCTTATCAGCCAAATTCGTGCCTTAATCTATGCCGTAACCCACGCAAAATTCACGTCTTCCCTATTCCTTTATACCCGACCCCTTTTACCTTTCTCATTTTAAAAACCGTAAACAAATCAAACGAAAGAAGAAAAAAATGGCGGCCACGAATCCTCTTTCGTCCCTCTAAATCAAAATTAGGGTTTTTGTTCGTCTTCAAACCCGTGAAGCCGTTAGTACTTCCTGTTTCTCTTCAAAATTAGGGCTCGTTCAATTCATGGATGCCAACCCCAATTGCTTGGTCGATCGATGATCTCGTGCTCGGCTCCTTAAAAATTTGCGTCGTAATCAAGGTGAGTGAACTATCACTCACATCTACTTCACTCTTAGCCGTTCGAGTTTATTTTAATGTTGATGTTTTTTTTTTCTTCTCTGTATGGGTTCGATTTCGTGATTTACTTGGCTTACTTTGATTTTGTTAAATTGCTTTGACTTCGGTCATATAATTTTTATATGTGTTTCATGTTTGCATTTGGGCTTTGATGTTGCACCGCTTCATCATGGCACTTGAACTATTTCAATTTCGGCATTGTCTTGATTTCGAACTGCATATTATTTCTGTCTTTGACTCGAGTTTGTTCGATTTTTCTTCTGTGATATTTTTAATGGCTTTGGCCTTGATTTTTTTGGCCCCAGTGAGCTTCACCTCTGGCCATCTTTGTATTCGTTCCCGAAGCATTGATTTGGATTCTTGATAACTATGGCTCCTTGATGTCGGTCCCTGTGACCACGTCGATGGCTTATAGTTTCATGTGATTTTCAAAGTTAAATTTTTAAAAAGAAAAGAAAATAGAAGAAATTGATTTTTGTTGGCTTTGGCCCTGCTTTCACTGATGTGTGAATTTTACTATAGTCTTCATTTTGTAGCTGTCTCATACTTCGATTTGTAGATGACTTGTTCATCCTAGTGGTTTCCTTTTGACTTCGGTCAATTGTGACATTGTCACTTCTGATCATCCCTGTAGCATGCGTAACTTTCACCTGCTGTTGTAGCCTTTGTTGAGTCTTGATACACTTGTGGTCTGACTTGTTTAGTTACTGGATTCCACCATACTTCTGTTGCATTCATTTGTTGCATATATCTGTTGCATCCATATTGTCACTGTTTGATATAGTTTGCATTCCAGTTGTACTTGCAGTTTCATTTTATTGCAGTGAGTAACATTTTAAAATTTAAGCATATAAATCTTTTACATCCTGACAAGCTTGTATGAGTATGCTTATCTTCTCTGTGTGTGTATATATATATATATATATATATATATATAGATGTCTGGATAACTACATGTTGTTTAAGACCTGAGACTTCTCTGTGCTTTAGTTTCCAGGTCATAAAAATTTAAAGATTCTTATTTTCTTACTCTAGTCTTGGTTAATATATTTGTTTACCCACAGATTAGTTTTAAAATTTTATTCAAGATATAAATAAATTTAAAATTTTGTTTGAAAACCAAATTTGTTACAGGCTTTCAACCTATCTATTTTTTTTTCCAAATCAAAGAAACTGATAAAAATAAATTTTAAACCCTGGTTTGACCTGAGTTTTCTAAAACAAGTTCAAACATAACTTTAAGTCTCTGTTATGTGGAAGTCACCATTTACTGGTCCATTGCTTAGTTTGAAGTCTGATTAGTTTGGTTGTAAAGTTGTCATTGATTTTTGTCCATCCTTTTTTGTTTCAATGTCCACTGATCATTTATTACATATGCCATTCACTTCAGTTGTCTTTTTATGCATATTTGATTCATTGATTCTTGTTTACTTGTTAGCACTTCTAACAAAATACAGTTGTGCACATTGATGTTATATGCAAGTGTAGAATTGTTCCACTGATGCATCACTTGTTGTCGTACTCACTTGTAGTTGTTCCTGTAGCGTTGTCTTCATGTTGTGTAGATTTGCTATTACTAGAGCCAGCTACCCACTTCTTTCACTATTGCATTCCATTTGTGTTTGCTGTCACATTGGGCTTGTAGTTGTTGTAGCTCTCTGCATTTACTACTTCAAGTATGGCTGTTTTGATTTGTTGAAGCTTTGAACTGTTTTCATGCTTTATTCGAGCCTTCGTGCTTTGTGTACTTGTGGTGGCTGCAGTTTATTGTTGCAGTTTGCCCTTGAGCTCGAAGTGGGGCTGCAGTTTCATTTTTATGAAAATTTGCACTTGTTGAAATGTGCAGTAATAAGTTGTTTGGAACTTGTTTTCTTGAGTTACTTGAGTATATGCAAACAGTTGCATTTCGACCTTGCCTTGTTGCATGGGTTTTGGTATTGCAGATGTGTTGAGTCACTGACTTGACCTCTGCAACTTGGATTTCTGATAGTATTCTATGTTGAGATGATTTCACATGTTGTCGTGGCGAGGCACCGCACGCGTGCGTGCACTGCAGCCACGCAGTATCGATATTTTGAATCGATATTTGAACCTTCATTGATTTTGGTTCGTTGACCTTTGGAGTACATCATCACGATAGTGGCGAGGCAGTGCACGCAAGCGTGAACTGCAGCCACACAGAGTTAACATTTTAAATGTGGCGAGGCCGTATACGCGTGTGTGTGTTGCTGCCCTACCAAATCTAATGTTTTAAATGATGTTTTCTTTTTGATGAAAATTGTTTTATGTTGACAATTCAATATATTTTGAATCACATTTTGATTATTTTGTTGTTAATTGCCGTTTGGGCAAATTCTGATGTTTTTCCTAAATTTCATTCATTAAGAATCCTTTCATCCATCTTCATTGATAATCTGAATCTACTGATTTGTTGTTTAACACTGTTAAGTGTTATATTTACCGATATCCAATTTCTTGTTAAAGGATCGGATAGGTAAATTATATTTGACCGTCGTCTAATTGTTGTTTGATCATTATTGCCTCTATGCACTAATAACTGAGTTTGAATTAGACTGACCTGTGTATTATTTTCTTTTGAATATAATACTCGGGTCAGACCGAGTAATTTTACAGCTTGAAGATTTTCGGGCATCGAAGTTAGAGAGCGAGGGAAATTGCTTCACTTTAGCTTTTCGAAGAATTTTTTGTACTTAAAGATATATTCCGCTGTATAAAAATTTAATGCATTGTACAAACTCTGATATATGTATAAAAATTCATTTATGTAAAAAAATATTATGATTATTCTGTGATTCTGTGGCTGATTCTGTTTAAACTCTATAAACTGAATAACAATCCGTCATTTTGAACGTCTCAAGTTGGTTTAATTACCGACTGGGGGCGGTCAGAACGGCGGGTCGTTACAAAAGTGGTATCAGAGCTTTGGTTTACACAAAGCTCAGTTTATGATGTTTAATATGAATAGTTACTAGGATCACTTGAAAGAAAAATGTTTTCAAATCTAAAGAAGTATAAAATTGTTTTCTTTGAAAGATAAAGGTTATTTTGAAAATTCAAATCTTTTTCGAAAATTCCCCTCTCTAAATTTAGGATTGCGATAGTTTCTCATTCGAAAATCCATTATCGAATTATTGAGACTTATGAAAAAAATAAAAATAAAAGTGAAGTGAATTAATGAATTGGTTTAAATCGAATATTTTGAATATCTCCAAAGTAATAATTGGGAGATAAAATGACATGTTAATTTAGTTATAACCAAGGGGATCATTAAACTATAATTTGGGAATTTGATTCTGAATTCTTTTGAAAAATTAATTTCAAATGTTTTGAAGAACGATTTAGTAAATAAATGGATTATAAGTACTTAACTTATAAATGGACTTTTGGTATATAATGGAGTTATAAAAATTGAATTGAAGTGATAAAAGAAGATTTATAAATCGAAGTTTATAAACAGAAATGGAATTTGTAAAGATTGTTTATAATTCGAAACCAATTGAATTTGATTAATGAAACATAGAAGTTATTAAAGGAGATATATTCGTGATTTTGGACAGCGAATTATCCTTTATGTTAGATATTGTGATAGTAAATGTTGGTTGGGAATTTTATCCACGATTTTGGACAGTGGATAATCTTTTAAATAAATGTGTAGAAACATTGAATTGAATAAAATGGATATGTTTTAGGGAAGTGATATTATGAAATGAGGTTAATGTGGAAATATAAATTTAATGGAACCAAGTCGATGAATGACTTATTAAAGAACTAATTGATTATTTTTGGAAATAGAAAAGCGAATGCAAAGTTTAAATAGAATTTAAATTTCAAATTTGAAGTTGTCAACATGATAATCCATAATAGGTTTAATAAATTCAGTGATGAGTTTGAATTTAAACGTGCGGAAAATTAAATTAAGTGAAAAACTTAATATTGAAAAGTTTGAAATTGGTTTAAAATTAATATTGTGAAAGTATGAGGAATTCAAACTATGAATTAAGTTGAAGTTGAAATTGAAAAAGTTAATAGTTTTAAAGATGTTTTAAAATGCATTAACTATCGAATACATAGATTTCAACATTCAATTGTTGAAATAGACGTTTTCGAGAGAAATAAAAGGAAATGGTGGACTATAACACTGTTGTTATAGTAAATGGTTTCCGAAAGGAAATGTTGTTTATAGTATTGGAATTTATATATCTATCTTAAAATTCGAATCCCTATACTAGTGATTTTGAGTTGTTATAACAATGTTTTACGTAACATTCGTTTTGACTCAAATAAATGTGTTTAAAAGAATGATTTCCTTAAAGAATGGAATATATACTTAATTTTGATTCTAGTATATTGAATATTTTCCGTGTTGAAAATAAATGAACTTGTGAATTACTTATTATTAAATAAGTATGGAAATGTTTTCCAATATGAAATGAAAGGTTTGAAATTTTATCTTTTAAAGATAAATTGAAAAAAATGAATATTTGAAATTTGTTTCAAATGGTTAAGTTGGAAAATTATATATATCTTGTAAAGATATTTTTGGGAAATTTGAACGATCAGTTCAACTTGAATATTTTCCAAAAAGGATTGAATCTTGAGTTAAATTGAGTTTAACTTTGACACCAAAAACAATATAAGTTGAGTTTTGAATTTTGGATAGTCGATTTGGATTGTATGTCTAGCATTGTGAATTGATGACATAGCAATTGATCTCTATTAAATATATATCTGTTGGTGGCGGAGAATTTATTCTTTTAGCTTAACACCCTTCTCTGAGACGTACGAGCTTAGAGGTTATATATCGATAGACATCAATTATGTGTTGAGAATTGACGATGTAACATGAAATCCAAATCGAATGTGAAGTCGATAATGAATTGGATTATGAATGTGAATTAGGTTTGAGATAACCTTAAATTTTCAAATCGATTTAGAGGAAAATTTTAAAACGAGATGGAAAATTTAGAAATCCTCTATTTGTTATGATGTGAATTGAGTTTTCGTAATTTATATATGTGAATGTAATAATTCGAAAACCATCAGTTTGGAAAGTCATTATTATGAAAAGTCCTATGCAAGTTTACATAGGTATGATATGTACGAAATGTGAAATGAAGTACTATATGTATATGACATATGTTTTCTAAAACTGAGGATACGGAAATGTACCTTCCATTTATTATTTGTGAAGGTGATTGGAACTCGGTGTGAGTGTCCATTGGAAATCGTAGCTACGTAGAATTTCCATTAGTGGAATGTCCATTGGGACTGGAATCCCCCACGATGGATCATCGTGTTGGGATTATGTGAATTGATGCTGGCGTAATTCGTGGGGCGTGATGCCTACAGTTACAAGCGATTCCACTGGGATAGTGGCGCAACCGCCGCGTAAACTGCGATCTAGAGGGCGAAGCGTAATTTGAGGGGCGAGATGCCTACGGTCACGAGCGATTCTACTGGGATAGTAGCGTAACCGCCGTGTGAACAACGATCTATGGAAACAACCATGGCGAAATTCAAGAGAGATGTGAAATCTACAGTTACAAGCGATTCTACTGGGATAGTAGCGTAACCGCCGGGTAAACTATGATCCATGGGGGAACGTGCTTTCCATATCCATTTTTAAAAGTATTTTCACTGGGAGTTGAAACAAGTATATTTAGTACTTGGAGATTTTTAGACTTGCGCCTGGCCAGCGTATGCCTAAAGTCTGTGAGAACGACGATGGACTTGTTAAACTTCAAGTTAGCAAGTATTTTCAAACTTTGAATAGCAAATCAATAGTCTGAAATTCGAATTACATAATTCCAACCTAATGAACTAAGGAAGAAGATCTTTAAAATATCTTGAAAGCCCACAGCTTTGGAAAAGATATAATATGTAAATATCTAGCATGAAGAATTTCAAGTTCAAAAATCTGAGTTTTGTAAGTCGAAAATTTTGGTAAAAGACTTTTGCGTCTTGATTGTAGAAATCGATGAATAAAGCTAGTGAGATAAAATAAATGGAATGAATCCTATATTTATTTATTTTAATAAGATTTGAACTTGGTAAAATTGTGTAGGGTATAAATATCGGCGAGATTTTAGCAATCGTTTTCCTAACTTATAATTTCGGGACGAAATTCTTTTAAGGAGGGAAGATTGTAACAACCCTGAATTTTTAACAATTTAATTTGTAAGATATTTAATTAATTTTAAATATTTGAATGATGGTTTAAATTGAATTCCCAATATAACTATGAATTGGCGATTAAATTTTAGAATTTAATTTATTTAAAGTTGAATAAAATTTGAATTTGACTTTGGAGTTGAAATTGAATATTAAATTTGTATTTTAAATTCAAACTAATGACTTAGAAAAATAATTTGGATACAAGAATTATTATTTATTTAAATTAATAAAGGATGGTTAGTTTTAATAACATTTTTCTTTTCTTTAAAATAAAAAGAAATAAAATTTTAATCAATACCAAATAAATAAATAAATACACTTAGTTAAAGTTTTAACAAAAAAAATTAAACAAAAAAATATATATATATATAATATAAAAATAAACATAAAATAAAAAGAGTATACTGCCTTACTCTTATCAGCCAAATTCATGCCTTAATCTATGCCGTAACCCACGCAAAATTCACGTCTTCCCTATTCCTTTATACCCGACCCCTTTTACCTTTCTCATTTTAAAAACCCTAAACAAATCAAACGAAAGAAAAAAATGGCGGCCACGAATCCTCTTTCGTCTCTCTAAATCAAAATTAGGGTTTTTGCTCGTCTTCAAACACGTGAAGCCGTTAGTACTTCCTGTTTCTCTTCAAAATTAGGGCTCGTTCAATTCATGGATGCCAACCCCAATTGCTTGGTCGATCGATGATCTCGTGCTCGGCTCCTTAAAAATTTGCGTCGTAATCAAGGTGAGGAACTATCACTCACATCTACTTCACTCTTAGGCCGTTCGAGTTTATTTTGATGTTGATGTTTTTTTTTCTTCTCTGTATGGGTTCGATTTCGTGATTTCCTTGGCTTACTTTGATTTTGTTAAATTGCTTTGACTTCGGTCATATAATTTTTGTATGTGTTTCACGTTTGCATTTGGGCTTTGATGTTGCACTGCTTCATCATGGCACTTGAACTATTTTAATTTTGGCATTGTCTTGATTTCGAACTGCATATTATTTCTGTCTTTGACTCGAGTTTGTTCGATTTTGCTTCTGTGATATTTTTAATGGCTTTGGCCTTGATTTTTTTGGCCCCAGTGAGCTTCGTCTCTGGCCATCTTTGTATTCGTTCCTGAAGCATTGATTTGGATTCTTGATAACTATGGCTCGTTGATGTCGGTCCCTGTGACCACATCCATGGCTTTTAGTTTCATGTGATTTTCGAAGTTAAATTTTTGAAAAGAAAAGAAAATAGAAGAAATTGATTTTTGTTGGCTTCGGCCTTGCTTTCACTGATGTGTGAATTTTACTATAGTCTTCATTTTGTAGCTGTCTCATACTTCGATTTGTAGATGACTTGTTCATCCTAGTGGTTTCCTTTTGACTTCGGTCATTTGTGACATTGTCACTTCTGATCATCCCTGTAGCATGCGTAACTTTCACCTGCTGTTGTAGCCTTTGTTGAGTCTTGATACACTTGTGGTCTGACTTGTTTAGTTACTGGATTCCACCATACTTCTGTTGCATTCATTTGTTGCATATATCTGTTGCATCCATATTGTCACTTTTGATATAGTTTGCATTCCAGTTGTACTTGCAGTTTCATTTTATTGCAGTGAGTAACATTTTAAAATTTAAGCATATAAATCTTTTACATCCTGACAAGCTTGTATGAGTATGCTTATCTTCTCTGTGTATATATATATATATATATATATATATATATATATATATATATATATATATATATAGATGTCTGGATAACTACACGTTGTTTAAGACCTGAGACTTCTCTGTGCTTTAGTTTCCAGGTCATAAAAATTTAAAGATTCTTATTTTCTTACTCTAGTCTTGGTTAATATATTTGTTTACCCACAGATTAGTTTTAAAATTTTATTCAAGATAGAAATAAATTTAAAATTTTGTTTGAAAACCAAATTTGTTACAGGCTTTCAACCTATCTATTTTTTTTCCCAAATCAAAGAAACTGATAAAAATAAATTTTAAACTCTGGTTTGACCTGAGTTTTCTAAAACAAGTTCAAACATAACTTTAAGTCTCTGTTATGTGGAAGTCACCATTTACTGGTCCATTGCTTAGTTTGAAGTATGATTAGTTTGGTTGTAAAGTTGTCATTGATTTTTGTCCATCCTGTTTTGTTTCATTGTCCACTGATCATTTATTACATATGCCATTCACTTCAGTTGTCTGTTTATGCATATTTGATTCATTGATTCTTGTTTACTTGTTAGCACTTCTAACAAAATACACTTGTGCACATTGATGTTATATGCAAGTGTAGAATTGTTCCACTGATGCATCACTTGTTGTCGTACTCACTTGTAGTTGTTCCTGTAGCGTTGTCTTCATGTTGTGTAGATTTGCTATTACTAGAGCCAGCTACCCACTTCTTTCACTATTGCATTCCATTTGTGTTTGCTGTCACATTGGGCTTGTAGTTGTTGTAGCTCTCTGCATTTACTACTTCAAGTATGGCTGTTTTGATTTGTTGAAGCTTTGAACTGTTTTCATGCTTTATTCGAGCCTTCGTGCTTTGTGTACTTGTGGTGGCTGCAGTTTATTGTTGCAGTTTGCCCTTGAGCTCGAAGTGGGGCTGCAGTTTCATTTTTATGAAAATTTGCACTTGTTGAAATGTGCAGTAATAAGTTGTTTGGAACTTGTTTTCTTGAGTTACTTGAGTATATGCAAACAGTTGCATTTCGACCTTGCCTTGTTGCATGGGTTTTGGTATTGCAGATGTGTTGAGTCACTGACTTGACCTCTGCAACTTGGATTTCTGATAGTATTCTATGTTGAGATGATTTCACATGTTGTCGTGGCGAGGCACCGCACGCGTGCGTGCACTACAGCCACGCAGTATCGACATTTTGAATCGATATTTGAACCTTCATTGATTTTGGTTCGTTGACCTTTGGAGTACATCATCACGATAGTGGCGAGGCAGTGCACGCAAGCGTGAACTGCAGCCACACAGAGTTAACATTTTAAATGCGGCGAGGCCGTATACGCGTGTGTGTGTTGCTGCCCTACCAAATCTAATGTTTTAAATGATGTTTTCTTTTTGATGAAAATTGTTTTATGTTGACAATTCAATATATTTTGAATCACATTTTGATTATTTTGTTGTTAATTGCCGTTTGGGCAAATTCTGATGTTTTTCCTAAATTTCATTCATTAAGAATCCTTTCATCTATCTTCATTGATAATCTGAATCTACTGATTTGTTGTTTAACACTGTTAAGTGTTATATTTACCGATATCCAATTTCTTGTTAAAGGATCGGATAGGTAAATTATATTTGACCGTCGTCTAATTGTTGTTTGATCATTATTGCCTCTATGCACTAATAACTGAGTTTGAATTAGACTGACCTGTGTATTATTTTCTTTTGAATATAATACTCGGGTCAGACCGAGTAATTTTACAGCTTGAAGATTTTCGGGCATCGAAGTTAGAGAGCGAGGGAAATTGCTTCACTTTAGCTTTTCGAAGAATTTTTTGTACTTAAAGATATATTCCGCTGTATAAAAATTTAATGCATTGTACAAACTCTGATATATGTATAAAAATTCATTTATGTAAAAAAATATTATGATTATTCTGTGATTCTGTGGCTGATTCTGTTTAAACTCTATAAACTGAATAACAATCCGTCATTTTGAACGTCTCAAGTTGGTTTAATTACCGACTGGGGGCGGTCAGAACGGCGGGTCGTTACAAATGCAGTGGAATAATGTAATATATAATAGTAATGCAATCTCCGTCTTCGTCCTCCAGAAATAAAGTCTTCGAATCTTGAAATGCTCAGACTAACCCGAGCGAATTGAAAAGACAAGACACTCGAGTCAGAATTAAAAGACCTTATGTAAGTTAAACAACCTGTAAATAATGTGAGTGGAACGGTGTCAGAGATGTTTACGGGATTTGATATCTCCTATCCAGTGTCTAACGTGAGTGCAGTAACTTAGGAGATGCTCGGGATACACAACTCCTAAGGATCCGTTAAACTATTTACTATGTAGTAATATTTCGCTATTATAATAATGTCTATAGTAAAATAGACTTACTTTTAAATAGCATTAACAGGTTACCAATATAACCCTTACCACGTAATGGTCTCAGTAGTCTATCCAATATCATGGTTCCTCTTGATCGGGAAGCCACCAGAGGATATCACACAGGCTACGGGAGAAAATCAAACTCGTACAAGACACGACATGGTAGGTGACATGGCACACAAGGCAATGCCACGGTAGATATACCAATTACGTATCCGGGCTAGAGGTAATGCATAGCAGCTACTACCGCCCACCTCGAGCCACACCCCCAAAATCAAAAATAAAAAGTGGCCACCAAAACAATCCAAAGTCTGAATATAATATCGAAGGAGTGCGTCCGATAAGAGGGGTTACCTCCTTGGCCTAAGAATCGCTCCTATTTTAGTCACCTTATGCCAACTCATGGGAGTCGGGTCGACGTATATACCTCAAAGGAACGCCGCCGCCATCCTACTTCATACTGGAATCTCCACCGCGTACATGGTTGTTAAAGTGGTTTTTGAAGTTGGTAGAGAGTATGACAACTTTCGATCCCGGTCTCTTTAACAACCAAACGTTATTACAACACCGCAGTGATTTTCAAAATAGTTTATACTTTAAAACCAAAATATCATTGCCTTTTCAAAAACCAAATAAATATGATATCATTTTGTTTCCAATATATCCTTTCTAAAACCATAAAACTTTCAAAATTATAATATTTCAAAACCAAACGCTTGAAATATAACTTTGCAAAACATAATACCTTGAATTCCATAGCTTCTAAACCATAACTTCCACCACTTAAACGGTTTGGATATCCAAACAATATATAAAATAAAATAGTTTAAATTTAAACTTTACTTTATAAAGTAAAATAATATCCTCGACTTCACAATTTTATTCACTTTAAATTAAATCTCAATTCATAAATTTCAACTCACTTTCGGTTTTCAATAAACCATTTCAATTTATATCGATTTCAAATATAGATTCGAACCTCCAAATAAACCATTTCAATAGATTTCAAAGCTTTCTATATTCAACACTTCAAAACTAAATTTGTTAACCCTATATATGTGTATGTATATATATATATATATATCAAATTCAGTTTATTATTATTCAGTTTTGAAATATTTACTTAATAATTCCAATATTATTCCAATAAACTCTAATTTCAAATAACTAAATATTTCCCTTACTTTATTCGAACTTGATATATTCATTTATATAATAAAAAAAGGTCAAGTTAGAAATCATATTCTTTAAAATCTCAAATTCAATGAGTCACAAACCGATCTTTATTAAATAAAATTCTCAATTAAATACAATTTCAAATCAATTTCCAATTTATCTTTCAACCTTAATTTATTGAAATCGTTACAAATCCTATATAAAAATATAATTTAAATAAATACTTAACCATATTATATTTTTAAATAAAATCAAACTTTGTTATTAAACTTGTTTATATCAACAAATTTATACATAGCTCAAGTCAAGAATATGACTATATATATAAAATAGCATTTATGTAATATCTAAAATCAATATTTATATAAAACCATGTATTTCTTTCCAAAAACCACTTTCAAATTATTTATATATATATAGACCACAGTGTCTATATATAATTTTCTATCCTTTGGTCAAGTGATACGGATATTTATCATTTCAATCCGTAATTTAAAATATAAATACGGTTATATATCATTTCAAACCGCAATCCCGAAAAAATAAAAATCCATAACAACTTACAGTTTATAACAGCATAAAATACAACATCTATTCATCCAATATCAATCATCAAACATTTATCACAATTATCATCCAATTCAATCCATAACAGCAATATAGAACAGATAATAAATAACAGGCATTTACTGGCAGTTTATATTCAATAATAAAATAAATAACAATTTAACTGGCAGTTTATATGCAATAATAAATTTGATAACAATTTAATTCAATAAATTCAATTTAACTAAGATGATGATTAAAAATGTGCCAAACGGACATAAATAAATTTCAAATCACATCATAAATCAATTTAACAAACGTAAGAAATTTTAGAAGTTGTGAGTGGGTTAAAACACTCACCTTTCGAATTTAAATTGAATTTAAATCCAAATTAAATCCAAAATTTGAACAGTCTCAGAATCTATCCAGACTAGCGCCAAAATGTCCAGAATTTGACAATGATCCTAACAAAAGAAACTGTGCATAAATCGGATATCGTATGTGAAAGTTATTAACATTAGAACAGTTAATCAAAATTTAAAGAAAATAAAATAAAAAAGGAACCCACCCAATCCAGAGCAGCCACATTGCCAATTTCTTCCTCCAGGAACCCTAACGCACACGTAAACCCTCGCATTCGAACGAAGCCGTGCTCTCCTCATGAATTATCGTCACTACTAGGTGCCCCGACCACCAGATAAGGCGATGCTAATGTCTTCGGCGCCTCAGGCCAATCACCGTACTGCCATGCGACCCCCCTTCAACGCCCCCGGCGTATGCGCCGCCGCCACCTGTCAATGCCGTTCGAGGCAAATTCCGGCCTCGTGCGACCAAACCAACCCCACCGATCGAATTGCCTTGACATTCTCCACCAGACCCTGCCTTCCGATCGACCTCAAGTTGAAGATCCGCCGTTAACACACACAACCAAAAACAAACGGCCGAAAATAAAAGCCTAAATTCCGATCAAACCATGATTTGAATCGAAAAACGAATCACTGCGGAAGATTACGCTCGTCGAGAGCTTCTATTTGATATAAAATTTGGTAGGTATTGAAGAGTTTAAATTTTGAAGTTGAGATTTGAATTGGAATTGAACCGAGGAGTTTTAGGGTTTTTAGCCGTTGAAAAGAGGAGCAACAGAAATTTTTGTACATGCAGAAATGAGAAATAGAAAGGCTGCTAGGGTTTATAACCGAATATTTATAGGCGGATTAGAAATAGGAACAAATGGATCGAATCGGTTTGAAAGTTGAATGATACACAGCCCGAAAAGCCCTTTTCGACTCCGAAACGAAAATAGGTCAACCCATATATCAAAATAAATGTTTTTAAATATTTTAAACGCAATGGAACAGGTTTTAAGTCCTAATTCCATTGTATGAAGAAGTTATGCTAAAATCAAGTTGTTTCGAATTGATTTCAATTGATTTTAATTAATTTGATTTCTAGATGTTTCGAGTCCGTACGATCAAACGACAGGCCCGATCACTACGAAACTTAAAATCCTACAATAATTCACCGTTATGGATCCGATGAAACTGGTTTCATTGAAATTCGAGTCAGTGGCCAAAATGCTATTTTCTAGTTGATTAAATAAATTAATATTAAATTAATTAATCACTTCTTCAATTTAAATTCTATAATCCACAAATCTTATCATCTTTGATTTCTTAAACAATCACAATAATTTTAAGCAAATTTAGATGTCAAATTAAAGTTGATAAATCCATCAATTTCAGTGTTTAATTTCAATTTCATTAAATTCAGAAATTATAAATTAAAATTCCTAAAAATCCATTTATTAAATTTTTAACCCATGTTATTCACATCTTTTATCACAATAAGGATGCAACTAACATTGATTCATGATTTATTACATTAAAATCTTCAAATTTCATCTTAATTTCCCATTAACGTAATATCTAAATATTTAATTCCATTTATTTGCAATATACCCAATTACTATAATTTAAATTCCAATAAATTAATAAATCTTGATTCTCGTTCTTTAAATCAACCAATTGTCATATTATACATGGAATTGACATTATTTTCAAATATCATCATAATTTACATTAACATAATATTTAATTACATTTATTGAAATTTATTTCCCAATTTACTAAATACAATCAATTATAACCTTACAATTGTTTCAATTAATTGGGATTGCACTAATTTTTTATCAACTTGCATTAACATTATTATCTTACAACTTTTTATTTCTTCTAATATTAAATAACAAGATTCATTAAATTAACAAATTTAATTATCAAAATTTTATGGGTCGTTACACTCTCCCCCGCTCAAAACTTTTCGTCATCGAAAAGGAAAAAGAAGGGGGAAAAGAATGAATTATGTAGTCAATACATCTTATTCAAAATATTAATTTTATAAACAAATAAATTTACAAAATTTAATAATTTAAATAAAATATATCAATTTATAGCCATTAAATCTTTTTATGCTCAAATTAATAAAGTTTGGAAAACAGTTTTCAAAAATTTTCTAAGTCCAAAATTTATGAAAAATTTCGGCAGAGTCTCCTTTGTACGGAGAGGCTCAGAAGAAATTATAATATCAAATATGACAGTATACAACATATATTTTCCAAAATATATATATATATCCCAACGCGTGAAAAATAATATAATAACGCTATAAAACCGTGATCCGAGAACGTACCTATTTGTCGGGCAATTAACGCTTATTTTATGAAACCAAAAGCAATAGCAATTGCTTCCATAACATGTATTTCACTTATATAGTCTAAAAGAGGTTAATAATTATAAAATGAAACATTTAAAGTTATTTCAACCACTCACAAACAATCAATATAAACAACAATCACTTGCAACCATATATGGTCATCATGAAAGATCAACGCAATCAATTAGCCATTCATATCAAACAAAACAAATAGTTGTTTGGGTTCAAAACTTTAAATTGTACAGAATGAAAAATAAACTATTAAGTGCACCATTTACTCAACAGTCTTAGATGAAACTAAATAGATTATTCATTCATCCAAACAATTTTAAAGTATCCTTGCCCAACCAACCATAAACCAAACCAATAATAATTCCAAACAATAGATCAAGTTCATTTTTATCAGTTTCATTTCATAACGTTTGTTGTTTGATTTTCTTTTCATTCATATAATGATTTATCTTTTAGTTTACCTTTAAATTTTTACAATTCTCCATTTATTTTCATTTATTCGTGTCATGTAAATTTTCTTTTTATTGTATTGCATTCATTTATTCACTAATTAATTTCATTTATTTACAGTATTCATCTTTCTACTTATTTTTTTATTATAAATAACCTCAACATTTACTTAAGTTTATTATCATTTCTTTATAACCTTTCTATTATATTTAGTTAGTAGCATTTCAAATATACTCACGTTTATAACAACTACAACATCAAATTCTTATTTATTAAAGTGAGTCATTGAACACTTTCATTATATAAGTTTTTCTTGTTCAATTTTCCATTACATTTTCTTATTAAACACTTCAACTTTTTAAATCTCTTGATAAGTTATATGTATGTTTTTAGGAATGCAATTGAAAATTACATAAGTTTATCTTATTTCTTTTAATTAATCTAATGTTCAATAATCATGTCCTTCGCTTTTATAGATTATAAATTAGTTACATTCCATTTCACTACGATATTAAAACTATTAATTAACAGAAACTTAAGAACTAAATACCGGGTTAAACTTCAAATCATTTTAAAAATAATAGATAGATGTATACACTTACAATTTATATATCCAATTATATTTAAAACAATTTGAAATTTATATTTGTTTATCAAAATAAATCTATAGTAAAACTACTACAATGGCCTTCCCACTTCAAAACTCGAAAATGAATGTCGATGATGTGTGCACTCATCACTGAAATTATTTCCCAACAACAGAGAGGGAAGTACATGACTTATTTCTTTCCAAAGTTTCTTTAAAACAATTCTTTCAAATTATATTGAAAACACTTCTAACAATACATTATTATATCCCAAAATCATTCGAAAGAAATTTTCAAAACCCCGGAACTTAAGTTCAAAAATTTCCAAATTCCATTTATTTTATTTTCTTCAAATTTTGTTTTCAATCAATATATATATAAATTTCACTACCTAACAACGAACATATTACAATCAAATATATATATATATATATAGGAAATATGATAGGCAAAATTACTTCATTCACCTATATTCAAAGCAATATTGTGTCGGTCTGTCCTACTAAGTATTTAGAAATCCCTATTGATGTCATAGCATCCTATGCACCAACCAGAATTTATAAATACAAATGAAACAAATTAACACAATATCAAAACCCTTTTATAACACTAACAAATACGCTCTCTCATATATACACACTCAGCGGCTCATCACAGGGTATTACTACCCTATTGATAAAGAGCCAGACCCCATAAAGCTAAGGTTTATCGCTAAACCTCGCTTTGATACCAGATGTAACGTCCACCTTTTTGTACACTTTAAATCGACGATAAACCAAACGTGTCAGACTTAAACCACACAGAAGGCAGATTGTTATTGGGGTGAATATGAAAAAATAGAGAAAGGAAAAACAAAACAGAATCTTGCAACGGAACGACAAAATATAATAATCACATAAACGGTTCATGAAGCTATTTTAAAAAAACATTTGATTATACTTATACAACACATATCAGAGTTACACATACCAGAGAATATTAAATAATGCAGCGGAACAGTATGAATGTAATGGAATAATATAATAAATAATAGTAATGCAATATCCATCTTTGTCCTCCAGAAATAAGGTCTTTGAATCCTGAAATGCTCATACTGACTCGAGCGGATTGAAAAGACAAAACACTCGAGTCAGAACTAAAAGATCTTATTTAAGTTAAACCAACTGTAAATAATATGAGTGGAACGGCGTCAGAGATGTTATGGGATTTGACATCTCATATCCAGTGTCTAACGTGAGTGGTGTAACTTAAGAGATGCTCGGGATTCAAATCTCCTAAGGATCCGTTAAACTATTTACTATGTAGTAATATTTCGCTATTATAATAATGTCTATAGTAAAATAAACTTACTTTTAAATAGCGTTAAGGGGTTACCCATATAGCCCTTACCACGTAATAGTCCCAGTAGTCCATCCAGTATCATGGTTCCTCCTGATCGGGAAGCCACCAAAGGATATCGCATGGGCTACGGGAGAAAACCAAACTCGTACAAGGCGCGATAGGGTAGGTGACACGACACACAAGGCAATGCCAGGGTAGATATACCAATTACGCATCCGGGCTGGTGGTAACGCATAGCAGCTACTACCGCCTACCTCGAGCCACACCCTCAAAATCAAAAATCAAAAGTGGCCACCAAAACAATCCAAAGTTAGAATATAATATCGAAGGAGTGTGTCCGATAAGAGGGGCTACCTCCTTGGCCTGAGAATCGCTCATGTTTTAGCCACCTTATGCCAACTCACAAGAGTCGGGTCCATGTATATACCTCAAAGGAACACCGCCACCATCCTACTTCATACTGGAATCTCCACCGCATACACGGTTGTTAAAGTGGTTTTCAAAGTTGGCAGAGAGTATGACAACTTCCGATCCCGGTCTCTTCAACAACCAAACATTATCATAACACCGCAGTCATTTTCAAAATAGTTTACACTTTAAAACCAAAATATCATTGCCTTTTCAAAAACCAAATAAATACGATATCATTTTATTTCCAATATATCCTTTCTAAAACCATAACACTTACATAATTATAATATTTCAAAACCAAATGCTTGAAATATAACTTTTCAAAACATAATACCTTGAATTCCGTGGCTTCTAAACCATAACTTCCACCACTTAAACGATTTGGATATCCAAACAGTATATAAAATAAAACAGTTTAAATTTAAACTTTACTTTATAAAGTAAAATAATTTCCTCGACTTCACAATTTTATTCACTTTAAATTATATCTCAATTCATAACTTTCAACTCACCTTCATTTTTAAATAAACCATTTCAATTTTTATATCGATTTCAAATATAGATTCGAACCTCCAAATAAACCATTTCAATAGATTTCAAAGCTTTCAATATTCAACACTTCAAAACTAAATTTGTTAACCCTATATATATATATATATATATATATATATATATATATATATCAAATTCAGTTTACTATTATTTAGTTTTGAAATATTTACTTAATAATTCCAATATCATTCCAATAAACTCCAATTTCAAATAACTGAATATTTCCTTTACTTTATTCGTACTTGATATATTCATTTATATAATCTTAAACAAAGGTCAAGTTAGAAATCATATTCTTTAAAATCTCAAATTCAATGAGTCCTAAATCGATCTTTATTAAATAAAATTCTAAATTAAATACAATTTCAAATTAATTTCCAATTTATCTTTCAACCATAATTTATTGAAATGATTATAAATTCTATATAAAAATATAATTTAAATAAATACTTAACCATATTATATTTTTAAATAAAATCAAACTTTATTATTAAACTTATTTATATTAACAAATTTATACATAACTCAAGTCAAGAATTTGATTATATATATAAAATAGCATCTATGTGATATCTAAAATCAATATTTATATAAAACCATGTATTTCTTTTCAAAAACCATAGAATCAATTTCAAATTATTTTTCTATATATAGACCACGATGTCTGTATATAATTTTCTATCCTATGGTCAAGTGATACAGATATTTATCATTTCAATCCGTAATTTAAAATATAAATACGGTTATAAATCATTTTAAACCGCAATCCCGAAAAAATACTAATCCATAACAACTTGCTATTTATAACAACATAAAATACAATATCCATTCATCCAATATCAATTATCAAACATTTATCACAATTATCATCCAATTCAATCCATAACAGCAATATAGAACATATAATAAATAACAGGCATTTACTGGCAGTTTATATTCAATAATAAATAAAATAATAATTTAACTGGCAGTTTAAATGCAATAATAAATTAAATAACAATTTAATTTAACAAATTCAATATAACTGAGATGTTGATTAAAAATGTGCCAAATGGACATAAATAAATTTCAAATCACATCATAAATCAATTTAACAAACGTAAGAAATTTTAGAAGTTGTGAGTGGGTTAAAAAACTCACCTTTCGAATTTAAATTGAATTTAAATCCAATTTAAACCCAAAATTTGAACAGTCTTAGAATCCGTCCAAACAAACGCCAAAATGTTCGGAATTTGAAAACGATCCTAATAAAAGAAACTCTGCATAAATCAGATATCGTATGTGAAAGTTATTAACATCAGAACACTTAAATCAAAATTTAAAGAAAATAAAATAAAAAAGGAACCCACCCAATCCAGAGCAGCCATGTCACCAATTTCTTCCTCCAGGAACCCTAATGCATGCGTAAACCCTCGTTTTCGAATGAAGCCGCCGCTCTCTTCGTGAATTATCGCCGCTACTAGGTGCCTCGACCACCAGATCAGGCGATGCCAATGTCTTCGTCGCCTCGGGCCGATCACCATACAGTCGCGCGACCTTCCTTCAACGGCCTAGGCACATGCGTCGTCGCCACCTATCAACGCCGTTCGAGGCGAATTCCGACCTCCAACGACCAAGCAAACCCCACCGATCGACGTGCCTTGACATTCTCCACCAGACCCTGCCCTCCGATCGACCTCAAGTTGAAGATCCGCCGTTAACACACACAACCAAAAACGAACGGCCGAAAATAAAAGCCTAAATTCCGATCAAACCATGATTCAAATCGGAAAACGAATCACTGCGAAAGATTACGCTTGCCGAGAGCTTTGATTTGATATAAAATTTGGTAGGTATTGAGGAGTTTTAATTTTGAAGTTGAGATTTGAATTGGAATGGAACTGAGGAGTTTTAGGCTTTTCGGCCATTGAAAAGAGGAGCAAAAAAAATTTCTATACGTATAGAAATGAGAAATAGAAAGGCTGCTAGGGTTTATAACCGGATATATATAGGCAGATTAGAAATAGGAACAAATGGATCGAATCGGTTTGAATGTTGAACGATACACAGCCCGAAAAGCCCGTTTCGACTCCGGAACGAAAATGGGTCAACCCATATATCAAAATAGATGTTTTTTAAATATTTTAAACGCAATGGAACAGGTTTCAAGTCCTAATTCCATCGTATGAAGAAGTTATGCTAAGATCAAGTTATTTCAAATTGATTTCAATTGATTTCAATTAATTTGATTTCTAGGCGTTTCCAGTCTATACGATCAAACGACAAGCTCGATCACTACGAAACTTGAAATCCTATAATAATTCACCGTTATGGATCCGATGAAACTGTTCATCGAAATCCGAGTCAGTGTCCAAAATGGCTATTTTCTAGTTGATTAAATAAATTAATATTGAATTAATTAATCACTTCTTCAATTTAAATTCTATAATCAATAAATCTTATCATCTTTGATTTCTTAAACAATCACAATAATTTGAAACAAATTTAGATGTCAAATTAAAGTTGATAAATCCATCAATTTCAGTGTTTAATTTCAATTTCGTTAAATTCAGAAATTATAAATTAAAATTCCTAAAAATCCATTTATTAAATTTTTTAACCCTTGTTATTTACATCTTTTATCACAATAAGGATGCAGTTAACATTGGTTCATGATTTTTTACATTAAAATCTTCAAATTTCATCTTAATTTCCCATTAATGTAATATCTAAATGTTTAATTCCATTTATTTGCAATATACCCAATTACTATAATTTAAATTCAAATAAATTAATAAATCTTGATTCTGATTCTTTAAATCAACCAATTGTCATATTATACATGGAATTGACATTATTTTCAAATATCATCTTAATTTACATTAACATAATATTTAATTATATTTATTGAAATTTATTTTCCAATTTACTAAATACAATCAATTATAACCTTACAATTGTTTCAATTAATTGGGATTGCACTAATTATTTATCAACTTGCATTAACATTATTACCTTACAACTTTTTATTTCTTCTAATATTAAGTAACAAGATTCGTTAAATTAACAAATTAATTATCGAAATTTTACGGGTCGTTATATGTATACCCTTGGTAATGCCGTTGCGGATGCATTGAGTAGAAATGTTGCAATGGTTGCAAACATAGAAGTTCAGCCAGTATCGATGCAGAGGATTTCATTTAGTCAGGAGGCGGATCCTATTTTAGCTCGACTAAAGAAGGATGTTCAAGATGGCCTTGTATCTAGTTTTGAGATTGATCCCCGATGCACTTTGAAAATGAACGGGGGCATCCAAATGTTAATGGACTTAGGCAAGAAATGTCAGCCAAGTGCCACCATTCAAAATTATATTTCCATCTTGGAGTGACCAAGATGCTCAAAGATATAAAGAGGTAAATTTGATGGAAGAGGATGAAATAAGATATTTTGACCTTTGTGAGTCAGTGTGCGAACTTCCAGCAGATTAAGAATGACTAGCAGAAGTCTGCTGGACTGCTTTAGCCACTTGAGATCCTAAAGTGGAAGTAGGAGAAAATCTATATGGACTTTATTGATGGAGTTCAGGTCAAAAAGAGGGAATGAAGGCATTTGGGTTATATTCGACTGGCTGACTAAGGGCGCTCATTTCATTCATGTTAAGCGAAATAGGATTACTACATGTTTGGAAAGTTTATACATGAAGGAGATTGTGAGACTCTATGGTATTCCTTATAGTATTGTAAGTGATCGTGACTAGATATTCACTACTAGGTGCTTGGAGGGACTACAAATTTCTTTAGGTAGGGCTGTCAGTGGATACCTGAAAAATCCGACCGTCCACATCCGCATCCGAAAAGTGGATAAATATCCGATATTCGAAAAATGGATGCGGATACGATGATATCCGCATCCGAAAATTATCCATTCGGTTTATGTCAAGATTATAGTTCAAATTATATGTGTTTTAATGCAGCAAATGACATTCATTTATAATTTTATTAAGTTAGTATTTTATATTATATGTACTTAATGCTTATTATCTATTCGAAATTATTTATTATCATCATGTTTCTTAATTTTTAACACTTTTACAATCAATAAGATTGAAAAATATTTATGTATATCCGATATCCAAAAATGATTTCGAATGCGGATGAGGATATGGCATTATACGCATCTGAAAGCATCCATTGTCGGGCCTAGCTTTAGGGACCAACCTAAGTCTGAGTATAGCTACCATTCGCATGCAGATTGGTAGAGGGAGAAAGTGAACCAGATCTTGGAAGATTTATTAGAAGCATGCATTCTTGACTTTGGGGGTTCTTGGGAAGATCATTTGCCCTTACTTGAATTCACTTACATAAATAACTATCAGGCAAGCATTGGTATAACCCCTTTTAAAGCTCTTTATGGTCATCTATGGTGTTCTCCTTCATAATGGGTTGAGTTTAGTGATAGAATTTTTCTTGACCTCGACATGATCTTAGAAGTCAGTGAGAAGGTAGCTGATGTTAGAAGGAAGGTAAAGGAGCCACAGGATCGACAGAAGTGTTATACAGAACGAAGGCACGGAGATCTAGAGTTCTCAGAAGGAGATTCGGTGTTTGTGAAAGTTTCTCCGTTGAGAAGTGTGTGCGGTTTGGAAATCAGGAAAGTTATCCCCTCGTTATTCTAGCCCTTTTCCCATACTAGACCGGATTGGTAGACGTGCATATAAAGTGAAGTTACCAGACAGACTATCAGATGTGCACAACGCAGTTCACATATCTCATCTATGTAAGTATATGCACAACCCTTCGATGATAGTAGAACCGACAATACAAGTTGATTTGGAAGTTCAGCCTAACCTAACCATTCTTAGGTAGCCTATTTGTATCGACACTCAAGATATATAGCATTTGACGATGAAGGATTTGAATCTTGTTAAGGTTCAGTGGAAAGGAGATGATGGAGATTGTACTTGGGAAACCAAGGATTGTATTAGGGATTCTTATCCTAAGTTGTTGTAGTTGTTTTTATTTTTTATATCTGTTTTTGTGTACTCACCGGTTGTGGTAGAGTGTACCTATTTGTTGAAGGATATCATTTGAGCTTATTTTGATATCTTTTGTGCATGTGATTAATTTTAAGGACGAAATTTCCTATAAGGAGGAGAGGATGTAACGACCCGTAATTTAATCACTATGAATTTGAATATTTCATATATTTTTAAATATTTAATAATAGATTTTATAACTCAAATAAACCTATATTTAGTAATGACTAATGACGGTAAAAAAAATTAAAATTTGGTTTACAAAAACAAGCACTTCGAAGAAAAATCCAAAATGTGAGCGAAAATCATTTTTTGGATTTTCGAATTTTCGTCATCTAAAAGTTATCAGAACATTTTGTGTATACTAAGGCATCTACTCAAACACATGTATAAATAACATAAACTTTAGTTAAGGAAGTGGTTACAGTTTAATAATCTTAATTTTATACCTGAGTAAATTAAGTAAGTTTTGACTTACCATTAAAAGTTTTAAAAAGAAATTGTATAAAATGATAAAAATACTTCTTTTCCATTCTACATCTCATATGCTCCACATCAAGACCAAAAACCACCCCAATCGAGGCAAGGTCGAGCCCCTAGGCACCTAGGCCGAAATATATTGACTCCTCCTATCCCTTAAAAATCAAGTCTTTGAAAAGAAAAGTAGGTCCGGGTGTTGGTGCTAGAGTGTAGAAGCTTTGATCTGCATTTATGTGGATTCCGATGAGTAAATCTCACTTTTAAAAAAGGAAGATTTAAACTTTACTTTTGCGATAATAATAGATGTTAGTTGCTTGTGTTTATATGTGTTGGAAAATAATGATTGTTTGGTTTGGTTCCCGCTTGAAGCGGATGGTATATGTTATAACTAGTTAATAATTTGATATTTAGTCAAAAAGTTTAATTATTTACAAGTAATTCTCTCTCCATATTGTATGGATGTTATTTGCATTTGTATATATGTATATGATTATGTTTAAATTTGGGTGAATCTATATGACGTATAAAATGTTTAGGGAAGTGTTCGTATAACAACTATTGCTATATCGACAATTTGAAATATCATATCTTTTGAAAATCTTTTTGTAGATCTCATGCTTGGGTTTTTACAAAAAAATATATTTGGTTGTGTTTTGACACTTTAAAAATGTTGTTTGAACCATGTTTTAAAGTAATCTGAATCTCAAAAATAAATTTAGAAGTTATGGTCCATATAGTGATAGTCGCTATGGATACATTTTGAAGATACTAAAAATAAATTATTTTAAGTAATCATATTAATAATGATGTTTTAAAGTTAATTGACCATTTTCATAATGATGTTTTAAAGTTAATTAACCATTTTAATAATGATGTCTTGAAGTTAAAAATGTCATAAATCATATAAGTCTTGATAGACTATCAACTATGCTTTATGACATGGTGATTTGCTTTATGCCTTGCATGTTATTGTTTCAGGCATATTGTGAGTTCTCTTTTGATGTATGTCATATTATTATTATTATTATCATGTCTCTTACCCTTTTAATTAGTTGCAGTCTAATTAGTTTGTTATATTTTCATATAATACTAGGGTTAGGCTGAGATCATCCACGTAGCAGAGTTTAGTTTTTGGACTTGGGCTAGCAAATGTTAGTTGTGTTATACTTTTGTGATAGGTGCATGTATATTTCGGCTAGCTAGTATGATTTGATGGTGTTGTATTATTATGCTATTATGTGAACCTAGACTTGTATTTTTGTAGACTCACTACTATGTTATGAAATTTATCCTTTTGTTGTGATCTATGATATATATTGGATTTCTGTTATATTTTATACTGTTTTGGATATATTGAGCCTATATGTTATTGCTTTGTGTTGATATTGTTCACGTCATTTTGTTGTTCATTGAGGTATATGAGACGTTTCAGTATTAGCCGAAGTAATTTCATGATGGTCGCTCCTTTCAAAGCCTTATTCTCCAGACTAGCAGAAGATATTATTCATAATGTTCTTTGTTAATTTAGGTATAAAAGGTGTGGCATTACAGCTTGGTCGTTTTAATAATGGTGTTTATGATTAATCAATCATTTTAATAATGATGTTTAAGGTTAATTAGTCACTTTAATAATGACGTTTAAAGTTAATTAAACATTTCAATAATGGTGAGTAAAGGTAATCCATCATTTTAATAATGATGTTTAAAGTTAACTAATTATTTTAATAATGATTTTTTAAAGTTAAGTGATCATTTTAATAATGTTGTTTAAAGTTAATTAACCAATTTTAATAATGATGTTTGAACTAATTAATCATGTTTGAAGTTAATTGATCATTTTTAATAACGCTGTTTAAAGTTAGTATTTGTGATGTGAAATCCCATCACAAGTTCGGTTTTAAATGTTTAAAAGTTTGACTTGATCATGGAAAAGATAAGAAATTTAGTTTCCATAAATGATATAGCTTATATGAAAACAATTTATTCATATTGTCAATACTAAACGTCAAGGTTTGGAAGCTCGTCTCTATCTCAAAGTTTAAGAAACCATCAAAATAAATTTTAGAGGTAACCCTACCTTCACTTGCTTGGCTTCATTTTTAACCGGGGTTAGTACAAGTTTGAAATCGATGAGTAGTGACAAGGGTATGAAATTTACGTTAAATATAGGATCATTTTAATCATTCGCTATAGTTGATTTATTGACTATCGATTCAGCTATCTTCTTTGTGCATCGTCAATCTAAGACTATTCGTTGCTTACATTGAGCATTGATATCCTTTGTCGAGACTGACTAATCCCAAAGATCGAGTGGAATCCAAGCTATATAGGGTTTCTCCCATTAGGGTATTACCACACCTACTCTAGATTAGTTTTAGTTATATGCGCATTGAGATATGAAATACTCGAAACCTCGTAGGGTTTTCAAGGGTCTAGCTTAGATGTGTCCGAGAGCCGTCGTAGTTCTTAAGTATATTTCTAGATGTATACTTTCAGTAGGGGGTGCACCCTTGTAGTCATTATTGGAAAATTTCCCTTTTCCTTGTTTTTGATTCAAACCGTTCAATTTATTTATTTAATTGCATTGGGAAGTGTCTTGCACACTTCGGGATGTTTAATTATTTATACCCATTACTGTGGTTAGATACTTTTCTTGTGAGCGAAAACCCATTCTGCATTTGGAGACACAATCTTACATATTTTTGTTTATTTCCACCATTTGTTTAGAGTTTACTCATACTAGACTTATTGTCTGACCTGGGTTGTTTGCCCCAAACTCTTGGGTAGTCATTTATATTTGGGTATCCCCAGAGTGCAGGTTCCTTTAGGCTCTTTTGAAGTTGATAAACGAGCAAGAGACTCCTTATCTATCTAGCTATCTATTTCCATTGTTGTGTTTATTTATGTATGTGTATTTTGTATCACCAAGTGTAAAGGAAGATTGTTATAACTGCCTAGGCTGATGGAAGTACTTTTGTTGAAAATATGAACTCGATGTTATGGAGTAACCTAATGTGCTATCATATTGTTTTACTATATCTAAAAGTTCTGTTATGAGATTTTCTGTTGTGTTTTTTATTTTACCCCATGACAAATCATTTTTCAAATGCTTGGGCAATGGTATAGGAATACCAAGGATGTATGAAGTGTAATTCCTAGGGGTCAAAAAGGTGGGTCATCACAACTGGACTGATATAGAAAACATCAAATGCGCATTAGATGCAACCTGTGCACAGTGTAGAGAGATAATGAGTATATTCTCTCAACCGCATATCCCCTTGCACCTATATGGCTGCCTTTCATCTGCTTGTGCAACTGGATCTAAAGTCTGACGCTGTTCCTGCCAGTTTTATAGAACAATCTTAGCCATCTATTATCCATTTCAGCGACTATAAGTACCTCATTTATAACTACTTCAAAGGGGTTGGAAGATAATTTTTTTTGAGTACTATACACAATTAAGAGCTCTTTACACTGTAAGCCCCTAAGATTAGCAACTTTATTAGTCTTCAGTGCTTCTATTTTTCTTGTTATTCTTTTCAAATTCCTTTTAATTATATGAGAGGTATATAGTAAGATAACTTCATAGTGGACGTAGGAAAGTTTTTCGTACCACTCTATATTTTGTGTCGTTTACTTTTAACTACACACTTTATTTCACAGTTTCACTTTTATGCTTAATGTTAGCAAGTAAGTTTTATGCATTAGTCTGCTTTCAAGGTTGTTTAAATCTGTAGTGAACATACATTGTTATTGAGATTCTGCTTTTGGATATGATGGAGTTTTCGGTAAGAAGGTCATCGAATTTAAGTGTGTTTTGGATCTATGTGATAACCAGATGGAAACTCATGGAATATCCAAAGATCATCAATTGTCAATCCGGGAACTGAAGGAAAATGTATATGGCTCAGCTTCTTTCTATGCATGTTTATGAATGATTCTTCTACAAATTGTGGTCGAACATGATGGCTTTGTGACGTATTTTCTATACGAAAGTGAAAATAGGTGGATTTATGAAAAATAAAGATGAGAATGAGGGGACGACTATTCTTGTTTCAGCCCTGAGGCTCCACTTGGGGTTTAGTAGTGCTAGTTATAAGAGGTTTTGAGAGTATCGATTTTGACTGTAAACTACCGTAGAGGTTTTGATTGATTTACATGAAGTGTTTTTATAACCGATAGGTACATGCTTAAGAGTTCAACATATACCGGTTTTGAGAGTTTTCCACTAAAGTAACACTATATATATATCATTATACTTATCCTCTAGTTTTGTGAAGATTAATTCTACAGAATCATTAGTGGGGTTATCCAGCCTTTTGACCAAGTAGTATTCGGATAGATTGAACGAGTCGACTCGAAGTTATCGAGGCAGCAAGCCCGGAGAGATAACCCTTGTAACATCCCGCCTTCTGAGGCCTAAAACTAACTGCTACTGATGTTGTAGTCGTCCGTAGTTGTTATTCTTGGCGATCGAATGCGGCATACTTAAAATTGATACACAAGAACGCGTGAATATGAAAAATTTAATCTTCTAATAATCAGAATTTCTCATTTCATGCACATTACAATTTAAGATTTAATTACATAACCCCAAAAGTTAACCACGTTCAGATCACATATACATGTACAAAATATGATAAGAGCAACATATAAAGATGTCCCCTCATGATGATCAGAGGACTAATAATATGAACTTTACAGTTCTTAATACATCACAGCGGAAAACACAAAATAGCTTATATATAGCTAACACCGCCCTGCACGTCTTTAGAAGCTTATTCGTCTAAAAACCTGAAAGTCTCCCACTCTCATACTACTCAAATTAATTTTGAGTACCCGAGAATTTATGGAGAAACACAAACTTCATGTTAGAGAACAAGTCCGGTATGAATAATCCCCTATCATCTCTTATAACAAATAGATATCTAATGAGACCACGCCCTTTGCGGAATGGGTTTTCCCCTCACTGGTATTCAAAACAAAACATGCAAATCATTTACTATGCTCATGCACCCAAAAGTCTTAACATAATATGAAATAAAGCATAAATCATATGTATTGGATATCCCATTCATCCATATTTTAGATATCCCATCTCAAAGCAATTTATTAGAATTCCCATCTAAAATCAATTTATTAGATTTCCCTCTAAAATCTTTAAAATGACTATCATAATTTAATAGAACTATCCATACCAAATCCATTTAAAATAAATGCAAATTATCTATCGTACATTGTTCTATAAAAGATGGTGTGGGCTATCCACCGCACACTCCATAGTTTTCCAAGGATTACTATGAACCCTTGGGTGCCAAATCCCGAGGCTAACCACCTTTGGCAAAACATTCTTTACTTTATAAATTTGATGTGGGCTATCCACCGCACATTCCATGGTTTTTCTAGGTTAACCAAGAACCCAACACTTGGCCAATTAAAATAACATGATCCCCATGATTATTTATAAAAATTCATGATCCCCATGATTACTTATTTTCCCTTGGTATACCACCCGTTTAACCTATTCCCATTGGTAGCCCCAATTAGGTTAAATCAAATAAAAGCACGTTGATAGCCCCAATGTATATTTTGGAAAGCATATTTCTGTTGGTAACCCCAAACTATGTATCAAAACATTAAACCCACCCCAGTGTCTCCAAGGTTTAATAACATCCAATTTATATAAGGAACCCTTTACATATTCAAACAAAATAAGTATTTTATGCTATAACCCTTCGAAGTAACCCCTTTAAATTAGCAAAATTTTACTTAACGAAAAATGGCGAAAAACAACCCTTTAAACCCTTCGAATGAAGTCCCATTCGAAAGCAAATAAACATCTGATGTTAGCACCTTCGAAAGCCTTCCTTTTGAAAGCATCACAAAACCATACCTTTTAACCCTGTTGAAAGGTCTTACCTTTCGACTCCGTAGGAAGGTTTCTTTTTGACCTAGTTGAAAGGATCTACCTTTCGACTTTGTCAAAAGCCAAGGGTATTCCCCCTATAAACCATTTATAAACCTTTCGAAAGCAATGAAATCTTTTGAAGACAAAACCTTTCAAAAAAAACTTCAAAGTCAAAACCCTTCGAAACCAAAACCTTTCAAAATCATTGAAGGTAACCCCTTCAAAACCTAAAACCTTTCGAAAACAATGAAGTGTTAGTGTTTAAACCAACCCTTCGAAAACAATGGAGAGAGGCATAAAGTTTTAGAAAACAAAAGATAACCTTTAAATCCATTTAGTTCGAAAGGTTTGGAAGCCGCAACTATGCTTCCAACTTTGTTGAAAGTTATACCTTTCGAATCTGTTGAAAGGTTTCATTTAGAACAAGTGAGCAAACCAATCAAAACCTTTTTCTTTTAAACTATTTGATAATGTCAAAAGCTAGCAGACATATTTTCCTTAAAACTAAAACAAAACCTCATTTCTTTTGAAAGCTCCAACCATTCGACCCCTTCCAATTCACTACATACCAGTTGTCTGATACCATATGCATTGAATTTTGACCTAGTCGAAAGGTTTGATACCTTTCGACCTTGTCGAAAGGTCTGGAATGAAGGCAAAAGCCCTTGCCGAATGAGTCAAAATATTGAAAATTTTACTTTAAAATAGTTCTTTTGTACCCCCACCTGCCTAGTTTGTCTAAATCTGATTGGTTGCCAGAATTTTATATTCAAAATTGTCGCCAACTTTCCTTTTTTGGAAATTTAAATAAATTTGAAAAAGTCCCTTTCTCCTTTATAATATACAAAAATTTAAGTCTCATTCCTTAAATAATTTTATATAACTATTAAAACATCGTGAAAAATTCTGGAACAAATTTAGAAAATCAATTAATATGTTATCTTCAACATATTAAATTTCAAAGCATATAAAGATCAAAACAACTTGGAATTTAACCAAAACCGAATAAAACATTTTAATTAGCCTATTAACATTTAAAACACCTATGCCTTATCTAAACAAAGCTTTAAATGTTTATATTTTAACCAAATCACAAACATGAATTGGGTACAACCCATAGCCGATCCAAACAAAGAAAAATGAGAACAAGACGGCATATGACCTGAGAGGAGTGCCGATTCTCCTAGTGCATAGTGGAGCAGGGATCAGTGAGAAATTCGGGCTTTCTCTAGGTACTTTCAATTTCTACATGGACAATGGGGTACTTCTTGAGAATTTTTGTTTTTAGATGAGTTCCAGCCTCCTCTTGCTCCTTAGTCAAATGAAGTTCAGTCGTGGTGAGTCCTTCCTTTGAGTGGAGCCCAGTATTAGTGTATTCCCTAATTGAGTGAGACCCAGTCCCAGCCACTTGATCCAGTCTCCCCTAAGGGTTTGTGGTATCTTGCAGTGTCTTACATGCCCTATGTTTATGCACGATTTGCTTCTTTTTTCTAAAGTTATTATTCATTTTGCATGGAAAAGGAGAAATCAGAGAAGGAACGAGATGTCTCGGAGACTCGACCAATTCAAACAGATGAAAGGAGTCTCTATTCCTCCTAAGGCTGCCTCCTAAAAGAAAAGGCCTGTGCAAGAAAATGTCGAGGAGACTTAGCTTGGACAGAGGGGAAAGCCATGAGATATCTCAAAAACGTGCAAGGTCTCCAAACGATGATGCCACCTCCCTCGGTTCTCATATTATTCCCGTCGCCATCATCAAAATGCATCTGGCCCTAAAGCGTGAGATGCCTGGTTACTTAGGGAAAGAAACCATCGATACTTGTTTCTCAGACTTTTAACCATCGGCAAGGAATCCTTTCGAGAATTATCCTGATATAAATCCATTCTATGTGGGTTACCATCCCACGGATTCTGTTACCGAGTTCCTTCTACCCCGTAACCCTCTGGTTTAAATTTTAGATGAGGTAAAAAATCTTGACTTTGCTAACTTGACAACAAGAATGGTCCATATTACTGACAAGATCTCGTTTAGCCAAGGCCAGCGAGAAAGTTGGAAGTGCTAATATGAGGTTGCGCCTAGAGGTGGAGGATCTTCGTAGAGTGCTTAAGGAGAAGGATGCAAAATTAAAGGCGTTTGAGGCGTCTTTTGTGGTCGAGATAAAGAAACCAAGAAGGAAGTAATGAGGGGGCTGTTGAATCATGCAAAGTACTGATTGATGAGGCTGTGAGTTCAGTGGACAAGGCTAGGAAGAAGGACTTGTAGTGGATCCGGTCTTTTAAGGGGAAGGTAAAGAAGTCCCAGGAAGTCTTGGCTGAGTCGAAGGAGTCTCAGGGTGAGTGGTGCAAGGAAAAAGATGCCTACAAGGCTGAGATCGGTGCGCTGAAGGCGGAGCAGGTCCGGCTGTGGAGAGACAAAGAATAGTATATGAACAAGGTGGTGTCTCTTCAAGCCGAAGTCGACAAATCTAGTGACTTCTGTGAGACTATAAATCAGATGTTGAACGATACCTGCTATATGTTCTGGAAGCATAGAAACCTTCAGCGGATGGACGATTACCCTCAAGTGATGGCTTGGATCTATAATCGGCTCATTGAGGGGACTATGGCCACGGTTGCCTAGGAAGGAGTCGTGTATGATGTTGGGATGATGAATCGTTAATTAACGGTGGAAGAGACCAAGGCCATCGCTAGAGCGTACGAGCTGTTGGCGGAGGATGATGAAGAGGGTTCAGACTATGAGGGGCTTGGTGACCCACACAACATTATCGCAGGTACCTTGTCATTTTTTTACTTCAGCTTTGTTATATCTTATTTCAGACCGTAAGACTCATGACCTTTCTTGCTTACACCTTGCAGGGATGGCTTCAGGAAAAGTCATGCCACATTTATCTTCAACGGGTGCTGAAGGTGCATCACAAAGAGAGGTAGTGTCCTTTGAGCGATCTGATCCTTCAAAGGACATGGTCAGAGGGAGTGGGCCGAGTGATAAGGATGTACCTCCTGCTTAGTCGAGGAAGTTTCCCCTACTTTTTTTGTATGCATTTTGGAGGGCATGGGGTCGTTCTATATTTTCATGTACATACAGGCTTAATGTTGCAAAGTCAGAATTCTATCCTTTATATGTTTATCTGAAATGATTTTTGGGACATGTGGTTTTATAGTTCGCCTTGCCTGCTTATGAACTTCTTATGAATTAGTCGATCACCATTATGTTTTGAGATGTGGGAAACAATAAACATGTTGCTATGTCTAGGGCCGATCGCAAACAATAATTACTCGGGCTGTCGCCCGTGTCATGTGTATTATTCAATTTATTGTTGTCGACGTGCGTGGTGCCGACCGACAACTGCGAACTACCCCTGGCTGCAGCCATGCCTCAATCGTGGGGTTTATAATCGGTTCATAGTTTTCGACGAGCCAACACTAATGATAAACTTCCTAGTCTATAAATTGTGCCTAAACCTTAGCTTATAATCGGTTCATCATTACCAGCTCAAGGGGGTCGATCATCAACAGGCAACTGCCCAAACTTGTTTCGTGCCTTTATTCATTGCTATCTTATTTTCACTGCTGCCGGCGAGCACTTGTGATTGATCACAATAGGAATAGCGTCAAATAAATAATTAAATATATATAAAAAGTTGAAATAAGACAAATATGTAAGATATCAATTTTATTGCTTCAGTTAATACATGCTTCCCTACTGTTCAAGAGAAATAACATCTGAGGTGTTGGAGATTCCATGCTTTTCCAAACACCTCCCCTCGACTGTTGACATGATGTAAGCTCCATTATGGAGATCCTTATGAACAACAAATGGTCCTTCCCAAATTGGTTCTAATGCTCCTGGTTGTGAAAAGACCTGCTTGAGTACCAAGTCCCCTTTTTGCAGTGCCCATGGTTTCAACTTGGAGTTATGCCGCCTTGCCACTTTATGTCTATGTGTGGTGGCTATGAGAGGAGCGTCGTTCCTTTTCTCCTCGATTAGATCTAGCGACATATTCAAGAGTTATTCATTTTCTTCCGGAATATAACACATTCTTTGGTGCGATGGGATGACTGTTTCAACTAGGAGCATGGCTACGGCACCGTATGCTAATGCGAATGGCATATGCCATGTCGCGGTTTTGAAGGAAGTTCGGTACGCCCATAGTGCAGTAGGCAGTTCGTCGACCCATGCACCTTTGGACTTCTCTAGTTTATTTTTAAGCAGTGTTCTTAAAACCTTGTTTACCACTTTGACCTTCCTGTTGGCCTATGGATAAGCTACAACCGAGAAGCTTCGAGCAATCCAATGTTCTTGGCACCAATTGGAGAATCCTCACTAGCAAATTGGAGTCTGTTGTCCAATATGATCTTCTACGATACCCCATACTTGTACATGATGTTTCGTATTAGGAAGTTTATCACCTTGGTAGATGAAATCTTGTTCAAGGGTTCAGCTTCCACCCATTTGATGAAATAATCCACTACAAATATAGCGTATCTTGCCCCTCCTCAACCATTGGGGAGTTCCCCAATCAAATAAATCCTCCAAATTGCAAAGGGCCAAGGGCTGAGCATTTGGATCAAACCGCTAGGTGGTAGTCTCTGGAATTTGGCAAATCTGTGGGATTTGTCACATTTCTTAGCAAACTCGGTTGCGTCTTTGTTTAGTGTGGGCCAAAAGTATCCACAATGGAGAATTTTCCTCGCTAGAGTTTTCCCCTCGGTTTGATCGCCACAACTCCCTTGATGGATGTTATTAAGGACGTCTTTTGCTTTGTTCCCAGCAACATACCTTAGTAACGGGTTGGAAAAACCATGATGGTATAGTATGCCGATCTGGATGGTTTAGCAGGATGCCTTCCTTAGGATTCTTTTGACCTCCTTTCATTCTGTGGGTAAGGTTCCATCTTGTAGGTAACTGATGATGGGGGTCATCCATGTCTCCTTTCCACTAACGGTTGCTGTAATTTGAAGACACACAAAAGTTGGTGTGATTTGATGCATGATAGGGGTTTCCCCCAGCATTGGTTCGGTCCTTATGGTTGCCTCTTTGGCGTGGACGTCTGCCTCTTAATTTTCTCCTCGTGAGATGTGTTTTATTACATGGTAGTCTAGCTCATTGAGGAGGGTTTTGGCCCTTTTGAGGTAAGATGTGAGCTTCTGTCCACGAGTCTGGAATTCTTCGAGGATCTAGTTCACAATCAGCTGTGAGTCACATTGAATACATACCGATCTAACTCCTATCTCTTTAATGATCTCTAGGCCAGCTATCACTGCTTCGTGTTCAACTTCATTATTGATTGCAGCAAACTCTAGCCTTAGCATGCAGTATAACTTTCTTCCTCAAGGTGTGACTATTACGACTCCTATCCCCAAGCCATGCTCATTCGATGCTCCATCAATGAACAAATTCCGTCTGATTGTGGTGAACAAATGGTCGGTGATGTCATATTGTCTTAGCAATGCACCACTTTAGTAGGCACCTTGATGTATCTGGCTTATGCAGGACTTGTCTCAGGGGTTGATATGGTAGAACCTTAATGGAGTGTGATTGGAAGTAAGGCTATAATTTTCTGGATGCTATGAGCAGACAGTAAGCCAATTTCTCGATCTTAGGGTATCTTGCTTCTGTGCCCGTGAATCTTTTGCTAACAAAGTATACCAGCCTCTGGATGTGATCATCTTCTCATACTAGTGTTGCACTTAGGGCATGAGAGGATACAGCTAGGTATATGTAAAGGTTCTCTCCATCCCTTGGAGTGGAGTGTACTGGGGGCTTCTGCAAATGTTCGAGTAAATTTTGGAAGGCAGAGTAGCATTCATCACTCCATTCAAACTTTACTTTGTCTCTTTTAAGGGCTTCGAAGAATGAGACACACTTGTCCATTGCTTTGGACATAAACCTGCTAAGAATGGCCACCTTCCTATTCAGGCTCTGCATTTCTCTTCGGGTTGCTGGGATCTTGATGTCCTTCAAAGCCTGTACCTTTTCAGGATTTGCCGCTATCCCTCTAACATATACGATAAAACCTAAGAACTTACTGAAGACACCCCAAAAGAGCATTTTAACGCGTTTAGCTTCGTTTGGTATATGTGCAACACTTTGAACATCTCATTTAAGTGGATCAGACGATCCACTGCTCTTCTTGATTTGACAAGCATGTCGTTAGCATAGACTTCCATGAAGTGACCAATTTGCTGCTCAAACATCTTATTAACCAAACGTTGATAGGTAGCGTCGGCATTTTTAAGTTCGAAGGGCGTGATTTTGTAACAGTTGAGGCCTAGGTCCCTGATGAAGCCAGTGTGTTCTTGATCTAGTACGTGCATCGGAATCTGTTGTATCATGAATACGCGTACATAAATGACAACAACTCGTGCCCCGCGATTCCGTCCACTGGTCGGTTGATTCAGGGTAAAGACAGTCTTTGGGGCAAGCATCATCGAGGTTGGAGAAGTCAACGCATGTTCGCCACTTTCCATTAGGCTTCTTCACCATGACCAGGTTGGAAATCCATTCTGGATAAATGGCTTCGCAGATAAAATGATAGCCGAGCAGGTTCTTCACTTCCTCATTAAGAGCAGCTGATTGTTACATCCCTATAATTCTTTTCTTTTGCTTGAAAAGAATTTTGGTTGGGTCAACATTAAGATAATGGAATGCTATCTCCAAGGATATCCCTACCTTGTCCTCATGGGTCCATGCAAACAGATCCAAGTCTTTCGCAGGAATCCTATCAACTGGACTTTGAGGTTCAAATTTAGTTGAGAACCTACCTTTAAAAGCTTTGTTTTGTCGTGTATGTCTACGGTCACATGTTTCATAGCCTCAACGGGCTTGGCATTGACCTCCTCCTCCTTATCTCTGGGTCCAATTCGTTGAATGGATCGCTAGTATATTCGAGAGAAGGGGCCTTCTTTGATTGCTATGCTTTCGAGTTTTTAGCACAGAGGACGTACGTCACGTCTTTTCCCTTTTCCTTCTTTTAATTTTGGCGAAGTTCGGTTACATAACAGTCACGAGGTGCATCTAGGTATCCTTTTACTTCTACTATTCCATTTTCAGTCGAGAATTTCATCTTCAATCACCACGGTGCTAATACTATTTGGAAGTCTGACAATGCAGGTCTTCCCAAGAAGGCGTTGTAGGAAAAGTGCCCGTCCACTAATATGAATGTTTGCTTTTGCACAACTGATCGGAGGTGACTTCCAAGCTTGACAAACAGGTCTAGCTGTCCGAGTCGCATTGTGGCTTCCCCGATGAACCCATCTAAAGGTTTATGGGCACGAAGGAATCCACTCACAACACATAATCTTGAAGTGAATCTCAATCTGGAGAGTCTCATAGATGGAACAAATCCGCTACGAATGAGGGATTCAATCAAGAAGATACAATAACTCAAAACCAAGCCAGGACTCAGCCCGAAACCGATCCTAAGAGAGCACCAAGAGCTGGGCCTAGTCAAGGGGCACTAGGCAAGGACTGGTTATGACTGACCCTGTCATGCTTCGAGCCAGCCATCGCCAATCCAACCTCAACCAAGGTTTCGGACGTCATCAATATCAAAGGGAAGCTCTCCCTTCTGCTAGGACTGCCTCAAAATCCAAGGAGAGAATGACAAGCCTCTTCAGGGAGTATTTCAGGCGTGAACAGCATGAAAGAGGTGTAGGAGTAAGGATGTCCATCCCATTCAGCAAGGACATAGAAGCAACAACCACTCCTCGAGAATGGAAGATGCCCACCATGGATCCATACAAAGGCACATCCGAACCAATCATCCACTTACAACATTACACCCAACACATGCTCATGAAAGCACCAAAAATGTTTGCACAAAAATTTGGCAAACACCTACGAGTTCGAATTTGGTTAAGTTACCTTTACGTTGTTTGATATGGTACTTTTAATGTCTCTATGTACTATCAGATAATTATTATAGTCATAGAACAATTCACAGGCTTAGAGTAGGAAAGCAGCTTAAAGGAAGTAAAACATACAAAATTTTATAGTGGTTCCGCCAGAACATGCCTACATCCACTGTCCATCTTATTATGCTTCTTTAGTTTGGTTACAAATGAAAGTTTGATTAGAAAGAGCAAAAACTTAGAGCAGATGGGGTGGTTGAATCTCAATAGAGTTTTCCCTTTCTTCTCTAAAAATCTGTCCCCATTATTGTTGAGGAGCGTTGGTATTTATAGAGTGATGTTATGAACGATGGAGGTGGAGCTATAATCTCCTATGTTTGGTTCGGCACGGTGCAAGCTTGTCTGGTTCGACAATGAGAGTCTGGGTCGGTATCGAACCCAACTAGCTTTGGTTCGGCGGCGAGAGATGGGGGTCCTTGGAGTCACTTTAGCCTTGAGGTTGGCATGCTGACTTGACGGACCAAACTTCTGGTTCGACATCCTTATGTTGTGCAAGACCAGATATTTGGTCCGACATCCCAATGTTATGCCGGACCAGATATTTGGTCTGACATCCCAATGTTGTGGCAGACAAGATATCTAATCTTACATTTTCGGGGTTGCCGAACCAAACACTTGGTTCGGCATCCCAACTTGCATACTTCATCTAGCATCTTTCCTTTCCTCTTTTCTCTTACCGCTTGCCTATCTCGTATGCTAATATATCGAGCCACCACTCTTCAATTCAAATGGGTGATTATCCGAGACTTTGAGACAGGCATTCTAGAAGGCAATTATCTGAATTAGACTTTGATTCAACCCTAACGTGAGTTTTTCAATAACCATTTTGATGAATTTTGATGACGATCATTCTTGATTCGATGATGGGAGCTCCATTATGGGATTAGAAGCTGGTTAGTTGGGAGTGGTTACAATATACCATGGGAGCTTGGCCTTGTAATCGATCATGGTTTGTGTCATATCTTCTTGATTCTCCTGCCTCTGGAGTACCGTTTGAGAAGTAGTTTATGTCCATTATACGGCACTGTGTTATGGAACAGGTTCTAGAGCTTCTTCTAGCATTTTGCACATTAGCATTTTCATCAAATTTATCTTCCTCAAATTGTTTGTCATCTTTATAGCTGGATAGAGCCATCGTTGTATCTCCCCATGGGGTTTCCACCTCTTAATTCACGTTTGTGGTAGGTGCTTTTGCAGTGGGTGGAGTTTTAACGTTTTGTTCCGTCATGATTCTTAATGCTTCGCCCACTACTTCCTTTTGATTTTGCCTTCTGTTTCTTCCGTTCAAGTCAGAAACATGAGAATGCTCTTGCTGCATAGTAGCCACGACTTCAGGCACTGTTCTAGGAGTACATAATGATTGGAGCACTAAGAGAGCATCTATCTTTTCCATAAGAGCCTTTTGACTGCTGGCCATTTTCTAGTTAATTTCATCAACCATCTTGTTCAATTCTCCCTTAGTCATAACTTCATGCTGTATGGAGGATCATTATCTCTAGAGTTAGCTCCTAACAGCAGTTTGTTGACTTCAATTTGTTGAGAGTTTATTTCTTCTCCAGGAATGGTAGCTTTTAGGGATCTTCCGGAAGTAATTCTCGTTCTTCCTTATTCCATTGATTATCAACAGAAAATCTTCTATGCAGAGATTTAGGATCAAACTTTTGAACCTATCTAATCCAAAATAAATAGCTAGATCCAAGCCTGAGTTGGATTCTCAATGAATGCGCCAAAATGTTAACCTAAAAAACGGATCAACGTCCTGTATTAAGTTTGAAAGCACCAGCCCTATTCTTACAGAGCAATAATATAGAAAATAAATGTAAAAATAGCAGAAATAGTTAAAAAGAGAAGAAGATTTTTGTAGTGATTCGGCTATCAATGAAGCCTACATCCATTTTGTAACTTTCTACTAATTGACTTCTTTTACAAGTTGAATCATATTACAATATGATTGAATTTTCTAAGTTAGATCAAGTTACAAGTACAAGAGTTTATTGGAGAATTAGAGTGATCCCCTAGAAGACTATTATGTGAGAGGAGAAAAGTGAAGAATAATCTATGTAGAGTTATAGTAGCCAGACTAGAAGATCATGTTTATGTTGCAGGTTGGATTATATTTATTGGGGTTGCAAAGCACTTGAGCTAAAGCTGCTTTGCTAGGAAGCCTGTGCTCAACGTCATAAAGGAGCTCGGAAAATTTAAAGGCAACCCGAGCTAACCTGATGGATCGTTAGCGATCCTTAAGTGATGGATCACTAGAGATCTATGTACTTAGTCTAGTTTTGAGTGATCTCCATTTTGTTATCTTCCTATCTTTTATCTGAGTGCCTTGTCCAAATATCAAGTTGTTAGGAGTTTGTTTGATCATCTGTCTTCACAGTCATTTGATCTAGAAGAGTCATTCATAACTCACTCAAACCTTAACTAAATCAGAAGAAATTTTGCAACTACACTCTAGAGGGTTTGTGGGAATTACACTATGAATTTCAACTGGTAGGGACCGACCTACATGGGTCGCTAGCAATCCATCAAGATGGATCGCCAACAATCCAAAAAATCTTTTGCAATCATGCTCGTTTTTTCTTTGAGCCTTGTTTTATATCTTATAAGTGGTCTATCTAAATTTCAAGTCAATCTGATTCCATATGAGTTCTCTAGGTCCATTTTAAGCTAGCTGCTTTAGTTGAAAAGCAGGTAAACAACAGCTTGAATGAACTTTACTTCTTAAACTACACTGCTTGGAATGCTATGAAACTTAGCAAGTATTCTTAGAAGAGATAGTATATCATGATGCAAGAGGTTAGGATGACTCGCAATGCATCCTTATGGATCGCTAGGGATCCATAGATGATTGAACGCTAATGATCCATCCACTAAGTGTATTCTTGACTTATTTTTCTTGAGGTCCATTGACTTGTTATCTTGATTGCTATGGTCAAGTTTCCAAGTCTAGTCTGAATTTTCTAACTCCTTTAGGTTCTTGCTTGGGTAAAAACCCAGTTAACATGTATGTTTGTGGTATATGTACTCAGATAGGAAGGAAATGGAAGCCAAAATGGAATAACATGGATTAGATCTAAAGATTTAGAAAGCTAAAGTGGTAAGTAAGAAATTATATATTTATATAATATTATATTTTATCGTTGTAAACTTATTCATGTATGCCTAAATGTAAATTTGGAGTTGTAAGCTAAAATTGTATATGTGCAATGAATTTATCAACCCTGCTTACATAATCTGTGATTGATAACTTAATTTTAATATTGCATGTATATGAATCTGGAAAGTATTAGGTAGTAGTAATACTATTAATTGATAAATAATGTGATAATTCCATATTTGTAGAATTAAGCGACTTATGTAAGAAAATTGTAAATTAGAGTTATCATGTTAAATTATAAAGATTTAAGTAGTATTTTAATTCATTAGGATATAGTGTTGTAATGTAAATTTATGCAGATTATCAAGTTCAGATTAATAAATAATATTGTAACGTTTGAAATAGCATGGTATATGCCTAAAAGAAAGAGATGTATAAAATATGGATATTTTTATCATATTTTGCACTATCTATTTTGATAATTATGAAAAAGATAATTCTTTGCAATTTCAAATGTAAGACAAATTCTCCTTTTTAATAAACATAAAAATTTACAGTGTTGACCTTTCCTCTTGAGAAGAATGTAATTCCAATGCACTAAAATGGAGAAATCCCTATGAATTAATTGAAGAATTGTAAATGTGATAATAATAACAGTTTAAGTGAAGAATTAATATATATGCAATAGAGGCGAGACAAATACCAAATAATAAGCGACAAACAGGTAGGCAAGTAACTAATGTGAATAAAAAGGGTATGGAAAGTCCACTAAACAAGGGAGAGTAGTAAAGGCTAAAAAGGAAAAGAAATAGAAATTCAATAAGGCATGAAAAAGTGAATAGAAAACGATATTTAGATCTTTTAATAAAAGTGGTAAATGAAATTAAATTTATATAAATGGAATAAGCAGTAAACGCATGAAAAAGTAAAGGAATATTACTAACAATTTAACGTTGGATGTGTAATATTAAACAAGTATGAATACACACACACGTAGCCTCAAATATGCATTTATGATAGGAGCGAATTATTAAGCCAGTGAATAACTTAGATTACATAAGAATAACATAGTCATTAAAATGGGTTGCAATGCGAGATCAGTAGTGATACACAATAGAAGTTTCTCCACCGTAAGGGGCTACAAGTAATTCTGTATACATTACACTGATGTGAGACATATCCAACAATATGAGGTATGGAGTTATACACATTCACATATAGGTGAAGGATACCCAAGTAGGATATATACTTCATTATGCAAATAATGTTACGAACATTAGTTTGAATGGAAATAAACTTTGTGGTGGTTCTCTTGATAATAGAATTTATGCAATCAATACAAAATTATGTATATTCCATGAGTAATTATAATAGTAGTATAAATGATAATTATCTTTGTTGTTCTAGACTAGGTCATGTTTGCAAGAAATGATATCATAAATTAAAAACTAAATGTTTTCTACCATCGATATATTCTGAATCAATTGACACATGTGAGTTGTGTCTCGAAGAAAAAATAAAGTCGGGTACATGATGGAGGCCAAGTACATCATCCTAAATGAAGCAACTAAAGTGTCAGTTTGAATGCACAAGTTTTTGAGTGAACTTGGAGTAATTCCCAATATCGAGAATCATGTGCCATTGTTCTTAATAACGATACAACGATGCAGATAGCAAAGGAGCCTAGAATACACAAAAAATCATGGCATATTCTTTGGAAGTTCCACCCGTCAGAGAACTCATTGAGAAGAAAGAGGTCATAATACAAAGGGTAGATACTAAGGATAATATAGCAAATCCACTCATCAAAGATCTAGCTTGGTTGGCTCTCGAGAAGCTGATTGAAGGGATGAGATTGAGATTTCATAATTAGCCCTAAGTGTAAATGAGAGATTGATAGAGTTAGGGGGTTGCCTTAAGGGTAATTTTATAATTCATTGTAAATTAATTAACTCTGTAATCAATTCTCGTTCATAATATAGTTGTTTTTCTTTCTATTATATTTTTTTTATAATGTGTTATAAATTAAATATTTAATTAAAATATATATAACAAAAAATTCATAACTGGTGTGTTTGTGATAGTAATAATAATTGCTGTAATCATGAGTATTGTATCACAATATCATAAAATACATCATTTTAAATGTTCCTAGTCAGGATTTATCGAGATTGGATAGCGATGTATCCATATAAACTAGAGTACATAACGCCGTCCAAATGTTGGGTAGTATATTACTCATAATTGTCGGTGGTACCTAGGGTTTACTTGTTGATAGGGTTGGATAATTACAGAACTATTCACTCAATTGTTTTCTATTGGTTAATATGACTAACGTCAAACAGAAAATAACCATGTGACTGATTTAAATATTTCTCTTGAATTGAGAATACAGTTGATCTTCAATATGAAAGCTCTGCTTTGATTATACTCTAATCATGTCATGACGTCCATCGAGTGACTACACTTGTGTCGAATGGAAGAATTGGAAGTGGAACATTATTCAAGAGAGGATTCATCTCTTCGGTTATATGAGGTTAGTATCACGGTCAAATCAAGTCAACTCAAGGACAATCTTTGGCTAGAGTAGTTTGGTTAATAATAATTGTTATTATTAAACTAAGAACTTTGTGTTTTGACTATGGAGTTGAGTACAGTCGATATTGAAATTTTGACCATTACCAAATTCCATATAGAGTGATATAGTTTTGACGATGAAAATTGGTTTGAATAATAGTTATAACCATGTAAGGCTCAACAAAGAAAAATTGAATTTTACCAAAACCAAACAAGTGATAAATTTGGCCAAAATGTCAAACTATCTGCTAAGTGATGTGTGAACCTTAATTTTCGAATAGTTTGATATTAATCGCTGACCAAATTTCTTCCTAACGGGTCACACAACTGAAATGATGAATACTCCTTTGACCAAATGATTCAATTAATTTGTAATTGTTATAAGTTAAGTAAATAATTAATATTTATGAACTATTAATTATAAAAAAAATTGATTAGATGAAAAAACATTGTTAAAATATTTACAATGGTTATAAATATACTAATTGACATACGATATCGGTATGTGTTTAAATTGGATTTAAATGCAAAATATTTGTTCAGGCTCTAAATGAGTTTAAAGCCCATATAGGGGCTGATCATATTTGGCCATGATGGGGGCTTGGTGTGGCCATGAGATGGTGAAATAGAGGCTTTGAGATGGAGAGCTGAGAAGAGAATAAGTAAGAGATAATGTAGGATATTTATCCTAAAATATCTCTAAATTCTCCTCTATATAAGCATCTCTAACGAAACTAGTTTATGATCTTTTTTGGCCTCCATATCCCCTCTAAATTTGACTGAACTCTCCCCCTCCATGCCTCTATTTTTTAAGTTTAAATCAAATCAAATCAAGTGTTATTCGTTAGCCGGTGGTCATCAGTTCAGGGACTACCACTCCACTGGATTGAAAATGAGTTCAAGGAGCAAACTTCATCGTTTTAAGGTGTACCTTTAGGCATTAGAAGCAAAGTACATTTCTACACAAGTATGATTATTAATATTTAGATATAATGTCTATATATATATATATATATATATATATATGTTGTTAGTTAGATGATGTCATTCCGATACACATATGTATTATCACAATTGGATTGGTTTATGTTTACATATAATCATATATTTAAAAATAAATTTGGACATATTGATATGCCTATATGCAGCACGACTAATAATAAATTTTATTTATTTATTTTAAATAACTTAAATATATAATATTTAAATATATATATATACACACACATACATTATGTTTAATTTAATACTACATTATACTTATATAAAATATAGTTAAATAATTATATATATAAAGTTTTGAAGTGTATTAATTTTGAGAGAAATAAAAATAATTATATATATAAATATGTATTATTTTTAAATACTATTTAAATCAATATATATACACATACATATATATATGTGTGTGTGTGTGTGTGTAAATCAATTAAATATATAGTAAAATTATGTTTTGTATTTTATACAATTAAATTATTACCTAACTTACTCTCGATAAGAAAAAAATATTTTTTTAAATTACTTAAATATAGGTTGAAATTAAAAAAGTTAGATTTAAAATTGTTTTTAAATTATAAAATTACTTATTAATATTTACATTTACAAAATAAATTTTATAATTTTAATATAAATTTGAAATACAAAATCAATTATTGAAAACAATTTTTGTTGATTTCAATGAATATCCATATGGATATTTATTTAAATATACTTTAAAATTTAAAAAAATCACTTTGTGCATGACCTAGTATTATGTATGTTTAAAATATATATTTTTGTATAAATTTAAAACTATAATATACATATATAATTTATTATAATATAATTTATGCATAAATATATAATTTTTTAATATATATATATATATAAAATTTTACATACGTATATATTCACTAATTGTTTTTTACTTTAAAAAATATATTTTAACTTATACTTTATGTAATTTATAAATGATTTAAATTTCATATATATGTTTATGTATATATAATTATTAAAACAAAATATGATTTATATACATACATTCATATATAGATTTATAATATTTTGTAAATAGGCATAAATAAAAAATATATATAAACATACATGCGGACAATATATTGGTATATAGGACGAACTAACGTGTCTGTTGCAGTGTAAATCCCAGCACCTATACACGGACATGCTACACTCTGCACAAATGATATGTTATACATGCACTCACACACATATATGTGTATATGATACACGTATATATATAAAACAACATTAATCAAATAATATAAAATTATGTTATAAATAAATAGAATAATGATTTCATTTAAAAGAAATGTAAAAATATTCTAAATAAATTAGACTTCTAAGCCCAATAAAAATCCAGTATGGTTAAAAAAAAAATCACCCATAACTTCCACTGTAGGCTGACTCAAATCTAATACTATCAAGTCCTAATTTGTGTACTGCTAATTGCGACACAATTGGGCTCTCAAAGTCCCAACTCTTCATCGTAAAACGTCACTGGCCCCACCAAAGTGCACCTGACATCCACTATATACTACACTATTAAGCTCAAAGTCTCAACTCATATGGCATGTACACGACACTATCTTAGAAATCGCAAAGGAAAATTGAGGTCAAGTAACATTCACCTAACGTTCCATGAAACTATTGGGATAAATCCCAAAACCCATCACCGCCCCACTATTTACGAAGCTACTTGATCAAGCCGTAATCCATAAACGCAAATCCATTTAACAAATTTGTCCAACTAAGATAATTTTCTAAAGTAATTCAAAACACAAAAAACAATATACCAAGAAGGTCCCCATCTTGCCATAATCCTGATGTAATGAACCGTCTATAAAACGATGTACGTGTGTGAGAGTTGATAAAATATTTATTATAACTATATTATTATTATTATTATGTTAACTTCCATGTTCACTATAGTAAGCTCATCTTCACGCTGCTGAACCCAACTCTGTCCATCTTAAGTCAACTCCACCATGGCACAAGAGCTTCGTTCTATGATCGGATGCCACCAATGGCATATCTACATCGTGCACCACCTAAAGATATCAGTCGCCCCACCTTTAGATATATATATATATATATATATATATATATAGCCCTCTCTGCATTGAACTTTAAGCACCAGATCCGGTGTATTTTGATGATTCCTAACCAATCAACCAATGGTGAGTTCAACTTATCATCCTCCTCTAAATAATTATGCTTTGCAATCGTCGCATTATTGTCGTTTCACCGTTGGATCAAAACAAACGATCTATGTTCGTCGAACTTTCGACATATTTTTCGATCAACTCGTACACCCAATTGATGCATGAACACCACCAGTTGATTCACGTCATTGGGAGCTATAATTTTTTGATATATACTATGTTTAATTCGGAATACTTTTATATTTCACACTTTTTAATTAAAGGAAGAATAATTTTTACTAATTACAATCGATAAGATATAGATTTTTAACCATCTAGCCATAGCGTACTTGCCCTAACCATGTTTACCTAAAAAATCACTTTTTAAATTTCGTTTACATCATTTATAACATGATTTATGACCATAAGGATGAATTATTATATCCTACTAATACATAATGAATATAATGAATACCACTCACCAATTGGTCGAGCACCTGCTGATCCTAGATGAATCCTTCTTCTTCGCTATCCATAAATTTCTTGACATGAAAACACCAAATTTCTCGATAGCTTAAATTTATTTTTATTGCCCCTTTCATGGTAATTGGTTCCGTATATTAAGTTTTTTAATTTAGATTTTATTTGCTGGATTTGGAATTGAATTTTTTAGAGATGGGTGAAAAAGAAGATGGAAATCAGAGGGAAGATGTTTAGGCTAAATTGTCATTAGAGAATATGGTTTTCATTTCTATTTACAGGCTGAAATAAGTCAAATTTTGACTAAAATATCAAAATTAATCTATTACGAAAATGCCACTTGGTTTGAATTCTTCTAATTTCTAGCTCGTTTAACCAAAATCAGCAAGTTACTTATGTTTTCTAGCTATAAACGATATTTCAAACACAATATAATTGGTCTTGAGGCCTAATTCCAACTCTGGTAAAAATATAGTATATTGCTCCTTTTGTATCAAATTATGATTTTATCCTTTTTAATTCAATTATTTAATTTCGTGAAACTCAGGGTGTTACATTCTCCCTCTATAAAAAAATTCATCCTCAAAATTCTAAGAGACAGACAATGCAACACACTTTATATTGTACAAACATACAAAACAGACATAGCTACATCCATTATGCAACAAAAGTGAAAACACAAGCAAGAGTACATAATACATATGATAGATAAAATAAAATGATATGATGCGAGATGAATACAAATGCAACTAAATCAGCCTTCTATATGAATGTACATGCAATGCAACTAATATGCATACAAACATCCTAATATGTCATATGTTTGTGTATGTTTCTACGTGTGCACGCATACATCCATACGCAACATCCTTATCAAAGTGCAAGTAAACAACCTCATCCATAAACACTGTCAAAAAATTGTAACATCCTGCTTTCGGAGGCCTAAAACTATCTGCTATGGATGTTGCAGCCATCTATAGGTGTTATTTCCGAGTGACCGAAATCAAAATCTTGGAACTATTGGCAACACAGAAACACAAGAATATGAAAAAAAAATTAAATTCAACAAAATAGAATTTCTCATTTCTTATGAATAATATTCAGATTTAATTACATAATCCCAGAAGTTAACCACGTTCTGATCATATATACATGTACAAAACACGATAAAGCGACATATGACGATGTCCCATTATGATAATTGGAGAACTAATAAATATGAACTTTAAAGTTCTTAGTACATCATAGCGAAAAATACAAAATAGCTCATGTATAGCTAACACTGCCTCCTCCATGTCTCCGGAAGCTTATTCGTCCAAAAACCTGAAAGTCTCCCACTCTCAGACTACTCAAATTAATTTTGAGTACCCGAGAGTTTATGGAGAAACACAAACTTCAAATCGGATAATAAGTTTGGTATGAATAATCCCCTATCATCTCTTATCGTAAATAGATATCTAGTGAGACCACGCTTAGCAGAACGAGTTGTCCCCTCACTAGTATCCAAAACAAAACATGCAAATCATTTACTATGCTCCTGCACCGAAAATGATTAGTATTAACATAACATGAATTAAAGCCATCATATATATTGGATATCCCATCCACCCATTCATTAGATTATCCCATCTAAAAGCATTTTGTTAGATTTCCCATCTAAAATCAATTTATTAGAGTTCCCTTATAAAACTTTTAAAATGACAATCCACCATAATTAACTAAGACAATCCGTCCCAAATCTTTTTAAAATAAATGTAGATTATCCATCATACATTGTTTTATAAAAGTCGATATGGGCTATCCACCGCACACTCCATAGTTTTCGTAAGATGAATATGAACCTTTGGTGCCAAATCTCGAGGATAACCACCTCTGACAAAACATTCTTTTCTTTAGAAATTTGATGTGGGCTATCCACAACACATTCAATGGTTTTCCTAGGTTAACCAAGAACCCAACACTTGGCCGATTGAAAATATTATGATCCCCATGATTACTTATTTTCCCCCGGTATACCACATGTTTAACCTATTTCCATTGGTAGCCCCAATTAGGTCAAATTAAATAAAAATACATTGATAGCCCCAATGTATATTTTTGAAAGCATATTTCTATTTGTACCCCTAAACTATGTATCGAAGATATTAAACCCAACCCGGAGTCCCCAAGGTTTATTAACATTCATTTTATATAAGGATCCCATTTACATATTCAAACAAAGATAAGTATTTTATGTTATAATCCTTCGAAGTAATCCCTTCGAATTAGCAAGGTTTTGCTTAGAAAAAGTGGCTAAAATAGCCCTTCCGAATATCCTATTGGAAGCTAATTAAAAATGATCTTAAAATTTTAGTTTAAAGAAAACCCCTTTAAAACCCCATCGAATGAAGCCCCTTTCAAAAGCATAGTAAAACCTCTAAAGTACCATTTCGACAGCATTAAAACATCCAAAGATAGCCCCTTCAGAAGCCTTCTGCCATATTAAAATAACCCTATCCTTTGACTTAGTTAGAAGCGTAAGAGCTCACCTTTTGATTTAGTCGAAAGGTATAAGCTGGCGGCTTAACCTTTCCTTCAAATATCCCATTCGTAGGCATATAAAACATAAAGCGAAACGAAGTCAGAAGCACCCCTTCGACTTTGTCCCTTTCAAAGTTCTAAGTCGAAAGCACCCCTTCGACTTCGTCTCTTCGAAAGCAAACATCTCCTTTAAAAGCATTGCTTTTGAAGGCACTAAAAACTTGGATTTTAAAAACAGAAGAGTACGATCAAAAGTAGCCCCTTTCAAATGTCGAAAGTAACTCCTTTGAAATCATGACTTTTGAAGGTATTAAACACTTAACTAAAATAATGGGAAGGTTCGGAAGTAACCCCTCCCTTATTCTCTCCTACCTTTCGACTTAGTCGAAAGGTTCTAAAACATATTATTTGAAAACATTCAAAACAATTCACTTGAAGGTTTAAGCTTTCAAAGATCCCTTTTGAAACCCCTTCTTGAGTATAAAATTTTTATGTTTATAAAAATGATGGAGTCGAAGGATCCCCCCTTCGAAACCTATTAATTTGAAAGCATTTATATTTCCATTCGAAAGCCAAGGAAGCAGCCTCCACCCCTTCACCTCTTTTCCTTCCGACACCATTCCTACCTTTCGACTTAAGCGAAAGGTAAATGCTTGTCCTCTGACTTAGGCAAAAGGTACCTTTCGAATTAGTCGAAAGGGTGAAAGTGGGCTTATAGAGTCGAAAGTAATTCAGGGCACACGGAAGTGATGTTCCTCTTGCTTGTCAAAATCTGATTCGTCAAGAGGCTTCCTCCTGTACTTTCGAATAGTAAAAGTACTAAATAGTCAACCATATTCTTAAAACGCTATTATTCTTCCCCAAATAATTTTCGAAAGCAATTTCCCTCTGAATTTAACCAATTCGAAAGCCATTTTTCAGTTTAGCCCATAGGCATAAATAGTTTAATTACCTTAGCAAACCACTAAGGAAAAGTCCCTAAAAATAACCAAAAATACTTTAAATCGTATACTTTAATGTATCAAAATTTCAAATCATATGAAGATTAATATAAACAAAATTTAACCAAAATCAAAATAAACTATGTTAATTAGCCCATTAACATTTAAAAAACCTATGTCTTATCCAAACAAAGGTTTAAATGGTTATATCCAAACCAAAATCACAAACATGAATCGGGTATATTCTATAACCAATCACAAACATAGAAAAATGAGATGATAAACATAATTATTCGCCTTGATTAGTTAATTGGAGAATGAGATAATTTTTTAGCTTTAATTCCTTAGCTTTACAATTTATTGCTCTTCCTGGAGCTTTTAATAGCTGACCGAAATATAGGTGAAGAGTTATGAACGAGAAAACAAAAGTTTATTAAGGTGGAGGAAGAGATTTATACTAATAAATGTAGCCCCATTTCCTAGTTTACTCTTTAGGAAATTCCTCCTTCTTAATTTAGTTAAGTCTTATTTTAGTTCATTCAATAAGACACGGTCGTTGGGTATATTAATCTCATCTCCCATATTATTCACATTATTCTATTTAATTTATCCAATTAAATACCCTAAATAATGTTAATTAAAATTCAGGGGCATTACAAACTCTCCCTTAAAGAATTTCGTCCCTAAAGTTTCAGTAAGGACAAAATAACAAGCAAATAGCCTATGCAAGCAAAGCTAGTATAACCTACCAGCCAAATTTTATATAAACCCTACGTAGAACATACCATCTAAAACATCCCAAGAAAAGTAGCCATAATCCTATCTTCTGCCTCCCAGGTACAATCCTTTACGTTGTTGCTCCACTAAACTTTCACCAACCTAACTGTCATGTTCCTTAACTGTTGAATATGCAAGTATATGATTTTTGTTTGATGATGATAAACATATATATATATATATATATTCATTTAAATGTATTTGTTAATGTACTATTTTATTTCTCACATAATTAAATAAATATTTGCTGAATAAAATAAATAACACGGAATTTAAATTCAAACAAATACTTTATTCAAACAAATATTTTATTACAATTTTGAATAGTACAAATTTGTGCTCTCACTATATATACACAAATTTCCATTACATTACAATTTCAAATTATAATACAATTTTTCACTATACGTTTGCACCTCACTACATTTCACTCATTCACTCGTATTTATCTTCAACTATATTCCAGCTTGAATTCAGCATCTAAGTTATCTACAAAATGCACACTAAGGCAGAAAAATTGAAAAAGAAATATATTTACAGTGTAAAATAAAATGTAATTTTGAAAATATTATTTACCTTAGTTATTTGGGTTGTTCGTCATCATTCAATTTTGAATTCATCAAACACGAACAACTTATGACATGCACAGTGTATCACCGTGCATGCCACAAGGCCGTGCACACTAATATAAACTTGACAAAACTACAGGGACAGGTGAGCACACAGTTAAACCCAACCAAAAGCCAGGTTCAACTCAAGTGCAATACAAATAATATCACGACATGAGTCTAAGGTCAAACCCAAGCTACAAGATGGATTCAACGTAGGTGCAATCCAAATGTACAAGTTCAATAAAATGGTTAGAAGCAACCCAGATTCGAGCACACACGAAGTTCAAAGTGAACCAGACAAAATTGAAACAGTACCAAAACATTTTTAAACACAACGAAGCATGGTCAGATTTCAAACCAGACTCGAGTACACATGAGGACATCATGAACCAGATAAGGCATAAGCTCAAACTCAAGTGAAACCAAGGCCACAAAATTCAACCAGATTAATGAGCAACGCCAAATGAAGACAACCAGTGTAATTTCAAACAAAACCAGACATGCACATATATATCGATAAAGCAGCAACCGGAGCTACACTTTCAAGTCCACAACAACATCGACGGAAATGGGTTGGGCAAAAAGAGCACATGTTGAGCCAAGTGGCTCAACAACTCAATGCAAACAAAAACCAGACTCAAATATCAGTGGATAAAGCAGTGCAGCACAACCAAACTGCCCAGGCTCAAAGACATAAACAACACCACAAAGTGCTCAAATGTACACACCAGTACAACAAGGTATATATGCACATACAAAAAGTGTTGGACATGATACAAATGCAATAGAGGTGAAAACAATGAGGCATGAAATAAATCCAGGCACCAAGTATACACAACAAATGATCACAACAACATATATACATACATAAATATATGTATGTATACAAGTGGAAATGACTAGCTCACAAAAATGCCGACTGCAACAGAAGTGCAGACACATGAAACTCCAAGCATGCAAATACAAGTCGATGAAGCAGACCATCAATCAGACTAAATGCAACCAAGCATATACACTACATGATTTGGCTCGAAGACCAGACACAATAAAACAATGAAGCAACCAGACTATACGCAAGCAAGGCTGTAACTTCAATCATGTATGCAGTGACAACAAGGGGTGCAACAAGACTCAAGTGAAACAGAGTGAAATATGTATATATATATATATATATATATATATATATATATATATATGCAAAGTCCACATGTATGCAACAGAGTGCATAAGCGTATTAGAAAACACTACAAAGGATGATGCCAGGTAAATGGACAGTGCAACCAAGCAACAATCAATCCAAAGCAAATGCAAACTAGATCAAAGCAACACGGCAATGGACTGATACAAGTGAAATAAAATTCGACAAACACATGCATACACACATACATATGTATATATGTACATATATGATGACACACTTCGAGTGGAACAAGAAAATAAGTAGGATATGCATATATGACCAAAAATTACAGTGTAAAAAAAAGTCAGAGTAGGTTTTATTTTTCAAATTGATTAAGCCGTAGAAGTCAGAGAGTAACATAATTGAACAAATCAAAGTGTCATAGTAGAAATCATTTAAAATGGCCAAAGTCAACAGCACAAAGTAACAAAATCCAAAATTCAAAGCCATGGTAGCCAAGGAATCGAACGAGTAAAATCAAAGCCATGATATTCAAAAACAAAATTATATGAATTGAAAAAGTCAGAAGACATCACAAGCATTGATGCAAAATCAACGGCCGAGCCAAATTTTTAACATACGAATTCAAAAATATATTCGAACGTAAATTTAGGGTTTTCATCCCTATATAACCCATATCATCATTGGCAGCTAAAATCATTTGAGTTTAAGAAACAATAGAGAGGAATGAATCATTCAACTAGAATCAAAGTTGAGAAAAATCAATTATCAGTAAAAGAAAAATTGCATACCATCGAACTCGACTTAATTGATGTTGCCGTGAACATATAATCGATCGAAGAAAGGAATCGAAGCATCACCTTCTTTTAAGCGGCGACTTCAACAAATTTAGAAACACTAATTTCCATAAAGAGGAAAGAAGACGAGCAAAGATATAGCCACTGTCACAAAAATAAAAGAAAGCAGGCCAAAGAAATAACAAAGAAAGGGGATTCCTTATTTATTTTGGACTGGCTTCTTTTAATTATTAATTGGGCTTTATTTTTTAAAATTAGGGTTTTGTTTTTTAAATTGTTTTTAAATTTGTATTTTCTCTTTTAAACTTTTGTAAATTCTAGTCGTGTGACTAGGGGACGAACTACGGTGGTGTAGTTCGAAAACTCGTAACTCAATGACTGAGTTGTTGAAGGGTTTTGAGCATAGAGTTAGGTTAGTCAATAGCAGGTGTCGCAAGTTTAAGTGCATAAGCGTCTGACTAATTAATTTCTAGTAGAAACCTTGAGGGTAGCACATAGGCAGTGTTTTGCCAAAGCTGGGTAAATATGTGTTGTTCTATATCTGTTTTTATTCTATTATTATCCGTGCTGCTATTATCTATGCTGCTATTATTCTGCTATATCTGTGTTGCGATTATTTTATGTGCTTTCACATTAAATTTTTATAATTAATAATATCACCCTATCCAGCCCCCCAGGGGTGAAATCGATCCTATATTAACCTCTTCTCATCTTTTTCCACAACACGAACTAGTTGCCTCACAAAAGTCATATCGATTCCACCACTAAGTCCTCTACTGTGACGACCCGTCCTTCACGACCCTCGAAAATCGACACAAATACGCCATTATATAATATGCCGATGATCGAGTGCCGGAAAAGACAGATTACCGAGGAAAGAAAAAAGGAGGTAGAAGAAGAGAAAACAAAACAACATCAGAATCTCACAATCGCAGCAGAATAAAATATAATAGGTAATAACTGATTCTTACACAAGAAGACACTATATCTGTTTTATAAATTACATCATCAGAGTACATCACAATAAAAACTATTACTAGACAGTTATATTAACATGTCCACACAACAGTTGATTATACAGCTTATACTGCACAGCGGAATATACTTCAAGTACGTGTGATATGTCTCGCCATCTGCTCGTCTCCTGAGCTCCACAACATCCTATCCTGTATTTATAATACTCAGTCTGCCCTGAGAATTATAATAAAATAACACCTGAGTCGGTCTGGAAAACCAGCGTGAGAAAAATTCATTCAATTTAATTATTAAAGTTTTCAAATACTTTGAAAATCAAAGGTATCTCGTAAGACCACGCCATAAATAAACATGCCGAGTTTTTACCTTACGATAACCAAAACATTTCTTATAAAATCCTCTTATATTATAATAGGGTCTAAGTACAAATACTTATTCAAATAGCCGAAATTGTTACATTCATTAAATTCCAGCAATTAGCAGGTTCTACAATCAAAACTATAATGGCACGTAGGAAAAATGGATTTTCAACTAATGACTAGGCACTGGGGTACCACTTGTCACGGTACTTGGTCGAGATCAGCATACTGAGGATCTACCCTGATCCCCTGTGACACAAGACCAGACTACCCCTTACTTGATAGCCCGAATATGATCACCCCTCGGTTGGGATTAGCAACCATCCACACAGACGAATAAAAGGGACATCTAGACAGGGATGACCTTACCCTAATTAGTTGCTAGCCATTTAGCCTTGCTGCATAACCCCTGATTTTTAGTCATTCCCGGTTGATGAGGTTTGAGGCTCAATGTTACCTCTTTAGAACACATCTCACTTAGAATGCTCATCGTCCTCCTGACGATGTTTTGATAGCATTCATCCATACAAGTCTGTTTCGGGTTTGAACGGAACCGAAGGCACTACTCCTACTACATCTATTTTGAAATCACCCTCAGGATTAGTAGCGCTTAGCCCTTGCACTTCACTGCTCCATTTTCGACTCCAAGCTCTTATCTTCATCAGGAAAACGTACTCGTTGGATCGATGTGGTTTTTGGATTATAAATCCAATACCGGCCTTCTCGAAACAACGTTCACTATTTCCCGGTAAACTCAACGCCGGTTCTTTAGGAATACTCAAACGAGAATAAGATCGGAGATCACCTCCTAACCGTTTAGTGGATGGATTTCCTTATAAACGTCCTAGAAGAACGAATGAGTTTATTGTACAGTATAGCACCTCGAACGGTAACTGTACCATATAATTCTCATACCTCTTCTACATATTCCAAAGCTATATTTGTGTCCAGATTTGATAGTTGGTTACTTAATTATCAAATAAACAATCAATTCAACCAATTATTTTATTTCCACTCAAAAGCTCCAAATCTTATTAAATTAGATTTTAATAATTTAAATCATTTTACCTAAAAATATATACTTAAAACATTTTAAAGAAACTACTTAAATTACTTTACTCAGATTAATAGTTATGAAGTTCTAATAAATTTCCAAGTAAAACTTAAGCCATAAACTAATTTTAAAATAAAGTTTTACATAAAATATAAATATAAGAAAGTTTCTTGAAAACATAATGCTAATTTAACTTTTAAAATAATTACTCCTAAAATTTATTTGAATAATATTTACTTTAAAATTCTAAAATAATTAAAAAAATAAATTTCTCTAAACACTCTTTTAAAACAAATTTTAAACCTTAAACTTATACATAAAAATCTCCTTTGAAAATATACTTGGTTTTTCAGGGAAATACACTTTCCGTTTCAATATACCCATATAATCCTTTATAAATCCTGCTCGATTTATCCCAATTTAATTTACATACCAATTCTGTAAACACTTTAAAAAAATAAAATCACTTTTTATTTTTAAAACACATTTCCCATCTCCTAATGATCACTTTCAAAAATATATGCTTAAATTATTTAAAATAAGGCCACTAAATTCTTTATTCAAAATAATACTTATGAAATTCTATAAGAGTTTCATGAGTAAAACTTAAATCAAATTTACCTTTTTAAAAATAAAGTTATTACATCAAATATTTATGTTAAAATTTTCTTTTAAAATCATAATACTAATTTACCTTTAAAAAATCATAATTAAATACCATAATTAACTTAAATAATATATACTTTTCACTTAAAAATAATTAAAATAATAAATTTTCTAAAATATTCGAAAACAAAATTTTTTGTACTTCTATTTTAAACTTTGAAATCTTTTCTTTGAAAATATACTTAGTTTTTCAGGAAAAATATTCTTCCAAACTTTAATCAATTTCAAACTGATATCCTAGTTTAAATATCCTTTAAATTTATTACTCGATTTATCCAAATTCCCAATAATTATTTACTAAAAAAATTTCCTTTTATTTCCTTTTAAAAACCCAGTTCATTCTATTATATAATTCAAAATACCAACTTATATCCATCAAAACCATAGCACCGGATAACTTAATTTCTAATTCAATGTATCACAGGATATCATATTATATATCACAGATATGAAAAATAATTACAATAATTTGAGGAATCCAGTTGGATCCCTCCAATCTGTTTTTCATGCATCCACAAATGTAAGCACGATAAATAAAATATCAAATCCCACTTCGAGGGGGACATCGCGGAATAAAAGGTCATCCACTATTATGCGCGACGCATAGGGTCTCATCCGCTATATAATGCGGGAATATCAATCACTCCAACATATATATACTACTATATATAATATCATATCTAAACTGATAATAATATTCACATTTAACCAATCAATCAATAATTTAAATTCTAACTATTTTAATTTAACTGATTATCCAGATGTGAGTGAGATTAACTCACCTTGAATTTAAAAGGACGAGCGTTCTAATTTTAAATTAAATCGAGCCCGTTCGATTTAATCCAAAATTTTCACTTGTTCCATACGCCTCCAGATTTACACCGCAGCGTAGATCCCGTCGCTGCGATTCTGGCACCGCCAATTTCATCGAATTCTGATAACGCATGCAATAAATATGAAATTTTAAACATTTAAAAAACAATTGTACAAATTAATTTACTTTACTTTTTATTAATTTACCATCGGCCGTTGATTCAAAAGAAAAAAGAAAATCCAGGCTGCCAAAAACCGTTCTTCTTCGTTCAAAGACAACCCAGGTAAACACGAAGCAAAGGAACCCATGCATCTCTCCACTTTCTGATCGTCAACACCCCCTTCCCCCCCTCCCCCCACACGGTCGTCTATATCCTGATCGGCGACTACCCACGCGTCGCCCTAGCCACCACGCGCCACTGCTGGCGAACTCGACAAGCTCGGCCCCACATTCAACACAGAAAACGTGCTCGAATGCTTGACCCTCTAGGTGGAAAATCCATCGATCCATCACACTACACACGATCTTGACCGTTGGATAGGTCGAGCTCGCAGCGCTCTACTACTTTCTAGTTAAAACCTTTTGCTAAAATTTCTTGGATCAATCAGAAATTTGGAAAGAAGGAAACAAATCTTCGGCCATTGGTTTAATAAAGTGTCGGCTAAGAAAAAAAAACCTAGACTTTGTTGTTAATCATAATATATATATATATGTAATTTTATTAATTATTTTAATATTAAATTCATTTTAAACAACTATTTCAAACGATCTCCAAATGATGCATGCCGACAGGCATTTATAAAGTTTTACCCACATTCTGAGCACAATGGAATGCATTTCGGAGGCTAATTTGATTGTATGTGGAATTTAGCTTTTTAAATCGATTTAAAATATTAAATTTTCGATTTTAATTTCAACGCCTTTCTCACCCGTACGAACAAACGGCAACTTCAGACCCTACGAAATTTGAAACCCAATAATAATTAACTAATTCAGATCTAGTGGAACTGGTTTCATCAAATTATGAGACTGTGCCCCGGAAGGCTATTTTAACTCGTCGATTAAATCGAGCGGTTTTCAAAATCGTCGAAATCGTTTAAAACTTCATTTTTAAAACTTTACTAACTTAATTATAAATCATATAGAATCTAAATTCATATTTGAAATCTTTCTGATTCAATTTAAATCAAAATTTGATAATTTAAATTATTACTATACATTAAATTCCACTATTAAATTAATATAAAAATTCCATATTTAACTTATCGACTTTTGATTCCATCCAAAAGTCCAGTATTAAAAATTTTATCCAACTAAACTTTAAATAAATTTTAGAAACCACTTCCATATCTGTATACATCCAGATCCATAAATTATCCCAATTTCAAATATTAAATTATTATTATCCAAATACAATTAAATTGCCATATTTGAAATTATAACTAATTTTTATTGATTCAACCAAAATCTACTTATTTCAAAATCCATTTATAATCCACATTCAACCTTTCAGATGAATTAAATGTTCAAAAACTAATGACCAAAATTTTGGATCATTACATTCCTTTCCCCTTATAAAAATTTCGTCTCCGAAATTCTCTAAGGTAGGAAAGATGCTCCTAAATTCATTACCCAAAAGCCACTTAACTAGAATTTACATTCATTTCTCGAAACCCTTTAGTTTAATCCAAAACATTAGCTTTCATTTTCAACTCAAGAACTTAGATTTCTCATACTTTCCAAAAATCAATTTTCTAGTTATCCAAGAATTTCAAAACTTTCTAAAAATTTCTAACTCCCAAAATTTTTGAAATTTTTTGACAGCATCTCTTTTGTACTGAGAGCGTTTTACAATATCACAAGATATATATATATATATATATATATATATATATATATATATACATCGACCCACACGGTCGGAAAACAAAATATATCATAAAATATTATCATTTCTTAATTTTATTTGCGTAGGCATACTTCACATTATCGTTTTAAGCGAGCGGCTAATTTATTATGCATTTATATGCTCCAAACTCTATATGATTGCCTCCTGAACCTATATTTACTCAACAAACACATAAGTTTTCAAAATCATGAAGTTTAACAACATTGTGCTTACCTACAAGCCAAACACAAAGCTTCATAACCCAAACAAATAAAGTTCAAAATCCAACATATTAACCATATATAATAAGAAATCACAAGGTTTCAACTCTATTTTAGTTTCTTCCATAAATTCGTATATCATTTTACTCCACTTGATATGATTTACGACCAAGTTCACTATATTCAAATCATCTTTGAACCAACTAATCTCATATTCATATCAAATTGGTTTATATGCCTTATTTTACATAATTTCGCCTTTCCAAATTCCAAATTGATTCAAAAACCAATTTTATTTACTTCTTTTAATTCATTTACTTAGTTTACGACAAAACGACAAATTTTTATGCACATTTTGATGTTGTCCAAGCAAATAACAATTTCTTAAACTTATGACCAAATTAAATTAATTCCAATTCAATTTATATTAATTTCATTCCATTCTGAATTATTCACAACACATACATTCTCATTTCATTATATTATAAATTAAAATCCCCACTCTTGCATTTCAGTTTTATTATCCAAACAAGTCCATATCTTTTCGATTAAATAAAATTTCCTTTCAATTTAATTCAAGTTCAACTAAATTTTATTTAAGAAACTCAAATCTATACCATTTCTTTACTAATTTAAATAAGAATTTAATTCCATTCAATATTATTTATAGCTCATCCGAATTTTTGATTCAATTCGATCAAATTTTATTTTTCAATTTATAAGTCCAAAACTTATTTACTCCCTTAAGCCCATTCACATTTCATATTTTACTTTATCTTATTTCAATTCACATTTCATTTAGAACTAAAGTTTTAAACTTTTCATTTTTCAATTCATAAGTTCACGACTTATTTATTTAAAATCTTATGTTACTCACTTGAGTTTATTTACATCTTATATACATAATCTGGATTATTTATTTCACTTAAGGACTTAAGTGTATTCATCCTATTCAATAATTGTAACTTTTACAATTATCCTACCTTTCCATTTAATATCCAATTCAATTCAAACCAAACTTTAATTTATTTAACTTATCTTAAGTTAAATTCCAATATATCATATTCCCTTTGATTTACTCAAGTTAAATTTTAATTTCCAGGATTAAAATTTTCAATTTCCTTTCTTAATAAAATCAACTTCACTTTATAAATTAAACACCGATTCCCCTTTGACTTTTTTCATCATTTCAAAATAGAATTCCTAGAATTCGATCATCCGGTTTTACTTCAAAAACATTTTGAAATCATAAATATACATACCCACTTGGTATATCAAATCAAACCTCCGGATTTCAATACAACTTGGTTTTACCAAAACAATTTCCCTTTGAAATTTCAAAACAAACTTATTTATTAAACAAGTCCAAACAAATAATCATGCCAAACCACCCGGTAGTAATCCATCACTTAGAAACTCGAAAATGAATACTGATGATGTGGCCATCATCACCAGGATTATTTTCCAGCGACTAAAGTGAGTTCGGTGCTTCCTTACTTCCACAAATTCATTTAAAAACATTTTCCAACATTTTCGGGATTTAAATTCTGGTTTAAATCGGATTTTGGTTTTGTCTTATTTCATACTTACGTAATTTTATTTGGTTATAATATTAGCAACCAAACATCCAAATATATATAATAATTTCAAAAAATTATTTCTTTTATATCAAAATATAATTTTGGATAAATTATTTCATTTACCCACTTTCAAAACAATACTATGTCGGTTTATTTTGTTTAAGAGTTTAGAAACCCCTATCGATAAGGTTGTACTTCCCTTACCGACCAGAATTCATAAACACTCAATCGATAAGTCAACATAATATAAAAACAGTTTTATATTCACTAACAAATACGCGCTCATATCTATTACTACACTCAAACTCATTCTAGAGTACTATTGACTCTATTTCTAATGAGTATTTCCCCCACCAAAGCATAGGTTATCGCCAACCTAAGCTCTAATACCACATGTGACAACCCGTCCTTCACGACCCTTGGAAATTGACATAAGTACGCCACTGTATAATATGCCGACGATCGAGTGCTGGAAAAGACATATTACTGAGGAAAGAAAGAAGGAGGTAGAAGAAGAGAAAACAAAACAACATCAGAATCTCACAATCGCAGCGGAATAAAATATAATAGATAATAATAACTAATCTTTACACAAGAAAAAACTATATCTGTTTTATGCATTACATCATCAGAGTACATCACAATCAAAACTATTACTGGACAATTATATTAACATGTCCACATAACAGCTAATTATACAACTTATACTGCACAGTGGAATGTACTTCAAGTACGTGTGGTACGTCTCGCCATCTAGCTCATCTCCTAAGCTTCACAACATCCTATCCTGTATTTATAGTACTCGTTCTAACCCGAGCATTATAATAAAATAATACCCGAGTCAGTCTGGAAAACCAGCGTGAGAAAAATACATTCAATTTAATTATTGAAGTTTTCAAATCCTTTCAAAATCAAAGGTATCTCGTAAGACCACGCCACAAATAAATATGTCGGTTTTTTAACTTACGATAACCAAAACATTTCTTATAAAATCCTCTGATATTATAATAGGGTCTAAGTACAAATACTTATTCAAATAGCCAAAACTGTTACATTCATTAAATTCCAGCAATTACTAGGTTCTACAATCAAAACCATAATGGCACGTAGGGAAAATGGATTTTCAACTAATGACTAGGCACTGGGGTACCACCTGTCACGGTACCTGGTCTAGATCAGCATAACGAAGATCTACCCTGATCCCCTACGACACAAGACCCGACTACCCCTTACTGGATAGCCCGAAAAAGATCACCCCGCGGTTGGGATCAGCAACTGCCCACACAGCCGAATAAAAGGGACATCTATATAGGGATGACCTTACCCTAGTTTGTTGCTAGCCACTTAGTCTTTCTCATAATCCCTTATTTTCAATCATTCCCGGTTGATGAGGTTCGAGGCTCAACGTTGCCTTTTTAGAACACATCTCACTTAGAATGCTCATCGACCACCTGACGATGTTCTGATAGCATTCATCCATACAAGTCCGTTCGGGGTTCGAACAGAACCGAAGGTACTACTCCTACTACATCCATTTTGGAATCACCGTCAGGATTAGTAGCAATTAACCCTTGCAGTTCACTGCTCCATCTTCGACTCCAAAATCTTGTCTTCATCATGAAAACGTACTCATTGGATCGAAGTGGTTTTCAGATTATAAATTCGATGCCGGTCTCCTCGAAACAACATTCGCTACTTCCCGTTAAACTCAACCATGGTTCTTTAGGAACGCTCAGACGAGAATAAGATCGAAGATCACGTCCTAACCGTTTAGTGGACGAATTTTCTTTTAAACGTCCTAGAATAACGAATGAGTTTATATGTACAGTATAGCACATCGAACGGTAACTGTACCATATAATTCTCATACCTCTTCCAGATATTCCAAAGTTATATTTGGGTCCAGATTTGATAGTCGGTTATTTAACTATCAAATAAACAATCGATTCAACCAATTATTTTATTTCCACTGAAAAGCTCCAAAACTTATTAAATTAGATTTTTAATAATTTAAATCACTTTACCCAAAAATATATACTTAAAACATTTGAAAGAAAACAACTTAAATTACTTCACTCAAATTAATAGTTATGAATTATAAAATAAATTTCCAAGTAAAACTTAAGCCACAAACTATTTTTAAAAATAAAAGTTTTATATAAAATATAAATATTAGAAGTTTCTTTTCAAAACATAATACTAATTTAACTTTTAAAATAATTACTCCTAAAATTTATTTGAATAATATTTACTTTAAAATTCTAAAATAATTAAAAATAATAAATTTCTCTAAACACCCTTTTAAAACAAATTTTAAACCTTAAACTTATACATAAAAATCTCCTCTGAAAATATACTTGGCTTTTTAGGGAAATACACTTTCCATTTCAATATAACCCATATGATCCTTTATAAATCCTGCTCGATTTATCCTAATTTAATTTACATCCCAATCCCATAAACACTTTAAAAAAATAAAATCACTTTTTATGTTTAAAACACATTTCCCATCTCCTTATAATCACTTTCAAAAATATATGCTTAAATTATTCAAACTAAAGCCATTAAATTCTTTATTCAAAATAATACTTACGAAATTCTATAAGAGTTTCCTGTGTAAAATTTAAACCAAATTTTCCTTTTTAAAAATAAAGTTACCATATCAAATATTTATGCTAAAATTTTCTTTTAAAATCATAATACCAATTTACCTTTTAACATAATAATTAAATGCCATAATTAACTTAAATAAATATTTAATTTTCACTTAAAAATAATTAAAATAATCAATTTTCTAAAATATTCAAAAACATTTTTTTTAAACTTCCAGTTTAAACTTTGAAATCTTTTCTTTGAAAATATACTTAGTTTTTCAGGAAAAATATTCTTCCAAACTTTTAAAAATAAAATCACCTTTTTTATTTTTAAAATGAATTACACCCTTTCCTTCTAAATTTCCTCTGGAAATCTATACTTCCAAATTTATCCACTGATAAATATTCCACTTTATTTATAAACCCAGTTTACAAATTCCCATTTCTCATTTTCCGTTTAAATCACAGTTTCCAAAACACTTAATCAATTTCAAACTGATATCCTGGTTTAAATTCCCTTTAAATTTATTACTTGATTTATCCAAATTCCCAATAATTATTTACTAAAAAATTTCTTTTTATTTCCTTTTAAAAACCCAGTTCATTCTATAATATAATTTAAAATACCAAATTATATCCATCCATACCATAGCACCCGATACTTAATTTCTAATTCAATCTATCACAGGATATCACATAACATAACACAGATATGAAAAATAATTACAATAATTTGAGGAATCCAGTTGGATCCCTCCAACTGTTTTCCCTGCATCCATAGATGTTGGCACAACAAATAAAATACCAAATCCCAGTTCGAGGGGGACATCGCGGTATAAAGGGTCATCCGCTATTATGCGAGGCGCATAGGGTCTCATCCGCTATATAATGTGGGAATATCAATCACTCCAATATATATATATATATATATATACACACACTACTATATATAATATCATATCTAAACTGATAATAATATTCACATTCAACCAATCAATCAATAATTTAAATTCGAACAATTTTAATTTAACTGATTATCCAGATGTGAGTGAGAGTAACTCACATTGAATTTAAAACGCCGAGCATTCCAATTTTAAATTAAAGCTAGTTTGTTCGATTTAATCCAAAAAAATTCACTTGCTCCATATGCCTCCAGATCTACACCGCAGTGTAGATCCCATCGCTGCGATTCCGGTGTAGCCAATTTCATCGAATTCTGATAATGCATGCAATAGATATGAAATTTTAAACATTTAAATAACAATTATATAAATTAATTTACTTTGCTTTTTATTAATTTACCATCGACCGTTGATTCAAAAGAAAAAAGAAAATCCAGGCCGCCAAAAACCCTTCTTCTTCGTTCGAAGACAACCTAGGTAAACACGAAGCAAAGGAACCCACGCATCGCTCCAATTTTCGATCGTTAACCCCCCCTTCCACGGTCGTATATACCCTGATCGGCGACCACCCACGCGTCGCCCTAGCCACCATGCGCCACTACCGATGAACTCGATAAGCTTGGCCCCACGCTCAAAATGAAAAATATGCTCGACAGTCTGGCGTTCAAAGTTGAAAATCCATCGATCCATCACACTACACACGATCTTGACCTTTGGATAGGTCGAGCTCGCAGCGCTCTACCACTTTCTAGTTAAATCCTTTTGCTAAAATTTCTTAGATCGATCAGAAATTTGAAAAGAAGGAAACAAATCTTCGGCTATTGGTTTAATAAAGTGTCGGCTGAGAAAACAAAACCCTAGGCTATGTTGTTAATCATATATATATACATATATGTAATTTTGTTAATTATTTTAATATTAAATTCATTTTAGATAACTTTTTCAAACGATCTCCAAACAACGCATGCCGACAGGCGTTTATAATGTTTTATCCGCATTTCGGACATAATGGAATGTGTTTCGGAGGCTAATTTGATTGTATGTGGAAGTTAGCTTTTTAAATCGATTTAAAATATTAAATTTTCGATTTTAATTTCAACGTGTTTCTCGCCCGTACGAACAAACGGAAACTCCAGACACTATAAAATTTGAAATCCGATAATAATTAACTAATTTGGATCCAATGGAACTAGTTTCGTTGAATTCTGAGACTGTTCCCCGGAAGGCTATTTTAACTCATTGATTGAATCGAGCAATTTTCAAAATCGTCGAAATCGTTCAAAACTTCACTTTTAAAACTTTACTAACTTAATTATAAATCATATAGAATTTATATTCATATTTGAAATCATTTTGATTCAATTTTAATCAAAATCTGATAATTTAAATTATTGCTATATATTAAATTCCACTATTATTTTAATGTAAAAATTACAGATTTAACTTACCGACTTTTGATTCCATCCAAAAGTCCAATACTAAAATTTAAATCCAACTAAACTTTAAATAAATTTTGGAAACCACTTCCGTATCTTTATATAGCCAGATCCACAAATTATCCCAATTTCAAATATTAAATTATTATTATCCAAATACAATTAAGTTGCCATATTTGAAATTATAACTATTTTTTATTGATTCAACCAAAATATTATTATTTCAAAATCCATTTATAATCCACATTCAACCTTTCAAATGAATTAAATGTTCAAAAACTAACGATCAAAATTTCGGGTCATTACATCTAGTGTCGTCTGAGCAATAGTAGTTCTTGGATCATGAACACACTTCCTAAGATGAGAAACATGAAACACATTATGGATCCCGACCAAACTGCTTGGAAAATCTGCTCGGTATAAGAGTCTCCCAATCCTTTCTGATATAGGAAATGGTCCATCATATCTCGATGCTAGCTTCCCAGTCTTCCCAAACTGAACCACTCCTTTCATCGGCAATACCATGATGAAAATTCTATCTCCAACTGAGAATTCTAGGTCCTTATGCCTCTTGTGTGCGTAACTCTTCTGCCTACATTGAGTTTGCTTCATTCTTTCCCATATCGATCGATCTTTTCCATCGCCTCTCTCACCAAATCTGGACCAAGGACCAATCTGTGTTCGATCTCTAACCAACATGCTGGTGATTTGCATGGCCTTCCATATAAAGCTTCAAAAGGCGTGATTCCTATAGTAGTCTGATAACTATTATTATAGGAAAACTCCACTATGTGCAAGTGATCTTCCCAAGAACCACTAAAATCCAGCACACAAGCTCTCAATAGATCTTCCAGTACCTTGTTGACTCTCTCTGTCTACACATCCGTCTGAGGATGATATGCGGTACTCATCTTGAGCTTAGTGCCTAACACACTCTACAGGCTCTTCAAGAACTCGCTAGTAAACAAAGCATCTCTATCACTGACGATACTACTAGGAATTCTATGCAGTCTAACGATGTTCTTCATGAACAACTTAGCAAAAACAGGTGTTGTCCTGGTTGACCTTGCTGGAATGTAATGGGCATTCTTGGTCAGTCTGTCCGCGATGACCCATATTTTCATTACCCTGGTTTGACCTTGGCAACCCGTCAACAAAATCCATGAATATCAAGTCCCACTTCCAAATTGAAACATCCAAAGGCTAAAGCAATCCACTTGGCTTCTGATGTTCGGCTTTTACTTGCTGACGGTTCAAACACTGTTTTACCCATAAGCCAGCATCCCTCTTCATTCCTTCCCAGAAACTTCTCTTCATATCCTGATACATCTTGCTTCCCCCAAGAAGAATCGTGAACTTCGATCGATGACATTCCCTAAGAACTTCCTTCCTAAGGTTTCCAACATCTGGAACACATAACCGTTCCTTCTTTCTCAACCAACCCCTACGGTCAATAATAAAATCCTTTAAGTCATCAATCTCGGTTCCAGCTTCAAACCTTCTACTCCTCTCGGCTAACACTGGATCCTCTTTCTGCCTAGAAGCAATTCATTCGATCAGAACTGGTCGAATTTCCAAACAAAGCATCATGGCAATATTCCGACTAAATCCATCAATCGACCTCAACCGCACACTACAAGCAGCCAGTGTTTACAAGTCTTCCATTCTGCCAATATAACTAATATGGCATTCTGATGTTTCCTGCTAAGCGCATCCGCCACTTTATTTCCTTTTCTTGGTGTATACTCGATGCTAAAATCATAAGCTGCAACAAACTCCAACCATCTCTGCTGTCTCTTGTTCAGCTCCTTTTGAGATAATAAAATATCGTAGATACTTATGATCCATGAATAGCTCAAATGTTTCTCCTTAAAGATAATATCTCCACACCTTCAATGCAAAGATTACCAATGCCAACTCTAAATCACAAGTCGGGTATCTCACTTCATGTGGTCTAAGCTATCTAGAAGCATAGGCAATAATCTTTCCATTCTATATTATCATAGCACCTAACCTAGTAACACATGCATCGATGTAAACTACCAACTCCTAATTCCTATCAGGAACTACTAACACGAGCGCATTGGTCAACATATGTTTCAACTTAATGAATGCCTCCTCACATTTGTCTGACCAAACAAACTTCACGTCCTTTCTAGCTAGCATAGTCAAGGATTTCGCTATCCATGAGAAATCCTTAATAAACCTTCGATAGTATCCTGCAAGTCCAAGAAAACTTCTAATCTCACTTATTGTATTTGGTCTTTTCCAATTGTTAATAGATTTGATCTTATCCGAATCAACTGCTAAACCTTCCTTAGAAACTACATGACCAAGGAACTTCACTTCCTTCTTCCAAATTGGACACTTTGAGAACTTCGCTTTTAGGTGATGTTGCCTATCCAAACGCTCTTAGAAAAACCGGTTCATTAAATCCACGAAGAAAGATGGCGCATTAGTAAGCCCGAATCGCATAACAAACCATTCATAAGACCCACCTAAATGCCGTCAATGGAATACTTTCCTCTGCCACTCTTAGCTGATGAAAACATGTCGCCAAATCCAATTGGGAAAACATTCTGGCTCCACTCAGCTGATCGAATAAGTCGTCGATTCTCGACAAAGGATACCTATTCTTGATCGTCCTCTCATTTAACATACGATAGTCTATACGCATCCTTAATGACCCATCTGACTTCTTCACGAATACCATTGTCGTTCCCAAGGCGAACTGCTTGGCCGGATGAAATTCTTTCCTTCCAATTCCACTATCTGCACCTTCAATTCCTTCATCTCAGTTGGTGACATTCTACTAGGTGGTCTACTTACGGGTTCAGCTCTCGGTACAAGATCTATCCGAAACTCGATTGCTCTCTTCGGTGGCAAGCCTAAAAGCGTGAAACTGGTTCAAACACATCCACAAACTCTCTTGCAACATAAACCTACTTCAACTCTGCTTCCATTCCCATAACACCCAATAACACATAAGCATTTTCATTTGAACTCTTTACTGAGTAAATGACTTGGTTATAGCTATTAGGGTGTTTTAATGATATTTCCTCCTTATGGAAAAATATCCTAGCACCATATCTGTTCAACCAATACATACCCAATATGATCCCTAAACCCACGAAATCAAAAACATACAAACTGCGTGCAAACATATGACCTAACAAATCAAGTTCAAAATGGTTATATCTCATTCCCAGAGTTACATACCCTCCTATAGGATTTGCAACCCTTAAAGAAGTAATAGGGTATAATGGTTCCAGACATAAGCAATCTACCAAATACTGAGATATAATTGAGTGCAATACACTAGTATCTAATATTATCCTAACCGGAGTACTATGAATCATAAGCATACCTTCCATCGTCGCTTTTCCTTTCTCAGCAGGCATTGGTCTAGAGGATGATGGTTCCAATGCAAAGGCCTTTCCCTTTCCAGCCTTAGTAGCCTCAGGAAAATTTTCCTTATAATTCCCCATCTGGCCACAGTTGTAGCACTTCACATTCGGCCTCACTGTAACTGCTCTTCCATCACCCGATCGACACTCATTAGCATAGTGCCCCTTCTTGTCACACTTGTAACAAACAATATCAGCTTGCTCTTCTTAGCAGTTACCCCCGACTGGGCACCTTCCTTCGTAAAGAACTTTTACTTCTTACCCTGAAAATTTTGAACCTTAACTTGTTTCCCTTTTTCGAAAGTAGGAAGCATCTCTTCATTACGAATAACCATCTCAACAAAAATATGACACAGATCCCTGAGGTTTGGCATGGTTGCTCTGGCGATCTCAGGATTCAACCCCCTGATAAACTTATCATTCCTCTGAATAAAAGTATCAACAGTAGCATATCTGTAATGGGATAGCTCATCAAACTCCATAGCATACTCAATCACCAATCTATCTCCCGGACTAAATCTGCAAACTTCCTGAGCAATGCTGACTTGGAAACCTTTGATAGAAATCTTTTTTCAAACCTTTTTCGAAATTTAGCCCAAGTCAGGTCTTCCTCTGGCTCTCCTACGGTAACCCCATTCCATTAAAACATTGCTGCTCCCTGTAATTACCGTGAAGCAAGTCTTCTCTTTTGCATATCCATCAAGCTGAGATCTACAAACATCCTTTCACAATGCACTAGCCAGTTCTCCACTCTTACTGCATTGTTGGTTCCCAGAAAAGGCTTCCCTCTAAGACTAGCGTAATCCCTGCTCAGCTTGCCATAATTATTACCAACTGAGGCCAATGGATTAGCTCCTCCAACATTCCCTACAGCCACTCCCGCAGCTGCTCCAGCTTGCATCATATTCATAAAGAATTGATAAATTATCCCTATATCAACAAATGGAATCTCGGCTCCAACGTTGGCATTTTCATATGGGTTTGCATTTGCCTGTCAACCCTGGTTGTTCCTAGTATTGGGTCGAACATTTCCATTCGTTGTGGTGCGTCTTCCACCTTGATTCACTCTTCCATTTTCTACCTCCATGTCTTACTTCCCTACTACCTGAAACCCAATCTTGGTCATATACAGAAGAATGGTCTAAGAGAGTGGGAAATACACACTTAGGTATTTACAGTAAAGTACACCGATGATGCTATAACGCTTACCTAAGCCCAACTGTATTTTAGATTCATTATATTATGCTTTGAAAATCATTTAAGGTTAAATTCCTTTTAAGTATATAAACCATGCTCTGATACCAACTTGTAATATCCTACTTTCATAGGCCCAAAGCTAGCTACTACAGATGCTGCAGTCATACATAGGTGTTATTTCTGGGTGACCGAAATCAGAATCTTGAAACTATTGGCAACACAAAAACAAAAGAATATGAAAAACTTAAACTTCAAAAAAATAGTATTTTCATTTCTTATGAATAATATTCAGATTTAATTACATAATCCTAGACATTAACCACGTTCAGATCACATATACATGTACAGATACATTAAGGGTGACATATGAAGATATCCCCTTATGATGATCGGAGAACTAATAAATATGAACTTTACAGTTTTTAGTACATCACAACAGAGAACACAAAATAGCTCCTATATAGCTAACACCTCCTACATGTCTCCGGAAGCTTATTCGTCCAAAATCCTAAAATTCTTCCACTTTCAGACTACTCAAATTAATTTGGACTACCCGAGAGTTTGTGGAGAAACACAAACTTCGAGTCAGACAATAAGTCTGGTATGAATAATTCCATATCATCTCTTATCATAAATAGATATCTAGTGAGACCATGCCGCTTAGCGGAACGGATTGTCCCCTTACTAGTATATAAAACAAAACATGAAAATCGTTTACTATGCTCCTGCATCTAAAATAATTAGTCGTAACATAATATTAAATAAAGCCATAAACCATATATATTGGATATCCCATCCACCTATTTATTTTATTATCCCATCTAAAAAAATTATTAGATTTTCCATCTAAAATCAATTTATTAGAGTTTCCCACTAAACCTTTAAAATGACTATCCGTCATAATTTTATAGGACTACCCATCCTAAATCTATTTAAAATAAATGTAGATTATCCATCATACATTTTTTTATAAAAGTTGGTGTGGGCTATCCACCGCACAGTCCATAGTTTTCCTAGGATGACTATGAGCCATTGGGTATCGAATTCTAAGGCTAACCACCTCTGGCAAAACATTCTTTTCTCTAGAAATTTGATGTGGGCTATATACTGCACATTCCACGGTTTTCCTAGGTTAACCAAGAACCCAATGCTTGGCCAATTGAAAATATCATGATCCCCATGATATTTATTAAATTTCATGATCCCCGTGATTACTTATTTTCTCCAGGTATACCAACTGTTTAACCTATTCCCATTGGTAGCCCCAATTAGGTTAAATTAAATAAAAATACACTGATAGCCCCAATGTATATTTTCAAAAGCACATTTATATTTGTAACCCCAAATTATGTATCGAAAGCATTAAACCCACCCCAGTGTCCCCAAGGTTTGTTAACATTTATTTTATTTAAGGATCCCCTTACATGTTCAAACAAAGATAAGTATTTTATGTTATAACCCTTTGAAGTAACCCCTTCGAATTAGCAAAGCTTTACTTAGGAAAAGTGGCTAAAATAGCCCATCCGAATATTCAATTTGGAAGCAAATCAGAAATGATTTTACAAACTTGATTTAAAGAAAACCCCTTTAAGAATCCGTTGAATAAAGTCCCATTCAAAAGCATATTAAAAGCTTTAAATTACCCCTTCGAAAGCATTAAAACATCCAAAGATAGGCCCTTCGGAAGCCTTTTGCCTTTTTAAAACATCCATACCCTTCGACTTAGTTGAAAAGGTGGAGGCTCGCCTTTTGACTTGGTCGAAAGGTATAAGCTGGCGGATTAACCCTTCCTTCAAATATCCCATTTGAAGGCATATAAAACGTAAAGTGGAATGAAGTTGGAAGCTTCCCTTCGACTTTGTTCCTTTCATAGTTCTGAGTCGAAAGCACCCCTTCGATTTCATCCCTTCGAAAGCAAACATCTCCTTCGAAAGCATTGCTTTCGAAGGCATTAAAAACTTGTATTTTAAAAACAGAAGATTAGGATCAAAAATAGCCCCTTTTGAATTCCTTCCCTTCCTTTCGACTTATTCGAATGTAACTCTTTCAAAAGCATGACTTTTGAAGGCATTAAAAACTTAACTAAAACAACGGGAAGGTTTGAAAGTAACCCCTCCCCTTTTTTCTCCCTACCTTTCGACTTTGTCGAAAAGTTCTAAAACATATTTTTGGAAATCATTTAAAACAGTTTGCTTGAAGGTTTAAACTTTTGAAGATCCCCTTCAAAACCCCTTTTTAAGGATAAAATTTTGTCTTTATAAAAATGACAGAGTCGGAGGATCCCCCTTCTAAACCTATTAATTCGAAAGCATTTATATTTCCATTTGAAAGCCAAGGAAGCAGCCTCCATCCCTTTGCCTCTCTTCCTTCTAACACCATTCCTACCTTTTGTTTTAGGTGAAAGTTAAAAGCTTACCTTCCGACTTAGACAAAAGGTACCTTTTGACTTAGTTGAAAGGGTGGAAGTAGGTTATTGAGTCGGAAGCAATTCTGGACACATGGAAGTGATGGTTCCTTTTGCTTGTCTAAATCTGATTGGTCAAGAGGCTTCTTTCTAAACTTTCAGATATCAAAAAGTACTAAATTGTCAACCTTTTTCTTAAAACACCATTCTTCTTCCCCAAATACTTTTCGAAAGCAATTTCCCTCCGAATTGAACTAATTCAGAAGCCATTTTTCAGTTTAGCCCTTAGGCATAAATAGTTTAATTACCTTAGTAAACCCTAAGGACAAATTCACAGAAATCACCAAAGATCCTTTAAATCATATACTATAACATATTAAAATTTTAAAGCATACGATATAATTCGAAATTTAACCTAAACTGAAATAAACATGTTAATTAGCCCATTAACGTTTGAAAAACCTATGTCTTATCCAAACCAAGGTTTAAATTTTTATATCCTAACCAAAATCATAAATATGAATCGGATATAACACATAACTGATCCAAACATAGAAAAATGAGATGATAAACATGATTATTCGCCTTGATTAGCTAATTGGTGAATGAGATAATTTTCTAGCTTTAATTCCTTAGCTTTATCTTCAATTTATTACTCTTCTTGGAGCTTTCAATGGTCGGCCGAAATATAGGTGAGGAGTTATGAACGAGAAAATAAAAGTTTAATAAGGTGGAGGAAGAGATTTATACTAAGAAATGCAGCCCCATTTCCATATTTCCCCCTTAGGAAATTTCTCCTTCTTAATTTAGTTAAGTCTTACTTTAATTCATTCATTAAGACATGGCCACTGGGTTTATTAATCTCATCTCCCTAATTATTCACATTATTCTATTTAATTTATCCAATTAAATATCTCGAATAATGCTAGTTAAAATTCAGATGAATTACATAAACATGCATATACAAAGAAATAATAAACAACATATATAAAATTATCCGATAGGTATTTATCATTGGTTAGAATGTATATTCATATAAGCCAGCATGGTATAAACTCAAACAAAGCATCCTTAGAATGATGTGTATATAACCAATGCTAGTATCCATATATCCATACTTATGTCTGCTAGCTAGCTAAAACAACCATGCAAAAAAATAATGACTAACGAGCAAATTAACATACAAATTAACTAAAAAGGGAACTAATTGGAAGAGAGCTCATGATGGGAAACTCAGATTCCCTCCTTGAGCTCCATAATACTCGTATCCAAACTTTTTGCTCGCCATACTTGGACCAATTCCATCTCTCCATTTATGTCATATCACATCAAGATCTAAGATGTGGATACGCTTATAGAGTATTCTAGACTCTTTCTCTACATTCACCTCATCAATCGACTGTGCTCTACTATACCTACTAAATCATTAACATATTGTAACGACCCGGAATTTTCGATCCCGAAAATTCCAGATAATTAGAGAAAAAAGAAGAAGCAGAAACAAGTCACATAGCAATGATTTTTTATTCAAGCAGAAACAAGTCACATAACATGCCCTAGATAACCATACGTTCCATACGCTCCAGATCGTCCTTACTTGAAAAACTGTAACACTCGGTCTGACCCGAGCATGACATCAAAGTAACACCCGGGTCAGGCTGGAAACCAGTGTGAGTAAACCCATTTGACAAGAAATACCAATGCATAAAACATACTCAAAACCCGGTGACTCAGTCATCACTACAAGTTCATAACTTACTATAATCAACACTTATATTCACAAATAAATCCCTAAGTACCTTTACTTAGTTTTATATGGTCCAGTCATTTAAATTATTCCATTTCAGTCTATTGGTTTCACATATAAATCAAATAAAAAATCATTGTAGGTTACAAATCGACGTGGGTTCGAGTATTTACTGATACCCGACCCCGGTCTCCTTGAATTCAATACCGCCTTAACCAAAGTTATTCAAGTGAAATACAATTCAATTTTAAACACAAGATGTCACTGTTTAGTCCAAACATATTATATCACATAGCATCACACATCACATATCAGAGATATCAACTAATCTAATCATACTATATCGTTCAATCATTCATAAGCAAGATTTATCAACCAAACCATCTATAATTAATTTAATTAACCACTAATGAATTAAATTAGTTACTTCAATTACTTCTAAATCCTGCTTACTACTCATTAATTAATGACAAACCAATTAATTAATGATCCACTAATTTTCCATCTTAATTAATCATCCTTGATTAATTATGCTTTAATTACATTACATTAATCCTTAATTAATTACATTAATCAATTACTCTTTAATCACTTATTGTTGATTAATTAATCTTGATTAAACAACCCTTAATTACATCGTTAATTATATTAATTAATGCTCCTTAATTACTTCTTCAATTAATTATTAATCATATTTAATAATTAATCTTAAAATAATTATTCATTAATCAGCCTTGATTAATCACATTAGCAATTAATTACCCTTAATTAATTACATTACTTAATTATCTTCAAATAACTTTATTAATCAATTCTTAAATTAATTACACTAAGTAATTAATTATTAATTACTCCCACTTAGTAATTGCCCTTCTTATTAAATACACAAGGTAATTAAACCCAAATCACTTCCATTAAAATTACCATTCCAATTCAATTAACATTCAGTAATTATCCATTAATTACTTTACTAAGTAATTACTCTTTTCCAATTACATTCTGTAATCATACTTCAACAAACCATCATGTAATTATCTTAAATTAATTAAACTAATTAATTAACTTAACTAATCACGTTACTTTAATTAACTAGATTGAGTAATTAATCCCTTAATTACTTTCACTAAGTAATTATACTTAAACAATTCCATAAGTTGATTATCCTTAAATAATTGATCTAATTAATCATCTTAAATTAATTATATTAATTAATCATTTGATAATCCTTAGTTAATGATCCTTCATTAACTATTAACAATCCTTTAATTACTCTCTAAGTAATTAAACTTTAATTAATAATCTCTTAATCCAAATTAATTAATTCTTATTAACCAATTAATTAATTCTTTAATTACTCGATTATTTAAGTGCTTAACTATAACCTATTAATCTTTAGTTACTTGACTAATAAAATTTTTAATCATTAATTATTAATCTTCTCTTATCATAATTAATGATCCTTAATTATAAATTAATTAATCCTTAATTAATTAACTTAACCCATAATTACTTAATTAATTAATTCTTAATAAATTAACTAACAATCCATAATTAATAATTAATTAATACAAAATCATTAATTAATTAACTACATTAATCATTAATCATTGAAATCTAATTTATCTTTACGATAAATCATTCTTTTATTAATGACTTTAATTATCATTAACTAATGCATTTAAAACGTTTCACTTTTAAAATTTACTTTAAATTTCAAATTTTAAAATTTAAAATGATTAACAAATTTAAACTTTAACCAAATTTAAATCAATTTTATAAACCTCTTAATTCAAATGTTAAAGGAACTTTTATTAAGAATTTTATATAAATAAGTTTCAAACATTTTAAAACATTATATTTAAAAACCATTTCATTTTAAAACATACTTTAAACATTAAACTTGTTTAAGCAATTTAAATTTTAAAACTTTACTTATTTTAAAAACTAGGATTCAAAAGTTAATTTGAAACCATACCCCAAAATTTTGATTTTAAGCTTTGTTTAAAATCTTACTTTCAATTTAAAAAAAAATCATTTTAAAATTTAGAAAACAGATAGGTTTTAAAACCTATAATCAACTAACTATCTCAGGTTCAAAAACTTAAAAACCCGAGTTGATCTTGCAAAAACTCTAGTAAAACACACGAATCACTCGAGAAAACTCTAGTACAATCCTCTCTGCTCAAACCAGACTCATCAGAAAAACCAAGGAAGAGCACTGTGCACATGCACGGTGATTCCATCCAACTCCGATCATCACCGAAGCTTTACTCAAGTCATCGATCGTTCCCAGACTAGATTACGGCCATCAGAACTCCTTCATTAACTCGAAATCAAAATCGAGCATCACTGCTCAAAACTGGAATCAAAGACCTACCCTGAAATCTTCTCATGCTCACCAGAACGACCACTGGAATATCTACAATTCCGGCTACACATTCATCAACACACCCACATCTATTTCCCAAAAATTCGTAGCACTCGATCAACCAGAGAAAACGTGGTGGATCATTTACTGACCACCATCAAAACCAGGGTTAAAAACAAAAATTGGTCACCGCTGCCACCACAATGCTTAGATCACCGTCCTGACATTTTTTCTGGCCTCTCCAATGGCTCCACTACCACCAGTAAGAATTCCGACCATGCCGAGCCACCAGATCACCAGAGGCAACCCAAATCTCCTAAATTGATCAAACCCGATCTGCTCCCTTAATCTTCTTCTAAAAATTATGATTCCAGTTTTAGAAATCATGATTTTGGATACATTTTCAGATTATATGCTTAAATCAGTGAATTAATATGTTTGAATTTTAATATAAATCAAGCTTGCACTGTTCTACTGAATTTCCAAAGAAATTTCAAATAAATTTTAACTTAAATCAAATTTTAATCTTTAATCTAGGATGAAACAAACAACTTCTGTTTATAAACTAAGTCCTAACAACAAATGGATCAAGAGTATATGAATTTTGATCATAAACTTAAGCTTGAATACTGAGAACAGGGATACATAATGCAATAGTAATGCACACATATATACATCCAAACAATTTATTTACATAACCACACAAAACATACTATTTCCGGAGAAAAAACATGCAACAGGTTTATTATACTCAAGCTTTTAAAAGAATGATGTTACTCACCTGTATAATGTAAATATAGAAGCCCTGAGATGATAAAAAAAACTGGAATTTTTTTTTAGTTTTGCCACTTGATATTGGAAACTTAATTATTATTATTTTTTCTCTAGAACCAGCTGAATCTGGAAGCTTGAATCTGAGTTGATATTGCTTTGATTTGTTGAGTTGTACTAAAGATGATCTCCATGCTTAAAAATGTTGTTAATGATATAGTTGATTTCTTGAAATGATTTCTCTCTTTTTTTTTCTTTAGATTTTTGTTGTAAGAAGTTTGTGTCCCTAAACTTGATGTTTTATTCACATTATAAATTTAAAAAGAAGAAAAATAAGATGAATCCATCATGCCACTTGGATATTTTCTAAGCTGACACTTGTTTCAATAATAAGAGAGATATTTACATTTGTTCAATGTATGTTTTAAAAATTTACAAATTCTAGATAAAGTATTTTTTTAATCCCTTACTTAATTTATTACTACTTTCCTATGTTAATATATTTATGTATTATAGATATTTAGCTTACACTTGTTTATTTATAAATTATGCTTACAAATGTGTGTATATATATATATATATATATAAACTATGGTTTATTCCAAGTATTAAAAGAAGGTATTTTGAATCTTTTATTAGATTTTACACATACATGTATATAAGCATAAACATTTATCTAATAAATTTTCAAAAGACATGTATATTTTTAAAACTTTTATTAATTCTGGTCTTAATATCATATTATATTTACAACTCTAGTTATATATATTATTTATTCAAAATATAACTTTTAAATCCAATTAATCATCCAATTATCAGATACCAAAAATTCAGGTTATCACACATATATTAACAAATGGGACAAATAGAATGCATATGAACACTCGCCAACTTCTCAAAGCCCACTCAACACGCACTTCCATGTTCCTTATACAATAAGGAAAGGCCCAAAAAATTTTGGCACTAGCTTTTCCATATATCCCAACTGTGAGGCCTTTACCTACCAAGATGCCTACTATGACCCCGTATGCTTGTCTATCCTAATGATTTCCATTTCTTTGCTTATCATTAAGGCATCTCTAATCATAAAATGTCCAAGTATAATTTGAATTTAAACAAACTTCACTATTGACATATTTCCATCGTCAAATTCCTTGCAACAAACTCTGTTGCTTGCTTCTTTGTTCCCAGCCGATAGAAAATCCTTTTAGTATCTTGTGACATACCTCACTAAACTTCTTCTCTATGTCCATAGGGATCACAATACAATATTGATGGTATCTCCCCTATAAGTGGAATAACAATTTGGATTCTTAGGTGAACCATATACTCCATCACCATTTAATTACAAAAATCAAAAATGGATGGTGCCTTAACTTCGATGAACATAATATTACTATAACGAACTCATTGACCAGGATGCACATTTTCACTTAATTTTCACATGTATCGGACACTGAAAATAAGTTAGGCACAAAAGGTCACTAGTTTGTAAAATTGACTTCATAAGAAAGGTTTTTTAATTTAAGCAATGACTGGAAATAACCAATCTTATCTCTTAGTCGATTTTCTTTAAAATCGCTAAATCCCACTTTTCCTAGAATCGCCTTCGTGCCTTAGTACGTGCAAGTCAAGGCAAGTACTTCATGTCCTGAAATCATTGAACACTAGATACTTCAAAAATAAATATTACCTCCACATGCTTTAAAGTCGTATAAACTAACATATAGCTAGAATTCTCTTATGGCCATCGCCATACTCCATAAATACTTTACAAAGGCAAGTATAATCATCCTCTGTCGATAATTGTCTTATACAGCACATCTTCTATTATTCAAGCTTTTAGAAAGTTTTCATTTAACTATGCTTTCATCCTTCTTGTATAAATTAAATTAAATTAGAAGATACTTTAATTAAAGGAATTATTAAAATGATTTAACTATAGGAATTGCCTTAGAGAAAATTAATTAATTAAGTGTGGGACACTTTAAAAAGTTAAGTAGATGGACCAAAGGCAATTAGAGCAATTCTGGTTGGCATTGATTAACGAAAATAAATAATCAAAATTTTATTGGGTAGGATTTGGTTAAGGAGAGTAAGTTAGTAAGCTCAAAACCACTAACCCATACCTCTAAGCCACATACCCTCTTTCCATCCCACTTCATTTTCACTTCACCTCCTTTTACAAATGAAGCACCTAAGAACTATAGCAAGCAACCACAAACTCTATGTAGAGGTTGATAATTTAGAGAGATATCAATGCCAAGAAGCTTAAAAGTTTCAACTTTAAAAGGAAAAGAGACTAAATCAAGTGTTCTTAAGTTAAGCGAGTAAAATCTTTCTCTAAATACTTCCCTAACATGTTTAAATTCATATTTTATTGTAAATGAATGTTTTGATGACATTTATTATGTTTGGATGATTTAACATTATTTTATTATGGTTTAGAATTTATTTAAGGGAATTAGCACATGTTTTAGGGTAAAACATGTGCTAATACATCCACATACCATGAAATTTTAAAATGATGAAATAGAGATGAGTTTTTGATTTTATAATAATAGAATATTTCATGAATTTTCAAATATTAAGAAAATGGTTAATTATGAGTTAATTAATTATTAAAAATAATAAAATTGATTATTTTGACATGAAATTTTTTATATGAGTAAGATATGATAAGAGTGATTTTTTGTGAATTTTAGTTATTTTCCCATCAATTTTCCATTTTACATGAACTGTTTAGTAAAGGAAAGCACTAATTAATTAATAGGAAAATTAATTAAGTAATTAAATAAGATGGTTAATAATTTATAAAAAGAAGCCGAAATGGAGGATTGGCCAATAAAGAGTTGACACAAAGAGGGGTTTGGTAAAAAGAAGCCGCTTAAGAAAATAATAAATCAGCTTTTAATTTAATTATAAAAATGCCATTCGACCTTTGTTGACTAAGTAATCTACAACACTGTGGCTTAGCTGGGGATAACGCCTGATGGTTGAATTCCATGGTCGGCCAAAATAAATTTCAATTCATAAAGGCTTAAAATCACACGAAAGAAAAATAATCCAAAATAGAACAACATAAGAAGGCCTATATGTAAGGAATCACATGATGGCTCCTTCTGAACAGCTCAGTCAACACATGAAAGCAGCAAAGAAATTAAACTATAGCAGTACAAAAAAGTAGCAAATATATATATATATATATATATATATATATATATATAAACTAAAGTGGGACAACTCATCTGGTATTGAATAAAAGCAAGCACATGAAGCATTAAATCATGAAGGCCAAATATACTTGCCTATCAATCTAAAATCCAACGGTATATGGCATGGTGCCAAGATAGGGTTCAATTCCAAAAGGATTAATAAACTCTAAAGTGAGTTATTGCATAGTGCAAAAACATCAGGGATATGTAATAATAAAAATAAATAAATCAGCGATGTGAATGATAGCCGTTCAAGACTAGGAAGGGCTGCTAACAATTAGTAAGGAAGCTTAATACAATGTATTTAGGGTGTTTGCATTCAGCCTCTTAGAAGATTCAGGATGATTCTAGTCAGGGTGGCTCCCATGGGAAAATGCATTGACATTTCTACCAGGCGATATTGTTCGAATAAGAGATAAATTATCCTAAATTAAGAGATTAGGTGAGGGATGAATGAATGATGACTAATTGTATGACTTGGTTCATAATTGAATAATAAGTGTAGGGAGCACTTCTTGGCTCAATATATGCACATGGTTGCTTTCTGTGATATTTTTGTTCCATATTATGATGTATATTGATGATGATAAAGTGTGGAGAAAACCTGTTTTGAGTTAGTGGTGTGGTTTCACTATGGATGACTAGGTAAAGGTTTTACTCATACCAAGCTTTCTATATAACTCATGTTTTTATTATTTTCCATAAACTTACAGGTACTCATTCGAGTAAACCGAGTTAATGGATTAGATAGGTATCTTTTAAAGGACAAATAAAGATTTAAAAGATGAAGCAGGAGGTTGGCTGTTTATAATAAAAGTTATTTTGAAATTTCTGCTGTGTAAAACCATGATTTATAACTGGTTATCTTTAGTATCGGCATCTTTATATATTAGGCACAACACTACTCTATCTATGTTTAATTTATATTTATCCCTGCAAGGGCAGGCATTTGGGTCAAATGATGTAATAATTATGTAATTCATATTGATGAAATGAAAATGTTATTTAGCTGCTTCGTTTACATATGTCGTGCAAAATAATACTGAACTCACACTGTTGCTGGAAAAAGATTTCGGTGATGACTGCAGTATCATCGGCGTCTATTTTGGGTCTCAGAGCGAGGGATGTTACACTTCTCATGTCTAATATAAACGTATCCCAACCTTTAACATAGACATATATGTTTATTTCAAACAACATTTAATCACATATGTCTGAGTAATTCAAAATAATAAACTTAGACTTGTTATTTTATTCTTAAGTATAAACCATCTCATGTTGTTTATTGTAAGAATACTTTTTCTGTATCATCTTAAAATACAACAGATATTTTTTCAAATCGATAATATACTTCAAAAATCCTTTGTTTTCAACATATTACTTCAAATATTTCAAACATCGTTATTTAATCCAACATCAATACTTTCCGCCGAATTTCCTTCAAAATAATATTATTATCATTTTACGTCAAAAGAATAATATTTTTTTAAATAATTTTATTTTTCATAACCACTTTATTATTGTATATTATTCAAACAATAAGGACTTTCTACATTAAATTCCAATAGTCCTTTTTTATTGCTATTTTTATCAAAAATATTAATGATTTATCCAAAAATATTCATGGAAAATATCTCTTTATTATTATTATTATTATTCTCAAAATACCTCTAATTTTTAGCACTTAAATAATAATAATATATTTTCATAAACTTCACTTAATAGTCTTATTATTATTTGCTCAAAATTTAGGCAGTCTTCTAAAAATCATATTACTATTTATTTAAATTTCACTATACTTTATATAAATAATAATAAATTCTTGATTTAAATTAGATTCTTCATTACTATTTTAGAATTTTATTTTTTCCAAAATTATTAAATAATGCCCTCGTTAATTTTAAATACACATTCCTAAGTCAAAAATACGTAACGTTAATTTCTAGCAAGTCCACGACACATTGACATATTGACCATCAAAGCTAGTTTATCATAATTAATTCAAACTTTATAGGCTGTGTAATTTTTTTCTAGCTCCAATTAAATTCAATTGAAAATATCAATAAATTTTCAATTTGGTTTTTGAATCAAAATCATTAGCCTCAAATCTTATTACACACAAAACTGGTAAGATATGAAAATCATAAAATTCTCTATTAATATTTATAAACATTTAATAAAATCATAATACATTTTTATCAAATCAAATTCTATAAATTCCATTTAAATAAATTTTCAAAAAGTTTTATTTTGGATATTTCATGTTAAGTCGTTTCATAAGAAATCATAAAACACATTTATTTTGATATAATCACTTCATATCTATTTATGCTTTCTTAAGTAAGCAGTCATCGTTCTTTCAATTTCCAAGCTAAATATTTTTTCACAATACTTAAAAACATTTAACTTTCAAAACTCAATTCTTTATAGTTTAACCAATTGAGTATTAATTACTCAAAAAAAATTCGAAATAACTTTGGTTATTTCTTGAGATACTCATACTTCGTTTTTAAAACATTATTTCATATAATTTAAATCCATATTACAATATATATATGTGTGTGTGTGTGTGTATATCATTTTATTTAATAATTAGCCAATTTTTATTAAACAATACCAAATATATGTACAAAAAAAAATAATTCGTTTTTGGCTACTAACTATATTCATGTCGAATTCTGGAATAATTTCCAAAATTTAAATACTTAATCAGTGAGTACTTTTTAAGAGTTTCTATCAAAATCCCTTTAATTCACATTTGAAAATACATACATATTAAAGTAGAGAAATTCAACGATTTTAAATAATAATTTTTAAATCCCCTTTATTAGCCTCTCAAAAACTCTGTCCAAGATGGTTCAATATAACTTAGAGAAATGCACATGTAAATCATATTTTTAAATACACATGTATAAGTGCAACAACGTGTCTTACACTAAGCAATAACAAAATGTATATAGGATAAATATGAGGCCCAAACTGAGAAGTGTTGCACCCCCTTTAAAATATTTATGAAAATTTACCTCTTATGAAAATTGTAACGGCCTGTAGATTTTCGACCCTGAAAATCAAAACTAATGCGTCCACTGTATAGAGCGCCAAGCAATCGAGTGCCGAAAATCCCAGATGGTTAGGGTTATGAAGAAAAAGAAATAGAAAACAACATCACAGAATCTCAGAATCGCAGTGGAACAAATATAATATAAAATAACAGCATTTATACAAAGAATAGCTGTAAGTTCAATATACATTCAAGATATCATAGTACAACAAAATCCGAACAGTTATAATAACTTGTCCCTAAATACTGTCTATACAGCCCATAATACACAGTGGAATCTAATCAATACGTCTCTGCCATCCAGCTCATCTTCTGAGCTCCAAATGTCCTATCCTGAAAAATCTGTAATACTCGATCTGACCCGAGCATTACAATAAAGTAACACCCAAGTCAGGCTGGTAACCACTGTGAGTAAACTCATTTAACTTGAAACACTTAAGTTATTACTTCACTCGAAACAAAGGTAACTCGTACAAAGCTATGAGTTTTATCTCATTATAACCAAACACTTGTTACAAAATTCATTGATATAAATAGTGCCCAAATGTAGTCGTTTATTTGGATGGTTAAATTTTGTTAAAGAAGACCAATTCCAGTTTATCAATCTCATCAACCAAACCCATAAAGGTTCAGAGTTATTTTTAAATTCGAAATGGTTTCGGATAACATTGATATCCAATCTCGGTCCTTCGAGTCTAAATAATACATTTAAAAAAGTAAATTGTTTTAAATAGACAGTTTATTACTCGGGGTAACGATATCATTAGTGGTAACTTATTTATAGATGTCTTATTTCCAAAAAAAACATAACATTGCTTTAGTTTCACCATTTAAATTTGAAATGAATGTCCCACGGAATTAAACAAGGATATAGATCGTTAACCCAATTAACGATCTATAAATCAGTATCCAAACAATTGCTCATGGTTTTAAATTCACTTGATTATCCGTATTCATTTATATTTAAAAACCAAGTTAATTGCAAATTAAACGATTTATTAAATAATAAATATTATAAAATACCAATCATTATCCATAAGTTTAAGTCAAATAATAATAATGATTTATTACCATTAAATTTTCCTTTTTAAAATTACAAAATACCATTTCGATTTAAAATTAAAATAGGAATATGAATTGTCTTTAGTATACATTCTAAATCTTATTCCTTCTTCGTTTTCTTTTCCCTTAATTTTATTTTCTCAATTTTCTTTATCTTCTACTTTTCCTTTCCTTCCTTTTCTTTCATTCTTTTACTCTTTTTTTTTCTTTTTTTTCTTTTTCTTCTATTCTTTATTTTTTCTTTATTTATTTTACTTTTCTCTATTTCTTATCATTTCCTTTCTTTATTTTTTTCCTAGGTTCCTTTCCCTATGGCCCAAACCCGGCCCGTACTTCCTTCTCCTCCCCCTTCTTTTCTTTACTTTTTTACCTTCCCTTATTCATTCGAGAACACCAAGTGTGCAAGAACACGTGCACCTGCATAGGCCCTCCGACCATCGATCCACATTTTCGACCCCTTGCGTAACCCACCTCCAATCTTCGTAACCTTCCTGACCACCCAGAACTTCTCGTCACAGCATGATACGAAATCGAACAAAAACTCATCACCAGAAAGCGAGCCGACACCTAACCTTGCCTCGTCATGCCCTCTCCGACCACCGGAGTCCATCCCACTTTTCCAGAAGCCTCACCTTCCTCCTCTCCTCCTTTCACCCCATATCGCAACACCCAAACCCTACCACGACGTCGCTAGGACCAGAAATCCAACAACGACCAAAACGGACCTTTAAGCCCTAACCACCTCCGACCGGCCACCTTGACCCTTTATAAAATCCAGTGCCACTTTTTCCATGCTCCCCACCTCCACATCTTCCTCCCGACCAAAACTCGACCCCCCTCATCGATGCTTACGCCAAAATTTGACCCGAGGCTCGAAATCATACATCTCTAATTATCTCGTCCCATACGTTAGTAAAAATTATGAAACCATTTCTAAAATTCATCGTTTTTTATGTCGATCATACTTATATAAACAAAAACCCAAAATGTGAAATTCGAATTCCTTCCTTTTGGTTACCTACTGCGAATATACTCTTTTTATCCTTTATGGGAAATACTTCTTAATAAAACCAATTTAAAATCAAAGTATAATAAAAACTAACAGTTTTCTTTTCAACATCAAATCCTAAAATCAACTAGAAGATGAGATATAGATTTTTGAAGGGTTGAGCATGATAGAAAAAACAATAACAGAGGCAAAAAAATATACAGGCATTCATACATTCCATATACAGGCATATTCACATTTATTTTCTTTGCACAACAACCTTTTTTTTTTAAAAACTATTGTTTCTACCTTACCTTTAGAACACAATCATAGATAAAAAAAGATTTAGCTTGAAAGAAGTCAACTCACCTATTATTGTTTTTGAACAGAGAACAAGGGTTTGCTAGCTTGCACACAGTTTTATGCAACTATATATTCAATACTGATATTGCTATTTAACCTTTAACTTATAATATAAAGAAGATTAGATTTATGAAAGTGAGTTTACTCATCATTTGTTGTTTGAACAGAGGACACTGGCCTTGGATCTGCTATCTGTTTTTAATCTTGATTTTGATCTTCTCTGCTTAGTTGAGTTTGTCTTTTGTTTTCAGTTGAGTTTGTAATGGCAGTATGTATTCTTTTCCTTTTTACTTTAGCTGGTTCGAATGAATGAAAGGATGCGGCAAGTCAATGGATATATATATAGGAGAGGAGAGGGATAAGGCTGATGCCTTGTTATAGGCTCCATAATTCCTAGATTCTTTTTTTTTCATTTCATTTTGATTTGAACCATGCTTTGACCTGACATGATTATTTAAGTTGATCTGATTTTTCCTTTTATATGATTTGAAGTTTTGTAAGCTTGAAAGAATATGTATTTAATGTTGTGTTCCCTAAGTTGACTACATGCATATCCATTCTTATGCATATACATATCTCATATATATGTATACAAGTATTTCTTTATCTTGTTTGCCTTATATTCATATAAATATATTCATATATTACCATAGTTAATTTTATATGGTTTACTTATGTTTCATACAACCTTGTAAGTTACTTATATACTTTTATCCCTATTTAAACATATATTTTTATTTTTATTTCAAGCTTAAGTATCATCACTTAATTTATATTCATATATATATATATATATTGTGTGTTAATAAGGTAAAGTTTTATTTTCTTAAAAATTCTTGAGAGATTTATTTTTCTGAATTTCCAATTCATAATTTTCTTTAAATACATATATGTATATATAAATAAGTAGACAATAGCCAGAATAAAATATTTATTTCCTATAGGATTTATCACATCTAGAGGTTCTATAATCCAATATCTAATATAGTTTTTAAACCAATTATATATCCAGATATCTTAATTATCAAAAATTTATTTTGTTTGACTAATTAATATTAATATTTCAAAAATAATTCAGTTAATCAAATGTCAAAAATCCGGGTCGTTACATTCCTTCCCCTTTTAGAACTTTTCATCCTCGAAAAGGAACGAAGCGAGAATTTTTATTTTGATGTTTATTATTAGTTACATCATTCTTTTAATCATTTTAACTCTTATTCTATTAATTATACAATTTTAAAACACTTTAAAATTTAGAGTATTACCAAAGTAGTTTTATACAAAAATATTTTTTAGTACTCGATGTCTCAACAAGTCCATCCTTGTTCTCACAGAAATTCAGTCAAATGTTGATCAGGCACAAGACTAAAAATCTATAAGTACTTAGTAAACCTGTTTTCAAAACCTAGTGAAAGTACTTGGAAAAAAGGACTTTTGTGAGAATGCCCTGGAAATCATCACCCCCTCCATAGGTCGTAGCTAGCACGATAATTACGTCGCCATCCCGTCGAAATCCATAGAAAACTGTAGGCATCTGCACCCCTCAATTGCACCATGCAACCGCCATAGTTCACAGCTACACCCAGGGTTATTGTGCCATCATGGCAAAAACCATGTAACTGTAGGCATCAGCGCTCTCGAATTTCGTTGCCAAATGAAACTTCACCACATAGATCGCAGACTACACCAGTCGAGTCCCAATGTAGCCTGTAGGCACTCACTGCCACACGGCTTTTGCTATGGACCACATAGATCGCAATCTACCGATGTACATCGCTCTTCCAACAAAATCAAATGTAGACTTTAGGCAATCACTGCCCCTCGACTTACGCTATGGAACGCAGTAGATCGTAGTTACCCTAGAGTTATGTTGTCGTCACAACATAACCCCAATGTCTCTGTAGGCATCATCTCCCTTGACTTACGCTACCCTAACCACAATCCACAGAAACTACAGTTTAGTCCGGACGCCCTCTGGGATCAAAATTTAGAACCCCCCTTAGGGCTCAAGGCTGAACCACCCGTGGATCTCCTACTATAAGTTTCAACTCTAAATAGGAGTGCCTTTTTCCCCACAGCATTCTCAAAACATTTCATACTATACATATATAGTACCTTTCAAATCATACTCTTTATATGTATCACATATAAACTTCAAAATCGATAGTTATCAAACTTGACTTCCCAAATTCTCAAAATTTGCTTTTTTGCCAAAACCAAAAGCCTTTCAAAATCCATAAGTTTCAGAAACCTTTCTAGTTCCATTCTCATAAAATTATTCTTATATATAATTATTCTTTCAACTTGAATAATTTTCGGATCACTTCGTACTTATATAAATTCCACTTTATACTTCAAATATTTTTCAAAGATCTTTTCCTTTGGTTATAGATTCAACAAGGGGAGTTTATCATATATAACAAATATATATATGTATGTATGTACGTATGTATGTTTATATATATATATATAACTTTATTTATGCAAAATCAACATTCAAGTTTGATTTCCCTTTATATAGTTATTTGCCACATTTCTTACCCTTTATAAGGTTGTTTCAGTTTTTGCACTATCCCATTTTCATTTTAAAATCAATATATTTACTCAAAATATACTCTTTTACTTCCATACCATTTTTGCTTCAATATCCGATTTTTCTTTCACTTCACAATTACTTCAATTTCCATTTGAGTCATAACTTCAGTTCAACCCAATTAGTATTTAAATCCATGATTTAAATATAAATAATTTCCATCCTGACCAGTTTGAAAATTTAAAGGATAGTTTGAATAGTTGTAGAACAGTTAAACAGTTGTAAAATAGTTAAATAGTTGTAAAATAGTTAAATAGTTGTAAAATAATTCAATAGTTGTAAAGTAGTTAAATAATTGTAAAATAGTTAAATAGTTAATATAAAATAGTTTAAGTTTTAAAAGAAAGGTTTGTATGGTAAATAGCTTGGAAAAATAAAAATAGTTTAACATTTAAGAAAATAGATTTAAGATAGTACATATTAAAACAATTTATTTGAAAATAGTTCCAGAGTCAAACTGATCCAGTTTCCTAAACTATACTTCAACCAATTCCAATTTCCTTTCCCATTTAAATGGATTCAATCAAGATTCCAATCGAATTAACTTCGATTTCTATTCCAATTAAAATCAATTCCCAATTTGAATTTAAAATTATTCAGCTCTGATTACAATCCCAATTAATCCAATTCAATTCTAGTTAGAATTGATTCCAATTCCAATCAATTTTCACCCGTCTTGATTTATAAAAATTCAGGTTCGGTTTCCAAAATGTTGATTTAGCCACTTAAAACAAATTAACCTTTAACATTTAATTTAACAACCCAAGTCTATTAAAATAATTTATTCTGAGACAAATTTCAAGCATTCATTTAAATTACTTCTACTTAAACTTATTTGAGGTTCAAGTAAGGTTCCAAATCTTTTTAAACAATTTAATTCTCGGAATTCAATTTGTTTACCAATTATAACTTCAAAATTTTAAAGCCCACTTCTTAGACAATTTCAGTTGACAATTTTATTTTTTTAACATTTAAATCTTAAGTTCAAAATGATTCCATTTCCATAATTCAATTTTATTTCTAAAAATCGAAATAGTTTCAAAATGAAGTTTTAATTCCATTTAATTTCAGTTATCAATATATATATATATATATATCATTCCATTCTACTTCCCCTTTTACTCGAAATGGTCCAATTTACAATTTTATATATACTGTCAATAACAACAGGATGATAGCAGGATATGTCAAAGTAAATAAGCATCCAAATTATCTAATCATCAATCAATAGCATCCATCACACATTTCCAAAATTCGAAACTCGTTTTGAGACCGCACAAAACTCCCTTTTCAATTTAACCTATTTAACTTCCATAAGTTAAACCTCATTTTCATCTTGAAATTTTCCAATTCAGGTTGTTCGCTCAAAACTTATTTAACTTCCCCTAAGTTAAATTTCCCACTCGTTCTATCCATTTAACCTTACTCGATTTAAAATTTTCACTCCAAATTTAAATTTCTTATTAATATCCCTTTCCACTTATAGGTTCAAAAACTTATTTCTCTTTAGGTCATACATCTCATTCCAGGGGAATTTCAGAACTTAAACACCAGTTATTTATCTCAACTTTGAAACCATATATATATATATACATATATATATATATATATATATATATTCATATACATATATTTATCCATTCCCACATTAAGTCCACTATTAAATTTTAAACCATCCTGGGTTTTTAAATCCAAAATAATCCGTCTTCCAACCACTCTTGTTTTTAAAACAAGATTTCTATGTTCAAAAATATTCTAAATAATATTATTTATTATTTCTGGACACTTTGAAACAATTTCAAAACTTTTTTTCTTTTTTTTCCTGGCTTAGATTTAAAGCTTTATATTAAATTTCGTTTTTAATTTATAAGTCACATTTATAAATTCAACTTATATAAATTTACTTCCATGAATATTGCACCATGTTTTATCATTGTTTATTCTGTAATAAACATCCTTTACTAAAATACAGCAACAAATTTGTAATATCATATCTAAAAATCAAACACACCATATATTCCATCATAATTTACTGGAAAAATATAATCAGGGCAACTTATTTTCAAATACTTTAAAAATTCTTTTGAATTTTCCATGATTTAAGTTCAGGTTTTGATTCCATTTTCACTTAACTTATTATTATAGTTAATCCTTACCTAAATTTCTATTTGATTATATACATACTTAATCACTTTATCCCATAATCATACCTGATTATAATAACACCAATCAATCTTAATATACTATAATATTCAGAAAAATTATTTCTTTATATATCAAAATATAATCGTATATACAAATCATTTTTAAAATCATTATATATGAAAATAACAAGTACGCCCTCATGTAATAATATACTCAACTCGTTCTAGGGTACTACTGACCCTATCTCTAATGAGTAATCCCCACCAGAGCCAAGGTTCTCGCTTAACCTTCATCTCTGATACCAAGTGTAACGGCCTGTAGATTTTCGACCCCGAAAATCGACATTGATACGTCCGCTGTATAGAGTGTCGTGCAATCGAGTGCCGAAAATCCCATACTGTTAGGGTTAAGAAGAAAGGGAGGTAGAAGAAGAAATGGAAAACAACAGCACAGAATCTCACAATCGCGGCGGAACAAATATAATATAAAATAACAGCATTTATACAAAGAAAAGCTGTAAATGTCAATATACATACAAGATATTAGGGTACAACAAAATCCGGACAGTTATATTAACTTGTTCCTGAATACTATCTATACAGCCCATAATACACAGCGGAATATAATTAATACATCTCTACCATCCAGCTCGTCTCCTGAGCTCAAAACGTCATATTTGGAAAATCTGTAATACTCGGTCTGACCCGAGCATTACAATAAAGTAACACCCCAGTCAGGCTGGAAACCACCGTGAGTGAACTCTAACTTGAAACACTTGAGTTATTACTTCACTCGAAACAAAGGTAACTCGTACAAAGCTATGAGTTTTATCTCATTATAACCAAACACTTGTTACAAAATCCATTGATATAAATAATGCCCAAATGCAGTCGTTTATTTGAAATGGTTAAATTTTGTTAAAGAAAACCAATTCCAGTTTATCAATCTCATCAACCAAACCCATAAAGGTTCGAAGTGATTTTTAAATTCGAAATGGTTTCGGATAACACTGATATATGATCCCAATCGTTCGAGTCTAAACAACACATTTAAAAAAGTAAATTGTTTTAAATAAACAATTTAATACTCAAGGTAACAATGTCATTAGTGGTAACTTATGTACAGATGTCTTATTTCCAATAAACATATCATTGCTTTAGTCATACCATTTAGAATTAAACAAGGATATAAATCGTTAACCCAATTAACGATTTATAAATCTATATCCAAACGATTCCTCATGGTTTTAAATTCACTTGATTATCCGTATTCGTTTATATTTAAAAACCAAGATAATTACAAATTAAACGATTTACTAAATAAGAAATATTATAAAATACCAATAAGTATCCATAAGCTTAAGTCAAATAACAATAATGATTTATTACCATTGAATTTTCCTCTTTAAACTTATAAAATACCATTTCGCTTTAAAATTAAAATAGGAATATGAATTATCTTTAGTATACATTCTAAATCCTATTCCTTCTCTGTTTTCTTTTCCTTTTATTTTCTTTTCTTAATTTTCTTTATCTTCTACTTTTCCTTTCCTTCCTTTTCTTTCATTCTTTTACTTTTTTTATTTTTCTTATATTCTTTCTTTTTTTCTTTTTTTCTTTTACTTTTTCTATATTTCTTTCTATTTCCTTTCTTTATTTTTTTCCTAGGTTCTTTTCCCTACGGCCCAAACACGGCCTATACTTCCATCTCCTTTCCCCTTCTTTGCTTTACTTTTTTACCTTCCCTTATTCATTTGAGAACATCAAGTGTGCAAGAACACGTGCACCTGCACAGGCCCTTCGACCATCGATCCATGTCGTCGTCCCCTTGCGCAACCCACCTCCGACCTTTTTAACCCTCCTGACCACCCAGAACTTCTCGTCACAACATGATATGAAATTGGAAAAAAACTCATCACCAGTAAGCGAGCCGACACCTAACCTTGCCACGTCCATCCCTCTCCGACCACCGGAGTCCATCCAACCTCGTCGGAAGCCTCGCCTTCCTCCTCTCCTCCTTTCCCCCATACCGCAGCACCCAAACCCTACATCGACGCTGCTAGGACCAAGAATCCAACCACGACCAAAACTGACCTTCAAGCTCTAACCACCACCAACCGGCTACCACGACCCTTTATAAAATCCAATACCATTTTTTCCATGCTCCCCAACTCCCCAGCTTCCTCCCGACCAAAACTTGACCACCCTTATCGACGCTTTAGCCGAAATTTGACCCGTGACACGAAATCGTTCATCTCCAGTTATCTCCTCCCATACGTTAGTAAAATTTATATAAACAATTCCAAAATTCATCATTTTCTATGTCGATCATAATTATATAAACAAAAACCCAAAACGTGAAATTCGAATTCCTTCCCTTTTGGTTACCTATTGCGAATATACTCTCTTTATCCTTTATGGGAAATACTTCCTAAGAAAACCAATTTAAAATCAAAGTATAATTAGAAAATAACAGTTTTCTTTTCAACAACAAATCCTAAAATCAACTAGAAGATGAGATATAGATTTTTAAAAGGTTGAGCATGATAGAAAAATACAAGAACAGAGGCAAAAATATATACAGGCATTCATACATTCCATATACAGGCATATTCACATTTATTTTCTTTGTGCAACAACCTTTTTTTTAAAATGTTGTTTCAACCTTACCTTTAGAACACAATCATAGATAAAAAAAATATTTGTCTTGAAAGAAGTCTACTCACCAATTATTGTTTTTGAACAGAGAATAAGGGTTTGCTAGCTTGCGTACAATTTTATGCAACCATATATTCAATACTGATATTGCTATTTAGCCTTTAACATATAATATAAAGGAGATTAGATTTATGAAAGTGTGTTTACTCACCATTTGTTGTTTGAACAGAGGACACTGACTTTGGATCTACTATCTGTTTTTAATCTTAATTTTGATCTTCTCTGCTTACTTGAGTTTGTCTTTTGTTTTCAGTTGAGTTTGTAATGGCGGTATATATTCTTTTCCTTTTTTACTTTAGCTAGTTCGAATGAATGAAAGGATGAGGCAAGGTAGTGGTATATATAGGAGAGGAGAGGGATAAGGCCGATGCCTTGTTACAGGCTCCACAATTTCCATATTCTTTTTTTTCATTTCATTTTGATTTGAACCATGATTTGACCTGACATGATTATTTAAGTTGATCCGATTTTTGCTTTTAATTGATTTGGAGTTTTGTAAGCTTGAAAGAATAGGTATTTAATGTCGTGTTCCCTAAGTTGACTACATGCATATCCATTCTTATGTATATACATATCTCATACATATGTATACAAGTATTACTTTGTCTTGTTTGCCTTATATTCATATAAATATATTCATATATTACCATAGTTAATTTTATATGGTTTGCTTATGTTTCATACAACCGTGTAAGTTACTTATATACTTTTGTCCCTATTTAAACATATATTTTTATTTTTATTTTTATTTTTATTTCATGCTTAAGTATCATTACTTAATTTATATTCATCTATATATATATTGAGTGTTAATAAGGTAGAGTTTTATTTTCTTAAATATTCTTGAGAGATTTATTTTTTTGAATTTCCAAGTCATAGTCTTCTCTCAAAATACATATATGTATATATAAATAAGTAGTTAATAGCCAGAATAAAATATTTATTTCCTATAAGATTTATCACATCTAGGATTTTATAATCCAACATATAATATAGTTTTTAAACTAATTATATTTCCAGATATCTTAATTATCAGAAATTTATTTTGTTTGACTAATTAATATTAATATTTAAAAAATAAATCAGTTAATCACGCGTTAAAAATCTGAGTCGTTACAAAAATTTCCCATATTTGAACCTCAAATATGGGTTATCATTTAAATTCAATTAACAAACTTCAACTTCTATATCTTTCATTAAAATCTCAGACACTTTTAGTTCTAACTTTCTAGGGAAAATATTTAAATCAATTTCAATTATTTCTAACTTTAAGATTTAATTATGGACGTTTTTCTCCCGAAAATGACCCTCTTGGAATTTTAGTTTTAATAGAATTTTTGCAGGTACAAATCTTAGTCAAATTTCTTTACTTTATGCTAGATTGAATCTACATAATATTGATAATGAATCTGATAATATTAGTTGGGAATGGACTAAGAGTAAGAAATTTACTTCTAATTCTTTTTATAAATTTCTTAATTTCTCGGGTGCAGCTAATAGCTCTTTTAAATTTATTTGGAAAACCAATTCTCCTCCTAATTCTAAAATTCATATGTGGTTGATCATGCATAGAAAATTAAATACTATAATATTTATAAAAATAAAAAAATATGCAAATTGATAGCAAATGTTATTTTTGTAATCTTTATTTTAAAGATATTAAACATGTATACTATGATTGCATGGATACTTACTATATTTTAAATAATACTCTCAAAATCTTTAACTTTAGTCTTACAACTAAAATTACAGTCTTACAACTAAAATTACTTGTGACTTCTATTGGAATAATTTTAGATTTAAGTTTAAAATGGAAAATATGTTTTTACTTGATATTCTATTCATTATGATATGTTGGTATATTTGGTTTGAGAGAAATCAGAGAATTTTTTGTAATAATAATAGTCAATTTAATAAATTAATTTTTATAATATCTTCATTTTGTTTTAATTGGATCTCAAATCCTAAATATAATTTAGCTAAAAATAATCATTTTAAATAATATCTTAATAAGGTTAGTATTAATATTAAGTTATTTAAACATAAAAATAATATTTTTGACATTAATAATCGTAGCATCAAACTTAAATGATGATTTCATTGATTATCATAATATCCTTTTGATCAAAAGTGCATAAAGATAAGTTTTAATTTATTTTGTTTTTGGTTTTTGTTTTTTTTTTTGTTTTAGTTTATAGTTTTTTAACTTCTTTTGATCATGGATTCTTTTTTAGTCTGTTTTCTAATTTTTACTGTTTATTGACATATTATCTTAACTTTTATATCTTTACTTTTATTTCATTAACATATATATATATATATATGTATAAATTTCATTTATATCATATATATGTATTATTCTTATAATTTTCTTTAGTTCATTCTATAGTTATAGGTATTGGCCAGAAATGGTGTTAGATTCTTTTTGTAGGTTCACAGGATTGCCGATGGCAGGATTGTTGTTTGCAGTGAGGAGTTCTTCTCGGCTCTCCTACATCTTCAGTGTGGCATTCTACTTTCTGGATGATTCACATTTCAACGATGCGCTCTCTCTAGTTCCTCCAAGTCTATAGAGTGGCGTTTTTCATTCCAGATCATTCATGTTTCCCATTCTTCCAAGTCTGCAGCGTGGAATTTCATTCTCGGATGGATCTGTCTTTTAGTATCATAGGCACTGAGTTGCTTCATAGATTTTTTTAGGTACTTCTAACACCTCAACACTGGATGGTGGCCTTGTCGGAGCTCGATATTGGGGTGTAATGGGCGGTGGACTTGCCAGATCTCATTTTAGGGGTACCTGGGTTCTTTTCTTTATTATTTGTACTATGATTAGCTACCTGCCAGGCATGTTGGCAGCACCTTGTCTTTTGTGATATATAGAAAATTACATGTGTGTTCTCCTCTATTATAGAGGATCACGCATTTTTTTCAAAAAAAAATAATTTCAATTAATTTGATTACTTTAATAGGAGTAGATCATAACTTACATAAGCCCAACTAGGTTAAAAAATTTAAAAATGCTTAGAATTCCTTTATTATGCCTCATCACACTATATTTTATGGATTAGGATACTTCTTTTCTTCTTATTCATCCATAATCCCAAAATTTACTCCACTATTACTTAGCATATAAACCCTCTTTTAGCAATTCTTTATGAAGTAAATTAGATGGATTTATCTTCCACCTAAAAGTATTTAGATCTCAACATTTATTTAACTCGTACTTGTGTACTTCTATAAGGGATAAGCCAACAACTACCTATACGAGTCAAAATATATAGGGTATGGCATAAAAATAATATTATATATATAACAAAAATTACAAATACGCTCTCTCATACGTCCTAATTTAGTAGGAATTGCATAACTTGACTTTGATACCAAATGAAACAACTCGACATCTATGATACCTCGATTCATGCATAAAGTGATGCGGAACCGCTGACCTCATAAATGGCATTTTGCGGCAAAATATATAAAACATATCATAGAGCTATCTACGATATTCTACACTTTATGAAACTTACAGTAGAAGGAATAAAATATATTAGTAAGCAATAATACAATAATCCCAAATGAACAAAATAGTACAGTATCAAATATACTTCACTTACCATATTTGTCTATACTAGTAACAAAAACAACCTATTATCTGGGAATATCTGAGATAAAATAGTGGATGCTAATATAAAAATTAATGCACATCTCTATTGTACCATCACACCTTCAAGTCACTACTAGTCCTTTCTATCAACCTATCAGAGTACAAGAAAAGAAGAAAATGGTAGAGGGGTCAGACATATGTCTGGTAAGATAAATGCATCGCATAAGTACATAATACTAATAAGTTAGTAAAACAAAATTATGCTTGAAGATCATACTTTAACATGTGTAACCTACACCCATCAAGTCGTCTAAACACAATATAACAGTGTAGTGACATTATCTGCTAAGGACTCACTAAAATCTGATCCATGTCTAATCATATGCACTCGATCGAGCCTGAAGCCCCAAGCTGCACATCAAAAACATATGCGACTTGCTATTGAAGATCTACACCTCTTTTCCCGCTATCACCAAATCGAATGCGACTTGCTATTTGTGACGATTCGAATTTTTCGCGTTCGAAAATCGACATCCATACTTCACATTGTACTCGAATGCCGCAGATTCGATCGTTCAAATTCGAGTCGTCGGAGCTTATAACACATTAAGTACAACACAGCGGAAGAAATGAATAATATATATCAATGTACAACATTTGATACAATATCTGATACAACAGAATGATACAATGAACATCAATACACATCAGAGTTACAAAGAATAGCAGCGGAAATAAAAGATAACACTAGCAGCGGAACAAAATCTCCAATGTAGTCTTCAAGGAAGAACTCCAGTAACAGTAATCTCCATCTCCAAAGCACCAATCCAGAAATAGCTCGAACTCCAAATCAAAACGAAGAGAAGCAACTCGATCCAAAATGCGATTGCCAAATCCTAAGGCTGAAAGCTATCGAATCTACACCTACCATTGATTATCTGAAAACCCCAACTCTAGGCTGCCCGTGTGGGAAATAGTGGGCACCCAGAGTTTAGGAAAGGAACAATAAACTCCAGGTCGGTCATGGGACTGGTATGAGCAAACAAAACATTTAGTCTTTAAAACAACAAAAGAATTTAAATTTGAAATCCGCAATGCTTTTTGGAAAATGAAACTACCATAAGGCCTCCCGCCACACACACAATGCAAACGCAGAATTGGAGGAGATTTCTCCTTATGATAGTCAAATATGCTTAATACGAGAAAATTTCTTTGATATTATTACTATAAGTGCAAAGTGTGGAAAACCATTTCGAAAATATAATATAAATCCTAGCCAGCATAGACATTCCGAACTATGCCTACTATAGCTACCATCTAAATAGTGGTGACCACCATAAGTAAATGACAGGTTCTACAACTAAAACCGTACAAGGCACGTATTGGATGAATGGATTTCCAACAAATGGTCAGGCTAAGGAACTTCCTACTGTCAATGGGATCGCCTCTGGCGGGACGTCCCGAGAACTAACGTTACGGTTAGATCTCTGCCAACACAAGGCCGGGTTACCTCTGTAACTAGGTAACTACTACACGAATATGCCATCCCCCGGTCCTTTGGGACCTTTATCCGAGGCGCCTCAAAGCAACAACCACACAGTAAATGAGATTGGAGCAACCACATAGGTTAAATACCAGGGCTCCATACCTGATACCACCCTTTACCAGAAGGGAATGACACACCCTAAAGGGAGCGACCCTCATAACCTTGCCGCATCTTTCCTGTTTCGACCATTTCCTGGGTGTGAGGTCCTGATGCAGTCTCGTCCACAAAGCTACGCTTTGTGCAACAAAGCCATGCTTTGGGTCAACAGATGACCAAAGCAATGATCACAAAGATAAATGATCAAACGAATGATCCTATCACAAATGATCAACCAATGATCATCACACAGCAACACTCAGTATGTCACATTACCAAATTGGGAATATCACTGATAAATATCAACTACATAACCTCTGAGCTCGTACGTCTCAGAGAAGGGTGTTAAGCTAAGAGAATAAATTCTCCGCCACCAAGCAGAAATGTATTTGATAGAGATCAGTTTAATATCTCAAAGTGTAATGTCGGACACACAACCATACAAGTCTGTCCCGGGTTCGAACAGAACCGAAGGCACTTCCGAAGAAGCCCTTGCAAATCCGGATAATCCCTAATCACGTCCGGACTTCCCATCACATATGGAGATCTCTATACCGGGGATCAGCCAGTGCAGAGACAATCGATGAGTTATCCTTTTGTTTTTGGAAATATCCGGTCTTCACCACCGGTCTTCAATTGCTATCCATAACGTCGTATCACTATTCGGAATGGGCTATATGACACTAGGTCCTCTCCCGGCTAAACCGAATAATGAGCGCCATATTTTAAAACATATGGATATGGGATTTTAGTTAAGTCACAACTTAAAAATCCAAAACTTTTCTTTCAAATGGTTAAACAAATTACCATTTTTAAATCTTTAAACAAAAAGATTTATTTCATAAAGTTTCACCTAGTTTCACAAAGATCTATTCATAGATTCAAAACAACTTCCATTTCAATTGGATTAACTCCATAGATCTTTTAAATTAAAGATTTAATTTATAGCTTTCCAAAACACGTTCCAAAGATTTATTAATAACTCGGAATACCATTTTCATTTCAAAACTTGAATTCCTTTTAACACACATTGGAAATCCATTTCTTATATGAAAGCTTCTATTATTTGAAAACAATAGTTTTCGTTTCAGAAAAGTCCGATTTATACAAGTTGGAATCTTAGGTTAATTTAAATTCCAAACATCACTTTTTAAAAATGGTTTAAAACCCCATATAAACCCATTTATAAGTTGGATAACTTTCTTAAACCCTAGTTCCCAAATTATAGAATTAAACTTCAAATATTGAATTCAAATTTAAATCAATTTTTTTAAATTTCAAAACTCAATTAAGTTATTCACATAACTTTTATTTTTGAAATTCATTTTTTCCAAATGCTTCAATCCTAATTCCAAAACTATTTTGGATTCAAAAATTCAAATTTTAAAACAATTTCAAAATCTGTGACTTAACCCATTTCCACGTGCAATCCATATTTGTGTGTGTATAAGTGTGGTCCAGGGGTTCAACACAATAGTGCACAACATCATCATCACAGATTCAATCATAAAGATAAGCGGTATAACCCATAACGCTTATCTATATTTACAGATTCATAGATAAAGTAAATTATCAATCACAAAAATTCACTAATATGATTCGATGTGGGTTTCGGATAACCAGCTGGAATCCGACTCCCTGTCGCATCGAAATTCAAATGTTGTTTTACGGGTCAAAGGGTTTCATATTCATACAACAGTATATTCATCACAAATATAGCAGATCAGCACAAAGTATAACATAGCATCACATCACATATCAAATATATCAATCCATCACACAACATTCGATAACAATCAGCATCTACAATTAAGATGAATAAACTGGGTGGTTTTAAATTTATTACCTACATGATTACTTTCATTTATTATTCCTAATTAATTAACTATCCATATTTATTCAATTAATAAATCTTCAATTATTAATTTAAAATCTAATATCATTCAATTAATGATTTCTTAATTACAAATTAATTATTCTAAGAAAAATTAATCTTAAACTTTAATTAATCAAATTAAAACCCTTAATTACTTTAATTAATTATCCATTTCTTAATTAATTAATTATATTAATTATCCATTTGTACTACCTTAATAATTAAATGAATTACAAATCATTAAACTTTTCTTTATCTTTAGATAAACATTCCTTATTTAAATTATGCATTTAAAAACAAAATGTTTTTAAATTTACATTAAATTCCATTTAACATTTTCTTTAAACTCAAGACTCAAATTTGTCTTAAATAAGAGTTTAAAACAATACACAACCTAATCTTATATGTTTAAAAGAAACATATACTTTATTAATAAGTTGAAAAGGATTTAAATTTCAATTCAAATCAAATTCAAATCAATTTTAAAAATATCTTTAAATTTCAAAATTGAAATATAACTTCTAAACTCATTTTAGTTTTAATTCTTTAAAACTCTTTCTATAATTTACACCTTCAATTAAAATGCAAATCATTTGAAAGCAATTTAAATTTAAATCTTTACTTTAAAACTGAAGTTTAAAAATAGATTTAAAAACTCAGAATTTGAATTCATTTTTAAATCCTTAATTTTAAACACTTAACCTTTCAATTCAATATGCAAAACAACAATGCATTTTATACTTGAGAGTTTAAAAATCAAATTTAAATTTAAATCATAATTGATTTCAAATTTCAGACAGTCAAAATTTGAATTCATATTCAAATTTCAGATGTAACTCAGTTTTAAATCTCTCCTGCAAATTTAAATTTAAATTTACCTTTACATAAAAATAACAGAAACAGTTTTCTGTTTATAAAAAAAAAATCAAACTTTGAGATTTGCTGAATTTAAACTATTTCAAAAGACCAAATTTTAAACTTATTTAAATTCATTATTAAATTCAGTTTTCAAAACTACAAGTACAAATTTTGATTTGTCTTTATTTCATATATTTTACAAACTGGAAACAGTTCCTGTTTCTTTTATTATTATTTTCCTTTCTTTAAAACCAATTTAAAATTCTGCATTTAAATTATTACAGAAAAAATAATTCAAACAAGTTTGAATTCATCCTTAGGTTTAAGTTAAATCCTAAGCTAAACTTTTAGTTTGAATTTAACCTATCTTTAATTTCAAAACTGCAAAAAAACAGGCTTCTGTTTTGCTTAAATCCTGAAACAAAGTACTCGAGCAATCTAAGATTTTACTTCGGGTCAGAAGCTTACATGCTTCGAGTTATTCTTCAAAATACCCGAGTCCATCCCGAGTCAAAACACTGCAACCCTGAAACACCAACCCCCTGCACAACAGACCAAACCCCACCCTTCAAACCTGTCAACACCAGTATTTCACAACTCCGGCCATCATCATCGACCAAACTCCGGCAGTAACTCCTTCAACACACAATCCATCAATACCCAGAATAGCACTGAACTCGATCAACCCATGCGATCGTATTCGAGCAAACACAGTAACCCAGAGACACTTGAGCTCATATCAGAAACTTCCAAATTTCAAACTCAAATTTGAATTGTAGATCAAGTCAAAAATTTTGCTATGTTTATTGATAGCTACATTCATTCCAGAATCAATTTCAAACAGTTCAAATGCAAGATTTAACTGAACTTGATAAAAGTGTAAATTACAGTTCATATGAAACTGCATTTTACTCTTTACACTGTAAACTTAATTTTAGTTTTTAAATTCTAGAATTAAATTAGGATTCTTTTGACAAACCCTGAATCATCAACTTATAACATTTGAATTTTCACTAGGGAAATTTTGTTCTGTGTAACTCTTTTTTTTTTTCTCAAGCTACAGACAGTCATATGAAGTTCATAAACTATTAGAGTCACCATCATTTTAAAACAAACAAAATTTGTTCAAACATTTAAGTTCAATTCAGTAACAGGTCAAAGGAAAATTAAGAAATCAAACATAAGTTTGAAAATTTAAAGTTCACACATGCACAATCATCTTCTGTTTACAAAACACATACATGCAGGTACTTTCTTATATATTTATTGATAATTTATTAAGCATGTACAAATACCTATTATCAGTTATAAAAAAAAAGTTTAGTTACTCACCTTATTTATAAAATGCAGAGCACATGTCAACTTGCAGAGTACCAGATTTGAAGTTTAATGCATGCAGGGCTCTTTATTTCCAGATGCAAAGAAATGCAGTAGCTTGAATGCCTTTAAAATCTTGATCTATAAATGATGCTTCCAGAGTTTATGAGAATGAATGCATGCTAAAGTCTGTTGCATGCAGATAAACTTGCTCCCAGATTATGAAATGCAGAGCCTTCTTACTTGATGAAGATTAAATTGCAGGCTTCAAATGGATGTGCAGGCCTTCTATGATTGTTGCCTTTTTAAAACATGCAAGCTTCTACTTGATGCTATCAGGTTTTACATGCAGGCTTTAACTTGATTAATAATTGATGCATGCAGGTTTGAATTTGAAAAGAGGAGCTACATGTTTGATTTCAAGGTTGCAGATTTGAAAATGTAGTTTTGAATATTGCAACTTGATTATGGATGTGGATGAGATTTGAGATGCAGGTTGTAATTTTGGAAAGAGGAGTGTTTACTGATTTGGGAAATGAAACTTTCATGGTTGATGCAGGTAGGAATTTGGGATATGCAGACTTGAATTTGGAGGATGCAAATTGTACATGGATGTGAGCATGTAATTTGGGTTTGAGGAGTTGAATGCAAATTTGGATTTTGGTTGTGAGAATGAGATTGGTTTTGAGAAATGCAGTTTTGTATATGGTTTGAGAATGAAGATTTTGGGTTTTTCTTTTGTTTTGTTTTGAACAGCTTTATGGCTTTGAAAGATGTGAAGCCAAATCTTTTTCTACTATTTTTTTTCAGATTTTCTAAGATACTATATGATGGCATATGGGAAGATGTGAAGTTTCTTGTATTTTTTATTTAATTATTTTATTTAATTAATTGCATTGAAGGCCACTTGTTAGAAATCATCATGATATAAAGTTTTGTTAATCTCTTCACTCCAAACCCATGTGCATGTATGTATATGTTTACATTTGTATACATGTTTTCTTTGTTTTAACCTTTGTTTTAAGTTAAATACTTATGTTCATCTTTAAACAATTTAAATAGTTTTAAACATAACTTTATATTGTATTTATTTTCAATACATCTATATTTATAAACTTAAGATGTTCAACTTATTAACAAACACTTTTTTTTTTAAAACTTTCATAATTAAATTCACAATAAAATCTCAAATCTTTTAAATTCCAAATTCAATCTAAAAATGCATATTATTATTTATTCTGTAAATCTTCCAATTGATTCAACTTTTAATTCTAAAAAATTAAAAATTAACTAAAAAAAATTCCATAATTTAATTCCAAAAATTAAATAAATTGTCAAATTATCTTGTTCAAAATTCAGGAATGTTACAGACTTCCCCCCTTAAGAAAATTTCGTCCTCGAAATTTGAAAGTAGGAAGACAACCAATGATGGATAGAGAAATTCCTTTCCAAATCGAACTGGATATAAATTCTGTATTTGGCTTACCAAATAAGAATATCAACAATAGATATGAGAACAATCTCATATAATATTACACAAGATATTTGGGTCCATCGGTCTACGAATATGCAAGGGCATTGACTAGTTTGAAGAGATAACTAATCGTTCGTAGAATATATCGGATCCCAGAGAATAGATAGATGGATCAAATCTTCATATTAGTTAACCAATTTACTAATTTAAAATTTCCAATTTATTTAATATTTTCAATTCCAAATTCATTAGAGTTTAGATCGAAAAGCTGATAAGAAACCGATGAAGATACGAAGTAAGAATTTCCTACAACAATACGTATGGCCAGCATCGCACCGAAACTTCTTTCTGGAGCAGTCACGAAGCAATCAAAAGAATTCGAAATTGAATCAAAGGAGATTGATAGAGAAAAGATATTCCCACTGTTGCAGGGTATTGACCATTTATAGTGGTACTCCCATGTCCCCTATCTCATTCTCTTCTCGCACTCATACTCACTATCAGTGGATAGTAAGAGAATTTACTGAGGCATTCGAACGGATATCTCAGGGATATACTCATTCTAGGGTTTACTTCACCCTATCTCTAATGAGTTACTTAATGTGTTATACTCCTGAGCTAAAGTTTTAACCTTCAGCTCTGATACCAAATGTGACGATTCGAATTTTTCGCGTTCAAAAATCGACATCCATACTTCACATTGTACTCGAATGCCGCAGATTCGATCGTTCAAATTCGAGTCGCCGGAGCTTATAACACATTAAGTACAACACAGCGGAAGAAATGAATAATATATATCAATGTACAACATTTGATACAATATTTGATACAACAGAATGATACAATGAACATCAATACACATCAGAGTTACAAAGAATAGCAGCGGAAATAAAAGATAACACTAGCAGCGGAACAAAATCTCCAATGTAGTCTTCAAGGAAGAACTCCAGTAACAGTAATCTCCATCTCCAAAGCACCAATCCAGAAATAGCTCGAACTCCAAATCAAAACGAAGAGAAGCAACTCGATCCAAAATGCGATTGCCAAATCCTAAGGCTGAAAGCTATCGAATCTACACCTACCATTGATTATCTGAAAACCCCAACTCTAGGCTGCCCGTGTGGGAAATAGTGGGCACCCAGAGTTTAGGAAAGGAACAATAAACTCCAGGTCAGTCATGGGACTGGTATGAGAAAACAAAACATTTGGTCTTTAAAACAACAAAAGAATTTAAATTTGAAATCCGCAATGCTTTTTGGAAAATGAAACTACCATAAGGCCTCCCGCCACACACACAATGCAAACGCAGAATTGGAGGAGATTTCTCCTTATGATAGTCAAATATGCTTAATACGAGAAAATTTCTTTGATATTATTACTATAAGTGCAAAGTGTGGAAAACCATTTCGAAAATATAATATAAATCCTAGCCAGCATAGACATTCCGAACTATGCCTACTATAGCTACCATCTAAATAGTGGTGACCACCATAAGTAAATGGCAGGTTCTACAACTAAAACCGTACAAGGCACATATTGGATGAATGGATTTCCAACAAATGGTCAGGCTAAGGAACTTCCTACTGTCAATGGGATCGCCTCTGGCGGGACGTCCCGAGAACTAACGTTACGGTTAGATCTCTGCCAACACAAGGCCGGGTTACCTCTGTAACTAGGTAACTACTACACGAATATGCCATCCCCCGGTCCTTTGGGACCTTTATCCGAGGCGCCTCAAAGCAACAACCACACAGTAAATGAGATTGGAGCAACCACATAGGTTAAATACCAGGGCTCCATACCTGATACCACCCTTTACCAGAAGGGAATGACACACCCTAAAGGGAGCGACCCTCATAACCTTGCCGCATCTTTCCTGTTTCGACCATTTCCTGGGTGTGAGGTCCTGATGCAGTCTCGTCCACAAAGCTACGCTTTGTGCAACAAAGCCATGCTTTGGGTCAACAGATGACCAAAGCAATGATCACAAAGATAAATGATCAAACGAATGATCCTATCACAAATGATCAACCAATGATCATCACACAGCAACACTCAGTATGTCACATTACCAAATTGGGAATATCACTGATAAATATCAACTACATAACCTCTGAGCTCGTACGTCTCAGAGAAGGGTGTTAAGCTAAGAGAATAAATTCTCCGCCACCAAGCAGAAATGTATTTGATAGAGATCAGTTTAATATCTCAAAGTGTAATGTCGGACACACAACCATACAAGTCTGTCCCGGGTTCGAACAGAACCGAAGGCACTTCCGAAGAAGCCCTTGCAAATCCGGATAATCCCTAATCACGTCCGGACTTCCCATCACATATGGAGATCTCTATACCGGGGATCAGCCAGTGCAGAGACAATCGATGAGTTATCCTTTTGTTTTTGGAAATATCCGGTCTTCACCACCGGTCTTCAATTGCTATCCATAACGTCGTATCACTATTCGGAATGGGCTATATGACACTAGGTCCTCTCCCGGCTAAACCGAATAATGAGCGCCATATTTTAAAACATATGGATATGGGATTTTAGTTAAGTCACAACTTAAAAATCCAAAACTTTTCTTTCAAATGGTTAAACAAATTACCATTTTTAAATCTTTAAACAAAAAGATTTATTTCATAAAGTTTCACCTAGTTTCACAAAGATCTATTCATAGATTCAAAACAACTTCCATTTCAATTGGATTAACTCCATAGATCTTTTAAATTAAAGATTTAATTTATAGCTTTCCAAAACACGTTCCAAAGATTTATTAATAACTCGGAATACCATTTTCATTTCAAAACTTGAATTCCTTTTAACACACATTGGAAATCCATTTCTTATATGAAAGCTTCTATTATTTGAAAACAATAGTTTTCGTTTCAGAAAAGTCCGATTTATACAAGTTGGAATCTTAGGTTAATTTAAATTCCAAACATCACTTTTTAAAAATGGTTTAAAACCCCATATAAACCCATTTATAAGTTGGATAACTTTCTTAAACCCTAGTTCCCAAATTATAGAATTAAACTTCAAATATTGAATTCAAATTTAAATCAATTTTTTTAAATTTCAAAACTCAATTAAGTTATTCACATAACTTTTATTTTTGAAATTCATTTTTTCCAAATGCTTCAATCCTAATTCCAAAACTATTTTGGATTCAAAAATTCAAATTTTAAAACAATTTCAAAATCTGTGACTTAACCCATTTCCACGTGCAATCCATATTTGTGTGTGTATAAGTGTGGTCCAGGGGTTCAACACAATAGTGCACAACATCATCATCACAGATTCAATCATAAAGATAAGCGGTATAACCCATAACGCTTATCTATATTTACAGATTCATAGATAAAGTAAATTATCAATCACAAAAATTCACTAATATGATTCGATGTGGGTTTCGGATAACCAGCTGGAATCCGACTCCCTGTCGCATCGAAATTCAAATGTTGTTTTACGGGTCAAAGGGTTTCATATTCATACAACAGTATATTCATCACAAATATAGCAGATCAGCACAAAGTATCACATAGCATCACATCACATATCAAATATATCAATCCATCACACAACATTCGATAACAATCAGCATCTACAATTAAGATGAATAAACTGGGTGGTTTTAAATTTATTACCTACATGATTACTTTCATTCATTATTCCTAATTAATTAACTATCCATATTTATTCAATTAATAAATCTTCAATTATTAATTTAAAATCTAATATCATTCAATTAATGATTTCTTAATTACAAATTAATTATTCTAAGAAAAATTAATCTTAAACTTTAATTAATCAAATTAAAACCCTTAATTACTTTAATTAATTATCCATTTCTTAATTAATTAATTATATTAATTATCCATTTGTACTACCTTAATAATTAAATGAATTACAAATCATTAAACTTTTCTTTATCTTTAGATAAACATTCCTTATTTAAATTATGCATTTAAAAACAAAATGTTTTTAAATTTACATTAAATTCCATTTAACATTTTCTTTAAACTCAAGACTCAAATTTGTCTTAAATAAGAGTTTAAAACAATACACAACCTAATCTTATATGTTTAAAAGAAACATATACTTTATTAATAAGTTGAAAAGGATTTAAATTTCAATTCAAATCAAATTCAAATCAATTTTAAAAATATCTTTAAATTTCAAAATTGAAATATAACTTCTAAACTCATTTTAGTTTTAATTCTTTAAAACTCTTTCTATAATTTACACCTTCAATTAAAATGCAAATCATTTGAAAGCAATTTAAATTTAAATCTTTACTTTAAAACTGAAGTTTAAAAATAGATTTAAAAACTCAGAATTTGAATTCATTTTTAAATCCTTAATTTTAAACACTTAACCTTTCAATTCAATATGCAAAACAACAATGCATTTTATACTTGAGAGTTTAAAAATCAAATTTAAATTTAAATCATAATTGATTTCAAATTTCAGACAGTCAAAATTTGAATTCATATTCAAATTTCAGATGTAACTCAGTTTTAAATCTCTCCTGCAAATTTAAATTTAAATTTACCTTTACATAAAAATAACAGAAACAGTTTTCTGTTTATAAAAAAAAATCAAACTTTGAGATTTGCTGAATTTAAACTATTTCAAAAGACCAAATTTTAAACTTATTTAAATTCATTATTAAATTCAGTTTTCAAAACTACAAGTACAAATTTTGATTTGTCTTTATTTCATATATTTTACAAACTGGAAACAGTTCCTGTTTCTTTTATTATTTTTTTCCTTTCTTTAAAACCAATTTAAAATTCTGCATTTAAATTATTACAGAAAAAATAATTCAAACAAGTTTGAATTCATCCTTAGGTTTAAGTTAAATCCTAAGCTAAACTTTTAGTTTGAATTTAACCTATCTTTAATTTCAAAACTGCAAAAAAACAGGCTTCTGTTTTGCTTAAATCCTGAAACAAAGTACTCGAGCAATCTAAGATTTTACTTCGGGTCAGAAGCTTACATGCTTCGAGTTATTCTTCAAAATACCCGAGTCCATCCCGAGTCAAAACACTGCAACCCTGAAACACCAACCCCCTGCACAACAGACCAAACCCCACCCTTCAAACCTGTCAACACCAGTATTTCACAACTCCGGCCATCATCATCGACCAAACTCCGGCAGTAACTCCTTCAACACACAATCCATCAATACCCAGAATAGCACTGAACTCGATCAACCCATGCGATCGTATTCGAGCAAACACAGTAACCCAGAGACACTTGAGCTCATATCAGAAACTTCCAAATTTCAAACTCAAATTTGAATTGTAGATCAAGTCAAAAATTTTGCTATGTTTATTGATAGCTACATTCATTCCAGAATCAATTTCAAACAGTTCAAATGCAAGATTTAACTGAACTTGATAAAAGTGTAAATTACAGTTCATATGAAACTGCATTTTACTCTTTACACTGTAAACTTAATTTTAGTTTTTAAATTCTAGAATTTAATTAGGATTCTTTTGACAAACCCTGAATCATCAACTTATAACATTTGAATTTTCACTAGGGAAATTTTGTTCTGTGTAACTCTTTTTTTTTTCTCAAGCTACAGACAGTCATATGAAGTTCATAAACTATTAGAGTCACCATCATTTTAAAAAAAACAAAATTTGTTCAAACATTTAAGTTCAATTCAGTAACAGGTCAAAGGAAAATTAAGAAATCAAACATAAGTTTGAAAATTTAAAGTTCACACATGCACAATCATCTTCTGTTTACAAAACACATACATGCAGGTACTTTCTTATATATTTATTGATAATTTATTAAGCATGCACAAATACCTATTATCAGTTATAAAAAAAAAGTTTAGTTACTCACCTTATTTATAAAATGCAGAGCACATGTCAACTTGCAGAGTACCAGATTTGAAGTTTAATGCATGCAGGGCTCTTTATTTCCAGATGCAAAGAAATGCAGTAGCTTGAATGCCTTTAAAATCTTGATCTATAAATGATGCTTCCAGAGTTTATGAGAATGAATGCATGCTAAAGTCTGTTGCATGCAGATAAACTTGCTCCCAGATTATGAAATGCAGAGCCTTCTTACTTGATGAAGATTAAATTGCAGGCTTCAAATGGATGTGCAGGCCTTCTATGATTGTTGCCTTTTTAAAACATGCAAGCTTCTACTTGATGCTATCAGGTTTTACATGCAGGCTTTAACTTGATTAATAATTGATGCATGCAGGTTTGAATTTGAAAAGAGGAGCTACATGTTTGATTTCAAGGTTGCAGATTTGAAAATGTAGTTTTGAATATTGCAACTTGATTATGGATGTGGATGAGATTTGAGATGCAGGTTGTAATTTTGGAAAGAGGAGTGTTTACTGATTTGGGAAATGAAACTTTCATGGTTGATGCAGGTAGGAATTTGGGATATGCAGACTTGAATTTGGAGGATGCAAATTGTACATGGATGTGAGCATGTAATTTGGGTTTGAGGAGTTGAATGCAAATTTGGATTTTGGTTGTGAGAATGAGATTGGTTTTGAGAAATGCAGTTTTGTATATGGTTTGAGAATGAAGATTTTGGGTTTTTCTTTTGTTTTGTTTTGAACAGCTTTATGGCTTTGAAAGATGTGAAGCCAAATCTTTTTCTACTATTTTTTTTCAGATTTTCTAAGATACTATATGATGGCATATGGGAAGATGTGAAGTTTCTTGTATTTTTTATTTAATTATTTTATTTAATTAATTGCATTGAAGGCCACTTGTTAGAAATCATCATGATATAAAGTTTTGTTAATCTCTTCACTCCAAACCCATGTGCATGTATGTATATGTTTACATTTGTATACATGTTTTCTTTGTTTTAACCTTTGTTTTAAGTTAAATACTTATGTTCATCTTTAAACAATTTAAATAGTTTTAAACATAACTTTATATTGTATTTATTTTCAATACATCTATATTTATAAACTTAAGATGTTCAACTTATTAACAAACACTTATTTTTTTAAAACTTTCATAATTAAATTCACAATAAAATCTCAAATCTTTTAAATTCCAAATTCAATCTAAAAATGCATATTATTATTTATTCTGTAAATCTTCCAATTGATTCAACTTTTAATTCTAAAAAATTAAAAATTAACTAAAAAAAATTCCATAATTTAATTCCAAAAATTAAATAAATTGTCAAATTATCTTGTTCAAAATTCAGGAATGTTACACTATTGAAGATCTACACGTCTCAACCCGCTATCATAAAATCATATGTAAATGATTGAGCTCAAAGTCACAGCTTGTCTAACGCCAACCACGACAGTATTGGGCTCATAGTCCCAACCCATCATCACTTTCCAACTAAAATCACCTAATGCCTACCATTTACTAAACTATTGAGCTTAAAGTCAAAACTTATATGGCCCGTACGATACATTGTTGTTGAAAACACACATGATTATTGAGGTCAAGTCCATGTTAGACATTTGCCTAGCAGTTTGCGACGTAATTAGGATCAAACTAAAAACTCATCATTGCCCCACTTTTTACAAAGTTACAGGATCAAGCCCCAATCTATAAGCAAAAAATCATAGAACAAACTTGTCCAAATAAGATAATTTTCTAAATTATCTCAAATCACAACAAACAATATACCAAAAGATTCTTTATCTCGCTACTATCTTGATGCAACAAGCCACGCATACAATTGTGTCCGCGAGAGTTATGAGTGTTTAACGATAAGTTATTTATTATAACTATATATAATTATTACTATTACTATTATTAATATTATTTTAACTTCCATGTTCGCTACAGTGTTCTCATCTTCATGTTGCCAAACCCAACTCTTCCTACGTTCAAGTCAGCACCACCGCTGCCCAGGAGCTTCATTCTTCGATTGGATGTCACCAACGGCATGCTATGCAAAATCCGAAGATACTAGTCACCGCACCTTCGGCCATCCACATAGCCCTTACCGTTGACAAAGTTTGAGCACAAAATCTGGTGAATTCCGATGCTTTTTACAGTGATGACCGCCCTACAACTTCAGTACCTATTATAAGTAACAAAGTTCGAAGGATAGAACCAGTAGAACAACTGATGGTGCACAAGTAAAATATAATACAATACATAGATGTAGAACAGGCGAGATAGTGATAAAATAAAATGAACCATAATGAGAACATCATAGTGGAAAAGGTTCATAAATAATATAAAAAATGAAATAATAGAATTTATACATCCCAAGTCTCCAAAATCAACTCTATAACTATCTCTAGGGAAATATAAGTACTGGTATAGGTCCATGGTACTTCAAAGTAGAATATAAGAAGCTCCAAGTATAGATATATGAAAGTGTAGCCTCCTGTTCGTACTTCGTATAGCTCCATGTGCTATCTAAACCTGTCATTCCTAATCTACTCATTCAAGAGTGCCTGAGATAATAAAAAGAAAAGCAAAAAACATTGGTGTGATGCCCCTAATTTTGACTAATATTATTTAACATTATTTAAGGCATTTACTTAGATAAATTAAATGAAATAATATAGATGGTTAAGGGTTGAGATTTGTTAATCAATAAGAAGGGTCGTGCCTTAATTAATGCATAAACAAAAGAAAATAAAAAGAAGAAAGTAGAAGTAATATGATAAGGGAAAAATAGGAATAGTCTTCATTATTGTACCCTAAACCTTTCTTACCATTACTTCTTACACATTTCAACATTTACAAACAAAACCAAAACACTTATAAGCTTGGTCGGCCACCATTAAAAGAAATCAAAAGAAAGATAAGCTAGGAAATAAGTAGAAGACTTGAAAAGATAATCAAAGGACAAATCTCAACCTTGTTAACATCAAGCGAAGAAGAATAATTCGATTTACATCTCACTTTCGTCGATAATTTTGGTTTCAAGGTTTAACCTGAATTAATTTTGCAAAGAATATGCCATATTATATTGTTTGAATGGATATATATATATATATATATATATATGTGTGTGTGTGTGTGTGTGTGTGTGTGTTTATTGATGATTTATGGTGTTTTATATGGATTTTATGATAAGTTTTAGATTAGAAAACCTATTAAACGATGTTCAAATGACTTACGATTGATATATGGTCCAAAACATTATTTTAGAAGTGTGTTTCAAGTTTCATAATTTTCTAAGAAATTATGGTATATTATGAATTTTCTATGAAAGAAAATAGCTAATATTGGGTTTAAATTAACTACAGAAATTATATATTGATTTTGGGTCAAAAATTTAAATATGTTAGAAAACATATTAGAAGTGAATTATGATTATTTTTAGGGAATTTTCCTAAGTACTTTACTATGAATATAAAATTATTTAAGCTAAGGGACTTAAATGTTTTATATGTTTTACCAAGAAGAAGAGCTTATTTGTTAAATGTTCTTAACTGATAATTTTTGAATTCGGCAGCATTTTTAGAAAAATATTTTGACAAAGAGAATTGGCAACCAGTTACATGTTGACAAATAAGGCAAGTAGGTGAAAAAAATTTCCTTTAAAGGCTAAAAATCAGCTTTTCTCAGATATACTGCTTCGCCACTTCCATCTGGTGCTTTCGACGCCATACCTCCATTAGAGAACCTATTCAAAACTAATGCACATGGTATCAAATAATTGATATGTAGCGATTTAGATTTGATCTTGTGCTTTCGACACCAAACCTCCGCTAGAGAACTTATTCGCCACTTCCATATGGTGCTTTCGACACCATATGTCACTCTTGGCGCAATTTGTAATAATTATATTTGATTAAAACCTAGGATGCGTTTTGAAATTATGTAACTGAATATGAAATATGGATTTGAAATGTAATCAAAAAAGTTGTTTTTGAAATATGTGATTTTATTTCTTTCATGTTCTTATGATATTATGGATACCATTAACATTACCGTATTTTATCACCAGAAGTTGATGCTATAGATGACTTCATCATCTGCAGCGCTTAGCTTCGGCCTCCAGATATGGGATGTTACAACTTGGTATCAGAGCATAGGCTTATGAAAATTGAGAAATTTCAAACTTAAAATGATTTTGAAAATTTAATCCTAAGGAATCATAGAAAAGATTGGTGTACTTATATTTATTATATATATGTATACGCTTTATCTCTATTCTTCCATCTCCCTTAGGCTATTCTTCTGTGTCTTACAAAGGCTCGAATGCACATTTTAAGGAGTAAGATATGGATGCTAGGAGTGGAAGAGTTAACATTGGTGGAGGAAGCACCACAACCAATGGAAATGCCAGACCAAACATGAGAAGGAATCCCGATTAGCCCAAGCTGCTAGTGTGGGTGCAGTAGTGCTACAAGCTGATATGGAAGCTATGTATTAGTTCTTCATTAATATGATGCAGCTTAGAGTTGCTGCAGGTTTAGTTGGATGAAATTAGGAATCTGCATTGGTTAGTAACTATGCAATACTAAGCATAGATTATGCTAAGCATGGAGGAAAGTTGTTTATCGGGATTGAGGATGAAATTGAAGTGGATAATTGGTTACTTGATTGTGAATGGATCTTTGTTGATTTAAATCTTAATGATGAGCAGAAAAGGAAGCTTGCTTCTAGACAGTTGCAAGGAGCAGCACTATGCTGGTGGAACGGTGTTACTATGGGAGTTAATGAAGAAACCATGACTTGGGCGGAATTCGAAGAAGGTTTGAGGAAAGATTCATTTCAAAGATTGCTATTTCAGTTCTACTTAGGAAGTTTATGGAGTTGGGGCAGGGAGACATGAGATGACAGTGCTTGAGTATGCAACCAGATTTAAGAAGCTATCAAGATACAAATATGCTATGGTCGACACAGTTATCAAAAGGAATGAGAAGTTCATTCGAGGATTGAAACCTGAACTTGCTAAAGCCACTTTGCCATATATTAGGGTTCTATATGATGTAGTTGTTGAGATGGCTTTGAGGCAAGGGACACTATGGTCACGGGTGTCAGATAGGCAAAGGGAAGAAAGTTGCTGATAGAAAGAAGTGAGGTGCTTTAACTATGATCAGATTGGACATTATAAGAACTAGTGCAAGGAACCAGCAAGGATGGAAAAGGCAATATGTTTGCATTGAAACCAACTACCTCAAGACCAACAGCTGAGGATAAAGGAAAAGCTGTGTTGGGAGGTATGCTTTTGATTCATGGTGTATCAGTTAGAGTTCTATTTGATATTGGTGCATCGTACTATTTTATATCTCATTGTTTGGTAGATAATCTTAACCTAGAACCCTAATATCTAGTTACTTCCTTAAGGGTTGCTAATCCAATAGAAGGGTATGCAACTCTTGGAATGAGATGTGACCGCTTAGAGTTTGAATTTTTAGGTCATATATTTGCTTGTAATTTGCATATATTTGATTTCATGGGGTTTGGAATTATTTTGGGTATGAATTGGCTAAGTAAATACGATGCTACGATATTTTTCCATGATAGGAAAATATCACTTAGACACCCTAGTTGTAGTGATCATGTTATATACTCCGTACAAACCTTATTTTTAAGGTAAATTCTTTGTTGGGAGTTATGGAAGAAGAAAATGAGTTAAACCGAGTATCTGTTGCTAGAAAATTCGTAGACGTCTTTGAGCCCATGCTAGGACTACTACCAAAATGAGCCATTGAGTTTTGGATATATTTACTACCCAGAGCAGAATCAGTGAGTAGACCACCAAGTAGAATGACACCTACTGAGATGAAGGATCAAAAGGTGCAGTTGGTGGATTCAGAAAGTAAGAATTTTATCAAACCAAGTTGTTTTCCTTGGGGAGCAGCCACAATTTTTATAAAGAAACCAGATGGATCGTTAAGACTATGTATCAATTATCGTAAGTTGAATGAGAAGACAATAAAGAATCAACATACGTTACCTAGAATTGATGATTTGTTTGACCAGTTGAGTGAAGCGAAAGTATTTTCCTGGTTGGATTTCGTAATAGGATTCCATCAACTTAGAATAGTAAAGGATAATATTCCTTTAACGAGGTTTAGAACAAGATAGATATTGAATGAATGGTTAGTATTGTCGTTCGAACTAACTAATGCGCCAGCATTTTTCATAGACTTGATGAATAGAATCTTCCGGGTGCATCTAGACAGATTCATGTTAGTGTTTATAGACAGCATATTGATATACTCTAAAGATGAAAGAGAACATGAAGTTCATCTTAAAGTGGTGCTTAAGACGTTGAGGTAGCATCAAATGAAAGAGAAATTTTTGAAGTGCCATTTCTGGAAGAAGGAATTAAAATTTATTGGTCATGTAGTCTCAAAGAGAGGGTTGCCCGTAGGTCGACCTAAGATCGAGACGGTGAATAATTGGAAGAGCCCGAGATAGTGACTGAGATAAAGAGTTTTCTTAGATTAACTGGTTATTATCAGGGATTCATTGAGGATTTTTCATGGATAGCGGCACCGATGATTAAGCTAACTTGGAAAGATGTGAAGTCTCTCTGGTTTGATAAGGTGAAGAGGCATTTCGAAAATTGAAATACTTATTGACTAATGCACTTGTGTCATTTGTTCCAGAGGAGAATCATGACTTAGCAGTGCAGATGGATACATCTGGAACATGGTTAGGAGCAATGTTAATTCAAAAAGATAAAGTGATTGCCTATGCTTCTCGATAGCTCAGACCGCATGAAGTTAGATATCCAAGTCATTATTTGGAATTAGTTGCAGTATTTTCACATTAAAGAATGGAGATATTACCTTTTGGGAGAAAGATTCAAGTTGTATATGTATCATAAGTCACTAAGGTATTTATTCTCTCAGAAGGAGTTGAATTTGAGACAGCAGAGGTGGTTAGAGCTTTTAGTCGCTTATGACTTTGGAATTAAGTACGCACCGGGGAAAGGCAATAAAGTTGTAGAAGCACTTAGCATGAAACATCGGAATGCAGTATTGGAAATGATAGATGAGTGGAAAGATTTGGAAGCATTGACTACATGTAGAATATAGTGGAGATCCGACGCTAGTTCTAACAAGGAAACTGCTATGTTGTCTTGTTTAGAAGTTCGACCAGTGATGATGGAAAATATTGCTTCCAATCAAGGGGAGGATCCATTATTAGCTGAGTGGATCAGAAAAATAAAGAATGGAATGAAGAATGATGACTTAATCTTGAATAGAATAAGTGGTTGAGGAAGAAAGAAAGATTGTGTGTTTCGATTGTGGAAAACATTTGGAAGGAAGTTCTTGGAGAATGACGTCGTTCAAAGTTCACCATTCATCCTGGAGGAATTAAGATGTGTAGGATATGAAAGGGGGTTTCTTCTAGAAGGGTATGAAGAGAGATGTAGGCTTATAGGTGAACAGTGTTTGAACTGTCAACAGGTAAAAGATGAACATGAAAAACCAAGCGGGTAGCTTTAGCTCTTAGATGTTCCAGTTTGGTAATGGGATTCTATCTCAATGTATTTTATAGACGGGATGCCAAAGTCGAATCAACGAAATAAAAGTATATGGTCTTAGTGGACAGGTTGACCAAGAGTGCCCATTTCATTCCAGTAAGTCAACCAGGACAGCACCTGTTATAGCTAAATTATCCTTGAAGAATATATCTGGACTGCATGGAATTCCTATTAGTATAGTAAGTGCCAGAGATTCCTTATTTACTAGCGAGTGCTGGAAGAGTCTACCGGAGACTTTAGGTACTAAGCTCAATATTAGTACTGCGTATCATCCGCAAACAGATGGGCAAACAAAAAGTGTTAACAAAGTTTTGGAAGATTTGTTAAGAGCTTATATGCTAGACTTTGGACGAACATAGGAAGACCACCTACACTTAGTCGAGTTTTTGCATAACACCAATTATCAGACTAGTATAGGGATGGCACCATTTGAAGGTTTGTATGGAAGGCCATGCAAATCTCCCATTTGTTAGTTAGAGACCGGGGATAGGTTAGCTCTTGGTCTGGATTTGGTTAGAGAAGCTACAGAAAAGATTGAGTTAATTCGAGATAGAATGATGGAAGCTCAATCAACATAGAAGAGTTATGCTGATAGGACACAGAAAGACTTAGAGTTCTCAGTCGAAGATCATGTTTTCATCGAGTTATCACCAAAGGAGTAATACGATTTGGAAAATCAGGAAAACTGACACCGCGATTCGATGGACCATTTTTTATATAGAAAGGATCGAGAAACTCGCTTATAGAGTAGAGTTACTGAATAATTGGTTGGAATCCATAATGTTTTTCATATTTCTCTTCTAAGAAAGTGTATTCAAGATCCAAAAACTACTATTGCACATACTATGTTAGATGATTAACTAGTGGAACCAAATATGACTATAGTTAGAAACCCATTTCATATAGTTGCGAGGGGTGAGAAGAAACTAAGGAACAAGACAGTCAGACTACTCAAAGTCCAGTGGAGTAATAACGAAAGAGAATGTACTTAGCAGACTAAGAGCATGATTAGAGATACTTATCCTGACTTGTTTCATGGTATGATTTACCTTTATGTTTGATTGTTATGAATACCTAATCGTAATTTCGAGGACGAAATTCTTTAAGCAGAGGAGTCTGTAATGACCCTAATTTTGACTAACATTATTTAGGGTATTTAGCTAGATAATTTAAATGAAATAATGTAGACGGTTAATGGATTGAGATTTGTTCATCAATAAGGAGGGCATAGCCTTAATTAATTACAAACAAAAGAGAATTAAAAAGAAGAAAGTAGGAGGAATATGATAAGGGCAAAGTAGGAACAGTCTTTATTCTTTTATCCTAAACCCTTTTTACCTTCGCTTCTTACTCATTTCAACATTTACAAACCAAACCAAAACACTTACAAGCTCGGTCGGCCGTAACTAAAAGAAATCAAAAGGAAGATAAGCTAGGAAACAAGTAAAAAGCTTGAAGGAATTAATCAAAGGAAATAAATCTCAACCTTCTTAACATCAAGCTAAGATGAATAATTTAATTTACATCTTAGTTTTGTTGATAATTTTAGTTTCAAGGTTTAACCCGAATTAATTTTGCAAAGAATATGCCATGTTATGTTGTTTGAATGGATGCATATGTTTGTCTGTGATTTATAGTGTTTCATATAGATTTTATGATAAGTTTTAGATTATAAAACCTACTAAATAACATCCAAATGGCTTGCTTTTTTGATATATGGTTGAAAATGTTATTTTAGAAGTTGGTCTCAAGTTTCATGATTTTCTAAGCAATTATGGGTTTATTATGATTTTTTTGTGAAATAAAATAGCTAATGTTGGGTTTTAATTAATTATGAAAATTATATATTGATTTTGCGTCTGACATTTAAATATATTAGAGAAAATGTTAGAAGTGAATTACTGTTATATTAGGGAATCTTTTTAAGTATTTTACTATGATAATAAAATTATCTAAGCTAAAGGATTTAAATGTTTTATATGTTTTACCAAGGAGAAGGGCTTATTTTTTAAATGTTCTTAATTGATAATTTCTAAATTCGGTAGCACTTTTAAAAAAGGTTTCGACAAAAAGAATTGGCAACCGGTTACATGTTGACAAATAAGGCAAGTAGGTGAAAAGTATTTCCTTTAAAGGCTAAAAATCAGTTTTGCTTATATTTACTACTTTGCCACTTCCATCTGGTGCTTTTGACACAATACCTTTGCTAGAGAACATACTCGAGACCAATGCACATGGTATCAAACAACTGATACATGATGAACGGGAGAAAGGCGGAATGTATAGTGTCGAAACCTTGCTTTTGAAGGGGTAGAAGCTGCTCTTATTAACATTAAGTCACTTCTATTATAACGAACCAAATTTTTGGCCCTCGAAAATCGATACTAATACATCCATGTATCACATACCGAACATTTAAGTGCCGAAAATACTAATTTTTTAGGGTGAAATAAGAAGGTAGAAGATAGAAGAAAACTAAACAACAGAGAATCTCATAACGCAACGAATAATATATAATACAATAATGATCTTTATAAAAAAGAAACATCTTTATTCATATATACAACATTAGAGTGCACTAGACTTGTCCTAAATTTGGCCAGTTATAGAAACATGTCCTTACATAGACAAACATATAGACTCTATAATACAGAGGAAGAAAAATATACATGAATACATGTTGACCATCTAGCTCCTCTCGCGCAACAAAGTGTCAAGCCAAACCTAAGAAAAATGGCTTGGTCTGACCTGAGCGTTACATAGAATAACGTCCGGATCAGTGTGGTAAACCAGCGTGAGTAAAACTCGATAACATGTACCAACCTAACCGATTTCTTCATTCGAAAACCTTTCAAATAAAGGTTATATCATAAGACCACACGGTAAATCAAAACGGATATATTTTTACCTTACGATAACCAAAACATTTTATATCAAAATCCAATGATATCATCGTAGTGTCTAGGTTTAAAGAACATAGATAAAGTAGCTGAAATGCTTGCATCTCAGATTTCAACATACAAGGCTCTACAATTGAAAATGTAAGGCATGTACTAAAGATTGTGTTCCAACTAATGACTGGAGTATTGTACGCCATAGTACACTTCTAGAAAAATGTATCAAGGTCGTACCTAATGACCCCTGCCAACAGAGGACCGACCTACCCCTTGTTGGATACTACCAAATATGTAATCACTACGGTTTCTTTGCAACCTTTAATCGAGTGCTCCCAAGTACACTGATTCATTGATGATTGTGTATATATCTAGAAGGGTGTTGATATACCCTAACGGATGCAACCCACATAGCTCTGCTGCATATTCCCAGTTTTAGTCGTTCTCTGTTGGTGAGGCTTGAGGCTGTGTTTTACCTTATTGAATAGAAATCCATCTTAAAATGCTAACACTACCCTCCAGGCGTCAATGCAATGCCAACATTCATCCATACAAGTTTGTTCTAGGTCTGAACGAAACTGAATGCACTAACTCTACTACATCCATTTTGGAATCATCCTCAAGATTAGTAGCAGTAGCTCTTTCACTTCAAAGAGCACCGTCTTCAATCATCATCAAGATGCCTTCCACTCGAATGTATATGTTGGTTCGAAGTGGTTTTTGGATATATATCTGATCTCGGTCTCTCCATATCAATAACCGATAATTTTCGGTTGACTCATTCCCGATTCTTTTGGAAGTAAGTTTTCAAGTCCTTATATGGGAACTCGAATTTGCATTCATACTTCTTAAGTCAAATTAGGATAAATTTGATAGTCGGTTATTTAACTATCAAATAAAAATGATAAAATCTAGAGATTTAATTATCCAAAGCAATCTTTAAGCCTTAAAACCATTTCATTTATAAATCTCCTTTCCCAAACAATTATCAACACTCATATATTTATCTCCTTTATATAAGTATATTCACAAAACATTTATAACATTTCCCATTCCCAAATCTCTTAAACAGATTTGATCACATTATTTAAATTGGAGAGAATGATAACTCTAAGCACTATTCCTCTGGTGGTAAATGTGGAATGGATGTTTCATACCACCATTTTTAAAAGGTCAACCTTAAGAAACCCAAACCTTGAATTCCTGTTGTAATTATTTTCAATAAATTATTTATTAAATTTCTTTATGCATGAAATCCTCTTTGTTTTAACCCGAACCCCTTTACAAAATATTTATCAACCTCCATACTCATTTATGAGACTATTTATAAATATTCAAATCCCGTCGTATAAACTTCTTTACAAACTTCCAAACCTTGTATAAAACTTTCCATCATGGACATCCAATCCCATTTATAAAATCTTTTTATAAACATTCAAAACTATTTCTAAAAATCCATTTATGAATACCCTAAAATTATTTATAAACTTCTTTATATAGCATTCAAAACAATTGTCAAATCATTCTTCAAATATCTTGTTCAAAATAGAATAACCTTGAAGACCATTTTAAAAGGAAATGAAATATTAACTTTCCAAAACCAAACGGAGGCTTAATGACCACAATGGATCATTAAATTTGGGTTTACTTATCGAAGTTATATCATGTGTATTGCCTAACATTAGATATGTAAGGGATTCGCACATAACATACAATCAAACATAGGTATATTTCCAAGATACAAATATAGATACATCCATTATCGGTGAAAAATGTACATATATAAGTATATTCGATGTGCTTAAGTTAACCATGATCCGCTTATTGAAATTAACTTTCTTATGTCTATCACATTATAGATATTTGAAATCTATGCTAAACACAAGTCACTTAATTTCCATAAAATATGTCAACGTTTTATAATCACTACCTTAATTCATTTGGCTACTTAATGATCCAGACGAGAGATCCTTTGAATTAAAATCAATTAACCTTAAAAAGAAAATTGATTTAAAACATAACCGATTAAGTTTAAAAATAGTTTTGAAAAGATTAATGTATATTCAATTAGCTTAAACCCTAAGTATATCTAAACTGAATCAAGATTAATTCATAATTAAACTTTGATTAACTTAATGAACGTGGTTAAGTCCTAATTAGCTTCCTAATGTATCATAGTTAAGGTTTAAACAATTCATTATTAGTTAAACCCTAATTAATTAAAAACTAATTAAATAATCACTTAATTAAATAATAATTAATTAACCTACTTAACGTAATTAAATAATAACTAACCATTTAATTACTTCTTATCTTCGTTAATCACTAATTGGAACCTTATTAATCAATAATTAATCATTAACATTCCTTAAGTGTTACTTAACTTCTAATCACTTACTTAATTACTAATTAAGTGCTAATTACCTTTAATTATTTTATTAAATAAATAAACTATTAATAATCTAAACTTAATCTCTATTTATATTACTGATTAAGTTTGTAAAACTTTTGCAAAACAATCCCAAAATGAATTTTTTAAAGATGGAAATCGTGATTTTTTGTCGAACTGCATCCATAGCGACTATCGTTGTGAGCGCAGTTCGCTCTATCTTATTTTAAGTGAAATACTTCACTTAAATTCTTGATTCTACATGTTTTGAAATAATATTTAGAAAGTTTTTGAAACCTTAAACCAATATAAAACTTAAAACCGTTTTCAAACTTTGAAACTAGAAATCATAGGTTTGATTTCAAATCGGATCTCACGTCCATCACAACACGCAAATTTGTTTGCTTTGTTTCTACTCAACATAATTGATTATTAAATAAAAACCATACATCCATACTCTCATACTCTTAAAATCACAATGAAACACACATGCAAACATAAGGTTATATGCTTACTAACACAACAACATCACATTCAAATCTTAAATTCAATACCAAACATAGCATCCATCAAATAACCATCGACCAACATAAAAACCATTCAATTTTCTCATCATATTATCACCACAATAAAACATCATAATAAAGTAAAAAAAATTCCAAAACAAAGTAGTTATACTCACCGAAAATCTTTGAAACTGAAATGCCTTAGATGCACCAAAAATATGTCATCTTCCACTTGGATTTTGGATATATTACTCTCGGATTTTGAAAAGCTTATCAAATGAAAAGTTTTATAAAATTCATTTCTCTACAATTTAAAAAAAGAATCACTTAATCAGATTTCATTTGAGGAAAATATGGTCAAAAGAAGGAGAGTTGTTTCTGGACTTGAATTTCCGAGTTTAAAAGTATACTGCAACGAAATAAGATTTTGAAAAATCTAAGCTTGCAATTAGAAAAGGTGGGAAAAGGAGTTGTAGCTAATAAATTTTATACGATCTGAAAAAATAAAATCTTTATTTTGTCTAACATAGAGGAAGTTACCGCCGAATAAAGCGGTGGAAAAATGGGGAAGAAGAATTTAATAACAAATTTGCATCTTTAAAATAATTTAAATCTTTTGATTTAAAAAAACTTAAAACTAACACAAGAAGATATGAAACATGAAGAAAGCTTTGGGGAAACATAAATGAAGAAGTAAATGAAAATATGGTGAAGTGGATGTGTATTTATAGATGAAAGAAAGTAGGAAAATTATCAAACTAACCTTAGATTAAAATATCCTTACATGTCATTATTTTGACAAGTAATATCACCACCTTCCTCCCCCTTATATGTCACATCCCCCCTCTCTAGTCACATCTTCTAGGTCATAATGGAAAATGATGATAAGACTAAGATATGACAAGAGATAATGGGTATGTACTTTGTATATATAGAAGTGTATATGTATATATATATATATATATATATATATGTTATTTTTTAAAACCATGACTTGTCGCATCACTTCCTAACCATATCTAACATAAGACAAAATATAATTAAGTATATTGTTATACAGTTAATTAAATCTTATATATGTATATGTATAGTACACAAAGATGAACAATATTCCCGGCAACTTTTCGGTATCTAAAAGTTAAAATTTCGTAAAACGTTGTTCGGTCAAATTTTCTATTTTTCTACGAACTATCTATTTTGGTAAATTAATTTAAAAAATATATTTTACCATCATTATTAAATGATTAAAATAGGTTTATTTATAAATAAAAACCCATTTATTTAATATTTAAAGCTAACTTGAATTCTCGAAGAAATATAAAAACCGATGATATGAACGGTTAATGTCATAAATACATTTTATTTTCAGAAAATAAAATAAATGTTTATTTCATAATCTTGTTTGAATACATATATTAGTGTATAAATCCAGAGCAGTGCACGATCCTTATTATTTAAATGCAATTTATTGATAAAACGATTTCGGGCCATTTTATCAATATTTTACCTTGGACGTTATTTACAAATTATCAATATTTTTCCTCGGTAATTTGTCTGCAAATATCTTCCCAAACAAAATAACTATTATTATTTACCACTTAAAACATGATTATTTCTTACTTTAAACCCATATCTAAATATTTTGAAAATAAATATAATTTATCCAAATGATAAATTTGCGGGTCCTTACATCTGTTTATAAATAATGCTTTTGAAGAGGTTATATTAGCTTTTGAATTAATCAACTTTCCTTTGATTTAGAAAAGAGCTTTCTAAAGGGTTGCCGCCTTTTGTTTTAAGGAAGCTTTCGAAAGGATAGCCGCTTTGAACTTATTCAAAACCTATGCTGCCCCATTCATAACTTTCCAACTAGCTAAGGCCGTTTTTCTTTATAGCCTTAAAACAAATGGTTTCTAAAGGGTGCCTACGCCTTCCTACTTTGAAATTGCTTTCTCAATGCTTTCGAAAGGGTTGGTTTCGAAACCATTCTCTTTCTTTTACTTAGGACTAATGCTTTCAAAAGCAATGCTTTTTCCTATGTTCTTTTATGACCCTTAGTTGTATTAAATGTTAAACCCAAATGGTTTCGAAAGGAATAACTATAAAAGGTTTCGAAGCAATGTTTCCACAATCCATTGCTTGAAACCAATGCTTTCAAAATGGTTATAATAATTGTTTCAAAGCGGAGATGCCTAATGTTTTTGAAAGGTATACTTTAAATGTTTAAATGGAAGGTTTCCATGCTTTCCAAGGACAAATTTAAATGGTTTTGAAAGAGGATGTCTAAGGTTTTAAGTAAAGCATTCGAAAAGTTATTTTTAAAGATTTTGAAAGGCATATTTTCAATACATTCGAAAGATATGTTTTGGCCTTTCAACCTAGTGTCTCAAGGTTAAAGTAATTAACTTATTTTGAAAGGGGTACTTTCAATGAATTCGAAAGGGATTGTTTAAGATTTTAAACAAAGGTTTTGAAAGTGTTGTTTTGGCCTAGTAGCCTAAAGTTTTAAGTTAAATAGGGTGTTAACTTATTTTGAAGGGACAAATAATCCCCTTAATTATATTTCATCAACATTGTTTTGTCTAAAGTATGTATCATGGCATAAGTGTTTTGAGTAAAGCAAAGTATATGATTTTCTTGTTTTATAAAGGTATGATTTCAGGGGTAAATAATTGCAAAGACTATTTAGAAGGAAATAAAATTTTAACAAGTAGTTAACCGTAAGATAGGAAATGAAACATGAATAGGGTAGTTAACCTAAGATAGGAAATGAAACATGAATATGGTAGTTAACCCTAAGTTTATAGCTTAGATATTGAAGACCAGATGTGACTAGTGCAGGGACACACTATATACTTTTGCTATTATCCCCTAGCTAAAATAAGTCCAAAATTCTAGTGTGTAGGGCTTTGTTACAGATGGGACTAAAATGAGGTTCCACATAGAAGGTAATATATAGAGTAAAGATAGGTAATTGGTAAGCTCGCCAAATCATTAGGATCGGCTGACTCTAGAAGAAGAAAGCTAAGGGCAGCTAGCGCAGTATTGTGTCTAACAGAAGTTAGATTGTTGATTTTTTTTGGTAGGCCTAAGTTAGCTAATGATTAATGGTTGGCCTAATAAAACAATAGTGGACAGATGGCCAATTGATTTTCTGATTTTTATGCATATATGTATTTGCTATTATCATTTTAATCAGTTTGATTGCAGGGTTCTGGTTTGTAAAAGTTATGGTTTTAAAAGGATATTATTAGTAAGGGGAAACTTGTTTTGCTAAATGGCGTGGTCTCACTTAATATCAGTAAATCGAGATGTAATAATATTATTCACACCAGGCTTTATGTCTAACTCAAAGTTTATGTTTTCCCCCTTAAACTATCGGATGCTCAAAATCTGATTTGAGTAGATTGAGAGTTAAGGTTTTTCGAGTTTAGTAGGTTAGACGAATGAGCTTTTGAAGACGTGCAGGAGGCAAAGTTAGCAATGTAGGAGCTATTTAATTTTATTTACACCGTGATGTATTTATGACCGATATGTCTATCTAGTACTCTAATCATCCAAGGGGACATCTACAAATGTCGCTCTTGGCATAATTAGTAATAATTATATTTGATCAAAACCTGTGATTCATTTTGGGATTACATAACTGATATGAAATATGGATTTGGAATGTAATCGAAAAAGTTTTTTTTTGAAATCTGTAATTTTATTTCATATTCACGTGCTTTTGATATTATGGGTACCATTAACTTTACCGTGTTTTGTCACTGGAAGTTAATACTATAACCGACTGCAGCATTTGTAGAGCTTAGCTTCGGGCCTCAAGATAGGGATATTACACTTGAGTTAGACAACAGTCTAATGTGAGCGATACATCATCTCAAAAATACTATAGAAATCATATATAGTAAATAGGGGAATAGAGTATGAAGAACCACACTTGACATTTCCCTACATCCGGAGAGTTAGTACATAATATTCCATATATGCTAATCTACCATTGTTTCTATATAAGTGTACTACAATCGAACTACAAAGTCCAGTATCCAAGTATACAGTCCAAAATATCAACATCGTGTGATACCCTAGAGTGATAACAAGCATGACAAATATAGCATCCATTAAACAATCCCCACCATCACTCTTATGCATTGGATATATGACAACTCATATGGCACAATCGCAAACTAGGGACTCAATCAAAATCCTAGCTTCATTGCTACTCGAACCGTACTACTTCATAAGGCTCGGAAGCATGCTCACAATCGCAAAAGCCCAAGGTATTCTAATTTTGCAAGATCTGGACATGATCGCAAGTACATGTGGGCGTCCCCACATATCCCTTCTTTACGTACACACCAGGAGCCTCCGAGATATCAACATTCCCTTTACATGCATCTTCATAATGGAGCTCAATCGTTATTTCATCTCGGCTATCTCCATAGTAAAAAACAATCACAAATTATGCTTACAAGCCCTCATCATTGAACTTGTCCTTGTGGATCACCATCACGGTCCCCATCGTTAAGTCATTATCGTCATAACACCTCTAAATATCCATCGTAAGTCGTAGAGCTATCGTACTAAGGTTTCATGTCATCATGTCGAAGCACCATACCATCACTTCACTAGTTGCAACATGATCCTCAAAGTCACCTTGAGTAATCCAGGAGTCATTCACCTTTGACCTTGACGAACTCCCTAAAACACCCCCACACCCCTTAATATATCCAAAAAGGGCACATTAAAGAATATAGTGCGTTATAGGTATAGCTAAAAACTAATAAAGACTAAGATTCATAAGACAAAATAAACAAAACAGCAAAAACATTAATAACTTATTTAAAAATCAAACTTCCTAAATACTTTACAAAAGCAAATATGTCTCAAAATACCAAATGTCCATGTCTAGTGAAAAATATTATCTCAGCCATTATACCAGAGTACATATAATAACTATCCCTCTCAAAGAAAATTACTAGTACATCAAATGAAATAAAAACTGAAAAGGAAGAAGTAGAATGCATGAAGAAAATCTCCGCAGCTGAAATCTCCCAAGAAATATGAAGTCCACTGTCCCTGCCTCTACTGGCCTATGGGGGAAAAGGGGAAATAAAGGAATATGTCAGACTAAAAGTGTGGTGAATAAAAGTAATTATCAGTATTCTTAAGCAAGATAAACATAATAGACTTCGCAACATTTCTAGTATAAAAAGGGAATAAAGGAAAAGATAAAATTGGAATAAGATACGGTTTAACTGTTTGCTTTGCTTAGATAGTTCGATTGTTTGCACTTGTCTTAGATAACTGCTCTGATTAGGATAAATTCCTAATCCTACTTTAACTAGGATGAAGTCCTAATTCTACCCTTTGATCGGCCTTCTATCTCTATTGTGCCACTATGAGCTAGTCCCATCCTGTGGGTTCCATAGCAAAAGACGCATGTTTAGCGCTTTGGAACTCAATAGCGATTTATCTCCCTGCACCGAGGTTGCATGCATGACCACCATTAGACTCGCACTATCTGTTGCTCCCTCTTACCCTAAACAGCATAAGCGTGCCCATCCTCACCTCCTCCGTTGTGAGACCATCAATCCTAGTTTGAAAGGGTCCTGCCCAGCCTCACCTAAGTGTGTTGTGAGACCATCAGTCCTAGTCAGAAATGGAATGTTGCCAATTCAGGTCCTACCAAACAAAATCTATTTGCGCCCCATGCCCAAATCCCCTGGTTTGAACTTCTATCTATTGGCCCCTTAGTTACTTTAGTTAGCATAAGCGTGTCCCAGCCTTACCTAACTTACTGTGAGACCATCAGTCCTTCTCTAAAAGGGTTATGCCCAAACTCTCCAACTGTGAGACCATCTGTAATGACCCGTAAATTTTATTGGTTTAATAACGTAATTGAATGAATTTTTGTAAAATTTTAAATAATTTAATTGGGAAATAAAAATTTGATATTTGAAATATGTCTATATAAACATAACAAATGGTAAATTCTCATCAGAAAATATGGAAGTTTATTTTCTTGTGTAATTTTATTTAAATTTAAATCAGTTAATATTTGATGACAATAAAATATTTTCCAAACCTGAATATTTTTATACAATAAATTTGTAAATCATCTTCTGAGTGAGATGTCATATTTCATTTCGCCAAAATTCGACTGTTATTGCTCCGTTTATCTTATTTCTAGCGTTTTAGCAGTATTTTTGGTACTAGTTATCGACTTTTGATAGGATAGTCATACCATAATATTTGTATACCGTTTTGATTGTCTTGTCATGCTAATCTCTGCGGTATATTCACTTTTGTGCTTCGGTGTCCGGTACATGTCGAACCCACGAAACAGATAACCGTATCGATACCCATTATTTTGAACCTTTGGTCTTTCTTTTGCCTTTCCGTATATCCAACCTGAGAAATCGAATGGCCATCTGTTTTATATTCCCAGAAAAAAAATTATTCCTTTTGCCTGCTCACTTTCTTTGCTTCCGTGCTCTGCAAAAGTATGTAAAGAAATAAAATATAAAATGGTTTGTGATTATTGCTTTCTTCCTCTCCTTTCTAAAATTTAGCCTGCTACGTCCAATTTTTCGTCCACCTTTCCTCCTCTCTCCATCGATTCTCTCTCATTCTTCGCATGCGACACAAGCACACAACCGAACGCAGCAACCAACATCTCTTCCTCTCCATCACCTGAACCTCCACCTCCTTGCTTCCCACGTCCGCCCCGACCACCACAACCCGAAGCCAATCACCCTCCCACTTGCTCTGGCTTCCCCACCTAACATCACAGCACTGCTCATGACTGACATCCCTTCCACAAAACTCCGCATCACTCACGTGCATCGCTTCCACCGCACCATCACCCTGAGCGCAGTCGAGCCCCACCCGACGCCTGCCCCCTCCCTGTTAGAGTTAGTTAGTATTTTGTTATTACTATTAGTTAATAAAACTTTAGCACAGCTGTAATACAGCTGTCATATTGATTATAAAAACTCTATGTACTGCAGCTGATTGTAATGAGAGAGTATTATTTTTCGTTCTGAATATTTTCTTGACATGGTATCAGAGCAGATCTGTTTTCTCTCTCATTAATTCTCCATTTTTTTTCTTTTTTTTCCTCTTCGATTATTCTTCTTCTCCGATCGTTTTTCGAGATCTTTCTCTAGATTGATTATGCCGACTCCGTCCTCTACAAATCTGGTGATCTTTTCACACAAACTTTATGTGAAATTGGACAATACCAATTTTCTTCTATGGCGTCCACAAGTGCTTGCTTCGATTCGTGGATACGATCTTTCTGATTACATCTCTGATAGCTTTAATCCACCACAGAAATTTATTACTGAGGCAGATCAACTAACTGGTACTATCAATCCTGCCTTTAATCTTTGGTTGAAACAAGATCAATTGTTATATGCTTGGTTATTGTCTTCCATGACTGAAAATCTTCTCACACGGATTGTTGGATGTGAGACCTCTGCTCATGTTTGGAAGGTTCTTGAACAACATTTCTCTTCTCAAACTTCTGCAAAAATTGATCAATTCCAGACTCAACTACGCAATTTCAAGAAAGGATCACTGTCGATCTATGACTACCTGCTTCGACTCAAGTCTCTTGTTGACAAACTTGGATCTGTTGGTCATATTGTTACTGTTAAAGAACACGTTGCTGCCATTTTCAATGGATTGCCTTCAGACTATGATATTTTCATCATATCCATCAATTCTCGCAAGGAAGAATACACTGTTGAGGAAATTGAGTCCTTACTGTTATCTCAAGAGCATTGACTTGAGAAGCACACTCAAGATCTTGATTCCAGTCCAGCTGTGAATCTTGCTCACGATCGCGGTGCTTTTCGGAGTCAATCGGGATATGGCAATCAACAATCTGTTAATAAAAGCAACAATCCATCTTATGGTTTTACTCGAGGAGGTTCTTCACAACCTTCGAGCAGAGGCAAATCTTGGAATCCATTTGCTACTGGTTCTCGATCTAATAATGTCGGTGCCGGCTACTCTCGAGGCTCTTTTTCTGGTCGGTCTGGAACTCGTCCTATATGCCAACTTTGTGGCAAGATTGGTCATGTTTCTTCCAAATGTTATTAGCGTTTTAACATGGAGTTTCCAGGTCTTGGAGCAGCTAATGTAGATAAAGATTCGGCATCTATGCAAGCCATGGTTGCATCTGCCAGCACAGTTAGTGATCTAGCTTGGTACCCTGACTCTGGAGCCACTAATCACTGCACATCAAATGAAAACAATCTGATGGAGAAACAGGAGTACCATGGATATGACCAAATTCATGTGGGAAATGGTGCCGGTCTCACCATTTCCAATGTTGGTAAGTCATTCTTCAAATCTCCACACTCCTCAAAATCATTAGTTCTTAATCAAATTCTTCATGTTCCTCAAATCACTAGAAATCATCTTAGTGTTTCACAATTTGCTCGTGATAATCATGTTTATTTTGAATTTTATCCTGATTTTTGTCTTGTCAAGGATCAGGTTTCCAAGCTCATTCTGATGGAAGGCAAGCTTGACAATGGTCTATATGTCTTCCCTGCATCTACCATTCCTCTTTGTCAGCCTGCTTCAAGCCACTCTTCACCAAATTTTTCTTTTCAATGCAATAATCTGAGTTTGTCAAATTCTACAGCTTGTACTATGTCAACTGTATCTTCTTTTTCTATTTGGCATAATAGGTTGGGTCATCCTAGTGCTCGAATTGTTAAAAATGTACTCAGCAAATGTAATGTTCCTGCTATTAATAAAATTATATTTGATTTTTGTACTGCTTGTTGTCAAGGTAAACTTCATAAACTGCCTTTTCCTACATCTGAAACTAAATACACTAAACCCTTGCAATTGATCCACTCAGACTTATGGGGTCCAGCTCCTGTTGTATCCTCAAATGGATACAAATATTACATCCATTTTATTGATGCCTTTTCACATTACACTTGGGTGTTTTTATTAAAGTGTAAATCAGATGCCTTGCAAACCTTTTTAAACTTCAAAACTCAAGTTGAAAATGAGTTTGATTGCAAAATAAAAGCCCTCCAATCTGACTGGGGAGGTGAGTTTCAAGCTTTTCGAAACACTCTTACAAATCATGGTATTACACATCGTATTTCTTGTCCAACCACTCATGAACAAAATGGAGTGGCTGAAAGGAAACACAGACATCTTATAGAGACAGCCTTGACTCTTCTTGCTCATTCATCTTTACCTCTTAAGTTTTGCGATGAAGCTGTTCGAGCTTCTGCTTTTCTCATAAATAGGTTACCCTCACCGGTATTTAACAATCAATCTCCCTTTCAAGCTCTTTTCAATTTAAATCCAGACTATTCTCAACTAAGAGTGTTTGGTTGTTCATGTTTTCCCAACATTAGACCCTTTAATAAGAATAAACTACAATTCAGATCTGAAGAATGTACATTCTTGGGCTATAGTATCAAGCATAAGGGGTATAAATGTTTGTCCTAATCTGGTAGAATTTATATCTCCAGAGATGTGATTTTCAATGAGCATTCCTTTCCTTACTCAAACCATTCGTCAAGTTCAACTTCTGTTCCCACAGTTCCTACTCACACTAGTGTACCAATTCCACTAATTTCCCCTCTCAATACATCACAGTCTAATACAACATCCTCATTCTCCTCGCTTCATACTGATTCTTCATCATCTCATTTCACAGATGCTACTGCATCAATTCCCTCCTAACCTTCCACTCATCAACCAACTTCTACTGCTCCTTCCACTCATGATTTACCAACATCATCAATCAATTCTGGACCTTCTATTACCAATTCTCATGGAATGGTAACTCGGTCCAAGGTAGGGGTTTTTAAACCCAAAGTTTACATGGCTTCAAAAGAGCCGCTTACTATGCAGGATGCCTTGCAGAATCCTGATTGGCTGGCTGCTATGAAAGTTGAATTTGATGCAATGCAAACCAACAAAACATGGTTATTGGTTCCGTTGCCCAAAGACAAAAAAAGCTATAGGTTGTAAATGGGTATTTAAGTTAAAAGAGAATCCCGATGGTACTATTAATAAGCATAAAGCTCGGTTGGTAGCAAAGGGGTTCTTGCAACAATATGGTTTTGACTTTACAGAAACTTTTAGCCCAGTGGTGAAACCAACCACCATTCGAGTTATTATCACGATAGCTCTCTCAAGAAATTGGATCATGCATCAACTAGACATCAATAATGCTTTTTTGAATGAGGTATTGCAAGAAGAAGTATATATGAGTCAGCCACCTGGTTTTGAAGACACTAAAGCTCCTACTCATGTATGTAAACTACATAAAGCCTTGTATGGCTTGAAGCAAGCTCCACGAGCTTGGTTTGACAGGCTGAGACCTGTTCTTATTTCTCTTGGTTTTCGCAATGCTCGAGCAGATCAGTCCCTGTTTATACGGATCACTTCTCAACATACAACTTATATCTTAGTGTATGTTGATGATATTATTGTTACAGGGAGCTCTCCTGCTGAAGTTGCTATTGTAATCAGTTGTTTGAATTCCAAATTTGCACTTAAGGATCTTGGTCCACTTAGCTACTTTCTAGGAATTCAAGTTGAGTATACGGCTGAAGGTGTTATTTTGTCTCAGAAGAAGTACATCTCAGATTTATTGTGCAGGGCCAAAATGCAATATGCCAATGGTCTGACTACACTTATGACTAGTGGAGAGAAACTTTTAGCACAAGGCAGTGATCCTATACAACATCCACAACTTTATCGAAGTTTGGTTGGTGCTCTACAATATATCACCATTACCAGACCAGAGATCTCATATGCTGTGAACAAAGTATGTCAATTCATGCAAACTCCCTTGGAATCGCATTGGAGAACTGTGAAGAGGTTGCTTAGATATCTCAAGGGAACAATTGACTTTGGTCTACACCTAAGAAAGTCTTCCAACTTGGAGCTGACTGGTTACTGTGATGCAGATTGGGCCTCTGACCCTGATGACAGGTGTTCCACTTCTGGATACTGTGTATTTCTTGGTTCTAATTTAGTTTCTTGGTCTTCTAAGAAGCAACACACGGTGTCTCTCTCTAGTACAGAGGCGGAGTATCGCAGTCTTGCACATCTTGCTGCTGAGATAACTTGGCTTCAATCTCTTCTCTCTGAGGTTCAGATTGTTCAATCTCGAGCTCCCATTGCTTGGTGTGATAATTTGAGCACGGTGCAAATGTCAGCAAATCCAATCTTTCATGCCAGAACTAAGCATATAGAGATTGACCTTTATTTTGTACGAGAGAAGGTTCTCAACAAGCAGTTGCTGGTTCAACATATGCCTTCGTGTGATCAAGTTGCAGATATTCTTACTAAGGCATTAGCTTGTTCTAGATTTGTTCTTCTTAGAAACAAACTTAGAGTAGAAGATTCATCTACCCTAAGTTTGAGGGGGGATGTTAGAGTTAGTTAGTATTTTGTTATTACTATTAGTTAATAAAACTGTAACACAGCTGTAATACAGCTGTCATATTGATTATAAAAACTCTATGTACTGCAGCTGATTGTAATGAGAGAGTATTATTTTTCGTTCTGAATATTTTCTTGACACTCCCCTGTCGTGTGCAGACTTATTCCCGTGTCACCATAGCTGCACACAAGTGCCTACTCCGCACCAGCCATGGACGAAGCCTGCAAGCAATCACCAACCATCAGCCTCCTTCTTTTTTGGTACCTATATATGTAAATTATACATTCCATTATACTATACTATATTATAATAGATTTTATTATAATATATCATATTTCATTTTTGTAGTTTATATTTCAGATGTTTTTACTTGCTTCATATGTATATTTTATAATATGATAGTAGTGCTCGAGGCTTTTATATATGAGTAGACTAACATATATGGTCTGCACATTTTATACATTAAGTTTATATATATATATATATATATATATATATATATATGATTACAAAACTTTTGAAATGTATGTATTCGTATAAAATATGTTCTGAATATTTGGTCTGCATATATTGTTTGAATATCGAGTCTATATATTTGATTTTTGTTAGCTTTTATATATAAATATGTATATGAAGTTTTGATCTTTGTTTTACATTTTCTCATACCGTTTAACAGTTTAATGTATGTATTCACATAATATGTCTTAAAAGTATGCAGTAAAATTTTGTTAATATATGTAATAACTTTGTAACAATTTAGCATGCTAATACATAAAGATATATACATATCATATAAATGTATGTTTTAAGTATATAGTGTTTACAGCTTTCATATTTTATATGATATAGTATAGTGTGCCTAGCTCCTCTTTTGAAGTAGATAAGATATATTTATATTATATTTACAGTAGTACATGTATATATGTTATATAGCACTCTATAATATGGTTGATGCTATGTAATATAATTTGTTATAAAGGTTTAGGCAGCTGTTCTTTCTGAGAGAGAAAAAATATAGTGTATAACTATAGTTAAAACTTGTTTATATATATTAGCTATTAGTATTGTACTGATTACAACAGTATTTTCGGGCCACAGACATATGTATGTTTATATAAGAAATACAAATCTGTTTGATATATATATATATATGGCTAGTTTTAAAATATATGTGTTTCAAATTAAGCGAGGATTGTGTAATATAATATATACAGATTTTGCTAATACAATTGGTTTAAATATCTATATTTAATTTTGGTTTTATATATGTATATTTCGTTCCAGTTATCAATCTATTTTTGATTTTTTTTCCATTGATTCCAATTTATCAGTTTTGTTCGTCGAATTCGTGCCAATCTTGCTTTGCTTCGGAATTTATGTTTGTATTCATAACTCAGTTCATTGTCAATTTTCTCTAGCCTTGAAAAGTGAGAAATCACTCATGATTAACGTTCTTATATTTATTAAATTTGATTTCATTTGAAACGACAATTGAAATATGTTGTTGCTAGTTTTCTAAGTATTATATATATGATATGCCATTATTTGTAACTGTTCACCTATGAGATCTGACACCCAGATCTGTTATTTATATTCTATTTGTTATTGATGATATATGCCTGTTATTGATATATTATATTATTATTATCATTGTTCTCACTCTGCAAGTTCCCTGTTAGTAAAGAATTTCATATGGGTTGAAATGATACATACTCGAATGATCTTATAGAATAGGAGAAAATCTTGATGGGTTGAAATAATAAACCTAAGCGGTTTTCATTGACATTGAATTTGGGATTATGGGTTGAAAAGATATATACCCATAGATATTTAAATTGTGGATTGAAATGATAAATATCTGTATCACTTGACCATAGGATCGAAAACTATATACAGACACCGTGGGGTGTGTGTGTGTATAGAAATGATTTCCATTTTTTAAAAAGGAAATATCTGGTTTTACATAAATATTGATTTTTAAATAATATATATATATGTTATTTTATAAAGGTTTAAATTTTAGATTTTTAAAATTTTATGTTTTGGGAAATTTAAATTTATAAGTTAGTTTAGAAATTATAAATTTTAAGATTTATTTTTTACTATTTCTAAAATATATATAAATTAAGTTTTATTATAAATTAAGTTTAATAATAAGATTTAATTTAATAAATTTTGATTTAATTAATATATAATATCTTTAAGTATTTATTTAAAAAATTATATTTTAAAAATAGATTTTTATAATAATTTTTACTAAATTAAGGTTAGGAAGATAAATTTAAGTTGATTTGAAATAGTGTTCTTTTAAGAATTATATTTAATAAAATCGTTTTGAAACCTATTGAATTTGAGATTTTAAGATATGGTTTTGTAACTTGATTTTGATTTAAAGTGATTAAATGAATATTTCAAGTAAATAAATTGAAGGGAATATTTAGTTTATTTAAATTATAATTTAAGGTTTTATTTAAATGACATTGGATTGACTAGGTGAATATTTCAATATTAAATAATAGTAAAGTTGAATTTGAAATATAAACCAATTTATATGAATGTTTGAATATTTAAAGATTTGAAATCTATCGAAATGGTTTGATTTGTAGTTCAAACCTACATTTGAAATTGATATAAAACGATTTATTGAGATGTTGAATTAAATTGAATTTGTGAATTTAGATTTAATTTAATTGAATTTTTTTGAATTCGAATGATTTGAATCGATTTGTGAACTTGAGGAAACTATTTTACTATCTTAAGTATTTTAATATATATACAAATATTTTACTATATAAATTATTTTAATATAAAATTAATTTTATATAAAACTATTTTTAATATACTAATTACTTACTATTTAATTTATGACTATTTTATATACAAATTATTTTATTATATTAACTAGTGTATTTATAACTATTTTAGTATATATACTATTATTAATATCTAAACTGTTTAAGAGGAAAGTGTTATAGATTTCAAAGTAATATGATTTCAGAAGTTATATTTTCAAAGTGTTATGATTTCCAAAATGTTATAATTTCAGAAGAGTTATTTTGTAAAGTGTTATGATTTTGAAAATGAATATTATTTTAAGTAAGAAATGATATTGTACTGATATGATTTTGAAATGGATATGATATTTTGGTTTTGAAGTAACGATTAGTTGTTAAAGAGACCGGGATCGGTTATTGTCATGTTCTCTGCCAATACCGAAAACCACTTTAACACCTGTGTACGCGGTGGAGATTCGAGAATGAAGTAGGAGGGTAGTGACGGTTCTATTTGAGGTACATACGTGGACCTGACTCCTGTGAGCTAGCTTAAGTTGGCTAAAACAGAAGCAATTGATGGGCCAAGTGAGGTAGCTCCTCCGATCAGACACACTTCTTCGACACCATTTTATTACTTTGTGATTGTTACCTTGGATTTTTGGGAGTGTGGATCGAGGTGGGCGGAAGCTGCAGTTATGCATTACCACTGCCCGGAAGTGTAATTGGTATACCTACCATGACATTGCCAAGTTGTGCCGTGTCACCTACTTTATCGAGACCATTATGAGTTTTTTTGGTACCATACCTATGGAGTGCCCTCTGACGACGCTCAGTATAGGGGAGATTACGGTACTGTATAGACTACAGGAATATATAAAAATGTGTTAAGGCGGATATGGGTAACGCCTTAACGCTATTTTTATACTTTTACTTTACTATATACATATGATAATAGCATGTTATACTACATACTAGATAGTTCTATGGATCCTTAGAGGATAGGTATCCCAAACATCCTTTGAGTTACTTGTATTTCGGTTGATATTTCACATGAGTTGGATTTATTGATATAAGAATGTTAATCTCGACTCGAGTGTTTTGTGTAATGCTTTATGCTCGGGTAAGACTGAGTGTCACACCATTTGAGAATCACCTTTGGAGTTTGGAGCTTCGCTTGGAGATCCAACTATCTATTTAGCTTTCAGTTATTCTGTTGACTCCAGTGTTCAGATTTTATTATTTGACTATTGTATTGAGACTTCTATGTATTCGAGACTTCCGGTGTATCTTTTTTTAACTCTATTATATATATAGAGCTTCATGAACTACTATTCTTTTGTTTCCGCTACTTATTTTTATTTTACTCTGTGTTTGTGATTCTGTGATTGATTTATTTACGGTATATGCTGAGTTTTGCCAAATATAAATTAACAATCTAATATTTTGAGCAGTTCAAGTCCGAAATGTGCGGATGCAAATGGTTGAAAATATCAAGGATGTTACACCATCAATCCTACTCTGAAAGGGTCATGCCTAGCCTCACATAGGTGTGAAACCATCAGTCATAGTTTGAAAGGGAATGCTATTGGTTATGGACCCATCTTCTATCTTTGCTTATTAACTTAATATAAGTCTTTTAAATAAGCCTCCTCTGTTCATTCTGTTCTATTTGCTTATTAACTTCTTTTAAGTCTATTAAATAAGCCTCTTCAATTATCTCTGCTATATTTTCTTATTAACTTAGTGTAAGTCTATAAAATAAGCATCTTTCTGTTCTTTCTATTTAATTATAACCTATGTTATAATTTCTCTTTTATATTGTCTTTCTAGTTATAATCTACTAGTTATAACTTGCTTGCAAATGTCAAATTTACATGTTTCACTCCATATTCTTATTACAGTTCTACTTATTTACAATCAATTTTCTCTAAACGTAGTGTTCTTAAAACTCAGTCCATATTAGCGAATTACCCACTTTTTATTAATTTGCTCGCGTAAAAGGAATAAAAAGAACTAAAATGTACAGGCTGAAATCTAACGCAAAATGGATGTATATAAAATGAAAATAACTGTAAATGGTACTCAATAACTGTAAATAAATGAATAAAATAGCTAAATAAAATAGACTAAAAAGAACATTAAAAATTAACTGTAACAACTTGTATAAAAGCGGTCTCAAAATTGTAGAAAAACTGCGACTGTTGAAAACACTATTATTTTAAATTACTTAAAAATCTAAAATAATTACTTAAACACTCAACTATGGTCCTTAGCTCTTTCCATTGGCCTTCCAGATCCACTTGAAGAGTATAAAATATTTTATTCAAAAAGATCTTCTCCTCGAAAAAAATATTCCTTTTAGGCTCCAACCTCACACAATGACCCCAGATGGAGAAAATCTGAATGAGAAAAATAGCTAGGCCTAGGGTCTTATTTATAATGTCACTTATGGATTTCAGACCGTTGGATTTGGAGATTAAATCTGGTGCAACAACGTCACAGGCTCGATAGGAACTATCAGATGGAAGTACGGATGCATAGGATTGGATAAAAGTTGCAAAATGACGTGTTCGAACCAACTGATGAAGCCTCGTACAAGAATGCACGTGGGTCGACCTTGGTGTCAACCTTCCACTAGCTAGGGTCGACCTATAGGTCGACTTATCCATGCTGAGGGTCGACCTAGCCTTTTTTCTTTTAAAACCAGATTTCTTCTTTCTTTTGTAACTTCTTCTTTTTAACTCGGATTTTGACAATCTATATATGGAAATTGATCAGAAAATTACCACGGACACAATGGTGCAATATCCATGGCTCAATTCTAATAATTTCACAAATTTATTTATTATTTAATTAACTCGTTAATTAATTACTATAGCTTAAATTTTGGGTTGTTACATTCTCCCCTCCTTAAGGGATTTCATCCCTGAAATATCTAAGGATAGAAGAATGAAATAAATGTTTTCATTCATGTTCTACAACAACTACTCAACCATCATTCATTACACCCATTGTCCTTAAGTTTTTCTAAGGCGATTTATGATACAATGCAAAAGTGTAGTGTCAATGTCCCTAACTAATGCAAAAGATTAGGCGATCTACTGATTCAGTTAACCTCCTTTTATGCAATCATGTCCGTGCCATGTATCCAAATGAATGCAATTTCCTAATGTTAATTGATGGTTCTATATGCATGCTACAATCACCATCCAAATGCAATAGTCATGTGATAATCATCCATTTATAGAATCCATGGATATAAGATAAAAGTAAAATGAAAATGTGCACACATCCATATACATATGCTGTAGTGTGCTAATTAGGCCGATCCCTAAGAGATAATAGTGCCTAGTGTAAGTATATGCATCCATTGGCATCCATTAGCAACCACTAGTATCCATCATACATAACATGTTCTAATAACATGTTTACATCAAATCCTATCATCCATAAGCAAGTCCTAAGTTCTACCCTCCTAAAGGATAATAAAGAAAAGAACATATTCAAAACTAAAGGTGGAAATAGAAAATTCAAAATTTATTATCAAAGAGATATGGATAAGAGGGACACATTTTCTCCAAATCAAATCAACGTTCTCCAAAGTATCTCTAACCATGTTGGGACCAAATAGCAATATCTCTGTAGACTCTAACCAACATGAAGGCAACTTGTAAGGTCTTCCATAAAGAGTTTCGAACGGTGCTATTCCAATGCTTACTTGAAAAATGTATCATACGTGAATTGCTCTAAAGGAAGATGCTCCGTCCAAGTTCCTCCAAAATACACATCCTCAACTATTTGTGTCTTACCATCTTACTAATATCACTTTACTATTCTTTTATAGTTTACCTACATGAAGCAACAATCCTAGGTTCTCACTAGTGTCCTATACACTTTACGTAAACTTTTATTATTACTTCTAAAAGTAATTTCTGCTATAGCCTTACACTTTTTCCATCACACCTAGGAAATGATTTCTATCTACTCCACATTTAAAAGTTTAGTTTGGAATTTATCATTTCATTTCAAAAACTAAAGCTTCTAAATATTTTGAAACATTAAATCCCAAAAATTTTCCGTTAAAAGTGTTATTTTCAAGTTTTTATTAAATTCAAAGGTACTTGGTTACTTAACATTTTATCTTTATAGACTTGTATCCTTATAGCTTTTTGAATTTACATTATTCTCAAACCTAGAAGGGGAAAACTTTCAAATTCTAAGTTCAAAACTTATTCCTCCATTTCTTTTAAAAACCTTTACAGCTTTCTATAAAAATTGGGATTGTTAAATTTAATTATTACTAAGTTTTTGCTTTCAAAAACTTATTTACTCTTTACTAAACCATTTTTCTTTAAGATAGCTTTAAAATGTCCTTACATGTTTTCAAAACATCTTCTTTTAATAGATTTTCAATTTTTTGTAAAAACTAGAGTAGATAAGAAAAATTATTTTATTAAAACTCCTTAACTTTCCAACTACTTAACCTTTGAGGAGTTCCTAACTAAAAATTGGGACTTTCTACAAAAGCCCTCTATAATATCTCTCTTAACCAACTCTGTCTCTAATTATTACACTTCTTATTACACCCAAGGGTTTTATACCTTAACATATTGGAACTACTTCCTTAAGAAACTATTAACGCTAAAACCTTCTACAAATCTTTTAAAAGAGGACTTCATGTTTATATGAAATTACAAGGAACTTATTTTATATTTTTCGAAATAGACTATAAAAAATATAGTGCTTCCCATACCTTGTATATCTATTTCACGTATTCCTTATAACTTGCATAAAACATCTTTATTTGTGATTTGGTTTCATAGAAAATTTTGTCATTATTCATTCATTTTAATAGATAAAAGTATGTTTAATCTATATTCTCTTACAATAAACAATTTCTATGAAATTTATTAATTTCCTAATATTTAACTTATACTTTTCTTTTCAGGAAAACTCATTTTCAAAATTGTTTTAATATATCCATAATTAGAAAACATTTCCTCATATTTATTTAAATAGTAAATGTACTTACAAACCACTTTTTATTATACATAGAAATTATTTTCAAAATACATTTCTATTTGGTTCAAAATAGATGTTGCGTAAAACACCGTTGCTACAACCCAAAAATACTAATATATGGATTTAATTGAATAAATACTAAAAAATCTTGCATACTAGGTAAAAACATTTCCCTTGGGAGTCACCTACTATAACAATAGTGTTATAGTCTATGCTCCCCTTATTTTTCACGAAAACATCTATTGCAACCATAAATGATGTAATCTATATTTTCGATACTTAATACACTCTAGGTTTTTATATTTAAAATCTTTGTTTACTTTTAAAGAACCTAGCGAGCCATACATGCTCTATAATTCTAAAAAGAATTTCACTTTTTACACCATATAAAAACCAATTTAAATTTCATAACATTTTTTTTAAAACCCTATATTTATTTTCTTAAAAATATTAACAATTATGCTTTTCAATTTTTCAATTCTAATAATTTCATTTTAATGGATAAGCCTAAAGTAGATTCTCTTCTTACTATCCTAGGAGTACCCTTCCTAAACTTTTTTAATCTCATTTCCTTACTAAGGTCTTTTGTTCTATTCTTCTTTTATGCTTATATTTATTCCAAGGCACTACCGTTGAATCCACTTATTTGAAACAATTATAATTTTTGCAATTATCTACACATGGGCTTTCTAACTAAATCTATTGCACATCTCCAATTTTTGCCTACCACTCTTTGGGTTTCCACAATGCGAACCTAAATGTATGAAACTGTTTCTTAAAATCTTTCCATGCGTTGACCTTCTATATGCCCCAAGAAACACACTTCCCTAATGACACTTCAAGAATTTTGCCTTCCAATGATGAATGTGAAGTGTACAAAGAATTTCCTCTAGATGAATAGCATGCTCTTCCATACTCTTGGAAAACACCAAAATGTCATCCACGAACTCTACTACGAACTTATTAGGACGTCTCGAAAAACACGGCTCATCAAATCTACAAAATAGGCTGGGGCGTTGGTTAATCCAAATGGCATAACCAACCACTCGAAGAATCCATCGAGTGTCCTAGATGCTGTCTTATCGATGTTGTCGTCAGCGACTCTAAGCTAATGAATTCCAATGGCTAAACCAAGCTGAGAAAATACAAAAGAGCCAACTAACTGATCGAAAAGATCATCTATCCTAGGAAGTGGGTAACAGTTCTTCTTTGTGAGCTTATTCAGCTCTCTCTATGTTCTACGTAAAGTCGAAGGGAACCATCCATCTTTGTAGCAAAGACGACTGGCGCTCTCCACTCAAGTATGCTCCGTCTGATGAAGTCTTTCTCTAATAGCTCACGAATCTGCTTGCTTAACTCCTTCCTCTCCCTAGGTGACATGTGTCCCATGGGCAATGCCACTGACTTGGCATTGCCATTAAGATAGATCCTAAAGGCGTTCTCTCTCTTAGGGGGCTGTCGCCTAACCTTCTCAGAGATGTCTGGAAAATCTCTGACAACTGGAACTGAATCTAACTCTCCTGATGATAAATCGAGGGAATAAAGGAAGCTCAATGTGACTGACCTCTGTGGGTTGCAAGAAACCACGAGAGTCCTATCGCTGCATCTCTTAGTCTAACGACTCTCCTCTCGCAGTCCAATATCGTTCCGTAAGTGGATAGCCAATCCATTCCCAAATCCATACCCTGAAAATCACAATACATAGGCGTCACAATCAAACTCTACGCCTAGGATAAAAATTTTCAAACCCCTACAAATCATAGATAAATGTGTTTATCCTCCTATATGGTTTGAAACAACTATGGGGTCTATACTAAGGAGATATCTAAGTGCAAACAATCAACTAAAAGAATTGAAATGAAAGAGTATGATGCTCCAAAATTAAAAAGAGTCCAAATGGGAAAGTCAAAAATAGAGATCAAACCTACTATGGAGACTTTCCTACCTCTATCTAGTCCACTGCTAGAAGGTTCTTCATCCAAAGCCTATACTTGCGTTGTAGGTGCACCTGCTTCCAGCCTCATTCTCCGAGGACAAGCTTTACTAAGTTGACCAGGCTATCCACAACTGTAACACCTTCCCTTCATCATCTTATTCTTATAATTCCTTGTGTAATGACCAACCAGTCCACAGCTATTGCATTTCTCGCTTTTCTTGATCCACTTCTGAGGTCCTCCTTTCCTTTTATCCTTTTCCTTCTTACTCTCCCACCACGACTTCTTAGAGATTTTTGACTTAGGAACCTCTTTAAGCTCTTCCTTCGACTACCAAGAAGTAGGTAGAACTCTATGTCGATCCTCCAATCCTAACTGTCCAAACATTCTCTCTGTGTCCTTCAACCTAGCTTGTGCCTCCTTGAAATCCTCTGTGCCAAAAAACATTCTACCTCCTAGACTAGCAAAGTCCTTGCATAGCTTAGAAAAATTGGCTGTTGTAGGTGAATTAAAGGGATCTCCACCTACCGGTGTTATATTGGGCGCTTGCCCTTGCACCTTTGGTACCGCACCTCTATGGAACCAGTCGACCATACTATGCAAAGAAAATAGAATTTAGGCTCGAAGGAATCGAAAGAATGTTGAACTAGACTTTGAGGAGATTTTTATAAAAACTCTCTTTTATACTTGAAAAACTATTTCTGTAATAAGATTTGCTTTCTAAAAAATACTTCTAGTTTGAAGATAAGCTACTTTTGAAAATAGGTAACTTTTGGAAAAATATTTTTTTTCAAAAAAGAAGTTATTTTGAAAATTACTTTACCTTTAAAACAAATTTTAGGAATCCTATAACCTTAGGCTCTGATACCAAATGAAACATGCCACGCCCCTTAGTATACTCGAAAAGGGCACACTAAAGAATATAGTGTGTTATAAGTATAGATAAAAACTTACGGAGACTAAGATTCACAGGACAAAATAAATAAAACAGCGAAAACATTAATAACTTATTTAAAAATCAAACTTCCTAAATACTTTTACAAAACCAAATATGTCTCAGAATACCAAATATCCATGTCTAGTGAAAAACATTATCTCAGTCATAATATCAAAATACATAAAATAACTATCCCTTTCAAAGAAAAGTACCACTACATCAAATGAAATAAAAACTGAAAAGGAAGAAGTAGAATACATGAAGAAAATCTCCGCAACTGAAATCTCCCAAGAAATCCGAAGTCTACGGTCCCTGCCTCTACTGGCCTATGGAAGAAAAAGGGGAAATAGAGGAGTGGGTCAGACTAAAATTCTGGTGAATAAAAGTAATTACTAGTATTCTTAAGCAAGATTAAGATAATAGACTTTGCAACAGTTCTAGTATTAAAAGGGAATAAAGGAAAAGATAAAACTAGAATAAAATACGGTTTAACTATTTGCTTTGCTTAGATAGTTCGATTGTTTGCACTTGTCTTAGATAACTACTTTTTTAGGCGAAATCCTATTCCTACTTTAATTAGGCTGAAGTCCTAATTATACCCTTTGATCGGCCTTCTATCTCTGTTGTGCCACTGTGAGCTAGTCCCATCCTGTGGGTCCTACAGCAAAAGATGCATGTTTAGCGCTTTGGAACTCAATAGCGACTTATCTCCCTGCACCGAGGCCGCACGCACGACCACCGTTAGGCTCGCACTATCTATTGCTCCCTCTTACCATAAACAGCATAAGCATGCCCCAGCCTCACCTCCTCCGTTGTGAGACCATTATTCCTAGTCTGAAAGGTCCTGTCCAGCCTCACCTAAGTTTGTTGTGAGACCATCAGTCCTAGTCTGAAAGGGAATGCTGCCAATTCGGGTCGTACCAAACAAAATATAGTTGCGCCCCTTGCCCAAATCACCTAATTTGAACTTTTATCTATTGGCTCCTTAGTTACTTTAGTTAGCATAAGTGTATCCTAGCCTCACCTAACCTACTGTGAGACTATCAGTCCTTATTTGAAAGAGTTATGCCAAGCCTTACCTACTATGAGACAATCAGTCCTACTCTGAAATGGTCATGCCCAGCCTCACCTATTCTGAACCCATCAGTTTTAGTCTGAAAGGAAATGCTATTGTTTAAGGGCTCATCTTCTATCTTTGCTTATTAATTAATATAAGTCTTTTAAATAAGCCTCTTCTATTCATTCTGCTCTATTTTTTTATTAACTTATTCTAAGTCTTTTAAATAAGCCTCTTTTATTATCTCTACTATATTATCTTATTAACTTGGTGAAAGTCTTTAAAATAAGCCTTTTTCTATTCTTTCCATTTAATTAAAACCTATGTTATGATTTCTGTTTTATCTTCTCTTTCTAGTTGTAATCTACTAGTTATAACTTGCTTGCAAATGTCAAATTTGCTTGTTTCAGTCTATATTCTTTTATTACAGTACTTATTTACGTCCAATTTTTTGTAATTTTAGTGTTCTTAAAATTTTGTCCATATTAGCGAATTATCCACTTTTTATTAATTTATTCGCGTAAAAGGAATAAAAAGAACTAAACTTTATAGGCTGAACTCTAACGCAAAACGGATGTAAATAAAATACAAATAACCGTAAATGACAGTAAATAACTATAAATAAATGAATAAAATAGCTAAATAAAAATATCTAAATAAAATAGACTGAAAAGAACATTAAAAATTAACTGTAAACAACTTATATAAAAACGGTCTCAAAATTGTAGAAAAACTACAACCGCTGAAAACCCTATTATTTTAAATTACCTAAAAATCTAAAGTAATTACTTAAACACTCACTTGTGGTCCTTTGGCCTTCCCGGATCCAGTTGAAGGGTATAAAATATTTTAATTAAAAACATCTTCTCCTCGAAAAAATATTCCTTTTAGGGTCCAGCCTTAGGCAATGAACCCAAATGGAGAAAATCTGAATGAGAAAAATAGCAAAGCCTAGGGTCTTATTTATAGTGTCACTTGTGGATCATAGACCATTGGATTTGAAGATTAAATCTGGTGCAACCACGTTATAGGCTCGATAGGAACCATCGGATGGAAGCATGGACGCACAGGATTGGATAAAAGTTGCGAAATGACATGTTCGAATCAATTGGATGAAGCCACGTACAAGAATGCATGCGGGTCGACCTTGGTGTCGACCTTCCACTAGCTAGGGTCGACCTATTGGTCGACCTAGCTATGGTGAGGGTCGACCCTAGGGTCGACCTAGCCTATTTTTTTTCTTTTAAATCCTGATTTCTTCTTTCTTTTGTGACTTCTTCATTTTAACTCGAATTCTGACAACCTATATATGGAAATTGACTAGAAAATTACCACGGACATAATAGTGCAACTTCTGTGGCTCAATTGCGATAATTTCACAAAGTTATTTTATTATTTAATTAAATCGTTAATTAATTACTATAGCTTAAATTTCGAGTTGTTACACTCCCAAAGTTCACCTTTTTTCCTCGGTCGCCTTATAATACCCGAAGCCATCAATTAGAAATCTCGAAGCAACCATATCCCCGACTCGAAGTTCACCGCTCCATTTCCCTGCTCAAAAGTCCTCTGTTTGGTCCCGAAGCCAGACTTTCCTTACCCCAAAGTCGAACCCAACACGCCATGAAGCTATCCCGAGCACCCTTCCTTGTTCAGTACCCGATCATAGTGCCACCAGACAGCAAATGTTGTTCGGTCTTCCATAACACTATTGGGCAACAGATGTTGTCCGATCTTTCCACCGTCCAACTAACAAAACCCGGATCAAACTCCGTCCAAACCGAATTCAACCCCAAGCAAGCCAACCACCGAGTTAGGACCACTGAGCTAAAATGTTGTAGCATCTTCAGATCCCAATTTCATGCTGATTACATCATTATTCCCCATTCTTCGAACCGTGTGCCTTCCATATGAATCGATATGACTCCTATCATCCTCGAGGCTATTTGTCAAAGTATGGCTCTACACTCTTACTTCTGTTTCACTCCAATGAACGTTTTCAACCATTCAAGCATACACAAACACTACACATGCATCAAACATCATACAAGAAAGCAAAACATACTACCAATCACTGAAACCATCATATAATTCATTCACAACATGGTCTAACATCTATTAAGGCAATTACACATCGATACAACATAATTAGAACGCCAAAAATCCATTTAGTCATGTTGATAGGGTTTTAAAATGGCGTTAAAACTTAAATTTTAACTTTAAAAATGGATTCACAACATGTTAAAATCTACAGATACGTATATAATGAGGTAAAAGATGATAAATCACTCGCTAAACACAAAAAATGGAGATTTGCATGCAAAACTAGGCAAATCCGAAAATGAATAGTGAAGATCTGATCCCCCCCCCCCCAAATGCAGATATAAAGATTTCTAACTAATCCCCTTCCCAATCTACCATTAATATATGATTTAGACTTAATTAGGAGAAGAAAAAAGAAGTTTAGGGTGAAGAATGGGTTAATAGAGGTTTAATCTTAGGAGAGAATAGAAATGATTTGAGGATATTTTTTTCAACTAATTTAACCCTTAAACTCGAAATTTGTAATAGGCCTCTCCTTAATTTCACTAATTGCCTACTAAGCTGCTCCAAAAATTGTAAAACTTCAAATAGTCATATCCTTTAGCTAGAAAGTTCAAATCGCTATTATGACCACTCTACGAAAAGGGAAACTATCGTATCTTTTCAATGGAATTGGTCTCGAATGCTAATTCGAATTCTATCAAAATTTATAGCAATCACAAATTTTCAAGGGTAAAATCAACCAGTAAAATCATCCGGTAAAATCTATTGAAGTCAAAGATATCACTACTCAACATTTCTCAAAGTTATAGAGTCATATGACCCAATACAAATTTAAAAATATTTTACGACCCTCCGGTATGTAAAAAAACAAGTCATTACACAATCAACGATGAGTTGACCTTCTAATCCTCCTTTACATAGCCATGCTTCTTGATCGTTATGTCATCGACGTTTCACCGTTGAATCAAAACGAATGGTTTACGTTCATCAAACTTGCGACACGTTTTCTGATCAATCCGTACACCCGATCGATGAAAAAACACCAATAGTGGATTCACGTCGTTAAGAACTACAATTTTAATATATAATATGTTTAACTTGGAATACTTTTGTATTTCACTCTTTTTAATTAGAGAAAGATCAACTTTCGCTAATTACGATTGATAAAAAATAGATTTTTAACCATCTAGCCATGGTGTCCTACCCCTAATCATGTTTATGTACAAAAAGTCGCTTTTTAAATTTCAATTAAATTGTTTATAACATGATTTACGATCATAAGGGATGAATTACTACATCTTGCTAATATATACACAAATAGGATGAATACCACTCACCAATTAGTCGTGCACCTTCTCCGATCCGAGTTGAATCCTCTTCATTCTTCGCTGTTCAGAAATTCATTGTCTTAAAAAGACCAAATTTCTCAATAACTTTTATCTATTTGCATAGCTCTTTTCGTGGTGATCGGTTCCATATATTGATTCGTTTAATTTGGATTTGATTTGGTGAATTTGAAATTGATTTTGTTTAGATATAGATGAAGAAGAAGATGAAAAATAAAGGTAAGATGCTTAGGCTAAAGCCTAACTAGAGAATCAGGTTTCCATTTCTATTCACAGGCTGAAATAACTCAAATTTTGGCTAAAATCTCCAAATTAATATATTACGAAAATACCACTCGGTCCGACTTTTTCTAATTTCTATCCGTTTGATCAACATTCCGGACACAATGGAATAGGTCCCGAGCCCTAATTTCAACTTCAGTAAAAATATATTATTTTTCCATTTTTATGTGAAATTATAATTTTATCCTTTCTAATTCAATTATTTAATTTCGTAAAGATACAAGGTGTTACGGGATTACTCTCATCAATCAGTGTTTCCTTCAACAATATTTCTAACTCTACTTTCTATGGACTAGTCCCTTGCGGTTGATGTTGCCTTCCAGGAACTCTGTGACGATCACCATTATCGCTTGATCGATCGGTACCAATTGAAGCATCTGGTGTTATGACTCCAGTTGCATCATTTCTTACTCCGGCCTTCCATCTTTAGTCTAATCTATCTTCCGCCTTGCAGCTAAGCTTCCTTCTTCATATCTAGTTGGTGAGTTTCTCCTATCATCACGATCTCTTGCTCGAGATTTAGCTTCATTGGCATTTGTTCCTTGAGGGGCTTACCTCATCAACTCAAACTGTCAACTTAACTCCTCCATCAACTATCGTTGTGTTGCTTCCATCTATTGGTTAACTCCAACAATATTTCTTTAACTCTTCTTTTGTAATAAGACCCGATGGCGGTTGTGTATGCAATCCATCACTTGTACTATGCTCTCCAGCACTTCCTATCAATGGCTTTTTCTTCACTAGTTTCTTCGTATCATCTTGCACTCGATCATTTATGAACCATGTGTTCATTCCATTATTTTGAAGTCTAATATCGCTGAATCATCGCATGTGAAAAATCATGGGTAAAACAAAAGAAACATCAAAACTATGCAGCAACAAAAGAAACACTTTAACCATCACAAACCATCAAGATTTGACCTTCATAAGTTGACAACCAATATTCCAATAATTAGCATCAAAAACCATGCAAGTACAACAAATAGACATAGACAACAAAGTTTATGTACATAAGTTTGAAGAAACATACGCCAATGCGAAAGCTAAAAGAAACATAGCAACGGATGCATTAATTGCAACTGGAACACAATTCAAAAGATGAAGCTGTTATTGGAGACGCCCTCATTTTGAGATGTCATAAACGGAGAAGGCATTGCTGCTCCAGACCAATACATCTCAGGTATGTTCACATTTTCATGACTAGCATAGTCAATGATATTTGAACTGGAAGATGGTCTGCTGTGGTTCCTTTTCTTCTTTTCAGGGAATATATGTGTAGGAGAAAACAGTGCTAAGCATTGCATGTAATTCTGAAGGAGACTTGCATCTGGTTTTGGGCATCTTCGATATGTACGGTTGTTGGTGCTGCGAGGAAACAGCTTCCTTATGTTGGAGTACCAGCGGTTCTTTATGGAGTTTTCGGTTCGGCCAGGAAGTTGTTTTGCAATCTCTGCCCATTTGTTGCCGAATACTGAATGAGCATTGATCAGTACTCTGTCCTCTTGCTCGCTCCACGGATCTTTCTACGAGTGTTCACAGCAATTAAAATATATTATTATCGTTTTACAAGAAATTCTATGTGAATAAAAGGATTGTATATTACTTGTGAACCTCACCTTGCTACTATGTAGTTAAATAAAAATATAGAATGAACAAAAGATATTTCGTTATGCAAATAACAAAAACTATGATTTATGACCATGACAAATAGCTGATACATCCCATTAAGCAAATATTATGATAGGTCATAGGCTTAAAAATAATAAAAACTATGATATAATATTTTTAACTGATCTGCAAGAGCTATTTCATAAAAAATCAGACATGAACCTTTATGTGTGTGTATCTGTGTGCACGCGTGTGTGTACACATATGTACGTGCATATTGTATTGTCTGTGTTAATTTTAACAAGACAGAGCTTGGGTATGACCTTTTATTCCTCAGAAGGTCATGATATAGTTTGAGGTGAAAACTTAACCGTTCTAATACTAGATTTTAAGACGTGGAACTATAATATGATGTTAAAATTGGGTGTCCAGACTGCCATAAAAGTAATTATCACCTTAAGTTTGAAGATGGGATGATGTAAATTATAATCAATTCAAGATAATGCCCCTTGTCTCTGTAAAGTAATTCATGTATGTAAAAAATACAGATCTTGGCGATTCTAAATTGAAGTGGCCATACAATATGGAATAGCAAAAAGTAAAAACTAAATAATTAAAATTAAACCTTAATGTCCGGCTGCAAACAATTGTACCATCTATCTCGGCATTGTTTCCCAGTTCGGAAGCCCAACAATTGAGCTATACGAGACCATTTCTTCACTCCATAACGGCTCACCAACTGAACTAACAATCTACAGAAGTATAAATAACCATCAGCATTAATTAAGTCAACATTAAGTTTGATAGTAATAATTAGATAACTAGGTATGTCAAAAAACAAAATACAAAATAAAATAAAAAAGCATAATTAAAAATAACACAGTTACCAGCAATGGAAAATGGATAAGTTAAGAATTTAACATGTTAAGTTGCATTGAAACCTGAAATAAAATTATAAATACCAAATATATCCTTAGAACATAAATAAAATCAATACTATGCATACGAATCTCATGAACTAATGTAACCTAACATGTGCGCTTAGGACACATTTTAACATTTCCCTTAAATTGATAGTCAAATTTCTTACTGATCTTCTTCAGCAGTCCACTGCCCTTTTAACACATTTCTCTTATTGGCTTGATTAGCACTAGCTTCATTAACTTGCAAATAATCGCCACTAATGTTAACACTGTGATCAAATAAAGAGTTACAATGCTCCGCAACATGATTTGAGAAGTCACTAGAAGGAAGAAATGGACTACAAAACTCCATTTGATTTGCAGAAGAATAAATCTGAGGATAAACATCGTGGGCATGTGCCTGTCCAATCATAAACTGATTGCTGACTTGCTCCATACTTTGCTGATTATTGTCGTAGAACGAGAACACTACGTTATTATGAAAGCTAGCTATAGCTGCCCCGAGATTATTTCTAGCATTATTAACACCACTTGAATAAATCAAGCTGGCGTTGTTGCTCTGATCAAACGTAAGAGGACAAGAGCTGTTCCCTAAAATATCATGATTATAAGGATCATAATACATGGTGAGATTATGAAAACCCTTCGGCTGAACAACAGATTTTTGTGAAAAGGAGGCATCCATTGTATAACTTTGAAAGCATCTATCAAACTCCATTAGACAAACGAAGAAGAAGAGGAAGAAAGGTGAGGAGTGCAGTGGATTTTGTCAATAAGTATACTGAGTGCTGATTCTACAATGCAATTTCACTGGGACCACATGCTTACAAAATGATAGCCGTAGATTTCGAGTGAATCAAATGGCTTAAAGAGATTGTTAATGTAACGGCTATGTTTCCATTCTTGCTAAGTGCATGGCTCGTTGAGCATTCCGCCCAAGCCAAAGTAACAGACAAGCATCTTAATGGTTGATATTAATCGCATTCCATCTCTGGATGATTTTAAGTCAAAGTGGTTGTTCAATTATAAAACTAATGTAAAGGTATATGTAAAAATTATAAAATCTGAAAACGTTATTCATGCGGCGGGCTTTCGATGATTCTAAACGATCTTTGAATTCATATACATGGTCAATAACACTAATATCGTATCAAAAAAAAAAAAAAAGGAAAAAAAACAACGCAATTCAAATTTAAAAACATAGTTATTTTTGACACATGACACGCTAAAGCATAATTAACTTCATGAAGCCTTGGCACACGGCACCGCAAACAACTTATTCCTTTCAAAAATACCGCCACGTATTTCAAATAATGTTTATCATATTTCATAATTATTTAAACAAGATTCACGAAAAGATGTCCACCAATTGATTATCATTTTTCAAAAGAAAATAATCATTAAACATAAAATTTCAAGTACAAGTCATTTTCAAAGCTAAATCCAAAATGATAGAAGAGACTACTCATAATCTAGAAACTAAAACATAGGTTGATCAATGTCTGTGTTGTTCCTTAGCAAATCAAATACGCTATGTAAAAGAACATTGTTTTTTAACTTATTATATCAAATAAATAATTCGTTATTATTCATTTTGTCATGATTTGTCAAAAAATTAGTAACCAATTTCCTAATAAATTTAACTAAATGAAAATTGCTTAATTTGATGAATAATGATTACTGTAAAACACAAAATGTATGCACTTTCATTGTTATATTTTAAGTAAAACTATTTTATAATCATCCAGTTATATTATATCATTGAGAGCTTAATCATTTGTTTAGTTATATTTCAAGTTAAAATCTTAGAAATATTGTTTAGCAATTAAATGTTAGCTATAAGGTTATAGCTAAGTTTATACATCTAAGTGATAAAAAGTGGAAAATATCATATTTTCTTATATTTTGCGTTGTGTGGTGTTATTTTTATGGAAAAACCTATTGTAACGCAAAATGTAGACACAATTGGCGACACGGTGGATCTTCACCATTGGATTGATTCACGATTTCCACCTTTCATATGAGGACAAAAAAAATCCAACGGTCTAGATTTTGTATCACCAATTGTGTTTCATTTTATGGCCAAATAGCTAACCCCTATTTTCATATATTTTTTATGTTTTTTGTTACTATGACATGTTTATTTTATATTGCATCTTTTTTATAATTTCAAATAGCTACTTTGCATATTTTGACCAGATCGAATCATAAAAGTCTATAATCTAAATCTTACATCAATTGGTCTCGATATAAACATAGTAAAATGAACCACTCGTTGATCATATGATAAATACAATGAACATTAAATGTGCAATTTAATGATAAAAAGAACATATGAGTTTTCTATGAAATAATTCTGCGTTCCGTGAATTAGATTTATGTGAGAATAAATATATATAGATAAAAAATACTTTGAATAGGAAAAGTTTTTTGTAATTAATCCCTGGTTGGAGAAAAATAATTATTAACCATTTTGATTAATTGCAAACATTTAATAAAAATGGAATTGAGGGATAAACTATTAAATCTTGGCTAAATTATCAATAAATTTCATACGCTTTTTGAACTTTTGTAATATGCAAAGTGTTAGTCTCGATGAACTTATCATTTAGAGCAAAAAATACACCGTTGGTTTACATAGTAAGTAATTACACTAAATAATCACACGAGAAATACTATTGCTAACAATTGCAGAAAAATGTACCTTATTTATACCATATTCTTCAAATAGCAGTTTATAATTATAATGATATTTTCCTATATTGTCAGCATGATTCTCAATCTTATAAATTGATGGCATGTACATTATCTAGTTCATTTGTCCTATATTTACAAAATTCTCGTACTCTAAATATGTGAATGATTAATTTTAGCTACAACATTTCTATTACACAACAATTATTTTTTCATGATTGATGTTGCCCTAAAGCGGATGCAAAGAAAAAGATACAAGGTAGCCATATTTTCAAGCTAGCTATATTTTAATGAACATATAATCTCTAATTTATTAGTTTTGATCATGGTTTGAAATTCCGACTGGTACGTAGGAATCGCATTTGTTCCGGTCCGGTTTCAATGATGGTCGGACCAAAATTCGACTAATAATCTGGATTCAGACATTGTAATTAAATAAAAAGAAATTAAAATAATTTATATGTTAAATATACAAATACCCACTGGAAGGGGGGTGAAGCAGACCATGGCTTTCATCTATTATTTGTCGGCTATGGTTTTCTTAAATCACTGCAATGGTTTTTAGGTTAGGAATGAAAAACATTGTAGTGTGCTAATGGTTTTAGACCTACCGGTTGACGTACTTTGATGCGCTGGACTTTATTTTTGTATCATATGCTTTTATCTAAGACTATTTTAAAATCCATTCAAGGAAAAGCCTAAGCTGACCAGAAGTAATAATAACTACAACTACAAAAATATATGTCATAATTAACTATCTATTAATGCAATTATATATAAAAAGTTTCGAACAGTGATAAAATCTGAAATCAGAATTAAAATGAAAATTCCAAAATTTTTGAAAAAGAACCAATATTCTAAAATTTCCAAATGATCGAAACGGAGTCGAAAACTGGAATTTTAAACCTTGATTTTGACGAATACGAGAATTCTTGATTCAAAATCTTGTACACAACAATAAGATAGTTTAGACCTAAACGGAGTTCGGTTTCATCAGACGTCTGAAACAAGTCCTACATCAACTATTTTCTTTTTAGAAATGTGCAGACGTCCGAGCTATTAAACTAGACATCTGACCTTGTGCTAAACTATTTTTATATTTAATGATCAGACGACCGAACCTACAGACCAGACGTTTGAACAAGGCCAAAATTGAACGTATTCCTTTCTAGAACATGTTCAGACATCTGAATAGGTTTAAAAGGATTTTTACATATATAGGTAAGACGTCTGACCATACAACTCAGACGTCTGAGAACCTATAAATAGTTATATTTTGAATGGTTGTATATTTTCTAAAAAGATATAACTCATGAGTAAAAATGCGATTCTTTGAATGATCGTAATCTTTCAGTATAACTTTTCAAGGCTATAAATATAAGATTGGATCATGGTTTTAAATCTCCTATATATCATCTGAGATCTCCTCTGAGATCTCCTTTTCACACTTATACGAGACGAGACATCGAATCTCCTCCGTATCTCACTCGACACTCGTCTCGTCTAAGATATTCAAATCTTACCCGAAATATGGATCAAAATCTCAATCCAAGATCTCACCTGAAATTATACTTCTTTTTATTTTGCATAATATTTTTTATTTTCATATTGATTCAAAAGAAACTACTCAATCCAATTATAATTTACTAACTTCTTGGACTTATTCTTTACATTTTATCTTAATGAGTTATAGCGAAAGGTTTCACTTCTTTATTTTGTTCAAATAAAAGGATATTATTCAATCATTACCAAATCAATTAAGCTAATCAAGTAACTACTCTTCTAAAAATATTCATTTTTCCATGTAAATCAAGTATGTTACCATTTTTATTTTTACTAAGGAAGTTATAACCGTTAAATTTTGACACATCAATTTAGACATATAAGTACATCCGAGATATTCCCAACATGCATTATAAGACCCGAAATGTCAAACCGAGATGGACACCCGATATGCACTCATCTCGTCCGAGATCTCCCCCGATACGAGATAACTTGTGTAAAAATTCCGAGACGAAACATGACCGAAATCCAATATTTAAAACCTTGGGTTGAATTCACTTTGATTTCATCTTTCTTGCTCTCAAATTCTCAAAATCTTTACTACTCCTTTTCAGATCTAAAGTGCTTTAAACCATTATCTGCTTTTCATATTTCTGCAAGTTCAATTCACAATCATCAAAAGATATTATAAGCAAAACTTCTGTTTTACAGTTGTGTGAAGTCATATTTGGATGCTCAGACAATTGTAAGCATGTTCCTCAGAGTGAAATGAAGATTGTTAATAGTGAAATTTCTAAGAAGAGCTTAGGGACGAAGGTCTGAACCAGTACAAAATTCTGATATGATCGTATCTTACTTATTTATTTATCTACATATTTATCTCAAGTTAGAATTAATTCATATTTCTCTAGATTCTTTAGAATTTCAGTTTACAATAAAGGATTGTTATTTTAAATTGTAATGTTACGTGTTTTGTTAATGTATCGGAAGAAAAAAGAAGCTAAAATGCAATACCAAAATTTCAATGGAGAAGATTAATACATCTTATATTTATGAAGAGATATAATGATTGAGCTTAAGGAGCATTGATGCCTCAAGTAATATGTTTTTGTGCATGTGCAGGTGTGCGTATGTATGTATATTAATTTGTGTATATATGTTTATGTAGACATACATAAATGTATGCATGTACGTGTGTATACATGAATATATGCACGTATATATATGCATGCATATGAGATTTTTTAGTGTTCGAATTTTCTCAAGGGACAATTACCGGCGGTGATACAAGATTTGTTTTGGAAAACTTCAGAAGATTCGTTTTGATTTCGAATTTTGGTATTTTTTTTCTTATGAGAATACAATAATTAATGTTGTACAAAATTGCAAAATATAAAATAAGTTAACATAGATTAAACTTAAATCCAGATCCTAGTCTAAGTCAGCCTATGTAAACTTAAATATAAACTAAACTAAATTCAAACCAAACAAGCCCATCCATTAATATAATTAGCTCTAACTCAGCCCAAAACATGTCAAACAAATTATCTCAAACCTGACCCACTTTGTAACAACAAATCTCCGATTTATCATCTTTGGCCCTAGTTTCAATTCATAATAGACGGAAAGAAGAAGAAAACTCATTTCGTCGATGCTCAATTTAGAGGAGGTTGCATAAATGTGATGTAGAATGTTAGGAGAAATACTCAAATGTATGACAATCTCGAATTTGAAATCCATCATCTTGAGATAAGCTTTAATTCTCAATTTTGTTGTTTTTTATTATTTTGTTTGAATTTTGCTTCATCTAACTTATCTCCACCATCAAAAGTAGATCCAAATTTTGCCAAGACTTTTTTTTATTGTCTTCTTTAACGGGGATAGGTTTTTGACCTAATCTCGTCCAGGTGATGGCCGAAACCTTGGGGTTCTAGCCACAAAACCTTTTACTGTGGTTTGAGTCCCAACTTTTATTATAAAAGATCAAATAAATTTAATCAAAATTCATATTGATATTTATTATCTATAGGTTAATCATTAGATTTTTATTTATTTGTTAGATTCGTGGCCTTACAACGATATGGTGCAGAAATAAGCTTAGTGATATCATATTTATAATCCAAGCACAAGATGGCAAATATTTTATAATACAGTTTTGTCAGAAATTGTTGGCTATGACTCAAAGAATTAATGTGCATGGTTCAAGGGTGAAAATGAAATTCCATCTGACTTGCTACAAAACGATATTACATATTAAAATTCTTATTTATTTATTTTTACTATAGCAAAGGTTATTGTAATATCTTCAAATTGTATATAATGTTTGTTAAGATGTGACTCTAGAAGTTGAATAATTGTAAATTGATAAGACAGCTGCTCTTTGTAAAATTGTTTTTTGACTATAACCATATGTAGAAAGTGACAGTTTTGAATCTTTGGGAAACCAGATCCATAAAATATTTGCACCTATTTTCATTACTAGCATAATACATATATTTATGAGTATATGCGTGCCTGTGTATGTAAAGTATAAATCAAACCAATTTAAATAGAGAACAAGTAATCTAATTGTTAGCACCAAAATTGGTCACTAACACCCAAATGTAAATGAAAGCACCGACTAATAGTAATCCAGAAAACAGCAACACAGATCACCAAATTGAGCAGATAAAAAGAAGAAAAGATAAAAGAGAACGAAATTTTTATAGTGGTTCGGCAAAATCTATGGCCTACATCCACTTTATAATTAATTTATCACTCGTAGTTTCATATTACAAGAGATTTTGAGGAGCAGAGGAGAAGTCATATTTTCTATTTCATTTTCTTCCCCTTTTTCTTTTGCAATACTTGGTGTCTTTATAGCTGTAAGCCTTGACCCGGTGATTGTGTGGAATTGTAGTGACGCTGACTAGGCTGGTATTAATTGCAGCATAATCTTCTTATTTAAGATAAGAATGAAGGTAATTAAGGAATATTTGATATAGAAATGGTTGGCATTAATTAGTAATAAATAAGCAGGTTATCATGGCAATTATTGGGCATTAAATCCGGCTTTGGTGGGTATTGGTATTTATGGTGGAGATATGGCTGTTTTTTATTAATTATTTGAGGTAATAAATGCAAGGAAATCAGGAAGTAAATCTTTAATTTCTTCTTCAAGGATGATGACTAATTTGCTGGATAACACTAATGTTTAACTAGATGGTCCAAGAGACCGATGTTATGAGGTCCGACCTCAATAGGTCAATGGAAAATTCCTTCAAAATACACATTTTAATAATGTCTGTTAATTATAAATTGTGTATTAGGATGCACATACATCATATTTCATAAGATTTTAAATTACTAACATGGTCGTCCAGTAGGCTTTAAACATTTAAGCAAATCCAACAAATTGCAAAAAACAATTTCAGAAGTCAAAGAAGGGAGGAGGGGATCAAAAATGGAAACAAGAAAATACAACCATTTTAAAAAGTTCAATGTTGGTCACAAGATGAATGTGCTTTTGATATAAGGAAATACAATTCATACTTTTATGAAAGCTATAAATATTTTTAAATATTTGTTAGACTCTGCATATCTTATAGTTTTTTTTTTTTACTTAATGCTCATAGTACAAATAATATCCAGCATTCAATGCAGACAAATTGTTTGAAAAAATTATCATACAAACATTATTTTCCATAATGCAAAACATACAGAACCTAATTGTAAGAAATATTGTACACAAGATAAACTCATTTTGAAGTTTTCTCCTCTTTTTGTTCCACAGAAAAATTTTGTTCCACATAAAATCTTCTCATCTACTTAAAATCGTTCTCTAATGGATTTTCAAATAAGAACTCTTAAGCTACAATTTTTAGTCTTAAATAAAACCATTTGTTTCCTACTGTATATATTTCCACATCTCTTATACCCCTAAATCAATATGGCCATGTCGTCTCATTTTAATTCACAATGGTTTGTATATCATTGAGCCATGCAAATCTTGTTTGTGGTCGGGTCACAATGGTCTATACATATGTGCAGTATTACATCAATTCCTTGTACTTTTATCACGTACCTTCCACTATCACTTATAAATCTTTTATCATGTCCTCATTATACACGCTGTTGAACGAATCTTCGAAACACCTCATAGCAGAGGCTACATATACATATATGTAGTATTACATCGTCTCCACGGACTTCTATTGTGTACCTTCCATTATCAGTTAAACTCCTTTTCAAGTCGCTGAACAATCTTCAAAACCCCTAAAAAGTGAAACAGAAACTTAGGTACTTAGGTCAAACTTTCTAACAACTCAATGCAGTTGATTTCCCTTGCAATAAAACATTATAAATTGAAGGCCAAAATATAGTAATGTGGAAATTGATAACTCTATTTCAAATCGCTCTCTTTTGTTACAAGATGGGATCCAGCTCTTTATCAGCCAAAATTAAATTTCAGCATGAAGTCCATATACTATCGGGATTCCAAAACTAACAATACCATATTAACTCGCTGCATGTCAAAATCCCAGACCCGACAAGGATTTTAGAACCATTGACTTATTACATTTGATAAAATATAATTTTCATCATTTCATCATATGGTGAACAACATTATTACACATGTATTTATTATCTTTTCTAATGGATTTGTGACAGGATTGCTAACACAACATAGACACCCTGTTAATTAAGAAAGAAAATAAATGAATCAAATCAATGACAACAACATCGCTAACTATAACAATGCATTAAGTTATACCAACAAAAACTATAATGGGTACTTCGATATAAAGAAAAATATGTTTCCATACCAAGGGCCTTATTTGTTTTAATTGTCTTATAGAGAGGTACTTTGCAGATATCCTATAATAAGCAGTTGAATGTGTGTAATGTTCCATTTGTTTGCTTAAAATACAAAATGACTTCAGTAGCCAATAACATGCTTTTACAACCATATTGCAAAGAGAGAATACCAATTACATTAACCAAGCACACTGCAGTTTTTCAACACTCACTTCTTCCATATTCTTCAATTCTAATCACAGTTTGGTTCTTTGAATAAAACATCAATGGCCCCTATTTTAATTTGCAGGCGCAAAATTACAATTCCCAAACCGCAGTTTGCGTTCTCTGAATCAAACAACCTCAGCGGCAACCCGACCCAAGACCAAGTCAAAGAGATCATAAAATCTGAAGATCTAACAGAGCCATTCGCCTTCAGTCAATTTCAAAATCTGATGAAGAAGCACACGAAAAGCAAACCTTCCGATCTACAGTTGATGGACGAGTTCAAGGTTATCGACGAGGATGGGAGCGGCATCGCTGCAGCTTCGGATTTGAAGCACGTGCTGACAAGCGTTGGGGAGGGAAAAAACTCGAGTCTGTGGCTTTGGTTGCGATTTGTGTGCGATTCTGCAAAATAAAAATGAGAAGACCATTCCACGTAAGTTGATAAAGTCACTTCCTATGCTGCTACATGACAACCATTCTTAGCATACCGTAAAAACGATATAGATACCTACGCCGAATGTTCTAATCGATGCAAACGCCCTAATCGAATCGACCCGCATTGATATTGTTCGGTTACGGTTTGGATAATTAAACCGACCATATTAAACCGAACCGAACCGAATATTTACACGAGTAATCTTATGATAAAAATATAAGCAACTCCTACTTTAATTTATATTCTAACGATGTATATTCTATTTTCAGCATGTATCAATAATAATCGTTGTCATAAAGGAAGAAGTTTTAGTTTTAGTATGCTATTTTTCATCTCATGTTTCAGATAAATACTAATTATAATCTTATTCTAGTTCTTTTACTAATGATTATGCATTGGTTAACGTTGATGATTGATTAATCTACCGAAAAATTTCACTTATAGCTAAATGTCAAATTGAAATATTCAATTAAAAACCAATCTTTCATTTCTATATGACATTGTGTGTTTTAACCTTTAAGTATAAAAGCTTCACACAATTGCCTTCGTAAATTGATTATTGATAGAAATAATTCTCTTATTTCATTTAATATGGGTTCAGACCGAACCGGACCAAAACCGGACCGTATTACATTAAACTGAACAGAAACCGAACCGTTTAAATGGTTTGTATTTTTGATTAACCGCTTGATGCGGTGCGGAAGCGATTTGGGCTTCAAACCGTACCAAACTGACTCGCGCCCACCCCTAATACTTTTGTGTTGAATCATAGATAATTTGAAATTTTATTTCTAAGTTACAATATCTAATTTCTTGTAAATTTAAATTTAAATTTTTATTTAATTAATAAAAAACATATTTGTAAGCTAGTTTATTTGCTAGATCCTATTTTTATTTTCAAGTGATATTAAGACTTTGTGAATATTTGTAGATGAAATTTTGAATTTGTAAAAGAAGATTAATTGTTAAATTCTAATTTTAAGCGATGCTAAATTTTAATAATATCTGTAGAGATACATTTTTGGTATTTCATTCTGATACCAAAAAGTGTGACAGCAAATATATCACAACTATTAATAAAGACTTACATATAAAGGGCAATTTTGGAAGTACATAGTCGGACCCAAAGTTTGCGTTTCCTAATCAATTATTAATAAATATGGGTATAAAAAGCACCTAGCTATGCCTAGCGGCCACCCTCGGAGTTTATTTTTTGACTAGCTTTAGACGGCTCTGTATTTCATATGTGATCATAACCCCTGTTTGTAAGCTTTTTTCATATCGGTTGTAGTTGGTTATAAAACTGGTGAAAACCGATATAGCGTTTTTTTGATGACAATTCTTAACCCATCAAATTAGAATGTTTTGAGGGGTTATAACTATTTTTTCAATTATACCCCACTGTTTAATAAAAAGGCATAAACATCCAGAAGTTTAAGTAGAGAATAAAAAGTGAATAATTTAATGAAAAACGAGTAGAAAAGAGCGAACAATGATTTATAATGGCTCGGAAAATCAAGACATACGTCCACTTTGTGATTTTATTGCGTATACTCTAACCTGAGGGCAGAAGTTCTTATGGGTCGGTACAACTCCGACACTTGATTACAAGAAAATAGAGTAAAGAAAGCAAGAGCCAAAAGATCGTGAAAAATGAGTCATACCCCCTTATTTATAGAGACAGGAACCTAAAATCTAACACAGAATACCTGCACCTCGTTTTCCACGCTATAGACTGCTTCTCCATGAAGATAAGGTGCCACGTCATCACTTTGTACAGGTCGATATGACTCCAAGGGTATGGGTCTGTACGACTTCAAGGATATGAGTCAGTATGACTCCAAGGGTATGGGTCGGTACCGACCCCTAAGATGGCCAATTTTGTCGTCTTGAATTCTTCGGCTCGTCATTGGTTAACATCATGATTCTAATATTATATTGTCTCTAAGTCCAAATGATGGAGTCGTGGAAGAATGGAGTTGCTAATTCAAGAATTCATGGAGACAGATGGAGAATTGTATTGGATTAACAAAACAACACTCGAAGTAGGTTTTTAGCATCATGTAGGATATGTATACAAAAGATGGATGATCATGGAGGTGAAAATATGGGTCGGTACCGACCCAAAGAGTGGGTCGGTACTGACCCATCACTTAGATGGGTTCCTGGTCCTTTTGCTTTGGATTTGCTTTGTACTCGCCCCATGACTTTGTTTGTGTGTTTCTAGGCTCTGGGTTATCTCTTCAGGCTTGCTGCCTTGATAATTCTGAGTTTGACTAGTCCCATCAGTCTGAATACTGTCTAGTCAAAATGCTGCATAACACTTACCCTCCAAAGTACATCTCTTTTCAAACGTGTTGTGCTTTGAATCGAGACAAGTCAGAATTGCTCTGAAAGACTCCACTTTGTATTTTGAATGGTCGTTATCCTGTCTGTGAATCATTTCTGTGAAAATTTATATCTGTTTTCATTCGTCGCAATGCTTCCCAACATCTTGGACTATAAATCTGAAGTGCATTCTCATGATCTGTTATGCCAAACGCTGCAATTTTAAACTAGTTCCTTTCATGCATTTGCCAGGTTCGAATCTGATTCCCTTGACTCTAATCGTTGGGATAGATATGTACATGTATATATTTTCACATGCATGTTCTCGAACAAGTCTTTGGCATACACCTACGCTTACATGTATATACATACATACATACATACATACATACATACATACATACATACATATATATTATTTAAAAAAACCAAAACCCGGCGTTGACCCCTTTTCTTGGATCGATACCAAACCTAGACTTAGGATGTGTGACGACCCAGAATTTCTAACAATTTAAATTGGAATATTTAATTAATCTTAAATATTTAAAAGTTAGTTTCTAACTTGAATTTCAAATATCGCTATTTATTGGATAATTTAAATATTGAATTTAATAATTGGAATCGGGTAAATTATTGAATCTGAAATTCTAAGCCTGTTTAAAATAATTTAAAGGCTTGCAAATTTTATATTGATAATACTGAAGATAGTAAAAGTGTTAAAATTTGATTCGGAAGTGTTTTGTTAAGTTTTGAAATTTTATCATTTAAATCGATAATTAAAATAACCTTTCGAGGAACAGTCTCGGAATTGGACGAAACCAGTTCCATTGGATCTGTAATATTGATTTATTATCAGTTTTCAATTTCCGTAGCATTTGAAGTTGTTGTGTGAGCATACGATATATAAACGCGCTGAAATTCATATTGAAAATTCAATATAATAACTGATCCAAAAGGCTATCTTCTCCATACAATCGAATTATGGCTCGAAACCTTTTCCATTGCGTCCGAAATAGGGGTTTAACGTTATGAACGTCTAGCTGCACGCCTCGATGCAATGTTAAGATTTAAGCGGTGAATTCAAGACGGTTTAACTTTTAATTTAAATTTTAAAATAATGCACACCGTTGACTGGTCAAATTCATTTTACATCACACCTTTTTCCTTTCCGCTTCAGTCACTGTAGCAAAGCATTATATGCACGCTGTCCCTTTTCCTAAATTCACGCAGCTTTTATCCCAGAGAGAAAATAAAAATCATTCTCGTCCAAATTCATAGGCAGTATAAAAAAAAGAAATCGATTTCAATGGCTGTCAATATAAAGTCGTGCTCTTTCATCCAACTCCTAGTTTGCTCGACCCAAATCAAAGGAATACTCGAATTCAAATCAATTAATGGCGGCTTCGATTCGCATTGCTTGACTTTGGGTTAGCACTAGGGTTTCGATTTTGGGTAGTGCGACATTCGATTCGAGCAGGGGACGATGACGTCTGAGGTTGTCAGGGGAAGGGAAAGCGGAGGCGAAGTGGACTTGGGTATTATGAGCGTTCGAGGCGGCTCGCGCTGATGAGCGGATTGGAGTGTCGCGGCCTGATGAGCCGATCTCCGCCACGTTACGTGGCATCGCTGTTTCTCGTCCATTTGGAAGCTCGATATCTGCCACCCTCCGAGGAATGCTCATCCGTGTGTCGATTCGGCAGCTTATGGTGGAGGAGGATGGATCGTGTTGTGCATTTGTCAATTGAGAGGGGCTTTGGTACTGCCTGGAGAAGATCGAAGGTGGTGTCTCGTGTTAGTGGTCTAGTTCGACGCCTTACGGTTCTGCCGTTCAAACCTTTGGTGAGCATATTTTTTTTTTCCTATTTTAAACTTAAAAGTAAGCTTTGAAATTTTATTACCATTCAAATGGAATTTGGTAATCGGTTGTCAGAGTGGGAACTTTAAACTTTAATGACACAATTAAATAACGATTGCATAATGAGATGATGTAGTTGCTAGTTATATTTATTAAGTTGATTAATAGATGAGTTAAATTCGTTAATGGGCAATTAATTTAAGTCCGGTTAGTAGTTGATTAATTTTAATTGAAAAATGGAATCACTAATTTATGTATTTATTTAAGTTATGTGATTTATCCTAGTTAAAAAAATATTTATTAAAAAGAAATTTGTTTAAAAATAAATTATTGGTTTAAACCCAACTTATTGGTTTAAAATAATTTACCGGTTGAAATTTATCAAGAATGAATAATATTTGCGGTTTAATTAATGATTAATTAGTTAATGTAATTAATTTAGAATAGGATAAATTAAAATGTAATTAGAAATCATTAATTTATATAATTAATGATGTAATTAAAGATTGATTAATTAAGACGAATTAATCAATAATAAGTGGCTTATGAGAAATAAATTAATATAAGTAGTTAAGGATTAATGTAATTAATTATATTTATTTAATTTATGAAGTAATTAAAGATTACTTATTGATTTTGGTTAAGAATAATTAATAACGTGAAATTAATTAAAGAAAATTACTTGAATGTGATTGAAAGATAATTAATCCAGGTTGATTAATTATGATGAAAAATGAAGGGTTGATTAATTAATTGATTTGGAATTAATTAATGTTAAATGAAGGAATCTAAGTGATTGAGGTTAGAAATTCAATTAGAATCAATTGAATAAATTTGGAAGCGATCAGATTTGCTTATGGATGATTGAATGGTATTGGATGTCTTGAATGTGACTCGAAGAGACCGGGTTCGTGTATTAGAATACATGAAGCCACTTCGAATTTTCATAGATTGATATGTGAAATCAATAGGCTGGAATGAAATGATTTAAGTGAATTGGACTATTTAATCTAAGTTTTTGGTACTTCGAGATTTGATGTGTGAAATTAGAGATGTCTATATCAAAGTGTGATTTTGTGAGTTGATACGAGTTACCCCGGGTTTTATATAAGTTGTATGCTTTGTATTCCATGTTAGATGGGTTTACTCACGCTGGTTTCCAGCCTGACCCGGGTGTTACTTTGATGTAATGCTCGGGTCAGACCGAGTATTACAGATTTTCTGGTAAGGACGTTCTGGAGCTCAGAAGGCGAGCTGGATGACAAGAACGTATGAGTATTTTCGCTGTATTATATTATTGTAAATCTGAGACATGATAATTATGTATATCCAGTGTCTGTATATATGTGTAACTCTGATGTATTAAAATGTAATTGACAAATATAGTATTCTTTTGTAAACTGTTATTATTTATTATTATATTTTATCCGCTGCGAATGTGAGGTGTTGATGTTTCTGATCTTCTTCTATCTCTTTCTTCTTTTCATAACTATCTGGAATTTTCGGGATCGGAAATTTTGGGTCGTTACAGTTGGTATCAGAGCTGAAAGGTTAAGCGAGAACATTGGCTCTAGTGGGAGTTACTCCTTAAGTAGAGTCCGTAGTACTCTAGGATGAGTTGAGTGTGTGTGTGTGTGTGTGTGTGTGTGTGTATGAGAGCGTACTTGTTATTTTCTTATATAAAGGTTTTAAATGATTTTATATTAAAAATATTTTAATATATAAAGCAATATTTCCTTCTATTAAATATTAAGGTGATTGGTTGTTAAATTATTGGCATTAAATTAAGAAGTAATATAAAATAAAACCAAACTGAAATCTTGAACTGGAATTAAATTAAGTGGTAATAGAAATACAATCAAATTAAAATTAAATTGATTGAAAATGAAATTCTAGAATTTGAGCTCGAAAATTAAATTGTTTAAAAACTTTAAATAAGGGTTAATTTGGTTTAAAAAGTTAAACCAACCTTTGAGAATTTAACTCGAATTTATATAATTCGGGATAGTTTAAATTTGATCTTGAATTTATAGAAGTAAGAATAATATATAAAGGAATTGGTATCTTGATATGATAACCTTGGGTATTATCATAAATAGTTATTGTGTTTAATAATGATATATTTGTTTATTAAGTAATTCAAATGAAGTAAATATATAAGATGAGTATAACTTTTAAATTAAAGTAGGTTTTAAAATTGTGAAGTTTAAAAACCTAAGTCTAGAAACAATCAATTGTTTCAAAGAGTTGAAGAAAATGACAAATAATATAATTCAGACTATTTTAAATATAGTCTTATTTTAAAACAAGAAATGTTTGGAAGATTTTTAAGGGATTTGTTTTGAAATTAAAACCAAGGGTGGTTTAAAATTTAAAAGTAGCCTGGTGTGTAAAGGAAATAAATATGAAATAAACTCCAAGGTCGAGTTTTGAATCTTCCTTGGAATGTGATGTGAAACCCAAAGTGAAGCAAGTTTTAAACTTAAGTGAAAAGGTTATTAATCGGAAGATAAATTTAAATGGGAATTGGGATAAAATTCAAGCAGGAATTGAAATGATTTGAAATTGAAGCGGATTCAATTTCAAATTAGTCCAAATTTATTTGAATAATTTGGAACTGTAAATAAAGTTGAATGAGTAAGAACCAAATGGAATTTGAATTTGAAGTTGGAAAGAAATTGAGGATTAATTCAACTTGAATTGGGAATAAATCAAGTCCCATGGAAATTGGAGTTATTAAATTGGAATTGGGTCAATTTAAATAGAAGTGGAAATTTAAATTGAATTGATGGGAATGTGACCAGTTTTGACTCTGGCTATTTTCAATACAATTTTTTTAATATAAACTTATTTTTCCAAGCTATTTAATAAATACAACCTTTCTTTTTAAAGTCAATTATTTTATATTTGTTCTACAATTATATTTGGAACTATTTAACAACTTTTCAACTGTTTTATAAACTAATTACTATTTTTCAACGATTTGACAAATCAATTACTATTCTACAACTATTTGACAAATTAATTACTATTTTCCAACTATTTTACAATTACTTAACTATTTTACAGCTATTTTACAAGCCAATAATTATTATTTTCAACTACTTATCTATTTTTAAGATTTCCAATTTATTTTTCAAATATAAACTGGTCGGAGTTCAAACTGTTATTGATTAAATACCCAACTGAGATAAGAATTGAAGCAATAATTCAATGGAATTGAGGCAATTGTAAATAAGTGAATGAAAATTTAAGTGAATGTAAATAGAAAGGAAATTGATTTGGCTAATAATCAATGAAGTTAAATACGTAGGATGTACGTATATTATTCTATTCGCATAGTGATTTGATCCAGATTCGAGCATAGAATTTCGAGATGGTTGTATCGATTCGAGTTGGGATTTTTCACTCGATTTTCGACGGCGAACCTGGATATGGATTGTTGATTGGTTATGAATATTCTCTATCATAGTTATGGCTATGCAAGGAGAATGGTGGTTTCTGATCAAGAAACCAGATCTGAGTCCGCACTTGAAAGTCGGGTGGACAATACTAGTTTGGAAGTGAAATTGTGTGATCGAGTGAGCGATCAGATTGGTATAGCGTACGGATGATAAGTGTACATCGTACAGTTTTGAATGAAATTGATATTGAAAAAAATAATCAAATTGGAATATTTGATTTTGAATAAACAAAGTTATATATTTTTGTTATATATAAGATAAATCTCCCCTTGTTGAATCTATTGCCAGAAGAAAAGGATTTGAAAGTGTTTGAAGTATAAAAGGAATTTTATACAAGATTGAAATGATCCAAAGTTTTAAAAATTATATATATCTGTATATATATATATATAAAGGATCTTATGAGGATTTTGGAAAAAGGTTTTGGGAACCTTTTGATTTGGAAAGGCTTTGATTATTGGGTAAAATCAATATTTGAATTTGGAAAGCCTAGTTTGAGAATTATCGATTTTGGAATAATCGATTTTGTGTAAAGGAGCTTTGTATGAGATCATACTAGGTGTATGATTTGAAAGATACTATATGTGTATAGTATAAAGTGTTTTGATGATGGCTCTGGGGAAAAAGGCGCTCCCTTGAAATGAACTTCTCAGAAGTGCCACCGGGTGGTGCTGCCTTGAGCCCTAAGGGGGGGTTCTAAAGTTGATCCTGTAAGGAGTCCGGACAAAACTAGTCCCTGAGGATTATGAGTAGTGTGTACTATAGCGAAAGTCATGTGTTCCGTTGAGAGCCAACGGTCTATGTTTGATTTTATATCGGTAGATTGCGACCTATGGTAACATAGCGAAAGTCGTGTGTGCTGCTGAGAGCCAACAGTCTATGTTTGATTTTACATCGGTAGACTGCGACCTATGTAGGAGTGGAGAAGTTTCATTTCGACAGCGAAAATAAAGCGGCGCTGATGCAGTTACATGGACTTTTTCTGCGATGGCAATGTAACCCTGGAATGTAACTGCGATCTGTTGTGGGTTCCATGGTGTAATCGAGGGGCACGGAGTGCCCACAGTTACATGGACTTTTGCTGCGATGGCAACGTAACCCAGGTGTAACTGCGACCATGGATGGGGGTGATGATTTCCAAACATTCTCACCAAAGATATTTCCTCTATTTTCAAAAACTGTTTTCTATATTTTCAATAAAATTATTTTCCCAAGTATTTTCACTGGATGTTGAAAATGAGTCTACCAAGCACTTATAGATTTTCAGTTCTACGCCTGATCAACATATGACTGAATTTCTATGAGAACAAGGATGGACTGGTTGAGACATCGAGTTATAAGAAGTATTTTTATAAAGAGCTATTTTAATAGTATGGTGTGAATTTAAAAGCATTTCTAAAATTTTAAAATAAAAATGTTGGAATTTTGGAAAATGAAAGAAAATCCCAACCGGAATTATAAATAAGATTTAACTCAGGAAAATTTAATGAAGTGATTTTGTAATAAAAGTTGGAAGTAAGCTAATTAGCTAAATAATTATTTGATAGAGTATGTTAATAAAATTTAACTCGGTTAAATAAATGGATTGTATGTGAATAATGGAGTTTGGAAATGAACTTGAGTTAAATAAAATAGAGTTGGATCGAAATAGTGATGGTTTGAATTACAAATAAAATTCAAGTGAGTTATAAATAATATTTAACGTAATTTTCTAGTAAATTAGATATAATGAAAGTGTTGTCAAATGAAATGAAAATGAATTATAATAGAAATGGTTTGAATTGAAAACAAAACCCAAGTAAGTAGAAATAAATTGAGAATGGCTTTGTATTAATAAAATAAATTTGGAAATGAATTAAGTAGGTGAATTAAAATTTTGAAATGGGGTAAATAAATGGGTTAATTGAATTAAATAATAAATGGATGAAGTCTGATTGAATAAAAACTAAATCAAAGTTTTAATTGGAATTGGGTTATCAGAATGGACTTAAGTTATGAGGCGAATTAATTTGAAGTAAAATTACTTGAATAAAAGCTTGGTTTCGAGTAGAATGGAAGGCCATTAAATAAAAGTTTGGGTTAAATTTATTTGGAAAAAGGGGTATTAATATAAGCATCGAATATTGTCAAGCTCATTGAAATAGTTTTAAAATGAAACCAATGCAGAAATGGAATGAAATTAAATATAAAATGGGTTGAAATTAATTTGAAGTAGATATAGACTAAAAATAAATACTCTATTAAACGAATATTGTCAAATTTGCATATAATGAATTGTCATTTGACGTAAATGAAAGTAATTAAAGTTCTATGAGTTGATAGAGATTAAATAAAATTGATTTTGAATCAGTTAAATTGAATATGAGCTTGATTGGATTAAAAATAAATTGAATGTAAGAAACTGAGTTATAAACCATAGAAATTGAATGAAATGGCTTGGTTGAAAGCAATTGAATTAGCTTTAAATCATATAAATCAAATATGGAACGCGTTTGGTGCTTGCTGTATGAAATGCATGTGTTTAGCTATTGAAACTAAGTGAAATGCTAATAAATTTTCTATATATGGCACTTACATATTTAAATTGATAAGTACAGGTACCTGAAGGCCGTTTGGCTGGATTTGGATGCGCTAATTGCTAAAATAATAAGCCACTTGCTTAAAATGCTAAATAAAGGTACGCCTATGCAATAAAAATAGGAAATATGAACTGTTTTTGTTTTTCCGACAGTGTGGGTCGATGTATATATATTTATATCTCTTGTCAAATTCCAAAAGCTCCTCCGTACAAGGGAGACTCCGCCAAAAAATTTCAAAAATTTTGGGAGTTAGAAAGTTTATGGAAATTTTCGGGAAATTTTTTTTAGTAACAGAACGATGTCAAATTGGAAATTGAAATAAATTAGTGGATGAAACTAATTTAAAATAATGATATGAATCAGTTATAAATGGAAGATAAAATTCAATATTCAAAATTAAGGATATATTAAATTTATATGGAAATGGGAAAACTACTTTGAATAGAAGTAGATATGGAACCTATGTAAGGAAATGTATAAACTGATTTGAAAGTTACGATTGGATATTATGGCTAAGTAAGATATGCATGTATTATAAAGGGAAAGGAAAATTGGATTTGATTTCAGGAGATAATTTGAATTGCCCAACTAAAAGGTATGTATTTAAATTTCTGTATGAAATTGGATTGGGATTTTGATCTAGCCACTTGGCCTTTTGTTTTGTTTTGAAATTTGGGAGCCCGTAGAGGCAATTTGTAGTTGTACCGAGCCAGCCGCGCAAAGGAGACGCTGGCAAAAAAATTCGGAAATTTAGAGAGTTAGAATTTTTTTGGGCAAGTGGTGATAATTTAAATTTGAATTTTAAATTTAAATTTGAATAAGTGGAGGAAATAATGTTGTTAGAACCTATAGAAGGTTTTGGGAAGTTGACTGAAGTAATAGGGGGTCTTTAATAAAAGATATGTTAGGGCAAGTTGATATAACTGTTTGGTTTTGGAAAAAAAAAAGGGTATTAGACCATTCTTCCTAACTAGTAATTTCGGGGACAAAATTCTTTTAATGGGGAGAAATGTGACGACCCAGAATTTCTAATAATTTAAATTGGAATATTTAATTAATTTTAAATATTTAAAAGTTAGTTTCTAACTTGAATTTCAAATATCGATGTTTATTGTATAATTTAAATATTGAATTTAATAATTGGAATTGGGTAAATTGTTGAATAAGAAATTCTAAGCCTGTTTAAAATAATTTAAAGGCTTGCAAAATTTATATTGATAATACCAAAGATAGTAAAAGTGTTAAAATTTGGTTCGGAAGTGTTTTGTTAAGTTTTGAAATTTTATCGTTTAAATCGATAATTAAAAATAGCCTTTCGAGGCACAGTCTCGGAATTCGATGAAACCAATTCCATTGGATCCATAATATTTTATTATTATCGAATTTCAATTTCTGTAGCATTTGGAGTTGTTGTGTAAGCGTACGGTATATAAACGCGCTGAAATTTATATTGAAAATTCAATATAATAACCGATCCAAAAAGCTATCTTCTCCATACGATCGAATTAGGACTAGAAACCTTTTCCATTGCGTCTGGAATAGGGGTTTAACATTATGAATGTCTAGCGGCACGCTTCGATGCGATGTTAAGTTTTAAGCGGTGAATTTAAGACGGTTTAACTTTAAATCTTAAAATAATGCATAACGTTGACTGGTCAAATCGCTTTTACATCATACCTTTTTCCTTTCCACTTCACTCACTGTAGCAAAGCGTTTTATACACGCTATCCCTTTTCCTAAATTCACGCAGCTTTTATCCTAGAGAGAAAATAAAAATCATTCTCGTCCAAATTCATAGGCAGTATAAAAGAAAAAAGAAATCGATTTCAATGGCTGTTAATATAAAGTTGCGCTCTTTCATCCAACTCCCAGTTTGCTCGACCCAAATCAAAGGAATACTCGAATTCAAATCAAATTATGGCAGCTTCGATTCGCGTTTCTTGACTTTGGGTTAGCACTAGGGTTTCGATTTTAGGTAGTGCGGCCTTCGATTCGAGCAGGGGACGATGGCGTCTGAGGTTGTCAGGAGAAGGGGAAGCGGAGGCGAAGTGGATTTGGGTATTATGAGCGTTCGAGGCGGCTCGCGTTGATGAGTGGATTGGAGTGTGTCGCGACCTGATGAGTCGATCTCCGCCACGTTACGTGGCATCGCTGTTTCTCGTCCACTTGGAAGCTCGATTTCTGCCACCCTCCAGAGAATGCTCATTCGTGTGTCGATTCGGCAGCTTGTGGTGGAGGAGGATGGATCGTGCTATGCATTTGTCAATTAAGAGGGGCTTTGGTACTGCCTGAAGAAGATCGAAGGTGGTGTCTCGTGTTAGTGGTCTAGTTCGACGCCTTAGGGTTCTGCCGTTCAAACCTTTGGTGAGCATATATATATATTTTTTCCTATTTTAAACTTAAAACTAAGCTTTGAAATTTTGTTACCATTCAAATGGAATTTGGTAATCAGTTGTTAGAGTGGGAACTTTAAACTTCAATGACACAATTAAATAATGATTGCATAATGAGATGATGTAGTAGCTAGTTATTTTTATTAAGTTGATTAATAGGTGAGTTAAATTCGTTAATGGGAAATTAATTTAAGTCCGGTTAGTAGTTGATTAATTTTAATTGAAAAAGGGAATCACTAATTTATGTATTTATTTAAGTTATGTGATTTATCCTAGTTAAAAAAAATATTTATTAAAAAGAAATTTGTTTAAAAATAAATTATTGGTTTAAACCCAACTTATTGGTTTAAAATAATTTACTGGTTGAGATTTATCAAGAATGATTAATATTTGCGGTTTAATTAATGATTAATTATTTAATGTAATTAATTTAGAATAGGATAAATTAAAATGTAATTAGAAATCATTAATTTATATAATTAATGATGTAATTAAAGATTGGTTAATTAAGATGAATTAATCAATAATAAGTGGCTTATGAGAAACAAATTAATATAAGTAGTTAAGGATTAATGTAATTAATTATAGTTATTTAATTTGTGAAGTAATTAAAGATTACTTATTGATTTTGGTTAAGAATAATTAATAACGTGAAATTAATTAAAGATAATTACTTGAATGTAATTGAAAGATAATTAATCCAGGGTGATTAATTAAGATGAAAAATGAAGGGTTGATTAATTAATTAATTTGGAATTAATTAATGTTAAATGAAGGAATCTAAGTGATTGAGGTTAGAAATTCAATTAGAATCAATTGAATAAATTTGGAAGCGATCAGATTTGCTTATGGATGATTGAATGGTATTGGATGTCTTGAATGTGACTCGAAGAGACCGGGTTCGGGTATTAGGAAATACACGAAACCACTTCGAATTTTCATAGATTGATATGTGAAATCAATAGGCTGGAATGAAATGATTTAAGTGAATTGGACTATTTAATCTAAGTTTTTGGTACTTAGAGACTTGATGTGTGAAATTAGAGATGTCTATATCAAAGTGTGAATTTGTGAATTGATACGAGTTACCCCGGGTTTTATATAAGTTGTATGCTTTGTATTCCATGTTAGATGGGTTTACTCACGCTGGTTTCCAGCCTGACCCGGGTGATACTTTGATGTAATGCTCGGGTCAGACCGAGTATTACAGATTTTTAGGTAAGGACGTTCTGGAGCTCAAAAGGCGAGCTGGATGGCAAGAACGTATAGAGTATTTCCGCTGTATTATATTATTGTAAATCTGAGACATGATAATTGTGTATATCTAGTGTCTGTATATATGTGTAACTCTGATGTATTAAAATGTAATTGACAGATATAGTATTCTTTTGTAAACTTTTATGATTTATTATTATATTTTATCCGCTACGAATGTGAGATGTTGATGTTTCTGATCTTCTTCTTCTTCTTTTATCTCTTTCTTCTTTTCATAACTATCTGGAATTTTTGGGATTGAAAATTTCGGGTCGTTACAGGATATTTTTCCAATTCTTTTGCTTATGGATATGTGGTTTAGGCGTATGAATCCCAATCTACTTCACTTCGTTCTGTCATTTTATCCTTGGCGACTTGAAACTCAAGTGTTGCCATTAAATATCTCGACTTAACAATTGAACCTTACCCTCATCTAAGCCTAAGACTGCCGCCTCACGTCACTCGAAACCGACCTCATTCACCCCGTCATTGCCAAACTCCAGCCGTCAATCTATTATTCAATTCCTTTGAAGCCAATCTCACACTTTCAAGCTCTAAGTCATTCATAACTAGGTAGGTGGTGAAGGACTTGTAGGTGAACGGATGGTCTTGGACGATCTTAGGCGTGGATGATGTTGACGCTAATAGTGATGATTTGGCATTTAAGAAATTGGAGGAAGAAGAAACCCTCCCTTGGAGTTGGGTCGGTATGAATCCAACATTTAGGGAAATTCACGAACCCCAAATTAATAAATGCCTCGGTGTTGAATTTCTCCTTCTTGTTTCCATAGATTTTCCAAAGCATTTCCGATAACGTGAAGCTCGTCAGGACGGTCAGTGATGACGGTCACTTCAAGCGAAATCCAAACTTTTGAAACAAATAATTAAATAATAATATCAGAAATTTAAACTGCTTGACATCACACAACACCGCACTAGAAGAATCCAGTAAAGCCGGTAGGTGGGCCAAAAGTAGATCCTACAACCGACACCCTTGATGATGCCGTAATTTTGAATGATCATGTTGATTCCGTTACCTCCAAAATTGACAATGGATCCCTTCAGAGAATATGCAACAAACATGGAATCTCGTTCGATGACGTCCTAGTCCCGTCTCAGGATCAAAGAGTTCACAATCCCTTGGAAGGTTACATCGCTTGCAATAGATACATGTGGTTGGCGGGCTGCATCCCACCATTCAATCAGTATGTCCATCAAATTCTGAATTTTAGAAGGCTTTCTCCTACGCAGTTACATCCGAATAGCTATGCCTTTCTTCTCGGTAGATATATGGTTTTCACTGAACACTTACATCGATGCCCGGAGACGAGGAGATTCGATGTATATGTATGTATGTATGTGTATATATATATATATATATATATATATATATATATATATAGCTTCAAGAGCCAAAAAGAAAGTCCATCTTTAATCTACTTGGAACCGATCAAGGGTTGTAGGGTAGCCTTCGGCACATGGCACAAGTTGAGCTGTTTCAAAATTGAGTGGTTCGATGTCTGTTGTCTGCCCGGGTTCGCATGAAGATATCTATTCAGACGGAAGTTCCATTCTATAGGCATTAGACGAATTTGTTTAATTGATTACAGACTTAACTCATATCTTGTTTTAATATCTTAATATTCCAGTGAGTCCCACTAGCACAAAACTTTTAGATACCGTTAATGGTCGTATGGCAGTTCTGGTAGAGGATCGAGATATCAAACTTTTTTATCGGACGAGAACCTTCATGCCCATGATTTGTTGGAAGCAGGACACAGTACTGGTATAGTCTTAGTGGTTGCCAGTAATGATGACGATGTTGACAATGATGATCACATCTCGCCCAGAGGAGCAATGTTGATTCAGATGTGCCCCCAGTCCCAAGACCCGGGGCTGGAGTTGAAGAAAATTTTAAACAAATACAAGAACACATCGAGGAAGGCGAGATAGTGGGTGAAAGTGGTAAGGCTGACCAAGGTAGCATTAATGTAGGCCATTAGTCTTAAACCAAGCAATTCAAAGGCGGTCAATAGCCTGCTCCGAGGAAGAGGCCAATATTGAAGATTTCCAAGGCATAGACTTTTACGCAGCCTTCGCCAGTCACAACTATAGAGAAGACGCCTTATATTCCACCTACAAACACATTTGTCGGATTGGAACCAACTCCTGCTGAGTTTGGCTCCTTCGATGTCGGTAACATTAGTCTTGAGGGAATTGACTCCCCTATTTGCTTGGATAAGGCACCATCCCTACTACAGTGGGAGTGATCATCCCATGAGCAAAGCTCTAGCTTACCATCAAGGTAGACGTCGGGACTAGACTCCGGCTACCGATCCGATCGTAATGGAGGTAGTCATGATAGAGTTGACCTGGACAGAGATAGCCGTAGCAATAATTATCCATCACGTGACTCCGGCTCCAAATATCACACCAGGTCTGGGTCTTCTCCTACAAAGGACTTGGATAAGCATTCAGATTGTCTAAATGAAATCCCACCAGGCGGCACATCTTGTGCTCCACCACCAGCTTCTATTCTTGCTCAGTAGTTGACCTCGGCCCATCGCATTAGATCTTCTGACCGCGGGCACCAAAAGAGTGGTTCCAAGAGTTCTCATCATAGACCTGGCAAAAAAACTACTGAAGCTTCGGCCGTCTCTATGGGCAACAACTTGCCGCTAGTGCTCGAATGGATGAATTGAAGGAGCAATTTACAATTATCTGATTTGAGGGGCTTAAGTTTATGTCCAAATTGAAAAGAATTACATCTGACATCTAAGAGATGATCATTGCTTGTGTGACTGATGTTCATAATCAATACAATGCATGGTTGCAAGTAGCTGAAAAAATATCCAAGGTCTCAAGGGAAAGGCAACTCGAAATCGTAAATCAGAAACTCTTCAAGGTCAACAATAAAAGAATCATAGCTCATCTTGATGCTGAGGTTGAAAAACCAAGGAAATCTCAATTTGAACCTGAGAGGAAGGTCGAGGGTGCCATCACGGCACTCGAAGATGAGAGGACCAAGCATGGAGATGCGATGGAGAAAGCGTTCTATCGAAACCATGATCTGGTGTTAGAGAGATGGCGCGAATAGGAGCATGGCTGAATTGAAGACCAAGCTTGATCGTGAAACGAAGGAAAAGCAGGAGGCACTCCAACAAGCTTAGGATTACTTCAATGAGCTACTCAATGCTAAGGAAGAGAGGGACAAGGCGGTCGACCGTTTAGATGCACTTGTCAAGAGAGAAGTTGAGGCCGTAGAGCATAGGATGATGGAGAAGTTTGAATCAGGGCTCATCAAAACAATGCCAATGTTCTCAAGTTCCGCAACCTAGAATAGCTTATCAATATACTGCCTAGGAGTAGAAAGCATACTTGAAAGGTAGCGAGGTGGACCTTGCTCAGTTGGAAAAGGCTGTATTGATAGATGACGAACACAGGGCGCTGAGAAAAGGTGGGCTTATCTTCATCTGGATCGAGTCGCCACTGTACAGAAAGAATTGTACGAAGGCTTAGGATCGACATCACACGACGCCCCTGCTAGCCGAATACATGAGCCCCAAGCTGCTCCAAATTCATCCTTTGATCCTTGGTAGATCCACAAATCCCCAAATGCATAAGCCTATTCCTTTCTCCTACCCGAAGGGATACTTTGTTGGCACTTCGGCCCATACAGAACCCAAAGAGAAGAAGGTAACCCGCCGACTTCCCTTATATTTCAAAGAGCTGATGTGTCACCGATCAATGTCTCTTATCTATCCTTTTATATCTCCCAAGTTTCAGGTTGGCCCAAAATCCCCCCTCTTCCTAATAAGGACTCTCAGTTGGGACGACAAGCATCTGCAATGGAATCAGTAACTGTTATAACTTCAACAATGATTCTAACCATCCCAATTGTAGAACCTCCCGGACTTGATGAGCAAACAATTAATGCTTTGCTTGATAAGGGGCCTGGTGGAACTCAAGGTGCTTAGATCGATAATGGTGTTGTGATAACCAGAGCGTTTGAGCCCCTATCAGGTCCCACCATGAGCGATCTTGAGCAAGAACTTGGCCTGCCAAAGAGGTCAAGTTAGAGATGGCTTAGAAATAAATCCTTCTAGCTACAGAGCTTAAGCATGAGAAGTTAGAGGTCATCCCTTCTCCTTTATCCATTGCCTTTCCCAGCAGACTATCTTTGCTCCAGTCCATATTTCTTCTCCTAGTAACACTCAAAGCGCACCTGTGGGATATTCATAAAGTATCCCAGCTTTCCTTCCTCTGCCTGGGACAGCTCAAAGTGTGTCTGCTAGATCATAATAAAGCACTCCATCTAAAGGCAAAGGAAGCGGGGGAAAGACGACAAAGCAACTGGAAGAATCCAATGCACCATCTTCTATAGAGAAGAGGGAGAGGAAAGAGAGAAAGAAGAGGATCAAGAAATGAGCATCAATCTTCTTTATGTTTTCCGATTGTATAACAGCACTTGGACTCTTTTTGATCATCCGCCTTTTGTTTTCTTGGCCAGTATTTTTGTGGATTCGACCCTTGCTTTTGCTTTTTGTTTAGGCGTAAATAAAACTTTTACTTATTTTTCCACGTTCCATTTTAAATGTTAATAACAAAAAAAAATTGCATCGTCAAATCTTTATGTGAACTCGCCTAAATTGCCTTGGAAATGCACTTTCCATTCAAAATACTTGTGATCCATTCCATTTAGTGATTATTATTGGACTAAATCCTTAGCCCGTACGCAATTTACCGACCTTTCTCCATTCTCATGAACATAAAGTAATTGTTGAAGTGTCGGACTCTGGGTGTTAGCTATTGAGGATTACCACTCAGAACAACGGTCCATATTTCCTTTCTCGGGACAATGGTATCCGATTGCGCCAAATTCTGGGCGCTAGTTTAAATTAACTACTTAAGATTTTCATCTATACATCCTCATCAAGGATGTTTAATTCCAATCGCACCTAACTTCTAGCGTTGATTCAAAGTTCATAGGTAAGATCCCACCTTACGCCGGTGATGGACCTTTCGGTTTTGCCTACTCTGGCAAAATGTTGAGGATTGATGGTCTTATCACATCCATTCTGGTTTATACCCATATCCCCAATCCAAGAACAAGGGTTGAGAGAGTGAACGGTCGTATCATGTTCATTTTAATTTATACTCCTATCCCCGCATCAAGGGCAAGAGTTACCAAATAAATGGTCATGTCACATTCATTTTAGGTTTATACTCCTACTCCCACATCAAGGATAAGATTTAGTATATAGACTATCATGTCACATCCGGTTTAAGTTTATACACCTGCCTCCAATCCAAGGACAAGAGTTTGTCGATGGGCGATCGAGTCACATCCATTTAGTTTATATTCTTGCCCCCAATCCAAGGACAAGATTTGGCTAGTATCTATCTCTGGATTCCGAGAAGAACTTTAAGGGTCCGATCATGAGCCGTAGAAGTTTTGGTTGGCACCTCTCTCTGGGTAACTGCACACTTTCATATTCACATGCAAATTCATTTGAGTCGATCAAGTCACAACTCTTAAACAATGTAAGGATAAAGACTCAAACTCGAAAAGCCATTTTATTCCATGAAAGACGAAAAATGAAAGGTTCTGTCATATTAAGTGGGTTTTGTCAATTTATTCTAAGTCGACTGCATCGTAGGTTCTCTCTATTCCATGCCTTTGACTGCAAAATCCCATCAATCATCGCAAGCCTGAAAGTTCCATCACTAAGATTTTTCTCTATTGCATACGGACCTTCCCAAGTCGGGCCTAGATTTCCAAGGCCTAGGAAGATTCATTTAAGAACCAAGTTGTCAATTTTGGTGGTCCAATTCCTGACTAAGTGTTGTAACATTGGGTGACTTGGTGTCGGTGTGGAGCTACCCTTAACTCAGCTTCGTCGCACTTCTCATAGATCATATCAAGAAACTCCATCAGGAGTTGTTCATTAGCCTATTGATTATAATGAATCAATCGACGATAAAGTACTTCTAGTTCAGCCGAAATCATAGCCTCTGATCTGTAGGCTAGGGAAAATGGAGAGTAGCCATTCACTGACTTATAGGTCGTTCGATAAGCCTATAATACTAATGGAAGTTCATCAACCCACTTGCCCTTAGCCATTTCTAATCACGTTTTAAGAATGAACTTGATAATCTTGTTTACAGCTCCAACCTATCCATTCACCTGAGGGTGTACTGCCGTAGCAAATCTTTTCCCTATGCGATGTAGGCAGTGAATATCTTTGAATTATGTACTATCGAATCGGGTCATGTTATCAGCAATGATTGCCTATGGAAATCCAAAAGGATAGATAATATTACGAACTACAAAGTTGATCACTTTCTTTATGGTAATTGTAGCTAACGGCTCTGCCTCGACCCATTTGGTGAAGTAATCAACCACGACGATGGCGTATTTCATGTCACTTTAGATATTGGCAACATGCCGATAATATCAATCCCCTAAACTACAAACGACCAAGGACTAACCATTTGAGTAATCTCCATCTGCAAGGCTCTCTCGAAATTTTAATAAATCTCTGGCACTTGTCACACTTTTAGGTGTAATTAGCTATGTCTCGGTTGATAGTTGGTCAGAATTATCCATAACGAAGGATCTTCTTCACTAGGGATTTCCCCTCGGCATAGTATCCATAGGCCCCTTCATGAACTTCCTTTTAGGACTCGCTTGGCCACGTCGTAAGTGTCACACAAAAGCATAGGAACAGAGAAACCCTTCCTGTAAAGTACCCATTCTTGCATGGTGTATCTTGAAGCTTATCGAAGGAGCTTTCATCATTCACTCCTTCTCTCAAGAAGGATTCCTCTTTATAAATAATCCTTTATTGGAGTCATCCATGACTTCCCTTCGGGTTCAGTCTTGAATATCCAATTGACATCCATCTTTCGATGTTTGGAGCCAAAAGTACTTCAATTGGAACCAAACCCATGAACTGCATATCTCCGAAAATAGCCAGTGAGCCGGCCTTCTCATTTTCCTCTATGGGAATATAGGTGATCCTATAATGTTCAATGTTGCTAAGTAGTTCAAGGACTCGATTTAAATAAGGCGCTAGTCTTTCTCCATTTGCTTAAAACTCTTTCCAAACTTGGCAAATCACTAGTTGGGAATTGTAGAAAATGTGTAAAGTCGTTAGTCCCAGCTCTTTAGCAATCTTGAGTCTTACAATCAAGGGCCTCGCATTTAGTTTCATTTTTTGTTGTCGGATAGTCGAGTTCCAAGGCATAACAGGTGTTCATCAAGAGTAATAAGTACAACTCCTGCACTAGAGCACTATTCATTAGATTTGCCATCCGTGTACATCTTCCACCCAGTATCTTTCTCATTACTTGCTTTCAAAAGGATCATCTCATGCGGTGAATTCAGTTATGATATCTTCCAAAGCTTAACCCCGGATAGCTCTACAATGGTGATAGGTTATGTCGTATTAGCGAAATTCAATGTTCCATGTCAACAGCCTTTTCGAGGTCGGTCATGAAGCTAGTGTGTTTCTGATTGGGGATGTGCAATGGGATTTGGTTGTATCCAGAATATGGATCCATGAACAAAAGTAGCTCATTTCCAACCGTCGAATCCATTAATTGGTTGATCCTTCGGAGCAAGAAGCTGTCTTTCTAGCATGCCTTATTCAAATTAGAATAGTCAATCCATGTCCTCCACTTCTCATTCACTTTCTTCACCAAGACAGGATTAGATACCCATTCCGGGTATAAAGCATCGCGGATGAAGTCATTGTTCTCTTATCCACCTCTTCTTTGGGTGCGGCGGATCTCTCTTGACCAGGCTGTGGTGTTTCTACTTTATAGTAACACATTTGGAATTTATGTTTAATGCTTGACTTGCTATCCCGGGCGAGATCCCATACATGTCCAAGTGTGTCGAGGCAAACACATCCAGGTTTGCTTGAAGAAAACTAACCAACTCCTTCATCACTCTTGCACCGAGCTGTGATCCGACCTTCAGGACCCGATTTGGATCATCCTGGCAAACCGAAAAAGCAACCATCAACTTGGTTGGAGCTACTCTTCCACCTTCTAGCTCTTTATGCCAGTCCATGTCTTCATGGAACTGATTAGGCTACTCGAGCCGAAGCTAAGGCTGTAGTTGTTATGCATCCAAATCCTTAATGCAGAGGGTCCTCTCTATATTTTTTTCCTTTCTCCTTTGACCTTGCCTCCTTTAGCTCGACGATGTAGCATTCGTGGCCGTCACCTGATCTCCTTGCATGATCCCTACACCACTCTTTGTAGAAAACTTCATAGTCAAACACCAAGGTGGTATAGCCGCTCTAAATTCAACCAAGGTTGGTCGGCTTAGAAATGCGTTGTAAGCGAGTAAATATCCAACATCAAAAAAGGCATGGTCTGAACTCACCTATGGTCATGCCAATTACCACTAGTAATTACACATATACAATCGGCTTAGTAATCATCCCGTTGAACCTCTGTATTCAAGATGTACAAGGCTTCAAATCCTCCCGCTCTAACATCATTTGATCATAAGTTTCTTAAACATGATATTGATTGTACTCCCACATTCAACCATCACCTTTCGAACAATAATAGGACCAATCATAGCTGTGATCGCGAGTAGGTCAATTGTTAGAGCTTCCACTCCATCAGGATCTCTATTTTGGAAAACAATATCTTCAATCATCATTCTACATTGTTTTCCAAAGTCCCATCTTCAACAGCAAAGCTACTTTCACTCTCTACATGCTTTATTGCACCAACATATCTATCGATCTCAACTAGACTCTTATCTGTTGGGTATGGCCCATCGATAAGTATATTAATCGCCAACTGTTTTTTTGGCCGCCTGAATGTAATCAGCACCAGGCTCGGCTTACCCCCATTGGGAAGCGCCCCGTAGGCGTTTAAGTTTCCTTACCCACCATCCTATGGGGCTTTCATATTTTGCTGTAACTTTTTTTATGAATCAACTTCTCAATCATACTTTGCAAATGTTTGCACTCATTAGTATTGTGACTGTGAGTTTCATGGAATCTACAAAACTTACCTAACTTCCTCTCCTTCTCAATTGACTCTCTTGAAGCCGGCTTTCTATACTGCTTAGTGGTTTGAGTTGCCAGATAGATATTCTCTATTGAATTGCTCGGTTGTGTATAGTTGTCATATTATGTTATACTTAGGAGTCCTAATACGATTCCCGTTATCTGGCTTCTTCTTCTTAGCCTCATCATCATTATGTTTCTAACTATTATTCTAATTACCAACATTTACATCCACACTTCAGGAACTCCCTCCAGATTGCTTTATAATAACAATGCTTTGTATCGCTTCATCTGAATATCCAGCACCAGTCCTTCGTGGACATTTGCGCGCTTCCTCTAAGCACAAATACCCATTAGCCTTCATGTAGAAAGCATCCATTTTTGATGGGGGTTTCCTTTCCAACCAATCTCTGAAACCTGAATCAGGTTGAATCCCCCTAATCAAAACCATCAGCACTATGCCATCTTTGGGGTCCGTAACTTCAGTCACGGCTGTATGGAACTGATTTCGAAAATTCCTCTTGGACTCTCCATTAGCTTGGAAGTGGTTCGACAAAGACATCGCATGTTTTGGACGTGCAGTATGTAAACAAAATTGCTCTATAAACTTCTGTGACAACTCAACGAAAGATGATATGTACCTTGGTGGAAGTCGAGCAAACTACATTATGGCTACTCCTTCTAGGAAAAATGAAAAACGTCGGCATTTCACAGCATCAGAAGCTCTGGCGGAATCCATATGCCATTCATACCTCATAAAATGCCATTTAGGATACGTTGTTCCTCCGTGCAATGATATAGTCAGCATTGCAAACCTTTGGGGATATCTCTTTCTTAAGATGTTTTTAGTAAACGAACCCAACTCATCATTGCTCAAAAGAAATTTTCACTCACAATTCTCTTGACCATATCTTCTAGGCACTCTAGATCCTCAGTTTCGACTGAACGGCGGTAATCTGGTTCTGCCCTAAGTGTTTGACCCCGCGAACCTACTTGGGGAGGTTCTTGATACCTAGGCTCTATAAACTTTAGGAGACCCATTAATCCAACAGTCCCCTCCATTTGATTCCCGTGAGTTGTATCATCAGTAGTAATATGATTCTTCATATTATGGCCATCAGCAACGCCTCCAAAAGTCAAGTCCATGTTGTCTTCCAAATGGCGAGCTTTGGGCCCACCATTACATGGGTCGGTACTGACCTATGACTTTGGGTTGGTATGGATCCCTAACTTTGTTCCTACAGCTCGTCTTCTTCCTTGATAATATGTTCCATAAGCATTCTGAGTCCTCTTTTACTTTCTGTCCCTCCGCCTCTGCTTGGATGATGAAGAACTTTTAGACTCTACGTTGGAATCCATCCTTCTCCTTTTACGATTGTTCTAAATTAACTCGTTCTGCAACCTTAAGCTCTTCCACATTGGTTGATTCATCTCATTTTAATTATCCTAGGATCTATCTTCCATTTGCTTTATCATCCTATCCATCTCCATTCTGATCACGACTATAGTTGCAGTCTAGGTCTTAGGTTGAGTTGGTTAGACAACTCCATCTCTATGTTGAGGATTCTGATTCTGTACTTCAGTAGTAGCTCTGGAATTGGTAGAACGATCTTTTCTTGATGGGGTCATTGCATACAGCTTTTCTTAGATTATTGAGAATCTAAATGGTAGAAAATAAGTTAGGAAATTTGGATTCATCTCTTGGAGTTAATAAATACAATAGTAGATGATGGATCCAAATAGCATGAGAATATGGTTTTCAGTAAAAGCACCAAAATACTTTAAACAAAATTGCATAAAACACCCAGAAGTTTAAGTAGAGAATGAGAAGTGAAGAACTAAATGAAAAACAAGTAGAAAAGAGCACACAAAAATTTATAGTGGTTTGAAAAATCAAGGCCTATGTCCATTTTATGATTTTATTACTTATACTCCGACTTAAGGGTAGAAGTTTTTATGGGTCGGTACAACTCCAACACTTGATTACATGATAAAAGAGTAAAGAGAGCAAGACCAAAAGATCCTAAAAAATGAGCCCCACCCTCCTAGTTATAGAGGTAGGAGCCTAAAATATTGTACAAAATACCTCCACCTCATTTTTTATGCCATAGACTACTTCTTCATGAAAATAGGGTGCCACATCATCACTTTATAGTACAGTACGACTCCAAGAGTATAGGTCGATATAAAACTCTAAGATGGCCAATCTGGTCATCTTAAATCCTTCATTTCGACTCGTTTGGTGGTTAGCTTCATAATTGCAAAGTTGTTTGCACCAATATTAGCTTGTTTTTTAGTACAAATGATGGAGTTATGGAAGAATGGGTTGCTGATTCAAAGGTTCATGAGATAGATAGAGAATTGTATTGGATCAACAAAACAACACCCGAAGTAGGCTTTTGGCATCATATAGGATATGTGACCAAAAGATAGATGATAATGAAAGAGAAAATATGGGTCGGTACTGACCGATAGAGTGAGATCATTACCGACCTATCACTTAGATGGGCTCTTGGTCCTTTTGATTTGGGTTGGCTTTGTACTCTCCATGTGACTCTATTTGTGTTTGGTTTTTGAGTTCTAGGGTTATCTCTCCAGTTTGTTTCCTCGATAACTCCGAGTCGACTCGTCCAATCTGTCCGAATACTACTTGGTCAAAAAGCTGGATAACATCCACTAATTATATTATAAAATTAATCTTCGCAAAACTAGAGAATAAGTATTACCTATTGCTGAATCTCATTAATCCATCGCCAACTTTTGAAGTTATTGCGTGCTAACAGTCGTTTCTCCGCATCTTCCAATTGAAGATCTCTAAATATTCTTTTACAAGATCGAAGCCACATCTACACTCCAAGAATATCTTCAGTTAGATAGAACTATTTCCGATGCAAAGTGGTAAAATTCTTACACAACGTCGCAAAGTTCATAGGGTGACTGAACTTGCACTACAACTTTCTCTACCAGATCTACAACTGGCGTAGTAGCATTTCTAGGTACCCTACCATTAGTAGCCATGATAGTTCTAGATCCATTCCTTCCTCCTCTTCTTGTATCCATCTTCTGTTACCTTAACAAATAACAGGTATCCTTAGAATACAAGAATAGGATCAAAATAGTTTAAGGAAAACAACATCAAAGAATTTAGAATGAGATTTTAGAGGATATATATTATTTTTATAAGAATTAAATACGCTCTCTTAAGATTAACTCATTCTAGGGCATTGTTTACCCTATCTCAAATGATTTATGCCTCAATCATGCTAAGAAGTTCGCTCAACCGAAGCTCTGATACCAACTATGAAGACTCTCCTTTCTGGCCTTTGGAAAAGACACTTAACATATCCTTGGTATTCATGTGTTACTGCTTGAGCATCCAAAAGATGAGTTATCGTGGGGTAAAATAAAATAACAAAACACAAAAGAACTCTCAGAATGGAATGATTAAATATAATATAATAATACAATAGTACATATGGTTACCCATTAACATGGAGTTATCAGAGTTACAACAAAAGTACTATCATCATCCTAGGTAGTTATAACAACCTGCCTTTACACTTGCTGATACAAAATAAACATACATAAATAAACACAACAACAAAAATAGATAGCCAGATAGATAAGGAGCCTTGTGCTTGTCCATCAACTTCAAAATAGCCCAATGGAATCTACTACTCTCGGACTACTCAAATATAAATGAGTACCCGAGAGTTTAAGGAAAACAAACAACTCGGGTCAAACAATAAGTCTGGTATGAGTTAACTCTAAATAAAGGGTGGAAATAAACAACAGTGTTCGAGACCATACCGCCAAATGCAGAATGGATTTCCCTCACAAGAACAACATCCAACCATAAGTAATGGGCGTTGATAATTTAACATCGTGAAGTGCATATGTCACTTACCGATGCAATTAATAAAGAAATAAATTCAAGGGTTTAATTCAAAAAAAAGGAAAGGGAAAATTTCCAACAATGACTAGAAGGATGCACCCCTTACCGAAAGCATAGCTCTAGAAAATATGCTTTAGAACTACGATGGTTCTCGGACACATCCAAGCTGGACCCACCAATCTTACTGAGAATTTGAGTATTTCACATCTCAGTACGCATATAAATGAAATTAATATGGAGTAGATGTGGTAATACTCTAATAGGGGCAACCCCTCATAGCTCGGCTTCCACTCGCTCTTTAGGCTTAGTCATTTCTGACAAAGGTGATCAATGCTCAAAATGAGTAATAAATCATCTTAGACTGATGATACACAAAGAAGATAGTGGAATTGATAGTCAATAAATCAACTATTGAGAATAATTGAAATGATTGTATATGGAAAGTAAATCTCGTACCCCTACCATTACTCGTCGATTTCAAACTTGTACTTTCCCTCTGTTAAAAATGAAGCTAGGAAAGTGAAGGTATTGTTTCCTTAAGCGTTTCATTGATGACTTTTTAACCTTCGAGATAGAGGCGAGCTTCCATACCTCAACGTTTAGTGCTTAGAATATGACTAAATCCTTTCTATATAAGCAATATCGTTTATGGAAATACAATTTCTTACCTTTTCCATAACGGAATCAAACTTTTAAACATCTAAACTCGAACTTGTGGTAGGATTTCACATCATAAATATTAACTTTAACCGCATTACTAAAAATGTTTGGTTAACATTAAACATGATTAATTACTTCAAACATCATTATTAAAATGATTAATTAACTTCAACATCATTATTAAAATGATTAGTTAACTCTAAAATATCATTATTAAAATGATTAGTTAACCTTAAACATCATTATTAAAATGATTGATTATCTTTAATCACCATTATTGAAATTATTATTTAACTTTAAACATCAATATTAAAATGATTGATTAACCTTAAACATCATTATTAAAATGATTGGTTAACCTTAAACATCATTATTAAAATAATTGATTAACTTTAAAAAATCATTACTAAAATGGTTAATTCACTTTAAAACATCATTATTAAAATAATTAATTAAAAATTTTATTATAAATATCTTTGAACTACATCCATAGTGACTATCGCTATATGGACCATAACTTCCAAACTTGTTTTGTAAATAAAAATTGATTTAAACCATGGTTCAAACAACACTTTTAAAAGTGGAACAACGCAACCAAATATTTGTTTTGTAAAAATCCAAACATAAGGTCTACAAAAAGATTTTCAAAAAGATGATAATTTTAAAGTGTCGATATAGCGATAGTCGGTATATGAATCCTTAAAATATTTATAATGTCATATAGATTCATCCAAACATCTTTTAAACATTAGCATATACATATATATAAATGAAAATAACATCCATACAACATGGAGAGAGCATCACTTGTAAATAATTACTTAAATTTTTTGACTAAATTTCGAGCCACCAACTAATTATCACATATATCATCCGCTTCAAGTGAGAACCATACCAAACAATCATTACTTTACAGCACATATAGACACAAGTAACTAACATATATTATCATCTCAAAAATGAATTTTAAATATTTATTTTTAAAAGTGAGATTTACTCACCAAAATCCACGAAAATGAAAATCAAAGCTTCTTACACTCTAGCACCAACACTCGGACCCACTTTTCTTTTCAAAGAATTGATTTTTAAGAGCTAGGAGAGTCAAAATGGTTCGGCCTAGGTGCCTAGGGGCCTAGCCTTGTCTTGATTAGGGTGGTTTTGGGTCTTTATGTGGAGTTTATGAGATGTAGAGAGGAAAGGAAGTAATTTTAACTAAGTTTTAAGTATTAAAAAGCGGAAACGGGGAGATTTTTAATTTGAATGTTCAACGAATCCGTAGACATGAAAAAAAGCTTAAAATGGGACAAATAAAAGTTTGAAAATGAAGAGAATGAAAAATAAAATAAGAAACGAAAAATGGAGTTGTTTTCATATAAAACTAAATATAGGAAATTACCTTTTTACCCTTGGACCTTATCCTCCATAACTTTCTGCCACATCACCCCTGCCTACCTCACTCCACACGCAACCTCGAATCTCTCCCTCATTTCCATCACATCATCACTTCATATGACTTGATGTATTCTTATTTTTTACATTTCACCTTTTAAATTTTGAAAGGTAAGTCAAAACTTACTTAATTTACTTAAGTATAAACTTAAACTTATTGAACTCTAACCACTTCCTTACATAAGGTATATGTTATTTGTATATGTGTGCATACACACAAAGATATATATATATATATATATATATATTTATATATTCTAGTGTACCCAACATGTTCTAACAACTTTTAGATAATGAAAACTCAAAAATCCTAAAAACGATGTTCGGTCATATTTTTGATTTTTCTCCGAACTATTTTTTTGAACCAATTTTTAAACAATTTTACCATCATTAGTTATTACTAAAAAGAGGTTTATTTGAGTTATAAAATCTATTATTTAAATATTTAAAAATATGTCAAATATTCAAATTCAAAGTGATTAAACTACGGATCGTTACATCAGTCGCATGGTTATAGTGCTTTATATAAAAGGACGGACAATTTTTCATTTACTCTTGAGTGATTGTATGTCAAGGTTTGCTGAGCTGGCTAGCCGGGTACTAGAGCTATGAAATAAACTAACAATTATTAAGGACCATGTTTGTAAGATAGTGTTATTTGACCCACTTCCCATTATTGGAAACAGGCTAGTTGAAAGTGGGTGAAATAGGTAGTTTCAGAAGAAAAAAATCTATTTAGATTTATTGGGCCTGTGAAGTCAAAAATATTATTAAGTCAAATCTAATAATGTTTTAAATAAAATCATATTTATTTTGTTTGTTTAAAATGAAAATTAAATTAAATTTAAATTTGTATGTAATATAACGAATATATTAAATACAATTCATGTTTTAAATGGTAAGAGCGACATATAAGCGGTATTTGTACAAGTAAATAAACATGTATAGAGAAAGAAACCTTCTGTTCTTTTTCTTAACACAAATAATTAATTAAGGAAATGTGGGGATATAAATATAAAGAGAGAAATTTTTTGTTTCCCTCTCTTTATTTAAATTAATTGACATATTAAATGACATTTTACCACTGAATTCACACTTGCCTTTGTTGCCCAAAATTTAATGTAACGAACGACCTTTTCATCCCTCGAATGTCAACATTGATACATCCATGGAATTCACATGTCGAGCACCTAAGTACCAAAAAGACAGAATGTTAGGGTAAAAGAAAAAGAAAAAAGAAACAAAACAAGAAAGGACACGATATCTAAATCTCAAATGTGGACGATAATATATAATATCTCAAAAGATCTTTACCATAAAGAAGACTTTAATATACACATATCGACCAGAAAAAGCTAACCAATCTTAGCCCGGGAAGCTATAATTGCCTGTACTTACAATTACTGATAGATACAAATCAAAAAATGCAACATAAAATAAATATATAAATAGGTGCTGGAAGCTTCTAGCTTGCCTTCTGAAACTCCAAAGTGTCCATCACTAAATTTGAAATATACTGGGGCCGATCGAGCATTATAAGAAATAACACCCAGATCAGTTTAGTAAACCAATTTGAGAAACTCAAATTATATGGATTTTTATATTTATAAAATTCTTTAAAAATAAAGCTATATAGTAAGATCACGCTGCAAATAAACACGGTCGAGATTTTACCTTACAATAATAAAACCATTTCTATTAGAAAATTTAATGATATTATAATAATGTCTAAGTTGAGAAATATAGATAATTAAGTAGATGTGGTGCATGTGATTGTACACCACAACAATAATAGGCATACAATCAAAACCATTAAGGCGCGGCCGCTAATTGTGCAGGATTCTATGGTGGTGCCCTCAGAAAACCTAGGATGGTCCTCCTGCACAAGGATCGGAGATATCCTTCTAAAGCATCATATATCCCTAGCAGATGTACTATAGGAAATATATAGCTGACTACCAACGCCAAGTGCACCACTCACTACATGTATAATGATAGGTATCTCTGAGGTAGAGTTTCCTACACCCTTTGAGCTAGCTAAACCCCTGGTCTATGCATCCTATCTTTGGTTTTCTCATATCCATTGGTGAGGCTATGTCCGAAATTCCAACACACGAGTCACAACTCGAACAGATCTCGGAACCACCTGGATTCCCATATCTCAACAGATCCCGAAATCACACATAGATTCCCACATCCTGAATGGATCATGAATATTTACATCTGTTCGAGCATCTCAAATAGATCTCGAATCTCTTCCAAAGCATAAAACACGAATATGGTTTTAGAGTGGTTACGATTTTGAGTCATCTCATATAAATACACTGTCTTGCTTAGCATGCACTCCGAAACCAATCGAAGGATTTTTGGTAAACTCGACTTTGGTTCTTTTGGAAACAAATAGATAATACATAAAAGTGAAGATCACCTCCTAACCATTTAAGCATATAGATTTCCTTATCCTTTATTCTAAAAAAACACAACAAGTTTATATGTACAATATAGCATCACTGATAATAATTATACCATATAATTCCCGTGTTTTTTAGATATTTCTAGAGTTATATTTGGTCAATTCAAAAAAAATTGAGAATGATCGCATAAGGGAAACTAAGCCACGTATACTTTCCATACACAAGTGATCACACAAATATGATTAACACACACATGAATGATCAAGTCATATAAAAAACTTCTAATCCCCTTTATAATTAATTTTCCTTTATTAATTAAAACTTCCCTTTTTACTTGTATATACATTTAAAAATATTTACAAGGGCATATACATGTATTCCGAAGTTCCCTATTCACTTGTAATCTTTTCAATACTTCAATAAGTATTTATATACCTATCTCTACCATATAAGTATATCCACAAATCAATAACAAGATTTACTTATTTTAAAATAAAATCAAAGAGGTAAAAACAAATGTTTCTAATGCATTGTTATTATAAACCTCTTCTCTCTTTTATGTTTTAAAACTTATACTTTTCTACCTTCCCCAAAAGATTTCATACTTGTTATTACCTTTAAAATTCCATTTTTAAAGATATAAGTATTTCCCAAAATCATTTAACAATATTTTACCACTTTAAAATATTAATTAAGGGTTTTAAAAAAATGTTACTAAAACATTGTTTACAACAAACCCAAAACATTTCACACAATCATTATCTTAAAAACCTCTTTTCAGGATCTAATTACTTTTCAAAAGTACAATTAAATGAGTTGAAACAAATGTTACCCAAACGTCGTTATTATAAATCCAAAATTACATTTACACTTTCCATTAGCTTTAAAACATTCATTTAAAGCTCTAAGTACATCTTCACTTATTAAATAAGGTAATATACCCTTTTAATCAATTTTTCAAAACATCCATTATAACAAAAGTACTATAATCCAAAAACTCCTTTATATTCTTTTATAAACTTCTAAATATACAAAGAAAAACCTTTAAAAAGATATTGATATACATGTATACCAATTTATTTATAAAACTAAGATATTTAATAAAATACTATAAACAATTTGAAAGATACTGTAATATAAAATCCTTTTACTTCTTAAATAAAAATTTTAACTAATTTTCTAAAAACTATATACACTATAAATTAATCTTTAAAATACTTATAATGTGGTTTAAAACACTTGTTCAAAATTTTATTTAAAATGCTTATTTTAAAATTTTATTTAAAAACTATATAAACAAATTTTATAATTTAAAACAATTTATTAAAGTCCATAAATAATTATCAGTAATGTATTAAGCGCTTATAGTTTTTCTAAGATAATTACATTTATAGTACTTATTAAAATATGAAAAAGCCCTAGGATGTTTTCTAAAGTTAATTTTAATATCACCGAGCACAAAACAATTTCAAAGTTCATCCATAGTGACTTTCTCGCTTTTGACTACCATTATTTTCGATCCTAATTTCCACAAATATCCAAATCAATTCCTCTATGTCAAACACACCAAAAACATGTGCATGGAATAACCAAATATATGTTTATATATATATATATATATATATATATATCTGTGTGTGTGTGATATATATATATATATAATATCACAATTTTACTAATTTAACAATTATTAAATACCAAGGATTTCATAATGCATTTATAGCGACTATATCGCTTCAAACATTAAAAACACAATTTCCAACTTTATCAAATAATGACATCAAACATGTAAACAAGTCCGAGCCACCATACATGTTATAGAGAATTAAAAGAGAGATTATACAACATATATTGTTGTCATTTTCTTTTAAAAGAAACATAGGGTCCAAAACTAATAAATTGCATTATTCGTCATGCTATTTATATTTTAACACAACAATAATTATCTCACAACAATATATAAATCAACCGGTGAGTAAACTCTACAAAATTTCGTACCAATGCTAATGTGCTCCTACCCGATCGAACGGTGTTCAAACTTCTACTTGCTCCAAACTTGACGAAATCAACTCAAGTCATAGAGAATCCCAATAAGAGTGCAACGGCTAAAACGGTGCCTCAATTGGACCTTGTATGCAAAAATTTCGAATTTGATAAGATTTTGAATGAAGAAATATATTGATTATCTTAATCACTTAATCAACTTCTAATTGCCTTACCATTCTCCTTATCCCCTAAAATAACATATCCTACTTGTACATGTAGGGATATAAAATCATACATGCTCAAGCATTGACATGGAGCTCTGGTCCACCGTTCGACGAACGGACGATGCCGACATAGTTTTCTTTGCAAGCTCGACTTGTCGGACACAATAACTTGCAGCTCAACACCTTTAATTGAATTGTGACTTAGTTACATTCTATTATCCCTAAATTTCCATGATTCACCAACCATTGCACCCCTCAATAACACCACCAATCAACTTCTATTTGCACCCCGAGTTCATCGCTACCTTCGAATTGACCTCCGGCCATCTCCATCCACAAGGGACCTATTACTCCACTACATGAAAAACAACTGTCGCACGCCACAAAAGTCAGTCGCACTTCATAAAATGTCACCATCCGAGCTACTCACCATGAGAAATCAAACTCTACCAATGCCATGTCCAAATCCTTTCTCTGTCTCCAAAAATCCTTAACCCTAGTTAACGGCCATGGATGTTAAGCACATCCAACCATCACCACACACAAATCGACACATATGAAATCTAAGCCCTCTCTCATATAAGGCCAAGGATCTAAAATCATCGAATTTCTTTGAGTGTAGCTCCATAAACAATTGAAAGAAGGGTGGTGGCTACTTATTTTTGTTTACAGGAAAGGATAAAAAGAAAAGAGGGGAAGTAAGAAAGAAGGGTTAGGGTTGTGGGGTATATATAGCGAAATTATAGTATTATTTTAATTTTATTTTTTATTCGTTGAATGTTCCGAGCTTGCGTAACCACACAAGATGTCCAATTTCTCCGAAACTCATTGGCATACAATAAGCCATTATTATGGATCCAATGACACTGGTTGTGTCAAAATCCAAGACAACGCCTCGGGATGATAATTACACACATTAATTAAAAAGAATAATTATTATAACAAGTTAATGACTTCGGCTATAATTAAAGTTTTTCCCTTATCAATGATTAATTACAAAGACTATAATGGGCTTTTGAAATCATTTTGAAATCATTAAAGTCAATATTTAAATCTAAAATGTTCTAAATTTCGAATCATTACATTTTGACTAATTATATTGTGTGTGTCTCGTACATAAGTAATAACTTGCATTGTTGATGCAGCGATAATGAGATAAGTCGTCCCAACTCCTTAAGTCGCTCGGAAGATAGCGCAGTGGCTTTAGGTCGCTCGGGTTCTTTGAGTCATCAGCGACCTAACGAGCTACGGTGTAGCAGGACACAAGGGGAGGATGAAACATTGCGCCAGAATAACGAGTTAGCGAGCTAAGACCTAGCAAGTTATGAAGTGGAGGAGGGTGGAATGACCTAGTGAGTTAAGTCGCATGCATCTTATGTCGTTCAAGATTCCTGAAGCAGAGATTTCTTAGGTCGCTCCAGTGTATGTCGCTCAAGTTGATAGATCGCTCAAGCTTCATGTTGTTGTGCTGTTGTTAGGTCGCATGAGTCTTATGTCACAAGAATTGTTATATTTTGTTAAGTCACGTAAGGTTGTATGTTGTTAAGTCGTTATTGTTGTAACTCGTTTGTTTTAGGTCGTTGAGGTTAGGTCGCGGCTGTTAGGTCGTAGGTCGCGAGTACCTGTATGTGTAGGTCGTGAATACTGTGCTGTGTTGTGGATTCTCTATAAATAGCGGGTGAGTTGTATCGTTTGGATGGTGGATTTTGAATAAAATTTTGTTTGAGTGCTTGGTGCCTCTTTAAAATTGGAAGTTGAGTGTTGTCTCCTTTATCCATTTTCGGTTATTCGAGTGCGCTCGAATCAACAATTTTGAAGCCGGTTCACGGAATCTCGTGCGTGAGATCAACGTCAAAGAATCGTAGATCTTCTAACACGGTATCGTGCGCGATCAACGTGTTAAAGATAGCTAGAATCCGGTATCTCGCAAGATCAATGGATTTGGGCATTTATCCTTGGTATCATTAATCCATCAATCCATATTTGATTCATTCCATCGTTGTTTTGTTGTTGCTGCTTGCATTTGAAGCTATCCGCTGCGTCAAGTTTGGTATCAGAGCTAGACTTAGCCAATCATAGCTAAGCCGAGCCTATTGGGAGCCGAGTCAAAGCAGTTACAGCCGAGCCAAGCTAAATGCAGGCCGAGAGAAGTCAAGTTCATATTTGAGTTAAAGTTGTGCTATTTGAAGTGTGTGTTTGGATTTGTTGAAGATTCGACAATGCCACCGAGATGTGCTAATCAATTTCAAAATGTTGAAGATGTGTATCGAAGACAAGAAGCTGAGCAAATGGAACAATGTATTAATGAAAAGTTCGATGAAGGTATTGGGAAGTTAGAGAAATTGATGAACGACATGAATCAAAGTCAAAGGAGAAGGTCACCAATATCGAACCATGGAGGAAACAGGGTTTCGCCATCGGTTTCGGAAGTGAGGAGGGTGTCACCACAATCTTGTCGAGAAAGAAGAGAATCATCAGTTTCAATGAGACGAGAATACCATGAGTACAGAAATGAAGAGTGAAGAACACCATGTGAGTTTGGAGATGAGCCATATCGTGATGCTGAAAGACATAGTAGAAGAGATATGCATGATCATAGAGATGTTGATGGTCGAGATCGATGTCGAAGTACATTTGATTATGATGAAGAAGGTGATAGAGGTAGTATTCATTATCGAGATCGAGACCAAGTACGAAATCCATATGGGGATGCAGAAGATGATCGTCGATGGGAGTCGGGGATGAAAATAGAGATTCCAGAATTCAAAGGAGGAATGATAGCGGAAGAGTTTATGGATTGGTTATCAAATGTTGAGGAAATTTTTGACTTCAAGGAAGTACCCGAGCATCGTAGAGTTAAGTTGGTTGCTACACGATTGAGGGGAAGAGCTATGGCATGGTGGCAACAAACTAAACTTACACGCGAAAGAATGGGAAAGTCGAAGATTGTTTCATGGGAGAAGATGAAGAAATTGATGAAGGCTACTTTCTTGCCTTATAATTATCAATCTCTTATGTATCAGCGCTTACAGAATTTGGGACAAGGGAGAAAGTCGGTAAATGATTATGCAAATGAGTTTTATCAACTGATTGCTAGAAACAATATCATGGAAACGGAGGAACAGTTGACAACTAGGTTTGTTGGAGGATTGAGAATGTAAATTCAGGATATGGTGAATATGTTTGATCCAAGATCCATTGCTGAAGCACGCCAGAAGGCTCTAGCTTGGGAGAAGCGAGGTAGAAGAGGAGGTGGTATGTTTACGAATTCTAACAACCAGAACAAGGGTGCTAGTAGCAATACTAATGTTTCTAAAGCTGTTAGTAAACCGGTTGTCAATGAAGTTTCTAAGACCAAGGTCAACAACAATTTCAAGTGTTATAACTGTCAGGAGTTTGGTCATAAGAGCAATGAATGCCCGAAGCCTAAGAAGTGAGTGATGGTTGCTGAGGTTGAGGATGAGGATGCAGAAATAGAATGTTCCAATTCACCACAAGTTGAGGAGGAACCAGAATTATTGTCGGGAGACGAGGGATATTCTTTAATGATGAGGAGATCTTGTTTAACACCAAAGCAAGAGGATGATTCTAGTTGGTTGAGGAGTAATATTTTTCAGTCGACGTGCACTATTTTGGGAAGGGCTTGTAAGTTTGTTATCGATGCAGGAAGTTGTGATAACATCATTTCTACAGAAGCTGTAAAGAAGTTAGCGTTAAAGACGGAGAAACATCCCAAACCCTACAAATTAGCTTGGTTGAGGAAAGGTGGAGAAGTGAAAGTTAGTCGAAGAGCTTGTGTAATTTTTTCCATCGGAAAGAAGTATAAGGATGAAATTTGCTGTGACGTGGTAGATATGGACGTATGCCATTTGTTGTTAGGGAGACCGTGGCAATTCGATAGAGCTGTGCAACACGATGGAAGGACTAACTGCTATAGTTTCATGTTCGAGGGCACAAGAATCACTTTAGTTCCTAAAAAGCGACAACGAAGTGAAAGCAAGTTGGAGGAAATCGAAGAACTAAAGACTCTGTTATCCTTGAAGGAGTTTGTCAAAGAAGTAGAGGATGGACCTGAAGTATTTCTGTTGATTGGACGTGAAAGTAGTGAAACGATTGAAGTTCCTGAGGAAGTTAAGCCAGTATTGAAGGAATTTGAAGATGTATTCCTGATGAATTACCGAAAGAGTTACCACCATTGAGAGACATACAACACCAGATTGATCTTGTTCCGGGAGCTGTGTTACCATATAGACCACATTATAGAATGAGTCCAAAGGAGCACGAAGAGTTGAGAAGGCAGGTGGAGGAGTTACTTGAACAAGGGCGCGTACAAGAAAGTTTAAGTCCTTGTGCAGTACCAGCTTTGTTAGTACCCAAGAAGGATGGAACTTGGAGAATGTGTATAGATAGTCGAGCACTAAACAAGATTACAGTGAGCTACAGATTTTCGATGTCTAGATTGGACGACTTGTTAAATGGAGCTGCTATCTTTTTAAAGATTGATCTGAAGAGTGGGTATCATCAGATTTGAATTCGACCAGGGGATGAATGGAAGACAACATTCAAGACATGGAAAGGGTTGTATGAGTGGCTGGTCATGCCGTTTGGTCTTTCGAATGCACCTAGTACTTTTATGCGAGTGATGAATCAGATCTTTCGACCGTTTATTGGAAAGTTCGTGGTGGTATACTTTGATGATATATTGATATACAGTGGAAGCACAGAAGAACATCTACAACACTTGCGGGAAGTGTTGATGATACTTCGTCAGGAACAATTTTACACGGCAACAAAGAAGTGCATGTTCATGACACACAGTGTTTTGTTTTTGGGGCATGTGCTGTCCAAGGAAGGAATCCATGTGGATCAAGGAAAAGTTGAAGCAATCAAGGATTGGCCACAACCCAGAACTATAACTAAAGTGAGAAGTTTTCATGGGTTAGCATAATTCTACCAAAGGTTTATTCCACATTTCAGTAGCGTGATGGCACCAGTGACAGATTGTATGAAAGGAAAGCAATTTGTGTGGACTGAAGAGGCTGATTCTGCTTTCCAACAGATCAAGACATTTTTGACTACCACACCGATTCTTAGATACCCGGATTTTCAGTTGCTCTTTGAGCTAGATACTGATGCGTCTAAGGTTGGAATTGGTGGAGTATTAAGTCAGAAGGGTCGTCCAATTGCTTATTTTAGCGAGAAACTTTCTGGAGCCAAGACAAGATACATTACCTATGACTTGGAGTTCTATGCTATTGTCCAAGCCATAAAGCACTGGAGACACTACTTGTTTTATAAGGAGTTTGTCTTGTATGCTAATCATGAAGCATTGAAACATTTGCAGGGATAGGATAAGATTGCAGCCAGGCATGCTTCATGGATCGCATACTTGCAACAGTTTACATTTGTTGTAAAGCATAAGTCTGGAGTTACAAACCGGGTGGCAGATGCATTGAGTAGAAGAAATCATTGTTGACTACGATGAGAGTTGAAGTGACGAGGTCTGAAGTATTTCCAGAATTGTTTGTTGAAGATCCGTACTTTGCCAAGATTGTAGATGAAGTCGAGAAAGGGAAGACGGATGAGTATGTGTTGGTAGATGGTTTTCTATTCAAGGGAAATGGTTGTGTATACCAGAGTGCAGTTTGCGAATGAAGATTGTGAAGGAATTGCAGGAAGAAGGTCATATGGGAGGAGATCGTACCTTGTAGTTGATTTCTCAATCACATTTTTGGCCTTCCATGAGGAAAGAAGTTGAAAGATTTGTGCAGAGATGTTATATATGTCAAGTTTCCAAAGGAACAACTACGAATGCAGGATTGTATATGCCATTGCCCGTGCCTACTAGACCATGGGTTGATATTAGCATGGATTTTGTTTTGGGTTTTCCTAGAACTCAACGAGGGAATGATTCTATATATGTTGTGGTGGATAGATTTTCGAAGATGGCACATTTCATAGCATGTAAAAAGACCACGGATGTAGTTCGTGTTGCTCAATTGTTCTTTAAAGAGGTTTATCGACTACATGGGCTACCTGAGACCATTGTTTCTGACCGGGATACTCGATTTCTAAGTCATTTTTGGTTGAGTCTGCGGAAGATGGTTGGGACTAAGCTAAATTTTAGTACTGCCTATCATCCACAAACGGATGGGCAAACAGAAGTGGTGAATAGATCTTTGGGAAACTTGTTGAGATGTCTTGTGAAGGATAATTTGAAGAGCTGGGATGTGAAGTTGTGTCAGGCAGAATTCGCACATAATCACGCTGTTAATCGTAGTACTGGATTCAGTCCATTTCAAGTAGTATATTCAGCAATTCCGAAGGGACCATTGGATTTGTCGATAGTTCCACGTCAGAAAGGGGTTGTTAAACGAGCTTGTGATTTCGTGAATGAGTTGCAGGAATGTCACAAGATTGTTCATGAACGTTTGCTTAAGTCAAATGAGAAGTATAAGCAACTGGCAGATAAGAAGCGAAGGAGTGTGGACTTCAAAGAAGGTGATTTTGTTTACGCGGTATTGATGAAAGATCGTTTCCCAGTTGGAACTTACAACAAACTGAAAGCTCAAAAGATTGGTCCAGTAGAAATCTTGAAGAAAATCAATGATAATGCTTATCAGTTGAGATTGCCAGATCATGTCCATACTGCCGATGTTTTTAACGCAAGACACTTGATTCCGTATCATGAGGATAAGCGTCTTAAAGAAGAGGAAAGTGTGAATTCGAGGTCGAATTCTTGTCAACGGGGGGAGGATGATGCAGCGCATAATGAGATAGGTCGTCCCAACTCCTTAAGTCACTCGGAAGATAGCGCTGTGGCTTTAGGTCGCTCGGGTTCTTTGAGTCGTCAGCGACCTAACGAGCTACGGTGTAGCAGGACACAAGAGGAGGATGAAACATTGCACCAGAATAACGAGTTAGAGAGCTTCGACCTAGCGAGTTATGAAGTGGAGGAGGGTGGAACGACCTAGTGAGTTAAGTTGCATGCATCTTATGTCGTTCAAGATTCCTAAAGCAGAGATTCTTAGGTCGCTCCAGTGTATGTCGCTCAAGTTGATAGATCGCTCAACCTTCGTGTTGCTGTGCTGTTGTTAGGTCGCATGAGCCTTATGTTGCATGAGTTGTTATATTTTGTTAAGTCGCGTAATGTTGTATGTTGTTAAGTCGTTATTGTTGTAACTCATTTGTTTTAGGTCGTTGAGGTTAGGTCGCGGCTGTTAGGTCGTAGGTCGCGAGTACCTGTATGTGTAGGTCGTGAATACCGTGCTATGTTGTGAATTCTCTATAAATAGCGGGTGAGTTGTATCATTTGGATGATGGATTTTGAATAAACTTTTGTTTGAGTGCTTGGTGCCTCTTTAAAATTGGAAGTTGAGTGTTATCTCTTTTCTCCATTTTCGGTTATTCGAGTATGCTCGAATCAATGATTTTGAAGCCGGTTCACGGAATCTCGTGCGCGAGATCAACGTCAAAGAATCGTAGATCTTCTAACACGGTATCGTGCGCGATCAACGTGTTAAAGATAGCTAGAATCCAGTATCTCGCAAGATCAACGGATTTGGGCATTTATCCTTGGTATCATTAATCCATCAATCCATATTTGATTCATTCCATCGTTGTTTTGTTATTGTTGCTTGCATTTGAAGTTATCCGCTGCGTCACTTGTTCATTATACTATTTATATCTTAACACAACAACAATTATCTCATAATAATAAACAAATCAACTGGTGAGTAAACTCACAAAATTCCAGCAAATGCTAATGTGTTCCCACCTGATCTAAAATCGAACAACATTCGATTTTCGCTTAAAATTCCATTTACTCCAAACTTGATGAAATCTCCTTGAGTCATAGAGAATCTCAATATGAGTGCAACGATGAAAACGACACCTCGATTGGACATTGTTTGCAAAAGTTACAAGTTTATATAATTTTTGATTAAATAAATCAATTAATTAACTTAATCACTTAATCAACTTCTAATTACCTTACTTATTTCCTCTTTGTGATGCCCCACCTCTATACTCACACTAACCAAGGATACTAATGGGGTAATGCCGTTGATTAGTACGAAGAATAAGGCTGTTGAGGAGCGACCATCTGTGTAATTGCTTTGTGCGAGTACCGATACGTTAAATAGTATGTCATGCATTTCATTTCAAGAGGAAAGTTGACATATTAAATACAAACTCAAAGCTACTGCACAATGGCTATGTGGCCTTCAGAAACAAATATAAATAAGCATAACATAAATCAGTCACAGATATTCATATCACTAAGGCGGAAACAGACATGAATATAACACATAGAAGTTACATCAAAGTAGTAATCATACAAGATCCACTACATCACAAAAGAATAGGTATAAGTGCTAGACAAAAGAATATGTATACATCAAGGAGTCTCTATCTCGAATGTATAAAAACAAAAACTACTAAGCTAAAGTAGTTAGCCAAAAGTCAGAAGCTAGTCCCTACTAAGAAGTCAAGAGGAAGCACCTGAAGTACCTCGGTCTGACCCAAGTATTATTTAAGAAGAAAAATAATAACAGGATAATCTAGCTATAATTATCATATAAGATGAGATAGGATAAGAGCTATAACAAATATATATGATAACAGTAAAAATCACATAATATTTCAAGTTTTCTCAAACACCAAAAGAATGTCATATTCTTTAGTTTATTCACCAAACCTCAAATATTGATAGGCTTATCAATGCAAATCACAAAAATTGGTGAAAAACGAATCTTAAAAATCATCAATTAGAAATCCAGAAATCATAAAAGGGAGAGGCCTATCATAAACGGGAGCATGAAAACTCACCATCATGTGTATCATAAACAGGACGCTAACCTATAAAATGAGTCGAACATCGGTGCACCCTAAAAGATACGCCTCATGCACAGACTCTATCGTGGTACGGTCCCCCACACGGACGAATGAGCCAAACATCGACGCACCCTAAAAGATATGCCTCATGCACAGAACTCCATAAACGTTTGAAAGACCATAGGTCGCTAGCCCATAAAAATGATCATCGCTGATCAATAAAAGTGTAAATTACACTAAGCTAGTAAATAAACGAGTTAGGCTTCATGTCCCATAACCACTAGCTTAACTTAAATATTTATGAAAAAATTGTAGACTTCCACTCGAAAATAAGTATAAATTACACTAAGCTCATAAACAAATGAGTTAGGCTTAATGTCCCATAACCACTGGCTTAACTTAAATGTTTATGAACAAATTGTAGACTTCCACTCGAAAATTGTCACAAGATTCCAATCGAACAAGTCTAAGAATTAACCGACGAAGTAAACGCAAGCGTTTCATACCACTACTTTTGCTAAGTCGTTTAATTGGATTTCTTATACGAATAAGGTAAAGGTTCGTATATACTAATAGATCGAAAACGGTTTTAAAAATGAGCTTTGTATCTAATGTTGAAATCATTTTTGTGAAAGAGTTTGAGTATTTACTAGTAGTATAGAAACCTTTGTATTTTAAAGTGACAAATCACAGAAATGATTTTTTTTTAAAAAAAATCTATCATCAAAAATCCACCTTCGACAACGTGAATTAAAAGCCAAGAAAATCGATATCGAATCCATCAAATGGAAATACCAAAAATCCAAAAAAGTCAATAAAGTCGATAATAAATGACAACAACTAATCGGATCAACAAAAACCGATTAAAATGAAAATACACCCAAAATAGGCAAATTGGTTTAATTTATCAGGGTCAGACGTCTGGGGGTTTTCCCAGACATCTGAGCTGAAGGTCTGGAAATTTTCTTCCAGATCGCCCATACGTCTGGAAAATGACCTCAGATGTCTAAGCTGTAAATATAAAATTTTTACTCCGTAGCATCAGACGTCCAAGCATTACACCAGATGTCTGAGATGATGCTCAAGGCATATTTTGCCTAGGCCACTGATGGCCAAATCAACTTCGAAGTAATCGAATGAGCGATGATGCTAGGGATTTATGCCAAGCGACAACCCAGTCCCATAGGCTCTTCAGTCACACCAAACCACATGTCCAAACATCCATACTAGGATTTTCATAGATTTTGACTTCAAAATACCAAAAATTGGAAAATTCACCAAACTAATTCAATTCAAAAGCAATTGGACATGAAATAGATGATAGGAATTCATACCTAACAACAATGAAAGCTATTTTGCCATAGATGTGAGTTCAAGAACTCACCTTTAAACTCAAAAACAAGGAATGAGATGCTTAAAACAAGGAAAGATCAATCTCTCTTCAACTTCAACTCTAGAACCTCCAATTTATGATCATATGCAAATATTTCCTAAGTTAGGTTATAGGAATTTTTGAAAATTGAAGAGAGATTGAGATGGAGAGATGAAGAGGATGCTTACCTAAGCTTCTCCTTGATTTATAACCTAGATTTGAATTTCCTAAGAGAATTAGGGATTAGGAATTTCTAATCTCTTTTCTTTTTCCCCATTTTTCTCTTTAGCTTGAGTGTTAGGAAATGAGGAATAGAATGAATAAGGAGTAGAGGAGTTAGGGTATTTGGTAGAGGAGTTTGGGTTCTCTTATTGGGTTAGTGGGCTAGAACCAAACCCAAAGTCCAAATGAAAATACCAAAATCCTAATCATCTCCAAACATATCGATGTTTATACTCAAACAAGTTGTAAATGTCGTTTTGAACTCAATGGAAGTGGTCTCGAGTCCGGGTTCGACTATTTATAGAAAGTCACATTTTGGATTTCAAATTCAACTAACGATGCTATATTTGAATAAAACATTTAAATATTTAATCGTAAAATATGCGGGTTGTTACGCTCTCCTAAATTAACGTGCCTTGCCTGTACTTGTACACGCATAAATCATGCATGCTCAACCCCCGACATGGAGCTTCAATCCACCAACTGATAAACGGACGGCACCAACACACTTCTCTTCGCAAGCTCGACTCACTGGACCCAACAACTTGTGGGTCGATACCCCTCATCGAATCATGACCCAACTCCATCCTCTCATCCCCAAATTATCGCTATTCATCGACTAGCATCGCGCCCTCCAAGAGTACCACCAATCTTCTTCTCTTTGCACCCCGAGTTCGCCTCTTCCTTTGATTTGACCTTCGACCATCTCCATCCACACGCGACTTACTACCCCACTACATGAAAAATAACCATTGTATGCCACCAAAGCCAGCCGCACTTAAGAAAAAGGTCACCTTCCTAGCTCCTTGACATGAGAAACTTAACACTACCAATGCCATGTCCAAATTCCTCATTTATCTCCAAAAATCCTTAACCCTAATTAACGGCCATGGATATTGAGCACATCCAACCATCACCACATATAAATCGACATATATGAAAAAGAAGGCTTCTCTCATACGAAGCCAACGGATCTAAAATCATCGAATTTCCCTGAGTTTAGCTTTAGGAACAATTGAAAGGAGGATGGCTAATGAAGACGAAGGCGATAGACTTGAAGATCGAGGAAGAGAAAAAGCAATGATCTTGTTTTGTTCGTTGCCGAATCGTTATATGGGTTTATCAATTAGCTTGATCTATAGCCGGGATGCTTTAACTCTTAATGAGGTTATCTTCTTAGTGAGGAGTTGCGAGATCAAATGAAGGAGTTAAGTGATAGTAGTAGTGGTGTTATTGGTGGTCATAATTTATTTATGGAGAAGGAAAGAAATGAGGAGATAAAGGGGAATCATGGTCATTCTAAATCGAGGATGTCCAGTTGAAGAGGAAAGTCAAACGGTAGAAATACAAAGTGCTTTATTTGCAAGAAGCCAATTCATTGAAAAAACGCGTGTCCAAACAAGGATAAGAGGAAAAAGGAAATAACATCTTCAATGGTGGTGTAGAGAGTGATGATAGCGAGGTAGATGAAAATGTACTGACAGTAGTTGCATCAGATGTTTTAGATGATGAATAGATACTCGATTCGAGTGCATATTATCATATGATGCCTAATAGAAATTGTTTTCCTCTTATGTCAACAAGAAGAGAAATTCAATTGTTACGGGTAATGCTATTACTACATCAATGGACATTGGTTCCATGTGAATTCGAATGTTTGATGGAGTATTTGTACGCTCACTAATGCAAGGTATGTTCCAGGTCTTCAAAATCTCTTATCTTTTAGGAACTATTAGATTCTTTGGGTTATAAAATCACTATTAAGAATGATAGATTTCGGGTTTTGAACTATGCACTTGTAGTGATGAAAGGTGTTAGAGTTTAGGGAGTTTCTTTGGTTGAAGGTGTGACTATTAAAGGTAAAACTTATGTAAGTGTTGGTTGTTCTTATGGCCTAGATGCAACAGTGTTGTGCCATTTGAGATTGGGTCATATCTCGGTGAGGAGTTTGGATATTCTTTGGAATAGGGAGATTATCAATTGAGAGAGTTTCAATAAACTTGAGTTTTTTGATGATTGTGTCATGAGGAAGCAAACTAAAGTATCATTTGGTGAAGGAAAGCATGATTCGAGATATGTTCTTGAGTATGTTCACATAGATGTTTGGAGGCAGCACCGGTAGCTTCTTTAGCTGGAGCTCGTTATTATATAAATTTTATTAATTACTTTTCTCAAAAAGTTTGGATGCAAGTAACGAAGTCCAAGTTGGAGGCATTTGCTAAGTTCAAAGTTTGGAAGGCTCTTGTTGATAATGAGAGTAGTGAGTCTTTAAAGGTGTTGAAGTTTGACAATGGCGGAGGGTATGTTTCCAGAGAATTTTTTGATTTTTTGCAAGCATCATGGTATTCGGAGGCATTTAACTACCCCACGGGGTTCACAATTAAATGGTTTAATAGAGAGAATGAACTGTTCTCTACTTGAGAAAGCTTGATGTTTGAGACTGACACTAGTTGGATTTTGGTCTGAAGTTTTGTCAACCACAGTGAATATTGTAAATCGAATTTAGTGCTTGGCTATTGATAAAAAAATTAAAAAAGAAGTGTGGAAAAGGAAAAGCATTGATTTGAGCTATCTTTGTGTGTTTGGTTGTTCAGTTTATGTGCATGATCCGAAAAATGATAAGCTTGAGCTTAGAGCTTTCAAAGGGATCTTTCTTGGTTATACGGACGGTGTTAAAGGCTACCTGATTTGGAATCTGGTAACGAAGATGGTTGTGAATTCACTTCTTGTTACTTTTGATGAGTTGGCCTTGCTCAAGGAGAATGAGAGTTTATCGAATCTTTCGGATTTGGTTTGCGATAAATCAAAGGAGATGGAAGTTGTTCCCACTTTTTAACCAAGGCGTAGAGTTGATAGAGATGCTTGTGTTGAGAAAATAGTTGATGTTACATCATATACTCCATATGTACCTTCTAGTAGTGTTAATGATGTGCATGGCAGTAGAGATGATTCGATTCAAGGTAGAGTCGAAAGTTGTTTGGGTGATAGTACTACAACTCGGGTTGGTCATCGTGTTATAAGACCACCTGAAAGATATGGCGATTGGAATTAACTTAGATTTTGTTATAATTTGAACTATGCTCTTCATGTAGCCAAAATGAGCCAATAGACCTTGATGACATCATAGATTCGAGTGATTGCTCGAAATGAATTTGCATTATAGAGGAAGAGATGCAATCTTTGTCGAAAAATTAGACTCGGGATTTGGTTTCACTTCCTAAAGTAAACCATGCTATTAGGTGCAAATGGATGTACAAGGTGGAAGACGATGGTAGGTATAAAGCTAAACTAGTGACTAAGGGGTTTGCACAAAGGAAGGGAAAGGAGTATGATCAAATTTTTGCACTGGTTGTGCACCATACTTCAGTTTAGGTATTACTTGTTGTAGTTGCTATTCATGATTTGGAATTGGAGCAACTTGATATAACTGCCTTCTTGCATGTTGACTTAGATGAGAATATACATGGAGCAATCAGAAGGTTTTGTCATAGATGGTAAGTCAAATTTAGTTTGCATGTTGAAAAAATTACTATATGGTTTAAAGAAATCACCTAGACAATGGTATAAGAGATTTAACCATTCTATGCTTGAAAATGGTTTTGATAGAAGGATCAAGGATGCTTATATATTTCAAGAGGGTGAAAAAATGATTGTTTGGTATATTTACTCTTGTATGTGGATGACATGCTCATTGTTTCTAAAGATAAGAATGAAATCAACAAGTTAAAAATATGTTTAAAATTTGAATTTGAAATAAAAGATCTTGTATAGGCATATAAAATTTTAAGCATGGAAATTGAAAGGGATCAAAAGAGTTTTGAGTTGAAATTGACTCAAAAGGATTACATTGAGAAAGTGCTTTGTCGGTTTAGCATGGTGAATACAAATGCGTCTGATACACTTTTGCATTTGCATATGAAGCTTTCAATTAAGGGATAGCCTATGCTGGAGAAAGAAGAGGCTTAAGTGGCAAGAGTGCCATATGCGAGTGCGGTTGGAAATTTAATGTATGTTATAGGGTGTACGCCCGATATTGCAAATGCGGTCGGGATGGTTAGTCGGTATATGGTTATTGGTAAAATCACATTGGGAAGCCATGAAGATTATTTTGAGATACCATAGAGGTACTTCACCTCATGATCTTGTTCTTGGGGGTAGTGATGGGATGAATTGCAAATTGGTTGGGTATTGTGATTCGTACTAGGTCGGCTAAAGGGGTCGGAGAAAAATCAACTTTTGGATATGTCATCACTATTAGTGGTATGGCCATAAATTAGATCGAGATTGCAAACCATAGTTGCTCTAGATACTATGGAAGTGGAGTTGATAGTCGTAGTGGAGGTGGCAAAAATGACACTATACTTAAAGCGATTATTGCGTAACGTAGATTTTGAACACAATAGGATTGATATTTATGTGATGGCCAAACTGAGCTATTGGAGAATTTTTCTTTTAGCTTCCAGACTAAGCATATAGAGGCGAGAGAAATCTTTTTGGTATCCATGAATGAGATAAACTTGTTCATCTTCAAAAAGTGCGCACAGAGGATAATAGAATGGATATGTTCACAAAAGGATTTCCAGTTTGTAAGTTTAAGCATTGCATTAATTTGATTTGATTATTAAAGTGGTAGATGCCACAAGGTGGCATGTCGAGGGGATAGTTTGGTTATTGATGATGAAGGGTAACAGTGAGAGATTGTGGTTTTATCTTATTGGTATGTACTTGTTTGCACCCCAAAGTACTTTTGCCTTTTGGTAAGTTGTTTTTTGGCTTTGGGTACATTAACACTTTGTTAGCGAGCAATGGCTTTGCTGAGCTCATTGATGGAGTGTAATGGGTGGTGGCTTTGTCGGAGCTCATTGGGAAAGTATTCAAGTGTTCCTTTGTTGAAGGTAGAGTTTGTGATGACTTGGTGTCATTGGTTTATTGTGGTGTATAGAGATGGATATAGTGTCAAGGTAAACAGTTAAATTTTAGCGACACATATAGAGTTGAAGAGGACTGAAGTAGCTTGATATCGTTGAAGACGATTCGTAAATCGAAGCACGAAGTGAATGGTATTACAGTTTGAAGCAAAAATTCCAAGTGATGCCAATTCAAACATCTGAGGCAAGCTCTTAGACATACGAGATGGATGTAAGATGTCTAGGAGACCCCTTTAGATGTTTGAATTATCCTATAAACTAACCCAAGATTTTACTGTGTATTTTGGATGTTTTAAGATATTTGAAATACGATGGAAGACATCCGGGGTTTGAAGTCAGACGTCTGAGCATGGAACTCAAACATCTGAATGCAGTTTTCAAATATAGTTTTGCATGTGCTATTGTGAACCTTTGGTTGTTGCTTGAAGGGAAAATTTGGTATTTTCCATTTGGTTTTTCATCATATAAACGGCTATTTTCAGATCTCAAAAGGGGAGGGGGTTCATGCAAATATCAAAGCTAGTCTCTATCTATTTTTCTTCTATTCTTAATCTCTACAATTCAATTTCAATAGAATTTTGAGTGACCATATAAATAATCTCTTGTACTCATTCCTTGCTAATAATAAAAGGCTCTCTCCAAAGTAAATGCACACTAACAGAACATTAGTGAAACAACTATAAACATTATGTGTGATTTACTTTCATTATTGCTATTATCGCTTGCTTGTGATTGCAAATTGGTTTTATTTTGATCGGTTTATGAATTCGGATTTGGGATATCATGTAACAAATCATCCTTCTAGCACCAAAAAATCAGCGCCTCACCTCAACGTCTACCTTTTGAATACCACAAAAGATGGCTTGTTGAGAAAAGAAAGAAAGAAGAAGAAACAAAACAATATATCAGGGCATGACAGTGCTATCTCACATCGGAATGATAGTATATAATATACTAAATATACATGAATAGAATTGGATGAAAAATATATTAGGGACTACTCTAGTGGAAGTAATTGATAAATAAATATCAATATAGAGAGTTTGAATAAAATATCTGATACAGTGAGTCTCATATATGAATAACATCTGTCATATACTACTACAATATCAAGTAGATAAATATCAAGGTGTCATCTTCACCTCAAAGGCTCTAGTTGCACCACTCTAATAGCATATTCCCAAAAGCACTTGAATTTCAAACTATCCAATTGAGTACCTAAGATTTGTCATGACATAAGTAGATAAAGACAAAACATGAGTCGGATATAAAGCCTGGTGTAAGGGGAACTATCTCTAAATATTGTATATCAAAACTATGCAGTGTAAAACAGAAACCACTAAGGCACATCCGGTCCTCTTTATAAACATGGCTCATGGGTAATCCGGATAGCCTGTACACAAGTAAAGTAAACCCATCAAAAGAGATAGGAAATCATACTATAACCTGTTCTTCTCTTGGAATCAACGAGTCAGCACAACTAATATAATGTGATTGAAATGTAAAAATCATACTATGATAAAGGTAACCCAACATCAAAAAGTAGGATGATCCTAATTTAAGTCTATCATGAGGTACAAAATAGTAGTAAATGCAACAATAACAATAACAGTTGACTAATAACACACACTATACAATAATTGAAAGATAACTAAGAAATACAGATCAGTGCCCATCATTACTAATGGTTGGAGTCAACTATGGACATCTATTGCGATCCAATGATCCCCTTCGAGGTTCAAGATAAATAGCGTCAATACCAAATTGTACTATAGACCTCGAACCACGTCCTAAACGATTGGTCTTATGTAGATCTCATTGTACCCCTACAATAAGCTTTAATGATATATGATCCACTCTAAAACTTGGAACCTATTTCTATAATTGATAGAGTCGGTACCTGAATGTGCTATAGATCCTACACCACACCGTGAATGATGGTTTCATCTTGATCTCACTATACCACTATAACGAGCTTTGGTGATATATGATCTACTGTAAATACTTGGGACCTTTACAGATCACACCGTACCCTTATAATAATATTTAGTGATATTTGATCCAGTAGTAGATGATTGTTATCCTCCCTTTATATGACATTAAAGATTTATCGAATAATTTGTGTATGCCTCTTATAAAAAAGAGAACAACGGTCATATCCCATGTAATACAGTGTTGGGTAACAAAGGAACACCGACATGTATAAACATATGCACTCATCAAACATAACATCGCGTAATCAAATGTGCCTATCACAAACGAAGACCGATATTTTGTCATTGTCTACCAAAATGGATGGTTTCTATAATAAAATCCTAATCGGTACAACCACTAGTATAAGGCCAGTACAGTTCATCAAACATACCTACCCCTAAGGTTGGACATAGACAAACTGTACTCAATCCTACACACTCACCAAACGAGACCGTATAATCAATCACTACATTGATATCATGTCCGGTCATTATTGACTGCATATGTTGAAAGAGCAGGCTATGCGGTAGGATCGTATAATATGGAATAGCGGAATGATATAGATAAATAACGATAAGCAATAAGCAAAGTAGACACCAAGACTTTATACTGGTTCGGACCTCTTGTCCTACGTCCAGTCCCTAAGCTTCTCTTAGGAATTCTACTAACAACCCCCACTTAACCCGGAGGAATAGGTTTACAACTTACCCGAATAATCGAACGGGATTTCTTGCCTCAACTACCGAAGAGGACTTCAACTCAATTATTAAAAAACAATATTCGACTTATTGTGTTATTGTCAACACTAATGAGTCTAATGTAGTACAATATTCCTATAATCTTATCCTCGAGAGTATGCAATGTGTTTGTGAAGATTTAGGAAATGTGAATTACTATGAATCAAAAGAATATTATAAACAAAACGGTGATTCAAGCAATAGATTGGTGATTGCTTTGAGAATATCTAGAGAATATGATCAAGAAAATAGTAAGATTAAAGCAAGAGAATTCGGTAAATTGAATGATGTTAGAATCATGTATTTATACTTGTAGAAGAGGTGCGTTTGCTGTCAAAGGTTGAAAACAAGAGATGCTTCCATTTCCATTGGAGAATGGTTGCAACTCTTGGGAGGAAGAAGGTGTCTTTTCAAAGAAAATTCACAAGTTCAAATTCAGTCGACTGAGCAGGGAATTCAGTCAACTGAAAATATGAAGTAAAATTTTCAGGAACAAATTCAGTCGACTGTGCAGGAAGTTCAGTCGACTGAAACTATGCATGTTTATATATGTGTACCAGTTTCAGTCGACTGGTCATTCCTGATCAGCCGACTGAACTACTAAAATATGCACAGTAAAAATTTAAATAAAAATGAAGTTCATAAAATATGTTCTAGTGTTCGTGCAAGCCTCTTGAGGATAGATTTTAACAATAAATCTAGACTAAGACCTATATAAAAATCATACTTATGTTTGTTTGGCCTTCATCGATCTTCCTTTAGCTTTGCACATATCTCTTCCTTTTTTGTTGAAGCACATTGTCATTGATCAAAATCTTTGCGTATCAACATTCTCCCTCTTTTTGATTGATGACAATACTGATTTATTCTAAAGATGTATTTACTTATTTTCTCCCCCTAAACGTATGCACTATCTTTCCTACAAAACAAAGTTAGTACCATAGATTTTCTCTCATTTTGTCATCGACAAAAAGGAAGAATTAATAGTAGAAATATTTTATCAAAATAATCATTGAAGCATAGAGAATAGAAAATTCGCATAACCATGGCTTAAAAAGGTTAAAAATGTTGCGTCGAACAAGCACAAAATGGCTATTTATACAAGCCATAAGAAAGTTATAAATAAACATCAAACCATACTAAAATTACTCATCTTTATCCCAGTCATATGAACCTTCTCTTCCTCCTGTTGGTTCACGTATGACGGGTCCTCCTGTTGGTGGTCTGTACGCTCTTCCTCCTTGGCCACCACTAGCTCCGCTTGTGCTTCTACTTGTTTGCTCTTCGGATGAAGTCCATGTAAACGTAGGTGCCAGACGTTTGCCGCGAGATGTCGAAGCAGTAGTGGTGCTTGAGCACGAGATTGCATCCCATAGCTTGTTGAAGAATCCTTTAACTTTGTCAAGCTTGTGATCCACCGTTTTAAGACGAGTATCAAGAATTTGTTGATTTCTTGATAATATCCCCAATGATTGGTTGGTAGTAAAGCTTAGGTCAACAAGACGAATTTCATCATCTTGGTCGAAATGATCTTCGTGGTGAGGTTGTGGAGGTTGTTCTTGTTGTTCTTGATGCCTCGCTTCCCATTCGGCGAGTGATATTATGCGAGGAGGTCGAGATGGGAGTTGCATTAGGCTTATGGTTCGGTGGTTAATTTGATGGACCATTATATTCTCCGACTCAGGTAATGGCGTATCGACATTGAGGAGAAGTCGCATGATGTATTCTCCAAAATAGATAGTTCGCATTCTGCCATTATTAAAAGTGAGAAACTCATCAAGAATAAGTTGTACCAAATTGACTTGTATATTGCCAAAAATAGCATATAGAGCTCGATAATTAGTTGGGTAGACAATTTCGTACGAGCCCGTGCGTGGAGTAATTGTTCTCATTAGAGCTTTGTGAAGGATTCTTGCTATAGGTCGAAGAGAGGTGGACTTAAAATCTCTAAAGTTGATATTATCATCCATAAATCAATGGTTTATGTTATCGCGAATTTGTGGATTGAATTCTATCTCGTTTAGCTTTCTCTCGACATTTGGTGATTCTAGAATGTGTGCTATTCTATCTAAGGAAAACCAAACTTTCTTTCCACATACCATACTCCAAACACTATTGTTTGGATTTCTTGGAGTTTGGTGTCCAAGATTAAGGTTAGCATAAAATAATTTGACCATTATATGATTTATGGCATGGTCACTTCTTTTCAAATCCAAAAGAGAAGTTAAACCTGCTTGATTGGTTAACGCTTGGATGTTGCATGTTTGAAAGCTTTGGAAATCAACGAAGGAATGCTCGAAAATACGGGAATTCTTCATCTTATTCCACCTAGTGACAGCTACTCTATCGTAAAGCCATTGTGCTATTTGAGCATCAATTGACTCGGAGGATGAAGAAGAGGAAGCTCTTGATCTCTTTGGTGCCATTTGAGTGAGATTTGAGTGAATTTTAAGGAATTGGGGGCTAGGGTTTTGAAAATAATTGGGGAAGAAACTGTTTTGGAAAGTAAAAAGAGAATGGACAGGTAAAAAATTGGTGGATAAAAGGGGAAAGTTGTAGCGATCCGACTTTCTATCACCAGAAAATCGCATCACTAATTAAGAAAGAAAGGGATAGAAGAAGAAAAGAAAGAAAAGAAAAAGAAACAACACATCAGAATCTCACAGCGGAACGATTGAAAATATAATATAGAACATATACATAGTATCATATACATCATAGTACACAACTATACAACTCAATTTAAACAGTTATAACATTTCTGTCTAATACGATACAAGACATCATGCAGAATAACAACACATCGGAAACTCTAACTATAATCTATACGCTGAAGCCTCCTGCTCCATAGCTCCTCCAGATTTCGTCAAGGATAACCTGAATCACTTGACCACTCATATATAATATGAGTACCCAAGAGTTTAATAAAACAGGAAATAAACACTCGGGTCAGTCAGGGGTCTGGTGTGAGTAAATGGTTTAAGATTGCTTAACTTTAGAAAATCCTTTGAAAGAAAAGGTATCACGTAAGACTTCACACACATAAACATGGAAAAGTTTTTACCTTACGCTAACCAAAACATTTGATAGGAAATACAGTGATATTATAATAGTGTCTAGGGTTTTCAAGTAAATATGAAATAGCCGAAATTGTTACATTCGTTAAATTCCAGCTACTAGCCACAAAAGTGGGTAATACAAACAAAACCGTACGGTCTCGTAGGAAAAACGGGTTTCCATCAATGACAGGGCTACCGGGGTACCGTCTGTCACAGTACGTGGCCTAGATCACCGTACCGAGGAGTACGCCCGCTCCCCTGCAACACAAGGCCGGGACCATTCCTTACTGAACAGTCCCGAACAAGACCACCCCGTAGTTGGCTGCAGATCCAACTGCCTACAAAGCCGAAATAAAAAGGGACATCTAGACAGGGATGTATCTCGCTCTCCAGTGGGAGCTACCCACGAAGCCTTGCTGCACCTCCCTTGTTTTAGCCATTCCCGGTTGATGAGGCTTGAGGCTGCGATTACCTTTATAGGACCAATTATCTTAGAATGCTCATCGTCCACCTGACGATGTTCTGAAGGCATTCAATCCATACAAGTTCGTTCCGGGTTCGAACCAAACCGAAGGCACTATCTCGTTGCACTCATTTTTTGAATCACCCTCAGAGTCAACGACCATAGCCCTTGCACTCTGAATCACCATCTCGAACCTATAAGCACTATTTCGTCAAACTCATTACGGAATCACCCACAGAGTTATACTGACGTATAGTTCTTACACTTCGAGTCTTCACTTGCTCCACTTGGATTCACGACTTAACGTTCAATTGGAATCGATGTGGTTTTCGGATATCCAAATATGGAAACCCGATCCCGTTCTCACCGAATCCAAACGCCATTTTAATGTCCAAGTTGTACTTAAAGGATTTAAACAGTATATATTCAGAAATATCACTTAACATAAATGGACTATTCACAACACGGATAAATAATCATCTATTATCACCTTCATCCATATATATCACAAAGTAGAATATATCACATCTCAGATATAACATATTCACATCATCACATATCAACCAAAAACATATAATATCAACCAATATCATTAACTCATCCAATGATGCTTATCAACCAATCAATAAACACCCATACACAAGGTTGATCCAACTTAAATAATTTAATTAATCCTTAATTAAATTGATTCTTACTTAATCATTTTGATTATCATCAATCCATCTTACTATTCATTAATTAATTACAAATTAATTAATAAATATTACTTAATTATTCTCTTTAATTAATCTTCTTTGATTAATTAATTACTTAATTACTATAAGTAATTATTCCTTAATTACAATATTAATAAATCATCTTGATTAATTACTTAATTATACCAAGTAATTATCTCTCAATTACTCCTTTAAAATTAATCACACTTATTATTTATTATTTAATTACCTTGATAATTATTCCTTAATTAATCCCATCCGATTAATCACCTTTAAATTAATCATACTTGACTAATTACTCTTGATTAATCACTATTAATTAAACCTACTTAATTAATTACTTTTTAATTAACCATATTTAATTAATTACTTTTAATTAATCTCCTTTGATGAATTACTTTAATTACATTCAGTAATTAAAACTTAATTAAAAATTAATTATTCTTTAAATTATTAACTAACAATTAATTAATTATTTGCATTAATTAATGATTACTTCATTAATTAAATTTCTTTCTTACTTAATTACTTTAACAAGTAATTAATCACTTTATTAATTACTCTCAATCCCTTTATTAATGAATCATTAATTAAATAATTTAAACCCTTAGTTAATTTTATTAATTAATTCTTTAATTAATAACACAAGTGATTACTTCTTAATCACATCCACTTAATTACTTCCATAAAGCAATTATCTCTTATTTAATTACCTCTTGTAATTAATCATTTAATTACCTAATTACTTCACCAAGTAATTATATTAGATTAACCCATCAGTGATTATCTTAATTAATCATAATTTATTTAATTAATTATTTAACTTAATCATTTAAATTATTAAATGATTCTTAACTCCTTATATTAAAAAGATCCTTAATTAAGAAAACCATTATCTTAATTAAATCATTTATATTAACCAATCACTTTATGTTAATTATCTTCATATATTTATTAACCAAACTCTTAATTTCTCAATAAAATTCTTAATGATAATTGACTATCAAATTCTTAATTATTAAACTTTATTAAAAATAAAATATACTTGAAATCAATTAAAATAATTTAAATATTCAAGTAAACTTTACATCTATAACTTCCAAAGTTATTTAATAAAAATTTAATACAACCTTTGTTTTAAAAATTCACTCATTTTATTTTAAAAACTTTCATATTTTATTATATAAAAACTTGTTTGAAACTTAACTTGAAACAAATTAGTTTTATAAATAAACCTGTTAACTTTTGTAACCTTAATCGTTTACAAAATCAAATTCCCTTTGCTTCAAACTTAAAAAAAAAACACATGCTGCTAATTTTAAAAACCTAAACAACAAAATCTTAATCAGCAAAAACCCGAGCAACCCACTAAATTCCCCGCGTTAAACCCCGAGTATAACACACGTTTACTCCGAGTTAACCCACCCTATAACCTGCTTCGAGCTCTACCCACAACAAACCCGAGTCCTTCTTCGAGTCTCCTCCTATCTCTTCCCAAAACCCTACAGTAGCACATGAATGTGCACGTAAACGTGCACGACGTCGATTATCAACGGCGAACTTCACGCCGACCTTCCCAAGGTCGCACACGACCTCCACATCCAATTACACCACCCAGAAAAATCCATACGATTGAGAATCCAAAACTTGCCCTTCAACCCAAAAACCGTTCGAAACCCACACCATCAAACTCGACCACCGCCGACCATCCTCCTCACTAGAGACCATGCCGCCACTCCCCTAGCTTCATCTCGCTTCCCCGCAACCCCAGAACCATATGCGATCGCCTCAAGTTGCATCACGTCATCGCGAAGCCTAAATGAACACTGACAGTAAAATCTGGAAATAAAACCCTACTCAAACAAATCCCAGCCACCTCGATCAATAATAAATTCCAAATTCATTTTTTCCCTGATCAACATTGCCCCCTTCACCTTTGTGCTCAATCCAGATACCCAGTTCGTCGCCGTTCACCAAGAATCAGCCAAAAACCCCAAAATAGTTAATCACAAATTCACCACCAAATACCAATCTAAAATTTGTGATTTAACCCTTAAAAATCATGATTTTATATCATTATTCCAATCATGCAATCAAAACTACAAATTGAATTCATAAATTTTTTGACCCAATTTGATTTATACTGTAAATTTGAAACTTTTGAGCTAATCATTCATTTTAAAAAAACTATAAACATTTTTAGAGGAAAAATCACTTGATTACAAACAACCTTTGTTCATAAATCATAAGCTAATTTGGATTCAACATGGAGTTATTGATTTTAATATGGAAATGCTGCCTGTTAATATCACACAGTAACTATTTAACTATACAGACATCAAACATTTTTAATTCAAGCATGCATAAGTTTAAATCCAAAAAAAAATCCAAACAAACCACCATGATTTCACATACAAGAACAAGATGAAATTTAAGATTTAAAACTGTTTTTAAATTTGCATTTACTTACCTTGATTAAGTAGAAGACAGAACTGCATTTTCCAGGCTTGCAATTTATCTTGCATGTTGAATTAATCCTACTGCATTGATGTTAAAAAAATCTATTGATGCTTGCCTCAGATTCTATATTGAAAATCTTGCATTTGAAGATCTTGCCTCTGATCTGAGATTCCAGCTTATCTTCTGATTTGAATTTTCCAGATTTTCCAGATTCTAACTTCTTTCATTTTTGTTTTGATTTACATTCATTTTTTATCTTTGATTCAGAATGAAGAAAATATTTTGCTGAAGATTAATTTCTTCTTTTAATTTTACAACTTACATTTTAAATTTAATTTTACAAGAGGGAGACATTTGTCACTTGGATGCCTTAATTAACTTACACATAAGCCATTTGACTTACATTTATCTTAACATACATTAAAAGATTAGCAAGTGTTATTATGATTAATTATTATTTACATAAGTTATTTTCTCAATGTTTTATAAATGTTTTAAAGGTGATTTTCTTTTTAATAATCTATTTAAGCTATATATATATATATATATATATATATTTATGTAATATTCATATGATTATAAAATGTGCATACTTATCTTTTGAAAATAAGCTTTTAGATAAATATAAAAGCGACTTCATGTGAGTTTATAAATTATTTATGCTTTTAATTAAATTTATTTTAACTCTTCATATAATTTTTTTTAAAACAATTTATCTTATGTTAAAATTAAAATGAAAGGATATTAAACAAATGAACTTTTAAATTTAAATCTGATCTAAAACTCAAGTTGAACTATATATTTATAATAATAAGAAATTAACTTTTTTATAAAAATTTAAACTTCAAATATCATTTCAAAAGCATTGAATCAAATTAACCTTTCAAATTTCAAATTATATATTAAAGTTTGAAAACTCTTGTTAAATTCAAATCAATATTTTTTCTATTTCAAATATATATACACATTTCAAATAGAAAAACATTTTAACATTAAATTTGAAATTTACTGTGTTGAATTTTTAAAACACAAACCAAATCATAATATATATATATATATATATATATATATATTTACATATATTACAATTTGAATATAAAGTTTTTATTACATTAAACGTTTCCTATTTACAAGATATATCAATACATATATATTATAAATAGAAAATACTTTTGATTAGCTTCTAGAAAATAAATTTTACCAGCCAAAATAAATATTCCAAATTAAAATATTATAAACTTTTAAAAGAATTAAACTTGCCAAATTTTTATTGTTAAGAAAAATGTTGATAGATATTAACAAATTATTATTATTATTAATCTTTAAAATAATTTTAACTTGTCAATTTATAATATAAAATGATCAAATCAATTTAATTATTATCAAAGATTATTAAATTGATATTGCTCAAAATTCCGGGTCGTTACATTCCTTCCCCCTTAAAAGAATTTCGTCCCCGAAATTTAAAAGCAAAGATAATTTAATAACCCAGCTAAAGAATTTCAATCTCTATCAGCAATCATACATTACCAATTATAGTAACCAAAGCAACCAATTAAAACAGACAATTTATCTATCCAGAAAATTCTGAATAGAACTTCCTAATATTATCAAGAGTTTTCCAGGTACCTATACTGGAATACTCGCTTCTATAGAATCTTATTTACTATACTACCATAACCAAGAATTTCCTCATCTGATCCCATAAATCTGAACAAGATATCAGACTAAACTCAAACCAGCTCAACTACCAGATCCTTCTTAACTGCTGATTCTATCACTCGAAGAATCATACACATATTCCTCAGAGATATGTGAAATACAATGAATTCCAGCTATCCAAACTGGCAATTCAATCCTGTAGATCAAAATCTAATCTCTAGAGAACACATGAAAAATTCAAAATACTTCTGGAGCTAGCTCTCCAGTTTTACCCAGTCCTATATCTCCTTTGATTGGATAAAACTAAAACAATATCCAAATTCTAACTACATATTCCAAATCTCCTTAATTCTTAACTGCATACTCTTCAGATGATCCTGAGTCACCTCCAATATTCCTGATCAGCCTAACCCTTGCTGATTCCTTCAAGAAACAAACTGGACCAACTCAAACCAAATCTCCAGGTCCTACTCAACAAAGTGGCTTTCCCAAAAATAATTTGCTGAAATCCAAAATACAACTCTACTCCACAAGCATTAGTGGACTTCAGACCTACCTCTCCTATCTGGAATAGCCAAATAGTTGCACTTGACAACCTTACCTACCAAATTCAGAAAATTCCTTCATACTTGAATTTCCTGTAGAAATCTTCTAATCCAGGTAAACTGCAACTTCCGGTTGCTCCTACTCTAGAACAACTGCTATCTCGCTTCCGCTGCACAACTCTGATCTGGAGCAGATAAAAATGCTATCGAAGAACACAAACAAAATCTTTCTCCATACACAGTTCATCCGACTCATAAAAATCTTAGTGACCATTCTTCTTGATCAAAACATCTCAACAGAATCTTAACTTAGAATAAGATGATCAATCCTTCTCCAAAGAGTCCTGAGCTGCCTCACCAAACTCTTCCCGCTCCAAGAGTCATCCTACTATACGATTGAATCATCAATACTACTCCTGGAAATCCAACTTGATAAGAAAACTCAATCTCCGATTCGGGTCAACTTCTGATTCCCTCAAAAACATCTGGAAAATCTCTGACTACATTAATGGTTTTTACCTCCATATGAGATGCCTAAATCTCAAACCAAGGAATACTCAAAGATTCCCAAACTAATCGCAAGTCACTTTTGCGATCCCTCTCAGTTCAGACCCCAAAGAACTATCTCCCTAACTAGAACAGCATTTCCTATTCAAGATAAATCTTTCCCGAATGGCTTATCTACCAGAAAACTGATAGATCACTTCTAACAGATATCCTACTCTGCCGAGCCTCCCGAAGAAAAGGATAAGTCTTCACTATCTGCTTGGTCTGCCGATAGTAGAATCCCAAAGATTACTGAATCATTGAAGAAACAGATCCATGCTGCTACCTCCAAACTTCACTTTAATGATACTACTAATCCAAAAGATCTTCCTTAACCAAAAGCTCCTTGAAACACAAAACTATCACCCAATTTCCACCAAAAATCGTTGAGACGAGTCGACATCTTTTCAAGAAACTCGGCTCCAAACCAAACACAAACCACTTATCTTCTTAAGAAAACAATTGAGACCATGTCCGAAATGAGGTAACTCATCGACCTTATTCTCCTACTTTAACCAAGATAAGACGCCTTTACTTGAGATCTAGAAAATTCCCAAACATCCGAATCTTCAGTGCAGTAGAGATCACTGTTCCTTCAACACCATCTTAATCTTACTCCAAAAGAACATCCTCAAAACCATCTATGGATACTGCATCTCATCACATAGCTATTCTTTCCTGAAGTCACCAAGATACCATCACTTGCTTCTATTCAGCTGACAAACTCAACTCTTGGAAATCCCTGCTCATTCGAGAGCAAATCAACCTCACATTCCAAGAATATACTCCAATCCTTGGAAATACTTCCTCTGGACTCAAAGAAATCCTTTCTACAAAACTTATTAGAGACGGTATTAGATCTACAATCTCGACAGACACATCTCCAACCACAACATATAAACCTCTTCCATTAGTGGTAGTCGTGTTCCACACACTCCTACCTTATCTACCTCTATAACCTATGTTGGAAAATCCGAACAGATAACCCAACAGATTAGGTAGTTATATATAAGTATATATATAAAAATTACAAGTACGCTCTCTCAAGATAGACACCACTCCAGAGCCTAGGTATTCACTCAACCTAATGCTCTGATACCAACTGTAGCGACCCGACTTTCTATCACCAGAAAATCGCATCACTAATTAAGAAAGAAAGGGATAGAAGAAGAGAAGAAAGAAAAGAAAAAGAAACAACACATCAGAATCTCACAGCGGAACGATTGAAAATATAATATAAAACATATAAATAGTATCATATACATCAGAGTACATAACCATACAACTCAACTTAAACAGTTATAACATTTCTGTCTAATACAATACAAGACATCATACAGAATAACAACACAGCGGAAACTCTAACTATAATCTATACGCTGAAGCAACCTGCTCCATAGCTCCTCTAGATTTCGTCAAGGATAACCTGAATCACTTGACCACTCATATATAATATGAGTACCCAAGAGTTTAATAAAACAGGAAATAAACACTCGGGTCAGTCAGGGGTCTGATGTGAGTAAACGGTTTAAGATTGCTTAACTTTAGAAAATCCTTTGAAAGAAAAGGTATCACGTAAGACTTCCCACACATAAACATGGAAAAGTTTTTACCTTACGCTAACCAAAACATTTGATAGGAAATACAGTGATATTATAATAGTGTCTAGGGTTTTCAAGTAAATATGAAATAGCCGAAATTGTTACATTCATTAAATTCCAGCTACTAGCCACAAAAGTGGGTAATACAAACAAAACCGTAGGGTCCCGTAGGAAAAATGGGTTTCCATCAATGGCAGGGCTACTGGGGTATCGCCCGTCACAGTACGTGGCCTAGATCACCGTACCGAGGTGTACGCCCGGTCCCCTGCAACACAAGGCCGGGACCATTCCTTACTAAACAGTCCCGAACAAGACCACCCCGCAGTTGGCTGCAGATCCAACTGCCCACAAAGCCGAAATAAAAAGGGACATCTAGACAGGGATGTATCTCGCTCTCCAGAGGGAGCTACCCACGAAGCCTTGCTGCACCTCCCCTGTTTTAGCTATTCCCCATTGATGAGGCTTAAGGCTGCGATTACCTTTATAGGACCAATTATCTTAGAATGTTCATCGTCCACCTGACGATGTTCTGAAAGCATTCAATCCATACAAGTTCGTTCCGGGTTCGAACCAAACCGAAGGCACTATCTCGTTGCACTCATTTTTTGAATCACCCTCAGAGTCAACGACCATAGCCCTTGCACTCTGAATCACCATCTCGAACCTATAAGCACTATTTCGTTAAACTCATTACGGAATCACCCACAGAGTTATACTGACGTATAGTTCTTACACTTCGAGTCTTCACTTGCTCCACTTGGATTCACGACTTAACGTTTAATTGGAATCGATGTGGTTTTCGGATATCCAAATATGGAAACCCGATTCCGGTCTCACCGAATCCAAACGCCATTTTAATGTCCAAGTTGTACTTAGGGGATTTAAACAATAGATATTCAGAAATATCACTTAACATAAATGGACTATTCACAACACAGATAGATAATCATATATTATCACCTTCATCCATATATATCACAAAGTAGCATATATCACATCTCAGATATAACATATTCACATCATCACATATCAACCAAAAACATATAATATCAACCAATATCATTAACTCATCTAATGATGCTTATCAACCAATCAATAAACACCCATACACAAGGTTGATCCAACTTAAATAATTTAATTAATCCTTAATTAAATTGATTCTTACTTAATCATTTTGATTATCATCAATCCATCTTCCTATTCATTAATTAATTACAAATTAATTAATAAATATTACTTAATTATTCTCTTTAATTAATCTTCTTTGATTAATTAATTACTTAATTACTATAAGTAATTATTCCTTAATTACAATATTAATAAATCATCTTGATTAATTACTTAATTATACCAAGCAATTATCTCTCAATTACTCCTTTAAAGTTAATCACACTTATTATTTATTATTTAATTACCTTGATAATTATTCCTTAATTAATCCCATCCGATTAATCACCTTTAAATTAATCATACTTGATTAATTACTCTTGATTAATTACTATTAATTAAACCTACTTAATTAATTACTTTTTAATTAACCATATTTAATTAATTACTTTTAATTAATCTCCTTTGATGAATTACTTTAATTACATTCAGTAATTAAAACTTAATTATAAATTAATTATCCTTTAAATTATTAATTAACAATTAATTAATTATTTCCATTAATTAATGATTACTTCATTAATTAAATTTCTTTCTTACTTAATTACTTTAACAAGTAATTAATCACTTTATTAATTACTCTCAATCCCTTTATTAATGAATCATTAATTAAATAATTTAAACCCTTAGTTAATTTTATTAATTAATTCTTTAATTAATAACACAAGTGATTACTTCTTAATCACATCTACTTAATTACTTCCATAAAGTAATTATCTCTTATTTAATTACCTCTTGTAATTAATCATTTAATTACCTAATTACTTCACCAAGTAATTATAGTAGATTAACCCATCAGTGATTATCTTAATTAATCATAATTTATTTAATTAATTATTTAACTTAATCATTTAAATTAATTAAATGATTATTAACTCCTTATATTAAAAAGATCCTTAATTAAGAAAACCATTATCTTAATTAAATCATTTATATTAACCAATCACTTTATGTTAATTATCTTCATATATTTATTAACCAAACTCTTAATTTCTCAATAAAATTCTTAATTATAATTGACTATCAAATTATTAATTATTAAACTTTATTAAAAATAAAATATACTTGAAATCAATTAAAATAATTGAAATATTCAAGTAAACTTTACATCTATAACTTCCAAAGTTATTTAATAAAAATTTAATACAACCTTTGTTTAAAAAATTCACTAATTTTATTTTAAAAACTTTCATATTTTATTATATAAAAACTTGTTTGAAACTTAACTTGAAACAAATTAGTTTTATAAATAAACCTGTTAACTTTTGTTTTAAAACCTTAATCGTTTACAAAATCAAATTCCCTTTGCTTCAAACTTTTAAAAAAAAAACACACGCTGCTGATTTAAAAACCTGAACAACAAAATCCTACTCAGCAAAAACCCGAGCAACCCACTAAATTCCCCGCGTTAAACCCTGAGTATAACACACGTTTACTCCAAGTTAACCCACCCTATAACCTGCTTCGAGCTCTACCCACAACAAACCCGAGTCCTTCTTCGAGTCTCTCCCCTATCTCTTCCCAGAACCCTACAGTAGCACATGAACGTGCTCGTAAACGTGCACGACGTCGATTATCAACGACGAACTTCACTCCGACCTTCCCCAGGTCGCACACGACCTCCACATCCAATTGCACCACCCAGAAAAATCCATACGATCGAGAATCGAAAACTTGCCCTTCAACCCAAAAACCGTTCGAAACCCACACCATCAAACTCGACCACCGCCGACCATCCTCCTCACTAGAGACCATGCCGCCACTCCCCTAGCTCCATCTCACTTCCCCGCAACCCCAGAACCATATGCGATCGCCTCAAGTTGCATCACGTCATCGCGAAGCCTAAATGAACACTGATAGTAAAATCTGGAAATAAAACCCTACTCAAACAAATCCCAGCCACCTCGATTAATAATAAATTCCAAATTCATTTTTCCCATGATCACCATTGCCCCCTTCACCTTCGTGCTCAATCCAGATACCCAGTTCATCGCCGTTCACCAAGAATCGGCCAAAAACCCCAAAATAGTTAATAACAAATTCACCACCAAATACTAATCTAAAATTTGTGATTTAACCCTTAAAAATCATGATTTTCTATCATTATTCCAATCATGCAATCAAAACTACAAATTGGATTCATAAATTTTTTGACCCAATTTGATTTATACTGTAAATTTGAAAATTTCGAGCCAATCATTCATTTTAAAAAAGCTATAACCATTTTTAGAGGAAAAATCACTTGATTACAAACAACCTTTGTTCATAAATCATAAGCTAATTTGGATTCAACATGGAGTTATTGATTTTAATATGGAAATGCTGCCTGTTAATATCACATAGTAACTATTTAACTATACAGACATCAAACATTTTTAATTCAAGCATGCATAAGTTTAAATCCAAAAAAACAATCCAAACAAACCACCATGATTTCACATACAAGAACAAGATGAAATTTAAGATTTAAAAATGTTTTTAAATTTGCATTTACTCACCTTGATTAAGTAGAAGACAGAACTGCATTTTCAGGCTTGCAATTTGTCTTGCATGTTGAATTAATCCTACTGCATTGATGTTGAAAAAAATCTGTTGATGCTTGCCTCAGATTCTATATTGAAAATCTTGCATTTGAAGATCTTGCCTCTGATCTGAGATTCCAGCTTATCTTCTGATTTGAATTTTCCAGATTTTACAGATTCTAACTTCTTTCATTTTTGTTTTGATTTACATTCATTTTTGATCTTTGATTCAGAATGAAGAAAATATTTTGCTGAAGATTAATTTCTTCTTTTAATTTTACGACTTACATTTTAAGTTTAATTTTACAAGAGGGAGACATTTGTCACTTGGATGCCTTAATTAACTTACACATAAGCCATTTGACTTACATTTGCCTTAACATACATTAAAAGATTTACAAGTGTTATTATGATTAATTCTTATTTACATAAGTTATTTTCTCAATGTTTTATAAATGTTTTAAAGGTAATTTTCTTTTTAATAATCTATTTAAGCTATATACATATATTTATGTAATATTCATATGATTATAAAATGTGCATACTTATCTTTTAAAAATAAGCTTTTAGATAAATATAAAAGTGACTTCATGTTAGTTTATAAATTATTTATGCTTTTAATTAAATTTATTTTAACTCTTCATATTTTTTTTTAAAACAATTTATCTTTTGTTAAAATTAAAATGAAAGGATATTAAACAAATGAACTTTTAAATTTAAATCTTATCTAAAACTCAAGTTGAACTATATGTTTATAATAATAAGAAATTAACTTTGTTATAAAAGTTTAAACTTCAAATATCATTTCAAAAGCATTAAATCAAATTAACCTTTCAAATTTCAAATTATATATTAAAGTTTGAAAACTCTTGTTAAATTCTAATCAATATTTTTCCTATTTCAAATATATATACACATTTCAAATAGAAAAACATTTTAACATTAAATTTGAAATTTACCGTGTTGAATTTTTAAAACACAAACCAAATCATAATATATATATTTACATATATTACAAATTGAATTAAAAGTTTTTATTACATTAAATATTTCCTATTTACAAGATATATCAATACATATATATTATAAATAGAAAATATTTTTGATTAGCTTCTAGAAAATAAATTTTACCAATATTAAATTGCCAAAATAAATATTCCAAATTAAAATATTATAAATTTTTAAAAGAATTAAACTTGCCAAATTTATATTGTTAAGAAAACTGTTGATAGATATTAACAAATTATTATTATTATAATCTTTAAAATAATTTTAACTTGTCAATTTATAATATAAAATGATCAAATCAATTTAATTATTATCAAAGATTATTAAATTGATATTGCTTAAAATTCCGGCTCGTTACAAAAGTTGCATGGGAATTGGCGTTTAGTCGACTGAATAGACTGTTCAGTCGACTGAATTAAAGGCCGAAAATTTTCTGGGTTGAATTCAGTCGACTGAACAGGGTTTTTAGTCGACTGAATTTTTGTCTGAAAGTTTCTGTTTGTATTTCAGTGACTGTGCAGAGGAATCAGTCGACTAAATTATAAAAAATTTGCTTTCTGCCTTAAGTTCGGTCGAATGAGCTGGGGGTTTCAGTCGACCGACCCATGTATTTTTTTGTTCTTTGTTAATTTTGAAAGTAAACACTTTATTTAAAGAAATAATTACAATTATATAGATGTAACACCATGAATAGATTTCAAAACTATCTATTTCTTAGGGGATGGACTTGGAATCTTCTTCCCTTAATTCTTCATATAATTTATATCCCATAAATTTGGACTATATTGAGGAGTCTTAGGAGACATCCAAGGATTCACAGGATCGATTGGTGTACGGTAAGATGAAGACGGATCAAGTGAACTAACGGGGCGAGGTAGGGGTTCAGCCACTTCGTTCTTTTTTAAGCCACAAAAGCGTAAACCAATTTGCTCTAGGAAGCTTAATCGCCTAGCCGTAACTTTTTGTTCGAAGTATAATTCTCGTTGAAGATCTATTTGTTGTTGTTGAAAGTGATGAATTTCATCAATCTTTATTTTTGTGTCTGGAGAAATAAAGAGTCCGCGTTTCGCTTTCTTGGATTCTGGTGTGTAGCCAGTACGATAATTGTTCCATTTGTAAACTGGCTCATGTGTCGGTGTTGGAGTGGGAAATTTTGGAGACGTTGGAGTGTTATCGACTAAAGAGGTGATGTTGATCGGGGAAAAAGAGTTGTTGGATGACATTTTTATAATGAATTTTTCAAGCTTTTATTCGTGAGAATGAATTGTGAAAAAGAAATATTTTTAAGATATATTTATAGTAGGGATTTTCTAAATATATAGTGGTTATAATTCTTTAAAGTTTTTATCCACTTAATGATTTAATGGTTACCATAATTCAGTTAAAAATGTATGGTTTACAAATAACTATTATTTTATAATATATTATGTAACATATTCGAAAAATAAATTGAAAATCTCATTTTTTTTCTTTATTCGGTCGATTGAGCATATAGTGTTAGTCGACTGAATTGTGCGGATTTTTCTAACTTTCTCTATATGATATCTTTAAAAGACATTATTCCTAACTCTCGTTGTAATTTTATGAAGGAGTTTTCTAATAGAGGTTTAGTAAATATATCGGCAATTTGATTTTCGATAGAAATATGTTCTAAATTAATTATTCCTTTTTCGATATTGTCACGTAGAAAATGGTGACGAATATCTATATGTTTTGTAGGAGAGTGATTAACCGGATTTTTAGATAAGTTTATTGTACTTGTATTATCATAGTATATTGTAGAATTTGTTAAATTTATATTAAAATCTTTAAGTGTTTGTTGCATGTATATAACTTGAGTGCAAGCTAAAGCAGCTGATATATACTCTGCTTCGCAGGTGGAAAGCGAGACACAATTTTGTTTCTTACTAAACCAAGATACAAGTGATTTTCCAATGAAATGGCAAGTACCACTTATACTTTTTCTATCTATTCGAGATCCACCAAAATCAGCATCACTGAATGACACTAACTCAAATGGACACTCCTTTGGATAGAAAAGACCGAAACCTTTAGTGTTGTTAAGATATCGCATAATTCGTTTTACCACTCTTAAGTGTGATTCTTTAGGATTAGATTGAAAACGTGCACATAAACAAACACTCATCATTATGTCAGGTCTACTAGCGGTTAAGTAAAGTAAGGAACCTATCATACTTCTAAACAATTTTTGATCTATACTTTTTTCATTTTCATCTCGATCGAGATGTGTAGTGGTACTCATAGGAGTTGGTTTAGCAGAAGTGTTTTCCATGCCGAATCGTTTAATTAAATTAGCACAATATTTTTCTTGGTTTATAAAAATTCCATTTGTTAATTGTTTGATTTGAAGTCCGAGAAAATATGATAATTCTCCCATATGAGACATTTCGAATTCATTAGTCATTATATTTGAAAATTCTTTACATAAATTTTCATTTGTTGAACCGAAAATAATATCGTCTACGTATATTTGAATTATTAAAATATCTTTGGTAGTATTTTTAATAAAAAGCGTTTGATCTACTTTTCTAATTTTAAATCTCGAATTTAATAAATAACTTTTAAGTCTTTCATACCAAGCACGAGGTGCTTGTTTAAGACCATATAGTGCTTTCTTTAATTTAAATACATGATCCGGATATACATTTTCTTTAATAAAACCATTTAAAAATGCACTTTTAACATCCATTTGATAAAGTTTAAAATTGTGAAAACATGCAAAGGCTAATTGTATACGTATTGCTTCAAGTCTTGCAACGGGAGCAAAGGTTTCTTCAAAATCAATACATTCTTCTTGATTATACCCTTGTGCTACTAGTCTTGCTTTATTCCTTGTTATATTACCTTGTTCGTCTACTTTATTTTTGTAAATCCATTTTGTTCCTATTACTGATTGATTATTAGGACGGGGAACTAATTCCCAAACATCGTTACGTTCAAATTGATTTAATTCTTCTTGCATTGCGATAATCCAATAATCATCTGTTGATGCTTCTTTAAGATTTTTAGGTTCTATTGATGAAATGAAAGCTACATGACCCATTTGATTTAGTTGATTTCTTGTCCTAACTTGAGAATTTATTTCTCCTATTATATTTTGAGTTGGATGATCTCGTAATATTCTAGGAGGAGATCTTAGTTCATTATTACTATTTTCAAGGTTTGTTTCTTCTATATTTATCAATTCTTCATCATCTTTTATATTTAAATTTTTATTAAAATTTTCATCAAAAGATATATGCAAAGTTTCTTCAATTATGTTTGTTCGTTTATTAAATACTCGATATGCTTTACTTCGTTCTGAGTATCCTACGAAAATTCCTTCGTCAGCTTTTGGATCGAATTTTCCTAGTTGATCTTTTGTATTTAAAATGAAACATTTTGATCCAAATATTTTAAAATAAGATATATTTGGCCTTTTGTTATTAAATAGTTCATAAAAAGTATTTTTAGTTAATGGTCTAATTGATATTCTATTTAATACATAACATGCAGTAGCAATGGCTTCTGCCCAAAAATGTTTTGGTAGAGAACATCCATTTAATAATGTTCTTGCGCATTCTTGTAATGTTCTATTCTTTCTTTCTACAACTCCATTTTATTGAGGAGTTCTAGGAAATGAAAAGTTATGATTTATTCCTTTCTTTTTACAAAAAGTTTCAAAAGCTTCATTTTCGAATTCGCCTCCATGATCGCTTCGAATATTTTTAATTTTCAAATCTTTAGTGTTTTGAATTATTTTGACAAATGTTTTAAAATGCTCAAAAGTGTCACTTTTATTTTTCATAAAAATAGTCCATGTATATCTTGAAAATTCATCAACTATTACAAATACGTATCGATTATGATTAATGGATTGAACTTGTGTTGGTCCAAATAAATCCATATGTAGTAATTCTAATGGTTGTAAAGTCGAAATATTTTTCTTAGATTTGAAAGATGATTTTGTTAATTTTCCTTTTTGACAATCATTAAAAAGATTATTTATTTTAAAGTTTATTTTGGGTAAAACTCTTACTAATTCATTTTTAGAAAGTTTTCTAATAGTTTTAAAATTTATATGACAAAATCTTTTGTGCCATAACCAAGGATCATTATCTTTGGCAAGTAAACACATACTTGTATTATGATTAATATTCATATTTAGAACATAAATATTTCTATCTCTATTTCCTTCAAAAACAAGATTTTGGTTTTGATCAAAAATACTACATTTATTATCCGAGAAAGTTATTTTAAAACCTTTATCACACAGTTGACTTATGCTAAGTAGATTATGTTTTAAATTTTCAACTAATGAAACATTTGTTATAAAAGGTAAATTTGATGTACCGTAGTTGTTCACATCTCCTTTGCCATGATATAGCCTTTTGAATTGTCTCCGAAGGTAATCGAGCCACCATCAAAGTATGTGATGTTTGTAAGCATATCTTTGTCTCCGGTCATGTGTTTTGAACAACCACTGTCTAATATCCATTTCTTCTTTTTGAGTGGGACCTGAAAATAAATATGAAATTATTGGTACCCACCTTTTAATAGGGTACTAAAAAGTTAGAGTTTAGGAAACCAAACCTAACTTGGTTCAGTATCCTTTTTATAAATATAGTTTTCATTATGATGAACATTATCCATAAATGTTTTAATGTATTTATTTCTTATTAATACATTGTTAGTCTTTGGTACCCAAATTTTAACTACCTTGGTTTCTACTTTTGTTTTAATAGGTTTCTTTAGCAATATTTGTTGTTTTGAATCAACATTCCTGTTAAGTTTTATATTTTTCTTATTAGGAATTTTTGACTCTTTTTTATAACCTAAACCTTGTTTGTTTGAATATGATTGAGAATTTTCTAATATCTTAGATAAATTTTCTCTTCCTTTGTTAAATTTAGAAACATTTTTAGTGATGTCATCTAATTTAGCTTGAAGACTATTATTTTCTAATTCAACATGTTTAATCTTAATTTTTAACTCATGATTTTTAGAAACAAATACATCGTTCTTTTTCTTTTAAGTTTCAATTTCTTGACTTAAAAGTGATAATTGAGTTTCCGAATTTGAATAAGATTCTTGAACTTTTTCAAGTTCTTCTTCAAGAATTTTCTTTTCATCATTTAACATATCTCTCTCAAACTCAGCTTTGTTTTGATTTTCATGAATTTCCTTAGTTTTCTTTTCAAGAATTTTTATTGTGCTTAAAAGTTCAGTGTTTACTTCAATTAAATCATTGAAAGTAAAATTACTTACCTCAGAATCTTGAGCCATGAAGCATACATTTGCATGTTCATTGTCGCTATCACTATCATTTTCGGATGAAGATGAATCTGAATCGTCCCATGTTATAGAAAATGCCTTCTTTTTGAATTTATCCTTCTTGTTTTTGTTGTTGAATCTTTTCTGATTTTCCTTAATTTGTTTTTGACAATCTTTTTTCATGTGTACTTTCTTGTGACAATTGAAGCATTCTATATTTGAGTATGAAGGTTTGTTCAAGAAATTCTTTTTGAATCCTTCTTTGTTTCCTTTTCTATGCTTTAAGAATTTCTTGAAATTTTTGGCTATAAATGCTAGATCCTCATCTTCAGACTCCGATTCTTCCTTTTCCGCATGAAAAGCAACATTCTTTCTTTCTTGAGCTTGATCTTTCTTAGCTTGCACATTTACTTCATACGACATAAGATTTCCAATCAATTCTTCTGGTTTCATTGTAGATAGATCATTTGCTTCCTCGATTGCTAGTACTTTTCTCTCCCATTCATCAGTGAGTGAATTTAGAACTTTAGACATAATGTCAAAATCCGTGTATTTTTCTCCTAGTCCTATTAAGGCATAATGAATGTCTTGAAATCTCGAGTACATGTCATTGATGGATTCATTTTGTCGCATTCTAAAGTTTTGGAATTGGTTCTTCAGCATGGATATCTTTGTTTGTTTAACTTTGTTTGTGCCTTCATATATGACTTTAAGTGTTTCCCATATCTGATATGCAGTAGTTCATATGCTAACACGATTGAATTCATTTCTATCCAGGGCACAAAATAGCACATTCATAGCTTTGGCATTTGCACTAGCTTCATTCTTCTGAGTTTGTGTCCATGTAGGATAATCGGTTGTGGGTACAACGAACTCTACTTGAGTAGCATTCCAAGCTTCAAAACTTGTTGCTTGCATATAAATCCTCTTGCTTGTAGCCCAATAGTTATAGTTTAGTCCATTGAATAGAGGATGTCTTTGGGTAGATTGTCCTTCCGCAAATGTAGAACTATAGGCAGATGTTGTGCTTGTACTTGCGTTATTTTCCATATTATCAATATGTCTGATAACGGTGTTATGGTTATAGGACGGCCTTGCTTTGATACCAATTGAAAGAGGGGGCTATGCGGTAGGATCGTATAACATGGAATAGCGGAATGATATAGATAAATAACGATAAGCAATAAGTAAAGTAGACACCAAGACTTTATACTGGTTCGGACCTCTTGCCCTACGTCCAGTCCCTAAGCTTCTCTTAGGAATTCTACTAACAACCCTCACTTAACCCGGAGGAATAGGTTTACAACTTACCCGAACAACCGAACGAGATTTCTTGCCTCAACTACCGAAGAGGACTTCAACTCAATTACTAAAAAACAATATTCGACTTGTTGTGTTCTTGTCAACACTAATGAGTCTAATGTAGTACAATATTCCTATAATCTTATCCTCGAGAGTATGAAATGTGTTTGTGAAGATTTAGGAAATGTGAATTGCTATGAATCAAAAGAATGTTATAAACAAAACAATGATTCAAGCAATAGATTGGTGATTGCTTTGAGAATATCTAGAGAATATGATCAAGAAAATAGTAAGATTAAAGCAAGAGAATTCGGTAAATTGAATGATGTTAGAATCATGTATTTATACTTGTAGAAGAGGTGCATTTGTTGTCAAAGGTTGCAAACAAGAGATGCTTCCATTTTCATTGGAGAATGGTTGCAACTCTTGGAAGGAAGAAGGTGTATTTTCAGAGAAAATTCGCAGGTTCAAATTCAGTCGACTGAGCAGGGAATTCAGTCAACTGAAAATATGAAGTAAAATTTTCAGGAACAAATTCAGTCGACTGTGCAGGAAGTTCAGTCGACTGAAACTGTGCATGTTTATATATGTGTACCAGTTTCAGTCGACTGGCCATTCCTGTTCAGTCGACTGAACTACTAAAATATGCACAGTGAAAGTTTAAATAAAAATGAAGTTCATAAAATGTGTTCATAAAATGTGTTCTAGTGTTCGTGCAAGCCTCTTGAGGATAGATTTTAACAATAAATCTAGACTAAGACCTATATAAAAATCATACTTATGTTTGTTTGGTCTTCATCGATCTTACTTTAGCTTTGCACATATCTCTTCCTTTTTTGTTGAAGCACGTTTTCATTGATCAAAATCTTTGCGTATCAACATATGTATCACTATACAATGCATTCGAATCTCTCGAGCTTCGCCTAACATTCCACTTTCCCGAGTATCCCAAAACTTCCTTGAGGTCTTGCTGAAGCCCCACGTTGCGTTGCACCCAAATCCGGGGAGAACCCTCGATCGAATTGCATTCTACAGTGCTTTACTTCCTAGGTAAGTGCATCACCGGTCGATCGGTAAACCACCATCAGTCAACTAGTGGTTATCTTTCCTGGGCAGTAAAGCCCTAGCAGAAAGCCTTCGAGTCATCGGTTCGAGCTTCACCTTCTCCGTGACTTTGCCCGATGAGTCACCAGCTCCCTGGCCTATCTTCGATGCATCGAACCTTTTATGGAGTTCTTTGGTTGATATTTGGAAGTGGTATATTTAAATGTTCGAAAACCAATTCTAATACGAACCCTGCTCTTTTTCATATAGAGTGTCTCCGAGATGATTTCAACGACCTTGGGCTCCTCCAACATGCCCAAATGACTTAACCAACCTTCTCGTGATGCTCATACGTGTGTTGATACACCCGCTCATGCATGCATATGCACACATATAAACACATAAAACTACACAAATCATGTTTCAATCTTCACAAGAGCGATTACTCAACCTGGTACTCTCTCATGCAACTTAGTGCAACCATTGATCACTATGGCTACATGAGATTGGTCGTAGTATGTTTATACACATATATAATCAATCACACAAATATATTCTTTCATTCACACATACTCAACCATTATTAACAATTCTAATTATAGTTAAAGAATTCTATTTATTATTATATAACTTCAAGTACACATATACACATATTTACGCATATCCATACGCTTACATGCATATTTGGATATCGATTCGATTATTTAATAATCGAACCTCACTTTTATTTATCAAAATTTTTCTATTCAAGTTCAATTTCATTTTCTACTATTTTATAAAATTATCACATTATTTTATGAAATATAAATATATCTTATAAATCATATTAAGCTCTTATAATACTTATTCCTTCATCAAAAATTAAGTATTCATCTTATAATTGTTTTGTAAAACCATATGAGCACTTTATAAAAAAAATTCCTTCTTACTATTTTATAAAATCTCATACTTAATACTTCATTTATATTATTTTATAAAATCTCATACTTTTATACAATACCACTTCTATATTATTTTATAAATCTCATGCTTTTATGAAATGCTACTCTATATTATTTTATAAAATTTCATACTTCTATAAAATACGTTTTTATACTATTTTATAAAATATCATTCTATTTTATAAAATATACCATCATTCTTATTTTATATAATCTCATTCTATTTTATAAAATATATCTTTCACTTATAAAATTATTTCCTTACTTAAATAATATTTATAAGTACTAATTAAGCTTGTTAAACCTCTAATCACTTTGATAGTAAGTGTAGAGCTCATAACTCGTTTAATTAGCTTACTTTCTTCACTTTATAAAATATTCCTTTATTTAATAAAATGATCTTTTAATAATGTTTACAAAAATTAATTAAGCTTTATTATGTCTTTAATCACTTTGATAATAAGTGTAGAGCTCATAACTCACTTAATTAGCTTATTAACCTTTCTTTAATCAATTCAAATGGTTTCATTAATGTTTCTAATGAGATGGACATCGTTATATCACTTAATTAATATAAATCAAACTAGAGCATCACAATAATTACCCAATTTGCCCCAAACCAATTCTACAGATTGTTAACTTTTCAAAACATGGTCATTAAGATTTTTAATAGAATATGTGGTGATCTAAATATATTTAAGGCATAAACATAAGCCTAATTACAATAATAACATTCATAAATCATTCCATGTTACTCCATAATCACAAATAAAAAATTATATAAAGTATAACATGTATATTAAGTAAGAGAATCATCCCCCTCACCTTGCTTTCCCCTTAACCAAGTTCAAATTGTCAAAATCTAAGCTTTATCTCTCTTTAAATTTCGAAATGAACACCAAGACTCCGATTCAAGCCAATTTCTTTGCAAGTTTTGTACAGAATTGGAAGAGAGGAATATAGTGATTTTTATTGATTTTAGAAATTTTATTTAGAGGATTTATGGTTTGGGGATTAGGAGTGATTAGGAAATAATTAAAGGATTAGGAGAGGAAGAGGCATGAGCGGAAAGTGAAATAAGAGAATGAAATGGAATTATGAAAGGGTTAGCCACTTAAAGGCTATCCAATGAACCTCAGCCCATTTCACCTCTTTCTCCAAAAATCACTGTACACTCTAAAAACTCATTGACTCAAAATATAGTCAAGTTTATACTCATTTTACTCATGTCAAACAAGCGAACTCAACTACGGGTGTTTCGAGTCCTTATTCATTCATTTGGACTCTCATGTCCTTTTCTTTTTTACCGATCATCTCAATGATGATCCTATATACATGTATTGTATATCTCAACTCTTGTATGATTATTCATTTAAATAGCTAATAATACTTTGAGTGCTCTCCTCAAAAGTGGACCACTCTTTCATAAATATTTTTGTGGGGAGTTATATTCTTTCTTCCTTAAAATGATTTCATCCTCTTTATTCCTACAGTATAATAAAGTAAAAAGAATAACTAAAAATTCTCAAGTCTGAACTTTAGAAAATTCCAATAACACATCCCTTGCACAGTAAACCTTACGGAAACTCCCAAATTAAAATACATCTCATTTATAGGAAATGTGTGATAAGCTACATAATTCCATATTTTCCAAAGATACATACCTCTTTTTAAGAAAAATTCTCACCATTCAAATGAAAATTTTAATAATTAAGCATTTAAATTGCTATATTTCAGCTCTCAAGTACTTGATTGTATTATACGAAGAGGATTAAGCACTAATATTATAAGAAGGCACAATCAAAACATGTATAATTTTAGTGTACCAACCAACACTATCACAATCTCACATGACTAAAAATTGGGAAGTAACCTGAAATAAGTCGGTGTCTAAGTATCCCGTAAGCTTCGTGTCGCATCAAAATGCAATTGACTCATATAGATCTCACCTCGACCTTTAATATCATTGGGTGACATGTGATCTATCCTAAAATAGCTATCGCTATCTCTCTCTGTACATGCTATATCAGGTAATTATAACTGGCATTCAAGCAACCAAACACATAAAATAAGCAGCAACAAATAACGACAATCAATAAAATTCAATCAATAATCAATCAAAAGCAACACAAGCAACGATAATCAATCAAGCAAGCAATAATAAGAAATCAACAAAAAACAATAAGCAGTGACAGCCAATAGGAAACAACAACAATCAACAACGAGCAACAACAAGTAACAATAAGCAACAATAAATAAATAAAAATAAACCAACAATCAACCAAACAGTAACATGAGCAACAAAACCAATAATCTATCAATCGACAACAAACAACAACAATAAATCATCAAGCAACAATAAAAGGCAACAAACAATAGCAAGTGACAAAAAAACAAACAAGCAACAATTATCAACAATAAAGAATAATTAACAAGCATACAAAATAATGAAATATACTAAAGAGTCTATACCAACACACAGTGACAAATCAATAGTTGAAACGTGCATGAAAAATTATTAGGTCCAATGAGTCTGTTCGACATTCAAGATGAACAAAACGCTTAAGTGATGTAACCCTCCTTTCATCAATATAATGCACGAAAGACTATTACACCTCCGTTATGAAAGGAAAACTTCTTCGATATGCTAGATCATCAAGTCTCAAAACTCTCGAATAAATCCAGCAACCTAAGTCTCTAATTTTCTCTCCTTTCGAACTAAATTCATTCTCCAAAGGAGAAAACTTTACTAATTAAAACATTGTCAAATAAGAATTTACCTATGCTTGGGCTCACTCAGTTTCAAACTCAACTTAATCGCACAATATTAATAAGGATAATGTACTAGGTGTACCACGATGCCCGCTTAGGAAAATATCATATCACCACTTAGAAGATTATCTTAATCTTCATAAAACTAGTCTAGAAGTCCTTCCCCAAACTATCCTAAGCTATCCTAAATGGATATGCAATGAATAAATTTTACAATAACTAAACACCACCCAAAATGACACGATGCCCGATCCAACTCTTCATTTGCTCATAAGATTTCTTTATTAAATTAGTGTCGGCCACCTGTCTCTTCTTATGTGAACTTTGATCCAGATCCTTGGTCCGACCATAGAAATTCCCTCACATAACGCAAGCTGTGCTTCGAAAATCTCTCAATCATCTCAAGGATCCAACTCAAGTGCTCGCCTATACGAATCGAGTTGTAATGCCCTTGAATTTTAATTAACATTATTTGAGATATTTAATTGGATAAATTAAATAGAATAATGTGAATAATTAAGGAGATGAGATTAATAAATCCAATCGTCGGGTCTTAATGAATGAACTAAAATAAGACTTAACTAAATTAAAAAGGAGGAATTTCCTAAGGGGCAAACTTGGAAATGAGGCTACATTACTTAGTATAACCTCTTCCTCCACCTTAATAAACTTTTACTTTCTAAATCATAACTTCTCACCTATATTTCGGCCAGCCATTAAAATCTCCAGGAAGAGCAATAAATTGAAGAAAAAACTAAGGAATTAAAGCTAGGAAATTATCTCATTCTCCAATTAACTAATCAAGGTGAATAATAATATTTATCATTTTCTATGTTTGGATCGCTTATGGGTTATACCCAATTCATTTTTGTGATTTTGGTTAGGATATAACCATTTAAACCTTTGTTTGGATAAGATATAGGTGTTTTAAATGTTAATGGGCTAATTAATATGTTTTTATTTAGTTCTGGTTAAATTCCGAGTTGTTTTGATCTTCGTATGCTTTGAAATTTTAATATGTTCAAGTATATGATTTATCAGATTTTTGGTGATTTTTGGGCATTTTTCTTAGTGATTTACTATTGTAATTAAATTATTTACGCCTAAGGGCTAAAGTGCAAAATTTCCTTCGAATTAGTTAATTCGCAGGGAAGGCTGCAATTCAAAATTTTAATTGGGAGAAGAAGAACAGTGTTTTAAGAAAAAAGTTAACTTTTGTATATTTTTACTATTTGGAAGTATATGAGAAGGATCCTCAGCCAATCAAAATTAGACAAGCAAGATAAAATATCACTTCAATAGGCCCAGTTCTGCCTTCGACTCCAATAAGCCCGCTTTTACCCTTTCATCTAAGACAAAAGGTAAACAACCTAAATTAAAAGGTAGGAACGGTGTCGATGGGAAGAAGGGCGAAGGGTTGGGAGGGTGCTTCCTTTGCTTTCGAATAGAAACATAATAGCTTTTGAATAAGTTGAAGGGGGATCCTTCGACTCTATAATTTTATAAAAGATTAAAAAAATTATATATTCAAAAAGGGGTTTCAAAGAGGATCTTCAAAAGTTTAAACCTTCAAGGGAATGGTTTTAAAATGTTTTCTAAAATGGTATTTTAATCCTTTCTACTAAGTCAAAGGGATGCCTTTGACAAAGACGAAGGGAAAGAAGGGATAGAAGAAGGGTTACTTCTAAACCTTCCATTGTTTTTAAAGTAAAAATTTTAATGCCTTTTACAAAGTCGAAGTGTAAAACTTCTGACAAGGTAGGAAGTATACTTTCGAAGGGTTGGTTCCAACATTAACACTTCATTGTTTTTGAATGGATTCGAAAGGTTTGATTTCGAAAGGTTATGAAGGGGTTACCTTCAATGATTGTTAAAGGTTTTGAGTTTCAATGATTTCGAAAAGTTTTGTGTTTTATTGCTTTCGAAAGGTTTATAAATGGTTTTATAAGGAGGATACCCCTGGCTTTCGACAAGGTCGAAAGGTAGAACCTTTCGACTAGGTCGAAACGAAACCTTCTGACAAGGTCGAAAGGTATAATTTGGTGATGCTTTCAAAAGAAAGGTTTCCGAAGGGGCCAAGATTGGATGCTTATTTTCTTTCGAATGGGACTTCATTCGAAGGGTTTTAAAGGGCTATTTTAGCCATTTTTCTTAAGTAAAATTTTTCTAAGTCGAAGGGGTTACTTCTAAGGGTTATAACATAAAATACGTATCTTTGTTTGAATACGTAAGGGGGATCCTTATATAATATGAATGTTAATAAACCCTAGGGACACCGGGGTGGGTTTAATGTTTTCGATACATAGTTTGGGGTTACAAAAAGAAATATGTTTTCAAAAATATACATTGGGCTATCAATGTGTTTTTATTTAATTTGACCTAATTGGGGCAACCAATAGGAATAGGTTAAAAAGGTGGTATATCTGGGGAAAATAAGTAATCATGGGGATCATGATGTTTTAATTAGCCAAGTGTTGGGTTCTTGGTTAACCTAGAAAAACCATGGATTGTGCAGTGGATAGCCCACATCAAATTTCTAAAGAAAAAATGTTTTGCCAGAGGTGGTTAGCCTCGAGATTTGGTACCAAAGTCATATTCATCCTAGGAAAACTATGTAATGTGTGGTGGATAGCCCACATCATTTTTTATAAAACAATGTACGATGGATAACCTGCATTTATTTTATATGGATTTGGGATGAATAGTCCTATTAAATTATGACAGATAGTCATTTTAAAGATTTTAGAGGGGAAGTCTAATAAATTTATTTTAGACGGGAAATCTAATAAATTGCTTTTAGATGAGATATCTAATAAATGGGTGGATGAAATATCCAGTACATATGGTTTATGCCTTTATTTCATATTATGTTAAGACAAACCATTTTGGGTGTAGGGGCATAGTAAATGATTTGCATGTTTTTTTGGACATTAGTGAGGGGAAATCCAATTCTGCTAAGAGGCGTGGTCTCACTAAATATCTATTTATAATAAAAGACGATAGGCAATTATTGATACCAAACTTATTGTTTGACTCGAAGTTTGTGTTTCTACACTAACTCTCGGGTACTCAAAATTAATTTGAGTAGTCTGAGAGTGGGAGACTTTTAGGTTTTTGGACGAATAAACTTTCGGCGACGTGCAAGAGGCAGAGTTAGCTATATAGGAGCTATTTTGCGTATTCTGCTGTGATGTACTAAGAACTGTAAAGTTCATATTATTAGTTCTCAGATCATCATAAGGGGACATCTTTATATGTCGCTCTTATCGTATTTTTACATGTATATGTGATCTGAACGTGGTTAACGTCTGGGGATTATGTAATTTAATCTGAATATTATTCATAAGAAATGAGAAATTCTATTTTGTTGAAGTTTAAAAATTTTCATGTTATTGTGTTCCCGTGTATCAATATTAATTATTCCACATTCGATCGCCAAGAAATAACAACTACGGATGACTACAACATCAGTAGCGGTTAGCTTTGGGCCTCAGAAGGTGGGATGTTACACGAGTGGACAACCCTTGTACAACTGGTGCAAATCGCCTAGAAACCTTACATTCGAACTAGAATTTAGAAACTGGTAACTGAATTGACTATCCTTAGAAAATACATATTCAATGCATAGGATTACTTCTATTGCCTAAGGTTTATAAATACAGAAAAACAATTCAAACACGATGACTGCACACAAAGTATTAATAAGTTACCCACTCGCTCTTTGGTCATTATTGACATAACTGTACTTAGATGGAAATTGAAGTTACACTTCATCGACAGACTCTACTCTACTCAAAAACTCATGCATCGAGTTAGAATGACAGCGTTCTTGGTCGCCACACCACTCTCAACTCCTATCACCATTACACATATATCCCATTTACTCATCCTAATAGCCAGACGAAGATACCTTAGCAACTAGCGATAGAATAAATCATAGTTCAGAAGACAAGTGGTGCAAGAAATATAATATATAGTAGAAAAAAAGTACACTCTCTCAACATATATCCTTATATCAGATTGTTTAACTCAAACTGTTCTACTTGGCCTTAAGTGTTGAACCTGATACCAAATGTAATAGCCTACCCTTTTAGCACCCAAAAATCAAAGCCTCACATGAACACCTAACTTTCGAATATCACAAAAGATGGCTAGTTGAGAAAAAAAGAAAGAAGAAGAAACAAAACACAATATCAAGGCACAATGATGCAATCTTACATCAGAATGATAACTATACATGAAAAAAATTGGACGAATAATATATAAAGGGCTACTCTAGTGGAAGTAACTGATAAATAAATATCAATACAGAGAATTACAATAAAATATCTGATAAAATGAGTCACATATACAAATAACATATTACATGTATTACTATAATATCAAGTAGATAAATATCCAAGTATCGTCTTTACCTCCAAGGCTCTAGCTATAACACTCTGATAGCATATTCGCAAAAGCACCTGACTTCTAACTACTCAATCGAGTATCCAAGAGTTATCATCACATAAGTAGACAAAGACGAAAAGTAGGTCAGATATAACGACCGATGTGAGGGAAACTATCCCAAAATATTATATATCAAAACTATATACATATAGAACAAGAACCAATAAAGCACATCCAGTCCGCTCCAAAAACGTGGCTCAGGGGTAATCGGGACAGCTCATACACAAGTAAAGTAAACCCATTACAAGAGATAGGAAATCATACCATAACCTGCTCTTCTCTTGAAATCAATGAGTTGGCACAACTAATATAATGTGAATGAAATGTAATAATCATACTATGATAAAGGCAATCCAACATCGAAAAGTAGGGTAATCATAATATAAGTCTATCGTTAGGTACAAAATGGTAGTAAATGCAGTAATAACAACAACAATAAACTAATAACACACACAATATAATAATCTTAAGATAACGAAGAAATACAAATCAATGCCCATCATTACTGATGGTTGGAGTCAACTATGGACATCTATTACGATCCTGTGATTCCCTTCGAGGGCTTAAAATAAATAGTTAGTATCTAATTGTACCATAGACCCCGAGCCACTTCCCAAACAATGGGTTTCTTGTAGATCTCACTGTACTCTTATAATGAGCTTTGATGATATATGATCCACTCCAAATACTTGGAGCCTATTCCTATAATAGATAGAGCCAGTACCAGAATGTACCACAAACCCCGTGCCATATCCTAAATAATATGTCTCGTGTAGATCTTACTACACCATTGTAATGAGCTTTGGAGATATATGATCTACTCTAAATACTTAGGACCTTTTTGGATCACACCATACCTCTATAATGAGCATTGGTGATAATTGATCCCATAATAGATGATTGTTATCATCCTCCTCTAGGACATCAAAGATTTCTCGAATAACTTGTATATGCCTCTTATCAAAAAGCGAACGATGGTCGTATCCCATGTAATACAGTATCGAATTAACAAAGGAATACCGATGTCATATACATATATGCACACATCCAACATAACATCATGTAATCAAATGTGCCTTCTATAAACGATGACCGATATCTCGCCATCATCTATCAATACAGATGGTTTCTATTATAAAATCCATAATTAGTACGGCCACTAGTATAAGGCCAATACCATTCATCTAGCATACCTACCCAAAGGTCAAAGTCAAGGGATACAGACTTACTCCGCTCATTCATACATGCTAACCAAATATGATCATGTAATCAATTAGTACATTGATATCACGTCCAATCATCATTGACCGCAAATATACCACTATACAACACATCAAATTGTAACGACCCATAAATTTATAAATTTGGTAAATTATATCTATTTTTAAAATATCCAAATATAAGCTTTTTAACATAAATCGATAAATAAGAATGGTAAACTTATATTGAATAAGTATTTGCAAAAATATGTACTTTGGAAAAATATCGATAAAATAATCAAAAATCGTTTTATCGATAAACATCTCTAATCAAAAGAAGTCACATATAAGACTGAATACATACGTTTATTTACCCATATATATAAAAATATGAAATAAAATTATTTATTTTAGTTTTGGAAATAAAATGTATTTATGACATCATCAATAATGTCATCATATTTAATAATTAATTATTGAATTTAAATTGAGATTTAATGAGTTAATAATTATTATAATTATCCAAATAATTGTTTTAAAATGATAATAATTCATTTCAGTTAGTTATACACTAAAAATAAATCATCTATAATAGTATGGTAAATGATATACACTTGATTTAAAAATATTAGAAAATTCGTATCGCTTTATCAATATAATAACATGTTTTATAAACAGTTATTGAAAATGAATTTTTATGGTTTTATAATTCAAATGATATCATTTTAATTAATTAATAATGATGAGAAATTAGTTTTTAAATTCAGTTTATATTTATATGTAGTTTAATTTATAAGTGAAAATATGATCGGAAATCGGCTTTTCGATTTTCAACAGTTTAATGAACAGAAGTTGTTCGAAGTCGTTGCAACATTATTCATATATATGTGCATATATATAGCACACATATGCACAACCTAACATATACATATACCCGTATATATAAATATGTAACACATATATTCATCAGGTAAATAGACACAAGGAAGAAGTTACAAAAAAATTTAGCCTCAAGGACAACAAGTTTGCTTTTTGTCTGAAGGAAATTTTTTAGTGTAAACTGAAAATGATAGTTACAACTATCATTCTGTGATTTACACTAAAAAGTGTTCTTTATCCTAAAAAACAAACTTCATGTCTCTGAAACTAAATTTTTCTCCAACTTTTTCTTTGAGCCTAAAAACCCGTATATACATTTATATATACATATATGGTAAAATTATCTACGATATTTTAGAAAACTTCATCTTTAAGCTATGCAAAGTCAATGCACATACCACAAAATGAAGTGAAATGATGTAGGCATACGAGGATGGGTAAATAACATGTAAGAAGTTGGGAAAGGAAGGGTGTGGGTTGTGGCTAGAAAAGGAAATGCATGTTTAGATTTTTTTTTCAAGTTTTTTCCTGTAAATAGCCACAACATTTTTTCATAATTTTCACTCATTTATTCATCTACTTCTTCCTCTTTTCCAAGATTTTTAATGGTTTTCCCTTAGGAAAAATTATGAAGAAAAATATCTCTAAATAGAAATATAATTATATATATACAAAAAAGATATCAAAACTTCCCTAAACCAAGTAAAATCACCTCCACTCCCTTTCTATAACTCATGTCACCCCTATTCCCCACTCAAGGCCGAGCACCACCACTGTAAAGGTCAAGGCTGAGCATATCAAAGGAGAAGAAGCAAGTTCAAGGAGCTTCGAAGTAATCAAAAGAGTAGGAAGTGCCATCGAAGTGTTGCTGGATTAATTTCAATAAGCTACGGAAAAAGATTTGAGGAGAGGAACTAATAGTGAGTATTTTAGTTTAGATTTAATTATTTTAAACTTAAAGTGATATACATGTTTAATTAATTAATGGATGTGTCTGGTTGAAAATTGGTTGATTATATGGTTGGTTATACTGTTGATAACTTGGTTGAGATAAATTATGAGAAATTATTATAAGAAATTGTTAAGTGATTAACCATGGTTAATTTATGGAAAATAAATCTATATAAATATGTGTACGGTGTTTATTGAGCCTCTTAATGGCTATGAAATACGAAAAGGTTGAAAATGAATAATATAATAATATAATATTATGAAATAGTTTAAAAGCGAATATGAGATTTAAAATCAAAAATATTAGTTGAAATGATTTAAAATGGTTTATAAATGTTTTATAATCATTAAAGCTCGATTTGAAAAAATTTCAACAAGATATGGAATGAGAGTTAATATAGGCGCGTCACGTAACGGCAGTTTGTAATTTCGCACCATAAAAGTTTAAATCTGTTTATAGAATGAAATTGGAGTCGGATTCTTTGAAATAAGAATTTTTCAAACTCTTATAATCATATTTTTCACAAAAATAAAATGATCGAGATTTTAGTTAGTAAATTTTGAAATATGAGCAAAATAAGTTTTCAAAATAGTTGCGGTTTGGCAGTTGGAAACCAAAAGGGAAAATTCTTTAAAATGGATAATTTTAATTCTTTAAAAATATGGAATAAATTCTATAAGTATAATAAATGTTTGAAAGGGATTTTAGTTATGAAAATGGTCTTACAGATGATAGAAAAGTTGTTTTGATCAAAAAACTTTAAAACACTTTTCGCAGCACTTTTCGCAGCAGTTTTAGTAACTTTTGTAAATCACGGTTTTTGACTTAATTATTCTTTCTAAAACCTTTTATTAAAAAATTCAAATAAATAAATAAGTGTTTTAAAGATGATTTAGAGGTTTCATAGTTATTTTAAAAGAGTTTGAATAAATGATTAGAGGAAATGTTGTTATAAATAAGTAATTTAATATTGGCTCTAAAAGCCGACGAGTAGACTGGAATTTTCTATTCGTGAGATGAAGCACTTAAACAAAGGAGATGTTCAGGAGCAACCAGTGTCCGGGCTCACCTGGCCTCTTTTCTTGATGAGGAATAGATAAGGTTGAAATGTTGGAAATGAGACGATATAAAAGATTCAAATTCACAAATTTAATTTCATACAACTTGGATTTAATAGAAATAATCTTCTTATACTTGGTATTAAATTCCCAGGAGGGAACCTATACTATCCATGTTAAATTAAAAGTTGATTTCACCGTTATTTGACGGATAGTAAAGGTTGAATACAGAAATTAACACCGAGTAAAATTGATATAATTTCTATAAAATATTTTTACTCAATATTAACTGGTTTTGAGTTTACCATCTTAAGATAGCATGGTTTCAACTCAATTAAGATTTATGATTTGAAAATAAGAAATCTTTTGTTACAATTTAAATAAATAATTTTGTAAATGTTTCCTAAGTAAAAGATAAAGTGATATGGAAATTATTCTAAGATTAAATGGGTTTAATTAACCAGAGAATTTAATAAATGTGGCTTAGTGATTGCATATACTCTTAAGAAGATAAACAGAATAGTTGAAAAGAATATGTCTTCGAAAGATAATTGAATGAATGGAAAGATTAATTAATTTGATAATGTTTGATAATCACCTATGCAATTGACATCTTTTTATCGATGATTGGTTCGAAGAAACCGGAGTAGGATTTGGGTGATTCTTATCTGAAAACCACATCGAACCAGTATATACATTCGGAAGTGAAGACATTTGAAGACAATGATTTTGAAGATCTAGATCTTCATGATGAAGGGCTGCTTGCCACTAGCCCCATGATTTCATATTATATATTTATATGGTGGCAGTAGTGCTTTGTTATGAAAATCTTCGATGCAAGGACTACTCGCTACTAATCCTAAGGATTATTCTTGATAGAATACAATAGGAGAGTACCTTCAGTATTTCCTATTCTTGGACAACTTCTATGGATGAGTTTTTGACATTGCATTTCGAAAATCACGTACATTGATCTCTACAAACATACATCTACTTGGTAGTGTATGAGGTAACTCTCTTATACTTAGCACCTTTCTCTGTGATGTACGAGCTCATAGGTTGTACCATTATGGAAATAAATAGCGTGTTGTTAGAAATGAAAATGTGGCATCCAAAGTGGAAGTTGTTATGAGAAAAGCATGGCTTTGTAGAAATTGAGTATAGCCTTACGAGCCTCACATCCCACGTAATGGTACGGGCAATTATGTGGTTTGCAGGACATACATTTTGACTATTGATTTTATGAGTATGAAGGAGTCCAATGGAATCTGGATCCTCAGGCAATTTATTGCCTTATGGATAGACACAGTCACGTCTGAGTCCTTGGATAAGTATCCGTTTGGTATGCTGATCCATCAGAGTGGACAACATAATATTGCGACGTCTGAGTCCTTGGATGAGTGGTCGTTGAATACTATAGTTGTTGCACTAAGGCTTTCACATCAGAAGAAAAGGCCACCAGTTCCCTATCACGTTGGAAATCCAATTCTAATATGAACTTTACGGTTTTGATTGTATTCCCAAAATAGCTGTAATGCCTTGCAAACATTCCAGCTACCCCTTGTCGTCAAATGTAATTAATGTAACCATTTCGAATGCTCTATATGTATGCAGAAAATGTTTTCAAAAGAATGTCATTAACGATAATAACAAATTATTTAAGTATAAAGTATGTTGGTTATCATAAGGTAAAAACCCATCCATGTTTATATGCGGTGTAGTCTTATGAGATACCATTTCTTTTCCAAAAAGATATGCTTAGCAATAATCTATGACTCCATCATACGATTATGGTTCGAGTTTTCTCACGCTGGTTTATCAAGCCTGATCCCGGTGTTTTTAATACTCGGGTCAGATTATAGTAGTTTTAGGTATAGCTGAAGACGTTTGGAGTTTCCTAGTAGAGCTAGAGACCTTCATCAATGTATGAACGTATTCTATTTTTCCACTACATTTGTTTTATTGCTTTTAGCATTTGTAAGGACGTAGATTTATAACTATCTAGGTAAGCTTAGGTTAGACTTTGATATATGTATTTCAAAATTTTCCACTGTAAAAGATTTTGTGATTAATAATATATGTTATTCCATTCATGTAATATTCTATTCACCTTTACTTCTTTCTTACCCATAAAGAACCACCTCTCCAGCACTTGAATTTGCGACACGTGAATATCGAGGATGTATTAGTATCGATTTTTGAGGGTTGAAGAAATGGGTCTTTACATTTGGTATTAGAGTTTAGGTTGAGCAAACAACTAGGCTTTGGTTCGATAAAACTAATTATAGATATGGTTAATAATTCCCTAGAATGAGTGAATCATTAGAGATATGGTTAATAACACCCTACAATGAGTTTGAGAGCATTTTATATACGAGCTCGTATTTGTTAATCAATATGAAATGTTTTGTGTTGATTAATATGTTGAGTGATTTATGAATTTTGATCGATACATGAAGAGCTCCATGTAATTAGTAGGGATTCCTAAATACTTAAATGAGGCAAATTGACACACTGTTTTAAAAGGATTATATTTTATACATAAAAAGAATATAGATATTTTTGGAAATTATAAAAACATTCCCTTTGGAAAGTTCAATGCATAATGTCTTGATTTATTTTGTGATGATTGGAATAATTTTTTAAGTATTGATCATATGTTGGCTTGGGCAAACGGAATCATACACTTAATAAATTATTCTCCTTATCATTGTAGGGTCTAGGCAAGTTCAAATCCGAATAAGTTAAAATAAGTTATTGGATAAAAAGTTTTTTTTTTAGAAATTGATGGTACAAAACTTCTAATGATATCTTGGTGTATCACTTAAGAGCAGGATGGCTTTTTATATGCCAGGTGATGAGTATTGGGAGAATCCAAAGCAGGCATGAAGAATGCATGCACAAAAAGAAGCAGAAGAAAAGGCAAGTCTAGGACCGTATGCTAGCATCTAATGCTTTAGATGTTTGAAAGAAGGACATTACACAGTCCTATGTACGGATATGATAAAAAGAAAGAAAGAGAAACTTGTTCGAAATGATATAGTTTGTTTCAAGCGTAAAGAAGAGGGCATTTATACATAAGTGCCCTCAAACAAAGAAAAAACCCAAAATCCTACAGGGAAAAGAAAAGAGTTGTTACCACTGCAAAGAATTAGGACATATCGTCAAAGATTGCCCTTTAAGGAAAGGAGAAAAGCCGTTTAAGTTACATGCCATTCAAACGGAACCCCCTGTAATCATTACTATAATCAGTAGGAGTATATGTTTTGCAGTTCATGTGATGAATGGGGACATTTCTACATGAACTGTACAAAGAAAAAGATAGGGACGGTTGACTTAGGTACAAAGGATAAAACACCGTCTACCTTAGAAGGGTTCAAAGAATAGTGTGTATAGAAATCTTAGTATCTATATAATGATTTTGTAATCTCTAAATTTATTCTTTAAGGCTGATAAATGCTAAGGTTGGGAGTGATGTATAAATATGTTGTTAATTAATAAATCTCCTTTTGGATTATTCCCTCTGTACATTTTTTCTATCTTATATCTATTCGGCTTAATAAGATATTTGGAGATAAAATGTTTGAAGGAATGTTATAAATAAGTATCTTTATAAAATGTATTTAAATCAAGAAATTCATTTAAGAATATATTTTATAAAATTATATTTTATAAAATAAACAGTAAGTTCCAAAAATAAAAGGATTTTTTGTAAAAGATGGATTTGAAATATATGTTTAATAGAAAGGGATTTTGAGAATTCATATCCAAATGCTTTGAAAGGGTTTAAAATGATGAAGGGAAAGTTATGAAATAATTTTGGAAATTAAAATTGGATTTATTAAAAAAGAAGTTTCAAAAGAAGATTGAAATAATATTACAATAATATTATTCCAAGTCATGGATAATTGATTTCTTTTGAAAAGGAGATAGAAATATTTGGGGCAAATATTTTGAAATGATTATCAAAATGTTAAAATAAAAGATGAAATTTTTATAGAATTTTTTCATAAAGGTTTTCGAATATTAATAAGCATATTGCAAGTAGATCATTTATCGCATGATTCTGATCTATGATTTGAGTGCAGAACTTTGAGGTATTTACATCAGTACAAAAAAGAATTTATCACTAAATTCTTGATGACGAACATTGATGAAGTTTTGTGATTAGGTACTTGAGTTTCTATCATATTTGATAACTATGCAAGAAAACTAAAATTTTGATCGGAAAGCCTAATTGGAGTCTGCACTAGAGGATCAGGGGATCAATACTAGTTAAGAAGTAAAGTCATGGATTCGAATATTAGATCGAATAAGATATTTCATATGGATGATTTATATACATCATACGGGTGTAAGTTTAAGAATAAATATTTTGGAAAACACCTTTGGGTTTTGCATTGTAATTTCGAGCATGAAATTTTTTTAAGGGGAAAGTCTGTAATGACCCACAAATTAATCACTTTGATAAATTATATTTATTTTTAAAATATTCAAATATAAGCTTTTTTAACATAAATTATGATGTTTTGAACAATAAATAAGAATGATAAACTTATTTTGAATAAGTATTTATGAAAATATATACTTCGAAAAAATATCGGTAAAATAATCGAAAATGATTTTATCGATAAACAGCTCTATAATCAATAGAAGTCGCACACAGGACAGATACATACACTTAATGTAACGACCCGTAAATTTCGTGCATTTAATTTGGTTGAATTAATGAGCTTTGTAATTAAATTTAGTAAAAATAAAAAACTTTATAAACAAATATTGAAATGAACGATAAATTAAAATATATATAATTGGTGACTTACAACCTATTTATTTGTAATTTGAATAAAATTTCAATAAATAAAATGGTATAAGTATTATACCTGGATATAATTTGAATACGGAAAATATAGAGTAGACATTTAATTTGTTAATGTAAGGACACATTGTTACCGTAATTGATTTTTAATTAGGGATACGTTATTGCAAGTTAATAATTAATAAACTTGAATGAACCTTTCAATTTAATAAATAAATTCAAATTGTATGTTAGATAATAAATTGCAATAATTAAAGTTAGTAATAAATGGATGTGACGACCACCCATGACTCTCGCACCAAAACAAGGAGATAGTGCGCTGAAAGGCGTGCTAGGCAGCCATGGACGATAGTCAAGGTAAGATTAAACAGCGAAATCTATCGTATTACTCACAGCGCATGGACAAAATACAATAGAAAATATACATAGTGAAGCTCCATATAACAGAATTTCATCATATAAACTCTAATAGTTTGATACAACAATCAGCAAAGTCAATACATCAAGCCTCACTACATATCACTCAGAATATACAAACAGCGGAACACCCAGTACATATAGTAAGAAAACAATATGCAAAAGCCTCCAGCTCGTCTTCGTCATCAACAGCATTGACCACTAAGAACAGCACCTGTCACCTGCTACATAGTCTGCCCATCCCAACATGGATGAACAGCCCAAGGTAATAAGAGTTAAACATAAAACCTTGAGTCAGACAACAGTCTTAGTGAGAAGTAAATCAACTATCAAACATACCAAAAAAGCATAAAGGGTAAAAGGAATAGGAACTCAACCATCCCACTCCACCTCTTTCTACAGTGATAGCCCCCAGACACACTAAGCAGAAGTAAACATAGCAATTCAGACATTTAAAGTAAAGTAAATATCACTCAAGTCAAGGTCGGTGTTTTCCAAATGCAAACCCCCAAGGCCTAAACCAAGATCAGATAAGCACCCTGAAAACATCGCTCTTGACCCAAGTGATGCTACAACCAAACATCCAAACATCCATGACTCTGGCTATCACTGTTATCATTGCCTTAAATTCACCGTTAGTTGAATGACCGACTGTCAAGGGCTAATGGTAACCCCGGTTCTAGACATAACTCCGCATGTCGTCGCAGCCCGTGCGTAGGAATTTTCGCAACTACCCAGAGTACTAGCACGTCGTCGCAGCCCGTGCTTGGAACGTCATCGTGACCCGTCCCAACGTACTCTTGCTTTGAGCATGCTAGAACCTTCAACAACGATGAAATCTCAGCCTTCTAGTCATCCTACTCGACGACTATTCCCATACTAGCTCAAGCGCCTCTCAAGCTAACCATTATCCACAAACTCGGACCGCATCACCGAGTTATCAACATGCTTGGGATGATCCCGTCTGGATTAAACCAAGGCTTTCTCACATCATACTTTGCTTCATCGCATCATAGCAAAGTCTCATCTCAACATCATGGTTTGCCTCATCGCATCATGGCAAAGTCCCATCTCAACATCATCACCAAACCTATCCATATGAGCTTCAACATCCGCTTCATATGCCACAAGCAGCTTTCCTTATTCAAGAGCCTTTCCACTTAGCTTTTGAATCATCTTCAACCAACTTGCCCAAATCAGGTTATCGATCAACTAATCAATCAAATCAAACATTAATCCAAGCAATTAATCATTCAAACAAGATCTAAATAAACAATCATAACAATAATGGCAATTTCGTAAATAAAGAGCCCAAATCTAACATGCAATCTAACAAGCATGAATCATGAACACTATCTCTACAACTTGATGAATAAAGTTGCATAAGTGAACGTATAGTAAAATAGGTGTCAAATCATCATGAATAATAGATCTACATGCAGACTTAAGAAAAATGCACGAAATCACTCTCTTTAACACATAAACAAACCACCGATCCAATATACTCCTTTGGGTCCGTGTGAGAGATAACCACCACTCACCGAATCACCTAAACACCTCAAAAACAACCAACTCCAGATCTGGACAGCAAAGAATCAAGCTTGATCCTCCAAAGCTCCGCTTCAAACGATGAAATCTCTCTTCGGTAGATGGAGATCTTCAACTTTGGCTCTTGGATCTTCAATTTGATCTTCAATCTAGATGGAAGGAATCACTAGATTAGAGTGGAGAAAAGAAGTGAAGAAGTGTTGTAGTCAAGCTCTCAAAATGGCAGCACTTCGTCGCTTCAAAATCCGGTGCCAAAAAGTGAGCCAAACCCCTCTATTTATAGGCTGGAAATCCTTAGGTCACCGCCCCCTTAGGTCGTCCACGACCTAACTCTTAAGTCGTTCGCGACTTAGCGACACAAGCCTCCACGCGACCTAACACTCAACACAGCTGCGCAACCTAACGACCCAACACATGCGCGACTCAACCCAGACATGACTCAACACATGCAGTGCCTCGACCTAACGACCTAAGCCCTTAAGTCGTTGGACGACTTAACGACTTAGCAGATATACGACCTAAGCCATAACATACGTGCGCGACTTACGACCTAACTGGGATGCCAACCTAACCACTACAGCGACCTAACTACACAAGGCAAACCACCATAGGTCGCATACGACCCAGCGACTTACCATGAGTCATTTAATGACCTAACGACTTAAGACTTAATCATAACTCGTCCACGACCCAACTACACTAAGTTGCTCGAACGACCCTCCTACCTTAAGTCGTTAACCCGCCTGGTCCCCTATCCTGTTTAATCCGTTAGTTCCCTTGAGCCGTTAACCCCTAAGCATATCTTCCTTAAGTTGTTAACTCGTAAGTCGCTGACTTCTCTTAGGTCGCTAATCACCTTAACTCGTTAACTTCTATAGGTCGAAACATCTATAACTCGGCAACTCCCTTAAGTCAGTCAATACCCTAGGTCGCTCCAAATCCTATAGGTCGCTAGCTTCCCCTAACTCGCTCACACGACCTAACTATCACATGGCCTAACTTCTATAGGTCGCTCCATATCACTAACTCATTCACGACCTAGGCACCACACGAGTTAACTTTCACACGACTTAAGCTTTGGTCGACTCAACTCTAAACAACTTAACAACATCAACGACTTATCAACAATACGACTTAAATCATATAGTTAAACAATGTTTCGATCCGTAAAAATACGGGTCGTTACAATGGATTAAATGGAATACCAATTTATTCATAAAGTGAATATAAGTGGATGTAACAAAATGAATAGGAAATGCTAATTATTCATAAAGTGAAGGAATGGAACCTAGATGGAATAATTAGTTGGATTTAGAATCTTAATTTGTATATGTGCATATATTTATAATGGAATGTAAAAGGGTAAAATAATAATATACAAGTATATTAAAGGATATATTAGTGGGTTACTAGTAAAATTCACTCATTTTCCGATAAAGATAATTAGATGTGCCATAATTGCAATTAATAAAATAACGAAAGGAGTAAATGTATTCATTTAGAGTATTAATTACAATTGGACGGAGATTTTAAGTAACAAATGTTCGTGCAAGGTAAGTAATGCTAAATTAAAGTCAATAATAATGAATAGGGATAAATTTAAAATTTGGAACATATATTATAGATTACCTGCTTATTTGTTAATGGAATTAGAATTTGTAATAAGTGATAAAAAAAATAAATGAATGTTACACTAATGGAAAATGAAATAATTAAATGTTGAGTAAATTTTAGGATCGTAATCATTATAAGCGTTATTTTAATAATTATGGTTTATTGTGAAATTAATACGGGAAGATTTAAAGTAATACGTTATAGATTAAATATAACCTAAACTTAATTGTAAGTAAAAGGTTGAAATTGAATCTAATCCATTGGAAACTTATTAAAAATAAACTGGATTCAAATTATAATAAAGAGGTTAGTTCAAGAAACTGAAATACATACTATAAAAGGGTAAATTAAGCTACTTTAAACTGGAACGGGAATTGATTTAAATAATTATAAATAAATAAGTAAATCAAGAAGATGAAGTTTATGAATGATTGAATTTGAATCTTTAATAGTGAGTTAATTTGTTAGTTTATAATAGTTGGACTTATTGAAATAAATGAAATTAAATTTTAATTATTACGTTAAATTAAAAATTAAGTTGAAAATTGAGAAATATTTATGTAATAATTTTAAATCCAATGGTAAACCCTCCTATTTGAAAATATGAATGGAATAATCATTGATTCGTTTAATTTAATAGAATTATTAGAAAGTTAATTTATAATTTTGAATTTTATGAAATTGAGAATTAATATTGGAATTTATAAAATGAATCATCTAAATTTACATTTTTAATTTTTTTTAAAATCATTGTAAATGATTGAGGAATCATAAGTGATAAAATTTTCCAATTCTGAAACTGAAATATAAAATTTGGATTTATTTACTAATTCTTAATTTATTTAATTAATATAAAAATAGCCATTTTTGTCACGGACTCGGATTTCGACGAAACCAGTTCATCGGATGCGTAATAGTGAATTATTGTAGGGTTTCAAGTTTCGTAGCGATCGGACTTGTCGTTTGATCGTACGAACGCGAAACGCCTTGAAATCGATTTAATTGAAATCAATTTGAAATCAATTTGAAAATATCGATTTCAGCATAACTTCTTCATACGATGGAATTTGGACGTGAAACTTTTTCCGTCACGTTCGGAATATTTTTAAACACCTATTTTGATATATGGGTTTAACCAATTTCGTTCAGGGGTCAGAACGGGCTTTTTGGGCCAATTTTCGTTCAGTAGTTTGTTTATCGGGTCCAACTACTCTATTTCTAACCTACCTATATAAACCCAGTTATAAACCCTAGCCTCCATCTAATTTCATTTGTCTGTACGTATATCTCAACACTCTCCTCCTCAATGGCAGACAACATAATTTCAGATCCAATCACAATCCAAAATCAAAGTCAAAATTCAAAGTCTCCAGAAAAATTCATAAAAATTATATGTCATAGTTCTCGTAGAGAGTAATCTGCTATACTGTTCATTTTTCGATTAGAGCTATTTTTCGTCTGGAAATTTTCAAATTTTTTTCGGCCGTTCATGGTATGGGTGGTCAATCAATGGTGGATCTTCCACCATTCATCGATCGAGAAGTTCCTGCGTGTAGAGGGGGCGAGGGGCAATAGATCTATACGGTCTTTTGGGCCCGGAGTTGGTCGTTTTCGCCGTGATTGGCGATGAAATCGTGAAGGAGGCGGTTGGATGGGGGGCGTATGGCCGTGTCGCGCGTGGCCATGGGGCTCGGCCTCGAATGGGGGTTACCATCGTGGTATTCGATCGGAAATTGGTGGGCCGTGGCGTCACGAAAATTCACGTGAAAGGCGGCGGCGCTAGGGTTCTGGAGTGGGTTGCTTTTTGTTCGAACGGGTGGAAGGGGAGGATGCCAGGATGACGTGGCATTGTTTGTTTTGGGGTGAGGTTTATTTTATATTTTTTTCTCTATTCTATTTTATTTTTGTTGTCAAATCGCTTAAATTGAATAACTTTTGCATACATGATCCGATTTACACGCGGTTTTTTGCGTAAGGATCGTATTTGAATTTCGGACTTGATGACACTAGTTTGGATGAATTCTAAGACCGTTAAGTTTTTGGGTTTAAATTGGATTTAAATTCAATTTAAATCCCAAAGGTGAGTGTTTTAACCCACTCACAACTTCTAAAATTTCCTATGTCTGTTAAATTGACTTAAGATATGAGTAGAAATTTATTTATGATTGTTTAACATGTTTTGTTCATCATCTCAGTTAAATCGCATTTATTAAATTTAACTGTTAATTATTTTTTTATTTTTGCATATAAATTGACAGTTAGAATTTATTTATTTGCATATAAACTGCTAGTTAAATAGTTATTAAATTTATTACTGAATAAAACTGTTAATTAATACCTGTTATTTATTCCCTGTATATCTTATATGCTCTATATTGATGTTTGTTCAAATTGGATGAAGATTGAAATAAATGGTTGATGAATGATGTTTGGTAAATGGATGATGTGTCCTATCTTATATAAACTGCAAGTTATTATGCATTTTCATTTCATTCGGGATTGCGGTTTGAAATGATATACAACCGCATTTTTATTTTTAAATTGCGGATTGAAATGATAAATATCCGTATCACTTGACCATAGGATAGAAAATTATATACAGGCACCACGGTATATATATATAAAATTATTTTTGAAATGATTTTTATGGTTTGGATATGATACGGTTTAATAAATATTAAATTTGGATATGATATTATATATATACATATATAGTTAAATTGTTGAATTCAAGCTATGCATAAATCTGTTAAATAAAAATGAATAAGTTGAAAAATGGAATTTGATAATTTATATTAAATGATTAAGTACAGGTTTAAGATCTTGTATATATATATATATAGAGTTTTAAATGATTCAAATTAATTAAGATTGAAAGATAAATTGGAAATTAATTGGAATTGCGCTTATTTTAAAATTTAACTCCATAAGTTGATGTTAACTTATTAAAATCGGAAATTTTAAAGGAATGATATTTATAACTGGATTTAATGAATAATTCTAGTATAAATAAATGGAAGGAAATATTTAGTGTTAATAAATTGAGTTTTATTTTAAATGGTTATGGATTTACCATGTAAACCTTTCAAAACTAAATAATAGGAAAATGAATTGTTGATTAGAAATTTCCAACCTTAGTTTTGAAATTCATTAAATACTCAAAGTTTGAAAATATTGAAATCGAAGTGTTTTATTCAAACTGAAAGTGAATCTAAAGGTTATGGGTTTAGGCTGAATTTAAAGTGAATAAATTTGTGATGGTGTGCGAATTATTTACTTTTAAAGAAATTTTAAATTCAACTGTTTTATTTTATATACTGTTGAATATCCAAACCATTTAAGTTTTGAAAGTTATGGTTTTAAAACTATGGATTTCGAAGTATTATGTTGAAAGTTAAAATTCAAATATTTGGTTTCGAGGTATTATAAATTTTAAAAGTGGCATGATTTTGGACTGCGGCCGCTGCAGCATTGAATCGGGATAGATATTGCTGCACTGTCTTTCCAGGCTTCTGTTTGATATTAGATAGGGAATAAGCGTCCTTGGGTTGTTCCAAATGAATGTGGAACTGGCTGATGAACTTTTCTTTCAACATTTCCCATGAGCTGATGGATCCTTGGGGTAGATTGAATAACCAGGAGGTAGCTAGATCTGCCAAGAATAGTGGAAAGCATTTGCACAATACTCCTTCTGTGGCTCCACTCATGAGAATATGCTGTGTGTATCTCTGCAAGTGTACAACGGGGTCAGAGATTCCCTTGTAAGGTTCCATTGTTGGCACTTTCCATTCTTGGAGGGTGATGGCAATTTCAATATTGCGGGTGAAAGGGCTGGTTACCCTAGCGCCTATCCCTCGATCTCTTTGATCCCATTGGACGCACTCTCTGAACAATCGTGCCATCCTTTCATCAGAATTTGGAGCAGATAGAAATGAGTTTAGTTCTTCTCTGCGGGATTGATTCCGTCCAGATGACCTGTAGGGATGGTATCGTCTATCACTCCTAATATTTTCCAGTGGCCGCCTTTGGTCTTCTGGGAGCATGCTAGGGTCAGCTACAGTTAGCCCTTGCCTTGATCTTCCCCCGCTGGGTTCTGTTCCAAGCACTTCCTCGAGTCCAACTTCGGGCTGGACTCTAGCTCGGCCCCGTTCATTGGTGTTTCCATTGCTAAGTAGCATGATCGGCTCAGCTACAGCCGACCCTCACCTGGTACCTCCCCCGTTGGGTTCGGTTCCAAGTGTTTCCTCGGATCGGAGTTCGGGCTGAGTTCGGGCTCGGCTTCTACCGTTGTTGTTCCTGTTGTTAGCTTCTTCGAAGAAGAAAGATCTTTGTCGCTCCGAGATCCTCCAGACTGGGACTCATCCTATGATTCAGTGTTGCGGTTGGATTCTTTAGCATCCCTTAAGCGTGACATGAGTTGGTTCAGCAAGGCTTCTTATTGGGATGTGAAGCGGTCAGTCACTTCAGCCACAACCCTGTCTAGATCTTCCCTAGTAATTGCTGCCAGCTGTTCCGTGGCAGGGGCTGTTGGATTTGCCTGATTTCCATTTTGTACTGCTGTTAGAACGGGACGATTCTCTTGATCCGTGACCACTGGATCTGGAATACTGCTAGTTGCGATGTTCTTTCCTTTGTTAACATCTTTCTTCTGCTTGGGAGGCATGTCTTCCAAGCAATGAGCGATGCTGTTGGGAAGAAGGTTAAGTGGGAGAAGCTGAAGCTTCGAGATCCTTCTCAGTGAAAGCACCAAAAATGTTTGCACAAAAAATGGGCAAACACCTCCAAGTCGTCCGATTTAGTCGATTTTATGTTGTTCTTAGTGATTTGGGTGATTTATGCAAATATGTAAAAAGCAGGGACTAAACTGTAAAAGACACGCAGATTTGTAGTGGTTTGGCCAGAATGTGCCTACATCCACTTTTTATGTTATTCTCTTTCACTGTTCAGATTACAAGTACAAAGCTTTGATTAATATATGAAAGTTGTTTGAAAGTTCTGTCCATGCTTGAGCTCTCCAAAAACTGTTCGCCATTGTTGTACCCCTACCCCTCTATTTATAGAGTGAGGCTGGGGGTAGGGGTCTTGGATGTATATAGCTGCTGGTGGGCCTGGGCTGACGTGATCTGGCCTGGTAATGTTGGTTCGGTAGTGCTTTGGTTCGGTAGTAGGTGGAGGCATGGATTGGTCCGGTGGTGCTTTGGTTCGGTAGTGGGTGGAGGCGTGGATTGGTCCGGTAGTGCTTTGGTCCGGTAGTGCTTTGGTCCGGTGGTGAGTGATTTGGCTAGGCTTTGGAAATGGGTTGGTTCAGTGATCTTGGTCCGGTGGGACTACGCCTAACAGGATTGAAGTTATTTCTAAATAAAATTGAAAGAAATAAATGAAAATAAAAAGATAAACCGTTATATGAATGAAAAGAATCACTGAATGAATGAAAGAAGGAAATTAAACAATTAATGTATGAAATAAAATTAATAATTAGTTAGTTTGATTTGTATTGTTGATTGGTTATAGTTGTTTGGGTAAGATACTTTAAAATTTGGGTTTGGGTGAATGAATAATCTATTTAGTTTTATCTAAGACCGTTGAGTAAATGATGTGCTAGTAGTTATTCTTCATTCCGTACAATGTAAAAGTTTTGAACCCGAACAACTATTTGTTTGTTTGATTGAATGGTTGTTTTGTATTTGTTATGTATGCTAGGTGTGAAATTGATGGTTGTTGTATTGATTTGTTGTTAGTGATTAAAACCACTTAAATAATTCACTCTACATAAATTGTTAACCCTTTGGATTTTATAAGTGAAATGCGGGTTATGGAAGAAATTGCTACTGCTTTTAGTTCCATAAATTAAGCGTAAATTGCCCAACAAATAGGTACGTTTCGGATTACGGTTTATAGCGCTATTATATTTTTCCCGGGTTTGGGATATTATATCTTGGATAATATATGTAATATAATTGTTATATTTGGATATTATATTTTCTCCCGAGCCTCTCCGTTCAAGGGAGACTCAGCCGAAATTTTTCGTAAATTTTGGGCTTAGAAATTTTTGAAATATTTTTCCAAAATTTATTTATTCAAGTATAAAAAGATATAATGATTATAAATGGGTATATTTTATTTAAAGAAATAAATTTTGTAAATTATTGTTTATAAGCTAATACTTTGAATAAGATGTATTGTTTATTTAATTCTTCCTTCTCCCTTCTTTTTCCTTTTCGGGGACGAAAAGTTTTGAGTGAGGGAGAGTGTAACGACCCATAAATTTCATGCATTTAATTTGGTTGAATTAATTAGCTTTGTAATTAAATTTAGTAAAAATAAAAAAAATTATAAACAAATATTGAAATGAATGATAAATTAAAATATATATAAATGGTGACTTACAACCTATTTATTTGTAATTTGAATAAAATTTCAATAAATAAAATGGTATAAGTATTATACCTGGATATGATTTGAATACGGAAAATATAGAGTAGGCATTTAATTTGTTAATGTAAGGACACATTGTTACTGTAATTGATTTTTAATTAGGGATACGTTATTGCAAGTTAATAATTAATAAACTTGAATGAACCTTTCAATTTAATAAATAAATTCAAATTGTATGTTAGATAATAAATTGCAATAATTATAGTTAGGAATTAATGGATTAAATGGAATACCAATTTATTCATAAAGTGAATATAAGTGGATGTAACAAAATGAATAGGAAATGCTAATTATTCTTAAAGTGAAGGAATGGAACCTAGATGGAATAATTAGTTGGATTTAGAATCTTAATTTGTATATGTGCATATATTTATAATGGAATGTAAAAGGGTAAAATAATAATATACAAGTATATTAAAAGGATATATTAGTGGGTTACTAGTAAAATTCACTCATTTACCAATAAAGATAATTAGATGTGCCATAATTGCAATTAATAAAATAAGGGAGTAAATGTATTCATTTAGAGTATTAATTACAATTGGATGGAGATTTTAAGTAACAAATGTTCATGCAAGGTAAGTAATGCTAAATTAAAGTTAATAATAATGAATAGGGATAAATTTAAAATTTGGAACATATATTATAGATTACCTGCTTATTTACTAATTCTTAATTTATTTAATTAATATAAAAATAGCCATTTTTGTCACGGACTTGGATTTCGGCGAAACCAGTTCATCGGATCCGTAACAGTGAATTATTGTAGGGTTTCAAGTTTCGTAGCGATCAGACTTGTCGTTTGATCGTACGAACGCGAAACGCCTTGAAATGGATTTAATTGAAATCAATTTGAAATCAATTTGAAAATATTGATTTCAGCATAACTTCTTCATACGATGGAATTTGGACGTGAAACTTTTTCCATCGCGTTTGGAATATTTTTAAACACCTATTTTGATATATGGCTTTAACCAATTTCGTTCCGGGGTCAGAACGGGCTTTTTGGGCCAATTTTCGTTCAGTAGTTTGTTTATCGGGTCCAACTACTCTATTTCTAACCTACCTATATAAACCCAGTTATAAACCCTAGCCTCCATCTAATTTCATTTGTCTGTACGTATATCTCAACACTCTCCTCCTCAATGGCAGACAACATAATTTCAGATCCAATCACAATCCAAAATCAAAGTCAAAATTCAAAGTCTCTAGAAAAATTCACAAAAATTATATGTCATAGTTCTCGAAGAGTGTAATCTGCTGGTACTGTTCATTTTTCGATTAGAGCTATTTTTCATTTGGAAATTTTCAAATTTGTTTCGGCCGTTCATGGTATGGGTGGTCAATCAATGGTGGATCTTCCACCATTCGTCGATCGAGAAGTTCCTGCGTGTAGAGGGGCGAGGGGCAACATATCTATACGGTCTTTTGGGCCCGGAGTTGGTCGTTTTCACCGTGATTGGCGATGAAATCGTGAAGGAGGCGGTTGGCTGGGGGGCGTATGGCCGTGTCGCGCGTGGCCAGGGGGCTCGACCTCGAATGGGGGTTACCATCGTGGTATTCGATCGGAAATTGGTGGGTCGTGGCGTCACGAAAATTCACGTGAAAGGCGGCGGCGCTAGGGTTCTGGAGTGGGTTGCTTTCTGTTCGAACGGGTGGAAGGGGAGGATGCCAGGATGACGTGGCACTGTTTGTTTTGGGGTGAGGTTTATTTTATATTTTTTTCTCTATTCTATTTTATTTTTGTTTTCAAATCGTTTAAATTGAATAACTTTTGCATACATGATCCGATTTACACACGGTTTTTTGCGTAAAGATCGTATTTGAATTTCGGACTTGATGACACTAGTTTGGACGAATTCTAAGACCGTTAAATTTTTGGGTTTAAATTGGATTTAAATTCAATTTAAATCCCAAAGGTGAGTGTTTTAACCCACTCACAACTTCTAAAATTTCCTATGTCTGTTTAATTGACTTAAGATATGAGTAGAAATTTATTTATGATTGTTTGACATGTTTTGTTCATCATCTCAGTTAAATCGCATTTATTAAATTTAACTGTTAATTTTTTTTTTGCATATAAATTGACAGTTAGAATTTATTTATTTGCATATAAACTGCTAGTTAAATAGTTATTAAATTTATTACTGAATAAAACTGTTAGTTAATACCTGTTATTTATTCCCTGTATATCTTATATGCTCTATATTGATGTTTGTTCAAATTGGATGATGATTGAAATAAATGGTTGATGAATGATGTTTGGTAAATGGATGATGTGTTCTATCTTATATAAACTGCATGTTATTACGCATTTTCATTTCATTCGGGATTGCGGTTTGAAATGATATACAACCGCATTTTTATTTTTAAATTGCGGATTGAAATGATAAATATCTGTATCACTTGACCATAGGATAGAAAATTATATACATGCACCGCGGTATATATATATATATATATAATTATTTTTGAAATGATTTTTATGGTTTGGATATGATACGGTTTAATAAATATTAAATTTGGATATGATATTTTTTATATACATATATAGTTAAATTGTTGAATTCAAGCTATGCGTAAATCTGTTAAATAAAAATGAATAAGTTGAAAAATGGAATTTGATAATTTATATTAAATGATTAAGTACAGGTTTAAGATCTTGTGTGTGTGTATATATATATATATAGAGTTTTAAATGATTCAAATTAATTAAGATTGAAAGATAAATTGGAAATTAATTGGAATTGCGCTTATTTTAAAATTTAACTCCATAAGTTGATGTTAACTTATTAAAATCGAAAATTTTAAAGGAATGATATTTATAACTGGATTTAATGAATAATTCTAGTATAATAAATGGAAGGAAATATTTGGTGTTAATAAATTGAGTTTTATTTTAAATGGTTATGGATTTACCATGTAAACCTTTCAAAACTAAATAATAGGAAAATGAATTGTTGATTAGAAATTTCCAACCTTAGTTTTGAAATTCATTAAATACTCAAAGTTTGAAAATATTGAAATCGAAGTGTTTTATTCAAACTGAAAGTGAATCTAAAGGTTATGGGTTTAGGCTGAATTTAAAGTGAATAAATTTGTGATGGTGTGCGAATTATTTACTTTTAAGAAATTTTAAATTCAACTATTTTATTTTATATACTGTTGAATATCCAAACCATTTAAGTTTTGAAAGTTATGGTTTTAAAACTATGGATTTCGAAGTATTATGTTGAAAGTTAAAATTCAAATATTTGGTTTCGAGGTATTATAAATTTTAAAAGTGGCATGATTTTGGAAAAGATATATATTTGAAATAAAATGACACCATATTTATTTGGGTTTTAAAAGGAAATGATATCGTATTTATGGGTTTTGAAATGGATAATTATGTTCTGATTTTGAAAGTATAATTATTTTAAATGACCGCGGTGTTATAATAACGTTTGGTTGTTGAAGAGACCGGGATCGGAAGTTGTCATACTCTCTGCCAACTCCGATAACCACTTTAACAACCGTGTACGCTGTGGAGATTTCAGAATGAAGTAGGTTAGTGGCGGCGTTTCCTTTGAGGTAAGTACGTGGACCCGACTCCCGTGAGTTGGCATAAGGTGGCTAAAACAGGAGCGATTCTCGGGCCAATGAGGTCATTCCTCTGATCGAACGCACTCCTTCTATATTATACTCTGACTTTTGGATTTGATTCGGTGGCCACTTTTTCTTTGATTTGGGGGTGTTGTTCGAGGTGGGCGGTAGCAGCAGCTACGCGTTACCACCAGCCCAGATAGCAATTGGTATATCTACCCTGGCATTGCCTAGTTGTGCCGTGTCACCTACCATATCGCGCCTTGTACGAGTTTGGTTTTCTCCCATAGCCCGTGTGGTATCCTCTGGTGGCTTCCCGATCAGGAGGGACTATGATATTGGATGGACTACTGGGACTATTACGTGTTAAGGGCTATATGGGTAACCCCTTAATGCTAAGAAAAAAGTAAGTTTATTTTATAAATAGACGCTATTATAATAGCGAAATATACTACACAGTAAATAGTTTAACGGATCCTTAAGAGATGTGAATCCCGAGCATCTTTTGAGTTACTGCACTCATATTTATTCCTGTTGATTTAACTTACATAATATCTTTTAGTTCTGACTCGAGTGTTTTGTCTTTTCAATTCGCTCGGGTCAGTCCGAGCATTTCAGGATTTGAAAATGTAGCTCTAGAGGACGAAGATTTGTAGTATTACTATCTACTATATTATTCCACTACACTATTTAATTCCACTGCATTAACATTTATTGGTATATGAACTCTGATATTTATTATATAAAGAAGAATCAAATGTTTTGTAAACAGTTTTATGAACTGTATATTTATTATTATATTTTATCCTTCCGCTGTGACATTCTATTTTGTTTTATTTCTTTCTCGATTTTTTATTTACCCCATAACAATCCACCCTTCCGTATGGTTTGAATTGGCACTTGTGTCGATTTAAAGCGTGGGAAAAGGCGGGACGTTACATCTGGTATCAGAGCATTGGTTTAGCGATAAACCTTAGCTTTATGGGGTTTGACTCTTTACTAATAGGGTAGTAATACCCTATGGGAGTCGCTGAGCGTATATATATGAGAGAGTGTATTTGTTAGTGTTATAAAAAGGTTTTTAATATTGTGTTAATCTGTTCCGTTTTGTATTTATAAATTCTGGTTGGTGCATGGGACGCTGTGACATCAATAGGGATTTCTAAACACTTAATAGGACAGACCGACATAATATTTGTTTTTAATATAAGTGAATGAAATACTATTACATTTTCTATATAAAATAAAAAAATTTCAAATGATATCTGTATTTGACTGCAATAAATTGGTTGTTAGGTAATAAAGTGTATAAATAATAATAGAAATAAGATTGAAAATAAAATAAATGAAATTTGGGAAATTTAGAACTAAAGATCCGGGATTTTGAAATTTCTTTCGAATAAATTTTGGAATATAATAATATTTCTTATAAGTACTTTCTGATATAAATATTTATTATAATTCGAAAGAATTGTTTTAAAGAAGTATTTTCTGATATAAATATTTCAATATAATTTGAAAGAAATGTTTTTAAAGGAAGATTTTGGAGAAAATAAGTTTTGCACTTTCCTCTCTGTCGCTGGAAAATAATTTCGGTGATGGCGGCCGCATCACCGACTTTCATTTTCGAGTTTCGAAGGGGGAAGGCCACTGTAGTTGTTCCACTACAGATTTATTTTGAAAAATATATAAATTTTGAATTGTTTAAATATAATTATAGATATATAAGGGTAAGAATATATTTATCTATTATTTTAAAATAAATTGAAAATTTAACCCGGTATTAAATTCTTAAATTTCCGTTAATTAATTGTTTCAATTATTGTAGTGAAATGAAAGGTAAGTAACTAACAATTGAAACCTCTAATTTAAGTAAGAGATTTAATGCTAAGTTATTAATGGATTTAAAGAAATTTGAAATTGTAACTTATATAAGCAAAGGATAGTATTATTGAACTTTACTTTAATTTAAGGAAATAGAACAAACTTGTATAACTTTCAATTACACCCTTAAATAACATATATATAACTTACCAAATATTAAAAGTTGAAATGTTTAATAAGAGATGGTAATAGAATATTATACAAGTAGAAATATGAAATAATGAAAGTATTCAATGAAATCGCTATTAAATGAGAATTTAATGTTATAAACTTAAGTTATAATTGAAATTTTACCAAGTAAATATAATTAAAGATAAGTATGACAATAGATGATTTTAAACTTAAGTAATTAAAGTGTAAATAGATGAGGTCATGCAATTATAAACGAATGTAATATAATAAAGAGAAATTTTAAACTTAAGTAAAAGGGTTTGTTTGCACAAAAAATGGGCAAACACCTCCAAGTCGTATGATTTAGTCGATTTTATATTGTTCTTAGTGATTTGGATGATTTATGCAAATATGTAAAAAGCAGGGACTAAACTGTAAAAGATACGCAGATTTATAGTGGTTCGGCCAGAATATGCCTACATCCACTTTATATGTTATTCTCTTTCACTGTTCAGATTACAAGTACAAAGCTTTGATTACAAGTATATGAAAGTTGTTTGAAAGTTCTGTCCATGCTTGAGCTCTCCAAAAACTGTTCGCCATTGTTGTACCCCTACCCCTCTATTTATAGAGTTAGGCTGGGGGTAGGGGTCTTGGATGTATATAGCTGCTGGTGGGTCTGGGCTGACGTGATCTGGCCTGGTAATGTTGGTTCGGTAGTGCTTTGGTTCGGTAGTGGGTGGAGGCGTGGATTGGTCCGGTAGTGCTTTGGTTCGGTAGTGGGTGGAGGCGTGGATTGGTCCGGTAGTGCTTTGGTCCGGTGGTGAGTTATTCGGCTAGGCTTTGGAAATGGGTTGGTTCAGTGATCTTAGTCCGGTGGGACTACGCCCAACATTTGCCCCCCAAAGTGGGGCATATGCCGCGCTTTGTTTTAGATCAATTTGGACACCCTCATTCGGCCCAAGTGCCGAACCAGTTGCTCCGGCCAACATACGCTTGCCTATAAGTATGGGCTTCACGCCTCTGTTACTCCTTACTATTTGAAAGAGCCGATCCAAACTTTTACCTGCCGAATCAGATGAGGTTCCCTTCTGCCGAATGAACTTTATGCTAGAACTACCGACTGAGCTCGGGGAGTATGAGTGCCGAATGGTCTTTGAGCCTCGAACTACCAAACGAATTTAGGGAGTACGAGTGCCGAATGGCCCTTATCCTCGAACTACCGAATGAACTTGGGAGTACGAGTGCCGAATGGTCTTTGAGCCTCGAACTACCGAATGAACTTGGGAGTACGAGTGCTGAATGGACTTTGGCCTCGAACTACCGATCGAGCTTTTATGTTTTGAATTATGAATGAGATTCCGGGCCGTAGGTACTTGTTTGTCTACATCCCTTCTTCCGACGATGTGTTTTCTCGTGTTTCACATAATGTCTCATAAAGTAGAAACTCGTTCTAACAAGAAGAAATCCAAGGACAAAGGAGAGTCCTCCATAGTGCCCTCAGTTCAGTCAGAGCCGGAACGACATGGACCATCCCGGAGATCATTAATAGATGGGTACGACCCTTAGGAGCTCTTGAACTCACCACCTGACTGCTTTCCCAGCTCCTTCAAAGATGAGCATTTGACGTTATATCTAGATCTTTTGGGATCGATAGAGCGCATATGATGTTGCCAGGGAAAGGAGTGATGCCGTATAATCCCCCTGAAGGATATTTTGCTTACAGTAGGTATCACTGCATGTGCGGAGCCATCCCTCCGATCAATGCTTGGATAGTTAGCTTTATCACATACTTGAAGGTGGCCCCTTTCCAGCTTCAGCCCAACTCCTATGCCATCTTGGTGAGTCTGTTCATTATCTTCCAGAGAAAATACGGGCGTCCCCCCTCCAACCGGGAAATCCGGTACCTGTACAACTTGAGAGGCTACAAGAAGGGGTCTCTGTATATTAGCTTAGAATCGGCCGTGTCTTTCAAGCCAGTCCTGGACCTATATTCAAAATTTAGCATGTTCAAGAAGGAATGGTTCTTTGTCAAGGATGACTCTGTTTCTTTCCACCGCTTCACCTCTGACTGTAAGTTGAATCTCATTTATAATTTCCGTTCTGACTGCAATGCTCCTCCTTATGTGCTTTATTTCTTGCTAGCGACAGGTGGCTTTGCGGTTGTAGAGAACGATCGTCTGATTCAGATGGCTGCGGAAATAGAAGCCATTCCGATAAACGAGAGGGCAACTTCTTATTTGATCAGGAACGCTACTCTTTTGGGGCTCAACTTGATTCTGCCACGCCAGTCTGTGGTCAAGCAAAGAGACACAGCTGAGGAGAAGGCCGCCAAAGCTAAAGGAGGGGCTACGGCGAATAGCAGCAAAAGGAAACCCTTCTCGAAACATCCAATTACCGAGGGGAAGAAACTTAAGAAGTCCGATGGGCCCTCCCCCAGCACATGTCCAGATGTCCCGGAGGAGGAAGATGTGGAGGAGGAAAGAGGCGAGGATGAAGGAGGTGAGGCGGAGAGTGGAAGTGGTGGAGAAGGTGATGGTGATGGTCGTGGCGACGGACAGAGTGGTGGTGGCACTGGGGCTTTGTCTTCTGAGTAAGCAGGTGTGATCCAGGTGTGGACAGATGACGCTTTCCGCCTAGCCTTTGAAGGGTTGGAGGAAGGATCGGCTTTAGTGGAGAAGCCTAAGAAAGCTGAAAGGCCGGGACCGGTGTCGATTCATCTTCTAAGAGCGCTTCAGCTAAGGCAATTCCTGCGATTCAAGGTGAATTTTTGACTCCTGCCGACTCCATTTATGATAAGGATTTAGGAATATTTTATGGTCAGCTCCCGTCCTGGAATGAGATCCAGGATTTATTGCAATATCCTACTCCTCCCCATGGTTTATATAACAAAAGCGTCTCTTTACTCTTCTTAACTTGATATATTTCTTGAATTATAGCTCAATGTATGCTTGTAACACTTGGTTTTTATCACAGAAGCGGGTAAGGTGGCCAAGACATCAGATGTTCGGCAACGTCTTGAACAATACAAACTTCTCAAGGATTCTACTAAACCAAAGCCTCCGACTAACCGCCCAGGAGACGTAGTCGGCTACCGTCCTCTTTTTGGAGTTATCGAAGAGGATATTCAAAAGAAGAAGAGGAGTCGCTCCTTGTTTGAATCTTTACCTGGTCCTCAGCCCCCAACTCAGCCTCTTCAGGATACCACAGAGGAGAATGCTGAGTTTATACCTTCTCCGCACCCGTCTGAAAATACTACCATTACCCAGATAGATCATCCCGGCTTGGCTCGTAATCCGTTTGTGGGTCATCCGGATCTGGATCCGGGTTCTCGTGATATTACCTTTGATGAGGCTACCGGTGAGCACCTTCTCCCTCGTAATCCTATGGTAAGAGTACTAGATGAAGCTAAGTCCCTGGATCTTGATTTGCTTACCACTCGGGTTGTAACTTTGGGGGACGAAGCTAAGGCAAACATTGACCGGGTTGTTGAGGAAACCAGGAAGCTGATGGGGCATCATGCCCGACTGGTCAAGGCTGGAAAGGAAATCGGGAGTGCTAATATTCGACTGCGGTTAATGGTTTCCGACCAGGCCAAACAACTCGCTGATCAGGCCATTCATATCTCTCAACATGAGGCCGCTTCTAGGCAATTAAAGAAAACCATGGAAGAGGCCAGTAGGGCAGAATTACGGAAAATGGAGGCTGTTTGTAAGGAATGGATTGATATGGCTATTGCAATGGTGGATGAGGTTCGGAAAGCGGATCTCGAGTGGGTATAGGAGTTATCTGGGAAACTTGAAGCCGTAGAGCTTGCTCAAACCAAGCTGAAGGAGGAGATGGAGGCGATGAGGAAATCCTTTCAGGCTGACTGCTCGCGATACCAATCGGAGAGGGATGCTACCACCGCAAAGCTGTTGGCTTCTGAGGACCGAATAAGGGAGTTTGAGGAGAATGAGGGGATAATGGATGAGATGCTTCAGGATATATACTTTCGCACTTGGAAACAGGGCAACTTATCTTGGATGGATGATTATCCCCGAGTCATGGCCAGGATTTATCTCAGGGCCCTGGAGGAGGCTAAGGCCGATGCAGATAAGGAGGGTGGCGTGGCCTTTAGAATGGACGTGGTTACGGCTCAATTCACCAAGGAGGAGAAAGCGGCGGTGAAGGAGGGTATGCAGCTTCTTACTGCTGAGGAGGTAGGTGTGCAGTTAGAGGATGATGATCAAGGAGCAGATGCTGGTAAGTCTTCCCTTTTAGCTTTTCGTAACTTGATTTCTTATTGTTTATTTAATGGATTCTTCTCCTGAATTAGACAGGAGGGACCTCTGAAGCACCAACTACCTCTGGTCAACATGCTGAGAGTTCTAATCCTGCGGTTAAGTAGATATCGGAGGGCCAGTAGGATAGAGGTGAAGCTCCGATGCAGCAGACTCCTTGACTTGATCTGGATATCTTTTGGTTTACTTGACATTGTTGTCTATGGTAGTCCCAAAACATTAATGTAACTTTTAGGCTGTAATTATGTTATTCGTAACGAACGACTTTATTCTTGGCATGTAATTTTTAACTTAAGCTGATTCTGTCATATTTGAATGCTATCGTTATTTTGGTGTGTTGCATAAGAAATATAGCTATGCACATTCCTGTGATTCAATTGTGTTTGATGTCAAGTTCTTGCTTAAAATATAATTTCATATCTTGCAATGTTAGTGTGATGTGCGAATAAATTACAGTTATGTATTCATATACAAAAGAAGAAAGTACCACCCTTCATGTTTTAGTCATAGACGGTTGCTTTGAATGTCTTGCATGACTGAGCATGGAATGCAGCTGAGTGACCTGTCATCCAGTTGTGAGTTCCTATTCCCATTAGAGAGTGTCTCCTATTTTGTGTCATGTACTTTAGGGATCGTTATAGAGGATAGGAGGAAAGTTTTAAAACAAAATAGAAATATAAGAAATAGTAAAACTTCCAATCACGGAAGGCCTGCGATGTGCTTAAGTTCCTGGAAAACGGGTTTTGTAGTCACTTTCCTTGGCTGTGGGTCTTGGAGACATTTGTCACCCATCTTACGCCTCCGCGGGGAGTTTCTCTTTTTTACCACAGCCGTACTTAAGAAACTCGGAGCCGAGATCGCGCACAGTAACTACACGGGCCATTATGGCCCGTAATCGTGGGTATTATTCGATTTACCATGGCCGGCTAGCGTGGGTGCTGATCGTCAACTGTGAACTACCCCTGGCTGGCCACACCTTATGTTGGGGCTTAAAGTAGGTTCATGGTTGCCGGCGAGCTGAACGCCGTAATGAGCTGCCTCGGCTATATTCGGCCTTCTCGGTGGCTTATAATCGGCTCATTACAGTTGGCTTTAAGGGCCGATCGCAAGCAATGAGTTAACCCGCAGCAAAGGGATGCTGGAGCAAAAGTGTCTCATTGGCGAGGGCATAGATTCGTATAGTACCTGTTAGGTCTTGTCCAGGTGAAGTCGCGCTGTGATGTGTCTTGAATGGAAATGTCATTACACAGGATTTTGTTCAACAGAAAAGGATAAAGTTAACAAGCAGCCAAGATATAAAGGAAAAAGTTAAAAAAGAGACAAGTTTTTAAAGTGGTTCGGCACGAAAATGCCTACGTCCACTGATTCTCTTTGTTAATTCACTTCATATGGGCAGTACAAGTTAAGAAAAGTATCAACGAAAGTATTGGATGTTCCATGCCTTCTGGAACACCTCTCTGTCCACTGTTGACAAAATATAAGCTCCGTTGTAGAGATCTTTATGAATTACATATGGTCCGTCCCAGATTGGATCTAGTGCACCGGGGCGCGGGAAGATTCTCTTGAGGACAAGATCTCCTTCTTGTAAGCTACGATGCTTGACTTTGGAGTTGTATCGCGCTGCCACTTTTTGCTTGTGATCTGCTTCTTTGAGCGCTGCATCGTTTCTGTAGCGACCCGACTTTCTACCACCAGAAAGACGCATCACTAATTAAGAAAGAAAGGGATAGAAAAAGAAAAGAAAGAAAAGAAAGAAAGACAACAGAATCTCACAGCGGAACAAATGAAATATAATATATAACATATACAAAGTATCATATGCATCAGAGTACACAATTATACATCTCAATTAGACAGTTATAACATTTCTGTCTAATATACAATACAAGAACATCAACACAGAATAACACACAGCGGAAACTCTAACTATATCTACACGCTGAAGCCTCCTGCTCCAAAGCTCCTCCATATTTCGTCAAGAGATATCATGAATCACTTGACTACTCATACATAATATGAGTACCCAAGAGTTTAATAAAACAGAAAATAAACACTCGGGTCAGACAGGGGTCTGGTGTGAGTAAATGGTTTAAGATTGTTTAACTTTAGAAAATCCTTTGAAAAGAAAAAGGTATCACGTAAGACTTCCCACACATAAACATGGAAAAGTTTTTACCTTAAGCTAAACAAAACATTTGATAGGAAATCCAGTGATATTATAATAGTGCTTAGGGTTTTCAAATAAATAAGAAATAGCCGAAATTGTTACATGATTAAATTCCAGCTACTAGCCACAAAAGTGGGTAATACAAACAAAACCGTAGGGTCTCGTAGGAAAAATGGGTTTCCAACAATGGCAAGGCTACTAGGGTACCGCCTGTCACAGTACGTGGCCTAGATCACCGTACCGAGGAGTACGCCCGCTCCCCTGTAACACAAGGCCGAGACCATTCCTTACTGAACAGTCCCGAATAAGACCACCCCGGCAGTTGTTGCAATCAACTGCCCCACACAACCGAATATAAAGGGACTTCTAGACAGGGATGAATCTCACTCTCCAGTGGGAGCTACCCACAAAGCCTTGCTGCACCTTCCCTGTTTTAGCCATTCCCGGTTGATGAGGCTTGAGGCTGCGATTACCTTTATAGAACACATCTATCTTAGAATGCTCATCGTCCACCTGACGATGTTCTGAAAGCATTCAATCCATACAAGTTCGTTCCGGGTTCGAACGAAACCGAAGGCATTATCTCATTGCACTCATTTTGGAATCACCCTCAGAGTCAACGACCATAGCCCTTGCACTCTAAATCACCATCTCGAACCTATAAGTACTATTCCGTCAAACTCATTATGAAATCACCCATAGAGTTATACTGACGTATAGCCCTTACATCTCAAGTCTTCACTTGCTCCACTTGGATTCACATCCTAACGTTTAATTGGAATCGATTTGGTTTTCGGATATCCAAATATGGAAACCCGATCCCGGTCTCACCGAATCCAAACGCCATTTTAATGTCCAAGTTGTACTTAAGGGATTTTAAACAGTAATATTCAGTATATCACTTAAACATAAATGGATGATTCACATTACACAGATAGATAATTCATAATTATCACATTCATCCATACATATCACAAAGCAACATATATATCACACCTCAGATATATCACATTCATATCATTACATATCAACCATTGACATATAATATCAACCAATATCATTAACTCATCCAATGATACCTATCAATCAATCATTCATCATCCATAAACAAGTTCGATTCAAATTTAATTTAATTAATCCCTAATTAAATTAATTCCTTACTTAATCACTTGGATTATCTTCAATCCATCTTACTTACTCATTGATTAATTACAAATTAATTAATTAAACACCACCCAATTATCCATTTAATTAATCAACCTTGATTAATATTACTTAATTACTTTAAGTAATTATTTCTTAATTACCACTTTAATTAATCATCTTGATTAATTACTTATTAATTATACCAAGTAATTATCTCCCAATTACCTTTTTAATTAACCATCCTTGATTAGTTATTATTTAACTACCCTGATAATTATTTCTTAATTATTCTTTAATCATACCTGATTAATTACCTTTAATTAATCACACTTGATTAATTACATTTTAATTAAACCTACTTAATTAAATACTTTAATTAATCACATTTAATTAATTACTTTTAATTAATCACCTTTGATTAATTACTTTAATTACATTTAGTCATTAAAAATTAATTTTTAAATTAATTATTCTTTAAATCATTAATTAACAATTAATTAATTATTTCCATTAATTAATGATTACTTCCATTAATTAAATTTCTTTCTTACTTAATTACTCTAACAAGCAATTAATTACTTAATTAATTACTCTTAATTCTTTTATTAATTCATCATTAATTAAATAATTTAAACCCTTAAAATAATTTTATTAGTTAATTCTTTAATTAACAACTCAAGTGATTAATCCTTAATCACATCCACTTAATTACCTTTCATAAAGTAATTAACTTTTTCTTAATTTCCTCCAGAAATCAATTACTTAATTACTTTCCAAGTAATTACATTAAATTAACCCATAAGTGATTATCTTAATTAAGCACAAATTAATTATTAAACTTAATCATTTTTGTTTAATTAAATGATTCTTAACCTTTTATATTATAAAAACTCTTAATTAAGAAAACATTATCTTAATTAAATCATTTATATTAACCAATAACATTTTGATTATTAATAATAATTGAATTATCTCAATTATTCTCATAATTATTTATCTTTAAATAAATCAAAATTCTAATTTACATAAGTTAAATATTATAATTGATTATCCAATTCTTAATCATTAAACTTATTTAAAATAAATTATATTTGAAATCAATTATAATCGGAATAGTTTTAAACATTCAAATAAAAACTTTTTTTTTGAACTCCTCCAAAGTTATTAAAATAAAATATAATACTAACCTTATTATAAAATTTACTTATTTTATTTTATTCAAAATAAGAACTTGTATAAAATTTTAACTTTAAAACAAATTTAATTTTATAAGTAAAAACTTATTTTACTTTTGTTTAAAACTTTAAATATTTATAAAAATCAAATTTCTTTGTTTCAAGCTTTTTTTTAAACTTTTGCTGTTAAATTTTAAAATTTTAAAAACTTAAACAGCACCAAAGTCCCACAACCCAACATACTCGAGCAAAATCCCCAGATACTCGAATGAAATCTCGAGTTACCCCCAAACCTAACCCTGCTTCGAGTAAACTCAGCAAATACCCGAAGTATATCTCGAGCCAACCTTCTTCTCCTAAATCCCAAACTCAGCTGCACGACAACCGTGCACGTTCACGTGCACCGTTACGCCGGTCGACGGCGAACCCCATGCTTGCCTCAGTCAAGTCGAACTCAACTACGACGACCTCATCGACCAATTAACTTCCATGATTCATTCAAGAATCGAGATTGGCCCTCTGAGCCCATCATTCGAAAACAAACATCATCAGGAAACTTGACCACCACGGCAACCCCGACCTCGAGAAAACCCACCATCACCACCGTAGCTCTCTCACGTCCCCCTGAACCTTCGGCAATGCACGCGATCACCTCCGATAGCTACATGATGGCGCAACACCCGAAAGAACAACATCGGCATTAACAGGTTGTTAAACCCTAACTCCTCGATTAACGATTAACACAAACACTAATAAAATTCCATGGCAATTTTCCCAAGATCCCTGTTGCCCCCTCCACCTTCGAGTTCAACCACGACAACCCTAATGCCGTAGTTCGCCGAGAAACGGCCAGAAAGCCCCAAATAGATAAATCCAAATAACTCACTAATTACCCCATTAAAAATTATGATTCAAGTATTAAAAATCATAATTTCTATTTGCAATTCAATTATGAAACCAAAATTAAAAATTGAATTCATAAATTCCCAAATTGAAAATATACTGTAATTCAAATATTTATAACAAATTATTCAATTTAAAATCTTGTAATTATTTTTAGATGATAGCTTATATGATTACAAACAACCTCTATTTACACAACATAAACAAATTTGGATTCAAAATTGAATTATTGAATTTACTAAGAAATCGATGTCTGTTTTTATCATACAAAGTCCATTTCAACAGCATAGTCATTCAATATTCAACATTCCAACATACATTTAATTTTAACTCAGGTATTCAGGTAACATCACAATATTCATTCACAAGAACAAGTTGAAATCCAGGATTTAAGCTGTTTTTAAAAATTCATTTACTCACCTTTTTATTGTAGAGGATAGAAACAGGTTTCCAGGCTCTTGAAATTTCTGCATGTTGATTTTATTCTGCTGAGCTTTCTAAATTGCTTGATTTATTCCAGTTTGCATGTTAATGTTCCAGAATTGCTTGTTGATTTCTAATTTTCTTGATTGACTTGAAGATCTTGCATTTGATTTGAATCTCCATATCTCATTCTTGTTCCAGGTTTCTTCATTTTTTTTCCAGATTTCTTTACAGTTTTCATTTCATTCATTTTTTTCCAGATTTGTATTCATTTTGTGAAATGAAGAAAAGAATAGCTGAAGATTAAAATTCTTCCTTTTATTTTCCAATAAATTTTAAATTTAATTATTAAAGAGGAAGACATTTGCCACTTGGATGCCTTGATTAACTCACACATATGCAATTTGATTTACATTTGTCTCTAACCCATACTAAAATGTTTACAAGTGTCAAAATGTTTAATTAATATTTACAAAAGGTATTTCCTAATGTTTTATTAATGCCTTAAATGTTATTTTTTTTATAAATTTATTTAAGTTATATATAAGTAATTAGGTTATATTTATGTACTTACCTTTTTAGTAAACATGTTTTAGATTTTAAATAATATTCAAAAGCGAATTCATGTGAACATTTATTGACTAATGACTTATGCTTTAGTTTCAATTTATATATCATATGTTTATAATTTGAGAAATTTATTTTAACTCTTTATATAAAAAATTTAAAATAATTTATCTTATGTTAAAATTAAGATGGAAGAATATTGAAAACAATTGAACCTTTAATTTAAATCTTATTTAAACAAAAGCTTAAAGTATATGTTTATCATAATTAAGAAATTAACTTTGTTGTTTAAAAATTTAAATTTCAAATATCATTCAAAAGCATTAAATCAAATTAACATTTCAATTTACAAATTATATTCAAGTTTGAAAACTCTTGTTAAATTCAAATCAATATTTTTTTTCCTATTTCAAATATATATATAAATATATGTACACATTTCAAATAGAAAAACATTAAATTTGAAAATTATTGTGTTGAATTTTAAAATACAAATCAAATCATAATATATATATATATATATATATATTCATATATATTACAATTTGAATATAAAGTTTTATTACATTAAAACTTCCTTTACAAGATATATCAATATATATATTATAAATAGATTTTGATTAACTTTTGGAAAATAAGTCTTAGCAATAATAAATTGCCAAAATAGATATTTCGAAATTAAAATATTATAAATTTTCAAAAGAGTTAAATTTACCAATTTGTAATTGTTAAGAAAATTGTTGATAGATATTAACAAATTATTATTATTAATCTTTAAAATAATTTTAACTTGTCAATTTATAATAAAAAATGATCAAATCAATCTAATTATTATCAAAGATTATTAAATTGATATTGCTCAAAATTCCGGGTCGTTACATTCCTCCCCCTTAAAAGAATTTCGTCCCCGAAATTTAAAAGAAAAGATAATTTAATAACCCAGCAAAAGTTTTTAAATTTTCAAACAGCAATCACACAATCAATCATAACAACCAATTCAAACAAACAATTTTATTTATCCAGACAAAATTCTGAATAAAACCTCCTAATATTATCAAGAGTTTTCTAGGTACCTATACTAGAATACTCGCTCTACAGAATCTTAAGTAACTACACTACCATAACCAAGAACTTCCTCATCTGATCCTACAAATCTGAACAAGGTATCAGACTAAACTCAAAACCAGCACAACTACCAGATCCTTCTGAACTGCTGGTTTTATCACTCGATGAATGATACACGTATTCCTCAAAAATATGTGAAATACAATGAATTCCAGTTATCCGAACTGGCAATTCAATCCTATAGATCAAAATCTAATCTCCAGAGAACACATGTATACTTAGAATACTTCCGGAGCTATCTCTCCAGTTTTACCCAATCTTATATCTCCTTTAATCGGATAAAACTAAAGCAATATCCAAATTTCAACTTCACATTCCGAATCTCCTCAATTCTTAACTGCTTAACTCTTCTGATGCTCTTGAATCACCTTCAATATTCCGGATCAACTTAACTCTTGCTGATTGCTTCATGAACAAACAGGACCATAATCAAACCAATTTCTAGATCCTACTCAACAAAATGGCTCTCCAAAAATTTGCTGAAATCCAAAAACACAACTCTATACCACAAGCATCAGGGGACTTCAGACCTGCATCTCCTATCCGGAATAGCCAAACAGTTGCACCTGACAACCTTACCTTCCAAATCCAGAAAATTTCTTCATACTTGAATTTCCAGTAGAAATTCTTTAATCCAAGAAACTGCAACTCCCGGTTGCTCCCACTCTAGAACAACTACAATCTCGTTTCCGCTACACAAATCTGATCTGGAGTAGAAGAGAATACTATCGAAGAACTCGAGCACAAACTTTCTCCATACACTGTTCATCCGACTCATAAAATCTTAGTGACCATTCCACTTGATCAAAACATCCCAACAGAAGCTCATCTTAGAATAAGATGATCAATCCCTCTCCAAAGAATCCTGAGCTGCCTCACCAAACTCTTCTCGCTCTAAGAGTCATCCCTCTACAAGGCTGAACCATCAAAATTACTCCTGGAATCCAAGTCGATAAGAAAACTCAGTCTCCAATTCGGGTAAATTCTGAATTCATCCAAAAATATCTGGAAAATCTCTGACTACTTAAGTAGCCTTTACCTCCATATGAGTTTCTTCACTTTCCAAACCAAATAATACTCAATATTCCCAAACTAATCGCAAGTCACTTTTGCGATCTTACTCAGTTCAGATTCCAAAGAACTATATTCACCAACTAAAACAGCTTCCCTAATCGGAATCAATTTTCAAGAATGGCTTATCTACCAAAAAACTAATAGATCACTTCCAACAAATATCCTTCTCTACCGAGCCTCCCGAAGAAATGGGTAAGCCTTCACCATCTGCCTAGTCTGCTGATAGTAGAATCCCAAAGACTTCTGAATCATCGAAGAAACTGATCCATGCTACTGCTTCCAAACTTTACTTCAATGATACTGCTAAGCCAAATGATCTTCCTTAACCACAAACTTCTTTGAAACACAAAACTATCACCCAATTCAACTAAAGATCCTTGAGTCGAGTAGATGTCTTCTCAAGAAACTCGGCTCCAAACCAAACACCAACCACTTGTCTTCTTAAGGAAAACAATAAGACCATGTCCGAAATGAGGTAACTCATCGACCTTAGTCTCATACTTCAATATAGATAAGACACCCTTACTTGAAATCCAGAAAATCTCAAAACATCCGAATCTTCCCGGTAATAGGCATCACTGTTCCTCCAACACTATCTAAATCTTGTTCCAGAAGAACATCTTCAGACCCATCTATGGATACTGCCTCTCATCACACAGCTATCCTTCCTGAAGTCACCAAGATACCATCACCTGCTTCTACTCAGCTAACAGATTCAACTCTTGGAAATCCCGCTCACTCGAGAGCAAATCAACCCCACACGCTTCAAGAATATACTCCAATCCTTGAAAATACTTCCTCTGGGATCAATAAAATCCTTTCACCAATCTACAAAGCTTATTCGAGATGGTATTAGAATTACAATCTCGACAGATACCCCTCCAACCACAATATATAAGCCTCTTCCATTAGTGGTAGTCGCGTTCCACACACTCCTACCTTATCTACCTTTATAACCTATGTTGAAAAGTCCAAACAGATAACCCAACCGATTAGGTGTGTGTGTGTCTATATATATATATATATATATATATATATATATATATATATATAAATTACAAGTACGCTCTCTCAAGATAGACACCACTCCAGAGCCTAGGTATTCACTCAACCTAATGCTCTGATACCAACTGTAGCGACCCGACTTTCTACCACCAGAAAGACGCATCACCAATTAAGAAAGAAAGGGATAGAAGAAGAAAAGAAAGAAAAGAAAGAAAGACAACACAACAGAATCTCACAGCGGAACGAATGAAATATAATATATAACATATACAAAGTATCATATGCATCAGAGTACACAATTATACATCTCAATTAGACAGTTATAACCTTTCTGTCTAATATACAATACAAGAACATCAACACAGAATAACACACAGCGGAAACTCTAACTATATCTACACGCTGAAGCCTCCTACTCCAAAGCTCCTCCAGATTTCGTCAAGAGATATCATGAATCACTTGACTACTCATACATAATATGAGTACCCAAGAGTTTAATAAAACAGAATAAACACTCGGGTCAGACAGGGGTCTGGTGTGAGTAAACGGTTTAAGATTGTTTAACTTTAGAAAATCCTTTGAAAAGAAAAAGGTATCACGTAAGACTTCCCACACATAAACATGGAAAAGTTTTTACCTTGCGCTAACCAAAACATTTGATAGGAAATCCAGTGATATTATAATAGTGTCTAGGGTTTTCAAATAAATAAGAAATAGCCGAAATTGTTACATGATTAAATTCCAGCTACTAGCCACAAAAGTGGGTAATACAAACAAAACCGTAGGGTCTCGTAGGAAAAATGGATTTCCAACAATGGCAAGGCTACTAGGGTACCGCCCATCACAGTACGTGGCCTAGATCACCATACCGAGGAGTACGCCCGCTCCCCTGCAACACAAGGCCGGGACTATTCCTTACTGAACAGTCCCGAATAAGACCACCTCGGCAGTTTTTGCAATCAACTGCCCCCACACAGCCTAATATAAAGGGACTTCTAGACATGGATGAATCTCACTCTCCAGTGGGAGCTACCCACGAAGCCTTGCTGCACCTCCCCTGTTTTATCCATTCCCGGTTGATGAGGCTTGAGGCTGCGATTACCTTTATAGAACACATCTATCTTAGAATGCTCATCGTCCACCTGACAATATTCTGAAAGCATTCAATCCATACAAGTTCGTTCCGGGTTCGAACGAAACCGAAGGCACTATCTCGTTGCACTCATTTTGGAATCACCCTCAGAGTCAACGACCATAGCCCTTGCACTCTAAATCACCATCTCGAACCTATAAGTACTATTCCGTCAAACTCATTACGGAATCACCCACAGAGTTATACTGACGTATAGCCCTTACACCTCGAGTCTTCACTTGCTCCACTTGGATTCACGTCCTAATGTTTAATTGGAATCGATGTGGTTTTCAGATATCCAAATATGGAAACCCGATCCCGGTCTCACCGAATCCAAACGCCATTTTAATGTCCAAGTTGTACTTAAGGTATTTTAAACAGTAATATTCAGTATATCACTTAAACATAAATGGATGATTCACATTACACAGATAGATAATTCATAATTATCACATTCATCCATACATATCACAAAGCAGCATATATATCACACCTCAGATATATCACATTCATATCATTACATATCAACCATTGACATATAATATCAACCAATATCATTAACTCATCCAATGATACCTATCAATCATTCATTCATCATCCATAAACAAGTTTGATTCAAATTTAATTTAATTAATCCCTAATTAAATTAATTCCTTACTTAATCACTTGGATTATCTTCAATCCATCTTACTTACTCATTGATTAATTACAAATTAATTAATTAAACACCACCTAATTATCCATTTAATTAATCAACCTTGATTAATTATTACTTAATTACTTTAAGTAATTATTCCTTAATTACCACTTTAATTAATCATCTTGATTAATTACTTATTAATTATACCAAGTAATTATCTTCCAGTTACCTTTTTAATTAACCATCCTTGATTAATTATTATTTAACTACCCTGATAATTATTTCTTAATTATTCTTTAATCATACCTGATTAATTACCCATAATTAATCACATTTGATTAATTACTTTTTAATTAAACCTACTTAATTAAATACTTTTAATTAATCACATTTAATTAATTACTTTTAATTAATCACCTTTGATTAATTACTTTAATTACATTTAGTCATTAAAACTTAATTTTTAAATTAATTATTTTCTAAATTATTAATTAACAATTAATTAATTATTTCCATTAATTAATGATTACTTCCATTAATTAAATTTCTTTCTTACTTAATTACTCGAACAAGCAATTAATTACTTAATTAATTACTCTTAATTCTTTTATTAATTCATCATTAATTAAATAATTTAAACCCTTAAAATAATTTTATTAGTTAATTCTTTAATTAACAACTCAAGTAATTAATCCTTAATCACATCCACTTAATTACCTTTCATAAAGTAATTATCTTTGTTTGCGCCAAAATTGGTCACAAACCCCAAGTGTTGTGAAAGCACCAGTGTATGAATATGAATCAACATTATTCAAACACAAACCACAGATTTAAGCAAGCAACAAGTAGCAATTCAGAAATAACGAACAACGACACACGATTTATAGTGGTTCGGCTGTCTCCGGCCTACGTCCACTTTAAAGGTTTCTCTTTTTATTGATGTTCTCTTGATGATTACAGTTGGTTACCGCAAGTTACAATGGATTATAGCTCTGAAACTTGAATGCAACAGCGATGATAAGGTATCGAATTGAATCGCGTAGAGTCTTGGCGCTTCAGAATTCCGATCCCCTTTTCTGAATGACTTGGGCTCTATTTATAGGTGTAGGAGGCTGATATTTCTCCTAAAAATCCGGCAGACCACTTCTGGCACGTGGGGGGGCCCACATGCCCGGCTTCAGGAAATTTGGGTCCACCTTGGGATCGATTCGAACTCCTTTCGAATCGATTAAGAAATCACTCAATCGAGACGAAATTTGGTGTGGGCATTCTTCAATGTGTAGGTAAGCTCCTGTAAAAATTTCGCTGCATTTGGTCTTGTAGGTTGCAAGATATGGTCGATTCGAGTTGATATTCTCGAGCAGGCTGCTTGCTTCGACTCGATCCCCTTCGAATCGATGGGTTCGACTCGATGGCTTCACGCGCTTTCGTGATGACGTGGTGCGCCTTCTTCGTGTCGATCCTCTATTTACTCCGAGTTGACTGGGTCGACTCCATGCTTTTCGCCACTTTGACTTAGTGGATTCGAGGAATTTCAGGGATTCGAACAGAGGCGTGTTCGTATCGATCGTGGTATGCTCTGGCCGATCGATACGAAGCTGTTGTAAGAGGATCGATTCGAAAGTGGAGTAACTGCATGGATTCGAAGGAAGGCCATTGAGATGGATACGAAGTTTGGCCATCTGATGGATTCGAAGCAGAGGAGACTTGATGGACTCGAACATGTTGCTTTGGGCGATGGATATGAAGTGGGGTTACAGGATGGATTCGAAGAGCGGTTGTCTGATGGATTCGAACTATTGCTCGCTGATGGGTGCGAACTAGATGGAGTCGAGCTGAGACATGAGGATGGGTACGAACTTCATGGATTCAAAGTACTCCAAGCTGATGGATTCGAAGTGGGATGACTCCATGGATTCGAAGCACTACAACTTGATGGACACGAAGTAGCTTAGCTGGATACGAACGGAACCCTTGTATATGGATTTGAATAAGGGTTATCTCCTCTATCTTGAATCGATCATAACTCGAGCGTACGAACTTGGATTGACTTGAAATTTGAAACACTGGCTTCTACAGCTTTGCTCGTCATGTCTCGTCAATTGTGGCACGATCCGGACTCGGATAAAATTTATCGATATCCATGGTTATCCTGCAATGCACAGTTGATATTCAAGAATAATAATTATAGATTCTTAGTAAATTTTTGGATATCTCGACTTTGCCAAAAGTTGGGATAACACTTTGCCCCCCCCCCAAAACATGCCTTTTTGTAAAAGGTATGTTTTGAACAGTCTTAAATCGTGTGCAGTAAATTCACGTTTCATTCGTAGCTGCAGTATTATCAATCAAGTTCATGGCTGTTCGGAGCCAAGTTATTATCAATCCCTTCCAGTGGAAGTTAAGAACGAAATTCTTCAGTCTCTCTGGACTATCGATGGTCACTCCGGACCCTTGTCTAGCCCATTCCAGACTTAGCGATTGAATAGAAAGATCCAATTGCACTCTGGCGTTGCCTTCTATTCCTTGCACTCCGGTCCTGGTTAGGACGTATAGCGATGTCTTGGTCGTTCTAGACCGATCATAGCCTTTCCGGGCTCTTGCTGGATCCCATCCTGTCACTCTCCGGTGAAGGGGAAACAACGTTAAGTGAGTCGATCCTGTCGCTCTCCAGCGAAGCAACTCACTTCTTGCACTCCGGTTCAGTGTATCTGAACATTAAGCGATGTCATGGTCGCTCTAGACCGATCATAGCCTCTTCGGGCTCTTGCTAGATCCCATCCTGTTACTCTCCGGTGAAGGGGAAACAACGTTAAGTGAGTCGATCCTATCGCTCTCCGGCAAAGCAACTCACTTCTTGCACTCCGGACCCTGCCTCTCCGGGTAGGGTCATAAAGCGATCATTTTTATGTTAGTATTTAATGCTCATCCTTTAACTCTCCGGTCAAAGGTTTATTTCAAGAAATTCAAATTTATTTATTCAAATTAAGGTCATAGATGTTCAATCTCAAACATCAGGATAAAGCTAAACATCGCCTCTCCGGGAATATCGGTCTATCTCCATCTCACAACATGCCTAGGGATCTCTCCGGTTCCCGTACATGAGTAAGTGGGGTAACCATTTATTCCAAAAACAAATCTAAACAAAATTACTCGACCGAAGTCCAAATCCTGGACTTGGCCCCTGCCATCTCTAATCAGTGGATGACGAGTCGTGATCTCGATCCAGGGTCGTTCCTGTTAGATGGAGGCGGTAGTTGTTCAGGCCTTGCCACCATTGTCCGTTCTCTGACATATTGTGGCAATCTACCACTCCTGGCATGTTCTTCCACCTCATCTTTCAAGTGGCGGCATTCATCGGTAGTGTGCCCATCCAGCTCATGGAATAGGCAGTATTTACCAGTTCTGCGCTCCCGCTCAGTAGGATCTCTCCTGGGTGGCTTTCGGTAAAGGAGTTGCCCCGAGTATCAGTGTAAATTCGTTCCAGGCCTGCAGTCAGAACTGTGTACTGTCTGAATCTAGGTTCTTGGAATTTCTTCCGTTTATCAGGACCATCGTATCTGTCATCCTGTTTCCACTTTCCTTTATCTACTCCGGAGTGTTCCCTAGAGGTTCCTTCGCTTTGCGCGGCGTTTGTTTCCTGCCTCTCAGCTCGTGATTCTTCTAATCGGATGAACTTTTCAGCTTTGTGATAGAAATCTCCGAAATCTTGCGGTGGATCTTTAGTCAGAGAATCTTTGAATTTGGTGCCTTCCCCGACTCCTACCACCGCCGCCATCAAAATCATCGATGGATCCGGGCGATCTACAGAAGCCATTGTTGCATTGAATCGCAATAAGAAATCTTTTATGGACTCTCCGGTCCTTTTCTTTATCGAGGCTAAAGTCATCACACTCTTGGGTCGCGTCACATGGACCCTAAACTGTCTCATGAAGTAGTCTACAAGCTCGCCCCATGTTCTGATTGATCCAGTTTCTTGTTGCCTGAACCAAAGCGCAGCCAAATCCGACAAGTATAAAGGGAAGCATCGAGCCATTACTTCCTCGGATGCTCCTAGCACTTCCATGTGCCTAATATATCTGGTGATGTGCATGGTCGGGTCTAACCTCCGGTCATAAGGATCTAGCATCGGTAGTTTGAATTTTGGGGGTTTCCTTGCATTTCTGATGTTTGGAGTGAACGGACTCCTACTGACTTCTTCCAACCCTCCGCCAGACAATCCTCCTCTCATGATTCGTCGCATTAGACCAATCATTCTCTCATCTCCGTCCAGGAGTTGACCCCTGGCCACATTCATGTCCTGCCCCCCGAGCCTTGAAGGGAATTCTGGTACATACTCTTCGGGTGGCTCGTTAGTGTAAGCATCGGCTCCAGCTTGTTGAGTTCCGTCTATTGGTCTTCCAGTATCGGACCCTGAGGGTCTGCCCCCAAGCCCTTGTTGATCACCTTCAGCTCCTGCATTCTGGTCTTGAACCTGACCTTCGTTAGCTTCTGTAATCCTGATTCCTTGTCCCACACTTGCATTCGTTGTAGTTGGTCCAAGGTTTTGCACATTCGCCGCTCTCATTTGTTCGAGGAAATTCTGCAGCATCTCCTGTTGAGTCTTCACTATGCTTTCGCGTAATGAATTAGCCATAGCTTCCATCTCATCTCTAATGATATTCGTCGAAGCCTGTCCCTCTCCGGCTCCAGAGGATGCTTCTTGGCTCCCTCCTTGTTGGCTCCGATCAGCTCTTTATCTTGTTTGTCGAGTCATTGTCTCTGAATCGTGATTCTTTAAACTCTTAAATCTGAATTCCGAATCTGGTGTAGCGGGTGCTAGTCCTTCTTAGTGAAAGCACCAAAGTGTTTGCGCCAAAATTGGTCACAAACCCCAAGTGTTGTGAAAGCACCAGTGTATGAATATGAATCAACAATATTCAAACACAAACCACAGATTTAAGCAAGCAACAAGTAGCAATTCAGAAATAACGAACAACGACACACGATTTATAGTGGTTCGGCTGTCTCCGGCCTACGTCCACTTCAAAGGTTTTTCTTTTTATTGATGTTCTCTTGATGATTACAGTTGGTTACCGCAAGTTACAATAGATTATAGCTCTGAAACTTGAATGCAACAGCGATGATAAGGTATCGAATTGAATCCCGTAGAGTCTTGGCGCTTCAGAATTCCGATCCCCTTTTCTGAATGACTTGGGGCTCTATTTACAGATGTAGGAGGCTGATATTTCTCCTAAAAATCCGGCAGACCACTTCTGGCACGTGAGGGGCCCACATGCCCGGCTTCAGGAAATTTGGGCCCACCTTGGGATCGATTCGAACTCCTTTCGAATCGATTAAGAAATCACTCAATCGAGACGAAATTTGGTGTGGGCATTCTTCAATATGTAGGTAAGCTCCTGTAAAAATTTCGCTGCATTTGGACTTGTAGGTTGCAAGATATGGTCGATTCGAGTTGATATTCTCGAGCAGGCTGCTTGCTTCGACTCGATCCCCTTCGGATCGATGGGTTCGACTTGATGGCTTCACGCGCTTTCATGATGACGTGGTGCGCCTTCTTCGTGTCGATCCTCTATTTACTCCCAGTTGACTGGGTCGATTCCATGCTTTTCGCCACTTTGACTTAGTGGATTCGAGGACTTTCAGGGATTCGAACAGAGGCGTGTTCGTATCGATCGTGGTATGCTCTGGCCGATCGATACGTAGCTGTTGTAACAGGATTGATTCAAAAGTGGAGTAACTGCATGGATTCGAAGGAAGGCCATTGAGATGGATACGAAGTTTGGCCATCTGATGGATTCGAAGCAGAGGAGACTTGATGGACTCGAACATGTTGCTTTGGGCGATGGATACGATGTGGTGTTACAGGATGGATTCGAAGAGCGGTTGTCTGATGGATTCGAACTATTGCTCACTGATGGGTGCGAACTAGATGGAGTCGAGCTGAGACATGAGGATGGGTACGAACTTCATGGATTCGAAGTACTCCAAGATGATGAATTCGAAGTGGGATGACTCCATGGATTCGAAGCACTACAACTTTATGGACACGAAGTAGCTTAGCTGGATACGAACGGAACCCTTGTCTATGGATTCGAACAAGGGCTATCTCCTCTATCTTGAATCGATCATAACTCGAGCGTACGAACTTGGATTGACTTGAAATTTGAAACGCTAGCTTCTACAGCTTTGCTCGTCATGTCTCGTCAATTGTGGCACGATCCGGACTCGGACAAAATTTATCGATATCCATGGTTATCCTGCAATGCACAGTTGATATTCAAGAATAATAATTATTGATTCTTAGTAAATTTTTGGATATCTCGACTTTGCCAAAAGTTGGGATAACACTTTGCCCCCCAAAACATGCCTTTTTGTAAAAGGTATGTTTTGAACAGTCTTAAATCGAGTGTAGTAAATTCACGTTTCATTCGTAGCTGCAGTATTATCAATCAAGTTCATGGCTGTTCGGAGCCAAGTTATTATCAATCCCTTCCAGTGTGAGTTAAGAACAAAATTCTTCAGTCTCTCTGGACTATCGATGGTCACTCCGGACCCTTGTCAAGCCCATTCCCGACTTAGCAATTGAATAGAAAGATCCTATTGCACTCTGGTGTTGCCTTCTATTCCTTGCACTTTGGTCCTGGTTAGGACGTACAGCGATGTCTTGGTCGTTCTAGACCGATCATAGCCTTTCCGGGCTCTTGCAAGATCCCATCCTGTCACTCTCCGGTGAAGGGGAAACAACGTTAAGTGAGTCGATCCTGTCGCTCTCCAGCGAAGCAACTCACTTCTTGCACTCCGGTTCAGTGTATCTGAACATTAAGCGATGTCATGGTCGCTCTAGACCGATCATTGCCTCTCCGGGCTCTTGCTGGATCCCATCCTGTTACGCTCCGGTGAAGGGGAAACAACGTTAAGTGAGTCGATCTGGTCGCTCTCCGGCAAAGCAACTCACTTCTTGCACTCCGGACCCTGCCTCTCCGGGTAGGGTCATAAAGCGATCATTTTTATATTGGTATTTAATGCTCATCCTTTAACTCTCCGGTCAAAGGTTTATTTCAAGAAATTCAAATTTATTTATTCAAATTAAGGTCCTAGATGTTCAATCTCAAACATCAGGATAAAGCTAAACATCGCCTCTCCGGGCATATCGGTCTATCTCCATCTCAGAGCATGCCTAGGGATCTCTCCGGTTCTCGTACATGAGTAAGTGGGGTAGCCATTTATTCCAAAAACAAATCTAAACAAAATTACTCGACCGAAGTCCAAATCCTGGACTTAGCCCCTGCCATCTCTAATCAGTGGATGACGAGTCGTGAACCCAATCCAGGATCGTTCCTGTTAGATGGAGGCGGTAGTTGTTCAGGCCTTGCCGCCGTTGTCCGTTCTCTGACATATTGTGGCAATCTACCACTCCTGGCATGTTCTTTCACCTCATCTTTCAAGTGGCGGCATTCATCGGTAGTGTACCCATCCAGCTCATGGAATAGGCAGTATTTACCAGTTCTGCGCTCCCGCTCAGTAGGATCTCTCCTGGGTGGCTTTCGGTAAGGGAGTTGCCCCCGAGTATCAGTGTAAATTCATTCCAGGCTTGTAGTCAGATCTGTGTACTGTCTGAATCTAGGTTCCCGGAATTTCTTCCGTTTATCAGGACCATCGTATCTGTCATCCTGTTTCCTCTTTCCTTTATCTACTCCGGAGTGTTCCCTAGAGGTTCCTTCTCTTTGCGCGGCGTTTGTTTCCTACCTCTCAGCTCGTGATTCTTCTAATTGGATGAACTTTTCAGCTTTGTGATAGAAATCTCTGAGATCTTGCGGTGGATCTTTAGTCAGAGAATCTTTGAATTTGGTGCCTTCCCCGACTCCTACCGCCGCCGCCATCAAAATCATCGATGGATCCGGGCGATCTACAGAAGCCACTGTTGCATTGAATCGCAATAAGAAATCTCCGGTCCTTTGCTTTATCGAGGCTAAAGTCATCACACTCTTGGGTCGCGTCACATGGACCCTAAACTGTCTCATGAAGCAGTCTACAAGCTCGCCCCATGTTCTGATTGATCCAGTTTCTTGTTGCCTGAACCAAAGCGCAGCCAAATCCGACAAGTATAAAGGGAAGCATCGAGCCATCACTTCCTCGGATGCTCCTAGCATTTCCATGTGCCTAATATATCTGGTGATGTGCATGGTCGGGTCTGACCTCCGGTTATAAGGATCTAACATCGGTAGTTTGAATTTTGGGGGGTTCCTTGCATTTCTGATGTTTGGAGTGAACGGACTCCGACTGACTTCTTCCAACCCTCCGCCAGACAATCCTCCTCTCATGATTCGTCGCATTAGACCAATCATTCTCTCATCTCCGTCCAGGGGTTGACCCCTGGCCACATTCATGTCCTGCCCCTCGAGCCTTGAAGGGAATTCTGGTACATACTCTTCGGGTGGCTCGTTAGTGTAAGCATCGGCTCCAGCTTGTTGAGTTTCGTCTATTGGTCTTCCAGTATCGGACCCTGAGGGTCTTCCCCCAAGCCCTTGTTGATCACCTTCAGCTCCTGCATTCTGGTCTTGAACCTGACCTTCGTTAGCTTCTGTAATCCCGATTCCTTGTCCCGCACTTGCAGTCGTTGTAGTTGGCCCAAGGTTTTGCACATTCGCCGCTCTCATTTGTTCGAGGAAATTCTGCAGCATCTCTCGTTGAGTCTTCACTATGCTTTCGCGTAATGAATTATCCATAGCTTCCATCTCATCTCTAGTGATATACATCGAAGCCTGTCCCTCTCCGGCTCCAGAGGATGCTTCTTGGCTCCCTCCTTGTTGGCTCCGATCAGCTCTTTATCTTGTTTGTCGAGTCATTGTCTCTGAATCGGGATTCTTCAAACTCTTAAATCTGAATTCCGAATCTGGTGTAGCGGGTGCTAGTCCTTCTTAGTGAAAGCACCAAAGTGTTTGCGCCAAAATTGGTCACAAACCCCAAGTGTTGTGAAAGCACCAGTGTATGAATATGAATCAACAATATTCAAACACAAACCACAGATTTAAGCAAGCAACAAGTAGCAATTCAGAAATAACGAACAACGACACACGATTTATAGTGGTTCGGCTGTCTCCGGCCTACGTCCACTTCAAAGGTTTTTCTTTTTATTGATGTTCTCTTGATGATTACAGTTGGTTACCGCAAGTTACAATGGATTATAGCTCTGAAACTTGAATGCAACAACGATGATAAGGTATCGACTTGAATCCCGTAGAGTCTTGGCGCTTCGGAATTCCAATCCCCTTTTTTGAATGACTTGGGGCTCTATTTATAGGTGTAGGAGGCTGATATTTCTCCTAAAAATCTGGCAGACCACTTCTGGCACGTGAGGGGGCCCACATGCCCGGCTTCAGGAAATTTGGGCCCACCTTGGGATCGATTCGAACTCCTTTCGAATCGATTAAGAAATCACTCAATCGAGACGAAATTTGGTGTGGGAATTCTTCAATGTGTAGGTAAGCTCCTGTAAAAATTTCGCTGCATTTGGACTTGTAGGTTGCAAGATATGGTCGATTCGAGTTGATATTCTCGAGCAGGTTGCTTGCTTCGACTTGATCCCCTTCGAATCGATGGGTTCGACTCGATGGCTTCACGCGCTTTCATGATGACGTGGTGCGCCTTCTTCATGTCGATCCTCTATTTACTCCGAGTTGACTGGGTCGACTCCATGGTTTTCACCACTTTGACTTAGTGGATTCGAGGACTTTCAGGGATTCAAACAGAGGCGTGTTCGTATCGATCGTGGTATGCTCTGGCCGATCGATACGAAGTTGTTGTAACAGGATCGATTCGAAAGTGGAGTAACTGCATGGATTCGAAGGAAGGCCATTGAGATGGATACGAAGTTTGGCCATCTGATGGATTCAAAGCAGAGGAGACTTGATGGACTCGAACATGTTGCTTTGGGCGATGGATACGAAGTGGGGTTACAAGATGGATTCGAAGAGCGGTTGTCTGATGGATTCGAACTATTTCTCGCTGATGGGTGCGAACTAGATGGAGTCGAGCTGAGACATGAGGATGGGTACGAACTTCATGGATTCGAAGTACTCCAAGCTGATGGATTCGAAGTGGGATGACTCCATGGATTCGAAGCACTACAACTTGATGGACACGAAGTAGCTTAGCTGGATACGAACGGAACCCTTGTCTATGGATTTGAATAAGGGTTATCTCCTCTATCTTGAATCGATCATAACTCGAGCGTACGAACTTGGATTGACTTGAAATTTGAAACGCTGGCTTCTACAGCTTTGCTCGTCATGTCTTGTCAATTGTGGCATGATCCAGACTCGGACAAAATTTATCGATATCCATGGTTATCCTGCAATGCACAGTTGATATTCAAGAATAATAATTATCGATTCTTAGTAAATTTTTGGATATCTCGACTTTGCCAAAAGTTGGGATAACAATCTTTTTCTTAATTTCCTCCAAGAATCAATTACTTAATTACTTTCCAAGTAATTACATTAGATTAACCCATAAGTGATTATCTTAATTAAGCACAAATTAATTATTAAACTTAATCATTTTTGTTTAATTAAATGATTCTTAACCTTTTATATTATAAAAACTCTTAATTAAGAAAACAATATCTTAATTAAATCATTTATATTAACCAATAACATTTTGATTATTAATAATAATTGAATTATCTCAATTATTCTCATAATTATTTATCTTTAAATAAATCAAAATTCTAATTTACATAAGTTAAATATTATAATTGATTATCCAATTCTTAATCATTAAACTTATTTAAAATAAATTATATTTGAAATCAATTATAATCGGAATAGTTTTAAACATTCAAATAAAAACTTTTATTTTTGAACTCCTCCAAAGTTATTAAAATAAAATATAATACTAACCTTATTATAAAATTTACTTATTTTATTTTAAAACTTTACATTTCAAAATAAGAACTTGTATAAAATTTTAACTTTAAAACAAATTATAAGTAAAAACTTATTTTACTTTTGTTTAAAACTTTAAATATTTATAAAAATCAAATTTCTTTGTTTCAAGCTTTTTTTTTTAAACTTTTGCTGTTAAATTTTAAAATTTTAAAAACTTAAACAGCACCAAAGTCCCACAACCCAACATACTCGAGCAAAACCCCCAGATACTCGAATGAAATCCCGAGTTACCCCCAAACCAAACCCTGCTTCGAGTAAACTCCGCAAATACCCGAAGTACATCTCGAGCCAACCTTCTTCTCCCAAATCCCAAACTCAGCTGCACGACAACCGTGCACGTCACGTGCACTGTTACGCCGGTCGATGGCGAACCCCATGCTTGCCTCAGTCAAGTCGAACTCAACTACGACGACCTCATCGATCAATTAACTTCCATGATTCATTCAAGAATCGAGATTGGCCCTCTGAGCCCATCATTCGAAAACAAACATCATCAGGAAACTTGACCACCACGGCAACCCCGACCTCGAGAAAACCCACCATCACCACCGTAGCTCTCTCACGTCCCCCTGAACCTTCGGCAATGCACGCGATCACCTCCGATAGCTACATGATGGCGCAACACCCAAAAGAACAACATCGGCATTAACAGGTTGTTAAACCCTAACTCCTCGATTAACGATTAACACAAACACTAATAAAATTCCATGGCAATTTTCCCAAGATCCCTGTTGCCCCCTCCACCTTCGAGTTCAACCACGACAACCCTAATGCCGTAGTTCGCCGAGAAACGGCCAGAAATCCCCAAATAGATAAATCCAAATAACTCACTAATTACCCCATTAAAAATTATGATTCAAGTATTAAAAATCATAATTTCTATTTGCAATTCAATTATGAAACCAAAATTAAAAATTGAATTCATAAATTCCCAAATTGAAAATATACTGTAATTCAAATATTTATAACAAATTATTCAATTTAAAATCTTGTAATTATTTTTAGATGATAGCTTATATGATTACAAATAACCTTTATTTACACAACATAAACAAATTTGGATTCAAAATTGAATTATTGAATTTACTAAGAAATCAATGTCTGTTTTTATCATACAGAGTCCATTTCAACAGCATAGTCATTCAATATTCAACATTCCAACATGCATTTAATTTTAACTCAGGTATTCAGGTAACATCACAATATTCATTCACAAGAACAAGTTGAAATCCAGGATTTAAGCTGTTTTTAAAAATTCATTTACTCACCTTTTTATTGTAGAGGATAGAAACAGGTTTCCAGGCTCTTGAAATTTCTGCATGTTGATTTTATTCTGCTGAGCTTTCTAAATTGCTTGATTTATTCCAGTTTGCATGTTAATGTTCCAGAATTGCTTGTTGTTTTCTAATTTTTTTGATTGACTTTAAGATCTTGCATTTGATTTGAATCTCCATATCTCATTCTTGTTCCAGGTTTCTTCATTTTTTTCCAGATTTCTTTACAGTTTTCATTTCATTCAATTTTTTTTCAGATTTGTATTCATTTTGTGAAATGAAGAAAAGAATAGCTGAAGATTAAAATTATTCTTTTTATTTTCCAATAAATTTTAAATTTAATTATTTAAGAGGAAGACATTTGCCACTTGAATGCCTTGATTAACTCACACATATGCAATTTGATTTACATTTGTCTCTAACCCATACCAAAATGTTTACAAGGGTCAAAATGTTTAATTAATATTTACAAAAGGTATTTCCTAATGTTTTATTAATGCCTTAAATGTTATTTTTTTTTATAAATTTATTTAAGTTATATATAAGTAATTAGGTTATATTTATGTACTTACCTTTTTAATAAACATGTTTTAGATTTTAAATAATATTCAAAAGCGAATTCATGTGAACATTTATTGACTAATGACTTATGCTTTAGTTTCAATTTATATATCATATGTTTATAATTTGAGAAATTTATTTTAACTCTTTATATAAAAAATTTAAAATAATTTATCTTATGTTAAAATTAAGATGGAAGAATATTGAAAACAATTGAACCTTTAATTTAAATCTTATTTAAACAAAAGCTTAAAGTATATGTTTATCATAAATAAGAAATTAAGTTTGTTGTTTAAAAATTTAAATTTCAAATATCATTCAAAAGCATTAAATCAAATTAACATTTCAATTTACAAATTATATTCAAGTTTGAAAACTCTTGTTAAATTCAAATCAATATTTTTTTCCTATTTCAAATATATATAAATATATATACACATTTCAAACAGAAAAACATTAAATTTGAAAATTATTGTGTTGAATTTTAAAATACAAATCAAATCATAATATATACATATATTTATATATATTACAATTTGAATATAAAGTTTTATTACATTAAAACTTCCTATTTACAAGATATATCAATATATATATATATATATATATATATATATTATAAATAGATTTTGATTAACTTTTGGAAAATAAGTCTTAGCAATAATAAATTGCCAAAATAGATATTTCCAAATTAAAATATTATAAATTTTCAAAAGAGTTAAATTTACCAATTTATACTTGTTAAGAAAATTGTTGATAGATATTAACAAATTATTATTATTAATCTTTAAAATAATTTTAACTCGTCAATTTATAATAAAAAATAATCAAATCAATCTAATTATTATCAAAGATTATTAAATTGATATTGCTCAAAATTTTGGGTCGTCACAGTTTCTTCTCTCTTCAATTAGATCCAAAGACATGTGAAGGAGTTCTTCGTTCTCTTCTGGGTTATAGTGGATCTTACGGTGGGAAGGCACTATAGTTTCGACTGGGAGCATGGCCTCCGATCCGTATGCCAAAGAGAAGAGAGTATGTCCCGTTGATGTTTTGAAAGATGTGCGGTAGGCCCAAAGTGCCGTAGGAAGTTCATCCACCCAAGCTCCTTTTGACTTTTTAAGTTTCTTCTTGATTAGAGTTTTGAGAATTTTGTTGACAGCTTCGACTTGTCCGTTTGCCTGGGGATAAGCTACAGATGAGAAGCTTTTGTGAATTCCGTGCTCTTGGCACCAGTCGGCAAACTCCTCGCTGTCAAACTGAAGTCCATTGTCCGATATGATTTTGAGTGGAACTCCGTACCTACATAGAACATTTTTGATTAAGAAGTTAATAACTTTTGCCGAAGATATTTTATTTAAAGGTTCTGCTTCCACCCATTTGGTGAAATAGTCAACTGCCACTATAGCATATTTGGCTCCGCCTCGGTCCACTGGCAGTTCGCCAATCAAGTCAATTCCCCATACTGCAAAGGGCCAAGGGCTGGTCATTTGAGTAATCTCATTTGTTAGTAGTCGAGGAATCTTAGCAAATTTCTGACATCTGTCACATTTTTTGACGAAGTCTAAGGCGTCTTTGTTTAAGGCGGGCTAGAAATATCCATATCGGAGTATTTTCTTTGCAGGAGTCCGCCCTCCAGTGTGATCTCCGCAGCTTCCTTGATGTATGTTGGATAAGATTTCCTAAGCTTCCCTTCCAGCGACCCACCTTAATAAGGGGTTAGAGAAGCCGCGCCGATAGAGGATGTCTTCTTGTATTGTGTAGCGGGAAGCTTTCCTCAAGATTTTCCTGACTTCGTTACCCCTCACTGGGCAGTGTGCCATCTTGTAAGAATTTTCGGATGGGAGTCATCCAAGTTTCCTCTTCGATTGCAGTTATCAGATTCACTTGCTCGAAACTCGGGGTTAGTTGCTTTAAGATGGCTACTGTTTCGAAAATGGTACCGTCTTTCATGCTAGCTTGCTTTGCCAGCTCATCGGCCTCTTGGTTCTCTTCTCGAGGGATGTGTTTGATTAAATAGTGATCCAATTGATCAAGTAGCAGCTTGGTCTTCTTTAGATACGTCGTAAGTCGTTCTCCTCGAGTCTAAAATTCTTCTAGTATTTGGTTTACAATAAGTTGAGAATCACTATGAAGACAAAAAGAACTGACTCCAATCTCTAAGGCAAGTTCTAATCCAGCTATTACTGCTTCATATTCTGCATCTTTGTTGGTGGCAGCGAATTCCAACCTTAGAGCATAGTGTAGCTTCCTTTCCCTGGGAGTGATTATTACAATACCTGCCCCGACCCTTGTTCGTTTGATGCTCCGTCCACAAAGAGATTCCACTTGATGTCTTCTGCTATTTCAGATTGCTCCTTACCTTCGTTGGTAGTGAATTCGGCAATGAATCGGCCATGGCTTGTCCCTTGATGGCGGTGCGAGGATGGTAGGTGATATCATATTGACTCAGTTAATTGCACCATTTAAGTAGTCGCCCAGAAGTGTCGAGACGATGGAGTACCTGCCTTAGCGGTTGATCGGTTAGAACTCTGATGGAATGGGATTGGAAATAGTGTCGCAGTTTCCGTGATGTGATTAGTAAACAATATGCTAGCTTCTCAAGTTTAGGATATCTGGCTTCTGCCCCCGTAAACCTCTTGCTCACAAAGTATGCTGGCCGCTGTGCGCGGTTGTCTTCTCTCGCCAAAGCGGCGCTTAGAGCATGAGATGACACAGCCAGGTATAGGTATAGCTCTTCGCCTTCGTTTGGAGTTGAGAGTACTGGTGGTCTCTGGAGGTGTTCGATTGGGTTGAGGAAGTCTATTAAGCATTCGTCAGTCCATTCGAACTTTCCTTTGTCTTTCTTTAGAGCTTCGAAGAAAGGGATGCACTTGTCAGTCGCTTTAGAGATGAATCTGCTTAGGGAGGCCACTTTCCCATTTAAGATTTGCATTTCTCTTTGAGTGGAAGGTATCCTGATATCTCTCAGAGCTCGGACTTGTTCGGGGTTTGCTTCAATCCCCCTGGCATGGACGATGAATCCCAAGAACTTTCCTAATGATACTCCGAATGAGCACTTTAGAGGATTGAGCTTCATTCCATATTGGCGAAGTACTTGAAACATCTCGCCTAGGTAGATTACGCAAACATCTTGTTGACGAGGCGCTGATAGGTAGCTCCGGCGTTTTTAAGTCCAAAAGGCATTACTCTATAGCAGTACAATCCCCGGTCAGTGATGAAACTAGTGTGGTCTTGATCGGGGGCGTTCATAGGAATTTGGTTATATCCTGAGTATGCATCCATAAAAGATAAGAGTTCGTGCCCGGCTGTGCTGTCCACCTGCTGATCGATTCGGGGGAGTGGGAAGCAATCCTTCGGGCAAGCGTCATTTAAGTTGGAGAAGTCAATGCATGTTCGCCACTTCCCGTTAGCCTTCTTTACTAGTACCGGGTTAGCGATCCACTCTGGGTAGATGGCTTCTCGTATGAAGTTATTGGCAAGCAAGTTCTTTACTTCTTCATCAAGGGCTGGTGATCGTTCTGCCCCATACTTCTCTTTTTCTTCTTTGCTGGTACCTTGGTAGGATCGATGTCTAGTACGTGGCATGCCACGTCTAGGGAGATTCCAGTCATGTCAGCATGCGTCCATGCAAATACATCCAAGTTGTGGCGGAGAAAATCAATGAGCTGATCCCTCAATTCTGCTCTTAGCTGAGATCCGATTTTCAACAGTCTACTTGAGTCGTGTTTGTCTACAGATACAAACTCTATAGCCTCTACATGCTCGGTGGTAGCCTCCTCCTCTTTGTCCCTGGGGTCTAATTCATTGAAAGGATCACTGGTATATCGAAGAGGAGGGGCTTTCTTTAGTAGCTATGCTTCCATGTTTTTCATGCAGAGATTAGTCTCTGCATTCTTCCCTTTATCCTTTTTGCGATTATTGTAAAGTTCAGTTACATAGCAATCTCGAGCGGCATCTTGATCTCCCTTTACTTCCCCTATTCCATTGTCTGTTGGAAATTTCTTCTTCAGACACCACGGGGCCAGGACAATTTGGAAGTCAGACAAGGCTGGTCTTCCTAAAAAGGCGTTGTAGGCCGAGTGGTTATCTATTAGCACAAATGTTTGTTTCCGCACAACGGAGTGGGGGTGACTTCCTATTTCAACAAAGAGGTCCAATTGTCCGAGGGACATCTTCGTGTCTCCAGTGAAACCATGTAGTGGTTTGTTGCAGGGAGACACATCCTTCATTGACAGCTTCATTCTGTCGAAAGCATGCTTGAATAGGATATTTACTGAGCTTCCAGTGTCTACTAGAATTCGAAAAACTTTGGCTGGGCCGAACCGGGCAGAGATGACCATAGGATCCATATGAGGGTACTGCCTTCCTTCTAGGTCACGCCTATTGAATGTAATGCCATCATTCTCTTTTCGCTTCGGGTGGCGTTCTTCCATAACAGAATTAACGCAGCCTTCATTGTTTCTAAGTGACTTTCCGTATCTTTCCTTCTCTGTCCAGTTTCTGTCGGCGATGTGTGGTCCTCCCGATATGGTATGGACCACTATCTTCTCTTGACTGGAGCTGCTGGTGTTGCGATTCCCCCCTCCTGTTTCTAGGAGAGGTAGCCTTGGGTTCTCATTGGCAGGAGCTGGAATCCTGTTCTGACCTTTTACATAACGTTTCAGTCTCTTCCTTCTGATGTGTTCTTCAATTAAGTCCCGGAGATGATGGCATTCATTGGTATCATGCCCATGAGATTCGTGGAAGCGGCAGAACTTTTCAGACTTAATTTCATTATCTGATTCCTTCTTGTACGGGGGGCGTTTGTATTTAACTTCGTCTTGTGTGGCCAGGAAGATGTTTTCGATTGTTTCATTCAAGGGAGTGTAAGCGTCAAATCTCGGTCCTGGCCGATATAGACGCTTTTCTCCCTTCTTGCCCTTAGCATTGTCTCTAGAGTCATTTCTTCGAACGTCCTTCGCTACGGCGGGTGTGCTGCCATGAGCTGCCTTAGTTTGTTGCCCTGTCTGTCTTCCAGTGGCAGCGTCTTCAAGTCTCATATATCTTCCGGCTTCAAGGAAGAAATTGGGTAAGGTAGCTGGTTTTTCTTTCGTTAATCTTCTAGCAAACTTAGTATCCGGATGCACACCACTACAGAAGGCCATTAAGATGAGTTTCTCATCGGCATCTTGGACTGCGGCCGCTGCAGCATTGAATCGGGATAGATATTGCTGCACTGTCTTTCCAGGCTTCTGTTTGATATTAGATAGGGAATAAGCGTCCTTGGGTTGTTCCACATGAATGTGGAACTGGCTGATGAACTTTTCTTTCAACATTTCCCATGAGCTGATGGATCCTTGGGGTAGATAGAAGAACCAGGAGGTAGCTAGATCTGCCAAGAATAGTGGAAAGCATTTGCACAATACTCCTTCTATGGCTCCACTCATGAGCATATGCTGTGTGTATCTCTGCAAGTGTACAACGGGGTCAGAGATTCCCTTGTAAGGTTCCATTGTTGGCACTTTCCATTGTCGAAGGGTGATGGCAATTTCAATATTGCGGTTGAAAGGGCCGGTTACCCTAGCACCTATCCCTCGATCTCTTTGATCCCATTGGACGCACTCTCTGAACAATCGTGCCATCCTTTCATCAGAATTTGGAGCAGATAGAAATGAGTTTGGTTCCTCTCTGCAGGATTGATTCCGTCCAGATGACCTGTAGGGATGGTATCGCCTATCACTCCTAATATTTTCCAGTGGCCGCCTCTGGTCTTCTGGGAGCATGCTAGGGTCAGCTACAGTTAGCCCTTGCCTTGATCTTCCCCCGTTGGGTTCTGGTCCAAGCACTTCCTCGAATCCAACTTCGGGCTGGACTCTAGCTCGGCCCCGTTCATTGGTGTTTCCATGGCTAAGTAGCATGATCGGCTCAGCTACAGCCGACCCTCACCTGGTACCTCCCCCGTTGGGTTCGGTTCCAAGTGTTTCCTCGGATCGGAGTTCGGGCTGAGTTGGGGCTCGGCTCCTACCGTTGTTGTTCCTGTTGTTAGCTTCTTCGAAGAAGAAAGATCTTTGTCGCTCCGAGATCCTCCAGACTGGGACTCATCCCATGATTCAGTGTTGCGGTTGGATTCTTTAGCATCCCTTAAGCGTGACATGAGTTGGTTCAGTAAGGCTTCTTATTGGGATGTGAAGCGGTCAGTCACTTCAGCCACAACCCTGTCTAGATCTTCCCTAGTAATTGCTGCCAGCTGTTCCGTGGCAGGGGCTGTTGGATTTGCCTGATTTCCATTTTGTACTGCTGTTAGAACGCGACGATTCTCTTGATCCGTGACCACTGGATCTGGAATACTGCTAGTTGCGATGTTCTTTCCTTTGTTAACATCTTTCTTCTGCTTGGGAGGCATGTCTTCCAAGCAATGAGCGATGCTGTTGGGAAGAAGGTTAAGTGGGAGAAGCTGAAGCTTCGAGCTCCTTCTCAGTGAAAGCACCAAAAATGTTTGCACAAAAAATGGGCAAACACCTCCAAGTCGTCTGATTTAATCGATTTTATGTTGTTCTTAGTGATTTGGGTGATTTATGCAAATATGTAAAAAGCAGAGACTAAACTGTAAAAGACACGCAGATTTATAGTGGTTCGGCCATAATGTGCCTAAATCCACTTTTTATGTTATTCTCTTTCACTGTTCAGATTACAAGTACAATGCTTTGATTAATATATGAAAGTTGTTTGAAAGTTCTGTCCGTGCTTGAGCTCTCCAAAAACTGTTCGCCATTGTTGTACCCCTACCCCTCTATTTATAGAGTGAGGCTGGGGGTAGGGGTCTTGGATGTATATAGCTGCTGGTGGGCCTGGGCTGACGTGATCTGGCCTAGTAATGTTGGTTCGGTAGTGCTTTGGTTCGGTAGTGGGTGGAGGCATGGATTGGTCCGGTGGTGCTTTGGTTCGGTAGTGGGTGGAGGCGTGGATTGGTCCGGTAGTGCTTTGGTCCGGTGGTGAGTGATTTGGCTAGGCTTTGGAAATGGGTTGGTTCAGTGATCTTGGTCCGGTGGGACTACGCCCAACATGGTTGAAGTTATTTCTAAATAAAATTGAAAGAAATAAATAAAAATAAAAAGATAAACCGTAATATGAATGAAAAGAATCACTGAATGAATGAAAGAAAGAAATTAAACAATTAATGTATGAAATAAAATTAATAATTAGTAAATTTGATTTGTATTGTTGATTGGTTATAGTTGTTTGGGTAAGATACTTTAAAATTTGGGTTTGGGTGAATGAATAATCTATTTAGTTTTATCTAAGACCGTTGAGTAAATGATGTGCTAGTAGTTATTCTTCATTCTGTACAATGTAAAAGTTTTGAACCCGAACGACTATTTGTTTGTTTGATTGAATGGTTGTTTTGTATTTGTTATGTATGCTGGGTGTGAAATTGATGGTTGTTGTATTGATTTGTTGTTAGTGATTAAAACCACTTAAATAATTCACTCTACATAAATTGTTAACCCTTTGGATTTTATAAGTGAAATGCGGGTTATGGAAGAAATTGCTACTGCTTTTGGTTCCATAAATTAAGCGTAAATTGCCCAACAAATAGGTACGTTTCGGATTACGGTTTATAGCGCTATTTTATATTTTTCCCGGGTTTGGGATATTATATCTTGGATAATATATGTAATATAATTGTTATATTTGGATATTATATTTTCTCCCGAGCCTCTCCGTTCAAGGGAGACTCAGCCGAAATTTTTCGTAAATTTTGGGCTTAGAAATTTTTGAAATATTTTTCCAAAATTTATTTATTCAAGTATAAAAGGATATAACGATTATAAATGGGTATATTTTATTTAAAGAAATAAATTTTGTAAATTATTGTTTATAAGCTAATATTTTGAATAAGATGTATTGTTTATTTAATTCTTCCTTCTCCCTTCTTTTTCCTTTTCGGGGACGAAAAGTTTTGAGTGAGGGAGAGTGTAACGACCCGTAAATTTCGTGCATTTGATTTGGTTGAATTAATTAGCTTTGTAATTAAATTTAGTAAAAATAAAAAAAAATTATAAACAAATATTGAAATGAACGACAAATTAAAATATATATAAATGGTGACTTACAACCTATTTATTTGTAATTTGAATAAAATTTCAATAAATAAAATGGTATAAGTATTATACTTGGATATAATTTGAATACGGAAAATATAGAGTAGGCATTTAATTTGTTAATGTAAGGACACATTGTTACTGTAATTGATTTTTAATTAGGGATACGTTATTGCAAGTTAATAATTAATAAACTTGAATGAACCTTTCAATTTAATAAATAAATTCAAATTGTATGTTAGATAATAAATTGCAATAATTATAGTTAGGAATTAATGGATTAAATGGAATACCAATTTATTCATAAAGTGAATATAAGTGGATGTAACAAAATGAATAGGAAATGCTAATTATTCTTAAAGTGAAGGAATGGAACCTAGATGGAATAATTAGTTGGATTTAGAATCTTAATTTGTATATGTGCATATATTTATAATGGAATGTAAAAGGGTAAAATAATAATATACAAGTATATTAAAAGGATATATTAGTGGGTTACTAGTAAAATTCACTCATTTACCAATAAAGATAATTAGATGTGCCATAATCGCAATTAATAAAATAAGGGAGTAAATGTATTCATTTAGAGTATTAATTACAATTGGATGGAGATTTTAAGTAACAAATGTTCATGCAAGGTAAGTAATGCTAAATTAAAGTCAATAATAATGAATAGGGATAAATTTAAAATTTGGAACATATATTATAGATTACCTACTTATTTGTTAATGGAATTAGAATTTGTAATAAGTGATAAAAAAAATGAATGTTACACTAATGGAAAATGAAATAATTAAATGTTGAGTAAATTTTAGGATCGTAATCATTATAAGCGTTATTTTAATAATTATGGTTTATTGTGAAATTAACACGGGAAGATGTAAAGTAATAGTTATAAATTAAATATAACCTAAACTTAATTGTAAGTAAAAGGTTGAAATTGAATCTAATCCATTGGAAACTTATTAAAAATAAACTGGATTCAAATTATAATAAAGAGGTTAGTTTAAGAAACTGAAATACATACTATAAAAGGGTAAATTAAGCTACTTCAAATTGGAACGGGAATTGATTTAAATAATTATAAATAAATAAATAAGTAAATCAAGAAGATGAAGTTTATGAATTATTGAATTTGAATCTTTAATAGTGAGTTAATTTTTTAATTTATAATAGTTAGACTTATTGAAATAAATGAAATCAAATTTTAACTATTATGTTAAATTAAAAATTAAGTTGAAAATTGGGAAATATTTATGTAATAATTTTAAATCCAATGGTAAACCCTCCTATTTGAAAATATGAATGGAATAATCATTAATTCATTTAATTTAGTGGAATTATTAGAAAGTTAATTTATAATTTTGAATTTTATGAAATTGAGAATTAATGTTGGAATTTATAAAATGAATCATCTAAATTTACATTTTTAAATTTGTTAAAAATCATTGTAAATGATTGAGGAATCATAACTGATAAAATTTTCCAATTCTGAAACTGAAATATAAAATTTGGATTTATTTACTAATTCGTAATTTATTTAATTAATTTAAAAATAGCCATTTTTGTCACGGACTCGGATTTCGACGAAACTGGTTCATCGGATCCGTAATAGTGAATTATTGTAGGGTTTCAAGTTTCGTAGCGATCGGACTTGTCTTTTGATCATACGAACGCGAAACGCCTTGAAATCGATTTAATTGAAATCAATTTGAAAATATTGATTTCAGCATAACTTCTTCATACGATGGAATTTGGACGTGAAACTTTTTCCATCTCGTTCAGAATATTTTTAAACACCTATTTTGATATATGAGTTTAACCAATTTCGTTACGGGGTCAGAACGGGCTTTTTGGGCCAATTTTTGTTCAGCACGTTCGTTTATCGGGACCATCTACTCTATTTCTAACCTACCTATATAAACCCAGTTATAAACCCTAGCCTCCATCTAATTTCATTTGTCTGTACGTATATCTCAACACTCTCCTCCTCAATGGCAGACAACATAATTTCAGATCCAATCAGAATCCAAAATCAAAGTCAAAATTCAAAATCTCCAGAAAAATTCACAAAAATTATATGTCATGGTTCTCGAAGAGCGTAATCTGCTGGTACTGTTCGTTTTTCGATTGGAGCTATTATTCGTCCGGAAAATTTCAAATTTGTTTCGGCCGTTCATGGTATGGGTGGTCAATCAACGGTGGATCTTCCACCATTCATCGATCGAGAAGTTCCTGCGTGTAGAGGGGGCGAGGGGCAGCAGATCTATACGGTCGTTTGGGCTCGGAGTTGGTCGTTTTCGCCGTGATTGGCGATGAAATCATAAAGGAGGTGGTTCGCTGGGGGGAGTGTGGCCGTGTCGCGCGTGGCCAGGGTGCTCGGCCTTGAATGGGGGTTACCATCGTGGTATTCGATCGGAAATTGGTGGGCCGTGGCGTCACGAAAATTCACGTGAAAGGCGGCGGCGCTAGTGTTCTGGAGTGGGTTGCTTTCTGTTCGAACGGGTGGAAGAGGAGGATGCCAGGATGATGTGGCACTGTTTGTTTTGGGGTGAGGTTTATTTTATATTTTTTTTTCTCTATTTTATTTTTGTTTTCAAATCGTTTAAATTGAATAACTTTTGTATACATGATCCGATTTATGCGTGGTTTTTTACATTAGGATCGTATTTAAATTTCGGACTTGATGACACTTGTTTGGACGAATTCTGAGACCGTCAAATTTTTGGGTTTAAATTGGATTTAAATTCAATTTAAATCCCAAAGGTGAGTGTTTTAACCCACTCACAACTTCTAAAATTTCCTATGTCTGTTAAATTGACTTAAGATATGAGTAGAAATTTATTTATGATTGTTTGGCATGTTTTGTTCATCATCTCAGTTAAATCGCATTTATTAAATTTAACTTTTAATTAATTTTTTTATTTTTGCATATAAATTGACAGTTAGTATTTATTAATTTGCATATAAACTGCTAGTTAAACAGTTATTAAATTTATTACTGAATAAAACTGTTAGTTAATACCTGTTATTTATTCCCTGTATATCTTATATGCTCTATATTGATGTTTGTTCAAATTGGATGATGATTGAAATAAATGGTTGATGAATGATGTTTGGTAAATGGATGATGTGTTCTATCTTATATAAACTGCAAGTTATTACGCATTTTCATTTCATTCGGGATTGTGGTTTGAAATGATATACAACCGCATTTTTATTTTTAAATTGCAGATTGAAATGATAAATATCCGTATCACTTGACCTTAGGATAGAAAATTATATACAGGCACCGCGGTATATATATATATATATATATATATATATATATGTATGTATGTATATATAATTATTTTTGAAACGATTTTTATGGTTTGGATATGATATGGTTTAATAAATATTAAATTTGGATATGATATTTTATATATACATATATAGTTAAATTGTTGAATTTAAGCTATGCATAAATCTGTTAAATAAAAATGAATAAGTTGAAAAAAGGAAGTTGATAATTTATATTAAATGATTAAGTACAGGTTTAAGATCTTGTATATATATATATAGAGTTTTAAATGATTCAAATCAATTAAGATTGAAAGATAAATTGGAATTTAATTGGAATTGAGCTTATTTTAAAATTTAACTCCATAAGTTGATGTTAACTTATTAAAATTGGAAATTTTAAAGGAATGATATTTATAACTGGATTTAATGAATAATTCTAGTATAAATAAATGGAAGGAAATATTTAGTGTTAATAAATTGAGTTTTATTTTAAATGGTTATGGATTTACCATGTAAACCTTTCAAAACTAAATAATAGGAAAATGAATTGTTGATTAGAAATTTCCAACCTTAGTTTTGAAATTCATTAAATACTCAAAGTTTGAAAATATTGAAATCGAAGTGTTTTATTCAAACTGAAAGTGAATCTAAAGGTTATGGGTTTAGACTGAATTTAAAGTGAATAAATTTGTGATGGTGTGAGAATTATTTACTTTTAAAGAAATTTTAAATTCAACTGTTTTATTTTATATACTGTTGAATATCCAAACCATTTAAGTTTTGAAAGTTATGGTTTTAAAACTATGGATTTCGAAGTATTATATTGGAAGTTAAAATTCAAATATTTGGTTTTGAGGTATTATAAATTTTAAAAGTGGCATGATTTTGGAAAAGATATATATTTGAAATAAAATGATACCATATTTATTTGGGTTTTAAAAGGAAATGATATCATATTTATGGGTTTTGAAATGGATAATTATATTCTGGTTTTGAAAGTATAATTATTTTAAATCACCACGGTGTTATAATAACGTTTGGTTGTTGAAGAGACCGGGATCAGAAGTTGTCATACTCTCTGCCAACTCCGAAAACCACTTTAACAACCGTGTATGCGGGGGAGATTCCAGAATGAAGTAGGTTGGTGGCGGCGTTTCCTTTGAGGTAAATACGTGGACCCGACTCCCGTGAGTTGGCATAAGGTGGCTAAAACAGGAGCGATTCTCGGGCCAATGAGGTCATTCCTCTGATCGAACGCACTCCTTCGATATTATACCCCATTCTTTCATAATTTTTACTCATTTATTCATCTTCTTCTTCCTCTTTTCCAATCTTTTTAATGGCTTCTTCCTCAGGAAGAATTATGAAGAAAATATCTCCAAATAGAAATAAAATTATACACATATACAAAAGTGATCAAAACTCCTCAAAACCAAGTGAAATCAACTACACTCCCCCTCTATAACTCACGCGACCCCTCTTCCCCACCCAAGGCCAAGCATCACAACTCCAAAGGTGAAGGCCGAGTACATTAGAGGTGAAGGAGCAAGTTCGAGGAGGTCTAGAGCAAAGAAAAGAGGAGGAAGTGTCGTCGAAGTGCCGTAGGATTAATTTCAATAAGCTATGGGAAACGTTTGGAGGAGCGGAACTAATAGTGAGTACTTGAGTTTAGATTTAGTTATTTAGAATTCAAAATGATGATATTTATGTTTATTCAGTTAATTGATATGCTTGGTTGAAAAGTGGTCGATTATATGGTTAGTTATATGGTTGATAACTTGGTTGAGATAAATTATGAGAAATCACTATAAGAAATGGTTAAATGATCAACCATGGTTAATTTATGGAAAATAAATCCATATAAGTATGCATATGGAATTTATTGAGCATCTTAATGGTTTTGAAATGTAAAAGGTTGAAAATGAATATTGTAATAATATAATATTATGAAATAGTTTTAAAGTGATATGAGATTTAATATGGAATATATTAGCTGAAATGGTTTGTAAATACTGTATAAATATTAAAACTCAATTTAGAGAAGTTTTGACAAGGTATGCAATGAGAGTCAAAATAGGCGTGTCGCGTAACGGCAGTTCGCGATTTCACGCCGTAATAGTTTAAATCCACTTATATAATAGAATTCGAGTCGGGATTCATTGAAATAAAAATTTTCCAAATTCATATAATCATAGTTTTCAAAGAAAAGAAAAGGATCGAGATTTCATTTAGCAGATTTTGAAATATGAACAAAACAAGTTTCCAAAATAGTCACGGTTTGGCAGTACAGAAACCCAAAAGGGAAAATTTTTAAAAAAGATATTTTTAATTATTTAAAAATATGATATAAATTCTATAAACATATTTAAAAGTTTTAAAAGGAATTTGAGTTATGAAAATAGACTTCCAGATGATTGAAAAGTTGTTTTGATCAAAGAAGCTTTAAAAAACATTATTTACAGCACTTTTTGCAGCAGTTTTAGTAACTTTTGTAAATCACGGTTTTAACTTAATTTTCTCAAACCTTTTATAAATATTTTCAAATAAAAAAATGTTTTAAAGATGATTTAGAGGTTTCATAATTACTTTAAAAGAGTTTAAATAAATGATTAGAAGTAAAGCTATTATAAATAAGTAACTTCATCTCGGCTCCAAAAGCCAATGAGTAGACTAGACTTTTCTATTCCTGAGATTCGGATGTGAGGTGCTTAAAATAAAGATGTGTTTAGGAGTAACTAGTGCCCTGGCTCACCTGGCCTCTTTCCTGGATGAGGAATATATAAGGTCGAAATGTCGAAAATGAGACAAGAATAAAAGATTCATATTTACAAATTTAATTTCATACAACTTGGAATGTATAGAAATAATCTTCTTATACTTGGTATTAAATTCGGAGGAGGGAACCTACACTATCCTTGTGAATTTAAAAGGCGATTTCACCATTATTCGACGGAAAGGTTGAATAAAGTAATTAACATTGAGTAAAATTGATATAATTTCTATAGATTCTTTTTTACTCAATATTAACTGGTTTTGAAGTTACCATCTAAAGATAACATGTTTTCAACTTAATAAAGAGTTATGATCTAAAAATAAGAATTTTTTTACGATTTAAATAAATAATTTGGAAATTTTTTCCTAAGTAAAAGGTTGGGAATTATTCCAAGATTAAAAGGGTTTAATTAACCAGAGAATTTGATAAATATGGCTTAATGATTCCATATACTCTTGAGAAGATAAATGGAATAGTTGAAAAGAGTATCTTTGAATGATAAATGAATGAATAGAAAGATTAATTAATTGGATGATGTTTGATAATCACCTATATACTTGACATCTTTTTACCGATGATTGGTTCGGAGAAACCGGAGTCGGATTTGGGTTTTCCTATCCAAAACAACATCAACCAATGTAAATGTTAAAGAGTGAAGAAATTTTTACAGAAAATGATTTTGAAGATGAATATCTTCATAATGAAGGGCTGCTTGTCCCTGTCTCAAGATTTCATACTATATATGGTGGCAGCTATTCTCTGTTATGAAAATCTTCGATGCAAGTCTTCTCGCTACTAATCTTAGGGGTGATTCCCGACATGATGTAATAATACCTTCGGTTTTGTCATGTTCCTAGACTACTTGTATGGATGAGCATCTGACATTGCATTTTTAAAACCACATACATTGATCTCTACAAACATACATCTGTTTGGTGGTTTTGAAGGCAACTCTCTTATACTTAACACCCTTCTTTAAGACATACGAGCTCAGAGGTTTTACATTCATGGAAACAAATAATTTATTGTCAGAAATGGCAATGTGACATTCAAAGTGGAATTTGTTATGAGAAAAGAAAAGCTTAGCTTTGTAGAAATTGAGCGTAGCCTCAGAGCCTCATACCTCATTAAAGGTACAGGTAATAATATGGTATGTAGATCGTATATTTAGGATATCAGTTTTATGAGTATGAAGGAGCCCAATGGAATCTGGATCCTCAAGGCATCCAATGCCTTTTGGACAGATAAGGCGGCGTCTGAGTACTTGGATGAGTAGCTATTGGGTATACTGATCGATCGGAGTGGACAACATAGTATAGCGGCGTCTGAGTCCTTAGATTAGTAGCCATTGAATACTATAGTTGTTGCACTAGAGTTTCACATCGGAAGAAAATGCCACTGGTTCCCTATCATGTTGGAAATCCAATTCTAATACGAACTTTATGGTTTTGATTGTACTTCCCAAAAGTTGTAATGCCTTGCAAACATTCCAGCTACTCCTTGCCATCAAATGTAATTAATGTAACCATTTCGGCTATTCTATATTTATTTGAAAGTTGTTTACAAAAGAATGTCATTAATGATAATAACAAATTGTTTAAGTATAAAGTATGTTGGTTAGCATAAGGTAAAAACCCATCTATGTTTATGTGCGGCGTGGTCTTATGGGATACCCTTTCTTTTCCTAAAAGATCTGTTTAGCACCAATCTATGACTCCATTATATGATTATGGTTCAAGTTTTCTCACACTGGTTTATCAAGCCTGATCTGGGTGTTTTTAATACTCGGGTGAGATCCGAGTAGTTTTAGGTTTAGATGAAGACGCTTGGAGTTTCCAGAGAAGAACTGGAGATCTTTATCCACGTATGATGTATTCTATTTTTCCGCTGCATTTGGTTTGTTGTTTTCAGCATTTGCGAGGATATAGATTTATAAATGTCTCGAATGAGCTTAGGTTAGACTTTAATATATATATTTCAACTTTTTTCTTTATAAGAGATTTTGTGATTAATAATATATGTTATTCCAATCGTTGAGATTCTATTCTGCCATTATTTCTTTTTTACCCTTAAAGAACCGCCTCTCTAGTACTTGGATTTGCGGCACGTGCGTGCCGAGGATGTATTAATGTCGAGTTTTGAGGGTCAAAGAAACGAGTATTTACATGAATCCTAAATTTCGCCTTGCATCCCACTTTCCTAAGTAGCCTAAAGCTCCTTGAAGTCCTGCCGAAGCCTCATGTTGAGTTGCATTCGGATCTAGGGAGAAACCCCAGTCGAATTGCATTTTTCCGGGATTTACTGTCCAGGTAAGTGCATCATCGATCGATTGGTGCCTATCTTTCCTGGGCAATAATGCCCAGGCAGTAATCCTTCGAGTCACCAGTTCGAGCTTTGCCTTCTCCATCGCTTCATCTGATGAGTCGCCTTACTCCTCCAGTCTATCTTTGTTGCATTGGACCTCTTTTGTAGTTCGTTGGTTGATACTTTGAAAGTGGTTTGTTTAAGTGTTTGAAAACTTATTTTGATATGAATCCTGCACTTTTTTCGTACAGAGTCTTCCCGAGATAATCTTAACGACCTCGGGCTCCTCTAACATGCCAAAATGACTCAACCAACCTTCTTGCCTCTCGTAATGTTTACATGCATGTCGATACACCCGCTCATGCACGTATATGCAAACATATAATCTGCATAAATCATGTTTTGAGCTTCATTGGAGCGATTACTCAATCCAGTAATCTCTCACGCAATTAGCGCACTCGGTGGTCGTTATGACTACATGAATTGCTCGTAGGGTATGCAGTCAATCACACAAATATATTCATTCACACATACTCAACCATTATTAACAATTTCTAATTACAATTCAATAATTCTATTAATTATTATATAACTTAAAATACATGTACACATATACTTACCTATACCCATATGCATACATGTATATTTGGATAACGATTTGATTATTTAATAATCTAATCTTACTTTTGTTTATCAAAACTTTTCTATTCAATTTCAGTATCATTTTCTACTATTATAAAATTATCTCATTGTTTTATAAAATAAAAACTAGCTTATTAATCATTTCAAGTTATTATAATACTTAATTCCTTCATCAAGAGTTAAGTATTCATGTTATAATTATTTTATAAAATAATTCCTTCTTACTATTTTATAAAATCTCATATTTTTATAAAATACTTCTTTTATATTATTATATCAAATCTCATACTTTTATAAATACCACTTTTATAAAATACCCCTTATGCATTATTTTATAAATTTCATACTTTTATAAAATACCATTTCTATATATTTTTTTATAAAATCTCAGACTTTTATAAACTATATTGTTATACTATTTTATCAATTTATAAAATATATATTTCACTTATAAAATTATTTTCTTACTTAAATAATATATATAAGTACTAATTATGCTCGTTAAATCTCTAATCACTTTGATAATAAGTGTAGAGTTCATAACTCAGTTAATTATTTTACTATCTTCATTTTATAATATATTCTTTTGTTTTATAAAATGATTAATTCTTGTAATAATGCTTACAAATGCTAGTTAGGCCTATAATCACTTTGATAACAAGTGTAGAGCTCATAACTCGCTTAATTAGCTTACTAACCTTTCTTAAATCTATTCAAATTGTTTAATTAACATTTTCTAATGAATGCACATCTTATATTACTTAATTAATCACCAATTAAACCACAACATCACAATAAACATCCAGTTAGCCACAAATTAATTCTAGGGCTTGCGAGCTTTTCAAAACATGGTCTTTAAGGTTTTAAAACACAATGTGATAATCTAAACATGTTTAAGGCATAAACATAAGCCTAATTACAATAGTAAAATTCTCTAAATCATTCCATGTCACTCTACAATCACAAATAAACAATTATATGAAGTATAACATGTAAATTAAGTAAGAGAATCATCCCACTTACCTTGCTTTCTCCTAAACCATGCTCAAATCCAAAGCCTGATCTTTAGCTCTCTTTAAATTTTGAAATGAATACCAAGACTCAAATTCAAGCTAATTTATTTACGGGTTTCATAGTGAATTGGAAGATAGGAATTATGGTAACTTTTATTCAATTTTAGAAATTGTATTTGGAGGGTTTAGGGTTTGGGGATTAGGAGTGGATTAAGAAATAATTAGAGAAGGAGTAGGGAAAGAGAGAAAAGGCAACGTGAGTGGAAAGTGAAATAAGAGAATGAAATGGAATTATGAAAGGGTTTGCCACTTATAAGCTAGCCAATGAACCTTAGCCCACTTTATTTCTTTCTCCAAAAATCACCTTTCACTCTAAAAAATAGTCGATGCCAAATACAGTCAAGTTTATACTCATTTTAGTCACATCGAAAAAGCGAAATCAACTACAGGTGTTTCAGATGCTAATTTCACTCATCTATAATGGTTGAGTACGGGAGGCAATCCATTAATTAACGGTTAAATATTAAAATTAATCATTAAATATTCGATTGTTAAAATTGTAAGGTGTTACATGTCGATTGGTTGTTTTTGCACATCTTTCAACGATCTTGTTATTTCATTACGTTTGGATTTTGGATTTAGAGTGGTCTTAAATTCAAATTTCCAAACATATAGATAATATAGATATTGGGATTTACATCTATATCTTATGCACTATCCATTTATATGTGCAATGGTTGTCATAAAGCATTTTAAACTTGAACAATAAAGTTTATATATATATATATATATATGTGTGTGTGTGTGTGTGTGTAGTTTATAGTCAACTTATTCGTTAAATGAAATAAATTGCATAGTTTACTTAAATAAAATTGGCTAAAAGGAACCAAATTATGAATCTATAATGGTGCATTTAAGTAACACTAAAACAATGGGTAAAAGGCATTTATAGAATAATTAATGAGAGGTAAAGAAGGAAATATTTTGACATTCTTATTTTTTTAAACATTTTACATGTATGTATAGTTTTGTTTTAAACATATATGTAAATGTTTACATACATACATACATACATACATATATATATGATGTATGTATGCGTATGTATGTATATATGTATATCAAAATTAACTTATGCAATAAACGAAATAAATGCTTTAAATTTTTAAATATATTTAACTATATCGATAAAAAGAATTGAATTTGAGTGTGTAATGGTGCATGTAAGTGGTTATTAAAAGAAAGAGTAAAAGATATTTATGTGGAAATTAAGGAGATGAGTAGATGGAAAACTATTAGCCTTCATTTAATCTTCCTTTATCTTACGTTCAAAACATCTTAAACTTCTAAGTGTGTATGTGTGTGTATCAAAATTTATTTATTTATTAAATGAAATAAATAATTCAAAGTCAGTGAATAGATTTGACAAAATATGTAAAATATAATCAAATTTAAAAACTACAATATCTAGTTTTGCTAAGTGAATAGTTTTAGAATCAAATAGGGAACTATAAAATAGTTGAAGATATTTTGATTATGCAAATTATGTATATATGTATATGTATATGTATATGTATGTATATATATGTATATAGTATTGTGAAAATAAAAGAGTTGTTGAATAAACTTTATTACCATTTTAAAATACCTAAACCGTTTAAAATACACAAGTTTGAAATTTACATATGGTAAGAAAGTCGACACGTTTAATATACACTCACACACATATTAAACTATTTCTCCTAAACCATTTTTTGATTAAAACATTAACAATAATATTTAAAACATATAAAAGATTGAAAGGTATATATATGTATATAGATTCAAACGATTATAGGTAACAACATTTGCACATATAAAGTTATCGTAAAAATATAAGGGATCTGATATATACCAACAAGATCTAATATAAATAATTAAAATTAAGATTAGATAACTACCTTAAGAAGTAGCCTAAGAAACACATCTTGAATGTATGAAGATTCCTGATCTGATTGAATCATCTCCATAAATTGCAATGATCTGAAGAACCAACTCTATATTTATTTTATTTGATGCTTGAATTGTTTAGGATATATTTTTTCATGAAGACAAGAATTTTTAGCCATTAGAAGAGATGAGGAGAGCAAGAGAATGGAAGTGGATATTTTGTCAGGAAAAATGAATCTTAATAAAAAATAAATTATTGGACATGTTTTAGTTGAAAGAATGAAGCCTTTCTCATTATTTTAATTATAATTTCCTTAACTAATTCCCTTAATTCTATCTCCTTCCTCCTCTCTCTTCACATGGTAAGAGAAAAAATACTTGCAATCAAATGACATAAGATTTCTAAAACTCTTTAATCAATGCACAGCCTGAGAGAACCATCTGCCTTCTTTACAAACATTACTGCGGCTCCCCAGGGTAAACCACTCGATCTTATGAAATGCTTTGACTCTAAATCTATCGGTTACTTCTTCAACTCATCATTCTCCTTCACTAATATTCTAGTCGAACATTGACTTACTTGTTGAGCTCTGAGGACCAAGTCTATTCAAAACTCTATAGCTCATTTTGGAGGTAAATTGGTAATCGACTCAACGATATCAGAGTATTCCTTGACCATTGGCATCTAAGCGACATCATCCTCATCTCAAGCTTCAATGGCAAAAAGGGATCCTCCAGAATCCTCACTGATGTTCCTAAGAGTTATATGAATTCTCCCTTCCGAATCAGGATGGCTTAGAGTCACGACTCTTTCAAGGCATAGAAGATGTGCTTTGAAACGCTCAAACCAATCCATTCCAAGTATAATAGCAAACCCCAAGTATTCAAAGACATGCAAGTCATAATAAAAAGGATAACCACCCAAAAATAGTTTAGCATCTTTGTATAACATCTTGAAAGTAGCGTATCCTCCAATAGGATATGCAATCCTCAAAGATGTGATTAGGTAAACCACATCAAGATTGAGTTTATCTACTAATTATTTCGATACGAATACGTGTGGTGCACCCATATCGACCATAACTCTAATAGATAAATCATTAAGTAGAATCATACCTTCAAGTACTGCAGGTTTCTTCCCTTTGCCATGAGAAATGCCCACCATAATCCCAATAGCATTAAGCTTTCCAGCTCGTCTCTTGCAATCATTAGCAAATTGTCCAATAGCTCTACAGATCTTACACATCGGCTAAGAAGATGCTCTATGTGGCTTTATGCACTCCTTTAAGAAATGCCCTTTCTCTCTATAATTATAACACATTATGTGGTCTCTGAATCGTTTCTTATCTAACTTAGCTTTCTTTGGCCTGAAGAACCTTGGCTTCTGCTTCTTAAAAAGAAATCCATGCTTCTTCCCAACAGTTTCTTGCTCTTTAGCTCTTTATCTTCGCTACTACCTTTCTCTTCTTCGTCGAACCTTAGAGTAGCATCCACAAGCTTCTCAAATGAGATTTCTAACTGAAGATGAAGGGGTTTCCTTAGAGTCTTTCTTAAGCCATAGACAAACTTCTAATTCTTCTTCATAGCTGTACAGATAAAGTCCATGCCACATTTAGATAAAGCTTCAAATTTAGCTACCTACTCAGCCATAGACATAGTGCACTACTTCAAGTCAACAAATTTCCATGCCATGGCTGCTATCTCAGCTTCTAGAAGGAATTTTCTCTCAAACCCTCCCTTGAAATCCTCCTAAGTCATCTCTGATTCATCAATCTCAACCATAAGTAGCTCATACCAATCAAGTGCTCTTTCTCGCTGCTGGCTTGATGCTATCTGGACCTTTTGCTGGTAAGTAATACCCATACATGTGAAGATGCATTCACACGTCTTTAGCCAAGCCTACACTCCTATCGCTCAATCAATGCCCTTGAAGGTTTTTCCTCCAAGCTTACTATAACACCCCAGATTTTTGATAACATTATTTAGGAGATTTAGTTTGATAAACTAAATAAAATAATATGTTGATTAGGAGATTAAGATTTGATTTAATTAAGGTAGTCATGCCTTTTTAACTAATAATTAAATGAAGGGTTTAAAATGAATTAGAGGAGGGGTATCATGGAAAAGAGGCCATTCCTATATTATCTTCCTTAGGCTTTGTATCTCTATACACATTCATTTCATTTCAAAATTTTCTAAAGTGAGGCGGCCACCATTAACAAAGTAAGAAGAAGAGGAAACTAAGGAAAAGCTTAAGGAAAGCATATTTAAGTCAAACTCATTCAAATCTCAAGCTCCTTAATCTCTAAAGCAAAAGTGAATAATGTTTACATCTCTAAATTTTTATGGTTTTGGTTTTAAGACTAAATTCGAATGATTTTGCAAATCTTTACCATGTTTTTGAATGATAAAATAATTATATATACATTTTGATGATTTATGTATGTTCATATAGACTTTGTGACACGTTTTAAGACGAAAACCATATTAAATAACATTCGTTAGCTTTGAAATTTTTTATGATGATCTAGAAAGTTATTTTAGAGATAAGTTTTAATTTTCAGATTTTTCTGAATTTTTGTGGAATTATTATGAATTTTCTAAGGAATAAAATGGTATTTTGGATTATAAAATTATTTACAGGAAAAATAATTGTTATTTGGATCCAAAAATTTTATATGTTGAAAAGAACATATTAATTGATATTCTGGAATTTTTCCAGAATTTTTCAAGATGATTTAATAGTTATATAAAATTATTTAAGGTATGAGACTTAAATGTTTTATATAATTATAAAGGAGAAATAGGCTTTTTCTAAATTTGTTTAAATTTAAAAATAAGGAAAGTCGGCAACACTTTGATTATAGAAATATAGCAACCAATCAGATATAGACAAACAAGATAAGTTGGATATAAAAGAACTGTTTTAAAGCGTAAATAAATTGTTTTTCTTCTATTTCAACTCTTTCGGCAAGAGTTTCCTCCTCCATTCCAAACCTTCCGACGTCGAAAGGTGTCAAACCTTTCAATTAGGTCAAAAATTAATGCATATGGTATCAGGTAACTGGTATGTAGTGAATTGAATGGAGTCCAAAGGTTTAGAGTCGAATTAGAGCTTTCGAAGGAGATGAAGCTTTGTTTTGGTTTAAAGAAAATACATCTGCTAGCTTTCAACAAAGAGCTTTCGACAATGTCCAAAGGTTTAAAAGAAAATGGTTTCGATTGGTTTGCTTTCTTGTTTTAATTGAAACCTTTGGACAAAGTCGAAAGGTAAAGCTTTTGACAAGGTCAAAAGGTATGAAACCTTTCGATTGGGTCGAAAAGATTTTAGAGCCGCTTCCTACCTTTCGATTTAGTTACTTTTAAAGGGGACCTTTTATTTTCTAAAATATGCCGCCTCTCCATTGATTTCGAAGGGATGGTCCAACACCAACGCTTCAATGTTTTCGAAAGGTTTCGAAAGGTTTCATAAAGGTTTCGAAGCAGAGCTTTCGACTCCAATGTTTTTCTGATCCTTTTGCTCTACTTGAAGGCATAATCCAATTGTTTAAGTCGAAACATTTCAAAGGTTTTAAAGTAGTTAACTCTGAATGGTTTCGAAAGGTTTCCGCTTGTTTTAAATTGAACCCAATGTTTTCAAAAGGTTTTGAGTTTCATGCTTTCGAAAGGTTTATAAATGATTTTATAGGGGAGGTACCCCAAGCTTTCGACAAAGTCGAAAGGTGAAACCTTTCGACCAGGCCAAAAAGAAACCTTCTGACAAAGTCGAAAGGTAGGTCCTTTCAAAGGGTTGAAAGGTATAGTTTTTCAATGTTTTCCAAAGGCTAAGGTGTAAAGGATTTAAAAGGTGGATGTCATATGTTTTAAAGCTTGTAAAAGGAAGGATTTTTAAAAGGTTTTGTAGGAGTTACCTTAAGTGATTTTGAAAGGTTTATTAAAGGATATGAGGAGTTACCTTCAATGCTTTTAAAGGGTTTTATTAATGGTTTTGAAGGAGATACCTTCATTGTTTTTGAAAGGATGTTTAAAGATTTTAAACAAAGGATTCGAATAATATGATTAGGCAGATAGCCTAAGTGTTTTAAGTTATAATGGACTTTAGCTTATTTTACAAGGATAGACAATCCTTATTGAACATCATCAATATTATTTTGAGTAAGGTATATATAACATGGTAAAAATAGCTTAGAGTAAAGCTAAAAATATATTTTCCTTATATATATATGATCTGACGAACTAATTCATTTTGAAAAGGTTCTCAAGAAAAGTTTGAAGGGCAGTTTGCCAAGATATTTTAAAGAGCAGTCAGCTCAGATAATTTAAAGGGTAGTTAACCCAAAAGAAAATTTCAGGCAGTCAGCTCATTTTAAATTCGGACAGTTAGTTCATTTTGAGGGCAGTCAGCCCAGAAGACAGTTAGTCTAAAGGACAGGTAGTCCAAAAAAGAGCAGTTAGCTCTGATATGAACAGCTAGTTCATTTATTAGCATAATAGACCTTGCTACTTTTTAAGGACAGTTAGTTCAAACTTTTTACCTGTTTTGGGCCGATAGCCCATTATCTAGCATAAAAGATATTGGTATTTTGGTATAATCAATTTTAGAACAAATAGTCTAGAAAAGAGCAGCCAGCTCAGAATTAAGGACATATAGTCGATTATAGACCAGATAGCTTAGATCTAGATAGATAATCTATTTTATTTCTTATTTTTGGCATAATGGATATTGCTTTATTATTATTATAGTCAGTTGATTAACCAATTTGGTTGCAGTAAAAGATTTGCAAAATATATGTTTTGAAAAGAGATATTGGTGAGGGGAAACTCATTCCGCTAAGCGATATGGTCTCACTATATCAGTAAACAGAGATGTAACAGAAATTATTCGTAGGCTTTATATCCGACTTGAAGTTTTTATTTCCCCTTAAACTCTCGGGTACTTAATATTTGATTTGAGTAGGATGAGGGTTCAGGTTTTAGCAGATTTTGACGAATAAACCATCCGAAGATGAGCAGGTGGCCGACAGATAGCTAATTTAGGAATTCTGTTTTAAATTGTTTCCGCTGTGTATTATGATAATTATGTCTATATTGCTTTGATCATCCAAGGGGGCATCTTCATATGTGGCTCTTGCTGTATTGTTGTAAATTATATTTGATTAATGCCTGGGATACGTTTAGGGATTTTACAACTTGGATATGATATTATTTGAAATGTAATCACTGAAAATTATTGTTTTTGGAAATATAAGATTTTTTTCCATATTCAAGTGCTTCTGATATTACAGATACCATTAAGATTACCGTATAATACCGTGGATGATTGCAGCATCCATAGTGCTTAGCTTTTGGCCTCTAAATATAGGATGTTACAATTACCATTGTCAACGCATAGCCTGGCAAAACCAAATTGAGGACCGGGAGAGTTTGGAGTAGTGGAAGAACTTGTTTGTTGGATGCTCCTCACTAGCTCCATAAGCTGTTCGGTGGCCATCTGAACTCCACCGGATCTAATACCAGAAGGCTAATCTGGTTCACCTTGACCTGACCGCGATCTAGTCATTTCTCGCTAAGATAAAGTGAGACATTGTTTAAGAATATCTAAAGTTAATAATAATATATAATAACGCAAATAACAAATATGGAACTTAATGACTACACCTTGCAATCATCATATATACCTAGGTAATATTTATTTTATCCACTCGTTGCTCCAACGGACAAGGTTTCCTTGGTCTATCTAGGCCAATAACTCATGTCTCTTTGTGATCTGTATTGTTCAAACCTTTCTGATACCAATTTGTAATTCCCTCATCTCTACACCTATACTACTCAAGAGTATTACAAAATAATACTATCGAGTAATATAGAGAACAAAGCGATATAGGCACATACGTGAATATTTCCTTGGACCAATATCGGTACGTATCTCAAATATCAATATTACTTACCATATTCATACTCGATCTCGGTACAAAGAAATAAACATGTGTGCCTCTGGGATGAACAATACACGGTTACATATAATAAATATCAATTAGAGAACATGGAGTCAGAACGTAGTAGATAAAATATAATACATAATACATATTACAATACATAAATCCATATGCTATAAAATGAAAGTCTCTAGCCTATACATTATATATCATCAACTACTACATAACAAATAATGCCGAAAAAATGTACAGGGAATGTATCATCCTATATCTCCTATTAGCCTTCTAAAATTTGAAACTAAACTCCATCCTTAGCAAAGTACCTACAATAGAAGTCACTCGGACTAACTCGAAAATTACAAAGAACACAAGGGTTAGACTTTTTCTATTTATAATATTAGGTAATATAATGGCATAGGAATGCCCATAATAGAATGAGAATATTATGTAAGGTGGAATATAAAGTGAGATAGCCTATTAATTATCCAACAAAATTCAACATCACATAAATCATAAAGATAAGCAACCACAACCCAAACCACAGTCAATACACAAAGACTATTTCTAAATATCAAATCATAAAAATCACGGATATAACGGAGATTGAATACGCTTTAGACACATTTCCTATAGGATACCCAACTCATTGTAGGAATGAGAACAATATATGTCGATCCACTATACATATATAAACCCAAACTAGACGGGTGACTAATGGTTGTATGCCCACTTCAGGAGCCCAGAGTCACATAACGAATATTTTTCTATAGTCATCAGTTACCTCGATGAATATTGTGACACATATCCACCAGTGGCTTGTCAACGCGTAGCCTCAGTCATGACCCTTCTTTTCCCCTGTAGGTAATAGACTGTTGGTCAATGTGACATAAAAAAGGGGCTATAGGGCACCTACCCTATGGATCACCTAACCAAAAATACTGTGATGTGGGGGATCTACACCATGGGTCTCCTGATCTAAAAATAACTACGGCGTCATGGATCTGGGGCGTGACCCCACGATAAGGCCGTAGGGTGAATTCTGGATAATCTGGTTCACTCTCGAACCATAAAGGGAGATGGACACAATACAGATGGTCATATAGTACTCACCCTATTACTATACATATCTCTAATCGTAGGCCGACACACGACACTTATAAGTCACTATGTGACTACTGAATACTCGTTGCAAGGAGTATCACATATACCCATGAGTGTAATCCATGTTCGAGTGGCACTTACTTACAGTGAACAATCAAGAAAATACCATAACGGCATCCCATACCACTGTTTTTTATTCAAATAATTATTCAAAGCTCATAAACTACAATCGATCCACACTAGATATCTTTATACGATAAGTCCGATGAATAACCATAAAATTGTTACCGAAAGTCTCATACTAGACAGTATCACTAAACCATTTATTCAAATTCCTCGTCACACAAAAATAGGAATAATTAAGTACTATCAAATGTAAAAATATAATCTTTATGCCAAATATAATATATTAAAGTTTACTATGACAAAATATTATATTAGATGGTATTAAAATAACTTCTAGGAATAATATATATATAATTTCTTTACCTATTTATAAATCTTTATATATAACATGTTTATTTATTGATATATTACATATATAAAATTTATAACTATGCATATATAAATATTTACTTAGTCTATTATATTTTGATACATATAAATATGTAGATTTTAGATAATATATCATTATATTTTTCAATACTTTCTCTCTGGCCTAATTGTTCATCTTCACCTTTCCAAGTTAGGAAAACCCACTGCCTCATTCTCAGTATCGCACGCACTTATTTGTCATAGGGATATATATATATATATCTTCACATACTTATCTTTAACCATTCATGTATAAGGAGATGCAGGGAAGTATGCACAAGCATGCAAATGTACGATCCCTCACACTGCTGCATTCACGAATACACATGCACGATCCAAAAACCCAAGGTATGCAAGCACAAAAATTGGAATGGGGATGTCTACCAGTTTCCACCACCGATCGATTGTTATAGCTTGATCGAAGGTCGAGTGGTAGGTGGTCTGCTCAATCAATTGCATAAAATCGACGATTGCTTTGATCATTCAATCACCCATACGATCATAGGTATATTCATGCTCTTACTCGATGATTTGATCATTCTTAGCTTCAATTCCGGGGTGTTAAATCGGTCGATTGTGTGATTAAAGGTTGTTTTGTCGATTTCAGGAATTGGGTTTAAATAGGCGTGCAAGCATTACATCATTTTGGAATCGAATATAATACTTTACATACATAGTTTGTGAGTTAGGGTTACTCACATGAGTGGATAAACTTACTTCTTCTTCGATGCACCACTTGCTATACGTCCTCTACTCTACTTTGTAAATGTTTTCTTCTTCCAATCAATAGGCGAGTCTTTGGTTCTTTGATTTTCGATTAGATGTATTGAGAAGAGATGTATATTTTAATTTACACAATTTAATTTTGATTTATATTTTAATTAATTTGAGCGGTAGGGTTTGGGGGATGTAGCTCAGTTTTGTAAAGTAAGTTATAAGAATGCACTGTTTATATTTATAGATGGATATGATGTAACAACCTATACCTTAAAAGGCGTAAATTTTGAAAAGAAATCGAAACCCAAGTCCATCAAGGCATAGATCGTTGAATTTGATCCTACAAAATAAGCATAAGCATTATCAGAGATTGATAAAAATATAAACTCACGATAGAAACAATAATAGGAAAAGAATATTGACTATGACTACTACATTGGAATTAATGGTATTCCTTGGATATAAAATTGTCACATCAATATTGAGCATGAGGGAAAAAAGGCTTCTCCAACAACTAAACACGTCTAGCTCCAGTAACTTGTTCCTCAAAATCTATCCTCTGGGTTGTAATGAGAAGGAGGACAGAACAACGTTTCGGTGACTGAAAAATCTATAAACTGTCCAAGACATAGATTTATACCGATTGGTTTTCATTTAATTATTTTGTCTATTAAGGTTAGCAATTCTAGTCTAATCTTGCATTGCACACAAAATTAATTACCTACCCATTCCCAAGGTATGAAATACTGACGAAGCCTTATCAACCACTCAATACTTCCAAGTCCATTAACAACTTAATACTCCTAAATATGAAGCTGGCTTCTACTATCGCCACATAATACTTGTAGAAGAGAAATAGGCAGACTTTTCCATTTAAGACATCAATTAAGGTAGACTCTGTCATTTAAGACCTATTCCCAAAGTGGACTTCCAGCATCGTCATTATTGGTCCATTGGTCCTAACGACAGAGACTTTTGACCATTATATATGACCTTGTAATTTATAATAGACAAACCACTAGCGCATCATCTTTCTTAATGTCTCGAAAATGTAAGAGGTTGTACCCAAGCCACTTATTACCTCATTAATAAGGACTACGCAAGCCTATGACCATCAACACCTATTTATAGATAGGCCTTTGCCATTTAATAACTAAATCCAAGGCAAACTTCTCACTGGTACTATCTTACTGACATTGCTTGGAAATCTTATTAGGCTGTTTAATACTTCTCTTGTAGGAAAGAAGCAGGCCTTACAGCCGCTTAATACCTCAAACCTAAAGTGAACCTCTCTTGCGATATTTAGTGCCACACTTAATTATAAATATGGAATCTCAATATATTACATCTTTTGGTAGGGAGGCGGGTCCTAAGATTGCCACTTAATACCTCAACACTGAAGTAAACCTTTTTAGAGATATCCCTCACTGCTTCGAATCCCAAATTTGGACCATTTAATACCTTCCAATTAAGAAAGCAAGTCCAATCTCTCACGTCGTCACCTTTCCTAAGACTAGTGATATCTCACATTAGTAGTAGGTGCGCCCGACTATTGATAACCTTATGGTGAAGGGCAGTCTTTTGTCGAGCGACTCTACCGATCTCGGATCAGTACCCTACTAAATCAAATTAACCATTCTAACTCTTTGCTTATACTATCTTAGGTTGACATTTGACTTAGCTTACCAATTCCCTTTTTATTTAAGGCAATAAGATTTACCTTGAATACTTATCTACCCATAAATCCCCTTTTAATACTCATAAATGTCACTTTACACATAAAATCATAATCGACATTTTCTAAGACATTTATTTATGATACTAATTTCAAATTAGCGACCTTTTTATATTTATTCTATTTTTATTAGTCCGGTTAATCCATTTTTCTATATTAATTGTAACTCTTTATTTAAAACTATCCATTATTTCTCATTAATTGCCCATTGATTTAGGTTAGAATCTTTCATTATTTCCCAATAATATGAATCACTACCTTTTCTAATTCTAACTATTTGCTTCCCAAAATATAATAATAACTAACAAAAGTTACGCATAAATAACATACAAATAAATGTTGTTTTTCATTATTAACGCAATAGCTACATACAACTGCCTAATAAAGCTATTTATTTACAACCAAATATATTCTAGTCATAAATATGTAACTAAAATATGCTTTTCATATTTAATTTGCTGAAATTAAATTCCTTAGGAAGATTTTCCGTTATGATTTCCATAAATAGGTTTAACATAAAAAGGAAAGATTGACCCCATTTTAAATTACAAGGAATGGATAATTTCTATTTGATTGGAAGAGACAATGTAAACTACAGAGAATAAATTTGTACTTTGCACCTCTCTTCCCTTTTTGTCTACGGATATTCCTTGTTAAATCAAACATCACCATTTGAATGAAAAGTGGAAAAAGTAAACAAATTCATAAAAAATCAAACTAGTGTTCTTCGCACAAACTAAACTATAAAAAATCTAAAAAATAGTACAAATTGAGAAATAATCCAAAAATCTTATTTTACATCCAAGTAAAGATCTAGAATAAAAATATACAACATTAAAATTTTAAAATCTTTGAGACTAATTTCCAAATCCAGGTGTAAACATATTTCAAATTAGATCTAAAGTAATAATATGTATGCAATAGTTTGACATTAATTTAACCCTGCAATTCACAAATAAAATTGATTTAGGCATAAAAATCAAACGTATGCCAACGAAATAGATTTACAATCATAAAAAATAATATATAAAATTTCCAACCCACCTCTTAAAAGCGATCCAAATCTCCAGATCTGAAGTATAACCTTAAATTTGTCTCCAAATCCTTTTTAATCAAAGAAAAATGTATGAAAATTATGTATATATACCCTAGAATTATAGATCCGAGAAGAGATTTGGGATTGGGAGTGAAAATAGATATAAATATATAAATTACCACAAATGCATGTGTAGTTGTTTATCTACTCTTCTCCTTTTCTTTTGATTTCTATTCTTCTCCAATTTGTATGAATATAAATAAAAAAATCTAATTTATTAATTTAGAAAGAAAGTGGAGAAGAAGAATGGCAGAGCTTTATTGCTCTATTCATAAAAATATGAGAAGAGAAAGGAGGATTAGGCCTGAATTTATAGGTTTTAGAATTAGTTAGAACCGTACGATTTAAAATATTCAATCCGGTCGTTTATGGCCTAGGTTATTGGAGTTGCCACATAGAGGAGGGGCGACTGCCCTCTACCTAGGAGTTGACCGACCCCTCTCAACGGCTTATACATGGTGGTCGACCTATGGGCCTAGGAAATTTTAGTTAATTTTCTAATTTTAATTTTTTTCATTCCAAGTTCATTTTTCGTCTGTAACTTCTTCGTTTGGACTCCAATCATAGAACTCCAACTATGAAAATTGCTCAGAATTTTTCCATAAATATAATGACACAAGTTTCACGATGAAATTCCGTCATTTGCAAAAATTCCATTTTTGGAGCTAAATTAGTTAACTAACTAATCAAATAACTAACGCCAAATTACAGGGTGTTACATTCTTCCCCTTTAAAAGAATTTCATCTCTGAAATTTCACCAAGGACTAAGTCAAGGTTTTGGCTCCTAATTATCCTAAACTACATAACAATGAGTGTTCGACCAATTTTGTAACCAAACGTGCACAAGTGCATAGTGTATTACTAATCATCACATAGAAAATATGTATGTAGAATAATTCTACGTCGGATCCTCCTACATGAATATATTTCTTTTGAAAATATTTTTAAAAACATGATGCAAGCAACGTATATATATATAATAGTAGTTCTATACGTTTGTAGCTTTTTGAAAGATCTTTCGAACCAAAACCCCCATACTCCTATAAATAGAAGTATGAAGCAATCAATTTTGCATCCAATACCTACCATCTAAAAATCTAACGCATCGAAAAATTGCTTCCTAGACTTCGCTCCTATACTAGAAAAAGGAAGTTAGGTGGAGAATATAACATTCTTACCACTTTATTAGCTTCCAACTCCTGTATACAGTGGTATTTTCCCCACTGCCATGGACTTACTTCAAATTTTCCATGCACAAAACGCATAATGATGCTTGCTTCTAAGCTCTAAATAGAATTAAATCTAAAAATAAACTCGCGCGCGTCGTTGACAGGGTATGGAAATAAAAATTCCAAGGCTAAAACAACTTTTCCCTTATTATCGCTTGCATTTATCATATCGTCGATCCTAATGCACCATTAACTTTGCAAATTCTAACTCGATTTGCCTTCTCTACACCTAACATGTGGCCTGTAATGGCCCGGGATTTTCGACCCTCGAAAATCAACAATAATATGTTTACTGTATATCATGCTGGGCAATCGAGTGCCGTAAATACCAGATCACTAGGGGTGAAGAAGAAAAGATAAGAGAAAACAGAAACAATAACACATAATCTCACAATCACGGCGGAACAATATATAGTATATACACACAGATCTTTATACAAAAGAAATCGTATCAGTTAATATATGTACGATCATCAAAGTACAACAATTAACAAGTAAACTGGACAGTTATAATAACTTGTCCTCACAAGTGCTGACTATGCAGTCTACACACACAAGTAATATAATCAAGTACGTGGAATACACCTGAGACTCCTCCAGCTCATCTCCTGAGCTCCATACATCCTAACTTGAATATGTAGTACTCGGTCTGACCCGGGTATTATAATAAAATAACACTCGAGTTAGTCTGGAAAATCAGCTTGAGAAAACACACTTAATTTGAATTATTCAAAATCCTTTGAAAAACAAAGGTATCTCGTATGACCACGTCACACATAAACATGACGGGTTTTTACCTTACGATAACCAAAACAATCTATGTCAAAATCATCTGATATTATAATCCTATCTATAGAAAGTAAATTAGAAAATAGCTGAAATGCTTGCATCTCACGTTCCAACATCGTTGGGCACAATAAAAACTGTACAAGCTCGTAGTGGATATTGAATTCCATACAATGACTGGGCTATTGGGGTACCGCTCGCCACGGTACACCTCTAGAAAAATGTACCGAGGACCTCGCCTGAATCCCCTGCCAACACAAGACCGGCCTACCCCTAACCTGGATAGTACCAAATTGTTATAACCCCGGGTGTTCCCACCTTAATTGAGCGTCTTCTTTTCCATGCACAACCATATCCATAATTATGACATATATCTGAAGGTATCCAAAAAGGTGATAGCATACCCTACTTGGGTGCAACCTACTTAGGCCTGTTGCATCTCCCCTATTTTAGTCATTCCCGGTTGATGAGGCTACGTATTACCTTTGGAACAACATTCATACTTGGAATGTTGACACTGCCTTCCAAGCAACGATGCAATGATAGCATTCATCCAAACAAGTTCTGGGTTTGAACAAACCGAATCTTCAAATCATTGTCTTCATTGTCTTCACGATATCACACTTCGTAATGCATAAATCAGATTGAAGTGGTTTTCGGATAATTAAATCTGATTCTGGTCTTTGTGAAACAATTAACGAATTTGGCCAAATTTGATAGTTGGTTATTTAACTATCAAGTAACATCCATAAGCAGTCACTAGGCCCATATTATAAATCCACTCAAAACATTCATTTCAAAATATCTTTACAACGATATATACAATTCTCTTCCCAATATATTTAATAATTGAAAAAACAATTTCAAATATTTATATCCATAACAGGATATTTTCAAATCATATCTTACTTCACCACTTCCTGAAATATTTCCAAATTCGTTTTATAATGCATTATTTAGGAAAATATCACTATATAAATCTTCGTCGCTATAATATTCCCAAAACCTTTCATTTCAACACTTAGGAAAATATTGTAAATCTATTTTCCGAAATCATTTCTAACATCAATACTTAGAGAATATTTCATAACTTATCTCATAAATCCTCGGAATTTATATTAATTCCTTTTATGTTTTCAAAAACGATTATAATCACTTATAATCTCGTCTATCCATTTATAATTTCTTTATGATTTCAAATCCAATTTCGAAGTTCTTATTTCTAACATTTCGGAATTTTCCTTAATCCTAGAATTTCATTATAAGAATTTCTCTTAAAAATCACATCTGTTAAATAAACCTCGTTTACAAATCTCGAGAGAATTTACAAATAAATTCCAATCATTTCAAACTCTATATATATAATAAGTTTTTTTAAAGAATAATAATTTATTTTTAAAACATGTTTTAAGTAATTATTTAAAATATCGAAACACTTTAAATAAACATTAATAACTCATTTCTAATTTATTTTCAAATAAACTAATTGATTCACAAAGCTTATTATAAAAATGTGAATTTATTTCAATAATATTAAATATTTAAATAATCTACTTTTCGAAATATTTCAATACTAACAATTTAAATTTACATAATTTAATAAGTAAAAAAATTCTTTTAAAACAAACTTAACTTCTCGATAAAAATATATTTTTAAAATACCAATAACCAATTTCAGTTCATAAATTCCTCTCGATTCATAACACATTGATTTCATTTTGATTCTCTAACCATTTTCACTTTTCAAAATAGAATCCACTATTTTTCCCAAAATTATTTTTATATCTCGATATAAATTCACACTGTGAAATTATATCCCCAATTTATGAACTGATATCATTTCCCTTAATTATAAATATCATTTATAAGTTTATAAAATCGTTTGGATTTTACTTGTTTAAAAAATCTCATTTATAAAATTCCATTTTATAAATTCCATTTATTTTCCAAATCTATTTTTAATATCGATTTTTAACTTATTTTCCCTATTTTTTTGGAAATATCATTTAAAAATCCTCTATATAAATTATTTTAAAATCTCTATTTAAAATATTTTTACGAATATTCAAGTACAACCCAAAATCAATTATTGTGTTATCCAAATTAATTTCTTTTAAAAATAATCCAAAATTTCGTTATAAATATTTTTATATTCAAATCTCCTTTTAATTCCCTCAAATTTAAAAATAATATTTATGGTATTTAAAATACCAAAATTAAGGCCAGTGCTACTATAACATCCAATAAATCAAAATCACAACATAATCTATGTCAGATTATTCACACACATCATATATCATTCTATATGAAGTAAAATCAACATTTTTGAGGAATCTAGTTGGATCCCTCCAACCTGTTTCCCTGCATCCATGCATGTTAGATAACATAAAATACCAATCCCACTTCGAGGTGGGATATCGCGGTAATATAGGGTCATCCGCTAATATACGGGGCGTATAGTGTCTCACTCGCAAAAATAGGTGGGAAATGTATCCAACTACTAATATATATACTGCTATATATAATATAATATCCAACAGATAATAAAAATTTATCGATTCCTCCAATCAGCCAATAAATAATTTTAACTATTTAAAGTAAGGCTAATTATCCAAATGAGTGAGATTTACCCACCTTGATTTTTGAATTACCGATCGTTCTAATTCCAAATTTATTCCATTGCGTAGCCTATGTCATTGTGAATTCAACGCGACTGATTCTATAGATTTTGGACCACGTATGAATGAATTACAAATTTATTAACATCGAGATAATTTAATTAATTGAATTAAGACTAACTAAAAATTTAAACTGCTTAAATAAATTAAATTACCTTTATTAACAACATAAATCCATCTCTATGCTTCTTCAACAATAATGCGAATGGACTTCGTCGTAAAACTCCACTCTGAAATCTCCCTGTTATCCTCACCTATCTCAAGAAACTCGAACGATCACACAAGAAAAATGACCGAGGCCATCCTCCTATCTATCTGTCAGGTTACGAATGTCAATCTCGACCAACTCATCTAAAACCATCGAAGCTCGCCTAGACCGGCTCCTCCAGTTCGCTCGTGCGTGACCCTTTACCTGAGCATGCCGCATATGCACCAGAACATGACGCAACCTAGTAAATCACAATTTTTCAAATTACCCCCACGTTATCATTGTGCTGCCGCTCTGCCTCGTGAAAAATAACAGTGCGGATCGTACTGTATGGAATTATACTAAAATAATGTGGAAATAAACTAAGATACTATATCAATGTAAAGTAAATAAAATAAAACAAGCATACCAGGAATTTTTATACTGGTTCGAACTTCCCGTTTTACGTCCAGTCCCAGACTTCTTTTGGAATTTCACTAACAATAATCCTCACTTAACCCGGAGAAACAGATTTACAACACCTGAAGAACAGAACATGATTTCAATGCCTCAATAGCCGAAGAGGACTTCACTTTGCCTGAACAGCAAAACAAGACTTTTACTTATACAGTGAGTATTTGACACAGTGTGTTCTTGATAACACGGATTTGTCTTTTGATAGTACAACCTTCCTATAATCTCCTCCTTTATATATATATATATATATATATATATATATATATATATATCCGTGTGTGTGTGAAGAATATGGAAGTAAATGAATGATTTTGTATGAACTTGAATGGACAAGAGTGTTAGAATCAAAGTAGATTAAGAATAGAAAGAGTTAGATAGATTTCATGTATCAAACTGATGATTCTAACATGTTTATATAGATTATAAAAAGGTGCAATTGTTCGTGAACGGTTATCATGAAAATATATGGTCATACCTATTGATTAAAAGTCGTATCTCTTTTTGGAAAAGAAATTTCTATTCAAAAATATAGCCGTTATAGGAATTCAGACGTCTGAAAAATAGAGTTCAGACTTTTGAAATCGTTCACATGCAAATCAGAAAGGAAATAGGTCTTTTAAGACCTGATTCAGACGTCTGAAAATACCAATTCAGACGTCTGAATATTGTCTGGAAAATTATTTTTGATTCCAGATTCAGACGTCTGAAATCGTCAATTCATACGTCTGAATTTGACCTGAAAATTGCAAATATGCTCTAAATGTGTGTATGTGCATGTGTCGACATATATATCCAAAAGGAGAGATTTTAACATCATTTTAACTCTAGACAAAGACTCAATACAAAACATAAGTATAGTATGAAGCTTATTTGAATCCGGTCTTGTAAATATTCCTGCAAAATCAAGTTAGAATATAAAATCAACGTACATAGTTGTTGTAGTCAAAATATCATAAGTATGAAACGTCATAGACGAAGTTTCAACATTCTCCCCCTTTTTGACGATGACAATTATATAAATACAATACGAGTAATATATTTTTCCTTTATCTATAAGCTCCCTCTGTCAGAAAGCAAGTTAGAATAAATAGACTATATCAACCCCTTCTACCCCTTTGGCATCACAAAAAGGGAAGTATGAATATATGACGAAGCGGAGTAGAGTATTCAAAACATAATACAATACTAGCAGATTATATAGGAGTTTATGACAGAAAAATAAACAACGAAAGAGTTCAAAACAAACTAGTTAATATGAAAGGAATTTAAAACTTAGGGCTGGAATCACTGCATTCATCATCATCTTCATCTTCACTACCATTGTTGTTCCCCGAGCTTGATGACCATTGAAATGGAGCGGGATTGAAAGCTTAGGTAGATGATGAGGTGGAGCATCCAATACGTTCCCAAATTTTGTTAAGAAAGCCACGAATGGAATTAAAGCGTTTTCAGTTTTCTTTTTGAGATTGACCATTCGGGTTCTAAGCTTTGCTTGGTTTTGGAAGAGAGTGACCAAAGCATTCCTTGAGCTAGTGTCGGAAGAAAGGACCACTATATCATCATCATCTTATTCTTCAAAGGGTGGAACAATAGGTTGAACATGTAGAACATGTTGAGGAGGTTGGGGTTGGTTTTGATTACGGTTGGCGACCCATTCTTGAAATGAAATATATGCCAAACTTCCCGGTCGTTTTGGCAAACCCATAAGACCCAAAGTCTTTGATCCAAGCTCTTTGATCGCTGTGAATTCGGAATCAAGAAAAGAAATGCTAAAGTTTCGAAGAATCTTCATTATATAAGCACCATAATGAAAGGTCTTATAGCGTCTTCGACGACTAACATCCATGAATTCTTCGAAATTCACTTGAGCCCAATTAATGGATTGACAGGAATAGATAGCATAAAGGGCTTGGAAGTTTCTTTTGTTAACAACTTCATAACTTCATGTCCGAGGAATAACAGAGCGAATCAAAGCTCTATAGAGGATACGAGCTTGTGGGCGGAGTTGAATGGAAGTAAGTCTAGTTATGTCATCATCCAAAAATTGGTGTGAGACCTCGTCTCTATCATCCGAGTTTAAAGAAACATCAATTTCATCCAAATCAGTCCCCGTTGATGGACATTGAAGTATATCACGAAGTCGAGCAAGGGATAGATAAATTTTAACACCACAAACTAATGTCCAAATGCAATCGTTGCGATTATGAGGAGTGTGATGGTCCAAATTCATATTAGCATAAAATAGCTTAACCAAAAGATGATTGATTTTGGTATTATTCGCAGTATAAGAGATAAGAGATTCTAACCCATTTGATCTTACAATTTGTTGAATCCGATGAGCCTCGAATTCTTCAAATTTGATAAAAGCACCCGAAAGAGCTAAGTTCTACTCATTTGTGCAAAAATTTGTCTTGCTTGCTCATTCCATAGCCATTGATCGACATTTGGGGTAGATGACGAAATAGATGGCCTTGATCATTTTTGTTTTGGAGCAATTAGTGGATATATGGAAGAAAGTTTTGATTTTTAATGGAGGAATAGGCTAAAAAAGAAGATGAAGAATGAGGGAAAAAGAAAAGTAGGGGTGGAAAAAGGGTAGTTTTATAAGAAAACGTGTAAAAAGCAATTCAATTTTGAATAGCCAGAAGATTTCAAATGTCTGAAATATTCAGTTCAGACGTCTGAAATGGAGAAAATCAAGTCAGAAAGGATATAGTTCATGTTGGCCTATATTCAAACATCTGATTTTGGAGATTCAGACGTCTGAATCTGAAGAAAATTTTCTTCTTCGGCATTATTCAAACGTCTGAAATATCCATTTCAGACGTCTAAAAAGTGTATCAAAACATATATCGGACCATAGAAAAAAATGAAAATGAAATTAATTTATTAATATTTGAATGATATATAGAATAAAATCATGATCATTCAAAAACAAATATAAATATATGAAAGCATTAGTTCGAATCACTTGGAGTGTTGCAATCTTCCGGTTCAATCTTGGTTATCTCCCTGTATGGTTGCAATGGAGACCAATGGGGTTGAAGTTCCCAAGAGTTTGGAGAAACCGGAGGACGTTGTGGACTAGGCTTCCATGGATTCGAAGTTGAAGGTTGAACTACATCTTTCTTTGGAGATGTACCGTAGAATTTTAATGCCACTTGTTCAATGAAACTGAGTCGTTTGGCATTAACTTTCTGTTCATAATACATTTCCTGTTGCAAATCCAGCTGTTCTTTCTGGTAGTGATGAATCTCGGCTTTTTTTCTTTAGTTGATGGAGAACCGAAGAAAAGAAATCGTCGAGATTTCTTCCTTTCTGGAGCATAACCAAATGGTACATATGAAGGATTAGGTCTAGCCGGTTCATGTGGTGTTAGAGTAGCCAATATTTCTAAGGAAGATGTAGAATACGAGGAAGGTGAGTTTTCAGAGTTGTTGTTGTTTGAAGCCATGGTAAAAAGAAGAATAATCATGTTAAAATCCATTGTAATAAAGCTTCTGGTAAAAAAGAGAATGGAATGAGTTTATAAAAGATATTGAAAAGTATAAAAATAGAATGTAAGTTAAAAAGTGGTGGCTGAGATGTTTGAAACAATAATATACACATATTTTAAAACAAAGGAAATAAGAGGTCCTAAAAGAATTTGTTATGGATATTAAGAGATACGAGTATTGATATTGCAAGTTAACCAAAGATATCAATAGCCTATAGAAAGATTTCATAATTTTTTAAGCGGGACGATACCAAGCTCTCGTCTAAGTTTGATAAAAACATTTTCTAAAAGAGGTTTGTAAAAATATCGGCCAACTGATTTTCAGAAGAAACAAATCCAAATTTATTATTCCTTTTTCAACATTATCACGAAGAAAATGATGACGAATGTCAATATGTTTTGTTCATGAATGATTGATAGGATTTTTAGACAAGTTAATAGCACTAGAATTGTCATAATATATAGTTGAATTTGTTAAGTTTATATTGAAATCTCTGAGTGTCTGTTGCATATAGATTACTTGAGCACAAGCCAAAGCAGCAGAAATATATTCTGCTTCACATGTAGAGAGAGACGAATTTTTGTTTCTTACTAATCAAGACACTAGTGATTTTCCAATAAAATGGCACGTACCACTTGTGCTTTTTCGATCTGTTCGAGATCCACCAAAATCAGCATCACTATATGAAACTAACTCGAGTGAACATTCTTTTGGATAGAATAGACTGAAATCTTGGTGTTAGTGAGATAACATAATATACGTTTCGCGGCTCTTGAATGTGATTCTTTTGGGTTAGCCTGAAATCTAGCATACAAACAGACACTCATCATTATGTCAGGTCGACTTGCCATTAAATATAGTAATGATCCAATCATACTTTGGTATAATTTTGGTTAACACTTTTGCCACTTTCATCTTTTTTAAGATGTTTAGTTGTACTTATTGGAGTCGGTTTGGCAGAAGTGTTTTCCATTCCGAATTGTTTGATTAAATTATCACAATATTTTTCTTCATTAATGAAGATGCCGTTTTGATGTTGTTTAATTTGTAAAGCAAGAAAATATGTTAGCTCTCCCATGTGAGACATTTCAAATTCCTTGGTCATTATTTCGGAGAAGTCCTGACATAACTTGTCATTGGTAGAACCAAAAATGATATCATCAACATAAATTTGAACTATTAAAATATTCCTTTTCGAATGTTTAATGAAAAGTGTTTGATCAACTTTCCCAATTTGAAATCCCAAAGAAAATAGATAGATCTTTAGTCGATCATACCAAGCACGTGGTGCTTGTTTTAAACCATATAGAGCTTTTTTAAGTTTGTAAACATGATCAGGAAATTTCTCATAAATAAACAAGGGAGGTTGTTCAACATACACATTTTCTGTTATATAACCATTCAGAAAGGCACTTTTAACGTCCATTTGATAAAGTTTGAAATTGTGAAAACATGCATAGGCCATTAAGATCTGTATTGCTTCTAGTCTGGTGACCGCAGCAAATGTTTCTTCGTAGTCAATTCCTTCTTCTTGATTGTATCCTTGTGCAACTAACCTTGCTTTATTTCTACTAATGTTGCCTTGTTCATCTGCTTTGTTCTTGTAGACCCATTTCGTTCCAATAACAGTTTGATCACTTGGTCTAGGAACTAATTCCAAAACTTCATTGCGTTCAAACTGACTTAGCTCTTCTTGCATTGCAATGATCCAATAGTCGTACGTGGAAGCTTCTTTGGGATTCTTTGGTTCGATACTGGAAAGGAATGCTACGTGGCTCATTTGATTTAGTTGACTTCTAGTTCATATGTTTGAATTAATTTCTCCGATAATATTTTGAACAGGATGATCCCATAATATTTTTGGTAGGGATCATAATTCATTATGAATAATGTTTTCATCATTTTCAAGATTTGTATTTGTGATGTTATTTGAAAAATCTTCATCATCTTTTATACTTAGTTATTGTTGAAAATTTTCATCGGAAGATACATGTAAAGTTTCTTCAACGGCATATGATTTTTTATTAAATACGCGATAAGCTTTGCTACGATATGAATATCCTAGAAAGATTCCTTCATCGGATTTCACATCTAATTTTCCAACCCGATCTTTGGTATTTAATATAAAAAATTTTGTACCAAACTTTGAATTAAGATATCTTTGGTTTTCTTCAAGTAAAAAGTTCATAAGAGGTGTTTTTCGTGAGAGGTCGAATAGACACACGATTCAAAACATAACAAGCAGTTTCAACAGCTTCTGCCCAAAAATGTTTTGGAAGAGTGCTTCCATTTAACAAAGTTCTTGCATATTTTTGTAAAGTTTTGTTTTTACATTCTCCAATTCCATTTTGTTGTGGAGTTCTAGGGAATGAAAAATTATGAAAAATTCCTTTCTTTTTACAAAAATGGTCAAAAACTTCGTTTTCAAATTCTCCCCCATGATCACTTCTTAGGTTCTTTATTTTTAAACCTTTTAAATTTTGGATTCGTTTGACAAAAAATTTAAAATGCTTAAACATATCACTTTTATTTTTCATAAAAATGGTCCAAGTATATCTAGAAAAGTCATCTACTATTACAAATACATATCTATTGTGGTTTAAGGATTGAACTTGGGTTGGCCCAAATAAATCCATGTGTAGTAATTCAAGTGGTTGTAATGTAGAAATAACTTTCTTAGATTTAAAAGATGATTTGGTTAATTTTCCTAATTGACATGCATCACAAATATGATTGACTTTGAAGTTTATTTTTGGTAAACCTCTGAATAAATCATTTTTAGGAAGCTTGTTTATATTTCTGAAGTTATATGATAGAACCTTTAATGCAATAGCCAAGAATCATTTTCATTAGCTATTAAACAAATATCTGAATTGTGATTGATTTTCATATTCAGAATATAGATTTTTCTGTCTCTATTTCCCTTCAAATATAAGATTTTGATTTTTATCAAAAATGCTACACTTATCTTCAAAAAAAGATATTTTGAATCCTTTGTCACATAACTGGCTGATACTTAAAAGATTGTGTTTTAAATTTTTGACTAGTAAAACATTGGAAATAAGAGATAAATTAGATGTACCGACATTGCTGACGTCGCCTTTTCCGATGATATATCCTTTGGAATTGTCTCCAAATCTGACAAAGCCTCCATCAGAGTAAGTAATGTTTGATAGCATATTTTTGTCTCCAGTCATATGTTTTGAGCAACCACTGCTGGGTATCCATTTTCCTCTCTTTTTAAGTGGGTCCTGCAAAAAAGTAATAATGCCATTGGTACCCACTTTATGACAGGGTCCTAAGAGTTAGGTCTTAGGAAACCAACCCAAGTGGGTTCAGTATTCCCTTAAAAATATAATTTTCATTTTTATGAACAGTTTCCAAAAAGGTATTTATATATTATTTCCAATCAAACTATTGTTTGTTTTAGGAACCCATACTTTTATGATTTTTGAGTTAGTATTCCTTTTTGGACGAGCAGTAGGATTAGAAATATTTATCCTAATTTCCTTTTTAGACGGAGCTTTTGATTTCTTAGGGTATCTTAGTCCCTTTTTACTAGAAATGAATTGAGAATTTTCAATAATTTTGGATAGAGTTTCTCGTCCTTTATTGAAATTAGAAACATTTCTAGTAACATTATCTAACTTGGTTTTGAGGCAAGTATTATCTAATTCTATCATTTTGATCTTAATTTTCAGCTCATGATTTTCAGAGACAAGAGAATCGTTCTTTTATTTTTGAGTTTCAATTTCTTGACTGAATAAAGTAAGTTGTGAGTTATCATTAGAGAAGGTATCTTGAAGTTTTTCAAGTTCTTCTTCTAATATTTTCTTTTCACCATTAAGCATATTTCTCTCGAATTCTGCTTTTCTCTTATTTTCTAGAGCCTCTTTTTATTTTCTTTTGATAGTTTTTAAGGTATCAAGAAGTTCTGAATTAATTTCAATCATGTCATCAAAAGTAAGATCATTCACCTCATTCTTTGTAGCCATGAAACAAACATTTTCTTGTTCATTTTCACTGTCACTGCCACTTTCAGAAGACGAAGACTCTGAGTCATCCCATGTCATCAAAAATGCCTTCTTTTGGAATTTGTCCTTTCTATATTTATTTTGTTTACCATTCCTTTGTTCTGGACAATCTTTTTTCATGTAACCCTTCTTATGGCAGTTAAAACATTCTAGTGTAGATGAAGATGGCTTATTTGAATTGTTGTTGAAGTTTCTTTTTCCGCTATTTCGATTTCCTTTTCTATACTTCAAGAACTTTTTAAAGTTTTTAGCAATAAATGCTAAGTCTTCTTCATCCGAATCTGATTCTTCTTTTTCTGCATGAAATGCCATATTCTTTTTGCCTTGTGCTTGAACTCTTTTTGCCTGCAAATTTACTTCATAGGACATTAGATTTCCTATTGACTCTTCTGGTTTCATGGTAGAAAGATCATTAGCTTCTTCAATAGCTAATACTTTTCTTTCCCATTCATCCGTTAAAGAGTTAAGAATTTTCAAAACAATATCAAAATCGGAGTATATTTCTCCTAGTCCTAGTAAAGAATGATGAATATCTTGAAATCTGGAGTACATATCATTTATAGATTCATCTTGCTTCATCTTAAAATTTTGAAATTGATGCTTAAGCATAGATATTTTACTTTTTTTAACCTTGTTAGTACCTTCATGAGTGACTTTTAGTGTTCTCCATATTTCATGTGCAGTGTTACATATGCTAGCTCGGCTAAATTCATTTTGATCTAATGCATAAAACAACGTATTCATAGCTTTAGCATTGGCAGTAGCATCTTTTTTTATGCAGTTGTCCATGTAGAATATTCAGTAGTAGGTGTAGTATATTCTGCTCGTGTAATATTCCATGCATCAAAACTATTGGCTTGCATATAAATATGCATTCGTGTTGCCCAGTAGTTGTAATTCATGCCATCGAATAGTGGAGGTCGTGCAGTAGATCGACCTTCAATAAAACTAGCGTTAGTGATAGTGCTTGTATTGGTGCTGTTTTCCATATTAGCAATATATCAAATAAATTTGTAACGGTTATAAGAAGCCCTGCTTTGATACCAAATGAAAAATAACAGTGCGAATCATACTATATGGAATTATACTAAACTAATGCGAAAATAAACTAAGATACTATATCATTGTAAAGTAAATAAAATAAAACAAGCACACTAATAATTTTTATACTGGTTACTTCCCTTCTACGTCCAGTCCCAGAATCCTTTTGGAATTTCACTAACAACAATCCTCACTTAACCCGAAAGAACAGGTTTACAACACCTGAAGAACAAAATAGGATTTCGATGCTTCAACAGCCGAAGAGGACTTCACTTTGCCTGAACAGCAGAACATGACTTTTACTTATACAGAGAGTATTTGACACAGTGTGTTCTTGATAACATAGATTTTTCTTTTGATAGTACAACCTTCCAATAATCTTCTCCTTTCAATATACATATGTCTGTATGTGAAGAATATGGAAGTAAATGAATGATTTTGTATGAACTTGAATGCACAAGAGTGTTAGAACCAAAGTAGATTAAGAATAGAAAGAGTTAAATAGATTTCGTGCATCAAACTGACGATTCTAACATGTTTATATAGATTATAAAAAGGTGCAATTGTTCATGAATAGTTATCATCAAAATATATGGTCATACCTATTGATAAAAGTCGTATCTCTTAATGGAAGAGAAATGTCTTTTCAAAAATATAGCTGTTATAGGAATTTAGACGTCTGAAAAATAGAGTTCAGACTTCTGAAATCATTCACGTGCAAATCAAAAAGGAAATAGGTCTTTTTTGACCTGATTCAGACGTCTGAAAATACCAATTCAGACGTCTGAATATTGTCGGTAAAATTATTTTTGATTCTAGATTCAGACGTCTGAAATGGTCAATTCAGACGTCTGAATTTGACCTGAAAATTGCAAATATGCTCTAAATGTGTGTATGTGCATGTGTCGACATATATATCCAAAAGGAGAAATTTAACATCATTTTAGCTCTAGACAATGACTCAATACAAAGCATATGTATAGTATGAAGGTTATTTGAATCTGGTCTTGTAAATATTCCTGCAAAATCAAGTTAGAATATAAAATCAACGTATAAAGTTGTCGTAGTCAAAATATCATAAGTATGAAACGTCGTAGATGAAGTTTCAATACCTCGACCCTCCAACCGCGCTGCCTACCCTCACGTTTCCCTTCCCCTAGCCATCGCGACCTCTACGTCGCGTTCCTGCCTCAATCGTGATCGAGCTCCTCCATAAACTGTCGAATCTTCCTAAGATCGTTCGCACCCAGCTCAACATCAGCTCGAAGACGAAAACATTCAATTTACACGACCAAGTTGAAATGGATTTCGAATCCTTTTTTTGTTTTGAATAGGACAAACGAGGAGAGTGAGGCTCGAGATTTTAAATTAGGGGAAAAGTTTTGTATGGAAGGATGGCTACATAGGGTAGGGTGGATGATGTAGACATTATAGGGTTTGATCTTTTGTTTTTGATTTTATATTCAAAATATCTTGTATCACATTTCTCGAAGTTCTGAACCCCGATTGAGGCATGCCGCCTGGCATTCCTAATATTATACCACGATTTCGAACCCAACGGAACAAGTTTTGAGTCCTAACATGATCGTATGTGGAAGAAAGCTTTGTGAATCCAATTATTATATTAAATTTTCAATATTAATATCAACCTGTTTCTATCACATACGATCAAACGGTAACTCTAAACACCGCGAATTTTGAAATCCAATAATAATACATTAATATGGTCCAATGGAATTAGTTTCGTCAAATTCCGAGACTGTGCCCCGGATCGCTATTTTAATGCATCGATTAAATCGATGATTTCAAAAATTTACGAAATCACTTTCAATTTCAGTTTTAAAAATCTACTAACTTAATTCTAATTCAAATAGAATTTATATCCATATTAGAAATCGTTTCGATTCATATTCAACTCCATTATCAATTATTAGCCATTTCCGTATTACGATAAATCGCCATATTTGAAATTTAAATTCATTTAATAATTTCAACCAAAACTTTCATATTCAAAAATTAAATTACATTCCAAATTCAATATTTAAAACCATTTAAATATTCAAATTCAAACGATGAAAAATTCGGGTCGTTACGTAGCCTTCAAAATTAAAGATTTCACAAAAGCCTTTCCTGCTTTTCAAATTCATACTCATTTGAAAAGTAAAACTCAAAATATTTAGATGCGCATTTTATCTTGAAAAAAAATTTTGAAAAAAAACTCTAAAAATAATATAAGCGTCAAGAATAAAAAAACCATAAAAAAAATTTGAAAGTGAAAATTTTCAAATCAAGTGGAAAATTTCAAACTATTTTCCTACTCAAAAATTAACAACTCAAGCCATAATTCAGTGTAGTCGAAAGTTGGTTATACGCTAAATGTATAAACCAAATTATAAAATCCCAAAGCTAACCTTAACCCATAAAACTTGACATTTTACATTAGAAAAAATGTCAATACATCTATTATTCATAGAAATTAGCTTTTAAAGAACATTAGCAATGACCCGTGATACCAAAACAACTTTCTCGTATCGTTCACTAAAATTATCTAACTATTCTAAACTTTAGTCTTATATTACGTTTACCTTTGTAAAGTGTCTTTATGAAATTCTCATATTTCACTGCTTCTCTACTATGCATATATAAGAGTGGTTTTCATTTCAAGAAATAATAACGCAGTATATAAATAGAAACTCACTATATCATGCGTGTCTTTTACAAGAGACAGCTAACGGTTACAACCCAAGCAACTTAAAAGTAAAGAACAAAAGCTGGAAGGGAAGAGATAACAATGTCATAACTCCTTAAACAATGCCTACAGACTAGGAGATGCCTTGCTCTGCAACTGGAGTTCAAGCCATTTTCCACGATCCCTGAATGGTCATAGCATGGTGGCTATACACCCAATCTCGTGCCATTGGCACAATTGGTGTTGCCGGTGGCTTCGGAGTTGCTATCTTCCTAATGGAAGGACCTAATGATGGTAGATGGAACCTTCTACTGAACTGCATCTCCACATAGATTAACCCGTATTACCTAAAGAAGAGAATGGCTAGGTGAAAATACGAAAAGTGACTTTATGTGGTGTAATTCCTTAATCAACAAATTGAATCAATAGAGTGCGGGTCCAATTAATGGAAATGCCATCAATAATGGCATAGGTGGCCTTCCTCATCAAGGGATAAATCTGGTTGTATCTTAACGTCTTAGGGATGACATTATGCCCAATGGTGCATGCAATCAGACAGGTAGCGGATGTAGATCATCCATCTTCCAAATATCGATGTCTTGAGTAAAGATCTGATGCAAAATCTCTAATTCGGTCACTTCTAAATCATCTAAGTTCGCATCCTTTGCGGAGACCTCCAAAATCTTAACGAGATCACCATTAATCAGCTCAAACAGGTTGCCCTTTACCTACGAACAAATCAAATTATTACATCCATCAAAATTATGCACTAACAGAGCATTGAAAAGGCGAATGCAGTGCGGGTAACATTCTTTCTCAAATGTCTCGAAGTAGAGATTCGATGAAAATCCTTCCACGATGAATAGCTCTTCTAGCCAAAAGTGGTGAAACCTTCTACTCATTCCTATGCAAACAAGTGGCCTCTAAAGGGTTGTGACCAAAATGGTGCAAGGAAGAATCAACAGTGTGGGAAAGTGTCTTGGGCTAAGAAGTGGCCTGAGGGAGGGTGTAGGATTTAGATTTAGAACGGTAGTGGGAATAAATCTAATATGCAAAAACCAACATTAGGGGGAAAAGGCGAGGCTGCTTGTCCAAGAGAAAAATAGCGTCACCTAGTGGTGGAATAGAGGAGAGGGACTGCTACTTAGAGGAGGTGGAGGAGGATGGAGAATGGGCTCAGCTGATTCAGGAAGGTGGAATGAAAGAAGGCAACTGGAGGAGTTCGAACACGGCTGTTATAGTGGCGTTCCAAGGCCAAATTGTGCCAATATTCGTTGGCTAGTAGACCACTCTAGGTTAACCGCTAGGTGGTCCACCACTAGATGGGATTTGGGCATTGGTTGAACCTAGACTAAGTTAGGGCCCAATTAAATATAATAATCGTTTCGCACTGTGTCATATGATTCGGCACAATTAGAAAATATTCTATCCTTATCACAACGGTGTCAAAGCCTATCGCCTAGTCCTGAACCATGCTTTAGCAATTCCCAATAGTCCCAACAAAACTGCCAAGACCAACAATAATTCCAAAAACCTGAAAATACTCGAGCTGCTATTTCCCGTCTACTTTGCATGGAAATATTTCTTCCAATGGCCGATGAGTACGACAACACTTCAAACTACATACCCCAATAAAATTGATTGTTAGTCCTATTTTGTTTGTACCTTAAAGAGAGAAAATCTAAAATCCTCGATTTTATAAACCGAAGAATCAATGAGCTAAATATATGCTCCTTTATGTTAGGAACTGGAGATAGTGGTTTTAATGACAACAACCTTTGTAACTTATTTTATTATAACTTATATACTAACACTATTATCTAGATATATATGAATGTTATTATGCTAGATATATATAAGGAAGGTACGGATTATTGAAGACTGTACAGTATAAAGATCAAGAATGAAGAAATTAAGTTTGAAGACTCATGCGTATCAAGATCAAGATTTCAAGATAAGTGTCTAGTTTTGTTAAAACTTCATAATAGCATGGAAATCTTCATTCCAAATTTCATTTGGAACGGAACTCATTTCTACCATCTTAGTGGCTTACAAACCCACGACAAGTAGCTTATAAACCTATGACAAGTGGCTTACAAACCCACGAACATCCTGGTTTTGTACAAATTCTTGAGTCCTGATGTGATGAAATATTCTGCAGGAAGAAGCTTGCAAAATTAATTCAAAATGGTTTTTAAAAATGATTTCCAAAACTTTTTTTTTAATTTTTCAGCTTTAAAAAATTATCTTTTCAAATGATTTTCAAAAAGATGTTTTAGCCTTAAAATATTCTCTGTTTTTGTTTTTAAATAAACTCTTATTTTAAACTTCATTTGTTTTTAAACTATCATCCGAATTTTAAAATTCTTTTATAATATATATATACTTGAGATTTAAAATCAAATATATATACATTCTAAAAATATATTGTTCTGCTATTCTTTATTTTAAACATAGAAAAATTAGTTTATTTTACTTTAGAATCATTTCATCTTGTTTCGTTTCAATACCATTTTCAAAACAAATTTTACATAGTTTCTAGCTAAGGGATGTCGACATCATGGGATACCCCATGTTGACATGGTGTCCGTTAAATCCAAAAGTTTCAATTTTCAAAAGAAGCGTCTATTCGTTTAAATCTCTTCAAGAATGGTTATGACCGTTATTGGTCTATTATAGCCTTCACAAACGAATTTTTAACTAACTATTTTTTCTTATTTTCTTCACTCCTTCTCCACAAATCCATATTCTAAAATTTTCATATTTTTAAGATCGTGCTGAAATTCTACCGAATTCTCAAGTAATCAAATTAGAATCTCATTCTTATTTGATTCTTCGCCCTCTCTCGAAGATCAAAGTGTTATTCAGAGTTAGAGGATCAATTTGTAATCAAAAGTTTATCGAGTCTCTCTATAAGGTGTGGTAGTGCCTGGAAATCAATTGGGTGGTCTTGTGTCTTGTAAATCAAGAGAGTTTGCCTCGGACTCGTAGACAGGAGGGTACCTCAAGGCCTTTAGAATTGAGGATTGTAATCTCGACATTAGTATAATAAAAGCTGTATGAGGGTTTGCCTTGGTGCAGGACTCGACATAGGTAACCTCGAGCCAGTATAAAATCCAGTGTGTTCTTTCCTTTTACTGCTTTTTATTTACTTTCTGCATCTGTGTTTAATTCTGTGATTGTTCTGTGATTAAGTTCTGCATTTGTTTGTGTCATAATTTTAATTTAGTCCATATAAGTCTTAGAATCCATTAAACACTATTCAACCCCCCTTTAGTGTTAAATTAGCCTTAAGATCCTTAATCCGCACTCCCTTTCAATTGGTATCAGAGCGTAGGTTTTCATAGTTTTCATAATATGAAATTTGAAAAGTTAAAAATGGCATTTTAGGAAATTTATTTAATACTAGTTTGAATTTATGCATATCATCAAAGTATCATAAGTCTGCATATAGTTTTTATGAAAAATCAAGTTACCTACCGAATTGGTTTGTTATGCAGGAACAGACATGTTACATGGATTTTGAAGAATCAATAACCAATGGACAAACTGTGCAAATTAAGAAAGATAAATGGATACTTGATAGTGGTTGTTCAAGGGATATGACTGGAAATCCTGAGATACTCAATGACATTATATATCAAGATGGTGGATTGGTCAACTTTGGAGATAACTCAAAATGACATGTGATTGGCATCGGCAATGTCGGTAATTCTAAAACTCCTCTTATTTCTGATGTTTTGCTAGTTAGGAATTTAAAACATAATTTGCTTAGTATAAGTCAACTATGTGATAAAGGATTTAAAATTAAATTTGGAAAAGATAAGTGTCACATCGAAGATAATAAGTCAAATATTATCTTTGAAGGAATTAAGGAGAAAAACATTTACATCCTTAGTATGAAAGTTTCAAATGATAACTTATGTCTTTTGACTAATACAAGTGACCCTTGGATTTGGCATAAAATATTTGGTTATTTAAGTTTCAAACTATTATCTAGGTTATCAAAACTTGACTTAGGTAGAGGTCTTTCCACGTTAAACTTTATAGTAGATAGTATATGTGATGCTTGCCAACTAGGAAAACTTAAGAAAAGTTCATTTAAATTAAAAGATATGATTTCTACTTCTAAACCTCTAGAATTACTTCATTTAGATTTATTTGGTCCATCTCAAGTTCAATCAATTAATCACAATAAATATGTTTTTGTAATTGTAGATGATTATTCTAGATATACTTGGACAATTTTTCTTAAACTTAAAAGTGATGCTTTTGAATTATTTAAGAATTTTGCTAAAAGAATTCAAAATCAACTTTCTTTAAAAATAAAAAATATTCATAGTGATCATGGAGGAGAATTTAAAATGACAATTTTGAAAATTTCTGTAATAAAAAAGGAATTACTCATAATTTCTCTTTTCCAAGAACTCCACAATAAAATGGAGTGGTAGAATGTAAGAATAGAACGATTGAAGAGTGTGCTAGAACAATGCTTTCTAATAGTAACTTAACAAAAAACTTTTGGACTGAAGCAGTCGCTACAGCATGTTATAAATTAAATAGGATTTCAATTAGACCATTAACTAATAAAACACCATACGAATTACTTTACAATAAGAAACCCATAGTAGCTTATTTTAAAGTTTTTGGTAGTAAGTGTTTTATTCTTAATACAATAGATAATTTAGATAAATTTGAACCTAAATCCGACAAAGGTATCTTTATCGGATATTCTAATAGAAGTAATGCATTTAGAGTTTATAATTTAAGAACTAACACTATTGAAGAAACAATGCATGTATCTTTTGATGAAATTTTTAAAGATACTGTACAAATAGAAAACGAAGAAGATTTTGTAACTTTAAATAATGAACCTAATGAAATTAATTGTGAAATCATTCAACCTAATAAAAGAATTAGGTTATTAAAAGTCATCCTATAGAAAATAAACTAGGAAATATTGAATCTTAGTTAAAACAAGAAATCAACTAAATTGTATGAGTAATGTAGCTTTTATATCAACTATTGAAACTAAAAATCTAAAGAAAGCATCATCTGATGATTCATGGATTCTTGCTATGCAAGAAGAATTGAATCAGCCCACCAGAAATGATGTTTGGGAACTTGTTTATAGACTTGAAGATAAAAATATAAATGGAATAAAATGGGTTTATAAAAATAAAATGAATGAACTTGGTGAGGTCATGAGAAATAAAGCTCGTTTAGTCGCGCAACGTTACTGTCGAGAAGAAGGAATTGATTATGATGAAACCTTAGCACCCATAGCAAGACTAGAAGCTATCAAGATTCTACTTGCTTTTGCAAACTACAATAATTTCAGGTTATATCAAATGGATGTTAAAAGTGCTTTTCTAAATGGTTTTGTAAAAGAAGATGTTTATGTTGAATAACCTCCACTTTTTGAAGATAATAAATTTCTAAATCATGTATATAAATTAAAGGAATCTTTATATGGTCTGAAACAAGCTCCTAGAGCCTGGTATGAAAGATTAAGATCTTATTTACTACAATCTGTTTTTGAAATTGGTAAAATAGATACAAATCTTTTTATTAAAAAAATAAAAATGATATTCAGTTAGTACAAATATATGTAGATGATATAATATTTGGGTCAACTAATAACATAATGAATAAAGAATTTTCAGATATAATGACTAAAGAATTTGAAATGAGTCATATGGAAGAACTAAGTTTCTTCTTAGGACTTCAAATCAAACAACTAGATAAAGATATTTCATTAGTCAAGAAAAAATATGCTAAGGATTTAATTAATAAATTTGGATTGATCACTTCTAGTGGGAAACCAACTCCAATGATAATTAATGTAGCTTTAAGTAAAGAAGATAAATCAAAAGATATTGATCAAAAATTATATAAGGGAATGATTAGTTCGCTGCTTTATATAATAGCAAGTCGTCCTGACATCATGCATAGTGTCTGTCTCTGTGCAAGATACCATTCTCGACCTAAAGAAACTCACTTAAAAGTTGTTAAAAGAATTTTAAGATATGTAAAACATACTTTAGCTTATGGTTTATTTTACTCTAAAAACGATGTATTTGATTTAATTTCATATTATGATGCTGATTACGCTGGTTGTAAATCAGACCGAAAAAGTACAAGTGGAACTTGTCACTTTCTAGGACATTCTCTGGTTTCTTAGTTTAGTAAGAAGCAAAACACTGTATCCTTGTCAATAACTGAAGCAGAATATATATCTGCTGCTTTGGCTTGTTCTCAAGTTATATATATGCAAAAAACTTCAAAAGATTTTGGATTAACTATAACTAAATCACCAATTTATAATGATAATACTAGTGCAATAAACCTCTCTAAAAACCCAACTCATCATGCTAGAACAAAACATATTGATATTAGACATCATTTTCATAGAGATAATATAGGTAAAGAAGTCATAACTCTTGAATATATTAATACTGAAAAACAAATTGCTGATATATTAACCAAACCATTAAATGAACAAAACTTTACTAAATCTAGAAGAGAATTAGGTATATGTTCATTAACTGAAATATAAATTATAAATAATACAAGTATAGTTAATAATTAATATAAATAAAAATTTCTCAAAAATTGAACTGGGCATGTCGACATGACCCATCCCCCTATGTCGACATACAGGCTGAGATTTTTAAATTTAAATTTCCCTCTAAAAGAAGTTATTTGGTTATATATTTATACATTTCGACTTATACTCCTTTTCTTTGTTCTATTCTCTGTAATAAACTTCTAAAGCAGTAAATTAACTGCTTCCACTTCTAATATTGAACCTTCTTCACCTACTTCTCCTTATTTTGTCCTTTTCAATGTTCCACACACGTACGAGTCATAAAATTACAAAAGAAGGTGAAAGGTTTGCTTCAAATGATGATGGAAATTCAAGCGAGTCAACTGCGAATGGTTAGAGAACAAGATAGTAAAGGCAGAATCCATAGGAATTCACGAAACTTCCTTATGGATAACCATGCCAATACCATTGTTATCAAAGAATCATCCCAAGCCATGAATTCTGAATAAGAAGAACCTCTAGTGTTAGTCCTTGAGATGATGGTTTTGATGACAACAACCTTAGAATAGATTATAAAATATAAATACTAACAGTATAAGTTTAGATATATATGTATATTCATGATTTAACCATGCAGGAACCAAGAATGAAGACTGTACAGTATAGAGATTCAAGATATCAAGATTGAAGACTCATGAGTAACAAGAATATCAAGATTATCAAGAGTTCAAGATTTCAAGTAATTTACTTTTTAATTAGTAATTTTTTTAAAACTCCTAGAAAAGCACTGGCATCTTAAAATCCAATTTATTCGTGGAATGGAATCCACTTCGAGCCCGTTAAAGGGATGGAACCCTAAGTAGGATGGAACCTACGAAAAATCTAGTGGAACATTGTTTTGTATCCGTTAACTTTTTGTTCAAAATGATTTTTCAAAATTATATCTTGTTTCAAAATGATTTCAAAACCTTCCTTTTAAAAGAATCAAAAACATCTATCCTGATTTCAAATACTTTTAGCCTCAAAATAATCTTGAATTTCAAAATCAAATTATCCTTGGTTTTAAACGATCTTTTAAAATAAAAGTATATTTAATTTTTTAATATTTATATATTTATATTTAAATATAAAATTGTAGTAAAATTTTATATATACCAAAATATTATTCTATATATTTATTTATGTATTTCAACTTTAGTTAAGTATATTTATAAAAGTTTAAAATAGATTTAAAATAAGATAAAAGTTATTTTCAAAGAAAAACAAAACATCAAAAATTCCTTTGGGATGTCGACATGCCCAAGTACCCCATGTCGACATAGTGTCAGTTGAGTTCAAAATTTAAATTTCAAAAGAAGCGTCTATTCGTCGTAACTCTTCACGAATGGACATGGCTGTTGTTCTTCTATAAATAGGGGTTGGTTTCAACGAATTTTAATATATATTTTCTGGGTTTTCACTCCTCTTCTTCATCCACATTTCTATATACATATTCTTACCATTACTCTGTCGAAATCAATATTGAATCTAACTAGATAATTTCGGTTTGATTCTCTATCGCAATCTCAACAAGATTCTCGGTGCTATTAAGACTAAAAGTTTTCTTTGTAATCAATTTAGCGGGAAAATGTGTGATTATGGCCTTGGAAATCAATCAAGCGAGATAAGGTGTGATTGTAGCCTTAGGAAATCAATTGGTGAACTTGTTGCCCGAAAAATCAAGTATCTCTACCCAGAGGATTGTGATTCTGGAGGGTGTACCTCGTTGCCTTGAAAATAGGGTGTAATTGTAAAGATTGCTTTTGAAAGGAAATCCGTACTTGTTGTGTGGGACTGGATGTAGGGTAACTCCGAACCAGTATAAAATCCGGTGTGTTCTTTCCTTTACTGCTTTTACTTTATTTCTGCATCTATGTTTGTTTCTGTGATCATATCTGTTCCTGAATATTGCATACATCTGTGTTCAAATTAACATAAGCTTAAAAAATTTAGTAATTCTTTATAAACACTATTCACCCCCCTCTAGTGTTAATCCTAGCCTTAAGATCCGTAATCCGCATTTCTCACATTTAGATGAACCATAAGGGGATCAAAAAGAAGAACATCCTCTGTCGAATCCAGATGTTCACATGGACGAAGACGATGACATGATTTGCATTGGAGAGGTCCTTTTTGACGCTAATGGAAACTTGGTCGAACAACGTGGAAACTTTTGTCTGCACTATCCAAATTGTTCAGTCCATAATCACCAATAGTTAAGGGTCCTCGTTAAGCGTTTTTCTCTTTCTTGATTGTATATTGGTTTGATAATTTGTATATATGTGTTATCTTAATTAATGTTCTTCTAAAAACAATCTTTGTTGTATAAAAATCTTGAATTCCATTTAACTTAGGATGCTATATTTCACTCATATTAGTTATTATTCTTACGTCATATGTTTTTTTATCTCATGTTCTATTAAGTTCAAGGTTTATAGGTTATTTTTGTTGATGACAAAAGGGAAGAAGTTATATAAAATAGTAGGCTTGGAGTAAGGGAGAGTTATTGGTGTAAGGAGGAGTTATGATATGATCGAAGTGGTAAGTATATTTTATAAGGTTGTCATCATCACAAAGGGGGAGATTGTTAGGAACTATAGATAGCGATTTTGATAGCAACAACCTTTGTAACTTATTTTATTATAACTTATATACTAACATTATTGTCTAGATATATATATGAATGCTACTATGTAGGATATATATAAGGCATGTACTGATTATTGAAGACTGTACAGTATAAAGATCAAGAATGAAGAAATCAAGTTTGAAGACTCATGAATATTAAGATCAAGATTTCAAGATAAGTGTCTAGTTTTGTTAAAACTTCATAATAGCATGGAAATCTTCATTCCAAATTTCATTTGGGATGGAACTCATTTCTACCTTCTTAGTGGCTTACAAACCCACGACAAGTAGCTTACAAACCTACGACAATTGGCTTACAAACCCACGAACATCCGAGTTTCGAACAAGTTCTTGAGTCCTGATGTGATGAAATATTCTGCAGGAAGAAGCTCGCAAAACTACTTCAAAATGGTTTTTAAAAATGATTTTCAAAACAGTTTTTTTTTAAAAATGTTTTAGCTTTGAAAAATTATCTTTTCAAATGATTTTCAAAAAGATGTTTTAGCCTTAAGATATTCTTTATTTTTGTTTTTAAATAAACTCTTTTTTTAAACTTCGTTTGTTTTTAAACAATCTTTCGATTTTTAAAAATTCTTTTATAATATAATACTAGAGATTTAAAATCAAATTTATATATATACATTCTAAAAATATATATTTCTAATCTTCTTTATTTTAAAACATAGGAAAATTAGTTTATTTTACTTCAGAATAATTTCATCTTGTTTTCCTTTCAATACCATTTTCGAAAAAAAAAATTACTAGTTTTTAACTAAGGGATGTCGACATCATGGGATACCACATGTCGACATGGTGGCCGTTAAATTCAAAATTTTCAATTTTCAAAAGAAGTGCTTATTCGTTTAAATCTCTTCGCGAATGGTTATGACCGTTACTGGTCTATAAATGCCTTCACAAACGAATTTTTTAACCAACTATTTTTTCTTATTTTCTTCACTCCTTCTTCTCCACAAATCCATATTCTAAAATTTTCATATTTTTAAGATCGTGCCGAAATTCTGCTGAATTCTCAAGTGAATCAAATTAGAATCTCATTCTTATTTGATTCTTTGCCCTCTCTCGAAAATCAAAGTGCTATTCAGAGTTATAGGATCAATTTGTAACCAAAAGTTTATCGAGTCTCTCTATAAGGTGTGGTTGTGCCTGAAAATCAATTGGGTGATCTAGTGTCCCATAAATCAAGAAAGTTTTCCCCTGACTCGAATACAGCTGGGTATGCCTTTAGAAATTGAGGATTGTAATCTCGAAATTGGTATAATAAAAATCTATACGAGGTGTTTGCCTTGGTGCAGGCAGGACGTAGGGTAACTCCGAACCATTATAAAATCCAGTGTGTTCTTTCCTTTTAGTGATTTTTATTTACTTTCTGCATCTGTGTTTGATTCTATGATTGTTCTGTGATTAAGTTCTGCATTAATTTGTGTCATAATTTTAATTTAGTCCATATAAGTCATAGATCCATTAAAACTATCCACCCCTCCTCTAGTGTTAAATTAGTCTTAAGATCGTTAATAGACACTCCCTTTCACTTTATACTTGTTTCAAAATAATAGAAACTATATCATACCAAAGCTTCCCTTAAAAATCAAACTTATATATAAATATTTCAAGGTTTCCAAAAAGCTTTTTAAAACACAAATTTTCCGAAATTGGAAAATTATTTTCTTAACAAAAAATCAAGCCTTTGTTGATATATTTACAAATAAATATTTAAGGACTTCAAAATTTACTCCTTTGTAAAACAAATTTCTTAACACGACCAAATAGTTGTGCTTGTGTTTCTTTGAAAAATAAAATTCAAAAATTTCCCAAAATAAATTTTTTAAAATAATTCATTGGGAAAATAAATCCTTTGCAAACATTTCTCCAAAATTTAAGGCATTTCCAAAATATACTTTATAAATATTCACTCACATGTCCAAAACTAAGGAATTGACATTAATTCTCTAAATAAAAATTTGGTTTTCCATCAAAGAGTTGATCAGTGGATACAACCTAGCAAGAACTTGCCTTCAGATAATTATGACATACAGACTCCAATTTTCCGTCCATTTGGGATAAATGTGTGTCCCTGACTAGAACTCGTCATCAAAATCCAAAATCAAAAGGTATCTGAATTTCGCTATCAAGTTGAACACCTTCAATCTCCGAGATTTTGTCATATGTCGTACCCAAGCTCTTTATCAACAGTGCCTTATGCATCTGTCGGCACTTCATAGGGTACTTCGGAGTCGGCATGTATATCTTAACACTATGATATTTCCAATCCGTAGTTGCTTTGCCCATTCCTTTGGTGGAACAACAATTACTTCGATAGTAGTAATTCTTAGGATCTAACTTAAAAATATAATAATAACAGATAGGAAAGTACGAATATGCTCTCTTAATTTATCCTTATTCCTCCGATCTACTAACCTAAGCTCCGATACCAAATGTAACAACCCTTACCTTAATGAGCCTAAATTTCAAAAAATAAATCAAAACGAAGTCCATTAAAGCACAGATCATTGAATTTGATACCTGCAAAAAGCATGAGCATTATCGGAGATTGATAGAAATCTAAACTCATAACGGAAACAATAATAGGATAAGAATGCTGATTATGACTACTATCTTGGAATTAACAATATTCTTTGGATATCAAATTGTCACATCAGCATTGAGCACGAGAGAAAAGAAGGCTTCTCCAACAACTAAACATGTCCAGCTCTAGTGACATGTTCCTCTAAATCTATCCTCTGGGTTGTATTAAGGAGGAGGTCAGAACAACGTTTTGGTGACTGAAAAATCTATAAACTGTCCATAACATAAATTTATACCGATTGATTTCCATTTAATTATTGTGTTTATTAAGGTTAGCAAATCTAATCTAATATTGCATTGCACACACGATTACTTACCTACCCATTCCCAATGTATGAAATACCGATGAAGCCTTATTAACCACTCAATGAATGAAAATCATGCTGTTGTGAATGGGTAGGTAAGTAATCATATCTTAACGCAAACTTGATGTTGTGAATGAAAATCATGCTGTTACCTGAAATGTTTGAATTGAAGTGAATGCATGCTTGTATATGAGAATTTGATGCCTGTGTGATGCCTGTGTGTATACAAATAGAGGCTCTGTTGTTTTTTTTTACAGGGTTGATTTCTTTAAAATCCATTATATCATCATAGAATCATAGTTAGCCTATGATTTATAAATGAAAAGTGTTTGAAATCCTGTTATATTACTACTCAAAATAAGTTCTGGAATTTAAATTAATTATTGACCTCGAAACTTTATAATTTACAGTGAAATCTCTATTTGGGTTAAAAAACTTTAGATTCAATCTTAAGTATTGATTGCATGATTGTGTTGGAAATGGAAAATCATGAATTTTAGTGTTGGTTTCTAGATTTTTAAGTAAGTGGTTGTTTATAAGTGTCGAGTTGAACGGATTTGGTATATTGATCGAATTCTGGAGATCGGGTACGAGTGGGACATCGAGGTAGGTACTGAAGGTGGCTCGTAGATCGATGGTTGTAGGAAAAATGACCGCTGGCATACTGGATCAATGTGGTGGCAGGTGGAGGACAATCTAGGGTTCGAAGGCCGGTTTGGGATGATGTTGTTCGTGAGGAAATGGCGATGACGGTGGTGCATCGGAACTGTTCGCATGGGAGGGAAATCAAAGAGTGGAGGTTGAGACAACTTTGGTGAAGACGGGTGGATTCGTGAGGATAAGTTCGTCGGCGATTGGTAGTTTTGTGATGGTGATGGTTCCAGATTTTGGAACGAGTGACTTGATTTTGTTTAGCGAATGGAATCATCAATCTGGGAGGAGGAATGGATAGGCGAGGTCGACATTGAAATGTCGATGGTCGGAAGGATGGCCAGTGGTGGTCGGAGGATTGTGCACCATGCACGCATGCTCGTGGGTTTTGGAAGGTTGATGGCTTCGGGAAGATATTGGGATGACTCAAAGAATTTGCGTATGTGTCTTGGAGCAGTGGACAATCTGGAGGATTCGAGTTTTTCATGAGGATTTTACTCGCGCGTGTCTTGAGAAAGATCGCTTTCGCCTCGGGTTTATGATTTGTGTATTGTCTGGGTTAAGTTGTAATCAGGTTTTTAAAATTCAAGTTTAAGTAAAGTAAAGACTAATTTTGAAAAAGAAAATCAAGTTTGAAATTTAGAAGCAAGTTCTTTCAAAATAAATGAAAAATCTAGATTTTGAGAATAATATATTTCAAGATTTGAAATGTTTAAGAGAATTAATTAGGGATTGAGTGATGATTAATTGATTAATTAATTAATGTAATTAATTTTAGATAGTCTAATTAATTTAAGATAATCACTTATTAGTAATTAAGTAAGTATAATTACTTAATGCAGTAATTAATAGTTGATTACAGAATGTAATTGAATTGAGAAGAATTACTTATGAAAGAAATTGAATGGAAGTGATTAAGGGTTAATCTCTTGGGGTTATTAATTAAAGGATTAATTAATATAATTGATTAAAGAGTTAATTAATTAATTTAAGAGTAATTAATTAATTAAAGGATTAAGGCTAATTAATAATGTGATTAATTACTAGTTAAGAAATATAATATAGACTTTAAAGGTGTAATTAATGTGAAGGGATGGAAGTTAAATTAATTTGGGTAAGTAATTAAGAAGGATAACTAAGGTGGACTAATTAATGGTTTGTAAATAATTTATAAACAAGATTAATAGTGATTGTGATAATTAATTTAATTTGTTTAAAAAATAGTTTGGGTTATAAATTTGCTTTAGTTGAATTATGGAATAAACCTCTAAATGTTTTCAAATACAATGTTTTCAAATAAATGTAATTGTGGAAATTAAAATGAAATTAAGTGAAACGATTTATCTTTAAATAATTAAAAGATGATAATTTTGTATAAACAAATTTTCAAGATTTTAATTCAAAAGATCAATAGAGTTTAATGTAATGTATGGGTTATCTTAATTTAATCTTGTTTTATTAACAAAGGTAATTAAAGTATAATCACTTAAATTAATTAAGATGTTTAATTTAGGTAATTAAATTAAGATAAATAACTTGTAATTGATTAAGGGTAGTTGCATGCTTAAAATTTGGATTGATTAACCTAAGTGTAATTGAAGAATGATTAATCAAGGATAATTAATCAATGCAGGTGATTATAAGGTTAATTAATTTGTGTAATTAATTAAGTTAACGGGGTTAATTCTAGTTAATTAATTAAGTTTAATTAATTAAAGCTAATCTTTTGATGTTGGGTTAAGTATAATTACTTAAGGTAATTAATGAGATGTAATTACTTAGCGGAGTAATTAGTGGATAATTACTGGATGTAATAAATTAAAAGGAAATTACTTGATGGGAGGTAATTAAAGGATAATTACTTGGTGGAAGAAATTAAGAGATAATTACTCAGTGTAATTAAAGAACTAATTAATATAATTAATCAAGGAGTTGGTTTAATTGATGGAGTAATTAAGGAAAGTTAATTTTTGATTGTGATTAATCAAGGTTGATTAATGAATGTAATTAAGTTAAAGGTTAATAATTAAACGAAATTTAAGAATAATTAACTAATGGAAGTAATTAAAGGATCATTAATCAACATAATTAATGGAAATGATAAATCTTGTTTATGAATGATTGAATAATGATAAGTGCTTTGGATTGGATGATATCTCTGATATGAATTGCCTTGTGATATGAAATGTTGGATGGATGGTGATAATGTGATTATCTATCAATTATGAAATTCTGTGTAAAAGAGTTATCCGGTAATTAAAATTTAATTATATTTAATTGAATAACTTGGGTTTAGATGACATTGGATTCGAAGAGACCGGAGTCGGGTATTAGTAAATACCCGAAACCACTTCGATTCTTTATAGATTGATCTGTGAAATCAATAAGCTGAAATGGAATGATTTAAGTGAATTGGACTATTTAATCAAATTTTTTGTACCTAGAAATTAATGTGAGAAATAAGTGGTGTCTATAAAAACTTGTGAAGTTGTATATTGATGTAAGTTACCCAGGTTTATATAAGTTGTATGCTTTTGTATTCCTTGTCAGATGAGTTTGCTCACGCTATTTTCCAGCCTGACCCGGGTGCTACTTTGATGTAATGCTATGGTCAGACCGAGTATTACAGATTTTTAGGTAGGGTCGTTCTGGAGCTCAAGAGGCGAGCTGGATGGTAGGAACGTATGGAGAGTATTCCGTTGTGTATATTATTATTATTTATCTGGGATAAGTTATTTTAACTGTCCAGTGATTGTGTAAATGTTGAAATTCTGATGTATTAAAATGTATTGACTGATACAATTTTCTTTGTATGACTATATTATATTTTATCCGTTGCGAATGTGAGAATCTGTGTTATGTTTCTGTTTCTTCTTCTTTCTCTTTACTTCTTTTCCTAACTATCCCGAAATTTCGGGATCGAAATTTCAGGGTCGTTACATTTGGTATCAGAGCAAAGGTTAACGAGAACCTTGGCTCTGGTGGGATTACTCATTAAAGATTGGGTCAATGGTACCCTAGAATGAGTTGAGTGTATATATTTATGAGAGCGTACTTATTATTTTCTTATATAAAGATTTTAAATGATTTTATATAAGAATATATTTTGATATATAAAGCAATATATCTTTCTAATAAATGTTAAGGTAATTGGTTGTTAAATTAAGTGGTAATAGAAATACAACCAAATTAAAATTAAATAAAGATAAGTTTGAAATGGATTCAAACTGAAATTAAATCTTGAATTTTGGGAAGAATTTCAAAATAAGATAATAATGAATTGGTTTCTAGATATGGTAATCTTGGGTATTATCATAAATGATTGTGTAATATAATGTGTATTAATGAGTAAGCAAAATGAAATGTTTAAGGAAGTAAAACATTTAAGGAAGTACGACTTATAAATTGGAATTAAAGATGATCTAAATTGTGAAGTTTTAAATCTGGGTCCTGTTTCAAACAAGAGTTGTTTGAAAATTTAAAGGAATTTGTTTTGAATTAAAACCAACGGTGGTTTAAATTTTAAAATTTGGCTTGGTGGGCCAAGAAGTAAAAATGTATATATGTGTGGATATACATAATATCAAAGATGGTTTGAAATAAACTCCAAATATTGAGTTTTAAATTTGGAATAAGATGTGATACCCAAAGTGATAAGTTTTTGAACCTTTAAGTGATAGAAATTTGGAATTTGAAACGGAGAACTCAAATTTGGAGTGGGATTATTGGGATTAAATTAAATTTAACATAGAAAAAGTTAAATAAATTTAGAACAAACAACCTGAATTGGAAATTTCAAGATGAAATTGGAATTTAACTTGGGAAGTTAAAAGGTTGATTTGAATAATTTGGAATTGTAATTAAAGTTGAATAGTTTTAAATTCAAATGGAATTTGAATTGAATTTGGGAGGAAATCAAGAATAATTCAACTTGATTTGGAAATGTTGTTTGGAATTGGGATTAATTCAAACTGAAGTTGAAATGAATTGAAATTGGAACTAGTTCAATTGAAAATTTATTTGAATTAGTAGAATTTGAGATCAAAGTTGAATAAAGTTAAATTTGGAAAGAAACTGAGGTTAATTCAACTTGAATTGCGGTTAAATCAATTTCAATGGAAATTGAAGTTATTTAAATTGGAACTAAGTCAATTTAAATGGAAGTGGGAATTTAAATTAAATTGATTGGAAACAGAGGTTGGGAATTAAACAGTTTGACTCTGGACTATTTCCAAAATAAATTGTTTTAGTACAAATCTATTTTTCCAAACTATTTACTATACAACTTTTCTTTTTAAACCTAAAACTATCTTATACTTGTTTTACAATTATTTTTGGAACTATTTAACAATTTTTCAACTGTTTTATAAACTAATTACTGTTTTTCAACTACTTTATAACTAATTACTATTTTATAGCTGTTTTGTAATTACATAAAATTTCTATAACTATTTGACTATTTTCCAACTATTTTACAATTACTTAACTATTTTGCAGCTATTTTACAAACTAATAATTATTTTTCAATTACTTATCTATTTTTAACTTTTTAAGCTATTTTCTAAATTTAAACTGGACAGAGTTCGAACTATTTATGATTAAAAACCCAACTGAGATAAAATTGAGGTGATAATCCAAATGTGATTGAAACAACTGTGGATAGGTGAACAGAAATTAAAGTGAATGTGAATAGAAAGGAAAATTGATTTGGCTAATAACCAATAAAGATAATACGTAGGATGTACGTATATTATTCTATTCGCATAGTGATATGATCCAGATTCGAGCATAGAATTTCGAGATAGTTACATCGATCCGAGTTGGGATTTTTTCACTCGATTTTCGACGGCGAACCTGGATATGGATTGTTGATTGGTTCTGGATATTCTCTATCGTAGCTAGGCTATGCAAGGAGAATGACGGTTTCTTATCAAGAAACCATATCTGTGTCCGCACTAGGTAGTCGGGTGGACGATACTAGTTCGGAAGTGAAATTGTATGATCGAGTGAGCGATCAGATTGGTATAGCGTACGGATGATATGTGTGCATTGTACGGATTGGAATGAAATTGATATTGAAAGTTTGTGGACAAGAACTGTAAAATGGTTTTTGAATAGGGATATATATTTTGTGAATGATGAAATAAAACATAAATTGGATATTTCTATGGTAGAAATTTACTTTATGGAAATAAGTAATATGGTTAATGACTTTATAGAGTAATCAAATTTGAATATTTGATTTGGAATAAATAAAGTTATATATCTTTGTTATATAAGATAAATCTCCCCTTATTGAACCTATTGCCAGAAGAAAAGGATTTTTGAAAAGTATTTGAAGTATAAAAAGGGAATTTATACAAGTTTGAAGTAATCCAAAGATTTTCAAAATTATATATAACTATGTGTATATATAAAAGATTTCATGAGGACAATTTTGGAAAGGTTTTTGGAACCTTTGGATTTGGAAAGGCTTTGGATTTTTGGGTAAAATCAATACTGGAATTTGGAAAAGCCTAATTTGAGAATTATCGATTGTAGGATAATCGATTTTGAGAAAGGAGATTTATATGAGAGTCATACTAGGTGTATGATTTGGAAGATACTATATGTGTATAGTATAAAGTGTTTTGGTAATGGCTCTGGGGAAAAAGGCGCTCCCTTGAAATGAACTTCTCAGGAGTACCATAGGTTGTTACTGCCTTAAGCCTCTAAGGGGGAGGCTCCAAAGTTGATCCTGTGAGGAGTCCGGATAAACCAGTTCCCGAGGATTATTGGGTAGCGAAAGTCGACGGCGCTGATGCCTACAGAGGCATTTGGGTTATGCTGTGACGACAGTGTAACTCGATGTCGCTGCGATCTGCTGTATGGACCATAGAGGAAATCATGTGGGGGTGAGTGTCAACGGTCTACGCTTGATTTTGCTGGGAAGGCAACGTAACATCGGTAGACTGCGATCTATGGTCAAGTGGAGTGGAGAAGTTTTATTCTTTTGGCAGCGGAATTCGAGGGCGCTAAGGCCTATAGTTATATGGGTTTTTGCTGTGACAGTAACGTAACCCCGGTTGTAGCTGCGATCTGTAGCGGGTTCCATGGCGTAATCGAGGGGTGTGGAGGCCTACAGTTATCTATGGATTTTGCCGGGATGGCACCGTTACCATCGGGTTAACTGCGACCATGGATGGGGGTGATGATTTCCAGAGCATTCTCACCAAAGATATTTCCTCTATTTTCAAAAATGTTTTTATATTTTCAATAAAATTATTTTCCAAGCGTTTTCACTGGGTGTTGAAAATGGGTCTGCTAAGTACTTATAGATTATCAGTCCTACGCCTGATCTACGTATGACCGAATTTCTGTGAGAACAAGAATGGACTTGTTGAAACATCGACTTATAAAAGTATTTTTATAAAAACTATTTTTGTAATACTATATAGGTTTTAAAGTGTTTTAAAAATGATCAAAGAAAATTTATCTGATTTTAAGCATTTTAATAATTCTGGCTTCGTTCCTTTCCAGGACGAAAAGATTCAAAGGGTGGAGGAATGTGATAACCCGGATTTTTGATATCTAATAATTGAATAATTGACTGGTTTTATTCAGTTGAACAGATCAAATTCTAATATCTGTATGAGTTTGAAACTTTGATAATTAAAGGAAGTCTTGGTTTTAATTTAACAAAAGATATGTTGTCTAATCTTCATATATATATATATATATATATATATATATTGTAATTGGAAAATTTGTTTTAAAAATTCAAGTTAATAATTTTCAAAACTAGTTAAAATTTGTTCTATATTCTCAAAATCAATATATATATATATATATATATATATATATATATATATATTCTTGAGTTAAAATAAGATTTAAATTTTTGATCATTGCTTTGCTTTTAAAGTTCTTTCTTTAAATAACACATGAATAAGAGTTATAAATATGCATATAAGTTTAAACCTTAAATATAAATTAATATAAACATAACATGTTAATATAAATACTTGTATAATTAATTTAAAAAAAATTGTTTTAAACATTTGTAAATACATAAGTCAAGATTTAGACATTTGTTAATAAATGGACTCATGTAAAATACATTTGTCACTAAAGTATCATTTGAATCAACAAGTGGATAAACTTGTATTTTCTTTAATTTAAATTTGAAGTAACATAGGCTTGAGAAGAAACAGGTTTTCATTTTCTTCTTTCCACTTTCAAAAAAATAACCTGCAAAATAAAAAAAAAAAAAAGGAGAAACAATCAGACAAACCTGTAAGGAAACAAGATCAAAGGAAAATTAAAAACAATCATCCCTTTCAAGTTCAAAAACTCAATTGCAAACAAAGATAGATCAACCCAGAAATTAAGCAAAAACAAGGGCAAGGCAGGATTCAAACTTCAGCAATCAAAGAGGATTCAACAATTAAACTGCATGACCTTCTCTGTTTCTTCACAGACGGGTGAGTAAACATATCTTAACGCAAATTTGATGTTGTGAATGAAAATCATGCTGTTACCTGAAATGCTTGAATTGAAGTGAATGCATGCTTGTATATGAGAATTTGATGCCTGTGTGATGCCCATGTATACAAATAGAGGCTCTTTTGTTTTTTTACAGGGTTGATTTCTTTAAAATCCATTATATCATCATAGAATCATAGTTAGCCTATGATTTATAAATGAAAAGTGTTTGAAATCCTGTTATATTACTACTCAAAATAAGTTCTGGAATTTAAATTAATTATTGACCTCGAAACTTTATAATTTATAGTGAAATCTCTATTTGGGTTAAAAATCTTTAGATTCAATCTTAAGTATTGATTGCACGTTGTGTTGGAAATGGAAAATCATGAATTTTAGTGTTGGATTCTAGATTTTTAAGTAAGTGGTTGTTTATAAGTGTCGAGTTAAACGGATTTGGTATATTGATCGAATTCTGGCGATCGGCTACGAGTGGGATGTCGGGGCTGGTACTGAAGGTGGCTCGTAGATCGATGGTTGTGGGAAAAATGACCGCTGGCTTACTGGATCAATGTGGTGGCAGGTGGAGGACGATCTAGGGTTCGAGGGCTAGTTTGGGATGATGTTGTTCGCGAGGAAATGGCGATGGCGGTGGTGCATCGGAACTGTTCGCATGGGAGGGAAATCAAAGAGTGGAGGTTGAGACAACATTGGTGAAGAAGGCATGGATTCGTGAGGACGAGTTCGTCGGCGATTGGTAGTTTTGTGATGGTGATGGTTCCAGATTTTGGAATGAGTGACTCGATTTTGTTTAGCGAATGGAATCATCAATCTGGGAAGAGGAATGGATAGGAGAGGTCGACATTGAAATGTCGATGGTTGGAAGGATGGCCAGTGGTGGTCGGAGGGTTGTGCACCATGCAAGCATGCACGTGGGTTCTGGTAGGTTGATGGCTTCGGGAAGATATTGGGATGACTCGAAGAATTTGCGTATGTGTCTCGGAGCAGTGGGCGATTTGGAGGATTCGAGTTTTTCGTGAGGATTTTACTCACGCATGCCTCGGGAAAGATCGTTTTTGGCTCGGGTTTATGGTTTGTGTATTGTCTGGGTTAAGTGGTAATCAGGTTTTTAAAATTCAAGTTTAAGTAAAGTAAAGACTAATTTTGAAAAAGAAAATCAAGTTTAAAATTTAGAAGCAAGTTCTTTCAAAATAAATGAAAAATCAAAATTTTGAGAATAATATATTTCAAGATTTGAAATGTTTAAGAAATGAATTAATTAGGGATTGAGTGATGATTAATTGATTAATTAATTCATATAATTAATTTTGGATTAATTAATTAGTCTAATTAATTTAAGATAATCACTTATTAAGTAATTAAGTATAATTACTTAGTGTAGTAATTAATGGATGATTACAGAATGTAATTAAATTGAGAAGAATTACTTATGAAAGAAATTGAATGGAAGAGATTAAGGGTTAATATCTTGGGGTTATTAATTAAAGGATTAATTAATATAATTGATTAAAGAGTTAATTAATTAATTTAAGAGTAATTAATTAATTAAAGGATTAAGGCTAATTAATAATATGATTAATTACTAGTTAAGAAATATAATATAGACTTTAAAGGTGTAATTAATGTGAAGGGATGGAAGTTAAATTAATTTGGGTAAGTAATTAAGAAGGATAACTAAGGTGGACTAATTAATGGTTTGTAAATAATTTATAAACAAGATTAATAGTGATTATGATAATTAATTTAATTTGTTTAAAAAATAGTTTGGGTTATAAATTTGCTTTAGTTAAATTATGGAATAAACCTCTAAATGTTTTCAAATACAATGTTTTCAAATAAATGTAATTGTGGAAATTAAAATGAAATTAAGTGAAAGGATTTATCTTTAAATAATTAAAAGATGACAATTTTGTATAAACAAATTTTCAAGCTTTTAATTCAAAAGATAAATAGAGTTTAATGTAATGTATGGGTTATCAATGTAATGTATGGTTTATCTTAATTTAATCTTGTTTTATTAACAAAGGTAATTAAAGTATAATTACTTAAATTAATTAAGATGTTTAATTTAGGTAATTAAATTAAGATAAATAACTTGTAATTTATTAAGGGTAGTTGCATGCTTAAAATTTGGATTGATTAACCTAAATGTAATTGAAGAATGATTAATCAAGGATAATTAATCAATGCAGGTGATTATAAGGTTAATTAATTTGTGTAATTAATTAAGTTAATGGGGTTAATTCTAGTTAATTAATTAAGTTTAATTAATTAAAGGTAATCTTTTGATGTTGGGTTAAGTATAATTACTTAAGGTAATTAATGAGATGTAATTACTTAGTGGAGTAATTAGTGGATAATTACTGGATGTAATAAATTAAAAGAAAACTACTTGATGGGAGGTAATTAAAGGATAATTACTTGGTGGAAGAAATTAAGTGATAATTACTCAGTGTAATTAAAGAACTAATTAATATAATTAATCAAGGAGTTGGTTTAATTGATGGAGTAATTAAGGAAAGTTAATTTTTGATTGTGATTAATTAAGGTTGATTAATGAATGTAATTAAGTTAAAGGTTAATAATTAAACGAAATTTAAGAATAATTAACTAATGGAAGTAATTAGAGGATCATTAATCAACGTAATTAATGGAAATGATAAATCTTTTTTATGAATGATTAAATAATGATAAGTGCTTCGGATTGGATGATATCTCTGATATGAATTGCCTTGTGATATGAAATGTTGGATGGATGGTGATAATGTGATTATCTATCAATTATGAAATGCTGTGTAAAAGAGTTACCCGGTAATTAAAATTTAATTATATTTAATTGAATAACTTGGGTTTAGATGACATTGGATTCGAAGAGACCGGAGTCGGGTATTAGTAAATACCCGAAACCACTTCAATTCTTTATAGATTAATCTGTGAAATCAATAAGCTGAAATGGAATGATTTAAGTGAATTGGACTATTTAATCAAATTTTTGGTACTTAGAAATTGATGTGAGAAATAAGTGATGTCTATAAAAACTTGTGAAGTTGTATATTGATGCAAGTTACCCGGGTTTATATAAGTTGTATGCTTTTGTATTCCTTTTTAGATGAGTTTACTCACGCTGATTTCCAGCCTGATCCGGGTGTTACTTTGATGTAATGCTCGGGTCAGACCGAGTATTACAGATTTTCAGGTAGGGTCGTTCTGGAGCTCAGAAGGCGAGCTGGATGGAAGGAACGTATGGAGAGTATTCCGCTGTGTATATTATTATTATTTATCTGGGTAAGTTATTTTAACTGTCTAGTGATTGTGTAAATGTTGAAATTCTAATGTATTAAAATGTATTGACCAATACAGTTTTTTTTATATAACTATTATTTTATGAGATATTATATTTTATCTTCTGCGAATGTGAGAATCTGTGTTATGTTTCTATTTCTTCTTCTTTCTCTTTTCTTCTTTTCCTAACTATATGGAAATTTCGGGATCGAAATTTCGGGGTCGTTACATGCGTATTCTGGATCTCAAAAAATCGACCTCTCTTCATATTCAAATGGCAATGTTTGTCTTGTAAAGAATCTCAGACCGTTGAAATCGAAGTTATCATTTCGAGGCCACAACTTATTAATCACGGTTTCCAATTTACCTTAAAATGTATGATGCTTAAAATAATTTTGTTGGATAATCTATGGCAACAGAGAATAGAAGGGATTCGACTGTTAGAGGAAATGTTCTCTCACTTCGACGTGATTAATTCTTTGAACATCGATAAGGGATATAGAGACAGATTTGGAGACCCAGAAGATTATTTTGGTAAATTAGATAAGTCGACTTTTAAATCTGATGTTTGTGATGAGATATCCGACAATTTCTGGGACAATGATAATCTGAATTGCGACTTATTGGCTTTTACTAACAAGGATGAGATTATCGGCTTTGATCCAATGCTAATGGATTATTATGTTTTCTAATATTCTAAGGATCTAATTACTTCTGTTGCTATTAGAAAGAATAGTTCTATTTTGGATGTTGTAGTTAAGAGTAATGTTGATGATATAATTAGTGGCTTCACTCTTGTTGATGCATAAGATCTAAATCTCGGGATATTTTCGAGTTAAAAACAAGCAATAGATTCAATTGTCTGGCAGATGAAGAAATTGAAGTTTTTGAAATAGGTGTGGAATATGCTGATGATCCAATGGAGGTTATTGTCTCTACTCTGGATGGTGATTTAGTTAGTAACAATGTCTTGACATTAAAAAATGGAAATGATGATATTCGGTATAAATCTGATACTTCTGTTAATCTTAAGATGATGGATGATTTTTTAGGCTTTGTTTAAATAATGAAAGTTCTGCAATCATTGAAGATGAGGTAAACATCTAATAGGGAGAGGCTTTTGATGGATTTTTATCATCATTCTCAACAGTTAATTTGCACGAGATCATGGACTGTGAAACAAATAAGAACTTTGAATATTGATTAGAGTATGTATCTAATGCTGTGCACTATGATACCACTATTTCAAAAAACAAAAACCGATGATGTTATGAGCTTTGATAGGTTTAATCTAATAGTGGAACCTATTGATGATGATTTAGATTTTAGCACTGTTATGAATTCGAATGTTGTGATGATGAAGCTCATCATTATTCAGATATGCATGATAATGTAAATGTTGTGGGAGATTTTGTTGGATTAAGTTTGAAAGAGAAATCTTCTGATGTCTTAAATGTAGAGGCAGAATATTATTTGGGAGAGATTTTTGACGAAGTATGGTCTTTGAATCCTGTAGTCAATCTAGAAGATATTAAGGAAATAGGAATCAGTCTGAAAACGGACCATTTCTTTGGGTCTACTTATGTTGTTGTGCATTACGTGTACAGTATCACTGATACACAAATGAGCTTGAATAGGATAAATATTGATAATGGTACCAGTGTATAGGATTTCAACAATTCTGATTATCCAGTTAATGTTGAGTTATTCCACTTGGTGGAGATGGGTTTATTGGATGAAGAAGATCATATTAATAAGGAGTCGAGAGTTTATTTTGATATGTTGTGATATCCAAATTACAGAGGATGTGGGGGATGATTCTAATGCCTTAGAAGATAATATGGATTTAGCTGGTTCATATGTTGGAATGAATTCGAGTGATTTTCTGAAGGAAGTATATCAAAGCACAATATTGTCTTTGAGTCATGCGGCAGAGAAATCTATTGCGTCTTCGACTTCAGAAGGATTGGCAGTATAGGCTTCAGAATTTATGCTAAATAAAAGATTGGAGTGTGGCAGTAATTCTTTATCCAAGTCAAAGAAAGTAAGGAGTAAGAAGTCTGTAGTTTGTAGTGGATTTATCCGTCGAAGTGCTAGGATTTGCAGCAGTCAGTCATGACCTATGGGTGAGTTACCTGGTTCGAGCGCCATAAATGGCGCTACGGATTCAGGCTCAGGTATGAGTTCTATTTTTGGTAGTACGTACTCCACTTATGCATTAGGTAGTTTATCATCAGCTAAGTTTAGCCAGTTAGCCTGTGATACATCTGTTATTTTCTCTGATATTGAGATTGATCGGGAGTTCATTAGACGGAAGGAATTAGAGAGGGCTAGTACTGCTGGTTTATGAGGATCAGTAGTTGGAACATTAGAGGCCTAAATGATTTGAATAAGTGTGATAAGGTTAGTGTGTTCTTTAGAGACTATTCGATTGACATTGCATTGCTTTAGGAAACTAAAATTTGACGTCCTAATGTTAGGTTTTTTAGAAGATTAGGCGGGTACCATTTTAGAAAATGGGTTTTTTTACCTTCTGCGGGTACTTCAGGGGGATTAATGATAAGGTGGCGTGATAATTATTTTGAATTACTTCAATATATTACTAAGCAGCATTATCTTCATATCATTTTTATTAATCTTTCTGATAATTCTTTTTTAAACATTTCTAACGTATATGGGCCTAATTCAAAAATTAATAGGAGAATTTTATGGAATGAATGCCTAGAATTTAGGTCCTTAGCTCCGGGTTCTTGGATTTTGAGGGGTGATTTCAATGTTACGTGCTTCATAGGAGAGTGGTCTCCTAGGGAAGGGGATTACTCTGTTATGGAGGAATTTGATCATTTTATTATTAATTCTATTTTGATTGAGATCCCCCTTTCTAATAGAGAGTTTACATGGAGGAATGCAAGGGATTCTCCATCCATGTCTCTTCTAGATAGATTTTTCGTTAGTGATGAGATTGAAGATAAATTTCCAATCTGTAGAGTCTCTGGTCTTCCTTGCACATACTCAGATCATTGCCCTATTATCCTCTCCTGCGAACATCATAGAGTTACTATTAAGATTTTAAATTTGAAAAGATGTGGCTTTTGGAATCTAACTTTGTGAATTTAATTTATGGTAAGTGGATTTCTTTGAATTATCATAATATTAGAAATAAAGATAATTCAGCAAAATCTTTTGTATCAAAACTTAGGGAGCTTAGAATTTTTCTTAAAAACTGGAATAAGAATGTTTTTGGCAATATAAAAATTGAAAAAGATAACATTCTTAATGAGATGCTTAAAATTAATAAGATAGAAGAATCTAGACAATTAAGTATAGGTGAGCGTAACGTTCTTGCTAATTTAAAAGATGAACAAAACTCAATTTTAGAAAAGGAGGAGGTTATATGGAAGCAGAGATCCAGAATTCAATGGATCAATGAAGGACATAATAACACCAAATTTTTTCATAATATAGCTAATGGTAGAAAATGTAGTAATACAATAAATTCTATTATTGTTAATAATGAAGAGTTAGTTGATCGAAGAGATCTTAAAAAGGCTTTTACAGACTATTATATGGATATTTTTGGTTCTAAAATCAAACATAGAATCCATGTTAGACCGATAGATTTGTATCCATCTGATTCTATTGTTGATTTATCAGGGGTTAGATAATCCTTTTACTGAGGAGGAAATTAGAAAAGCAATTAATGACATGCCTAGTGATAAATCCCCGGGACCTGATGGGTTTCCAATTTTATTTTATAAAACTTTTGGGACGTTTTAAAATTTGACTTAGTTAATATGTTTAATGATTTTTATAATGGTAATTTGCAATTAGGGAGATTTAATTTCGCAAATGTTATTTCGTTACAAAAAAGTAGGAACTAAAAACTTAAAAATTTTAGACCTATTTCTTTGATTAACTGTTTAGTTAAAATCATTTCTAAAGTTCTAGCGATTAGACTAAGTACAAGAATGAACGATTTAATTGATCGTTCACAATCGGCTTTTATCAAAGGGAGAAATATCACTGATGGAGTGGCAGTTGTTCAGGAATATATTAATTACTGTTGTAAGAATAACGTAACCTGTGCAATTTTAAAACTTGATTTTGCTAAAGCTTTTGATTCGATGGATTGGGATTTTATTGTAGATATATTTCATGCTAGAGGTTTTGGTCATAGATGGATCAGTCGGATTATGACTTTGCTTAGAGCTGGAAACTCTAGTATTATGGTTAACGGTATATTAGGTAATAGAATTCAATCTAAAAGAGGTTTAAGGCAAGGGAATCCCTTATCGCCTTTATTATTTAACTTGGCTGCTGATGTTTTTGCTAAAATTATTAAAAGAGTTGTGGATAATGGATCTCTAGGATGCGTACGCAATGACATATCGCATAATGGCGTATCGGTTCTTTAATTTGCCGATGATACCTTACTTTTTTCTTTCTATCTTCCTAGACACATTATAACCCTCAAGTTTATCCTTTACATTTTTGAACTTTTATCTGGTTTTAAAAATAAATTTTGACAAAAGTTCCATGTTAGTTTTAAATGATTTTGAAAAAGTTGAAAACTTAGTTGCTAATACTCTAAATTGCAAAACTATGAACTTTCCTTTTGACTACCTTGGCTTTGTGATTAGACCCACCAATCTAAAACATGATGACTGGATTATTATCATTGATAAAATCAAAAATAAGATTTCTAATTGGAATGGGAGATTATTTTCTAGAGCAGGTAGACTAGTTTTAATTAATTTGGTTTTATCAGCCCTTCCGATTTATTGGATGTCCATGCATCTGTTTCCAAATTGGGTTATTGATAAAACTGATAAAATTAGAAGAGATTTTTATGGAGTGGAGAAAACTCTAATAATAATATAAAATGTCTAGTAAATTGGAAAATCGTTTGTAAGGACAAAAAGGAAGGTGGTTTAGGAGTTATTAATTTGCGTAATATGAATTTGTCCTTGCTAGGTAAATGGCTATGGAAGTTTAAGGATATAAATGGTAACGCAATTTGTAAAGAGATTATTTCTAAATATTACTATAATGGAAATAGCAATTTATATCAAATTGCTTCTCCAGCCACTCAAAATATATCTAATTTTTGGGAAAACATTTTGAAATGTCATGAAATTTTTAACTTAGGAATAAATACAATAGTTCATTCTGGTAATTGTACTTCTTTTTGGCATGACCGTTGGATTTCGGTCTTACCTCTCAAATTGGAATTTAGAGAACTTTATGAAATCTGTAATTTTAAGTTTGCTTTAATTAATGAAGTTTATTCTCCTGAAAATAATCCTCCTTGGAATTTTAGTTTTAATAGAATTTTAGTAGTTTCACCTCTTAGGTAACTTTAGTTGCTTTATGCAAGATTAAATCTTTATAATATTGATAAAGATAATGATATTACTTGTTGGGAATGGGATAAGAGTAAGAAATATGCTTCTAATTCTTTTTATAGATTTATTAATTTTTTGGGCATAATAAACAACTCATTTAAATTTATTTGAAAATCTAATGCTCCTCCTAAAGCTAAAATTCACATGTGGTTAATACTGCATGGAAAACTTAAAACAATAGAATTTTTAAAAAGAAAAAATATTCAAAACGATAATAAATGTTATTTTTGTAATCTTCATCTTAATGATATAAAACATTTATACTATGATTGCACGGATTCTTATTACATTCTAAATAATATTCTTAAAATTTTTAATTTTAATATAACAACTAAAATTTTAGATTCTGACTTCTACTGGAATAATTTTAGATTTAGATTCAAAAAGAATATTAGATTTTTACTTGACACTTTATTCATTATTATTAGTTGGTATATATGGTTTGAAAGAAATCAAAGAACTTTTAATAATAATAAAATAGCCATTTTAACAAATTGATTTTTACAATTTCTTCATTCTGTTTTAACTGGATTTCTAATCTCAAATATAGACTAGCTAAAATAAATCTATTTAAAGGGTATATTAATAAGGTTAGTTACAATATTAACTTATTTAAACACAACATTATATATTTAACATTAACAGTATTAATATTAGGATTTTTTCAAATTTACATAATGATCTAAATGTTAATCATAACTTGCTTATGATTAAAGACTCATAAGAATCTTTTAAGTTTTGTTTTAATTTTTGCTCTTGTCTTTGGTGGTATTAGTTTATAGTATTTTAATTCTATTGTTTTTGTCCTGTTTTTGTCCTGTTTTGATTTTATTACCTACCTCATATATATATATATATATATATATATATATATATATATGTATGTATATGTATGTATGTATGTATATGTATATTACTTATATAAATATACATATATATGTTTAATTCTTACTTTATCCTTAGTCATCCTTCAGATACAGGTATGGGTGATAGGGTATCAGGCCCTTTTAGCAGGTTCTCATGTCTTCAGATTGCAGGATGACGGTTTGCAGAGTGGCCATCGGAGTTGAGTTTTCCACTCAGGATTTATTGCAGTTCCACTACTGATACAGGATACTTTCATCTCTATTGTGGCGTATTACCTTCAGGAGGATACATGTTTTTGCTTGGCACTTCTTTCTTTGTACAAAGTCTCCAGAGCAGTTTTTCCATTCAGCATCATAGTCAAATCCACTTCAGAGTAGATGCTTCTTCATTCCTTCCGATCCAGATACATGGAGCTTCCTTCTTATATTGTGATGCATAGAGCTCCTGACTCAGATGCATGGAGCATCATATTCTTTTGTTTCTAGGTTTTCCTACATCTTAGTATCGGGTGGTGGCCATATCGGAATTCGATATCGGAGTGTGATGGATGGTGGCCTTGCTGGAACTCATCTTAAGGGTACCTAATTTTCCTTTCATACCTATATTTAGTTTTGTTACCTGCCAGGCATGTTGGCAGCACCTTATTATTGTGATATATATAGTTGCATGTGTGCTCTCCTTTATTTACAGAGGATCACATATTTTTCTCAAAAGAATATGTATATAATAGTTTTTTACACTAATTTAAGCCTACAGTTCACAAATAAAATTGATTTAGACATAAAAATCAAATGTATGCCAATGGAATAGATTCAAAATCATAACAATATATAAAATTTTCCACTCACCTCTTAAAAGTGATCAAAACCTCCAGATCTGAAGTAAAACATTAAATTTGTCTCAAATCCTTTTTAATCCAAGATAAATGTATAAAAAAGGTATATACATGCCTTGGAATTATAGATCCAAGAAGTGATTTGGGATTGAGAGTAAAAATAAATATAGATATATAAATTATCTCAAATGCGTGTATAGTTGATTATCTTCTCTTCTCCTTTTCTTTTGATTTCTATTCTTCTCTAATTTGTATGAATATAAATATCTTATATTTATAATTTATAAAGAAAGCAGAGAAGAAGAAATGATAGAGCTTTATTTCTCTATTTATAAAAATATGAGAAGAGAAGGGAGGGTTAGGACTGAATTTATAGGTGCTGGAATCCATTAGAACTGTACAATTTAAAATATTCAATCCAGTCGTTTATGGCCTGGGTTATTGGATCTACCACATAGAGGCAGGGCGACTGTTATCCCGCTTTTTGGCAAAGCCGTGATATCAAAAGATCGATCAAAAATGAAGGACAGTTCGTCTCAGAGATTGGTCATACTTCGTTTCGCTATGGATATCGCTAAATCTTTCCGAGTCCAGATTGAGCTACGATTGATAGGACACGACAAGAAAGACCAAAGAAGTCAGCGTCTCAAATTTCAAGTCGATCCGAGTTCATATGCTCAAGTTATGATCGATTCAATTTGAAGGGAAAAGCACTGGTTTCGTATCCATCATTGTAGGCGTCTTCGAATCCATCATCGAGCACTGGTTCGAACCGATCACCTTCGTATCGATCCACTTCGAATCCATCGAAGTGCCTCGGATTCGACTCCCTCAACTTCGAATCCATCGAGCTCGTATCGATGGACCTCGTATCCATGGAGAAGTTGAAAGAGCTCGTATCCATCAGAGAAACGCAAGTTCGTACCCATCAAGCATCGTTCGTTCGAACCCATCAATGAAGCCTTGTTCGAACCCATCAATGAAGCCTCGTTCGAATCCACCAAGTCAACTAGCCATGGTGACGTGTCATTTATCGGTACAAACGCGCCGAGATATATGGATTCGACGCGGTCAACTCGGAGTGAAGACCGGATCGATTCGAGGTTTGCGCTTCACGTCATCACGAAGGCGCTTGCCACCATCGATTCGAAACCATCGATTCGAAGGGATGGTTTCGAACCAAACAACCACACAAGGAATCCCATCTCGTATCCATCGTTCTCTTAATCTACTGATCCAAATGCCACGAAATTTTCACAGAAGCTTGCATACACGTTGAAGGATGTCCACACCAAATTTCACCTCGATTGGATGAATTTTTGATCGATTCGAATGGAGTTCGAATCAATGCCAAAGTAGGCCCAAATTTCCTGAGGCCGGGCGCATGGTCCCCCTCACGTGCCAGAAGTGGTCTCCCCAGTTTTCAGCGAAATATCAGCAACCTGCGCCTATAAATAGAGCCCCAGAGCCAACAGAAAAAGGATCTTTCTTTTCGACTCTCAAGCGCCTAGACTCTGCCGGATCGTGATCTCCATCATCCTACATCAGATATTTGTTGTTGATTTCGAATTTCCAGTTGTAACTTGCTGTTGATTGCTGTAACAACTTGTAATCATTGAAAGAGAATCAATAAAACTGCAAAAAACTTCACAGTGGACGTAGGCAACACGCCGAACCACTATAAATCGCTTGTCTACGCATTTACTTTACTGTTGATTGGAGTTTTTTTAGATAATATTCGTTTTGAATCTATATTCTTCATTATTATCTCTTCAACGACTCCCGAAGAGTGTTGTGACCAATTTTGGTGCAAACACTTTGGTGCTTTCACTGAGAAAACCCAGCTTTTCTCCTACTCTTTGGATCTGTCATCGATACCGGATTGAATAAATCTAAGAGAGAGATCCAGATCATCAAATACAAGTTCCTTCCCTTCTATTCAGATTTGCATAAAGTCTAGGAAAGAAAACTTTCAAGATGGTTAGTATAAGAACCACCTCTAACGCTATCAATCAAGAAGAACAGGATAGACAGAATCCTGCTCCAATACCTCCATCTAATCAAGATGCTACTGGACACTCGGAACCGTCAGGTCCGGTTACCCGACAAGAGTTACAGTTGCTACTCCAAGAGCTGACCCAGAGTTGGCAACAACTAGCAGAACAGCTACGTGTTAACGCCGAGCTGATCAACAAGCTGAATCGCCAGAAGCGAAAGAGATCCACGAGAGACCATGTTTCTCGCTCCTCCAGCGAAAGTTCTTCATCTTCTAATTATCATAATCGATCTCCACGACCCCGTCTAGATGGGAATCACTTGCCAGCCGCTGGAGATCAACCGACACTGACCGTTGGACAACTGATAGTTTGTCCATCCGCCAGTTTCCAAGCCGGATCCTCCTCACGAGGAGGTGCTGTTCCTCACCACACCGTAGAATACCGTACCACTAACGTTGCGGCTAAACCAGGAGTCAACACCCAAGATCAGTCGGACCTGGACCGTCATCATAGCGGACGTACTCCTGAACCGTACGTCCCAGAGGACTATAAGCCAACAAGGCAAGACTTGGACCGTCGACAACATGCGGTCCAACCCCAAAGAATGGAACGCAATCATACTCCGGCGCAAAACGCGCAAATACCGGACCTTTCAACTATGATACGTCAGATGATCTGTGAGAGGCAGGGATTCACAAATGACGATTGGGGAGTTTTCCGAAGTCACACTCCTTTTACGGACGATATCCTTACCGCTGAACCCCCACGGCGATTCAGAATGCCAACTCTACCCATGTACGAAGGAAACTCCGACCCCAACCAACATATTCTGAAATATGAATGGTCGATGACCGCTGCCAGAGCTGACGATGTAGTGAAGTGTCGTAGTTTCCCCATATCCTTGGGGGGCATCGCTACCATGTGGTTCACTCGACTGCCACCTCGATCCATCTCTTCATTCGACCAGTTGGCCACAAAATTCGTTGAACAATTCCGCATGCACGTCGCAAGGCCAAAGGATGTCAACACTCTGTCTAGTGTCACTCAAGCTCCTGGACAGACGCTCAGACATTATTTAGAGAGATTCCATACTTCATGTGCGGAGATCATCAATCCAAACGATAACTCCATCTTTATGGCGTTGATTAAGGGGATCGACCCCGATTCTGAGTTTGGCAACTGGTTAGCTGGAAAACCACCTGCATCGTTGGACCGTTTCCGTGCCAAGGCGGCTCAATTCCTGAGACGAGAAGATGTGAAATAGTCTAGGAAGCAAACCGATGCGGGGCCAAGTATGGAAGGGATCCAAAGCAATGTTGCAATCAAACAATCCGGTGAGAGCTCCGGAAAGGTTCAGTTGAACGTTAAAAACAAACAAGCTCGGCGAAGAGAGAGCGTGAATCAAACTAGAAAACGAGATCAAAATCATGGCCCGCAGCGCAAGACTCTAATGTTTGACAGTTACACTCCTCTGAATACATCACTAGAGGACTTGTACTTACAAACCTGTAATACAATTCAGTACCAAAAACCTGCACCAAAACCGTCGTCAGAGAGACAAATCCAAACAGGAAAGTTTTGCAGGTCCCATGAAAGCTACGGGCACAATACGAACAAGTGTCGTCACTTACAAGATCTCGTTGAAAAATTGATCAGAGAAAGGAAGATGGAATAGTTTGTGCGGACACCGCAACCCAGAGAAGCGGGCCCATCAAATCAAAACAATGAACCCAATTGGCCGAGACATGAGGACTCAACTTGTCCCCGTGGAAGATTGGTGATAAACGCCATCAGTGGCGGACCAACTGTCTCAGGAGCCTGGAACGACGAAGATCCTCGTCACTGTCACACATGACAGGCTCTATTCAATCTATGAATACTATGCAATTTCCTTTACATTCTGAAATTTGAACTTGTAAGAAGGCACTGACTTTGCCATATTTTCTTATTTTAGCAATAAATTACTATCTCTTCAAGCTAGAGCTGTGATTCACCGAATGCAACGTTCAACAATCACGACACACAAAGAGCTAAATTCCATGAAACAATGGAATTTATTCAAATAGCGAGTGACTGTGATACGACCGGCCACTCACTAAGTGAAACCCCAGCTCGGGGGCAAGCCATCACATCAAAGGCTGAACTGGACCAACACACGACAGTCCTACAACTAACTCCAAATTCCCAGAGTGCGAATTGGAGTATAAACATTCAATAACTCGTTCCCAGAGCGCGAACGGACTCCAACCTCCTAGAGTGCGAATTGGAGTATAAACATTCAATAACTCATTCCTAGAGCGCGAACGGACTCCAACTTCCCTGAGTGCGAATTGGAGTATAAACATTCAATAACTCATTCTCAGAGCGCGAACAGACTCCAACTTCCCAGAGTGCGAATTGGAGTATAAACATCCAACAACTCGTTCCCAGAGCGCGAACGGACTCCAACTTCCCAGAGTGCGAATTTGAGTATAAACATCCAACAACTCGTTCCCAGAGCGCGAACGGACTCCAACTTCCTAGAGTGTGAATTGGAGTATAAACATTCAATAACTCGTTCCCAGAGCGCGAACGGACTCCAACTTCCCAGAGTGCGAATTGGAGTATAAACATCCAACAACTCGTTCTCAGAGCGCGAACGGACTCCAACTTCCCAGAGTGTGAATTGGAGTATAAACATCGAATAACTCGTTCCCGGAGTGCGAACGGACTCCAAATTCCCAGAGTGCGAATTGGAGTGTAAACATCAAATCCATCGTTCCCAGAGTGTGAACGAATTCCTAAAGAGCCCAAATAGATGTGACTGACCATCTATCGGCCAACTCCAATTTCCCAGAGCGTGAATTGGAGTATAAATATAGATTACAGGTTCCCACAGCGCGAACCGAAGCATCCGTGCTAACTCCAACTTCTCAGAGCGTGAGTTGGAGTATAAACATAAGTTACAGGTTCCCGAAGTGCGAACTCAAACGTACATGCTGTCTCCAGGTTCCTAGAGTGTGAATTGGAGCACAAATACCAAGTCAAAGTTCCCGAAGTGCGGACTGAAATATCAATACTAACTCCAAGTTCCTAGAGCGTGAAGTGGAGTATAAACATCAATTCCAGGTTCCCGGAGCGCGAACCGTGTTACAGACATCGATAACTCTCAAATTCCCATAGCGCGAACCAGATTATCAATCGCAAATTATCCTAAGTCCCCCAGAGTGTGGACGTGTGCTTAAGATTTGCAATAAACGCGATCAGTCACCGAAATACAAATGTTGTTCCCCGAGACTGGGGGGAAAAAAAGCTAAGTGTTAATCACTACCCAAAGTGATACAATGTCCGAAGTTCAACTTATTCATCGATCACAACTTGTGACCAAGATTTTCAGACTTGGCAAATAAAACAAACTCTACTTGACGGTAAAAACACCACAAGTACACCGGACTGAAAACCAAACACTACAAACACTTAAGCACAAAAGAAATGAGAATTGAAACAAAGAAATTGAATTTTATTTCAACTAACTAGAGACAAGAACTTACATAAAAATAAGTTCTTCCAAAAAAGAATTCCTACTTGTAGGGGCCGAACCAGCGTCTATATACAGCCTACTAGCAGAAAACAAACACAAGTTCATATCTGTCAAAAAATCCGCTTAAACGGCCCATCTATTTCTTCTTTTTAAATCTCCTTATCAGCGGTTCATCCTCGGACTCGCTAGAAGCAGAGATCCTTCGCTTGGAGTGCTTCCTCTCCGGTGGTTGCTCTTCGGCTGGAGGCATAATGTCAACGTCCTCCTCAGAGCTTGAATCTACATGAAGGCTTTCCACTGGAGGAGTATGAGGGACTGGATCCGCGATCGAAGATGGGATAGTGCCACCTGATGATATTATCCTTAAAGGTGCCGGGCTATGCACCGCCGTACTGCCACTAATACTACCACTTTGCCCCGCAGCCTCTAATTCTGCATTAATCTCGGCCAAAATCTCTTCATCACGAATCGCTTGGGCCTAGCTGGGGGCATCTTCAGGCTGCATCGAAGAGCTAGAGGTTGGCGGGAGGTCACTAACGATGAATGGCAAGTCTGTGGAGAAGCCACCCTGCTCGCCGAGAAGCTCGCTCACCATTTGTTCATCAAGAGATAGTGCGCTCCCCTACGCCACCTCAGTTGACACTGCTATTACGACGGTAGTCTCGGTGATGATGGCCTTCTCTCCTTTACTTGATTCTTGAGTCGCGGCAACCGGCGCAACCTCAGTCACTAAGCAAAGATAAGAAGAAGTTATTAGTAACTACTTCAAAACAAACTCTCTATTTGAAATACACTTGAGATAAGTTCGGAGTACCTTCCTCAGTTTGGCTTGCGGACAGCTGAGCGGCCTCAGAAGTATGCTCCTGAATAGGAGATAGTCGCGGCTGTTCTGGGTCATAAGCTGGAACGGATTGTGAATCAACCACAGATACAGGCTCTAACAAAGGTGGAGCAGTAAATTCAAGAATAGTAGCGTGACGCTCGACACCCGATCCTTCCCCAATCTCCCGGTGCTGGCCACCAATCATCTCCTTCTCATGAGAAATTATGGCATCATGAAGGATCTTCTTTTCATCTTCGGTCAGCAACCGATTCTCAAGTTCGAACTGGTCGATTGATGCATCCGGGTGCGCTTCTCCTTCCTCCTCAACCAATTGGACCCAAGCGTTACGAAGATGTACCGGATAACCTTAAGCCAGGCCAAGTTTATGTGCCTCAGCACATTGGCATTGTAAGTAACGAGGAGATCTTCGATGTCAGCCTCCAGCCTGGCCTCTGCCCTTTGAACCTTCTCCTCAACCTCAGCCTCGACAGCCTGAACTTTAGCCACTGCCGCATCTCTCTCAGTCTGAAGCACTACGGCTTGTTCGCATGCTTCTTGGGCCGCATTGTGCGCGTCATCTAGGTCTTTAGTGATCTCGGCAAATTTGGCTTTGAGTGCATTAAGTTCCTTCAAGGCCGCGTCCCGCTCGGCGGTCACGATGGTGTTTCGGTGGCCCATGTTCTCCACCGTAGCGTAATGCTCACGCTTCATCCTGTCCATCGCCGCCTGGGCCTCGTCCGCTTTCTTCGTAGCATCCGTCTCTGACTTCCGAGATGACTCGGCTTCATCGGTTAGCACTTGTATGATACGATCCCGGTGGGCCAGATCAGTTTGGAGTTTCTCGATGATGGCCGCTCGCTCAAAGGCCAACGCAGATGCTTTATCAGCCGCTTGCGCCCACGCCTTGTACTGGGCATAAAAATCATCCACGTAGTCATGTACTAACTGCTCGACTTCCTCTGGGATCCTTTTTAAATGTGGAGGAAAGATGTAGTTATCAAAGAAGATGTTCGGAAAATCTTTCTTTAGCTGAGCGAGCTTGATTGCTCCTTCCCCTGAAATTTCCACGGGGGGTTGTTCTGTTACAACGGCAGTTACTATTTCGCTTCTAGAGTGGCGGAATTCATGCCTAGAAGATTGAGAAGCCGACTTGTAGTGTGAAGATTCAGAGGGACGAGAGACATAAGAAGGAGCCTGTATGGGATCCCTCGGAGGAGGATGAGTACACGACCGAGCATGTCGAAGACTCCCTAACATTGAACCTCGCCTAGACATAGTATCTGCAGAGCAAAATAAAGTAGAATTAATCACCTTTCGAGACAGGCGGTTTACAGTCAAAGGTTATGCAGTGTTATGAAATATGTATGAATGTGCAACCCCCCGACCAACCGGATGTGTCTGCCACACCAGTGGGAAAAGACTCGCTCAAAACTAAAGTTTCTGAAAGTTCTTCCAATCCGACATCATGCTGCAGGGACACATCGTCCGGAATTGGAATATCGACGAGCCCTTCATAAAGATTTTCAGTTCTCGGAGGAGACATCTCCGAAATTCTAACTCCGGGAGCGGATCGGTCCGTGACAACCGATTTCCATCTCCCCTTCTTAGTTGGCTTAACAACAGCTGCCTTGCCTTTTCTCTGCTTCGCGACATCCTGAACTACATCTATAGGCTCGGTCAACGGCTCATCATCAGTATGGGTTCTTTCAGAATCAGCCTCTTCGGCTATAATAACTTTAGGCTTCTTATGCTTGACTCATTTTTTCAAGACGGTCCTTAGTGCCCCGTCAAACTTTATACTCTGCCCTCGTTCAATCAACCCAAAAGTCCGGAGATTCCTATCCGTCAAGAGCAATTCGATATCCCTATCTTCGCTCGGGACTCCCCGGAGTACTCGTACTATCTCCTTAAAGTGTTCACCTTTGGGTCGCTGAATCGTTGCTGTAAAAAGGAAAAAATATAAGTTTCACTTTGACTGCAATTGCCGTAGTAATTATTTGAGAACTCAGCTATACTCACGTCTGAATAACCATCGCCGGGCAAACCCCGGAGGGTATCTGACGTAAAACCATTCCGTCCTGTAATAACTCAGCCTGGTCCAGGACCCGGTGACCACTTGACAATTCCTCACCGCTTCCAAAAATGTGAAGGAGGGGTAATCACCTCGAGTTTTGAAATTGAATAGATATCTGATCTTGGTCGGGATCGGTGGTCTATGAAGGTACTCCATGAAGACGATGAACAAGCTGTTCACGAAATCATATCCGTTCGGGTGTAGTTGAGATGGAGCGATCCTCAAAAAAGACAATACTTCCCTTATGTACTCATTGAACAGAGGAAGCGTCCCGGCCGCGCACGCGTGGCGATTGAATGTTGTATATCCATCCGGCGGATTGTGTGGTCTATCATTCGATCCCGGTAATAACACGTCGTCCAGTGACAGGCCATGCCTCAAGCATATTCTCCCCAACATATCTTCAGAAATATTGGATTGAACGGAATCCGATGGATTGGCAATGAAAGACGCATTGGGAAATTCGTCCGGGGCTGGACCGATGATCTCAGGTTCAATATCCAAAACCTCTAGTCTCGAAGTAACTGTACTTTGAATCTCCTGCTGCTGCGAACTTGAAGGTTCCATGACTAGCTAACTCATGAGAAACCATCGTTAGACGACAAAGGACCCATGCATTCCCCAGCGTAAAGTGTATGAATGTGTGCTATGCAGTGCCGTGCATTACTTGAATAAATGTCGTAGAGTTAAAGAAAATATGCAAACGACGAAGCTACGGAGTCCATTTATAATGACCGTCATCGCTGACTGTCATCACTAAACCATTCATATGATGGAAATTTATTCGGAAAGAAATTGTTATGGTTCCGTCGACGAGCTTCGAAAGATGGTCAAGTATGCAATTTAATATTCAAGTCCAAATATGCAGGAATGAAGCTCGTCGGAATTATGCTAAGAAAATGTCAAACTTTGGTATCCATCATAGAGGGTTTCGAACCGATCACAGGAAGCTCGTTCGAACCCATCATAGTACCACTTCGAATCGATACAGAGGGGCGTTCTTCGAATCGATGTTCAAGTGCCGAGTTCGAATCGATCAATGAAGGATGACTTCGAATCGATCCTTGGTTAACTGGTTCGTACCGATCAAGAAAACCTCAACGTGACATCGATCGCGTTCGAATCGATACCTTTCGTATCAGTCATAATGATGTAATTCGTATCGATGTAAAGTTAAGGACTTCGAATCGACAAATAGCTACTTCTCGTATCGATCACTTCGTATCGATGCGACCCATCACAATGGTCAATCAGGTGCGAACTGCGTCCCCTCCAAAGGGCATCCCAGGGATTGATGCGAAATCCAAGGAAAAATGATGCCGCCCTCATCGATTCGAACACGAGTCCCCAGATCGATTCGAAGCCCCTCCAAACCAGATTTGGTTTTACCAATCACCAGAGTGGCCAATCGATGAAGAAGTGGTAGGTCTGAAATAGGTTCGCCGTTTGGATTCGTGGTTAATTACCTAATTTGAGTATGGGATTCGAGGAATTAAAAGGATTTGGATCTTGATTGGTTCGAAGACGTGACACAGTTCCTCTCTGAAGCTTCGAGTCGATGCAAAACACAATAAACACAAGGCGGCACTAAAAAGTGAAAAGGTGAAAAATGGCAAACCCCCTGCTATTTATATAGAACCTTGAAAGCAACCGAGACGTTTCGCATCTCAGTCAACTCAACCGGTCACAACCGGTCAATTGACAGATCGATTCGAAATCTACCTTCGAATCCATGCGCTTGAAGCTTCATCGATACGAAACACACAGCAGAGCATCGAGTCGCATCGATGCGAAACAAACAGTGGGCACATCGATTCGAAGCCTCTGTTCACATCAACAAATTCACAACACCATCTACAACCTACCGATACGAATAACGATTTCGTATCCTTTCCTATCGATACGAACGACGATTTCGTATCCATCATTTCCTATCGATACGAACGACAATTTCGTATCCATCCTTTCTCATCGGTACGAATGGGTGATTCGTACTCATCCAAGCCATCGATACAAATGTCGATTTCATACCCATCATGACATAAGCATACTTCATCAATACGAATGTTGATCTCGTATCCATCGATGCTCATACCCATCGATTCAAAATATTACATCCGCGCAACGCAAATTCGATTCCTTCAACCTTCTATATCGGTTCAGGAGAGGATCGATACGAAGGGACTTTTCAAAACAACCATCAAGCGTTGTCTCAACCCAAATTTCCAAATCGGTTCAGGAGAGAATCGATACGAAATTCAATAGCAAACAAAACTGACAACGACTCGCGGACGCACGATGTTAACAAGGGTCAAACTAACATATGTGCATATATGTCGGACTAATATTCGATTTTAAATATTTACAGGGATCGAATACTCATCTTGTTATGAATACAACAACCAACAGCTAAGCACTATTATACAACAATCAATCATATCAACGCAAGGTTACAGCAATACGGAGTACGAATCCTAACAAAAGAGAGCAACGATTGTTTAGAGAGAAATTATAGCTATTCAAAGCACGTCATGTTTCCACAAGACGTACTTTGGGGGGGAAATGTTATCCCGCTTTTTGGCAAAGCCGTGATATCAAAAGAGATCGAAAACGAAGGACAGTTCGTCTCAGAGATTGGTCATACTTCGTTTCGCTATAGATATCGCTGAATTTTGTCCGAGTCCATATTGAGCTACGATTGATAGGACACGACAAGAAAGACCAAAGAAGTCAGCGTCTCAAATTTCAAGTCAATCCGAGTTCATACGCTCAAGTTATGATCGATTCAATTTGAAGGGAAAAGCACTGGTTTCGTATCCATCGTTGTAGGCGTCTTTGAATCCATCATCGAGCACTGGTTCGAAACGATCACCTTCGTATCGATCCACTTCGAATCCATCGAAGTGCCTCGGATTCGACTCCCTCAACTTTGAATCCATCGAGCTCGTATCGATGGACCTCGTATCCATGGAGAAGTTGAAAGAGCTCGTATCCATCAGAAAAACGCAAGTTCGTACCCATCAAGCATCGGTCGTTCGAACCCATCAATGAAGCCTTGTTCGAACCCATCAATGAAGCCTTGTTCGAACCCATCAATGAAGCCTTGTTCGAACCCATCAATGAAGCCTCGTTCGAATCCACCAAGTCAACTAGCCATGGTGACGTGTCATTCATCGGTACGAACGCGCCGAGATATATGGAGTCGACGCGGTCAACTCGGAGTGAAGACCGGATCGATTCGAGGTTTGCGCTCCATGTCATCACGAAGGCGCGTGCCACCATCGATTCGAAACCATCGATTCGAAGGGATGGTTTCGAACCAAACAGCCACACAAGGAATCTCATCTCGTATCCATCATATCTCTTAATCTACTGATCCAAATGCCACGAAATTTTCGTAGAAGCTTGCATACACGTTGAAGGATGTCCACACCAAATTTCACCTCGATTGGATGAATTTTTGATCGATTCGAATGGAGTTCGAATCGATGCCAAAGTGGGCCCAAATTTCCTGAGGGCGGGCGCGTGGGCCCCCTCACGTGCCAGAAGTGGTCTCCCGAGTTTTCAGCGAAATATCAGCAACCTACGCCCATAAATAGAGCCCCAGAGCCAACAGAAAAAGGATCTTTCTTTTCGACTCTCAAGCGCCCAGACTCTGCCGGATCGTGATCTCCATCATCCTACATCAGATATTTGCTGTTGATTTCGGATTTCGAGTTGTAACTTGCATTTGATTGCTGTAACAACTTGTAATCATTGAAAGAGAATCAATAAAACTGCAAAAAACTTCACAGTGGACGTAGGCAACACGCCGAACCACTATAAATCGCTTGTCTACGCATTTACTTTACTGTTGATTGGAGTTTTTGTTAGATAATATTCGTTTTGAATCTATATTCTTCATTATTATCGCTTCAACGACTCCCGAAGAGTGTTGTGACCAATTTTGGTGCAAACAGCGATCGCCCCCTACCTTGGAGTTGACCAACCCCTCTCGACAGCTTATGCATGGGGGTCGACTTGTGGGCCCAAGAAATTTTAGTTAATTTCCCAATTTTAATTTTTTCGTTCCAAATTCATTTTTCGCTTGTAACTTCTTCGTTTGGACTTCGATCGTAAAACTCCAACTGTGAAAATTGCTCGGAATTCAGCCACAGAAGTAATGATACAATTTTCGTGGTGAAATTCCATTATTTGCACAAATTCCATTTTTTGAGCTAAATTATTTAACTAACTAATCAAATAATTGATGCCATATTACAGGGCATTACATTCTTCCCCCTTTAAAAGAATTTCATTTCTGAAATTTCACCAACGACTAAGGCAAGGTTTTGGCCTCTAATTATCCTAAACTACAAAATAATGAGTATATAACAGATTTTGCAACCAAACGTGCACAAGTGCATAGTGTATTACTATATCATCACATAGAAAATATGTACGCAGAACGATTTTAAATCGAATCCTCCTATATGAATACATTTCTTTGGAAAATACTTTTGAAAACATGATGCGAGCAACCTATATATAAACCAGCAATTCTATATGTATGTAGCTTTTTGAAAGATCTTTCAACAAAAAACCTCCATGCTTCTATAAATAGAAGTATGAAGCAACCAATTTTGCATCCAATACATATCATTCTAAAATCTAACGCATCGAAAAATCACTTCCTAGACTTTACTCATATACCAGAAAAAGGAATTTAGGCGGAGAATATAACATTCTTACCACTTTATTAGCTTCCAACTCCCGTAGTATAGTGGAATTTTCCCCACTGCCCCGGACTTACTTCAAATTTTCCATGCACAAAATGCATAATGAGGCTTGCTTCCTAGCTCTAAAATAGAATTAAATCTAAAAATAAACTCGTGCACATCATTGACAGGGTGTGGAAAAAAAATCCCAAGGCTAAAACAACTTTTCCCTTGTTATTTTTTGCATTTATCGTATCGTCTATCCTAATGCACCATTAACTTCGCAAACTCTAACTCTATTTGTCTTCCCTACACCTAACATGTGGTCTTCAAAATTAAAGATTTCACAAAAACCTTTCCTGCTTTTCAAATTCATACGTCGTTCAAAATATTTAGATGCACATTTTAACTTGAAATAAAATTTTGAATAAAAAATCTAAAAATAATTTAAGAGTCAAAATAATAAAAACAAAAAAAAAGTTTTTCGAAAGGGAAACTTTTCAAATCAAGGGGAAATTTTCAAAATATTTTCCTTCTCAAAAATTGATAACTCAAGCCACAATTCAGTGTAGTCGAAAGTCGGTTATGCGCTAAATGTATAAACCAAATTCTGAAATCCTAAAGCTAACTTTAACCTATAAAACTTGACATTTTACGTTAAAAAAATGTCAATACATCTATTATTCAAAAAAATAGCTTTTAAAGAACATGAGCAATGACATGTGATACCAAAACAACTTTACTGTGTGCTTCAATAAAAAATTCCAACTATTGTAAACTTTCAGTTTTATATTGCATTTACTGCTATGAAGTTTCTTTAAGAAATTTTCATATTTATACCGCTTCTTTACTATGAATATATAAGAGCGGTTTTCATTTCCAGAAACAATAACACAGCACATAAATAGAAACTCACTATATCATGCATGTCTTTTACAAGAGACAGCTAACGGTTACAACCCAAGCAACTAAAAAGTAAAGAACAAATGCTGGAAGAGAAAAGAAAACAACGTTATAACTCCTTAAACAATGCCTATAGACCATGAGATGTCGTACTCTACAACTAGAGCTCGATCCATTTTCCACGATCCCTGAATGGTCGTAGCATGGCGCTTATACATCCAATCTCGTGCCATTAGCACAACTATTATTATCGACGGCTTCGGAGTAGTCATCTTCCTAAGGGAGAATCTAATGATGGTAGAAGGAACCTTCTACTGAACTACATCTCCACGTAAACTAACTCGTATTACGTAAAGACGAGAGTGGCTAGGTGAAAATACGAAAATGACTCTATGCAGTGCTAATCCTTGATCAACAAACTGAATCAATAGAATGTGGGTCCAATTGATGGCAATGCCATCAATAATAGCATAGGTGAGGGATAAATCTGGTTGTAGTTTCACATCTTAGGGATGACATTGTGTCGAATGATGCATGTAATCAAGCAATGGATAAATCTGGTTGTAACACCGACATCTTGGAAAAAGATCTGATGCAAAATCTCTAAGTTGGTCACTTCTAAATCATCCAAGTTCACGTTCAGCTCTAGTAACCTATTTCTCTAAATCTATCCTCTAGGTTGTATCGAGGAGGAGGCTAGAACAACATTCTGGTGATTGAAAAATTTATAAACAATCCATAACATAAATTTATACTGATTGGTTTCCATTTAATTATTTTGTCTATTAAGGTTAGCAATTCTAATCTAATATTGCATTACACACATGATTACTTACCTATCCATTCCCAAAGTACGAAATACCGACGAATCGTTATCAACCACTCAATACTTCCAAGTCTATTAGCCACTTGATACTTCTAAATATGAAGTGGGCTTTTACTATCGCTGCATAATACTTTTAAAAGAGAAATACATAGATTTTCCATTTAAGACCCCAATCGAGGTAGACTTCGCCATTTAAAACCTATTCCCATGGTGGACTTCCAGAGTCATCATTATTGGTCTATTAGTCCTAACGATGGAGACTTTTGACTATTAAATATGGCCTTGTAATTTATAATAGACATTCCACTAGCGCATCTATCTTTTTTAAAGTCTTAGCAACGTGAGAGACTGTACCCAAGCCACTTAATTCCTTATTAATAAGGACTAGACATGCCTCTAGCCATCAACACCTATTTATAGGTAGGCGTTTGTCATTTAATACCTAACCTCAAGGAGGAATCCTCACTGGTACTATCTAGCTGACATTGCTTGGAAATCTCATTAGGCTACTTAATTCTTCTTTTATAGGAAAGAGGCGGACATTACAACCGCTTGATACCTCGAACCTGAAGCGAACATCTCCCGTAATATCCTGTATCACTCTTAATTATAAATATGGAATCTCACAGATTACTTCTTTTGTAGGGAGGCTAGCCCTAAGATAGCCACTTAATACCTTAACACTAAAGTAAAACTTTTAGAGATATCCTTCACCGCTCCCAATTCTAAATTTGGAACATTTAATACTTTCCAATTAACAAAGCAAGTCCAATCTCTCACGTTGTCATAGATCCATGGATTAGCGACATCTTACATCAGTAGTAAGTGCACCCAATTGCTAATATCCTCAAAAATAAAGGCAGTCTTTAGTCGAGTGACTCTACTAACCTCGTATCACTAACCTACTAAGTCCAATTGACCATCCTAATCTTTACTTAAATTATCTTAGGTTGACATTTGACTTGGCTTACTATTTCCATTTTTTTAAGACAATAAGATTTACCTTAAATATTTATCTACCCATAAATCCCCTTTTAATACTCATAAATGTCAACTGCCCATTAAATCCTAAAGGGCATTTCCTAAGACATGTATGTATGATTACTAATTTCAAATTAGTAACCTTTTTATATATATCCCAGTTTTATCGGTCCTATCCATTTGTCTCTATTAATTGTAACCCTTAATTTAATACTATCCATTTTTCCCATTAATTGCCCTTTGATTTAGGCTACAATATTTCATTTCCTATTAATTAATTACTAGGAATTCCTAATTTATTCCCTAATAACATGAATTACTACCATTTATAATTCTAATTATTCGTTTCCCTAAATATGATAATAGCTAATGTACATTACACATAAATAACGCACAAATAAACGCTATTCTTCTTTATTAACATGATAAATATGTATAAACTGCCTAATAGAACTATCTATTCATAACCAAATATATTCTAGTCATAAATATATCACTAGAATGTTCTTTCCATATTTAATTTGCTGAAATTAAATTCCTCGGGAATATTTTCCGCTATAATTTCCATAAATTGGTTTAACACAAAAAGGAATGACTGACTCTGTTTGAAATTACAAGGAATGGATAATTTCATTTTAATTGGAGGAGATGGTGTAGACTACGGAGGATAAATTTGTACATTACACATCTCTTCCCCTTTTGTTTATGGGTGTTTCTTGTTAAATTAAACGTCGCCTTTTAAACGAAAAGTGGAAAAAGTAAACAAATTTACAAAAAACGAACGGATATTCTTCTCATAAATTAAACTATGGAAAATCTTCAACAGTGGATAAATTGGGCAATAATCCAAAAATCCTATTTTACACCCTGGTACAAATCTGGAATAAAAATGTACAACATTCAAATTTAAAAATCTTTACGACTAATTTCCATATCTAACTGTAAATATATTTCAAATTAGATCTAAAACAAGAATATGTAGGCAATAGTCTCTACACTAATTTAAGCATACAATTCACAAGTAAAATTAATTTAGGCATAAAAATCAAATGTGTGCCAATGGAATTGAATTAAAATCATAAATAATGTATAACATTTTCTGCTCACATTTTAAAAGCGGTAAGTCTTCAAATCTGAAGAATAACCTTAAGTTTATCCCCAAATTCTTTTTAATCTAAGAAATATGTATAAAGGGTATGTACATACAATAGAATTACGGATCTAAGAAGAGATTTGGGATTGTGAAGAAAATATATATAAATATATATATTAGCTCAAATACGCATATAGTTAACTCTCGTCTCCTTTTCATTTGATTTCTATTCTTCTCCAATTTGTATGAATATAAATACAAATATCTTATTTTTATAATTTAGAAAGAAAGTGGAGAAGAAGAAATGATAGAGCTCATTGCTCTATTCGGAACCATATGAGAAAAGAATGGAGGATTATGCCTGAATTTATGGACGCTAAAATCAACCAGAGCTGCACGATTTAAAATATTCAATCGGATGTTGTATATGGCCTAGGGTTACTAGAGCCACCACATAGATGCAGGTTGACCACTCCCTGTCGACTGCTTGTACACGGCGATTGACCTATGGGCCTAGACAATTTTAGTTAAGTTTCTTGTTTTAATCATTTTCGTTTCGAATTCATTTTTCATCCACAACTTCTTCGTTTGGACTCCAAACGCAAAAATCCAAATATGAAAGTTGCTTAAAATTTTACCATGAATGCAATGGTGCATGTTTCATGGTAAAATTCCATTGTTTGCACAAATTCCATTTTTAGAGTTAAACTAATTAAATAACTAATGCCAAATTACGATCTGTTATAGATGAAGTGTCGATAAATGGAATTTTCTGGATATTGAATTCTTTGGAATTAGGATTAGAGAAGTCAGGATATTTTAGTTATGGGGTTTTGGTTAATGGGCTTGAGGTATTGAGCCTTAGTGCATTTATTTCCTTTTCTTTTATTATCTACTTTCTTTTTATTTTTGCTTCATAAACATTTAAGCACAAATAATATTTAATCTACTTCACTATATCTCTTTTCAATAAATTTAATTTATAAAAATGATTTCCTATAGTTTCAATTAATTATGTTAGAACCTTGTATTTTGATGTTTTGATCTTGACAACTATATAAGTAAATATTACATGAACTAACCACATTTGCAGGAGACATACCATTCTACTCGACAATAGATTGAAGACCAAGAATTCAGAGAGAAGTTTCAAAATTTATTAATGGTTTGTCTATGGTCTAGTTTAGTAGTTAATTATTGTTAAAATCTCCCCTAAGTTGTATATGCATGCATACAAGTATTTAAAATTACTTTTAAATCATATACACACAAAGTAATTTGTTATTTTCAAATTATACTGTTAGAATTTCTCACAAATACTTAACATGGAAGAAAACTTTAAGTTCAGTCAACTGAATGAGGAGTTTCGGTAGATTGAACACCTGTGCACGTGCACAGTGCATTTGAAGGTTCAGTCGACTGAACTACGTGTCTTTTTAATATTAAAATTCATATTTTGAAATTTTTGAATAAGTAGTAGACCGAACTTTTTCCTCAATTGACTAATATTCATAATGGCTATTTTTTGAATAGTCACTTCCATTAAGCGAACAGAAACAACCCTTGATTCAAGAGTTGTTTTCGTATCTTTTGACCTTAAATCTTCACGAAGGATTGCATCAATTAAACTCTATATATAGCCTTTATTTTTGTTGTTTTAATAACTTAATTTTCTGATTCTATTCTCATTATCTAAATATATTGCCATTTGCTTTCGAAAACCGTTCAAATCACTTGCATATTTAAGCACAAATTCATTTGTCATTTAATTAACTTCCATTCTACATGAACTACACTATATACCACAAAGGAGAAGATTATAGGAAGGGTGTACTCTAAAGACTTATCCGTGCTCTCAAAAGAGCACAATTAGTCAAGAAAATTCTCTATATTGTTGAAGTCTTGTTCGGTTGCTCAGACGATAGAAGTTCTGTTTAATTGTCTAGGCGGTAAAGGTCCTATTTGGTTGCTCAGATGGTGTAGTGCATATTCCTCCGGGTTAAGAGAGGGTTGATAGTTAAATTGAAGAAGGAGTCTAGGACTGGATGTAGAACAGGAGTTCGAACCAGTATAAACATCCATGGTGTCATTTACTTTACTAGTTACTTTTTATATTCACATTCCGCACTAGTAGATAACTTAGATTATATTCCATATTACGATCCATAGTAGCACTTTCAAATTAATCATTTCATTTAAATTATTTTACCAATAAAATTTCAAAAACTATATTAATAAATTTATCCTTTTCAATTCCAATATTTCTTTTTAATTCCAAAATTATGACTATAATTCTAATATCCTAAACAAATTCATTATTTATTATTATTTAATTAATTGCTTCTCAAATACAGGTTGTTACAAAACTCCTCTCAAACTCGAAGTTAACCCTGAGTAAGCCTACCACCGAGCAAGGACCACCGAACCAAAATGTTATAGCATCTTTAGATCCTAATTTCATGCCAATTACATCATTACGTCTTGTTCTTTGACTCATGTATCTTCCATATGCATCGATACGACTTCTAACATTTTCTAGGCTATCCGAAAAAGTATGGTTCTACGCTCCTACCTCTGTTTTGCTCCAATGAACACTTTCAACGCCGTTTAAGCATACACACAAACACTACACACACATCAAACATCATAAAATAAAGCAAAACATACCACCAATCGTTGAAATCATCATAATTCATCCACAACATGGTCTAACATCTATCAAGGCAATCACACATCGATACAACATGATTAGAATGCCAAAAATCATTATATTTACATTTTATTATAGGAAGGATTTTGAAATAACATTAAAACTTATTTTTACTTTAGAAATGGATCCACAACATGTTAAGACCTATAGATACAAATGTAATAAGGTGAGAGTATACATTACTCACCAAACACCCAAAAAATGGAGATGTGCATGCAAAACTAGGAAAATCCAAAAACAAACGATAAGGATTTGATTTTTCTTCCTAAAAAATGTAGAAATGAAGATCTCCAACAAACTGACTTCCTAATCTACCAATAATCTATGACTTAGACTTGATTAGGAGAAGAAATAGAAGGTTTGGATGAAGAATGAGTTAATGGAGGCTTAAATCTATTTAGGAGATAGTAGAAATGACTTGGGGATGTCTGTTTCAACCAATTTAACCCTTAAACCCAAAATTGGTTATTGGGCATCTCTACAATCTCACAAATTACCCACTAAGCTGCTCCAAAAACCGCAAAACTTCAAACAGCCAAATCTCCTAGCTAGAAAACCCAAATCGCTACTATGACCACCCTACGGAAAGGGAACCCATTATATTTTTCCAACGGAAGTGGTCCTGGACGCTAATTCAAAATATGTTATTATGGCCATTATAATTTTTCATGGGTAAAATCATCCGATAAGATTTATCGGGACCAAAAATGTCACTACTCAAAATCCCTCAAAGTTATAGTGTCATGCGACCCAATACAAATTTAAAAATAACATTTTATGATCCTTTGGTAAGTAAAATACGGATAATTATGCAACCAACAATGAGTTAACCTTCTAATCCTTCTCCACACAACCATGCTTCCCTATTGTCATGTCATTGACGTTTCATTGTTGAATCAAAATGAATGGTCTATGCTTACGAAATTTCGACGCTTTCTGATTAATCCATACACCCGATCGACGAAAGAATACCACTAATGGATTCATGTCATTGAGAGTTACAATTTTAATATTCAATAGTCTAATTTGGAATATTTTGTATTTCAGACTTTTTAATTAGAGGAAGATTAACTTTTGCTAATTACAATCAATAAAAATTATATTTTTAACCATCTAGCCAGGTGTCTTACCCTAATCATGTTTAACGTTAAAAAAAGTCACTTTTTAAATTTCAATTACGCCATCTATAACATGATTTATGATTATAAGTGATGAATTATTATATCTTACTAATATATATAAAAATAGGATGAATACCACTCACCAATTAGCCGTGCACCTTCTCTAATCCAAGGTGAGGCCTCATTCTTCTTCGTTGTTTAGAAATTCATGATTGTTTTGGAAACACCAAATTTCTCGATAGCTTCAATTTATTCGCGTAGCTCTCTTCATGGTGATCGATTCTATATATTGATTCATTTAAATTAGATTTCATTTGGTGAATTTTGAAATGATTTTTTAGATAAAGATGAAGAAGAAGATGAAAATTAGAGGTAAGAGGTTTAGGCTAAATTGTCATTAGATAATAGGGTTTTCATTTCTATTTATAGGCTGAAAAAACTCAAATTTTGGCTAAAATTTCGAAGTCAATATATTACATGTTAACCATAAAGCTCATTCAAGAATGTAGGAATAAAAGAATTCCTGCAAAAGTACTGTAAAAGCTTCGCAAGAATTAAAGAGAGGATTTTCGCCATAGTCCAAAGGTGGGGTTTCGAAGGCATCGAAGTGGCTATCGAAAAGATTGGTTCACTGTTATAAGAATTTGGTGATTCTGCAAATACTAAATGGAGTATGTGCTTCCAAAGGAGTTGAAAGGGGACAAGGCTATCCTTCTGCTTTAGTTGACCCTTCCAAAGCAGTTGGTTCTGCATGCATAAAGGAATTTCATATGTGTTAAAAGCACCTTTCAAAGGTATCAAATAATAGGCTTCCGCACATGTATCAAACCCTTCGAAACAGTTGGTTTCACTACTATTTACCTTACACAAAGGAACATTTGACCAAATCCCTTCCAAAATCGTAGATGAGGCTTTAGAATCGGTTGAACTCTTCCGTAAGTATAAGAGAAACTTCACATGTGACTAATATTGCTTCCCCAAGCACCAGAGGATGGGGCTTCCGCATTGATTAACATGAATACTTTTGAAAGCCACCTTTCGTAACTAAGCCTCCTTAAGTGACTTTTGACAATGATCCTTCTGTCACCATTAAATTCTTTCTAAACCATCCAAATGCCCTTCCTTACTCATTCTAATAGTCACCTATCATGTTAGCACCAAACCTTAACAAAAAATGAGAGGCTTCAAAGGTAATGAAGAAGACTGAACGGCTTCCGCTTATATTCAAATAACGTAATGAGGAACCTTGACTCATTTGCCACAAAGATAAGTATACCTTTCAAAGTAGTCAAAAGGCATTAGAAATACTTAACAGTGGTAATAGTGAATATCAAAGCAATATCCATTGTTTGTATACTTTTGATAGAGACAGAAGGGTTAATCCAAGCATAACAAAAGATCCGAATACCTATTCAAAATTTTAAGACTATGGAAGCGAAAGGACGAAGGGAAAAGGATGGATGTGAAAGGTTAAAAGAGAGACCTATCGATGGTTCTGAAAAGATAGGTGCGAAAGGGTCCAATCCGCATCTATAAATACGACCCTAAGGGTCCAAGTTGAGGATCGATTTTGGAATTCTTGGATTTTCTTTTCACGTCTTAGCCAAATCATATTCTTCTAACCCCAGATCAAATTGGGGAAAAATTATGCTACTTGTAATCCATTCATGAGAAATGAAAATGAGATGATGCATGAATCTAATATTGATTTCGAATATGAGGATGATCATTTTGGCCATTAGATTGTCTAATGACCAATTGCACATGATATACACATATCTTCTTAACCCTTATTTTCATATGCCATGCCATGGAGTTTATTTTGATATCTCGGCTTAAAGCATATTGTTATCATGTCCAAAGCCCATGTGGCACTAAAGCGACATGGTGATGATACTTCAATATTATTGAGGTAATTGGACTTGCGTTGTTTATCCAAAATAAGATTTCATGGCATATTGAATCCACAGTTTACTTAATACATACACATTATGTTCTGAATCCTTTCGAATGGAACTAGTCCATCGAAGGGATTCACCATGTGGTCATTGAAGTTAGAGCCTACGAGAGGAGTCCATCAAAAGGTGTTTAAATACTCCAGAACATATCTTTAATTTCGAAGGAATCCTCCCCATGCCTTCAATATCAACATCTTTAAAGGAGTTCCTTTCGACGGTATAAAGACCCTTTCGATTCAGTTAGATCTCAACTGTCCCTACTGGTTTATAACCTCAGGATATTCCAACTAATTTGAAAGGGGTTTCGAAGGGATCATTTATTTCCTTAACTCTACTTTGAGGTGTTGACAAGATTTCTTTTTAACATGTTTAGCATTAGAAGGAGAGCTCGAACATCTGACCTAGTTATTTCCTTATAGACTAACTATATAATGTTTGAATTGTCGTTCGAAAATGGAATCGAAAAGATTTAGTCGATTGGATGAGGAAGTAGTACACATAAAAGTTTTGGAGGAAAATATTACTCCAACCTTCAACTTAGAAGGAGTTGTGCCAGGACAACCGTCAACTCCAGCACAATCAGATGATAATGCAACTAAGATAAGGCATTTAGAGCAACGACTCCTAGAAATGCAAGAGCTTTTGGAAGCAACCCTTTCTTAGAAATCTTCTAAAACTGCTAAACCAATAAAAGGAGACGAATTAGTCTCCTCAAGGAGGAATTACAAAGCTTATACGTTTGAAGGCAAGATCAAGATCGACTTAGCTTCATCAAAGAAGAAGGAACATCATGTAACCAAAGCCGATCATCAAGGTAGAATGCAAGATAAATCTTTGGAGCAATATGGAAGCTCAACTTCAAAGAAATACAATCCAAATAGGAAAAGCTATCATAATGCTGAAGCCTATTTGAAGGATGTGGCAGAGAAGGCTGTTAAAGACATGCTAAATGCTAAAGGGAAAAGAACTCTAGACGAGCGGGTGAATGACAGCGAACAAGTGGCTCCATTTACTAATGAAATCATGTCAACAGTAATTCCATCTCATGTTAAGATTCCAACAGTGAAATATCATGGCACTACTAATCCCGATGACCATCTGATGGCTTTCGACAGCTAAAATGGATCTATATAATGCTTATGGGGCAGTGCAATGCAAGTTATTCCTAGTAACACTTCAAGGGGCTACCGTAAAATGATACCGCCAATATTGGGAGAAAACAATTTACTCATGGAAAAAATTCTCCTACGAATTCTCCGCTCAGTTATGCATATGCAAAGGTCCAACAGTTGACTATATTATTTTAGCAAACATCAAGCGAAGGTAGGGAGAATCATTGGGAGATCACCTCAGAAGGTTCAATACAGAGGCATTGAAGGCTAAGGACATGCACGATAGAGATAGCTAATTTTCGTGCATATAAGACGGATAGAGAACATGCCATTTTGGAAAGAGCTCTTCCTCCATGGATGTAAAGATTTTTAGGATTTTCACTTTCAAGCTGATAAATTCATTCAAATGGATGAATTATACTATGCTAAAAAGAAAGTTAATCCTATAAAGGAGAGTGGAAGATTTGGATTTGATCAAGGAAATAAAAGGTCAAGGCGTGAAGAGCCCAAAACTAATTCAATTGCTTTGAACAAGCCATTGTCCTATATTTATGCCATAACTAAAGAGAAGGTTAATTTCCCAACATCATTCAAGGCCAGAGACTATCCTGAGCAAAGAAAGGGGGATGATTATTGTGCTTATCACAAGGCGAATAGGTTTAAGATTAACGAGTGCCGAGTGCTGGCCGAAATTATCCGAAAGCTGATCCGTGAAGGACATTTGAACGTCCAAGATGAAGAGAAAACACAACAACTAGTGATGGACCGCAAAAATTCCTTAGTAATCCTGTGAATATCCTAGGAGATGAAGATCCATTGAACTTGAGTCCACCTTTGAATAGTATTGATGTGATTCATGGAGGACCGCACCCGGTGGGGACTAGTAAAGGAGATAAAAACACACACACACACACGCACAGATATATATATATATATGAAGTAAGCTAGGGAAGGAGTGTTATTTATTCAGCAAGTCAATATTCAAAAATCAATGGCTTAATATACAGATGCCAAATCTTATCATCACTCCACAAGATCTAAAGAAAGGAGCTCATCATCCATATAATGACCCCCTTATGATCACATCTCAAATCGGGCTTCCATAGTATCTAAGATTATAGTAGACAGTGGAAGTGTAGTTAACATCATCTTCAAGCATGCCTTTGATCAAATGGGCATTCCTGAGGATAAGCTAGAACCTAGTCTTGAACCTATCCTTGGGTTCAATAGTAAGGGGTCAACTTCGATAGGGCAAGTAAAGTTGCTGGTACAAATGGGAATACCACCATGCTGTAGAACTTTCGAAACTCTCTTTGTGATCATCAATCAACCATCATACTATAAAGCATTCTTTGGCCATCCTGCGCTTGATGAGGTGGATGCTTTTGTCTCACCGAAATATCCGATGGTTGAATTCTTGACTGAAATAGGTTGGGGTACTACTCAGGAGGAACAGTTTTGCTCCCGTGAAATGTATTTTGCAACTCTTGATCAATACAAAAGGGAGAACTCTTCTTATTATGATTCCTTTACTATTTTTCAGGCTTTGGATGATGGATTTTTACATCCAACATTTGAAGCAAAAATAAATATCTAACAAAATGAAAAAAAATGTGTTTGGAAGGTACATCTCGGTTGGAAGTAAGAGGAAAAGAACCAATGCTAACTTCGTAGAAAAGGGCAAGATCATCACAGAATTGATTTGCCGAGGGGAGATAGAGAGGATAAACCTATAGAGGATCTTAAGGAAATGTGTAAAGATCCAACTGTTCAGCCAAAATAGTTGCAGTGGGAAAAGAGTTGGAGAACAACTTGAAAACAGGCTTAATTCAATTCCTTCAAATTAACAAAGACATATTCGCATGGCCCCATCCAGATATGGTCGAGATTGACCCATCAGTTATGTGCCACACACTGAATATTGATCCAAGCATGACCCCCGTCCGACAAAAGAAGAGACAATTTGACAAAGTTCAATCTGACGCCTTGAAAGAAGAGGTTAAAAGGCCACTTGAAAATGGATTTATTTGGGAATTTTTCTATACCCAAAATGGCTAGCAAAGCCAATATTGGTAAAGAAGTCGAATGGCAAGTGGAGAACCTGCATTGATTACACTGATCTAAACAAAGCATGCCCGAAGATTGTTATTCGCTACCCTGGATAGACCAATTAGTTGATTCAACTAGTGGACACAAGTTATTATCTCTTATGGATGCTTATTCAAGATATAATCAAATACCCATATTCAAACCCGACGAAGAACATACTAGCTTCATTATCAATTGGGGAACTTTATATTATAAAGCAATGCCTTTTGGGCTAAAGAACATAGGAGCCACTTATTAAAGATTAGTCGATAGAATGTTCAAGGAACAGATTGGGTGAAATATGAAGGTTTATGTGGATGATATGCTAGTAAAATCCCATGAAGCTGAGAGTCACCTTAAAGATCTTAAAGAAATGTTTGAAGTATTACGAAGATATTAGATGAAACTAGATCCTCAGAAATGTTCTTTCGGAGTTCATTCTAGAAATTTCTTAGGTTATATTGTTAGCGCACAAGGGATGGAAGCTAGTCCTAACCAGATCCAAGCTATCAAAGACATGGTTAGCCTAAAACTAGCAAAGATGTAATGAGTTTGAATGGTAGAATTGCAGTTATAAGCAGTTCATCTCTAAGGTAATCGATAAATGCATCCCCTTCTTCAATGTAATTAAGAGAAGAACGAACTTTGAGTGGGGAAAAGATTGCAAGAAAGCCTTCTAAGAATTAAAAGATCACTTAGAATGGCCACCAATGTTATCCAGCCCTGAGGTTGGAGAAAACTTATACTTACATATGGTGGTTTCAGAACATGCAGTTAGTTCGGCTCTGACTAGAGAAGAAAATGAAACTCAACTTTCCATTTATTATGTGAGCAGAAGATTAAAGGATGTCGAGGTTTGATATCCAGTCACACAAAAGTTGTATTGCTGTTTGATACTTACAGCACGGAAACTCAGAATGTACTTTCAAGCAGAGTATTAACTAAATTTACACTCAAGCAGGTTTTCGGTAAACCTAAGACTTCAGGTAGGCCAGTGAAATGAGGAATAAAACTTAGCCAAAATGATATTGGATTTTAGACACATGCAACAATCAAAGGGCAAGCATCGGCGGACTTTATCAATGAATGTACAAACTTTGTTAAAGAACAGTCAGAGAAAGATCAAAAGCTCGTATGACAACTATTTGTGGATGGAGCATCAAACGAGCAGGGAGCTGGAGCAGAATATGTCATAATCATACCAGATGGATACCGTCTACACTATACCATGTAGCTAGGATTTCCTACAACAAACAACATCGCTGAATATGAATCGATGGTGGAATGATTAACTCTGGCCTTATAACTTAAAATCTCATGAATTCAAATCTTTAGCGACTCTTAACTAATGGTAAATCAGATATGTCAGACTAAAGACGCCAAACTATCTCTATATGTTAAGAAGGCATTAAAATTGCTTACATTATTTGAAGATTTTTCTATACACCAAGTCCCAAGAGGAAATAACTCTCAAATAGATTCATTAGCAATAGTTTAAGAGGAGCTCTAGAAACCCATACCGTACTAGTAGGATACCAGGAAAATCCCAATATTGAAGAGAAAATGCTCGAATCAGGGAAAGAACTACTAGTTTTAAATAGATCCCAGGCTATGACACACAAAAGAGAAGAAAGAGAAATTGATGATGAAATTCCATATGAAGAGCCCAATCATCCAAGGGTGGATAACTATTATAGTAATACTTAGATGACGCCTATTATAGAATATCTTACCAATGGGATATTGCTATATGATAAAATGGAAGCGAAGAGAATCAGACGACAGGCTCCAACCTTCACTAAGATGGATGTGATTCTTTATAAGAAAGGATATGCTATTCCTTACTTAAGATGTGTGAATCCAAAAGATGGGTTGAAATTACTAAAAGAAGCGCATGCTAAATTTTGTGGAGAACATTCTAATGGGATGAAGTTGGCTAAGACAATAATGAGACAAGGTTTCTATTGGTCTCAAATGACTAGTCAAGCTATTGAACATGTAAGGAAATGTAAAGGGTGTCCAAAGTACTCAAAGATTCCCCATTTACCACCAAGCCAATTAACTCTGATCCCTAGTCCATGGTCCTTTGATGTATTGGGAATCGATTCGATCGAACCAATGCTAATTTCCAAAAGAGGAGCAAATTATGCTGTAGTGGCCATTGATTACTTTTCTAAGTGGATAGAAGCAGAGCTAGTCCTCAAAATCACTTATGGGAAAGTGCTTAGATTCGTTATTAAGAACATCACCATTAGATTTGGGGTCCCTTGCAAAATTATATCTAATAATGGAACGCACTTTAAAAGTGAAGAATTTTCTTGATTTTTCCATAAGAACAAAATTATCAAAAGCATTTCTTCCATAGCACATCCAAAGGTTAATGGAGTTGTCGAAGCAGCCAACAAGACTATTAAGACCATCTTGAAAAAACGATTAAATAAGGCCAAAGGAAATTGGATGGAAGAATTATCACTTGTACTCTAGGCATATCGCACGTCCACCAAAACTAGTATAGGTCATACCCCTTATTCTCTAACATATGGGTGCAAAGAAATCTTACTAGTTGAAATTGAAATACCTTCATATCGAAGAATTGCTTATACATTTAATACAAACGAAGAGTTGAAAAAAGAATCCTTAGATTTAATACATGGGCTAAGAAATAAAGTAGCTATTCGAACTACTGAATATCAAAGAAGAATCTCAAAATACTACAACTCGAAAGTAAAGACAAGATCATTCCAAGAAGGAGATCTAGTGCTCCGAAGAGTGATGGAAAACACTAGAAACCCCACAGGTGGACCACTAGGACCAAACTAGGAGGGTCCTCTAATTGTGTCCAAACTAATTCCTCCGGAGCTTACAAATTACGTTGACCAGATGGGAATATGGTTCCTAGGACATGGAATGTAGAACATTTGCGACCATACTTTCCCACATTGGATGAATAAAGCGCCTCTTTTTTAAGAAAAGTCTGCATGGTCGGGAGTACAATTCTCCTTATACTTGGAAACTACCTTAAACAATCATAGGCTATATCTGTGCCAAGATGGCTAGGTCAAAGCACCTCCTGGAGGGAGAATAGAGTAATCCTTTATCCGCGCCATGCTATGGCTAGGTTAGCTATGGCTAGGTTAAAGTATCTGCAAGCCTTTGATCGTTCCACGCTTGGCTAGATCAAGGCACCTTAGAGGGGGGATGGAGTAAACCCTTGATCCTGCCATGTTATGGCCTGATCAAGGCGCCGAACAAGCCTTCGGTCCCGTCTATATTTCCTAGCTGGAGCGTCTCCTGGAGGGAGGTCAGGTAAGTCCTTGGGTCCTACTTATGGAAAAGATAACCAAGCACACCGGATAACAACGGACTAAGATGTCCAAGCCCAAGAAGTGGCACACCGAACAAGAACAACATGCAAAGCCTAAACGGTGGCACATGCCAAAAAAATCAATAATCACGAAGCAAAATATTTGAACAATTAAAGCACAAAAAGTGGTGCAGAAAAAAAGCTCAGAAAAGAATTTACAACTGTTGGCTAATTTTCAAAGGATGATTTCTGGACTTCACTTATTAATACCTGAATTTCGGTTTCGGGTCTTTTACTATTAATTTCTGGTCTTCACTTATTAATACCCAAATATGGGTTTCGGTCCATTTACTATTAATTTGTGGACTTCACTCATTAATGCCTGAATTTGGGTTCCTGGACTGTTGTTATTGAGACTTCTATTATGGACTTCTAGTCTACTAATTTCTAGATCTATCTTACCAATACCTGAATCAGGGTCTGGGTTTCGGGTCGTGTACTATTAATTTGTGGACTTCACTTATTAATGCCTGAATCTGGGTTCCGGGACTATTGTTATTGAGACTTCTATTATGGACTTCTAGTCTTCTATTAATTTCTAGATCTATCTTACTAATACCTGAATCAGGGACTCGGGTCGTTTTCTATTAACTTGTGGACAACACTAATCAAAATCAAAATCTAGCTTTCAGGACTTATATTATTTTCAGATGAGGATTTCTAAATTCCTATTATTTATCCCCAAAAAAGGATTCCTGGTCTTCTATGATTTATTTCTAGACGATGAATTTCTGAGTTTATATTATTACCAAACAGTTGTTATTGGCCTTTTATCATTTATTCCCAGAAGACGATTTCTAAACTTCCATTACCAAGGCAGAATTTGGATCTCTGGCCCTTATTATTAATTTCATAACTACATTTCTGGACTTCTATTGAACAAAGACGAATTTCTAGTCTTCTCTCATTATTACCAAAGTTGAATCTCGGGACTTCTATTATAATTTCCAATTGTAAATTTTTTATTATTATCCTCAAATGATGATCTATTAATTTCCATTACTTAGGTTTCTGGGATTCTATTATCAGGAATGCTAATACTATCCCCAATAATTGGACAAACTACTGAACATATTCTTACATAAATTTTGAATTAACAATAAGATATGTATTCTACGTTGCACTTTGTAGGAAAAGAAGTTTGGTAAAGAGGACCATTGAAGATGAAAAAATGAAAAAAGGAATTCTTGTATTTTTATCCAAAAGAATAAAAGCTTCTTTCATACAAAGGAGAAGGGCAATTATTAACCATCAAGATCACTCAAGAATTTAGGAATAAATGAATTCCCATGAAAGCATTGTAAAAGCTTTGCAAGAATTAAAGAGATGGGTTCCGCCATAATCCAAAAGTTGGGTTTCAAAGGAGTCGAAGTGGCTTTCGGAAAGATTGGTTCGGTGTTACAAGCATTTGATGCTTCTGCAAATATTAAATGGAGTACATACTTCCGAAGGAGTCGAAAGGGGACAAGGCTGTCCTTCCGCTTCAATTGACCCTTCCGAAGCAGTTGATTCCACATGGATAAAGGATTTTCGTATGTGTCAAAATCTCCTTTTGAAGGTATAACAGCCTTTCGCATATGTATCAAACCCTTGAAACAGTTGGTTTCACCACTATTTACCTTACATGGAGGAACATTTTACCAAAGCATCCCTTTCTAAAGCGTAGATGAGTCTTTCGAAGGGAACAAATCCTTTCGAAGGGAACTAATCCATCTAAGAGATTCACCACGTGGTCATTGAACTTAAACCCTTTGGGAGGAATCCATCGAAAGGTGTTTAAATACTCCGGAACATATCTTTACTTTCAAAGGAATTCTCCCCATGACTTTAGTATCTACATCTTCGAAGGGACTCCTTTCGAAATCATAAAGACCTTTTCAACTCGGTTAGATCTCAACTATCCCTGCTGGGTTATAACCCGGGGATATTCCAACTAATTCGAAAGGGGTTTCGAATGGATCATTTATATCCTTAACTCTGCTTTGAGGTGTTGACAAGATTGCTTGTTAACATTAGGAAAATAACATTGGGTCTGATTTCTTCTAATTTCTGGCCCGTTTTAACCAAAATTAGCACGTTACATATGTTTTCTAACTTTAAATAACATTCCGGACACAATGGAATAGGTCCCGAGACCTAATTCCTACTTCAGTAAAAATACACTATTTTGCCATTTTTGTGTGAAATTATGATTTTACCCTTTTTAATTCAATTATTTTATTCAGTAAACTACAAGGTGTTACAGTATTATCCTCATCAATCAATGTTTCTCTCCATATTGTTTCTAACTCTACTTTCCATGGAATAGTCCTCTACTGTTGATGTTGCCTTCCAGGAACTCTGTGGCGATCACCATTATCGCTTGATCGATCGGTACCAACCGAAGCATCTAGTGTTATGACTCAAGTTGCATCATCTTCGACTCTAGTCTTCCATCTTTAGTCTAATCTATTTTTCGCCTAGCAGCTAAGCTTCCTTCTTCGGATCTAGTTGGTGAGTTTCTCCTATCATCACGATCTCTTGCTCGAGATTCAGCGTTATTGGCATTTGTTCCTTGAGAGGCTTACCTCATCAACTCAAACTGTCAACTTAACTCCTCCATCAGCTATCATTGTGTTGCTTCCATCTGTTGGTTAACTTCAATGATAATTCTTTAACTCTTTTTTGTAATAAGACCAAATGGTGATTGTGAATGCAATCCATCACTTGTACTATGCTCTCCAACACTTCCTCCTTCATCCTCAACCCATATTACTTGTTTTCTACTATTCTTGTGAGAACATATTACATCTTATCTTCAAGTAAATGAAAATCAAATCTATGCATCTTCAGAGATCTAGTCCGAGTTCAATTCTCAATGAAAACACCAAAACATTAGCCTTAATCTTGGTCTAACAACCTCAAGGGGACTGCGTAGAACCAATGATTCGGTGTGTAATCGTTCATTGTAGTTCATAAGTGGATATAATTGCTGATTTACATCATTTATGGGTACTGTATGTTGTATCTTAGATCTAGTTCTAGGAAAATAAGAAAATTATAGAGAAAACATGGAAAAGTAAGTAAAAATCACCCTATGATTTATAATGATTTGGTGTTCGCCTATTCCACTTTAATATGAATTTATTTCCTTTTACATAAGTTTCCAAAAGGTTTTACAACCAAAATCTCAAAATTTAAGCTTGATTTTAGATAGAAAAATGGCATAACCACTCCTTAGATGTTCCTCTATTTTATAAGCATAAAGTGATAAGTTACGGCTTGGAAATTGGTATCTCTCTAAGAATTCATCCAAAATATATCTATTTCCAATCCACGTTTAAAGGAGAAATATTTAAGATATCTTCTTACCCTACATGAATCAATATCAATCAATGGACTTATATATTTAATTCATATTTTCAATTAAAATTAACATGCATCATTTTGTACTCCATTTTCCATCGATCCGTCATCGTTTCGTACCTTAGCTTGGTTTCAGCCTACACAAATCCAGAATATATCAAAATTCCACTGAAAATTGAATAACATATGAAGAAGTACCGACGCATATTATGGATCGGTACCGATCGATGGCTTTTTCTTCACTATTTCTTCGTATCATCTTGCACTCGATCATTTATGAACCATGTGTTCATTCCATCATTTTGAAGTCTAATACCACTGAATCATCATATATGAAAAACCATGGATAAAACAAAAGAAACATCAAAACTATGCAGCAACAAAAGAAATAGTTTAACCATCACAAACCATCAAGATTTGACCTTCATAAGTTGACACCCAATCTTCCAATAATTAGCATCAAAAACCATGCAAGTACAACAAATAGACATAGACAACAAATTTATGCAGGAATTACACAAGTTTGAAGAAAAATACGCCAATGCCAAAGCTAAAAGAAACATAGCAACCGATGCATTAATTGCAACTCGAACACAATTCAAAAGATGAAGCTGTTATCGGAGACGCCCTCATTTTGAGACGTCATAAATGGAGAAGGCATTGCTGCTTTAGACCAATACATCTCAGGTATGTTCACATTTTCATGACTAGCATAGTCGATAATATTTGAACTGGAAGATGGTCTGTTGTGGTTCCTTTTCTTCTTTTCAGGGAATATATGTGTAGGAGAAAACTGTGCTAAGCATTGCATGTAATTGTGAAGGAAACTTGCATCTGGTTTTGGGCATCTTCGATATATACGGTTGTTGGTGCTGCGAGGAAACAGCTTCCTTATGTTGGAGTACCGGCGGTTCTTTATGGAGTTTTCAGTTCGGCCAGGAAGCTGTTTTCCAATCTCTGACCATTTGTTGCCGAACTCTGAATGAGCATTGATCAGTACTCTGTCCTCTTACTCGCTCCACGGATCTTTCTACGAGTGTTCACAGCTATTAAAAATATATTATTATCGTTTTACAAGAAATTCTATATGAATAAAAGGATTATATATTGGTTGTGAACCTCACCTTGTTACTATGTAGTTAAATAGAAACATAAAATGAACAAAAGATATTTCATTAAGCAAATAACAAAAACTATGATTTATGACCATGACAAATAGGATATACATCGCATTAATCAAATATTATGATAGGTCATAGGCTTAAAAATAATAAAAACTATGTTATAATATTTTTAAATGATCTCCAAGAGCTATTTCATAAAAAATCAGACATGAACCTTGATGTGTGTATCTGTGTGTGCGTGCACGCGTGTGTGTACACATATGTACTTGCATATTGTATTGTCTGTGTTAATTTTAACAAGACAGAGCTTGGGTATGACCTTTTATTCCTCAAAAGGCCATGATATAGTTTGAGGTGAAAGCTTAATGGTTCTAATACTGGATTTTAAGACGTGGAACTATAATATGATATTAAAATTGGGTATCCACATTGCCACAAAAGTATTTATCACCTTAAGTTTGAAGATGAGATGATGTAAATTATAATCAATTCAAGATAAAGCCCCTTGTATTTGTAAATTAATTCACCTAAGTTGAGATTTAAATGTTATAAAAAATTGAATATAATGATTTTGAAGTAAAGAATTAACCTAATTGGAATATGATTTTTGATAGAAATTATGATTTCGGAAACGATATGATTTTAAAGGTGAATATGATTTTGAAATTGAATATAGTTTCGAAAGCGATTGATTTGAATTGAATATGATATTTTGATATCAATTATGAAATGGTTTTGGAAATTTAAAAGAACCATCTAGTGTGTAATAAGCAATTGGTAGTTAGAGAGACCGGGATCGGATATTGTTATTCTCTCCACCAATAGCGAAAACCAATATAACAACTATGTACGTGGTGGAGATTCCATAAATGAAGTAAGATGGTTTGGTGAAAAATTTCTGTATGAGGTATGACATGACCCTAACTCCCATGAGTCAGCTTAGATATGACTAAAACAGGAGCTATACCAAGCCAAGTGAGGTCATTCCTCTGATCAGACACATTTCTTCGATACTATATTCTGACTTTGTGATTATTTTGGTGGCCACCCTTGATTTTTGATTTAGGAGTGTGTTCCGACGTAGGTGGTGGTAGCTGCTATGTGTTACCACCATTCTGGAAGCGCAATTGGTATATCTATCTTGGCATTGCCTTAAGTATCGTGTTCACATGCCCTAGCATGCCTTTTATGGGCTTGTTTTGTACCATACATATGGGGTGCCCTCTGTGTAAACCTCCAGTTTACAGAGGAGCGTACAGTACCGTATAAACTATGGGAATATATAAAATGTGTTAAGGGGGATGTATGTAACGCCTTAACCCTATTTTAATACTTTTACTTTATTGTCGACATATTATAATAGCATATAGTACTACATAGTAAATAATTTAACGAATCCTAAGGAGATGGTAATTTCGAACATCTCTTAAGTGACTGCATTCACGTTAGACACAGGATAGGAGATGTCAAACCCCGTAAACATTTATGATGCCATCACATGCATATTTATCGTTGATTTAACTTACATTAGATCTTTTAGTTCTGACTCGAATGTTTTTTTTTTCAATTCGCTTGGGTCAACCCGAGCACTTCAGAGTTGAAGACCTTATTTCTAGAGGACGTAGATAAAGATTTGTACAAGTATTATTTATTATACTCTGTTGCATCATGTTGTTCCGCTGCATTTATTTATTTATTCTTGTTGTCCGTAACTCTGATTCTGTACTGTATTACTAATCAAATTTATTTGTAAACAGCTTCATGAACTTTATTGATTATTATATTTTGTCATTCTACTGCGAGATTTTGAATTTGTTTTATTTCTTTCTCTTTCTCTTGTTTACCCCATAACCATCTGCCCTTTTGAATGGTTTGAGTTTGATGTGTGTGTCTTCTTAAAACGTCCAAAAAGTTAGGTCATTAACTTGGTAACGGAGCTTCGGTTTAACAATAACCTTAGCTTTGTGGGGTCTAACTCATATTAAATAAGGTAGTAATCCCCTAAAAAATGAGTCGCTGAGTGTATATATATGAGAAAGCGTATTCGTTAGTGTTATAAAATGTTTTTGTATTGTGTTAATTTTTTCCTTTTTTTATTTATAAATTCTGGTCGGTATGTAGGATGCTATGGCATTGGTAGAGATTTCTAAATACTAAATAGGACAGACCGACACAATATTGTTTTAAAATATAGGTAAATTAAATAATTTTGCCTATTGTATATTTTGTATATAAATTAATAAATTTTATAAATGATATATTTGATTGTAATATATTTGTTTGTTAGGTAGTGAAGTTTATAAATAATAAAATAAAATTTATAAATAAAATGAATATAAATTGGAAATTTTAGAACTTAAGTTCCGAGATTCTAAAAATTTATTCCAAAGGATTTTGGAATATAATGTTAGTATTATTTGAAAGTATTTTTTGATATAAACATTTCAATATAATCTGCAAGAAATATTTTAAAAGGGAATCTCAAAGGACATACATTTTTGAGTTTCAAAGTGGAAAGGCTATTGTAGTAGTTTTACTGCACATTTATTTTGATAAACAAATATTAATTTCAAATTTTAATATGACTGGATATAAAGGATATGAGTATATAAGTATGTATTTTAAATGAGTTGAAATGGAACCTGGTATTTAGTTCTTAAATTTCTATAAATCAGAGATTTTTGGCGACCCGGAAATTTTTAACATTTGAAATGGAATATTTAATAGATTTTAAATATTTGAAGGTTAGTTTAATTTGAATTTCAAATATAAATATGAATTTGTCAATTAAATTATTGAATTTTATTTATTAATGATGGGTGAAAATTTGAATTTTCAATTTTTAGCTTGTTAAAAATAATTTGATGGCATGGAAAATTTATATTGATAATACTGAAGATAATGGAAGCTTCAGAATTTAATTTGAAAATGTTTTGTTTAGTTTTGAATTTATATTGTTTAAATCAATATTTAAAAAATAGCATTCCGAGGCATGGTCTCGGAATTCGTTCCATTGGATCCGTAATATGTATTATTATCAGATTTCAATTTTCGTGACATTTGGAGTGATCGTTTGGCCGTACGATAAGCAAACGTGCTGAAAATTATATCGAAATTTAATATTTTAACTGATTCGAAAAGCTATCTTCTCCATATGATCGAATTTGGAACCGGAACCTTTTCCATTGCGTTTGGAATAGGCGTATAACATTATAAACGTCTGGCGGCACACTCCGATTGGAGATCAAAAAAAAATTAGTCACGGAAATCAAAACGATTTGATTTTAAATTTAAATTATAATAATTATTTTACATGACAAAGCTTACACGTTTTCTTTCTTCTAACATCTGGCATTTATCTACAAACACTTGGCAATTATGATTAACACACGTCTTTTTGAAAAGAAGAAAAAAAGTAAAAGAAGAGGCCGAGCGTGTTTGAAAAAAGGGGAAACAAACAAAAATCATTTCGTTCAAAATAGAAAAAAAACCCGATAGCTTCGACATTAAGGGTAGCCTTCCAGATTCGCAATTCATGGCCGAAGCCCACTTTCTTCTCAAAAAAAAGAAATCGTTATGGATTTTTGTTTAAAAATTTACGCGGTTACATCGCGAGGCAGGAAGTTGGATCATGAATCAATATCGCGCATGCGAGGAGCAGCTTTTCTTACTGGTTGATTCACGTTCAATCTGGGGCTCGAGCTCGTGGCCATGGCGTTAATTAATGGGTCGATGCGGAGCATGCGAGCGAATCGCCTGGCGATGGCGACAGCGGCGAGTCGCGAGATGGATGGGTGGCGCGCGCCACAGTGGCTAGGACTTGGGCTCGAGTTCGCTGATGGAGGAGAGGGCCGATGCCTGGGAGGTTCGAGTGATTTGGGGTTTGTTCAAATGGGAGGAGCAACTTGAGATGGCCGGAGCTCATTTGATTAGAGTTCGGGTAGAGGAGCAGTAAGGTATTGGTCAAACTTATTTTCTTTATTTAATAATATATGGATATACACAGGAAAACATAAAATGTTTACAGTAAGGAAGTACTGTCTGTTACAGTAATTTGAAAAGAAATCAGCAAATAAAAAAAGAAAAAAATATATATTATGGATATATATATATTTTTAAGAACTGTAGAATTTTAAAATCTGTATGAATTGTTTTTTTTGTATGTAGTTTTAAGACGAAAATAAAATAATTTATCAAAGGAATTTTAGTTTTAAATTTAATTTTTAGTTAAATAAATTTATTAAAAGGAATTGGTTCAAAAAAATCATTAGTTAAAATTTAAAATCATTGGTTAAAATTAAATTGTTAGTTAATTTAATTTATCAAATGAAAATTTAATTGTTTGATTGATTCAAATATTAATAAAAATCATATAATTGTTTACAAGGTCTAGAACTGTAAAGAAAACAATCTAGAGTGGAAATGTATTGCATACATAGGCAAAGGTGAGATCTTCTCACTCAATCAAATATTTTTCTGATTTAAATTTTGAATAGTTGGATTTAAAATTGATTGTGCTTGGATGATTGATTTATAATCAGTTATATTAGTTTAGACCCTATACGCCGCATAATAGCGGATGATATTATATAAAATCCATATATCGCGATATTCCACCTCGAAGTGGAATTGGTATTATATATGCATTTGGAGTTGTTGATTTCCCGCATTATATACCAGATGAGACCCTATGCGCCGCATAATAGCGGATAATATTATATAAATCCCATATACCGCGATATTCCACCTCGAAGTGGAATTGGCATTTAATTGTTGTACTAACGTCTGTGGATGCAGGGAAAACAGGTTGGAGGGATCCAACTGGATTTCTCAAATATTTGAATTAGTTTCAACATTGTGTGTTGATTATTTATAATCTATGTGTGACTATTTGTGATTGAAACTATTGAAGGCTATAATTTAGCCGAATATATTTTTGGTATCGTAGGATACCAGAAATAGATCAAATTGGATTTTTGAAATTTAGTAGAAAATTTATAATAAATTAATTTTAGGAAATTGTTAAATTTAAAAGAAGGAATTTGTTTCAAAAGATAATAAATTTGATGTTTGAAATAAATTTGAGAATCAGTTTGAAATTTGATTTGGTGTGTTGAAAATAAATTAGAAAATAAATATGATATAGATTTGGTAAAAATAATAAATATTTGGGAATCGATTTGAAAATCTTATATCTTTGGATATTTGAGAATTTAAAATTCAAAATGGGAATTTTATAAGAGAAAGGGAAATTTGTTTTAAAAAAATAAATATTGTTTTATTTTTAAAAGTGTGGAAAGAAATTTACGGATTTGGAACGTAAATTTAAAATAGATCCAAAAGGATTTATTAATTGATTAAAAATGATCCATGTTGAAAAGGAAGGTGTATTTTCCATGAAAAGCCGACTATGTTTGTAAAATAGCTTTTGAAATATAAGTAAAAATTCTAGGGTTGGTTTTAAAAGAATATTTTGGAGATATTAGTTTCTTAAGTTATTTTGTAAATCTTTAAAGTAATGATTTATTGAATTAATTATGGGAGTAATGATTTAAAGATTTAATTGATATTGGTTTTAGAAATTGAATATTTAAATAGTTATATCCTATATATTAATTTTATTTAAAAATTAGTTTAGACTTGAATATTTTTTATGAGACATTAGTATAATATTTTCATAACTAATATTTAAGCAAGTGTTTGAAAATAGTTTTATTTTAAATATCTCTAAGTATATTTTGGATAAGCATTTTAAATTATTTTAAAATATTTGAACTCGGCAGATTTTCAGTGGAAACGAATAAATATTTGGAAATGTTTTTCGCATAAGGAAAAAATGATTTGAAATTTGTTTTCAAGGTATTGAAATGTGGAAAAGTAATTTGAAATTTGTTTTCAAAGGATTGAAAGGTGGAAATTGATTTGAAATTTGTTTTCAAATGGTTGGAGCATTAAAATTATATCTTGCGAAGATATATTGAAAATAATAATAATTGAGGAAAAAATTATATAAATCCTAGCGATTGTTGTGAATGCTGATTGATAGTTAAATAACCGACTATCAATATTGGCCTTTTTAATGTCATTTGAATTTCGATGCGACCGGGGGTCGGATTCCAAATGGATATTCAAAAACCACATCGAACCTTTATGATTGTGATGGATCTTTTATTTAAAAGATCAAAGTGGAAATTTGTTGTGATTTGTTTGAAATCTGATTGAACACTTATTTTTAAAAATAAGCGCTCATTATTCGGATTAGCCGGGAGAGGCGAGATTGCATTTGAATATGGTGTTGAAGACCGGGTATTTTCGAAAGCGAAAGGAATACCTGTCGAATGTCTCTGCACCAGGTTGCTCTGGTATAGAGATTTTATCACCCTTTGTGATGGGGATTTTGGACGTGATTAGTAAATATCCGAATTTGCAAGGGCTTCTTTGAAGTGCCTTCGGTTCCGTTCGATCCCGAAACGTACTTATATGGATGTGTGTCTGACGTTACACTTTAAGATGTAAAGCTGGTTTCTATCAAATACATTTCTGTTGGTGGCGAAGAATTTATTCTCTTAGCTTAACACCCTTCTCTGATACATACGAGCTCAGAGGTTATGTAGTAGATGGTTATTAGTGATATACTCCCAATTTGGTAATGTGGCATACGAAGTGTTGCTGATCATTTGTTGATCAAAGCATGACTTTGTGAAAAGTTAGCTTTGTGGACGAGACTTCGCCGGACCTCACACCCCGAAAATGGTCGAAACATGAAAGATATGGCAAGGTTATGAAGGTCGCGCCCTTCAGGGTATGTCATTTCCTTCTAGAAAAGGGTGGTATCATGGTATGGAGCCCAGATATTTAACCTATGTGGTTGCTGCAAATCTATTACTATTTGTGGTTCTTACTTTGTGGTTGAGGATCCTCGGATAAAGGTCGCAAACGACCGGGAGATGGCATACTTGTATAGTAGTTACCTAGTTACAGAGATAACCCGGCCTTGTGTTGGCAGAGAGCTGGTTAAGTTCTCGGGACGTCCCTCCAGAGGCGTACCCATGTGGCAGTAGGAAGTTCCTTAGCCTGACCATTTGTTGGAAATCCAAAGAAACAATACGCGCCCTGTACGATTTTAGTTGTATAACCTGCCATGGAATGTGGCGGTAACCTGGTATTGAACATGGTAGCTATAGTAGGCATACAATCATGGTTATATGCTGGCTAAGATCAATATTATACTTTCTAAATGTTTTCTGCACTATGCACTAATAATAATATCAAAGGATTTTGCGTATCAAGCATGTTTGACTATCATAAGGAGAAATCTCCTCCAATTCTGTGTTTGCATTGTGTGTGTGGCGGGAGGCCTTGTGCCAGTTTCATTTTCCAAAAAGCATAGCGGATTTTTTTCTTTTCTTTGTTAAAATAACTTTTTTAAGATCTCACACTAGTCCCACGACTGATCTTGAGTTTATTGTTCCCTTTCTAAACTCTGGGTGCCCACAATTTTTCCACACGGGCAGCCTAGAGTCAGGTTATCATCATTTTGGAACGACATCGAAAAAGAGATGCTATGGAGATCAGAAGCAAGCCGGATGGCGAAGCGTATCACTAGTATATGTTATATTCTTGTCCGTTGTTTGTTGTTGTAACACTCTGATAATGTAATGTGATGTAATGTAATAACTGATATAGTTCTTTGTTTTAAAAATATTCATTTACCTATTATATTTGTTCCGCTGCGACATGTGCGATTCTGTTATTGTTCTATTTTCTTCTTCTTCTTTAAAGCCTAACGGTTCGGTTTTCCAGCATTCGACTGTGCAGCATTCGATACAGTGGACGTATTGATGTCGACTTTCGACCATCGTAAAAATCGGGTCGTTACAGATTTCAACTATTGTAATGAAATGAACTTTTAACTAATTAATAATTGGAACTTCTAAAATGTAAGTAAGAAATTAAATGTTAATTTATAAAGGAAATATACCAGAAGTTTGAAATTTGTAACCTGTAACTCAAAAAGAATATGAAATTCTAAAAGATGTGATTATTGAACAATTTTGTTAATATAAAATAAGCAAGAAAAACTTGTGTGATATTAAATTTCATTCTTAGAAAACATAAATATACAACTTACCAAAATATTCAAAATTGTAATGTTTAATAAGATCATGTAATGGGATATTATACAAGTAAACTTAAGTAATGAAAGGGTTCTAGGGAATTTTCATTTATAAGTGAGAATTTTGATATTATAATTGTTATAAAGTTAAGCTATAATTGAAATTCTACTAAATAGAAGGTAATAATAAAATGAATACTGTCAACAAATGATTATAAACTTAAGTTCATATTTGAGGCTATTTATAAATAAAGTAAATAATAAAGTGAATAGTATATTAAATTAAACGGCTATAATTCAGAAAAAGATGAAATGATTCGGAAAAAAATAGATTTAATATTTAACGACACTATATAAGGAAATGAATGTAAATTAAAAAGTAAGATACTTGAGAATGAACTTATTCACTAATGAATATTAATATCTAATGGAAATCGAGTATATAAATTAATAAATGTGAACTGGTGTAACGACCCGTTAAATTTGATGATATTAAATGAGTTAATTTAATATGATTTCTAATCTAATTTAGAATGAAATATAAGTCTTAAGATTTTATTTGAGTAAGTGTAGGAATTAGATATAGTAACTGTAATTAAAGGTTAACTATTTAAATGTTTATATGGCAATAGATTGAAATAACGTAAATTGGTCATTTTAATAAGATTTAAATAATTTAATTTAGAAAGAAATTAAGATTTGAAATTTATAATGAAGAAAATGACTAAATGATGAGAAAATTTAAGTGATGTAAATTGTTATTTATAGGCTAAGAAATAAATATAAGAAAACAGATTGCATTTATTTATGCAATGATGTAATTCGTGGTAAATTTATGAATTCAATGTTATAGTAACCAATGTAGCAATACATAATAAGTGGAAAGGGTAAATTGTTGCTCTTAAGCATAAAAATTCAAAACAGGTAATCTAAAGCAAATATTAAATTTACCAATACAATAAGATTTTCTAATAGTAACTGTGTAGACTAAGGCAGTAATGTAAATGGCATTGATTGGTAACCAAATTCAATACAATCCAATTTATTGAAACGACTGCTAGGTCATAATTGGATAAGATTTAAAGGGGAAGCGTAAACTTATCTAAGGTAGTAACTGAATGTAGATATGTGAAATAGAGTGAATAACTATATTATTGTACGTTACTTATTTTATTGGTTGTCAATTTTAATCTGAAATCAAATTCAATTTATCCCCAAAATTACTGCAGTTAAAGTGGAATAAATTGGTAAATGAAGAATGTTGGATCCAAATAAGTTGTAACCCAAGGAAAATCCCATTTTTTAATAAACTATGCGGGAAAAGAAATGAAACCAAAAGGAAAATGTGAAAATATAAAATGTAATGAAATTCTAAGTAATAATGGCTTTGTTAGTTAAGTGAAAACTGATTTAATATTAAGTTGTAACTGGATAAAAATCAAATTTATTTGGAATTGATTTGCAATCAATTGAATTTATTGCAATTAAATGGATTCAATATTTAAAATAATTATGTAAATATTATTTGGAAGAGATTGAAGTTATTTGGGTAATAAGTATTGTAATTGGCTAATTTAGATACTTTAAAGTGAAACGAAAATTATTTAACGCAATAGTTTGATTGCAATATTTAATTCATCTAATTGATGATAAAGATTCGTTAGATTTATTTAATAGGAATTTTGGGGCATTTAATAGGTAATTGCTGATTTTGAATCGAACTAAAGGGATTACTGAAATCAAAATTTAGCAACTTTTAAACCATTGCAATTGATTTAGAATATAAAGAGTTGTCTATTTAATTGAGTTAAATTTTTGGAATTGCGTTGTTGCAATTAAATGGGAAATAAAACGTTAAGGATAACCAGTATTCAAGATTTACCATCTATTTGGTATATTAATTGTAACTGATAATCAACTGCAATAAATAATAAATAATTATTACGTTAACTTTAATTGAAGTGATATTTGAAATTTAATATTTAGGAATTATGTAAATAAAAGTTCAGATGAAATTGGAAATATTTACAGATTGAAATATGAATCCAATGATAAATTCTTCTATTTGACAATAATAATGGAAAGTAAATTTAATTAAAATTTTGGAAATTTAATTTATAATTTGGTGAAATTAATGAAATTTGGGGATTCTAAAATTTTAAATTCGACAAGTTAAATTTTGTTAAATTAGTATATGTGATTGAAAAATTTATAGTAATAAGAATCGTCAATTATCAAAAAGAAACGGGAAATTTGATTTAATTGACTAATTTTTAATTTATTTAATTAGTATAAAAATAGCCATTTTTGTCACGGACTCGGATTTCGACGAAACCAGTTTCATCGGATCCGTATCAGTGAATTATTATAAGGTTTCAAGTTTCGTATCGATCAGACTTTTCGTTTGATCATACGAACGCGAAATGCCTTGAAATCGATTTAACTAAAATCAATTTGAAATCAATTTGAAAATTTTGTTTTCATCATAACTTCTTCACACGATCAAATTTGGACGTGAAACTTTTTCCATCGCGTTCAGAATATTTTAAAATACCTATTTGGATATATGGGTTTAACAAATTTCGTTCCGGGGTCAGAACGGGCTTTTTGGGCCAACTACCGCTTAGCACGTTCGTAATTCATGCCCACCTAGCCTTCTACAATTTTTCTATATATATGTTGTGATAAACCCTAGCCTCCATCTTCTATCATTTGTCTGTACGTTCATTTTCTTCATCTCTTTCTCTGCCTCAATGGTTGCAAAACCTAGATCTATTTACAATTCAAAATTTCAAATGAAAATTCAAAGTCCTCCTAAAAATTCCAAATTTTTTTTATGTCGATGCTCCCGATGAGCGTAATTAAGTGGTGATATCCGTTTTTCGATTGGAGCTATCATTTGTCCAGAAAAATTCAAATCATTTTCGGCCTTACATTATCGCCGTAACAAACTTCGTCAGATCGTCAAACGGTTTCTGGGTATTGGAGAGGGGACTGAGGGGGTCAGATCTGTGTTGTTCGTTGTTGGAATTGACGGTTGGATGTTGTGCAAAAATTCAATTAGGGTTTCCCTTTGGGCGGCAGCTGCTTGTTTTCTCAGTCAGCAAGCGACCGGGGGAGAGAGAGGGGGTCGGCCTGGGTTCAGGCGATGGGAGCATGGCACGGCGACGTTGAAGGCAGGGGCGTGCCCGAGATCGGCAGCGAACCTGGGTCGCGTACGCGTTTTGTTCGGCCAAATTGGCTTCGTTCCTGTAGCATTCAAATGGGTCTCGTCTGTTGAAGCGTGTGCTGGCGTGGGGTTTGTTTTAGGGGTGAGATTTGTGCTTTTGTTTTAATTTTATTTTTGTTTTCAATAACGTTTATTCGAATAACTTTTTCATACGATATCCGTTTCTCGCGAATCTTTTTTTGTTAGGATCGTAATTTAATTCCGGATCTGTTGACGTGGGTTTGGACAGATTTGGAGACCGTCGAAATTTTGGGTTTAAATTGGATTTGAATTCAATTTAAATCCCAAAGGTGAGTGTTTTAACCCACTCACAACTTCTAAAAGTTTTTATGTTTGTTAATTTATTTTAGATATGAGTAGAAATTTATTTATAACTGTTTGGCATGTTTTGTTCATCATATTTGCTAAATCGCGTTATTTAATTTAACTGTTAATTTATTTTATTTATTGTATATTAATTGACAGTTAGAATTTATTTATTTGCATAAGAACTGCTAGTAAACAGTTAAAAAATTTATTACTGAATAAAACTGTTAGTTTAATAGTTGTTAAATTTTATTTTGAATATAACCGCCAGTTATTACCTGTTATATATTGCCAGATATATATTGATATTGATTTATTATTGGATGACAATTGTGATTTGGATGATGGATGATTTTGATGAATAGATGTTTTATTGTATACCATTAAACTGCAAGTTATCATGCATTTTTCGTTTCATTCGGGATTGTGGTTTGAAATGATATACAACCGCAAATTTTATTTTTAAATTGCGGATTGAAATGATAAATATCCGTATCACTTGACCATTGGATAGAAAATTATATACAGGCACCGTGGTCTGTATATAAATTATTTTAAAGTGATTTCTATGGTTTGGATGGGATACGGTTTATAAAAATTTTTAAATTTTGATATTTTATAAATATTATTCTTCTATATATACATATGAAGTTAAAAATTTTGAACTTAAGCTGTGTATAAATCTGTTGAATAAAAATGGAAATTTAGAAAATGGAATTTGAAATTTAAATTATGTGTTTAAATTGGGAAATTTTTAGATATGATATTTGTAACCAGATTTTCCAAGATAAATATAAAAAATGAATATTCTAGTATAAAGTAAATTTGAGAAAATATTTAATTGCTAGAAATTGGAGTTTTATTTATGGAATTTATGTGAATATTCAAGACTAAATAATAGAACATTAATTTGTTGAAAGAATAAGATCCAACTTTAGTTTGAAATATTAATACTCCAAATGTGTGTGTATATATATATATAGAAATTGAAGTGGTTTTGGAACTTGAAAGTGATATTTAAATTTCGATTTAGACTTTAAATAAAGAAATATATTTGTAAAGCCATGGAAATTATTTTTCTTTACAAAGTAACCTTAAAGTTAAACCATCTATTTTATATGCCGTTGAATATCCAAACCATTCAAGTTTTAGGAGTTATGGTTTTAAAATTTTGAATTTCGAAATATTATGCTTTGAAAGTATATTTCAAATATTTGGTTTCCAGATATTTTAAATTTTAAACCAGCATGATTTTGGAAAAGAATTATATTTGAGATAAAATGATATCATATTGTTTGGGTTTAAATTGATATCGTATTCATAGTTTTTGAAATGGAAAATTTTATTCTGGTTTTAAAGTATAAACTATTTTTAAATGACCGCGGTGTTATAATAATGATGGGTTGGCAAAGAGAGCGGGATCGGATATGGACATACTCTTTGTCGATACCGAAAACCACTTTGACTAACCGTGTAAGCGGTGGAGATTCCAAAATGAAGTAGGTTGGTGGCGGCATTTCCTGCATGGTAAACACGTGGACCCGACTCCCGTGAGTTGGCATAAGGTGGCTAAAACAGGAGCGATTCTCGGGCCAATGAGGTCATTCCTCTAATCGGACACTCCTCTTCGATATTATACTTTGACTTTGGATTGATTCAGTGGCCACTTTTACTTTGATTTTTGGGGGAGTTTGTTTCGAGGTGGGCGGTAGCTGCGGCTACGCGTTTCCATCAGCCCGGATAGCAATTGGTATATCTACCCTGGCATTGCCTAGTTGTGCCGTGTCACCTACCCTAGCGCGCCTTATACGATTTTGTTTTGTACCATACCTATGGAGTGCCCTCTGACGACGCCCAGTACGGGGGAGATTACGGTACTGTATAGACTATGGGAATATATTCTGTGTTAAGGGCTATATGGGTAACCCCTTAACGCTATTTAAAAGTAAGTTTATTTTATGAATAGACAATACTATAGTAGCGCAATATACTACATAGTAAATAGTTTAACGGATCCTTAGGAGATGTAAATCCCGAGCATCTCTTGAGTTACTGTACTCATATTTATTTCTGTTAATTTAACTCACATAAGATCTTTAGTTCTGACTCGAGTGTTTTTGTCTTTTCAAATTCGCTCGGGTCAGTCCGAGCGTTTCAGGATTTGAAGATTTAGCTCTGGAGGACGAAGACGAAGATTTGTATTATTATTATTTATAGTATTGCACTACACTCACACTATATCCCGCTGCATTGATATTATTGGTATGTGAACTCTGATATTTAATTGTATAAAGAAGAATCAAATGTTCTGTAAACAGTTTTATAAACTGTATATTTTATTATTATATTTTATCCTTCCGCTGTGAGATTCTGTTTGTTTTTTTCTTCTCTGTTTTTCTTATTTACCCCATAACAATCCGACCTTCCGTATGGTTTGAATTGACATGTGTGTTTGCCATTGCACTTGGAGGGTGCAGCATGATAGGGGGTTCTCGCTTCCTGGTTTGGTAGCGAACGGTTGACTCTTACTCTTACATGTCCCCGCGGGGGTTGGTGGTGCAGTCGAGAGGCTGGCCGTAAAGGCAGAACACAGGTACCAATGTATGCTACGGTGGGCATTACCCCACTGGCGTGGCCCGTTACATCTGGTATCAGAGCTTTGGTTTAGCGATAAACCTTAGCTTTGTGGGGTTTGACTCTTTGTCAATAGGGTAGTAATACCCTATGGGAGTCGCTGAGTGTATATATATGAGAGAGCGTATTTGTTAGTGTTATAAAAAGATTTTGATATTGTGTTAATCTGTTCTGTTTTGTATTTATAAATTCTGGTTGGTGCATGGGACGCTATGACATCAATAGGGATTTCTAAACACTTAATAGGACAGACCGACATAATATTTGTTTTAAATATAGGTAAATGAAATAATTTTGCCTATTATATTTTCTATATATAAAATAAATTTTTAAATGATATTATTTATATATATATATATATCTAAATATATATATATATATGTTGGTTGCAATAGATTGATTGTTAGGAATAAAATTTTAAATAAAATAAGATTGAAATTAAAATCAATGAAATTTGGAAATTTTAGGACTTAAGTCCGGGATTTTTGAAAATTTGCTTTCAAAGGATTTATGAAATATAATAAATTTGTTTATAAGTATTTTCTTATATAAATATATAGTATAATTAGGAAAAATTGTTTTAAAGAAGATTTTGTAGAAATAAGCTTTGTACTTTCCTCTCTGTCGCTGGAAAATATCTTCGGTGATGGCGGCCGCATCATCGACTTTCATTTTTGAGTTTCGAAGAGGAAAGGCTACTGTAGTGAATTCTACTGCAGATTTGTTTTGAAAATATCTAAAGGTTTAACTGTTTTAATTATAATTAGAGGTATATAAGTTATAAAGATATATTTATCTATTGAAATTTAACCCGGTATTTACTTCTAAAATTTCCATTAATTAATTGTTTCATTTATGGTAGTGAAACAGAATTTAATTAAGAATTGAAACCTAAATTGAATAAGAGACTTTAATGCTAAGTTATAAAGGAAGTTAAAATTTTAACTTATAAGAAAAGGTAAAGATTTATTGAACAATGAACATAATTAATGGATGAGATAAAACTTGTATAAGTTCATTTGCATTTTCTTTAACATATATAACTTACCAAATATGAAAAGTTGAATGTTAAATAAAAGATTGGAATAGAATAGTATACAAGTAGAAATTTTGGAAATAATGAAGTATTCAATGAATTGTTATATTAAATGAGAATTTAATGGTATAAACTTAAGTTATGATTGAAATTTTACTAAAATTAAAAAGGAAGCATTATAAATAAGTGATTTTAAACTTAAGTAAATAAAATGAAATTCTTTAATAAATAAGGATTGATGTGTATGGTTATAAAATTTAGTATGATTTAAATGCTACTAGTTGAATAAAATGGAAAGTAGGTAATATAAATAAATGGCTGCAAACCCTAAGTAATAAATTAATAAAATCCTTTATTTATAAGAATGGAGGTTATAAGGTTAAGAATTTAAGGTAAATTAAAAAGGGTTACTATAATTAAATATAATAGAATTGTAAGCATAGAATAAATGATTGAAATTGAGAAGTGCATTAATAGTAATACAAATAGAAGAAACTTACATGACCTAAATAAATGGATAATTGGAAGTAATAAGTGAAAATAAATGAAACAAAACATTTAATGAGTAAATAAAATTAAAAGTTGTTAGAAATAAATGTAAATTATAAAAGGATAATTTATGTGGTATGAAAAATGAAAATAAAAGATAAACTGTTATATGAATGAAAAAGATCAAACAGCTAATGTATGAAAAAAAATTATAATGAATTAATTGATTTGTTGGTTGAATTGTTATTGTTATTGTTTGATTTATGGTTGGTCGGGTAAGGAAATTTGGAGTAGTTGGATGAATAAATAATCTATTCGATCTCATCTAAGACTGTTGAGTAAATGATGCACTGGATAGTTATTTTTCATTCCGTACCATTTCAAGCTTTGAACCCGAGCAACTATTTGTTTGTTGATTATATGGTTGTTTATATTTGTTGTGTATGCTGTTTGTTGAAATGGATGGTTGTTGGATTGATTTGTTGTTAGTGGCCGAAACCACTTAGAGATTATTTGAAAATGTTTTCCAATCTTATTAATTTTAGTACATAAGGATATAATGATTATAAAATGGGTATATTTTATTTAAGGTAATAAATTTAGTAAATTATTGTTTAAAGATGTACTGTTTATTTAATTCTTCCTTCTCTTTTCTTTTTCCTTTTCGGGGACGAAAAGTTTTGAGTGGGGGAGAGTGTAACGAACCGTTAAATTTGATGATATTAAATGAGTTAATTTAATATGATTTCTAATCTAATTTAGAATGAAATATAAGTCTTAAGATTTTATTTGAGTAAGTGTAGGAATTAGATATAGTAACTGTAATTAAAGGTTAACTATTTAAATGTTTATATGGCAATAGATTGAAATAACGTAAATTGGTCATTTTAATAAGATTTAAATAATTTAATTTAGAAAGAAATTAAGATTTGAAATTTATAATGAAGCAAATGACTAAATGACGAGAAAATTTAAGTGATGTAAATTGTTATTTATAGGCTAAGAAATAAATATAAGAAAACAAATGGGAAGTTTGCATTTATTTATGCAATGATGTAATTCGTGGTAAATTTATGAATTCAATGTTATAGTAACCAATGTAGCAATACATAATAAGTGGAAAGGGTAAATTGTTACTCTTAAGCATAAAAATTCAAAACAGGTAATCTAAAGCAAATATTAAATTTACCAATACAATAAGATTTTCTAATAGTAACTGTGTAGATTAAGGCAGTAATGTAAATGACATTGATTGGTAACCAAATTCAATACAATCCAATTTATTGAAACGACTGCTAGGTCATAATTGGATAAGATTTAAAGGAGAAGCGTAAACTTATCTAAGGTAGTAACTGAATGTAGATATGTGAAATATAGTGAATAACTATAATTATTGTACGTTACTTATTTTATTGGTTGTCAATTTTAATCTGAAATCAAATTCAATTTATCCCCAAAATTACTGCAGTTAAAGTGGAATAAATTGGTAAATGAAGAATGTTGGATCCAAATAAGTTGTAACCAAGGAAAATCCCTTTTTTTAATAAACTATGTGGGAAAAGAAATGAAACCAAAAGGAAAATCTGAAAATATAAAATGTAATGAAATTCTAAGTAATAATGGCTTTGTTAGTTAAGTGAAAACTGATTTAATATTAAGTTGTAACTGGATAAAAATCAAATTTATTTGGAATTGATTTGCAATCAATTGAATTTATTGCAGTTAAATGGATTCAATTTTTAAAATAATTATGTAAATATTATTTGGAAGAGATTGAAGTTATTTGGGTAATAAGTATTGTAATTGGCTAATTTAGATACTTTAAAGTGAAACGAAAATTATTTAACGCAATAGTTTGATTGCAATATTTAATTCATCTAATTGATGATAAAGATTCATTAGATTTATTTAATAGGAATTTTGGGGCATTTAATAGGTAATTGCTGATTTTGAATCGAATTAAAGGGATTACTGAAATCAAAATTTAGCAACTTTTAAACCATTGCAATTGATTTAGAATATAAAGAGTTGTCTATTTAATTGAGTTAAATTTTTGGAATTGCGTTGTTGCAATTAAATGGGAAATAAAACGTTAAGGATAACCAGTATTCAAGATTTACCATCTATTTAGTATATTAATTGTAACTGATAATCAACTGCAATAAATAATAAATAATTATTACGTTAACGTTAATTGAAGTGATATTTGAAATTTAATATTTAGGAATTATGTAAATAGAAGTTCAGATGAAATTGGAAATATTTACAGATTGAAATATGAATCCAATGATAAATTCTTCTATTTGACAATAATAATGGAAAGTAAATTTAATTAAAATTTTGGAAATTTAATTTATAATTTGGTGAAATTAATGAAATTTGGGGATTCTAAAATTTTAAATTCGACAAGTTAAATTTTGTTAAATTAGTATAGGTGATTGAAAAATTTATAGTAATAAGAATCGTCAATTATCAAAAAAAATGGGAAATTTGATTTAATTGACTAATTTTTAATTTATTTAATTAGTATAAAAATAGCCATTTTTGTCAGGGACTCGGATTTCGACGAAACCAGTTTCATCGGATCCGTATCAGTGAATTATTATAGGGTTTCAAGTTTCGTATCGATCAGACTTTTCGTTTGATCGTACGAACGCGAAACGCCTTGAAATCGATTTAACTAAAATCAATTTGAAATCAATTTGGAAATTTTGTTTTCATCATAACTTCTTCATACGATCAAATTTGGACGTGAAACTTTTTCCATCGCGTTCAGAATATTTTAAAATACCTATTTGGATATATGGGTTTAACAAATTTCGTTCCGGGGTCAGAACGGGCTTTTTGGGCCAACTACCGCTTAGCACGTTCGTAATTCGTGCCCACCTAGCCTTCTACAATTTGTCTATATATGTTGTGATAAAACCTAGCCTCCATCTTCTATCATTTGTCTGTACATTCATTTTCTTCATCTCTTTCTCTGCCTCAATGGTTGCAAAACCTAGATCTATCTACAATTCAAAATTTCAAACGAAAATTCAAAGTCCTCCTAAAAATTCCAAAAAAAATTTATGTCAATGCTCTCGATGAGCGTAATTAAGTGGTGATATCCGTTTTTCGATTGGAGCTATCGTTTGTCTAGAAAAATTCAAATCATTTTCGGCCTTACATTATCGCCGTAACAAACTTCGCCAGATCGTCAAACGGTTTCTGGGTATTGGAGAGGGGACTGAGGGGGTCAGATCTGTGTTGTTCGTTGTTGGAATTGACGGTTGGATGTTGTGCAAAAATTCGATTAGGGTTTCCCCTTGGGCGGCGGCTGCTTGTTTTCTCAGTCAGCAAGCGACCGGAGGAGAGAGAGGGGGTCGGCTTGGGTTCAGGCGGTGGGAGCATGGCACGACGACGTTGAAGGCAGGGGCGTGCCCGAGATCGGCAGCGAACCTGGGTCGCGTACGTGTTTTGTTCGGCCAAGTTGGCTTCGTTCCTGTAGCATTCAAATGGGTCTCGTCTGTTGAAGCGTGTGCTGACGTGGGGTTTGTTTTAGGGGTGAGATTTGTGCTTTTGTTTTAATTTTATTTTTGTTTTCAATAACGTTTATTCGAATAACTTTTTCATACGATATCCGTTTCTCGCGAATCTTTTTTTGTTAGGATCGTAATTTTATTCCGGATCTGTTGACGCTGGTTTGGATAGATTTGGAGACCGTCGAAATTTTGGGTTTAAATTGGATTTGGATTCAATTTAAATCCCAAAGGTGAGTGTTTTAACACACTCATAACTTCTAAAAGTTTTTATGTTTGTTAAATTTATTTTAGATATGAGTAGAAATTTATTTATAACCGTTTGGCATGTTTTGTTCATCATATTTGCTAAATCGCGTTATTTAATTTAACTGTTAATTTATTTTATTTATTGTATATTAATTGACAGTTAGAATTTATTTATTTGCATAAGAACTGCTAGTAAACAGTTATAAAATTTATTACTGAATAAAACTGTTAGTTTAATAGTTGTTAAATTTTATTTTGAATATAACCACCAGTTATTACCTGTTATATATTACCAGATATATATTGATATTGATTTATTATTGGATGATGATTGTGATTTGGATGATGGATGATTTTGATGAATGGATGTTTTATTGTATACCATTAAACTGCAAGTTATCATGCATTTTTCGTTTCATTGGGGATTGTGGTTTGAAATGATATACAACCGCAAATTTTATTTTTAAATTGCGGATTGAAATGATAAATATCTGTATCACTTGACCATAGGATAGAAAATTATATACAGGCACCGTGGTCTATATATAAATTATTTTAAAGTGATTTCTATGGTTTGGATGGCATACGGTTTATAAATTTTTTTACATTTTGATATTTTATAAATATTATTCTTCTATATATATACATATGAAGTTAAAAATTTTGAACCTAAGCTGTGTATAAATCTGTTGAATAAAAATGGAAATTTAGAAAATGGAATTTGAAATTTATATTATGTGTTTAAATTAGGAAATTTTTAGATATGATATTTGTAACCGGATTTTCCAAGATAAATATAAAAAATGAATATTCTAGTATAAAGTAAATTTGAGAAAATATTTAATTGCTAGAAATTGGAGTTTTATTTATGGAATTTATGTGAATATTCAAGACTAAATAATAGAACATTAATTTGTTGAAAGAATAAGATCCAACTTTAGTTTGAAATATTAATACTCCAAATGTACATGTATATATAGAAATTGAAGTGGTTTTGGAACTTGAAAGTGATATTTAAATTTCGATTTAGACTTTAAATAAAGAAATATATTTGTAAAGCCATGGAAATTATTTTTCTTTACAAAGTAACCTTAAAGTTAAACCATCTATTTTATATGCCGTTGAATATCCAAACCATTCAAGTTTTAGAAGTTATGGTTTTAAAATTTTGAATTTCGAAATATTATGCTTTGAAAGTATATTTCAAATATTTGGTTTCCAGATATTTTAAATTTTAAACCAGCATGATTTTGGAAAAGAATTATATTTGAGATAAAATGATATCATATTGTTTGGGTTTAAATTGATATCGTATTCATAGTTTTTGAAATGGAAAATTTTATTCTGGTTTTAAAGTATAAACTATTTTTAAATGACCGCGGTGTTATAATAACGATGGGTTGGCAAAGAGACCGGGATCGGATATGGACATACTCTCTGTCGATACCGAAAACCACTTTGACTAACCATGTAAGCGGTGGAGATTCCAAAATGAAGTAGGTTGGTGGCGGCATTTCCTGCAAGGTAAATACGTGGACCCGACTCCCGTGAGTTGGCATAAGGTGGCTAAAACAGGAGCGATTCTCGGGCCAATGAGGTCATTCCTCTGATCGGACACTCCTCTTCGATATTATACTTTGACTTTGGATTGATTCAGTGGCCACTTTTACTTTGATTTTTAGGGGAGTTTGTTTCGAGGTGGGCGGTAGCTGTGGCTACGCGTTTCCATCAGCCCGGATAGCAATTGGTATATCTACCCTGGCATTGCCTAGTTGTGCCGTGTTACCTACCCTAGCGCGCCATATACGATTTTGTTTTGTACCATACCTATGGAGTGCCCTCTGACGACGCCCAGTACGGGGGAGATTACGGTACTGTATAGACTATGGGAATATATTCTGTGTTAAGGGTTATATGGGTAACCCCTTAACGCTATTTAAAAGTAAGTTTATTTTATGAATAGACATTACTATAGTAGCGCAATATACTACATAGTAAATAGTTTAACGGATCCTTAGGAGATGTAAATCCCGAGCATCTCTTGAGTTACTGTACTCATATTTATTTCTGTTAATTTAACTCACATAAGATCTTTTAGTTCTGACTCGAGTTTTTTATCTTTTCAAATTCGCTCGGGTCAGTCCGAGCGTTTCAGGATTTGAAGATTTAGCTCTGGAGGACGAAGACGAAGATTTGTATTATTATTATTTATAGTATTGCACTACACTCACACTATATTCCGCTGCATTGATATTATTGGTATGTGAACTCTGATATTTAATTGTATAAAGAAGAATCAAATGTTCTGTAAACAGTTTTATAAACTGTATATTTTATTATTATATTTTATCCTTCCGCTGTGAGATTCTGTTTGTTTTTTTCTTCTCTGTTTTTCTTATTTACCCCAGAACAATTCGCCCTTCCGTATGGTTTGAATTGGCACGTGTGTCGGTTTAAAGTGTGCGAAAGGCGGGACGTTACAACTGGACTACAATAAAATGTATGTAAAACTTAAATAATGAATTCATTGATCATTTTAAACAACTAAATGGAAATAACTTAAGTAAGAAATGAATGTAAACAATGAAAAGAAACTGACATTACATGAATAAATGAAAAATGTGAATTTTGTAAGTAATGAATGGAGATAAATGAAATTAGTACTTAATGAATGAATGTGAAATTATTTACAAAGAAACCAATATAGTACATTAAGAACTGATTTACATACGTTTAAATAATTATTTATGAGTCACATATGTAAAGAAATGTAAATAACATATGTAAACAAATGAATGTAAATAAATGGAATTAAGTACTATATTAATGAATGGAAATTGAATTTTGTAAGAAATGGATGCAAATTAAAGAAAATAATCACTGCATGAATGAACATAGACAAACAATAAATGATAAGAAAGGAAATATGTAAACAAAAACTTAAATAATGTTGTAATTTATTGTTTGTTTGGCTTATGGATTGTTTGGGCAAGGATACTTTAAATTGTTTAGAATGCATGAATAATCTATTGATTTTTATCGAAGACTGTTAAGTAGATGGTATACTTAGTAGTTTATTTATCATTCTATGCGATTTAGTAGTGTCTAAACCCAAACAAACCATGTGTTTTGCTTGCTATGGATGGATGGTTGATTTCATTGATTTCATGTGATGAATGCATGCTTTGGTCGCAAGTGATTGTTATTCTGTTGTATTGCTTGTTTTGTTATTTATTGAAACAACTTAAACATTTCACTATCATATAATTGTTGACTTCTTTGGATTATATAAGTGAAATACAGGTTTATGGAAGCAATTGCTACTGTTATTGGTTTCATAAAATAAGCATTATTTGCTCGACGAATAGGTATGTTCTCGAATTATGGTTTTATAGCAATATTATACTATTTTCCCGTTGTTGGGATATATTATTTGAATTATATGATATATATTGTTATTATTGATATTATTATTTCTCCCGAGCCTCTCTGTACAAAGGAGACTCTGTCGAAATTTTTCGTGAATTTTGGACTTAGAAAATTTTATGAAATATTTTCCATGCTTTTATTTACTTGATATAAAAGGATTTAAAATATTATAAATTGATATTTTATTTAAAAATATTTAATTATATAAATCAATTATTTATAAATTTAATATTTTGAATAAGATATATTGATTTCTTGATTCCTTCTTTTCCCTTCTTTTTCCTTTTCGGGGATGAAAGTTTTACGTGGGGGAGAGTGTAACGACCCGTAATTTTCGACAATTAAAATAGTTAATTTAATAAGATTTTGGTAACTTAATATTGAAAGAAAAATAAAATTTGTAATTTAATAATGAGATAATAACTAAAATGAAACGTAACAATGTTAATTAAAGTTGAACAATTTGAATGAAATTCTAATTAATTGAAGTGATTTAAATGTTGTAGTTGGCTATAAATTGAATATAACAAAAACAAATGAAAATATTTAACTAATTTATGAAATAGTATATAAATTAATAGAATTGAATAAAATCAGTATTAGTTAAGTAATTGTAACATTTGCTTGGAAATAATGAATTTATAACTGCGACTAAAAGTAAACGAGGGAATTATTATATGTTACCAGTTTATTTAGGCTGTTAAGTTAAAGTGGAAATCAATTATAATTGAATGGAATTCAATATTACATTAATGTGGTTTAAGATAATGACTGCAATCCGTGAATGTAATAAAATATATATAAATGTAAATTTTATTCATAAGGAAATGTTTGATTTAATAAAAGATTGGAATCAAGATAAATGAATCATTTGGGATCTAAAATTTTAATTAATGTATAAATTTGATAAAAATTCAATATAAATGGAAATATAGTAGTTAATACAAATAAAGATAGAAATTGGAGAATATTAATGTAATGAAAAATAAACAAATATTAACTATGTTATTTGAGTAATAATTGATTGAATATAAAGTCTGAAATCAAATTAAAACAATTTACTGGAATTAAATTATAATTAATTGGATTTAATTATAGTTGAAATTGAACGCTATAATTAGTAAAATTTTAAACACTGAAGTGATGTGTAAACTTATTTTGAAATATTATAAATGTCAAAGTAATCAAAAATGATGAAATTTGTTAATTAATAAATATTGAATTAAAAAGTGAATTAACTAATTCAATATTAATTTATTTAATTAACGAGAAAACACCCATTTTGGCCACTGACCCTGATTTTGACGAAACTAGTTTCGATCTGAAACGGTGAACTATTGTGCGATTTCATGTTCCATAATGATCGGACTTGTCATTTGATCGTACAGACTCGAAACGCATAGAAAATAAATTAATTGAAATCAATTTGAAATAAGCTGATTTTAACATAACTTCTTCATACGATGGAATTAGGTCCGGAAACCTGTTCCGTTGAGTTTAAAAATGTTGAAAACATCTATTTTGATATATGGGATGACCTAATTTTGTTTTGGAGATAGAACGGACATTTCAGGTCGTTTGTCGTTTAACTTTCAAATCAATCTTGTCCATTCATTCTATTTTTCAGCTTTGCCAATAAATAGCCTGTTATAAACCCTAGCTACTTCTTTTTTTCATTTGTCTGTACGTACAACTCTCTTCGGCTTCTTCTTCTCAATGGCAGACAAACCAAACAAATTCCAGACTCAATTGCAAATCAAAATCAAATCAAAAATTCAAACTCCTCCAACACAAACAAATTATATATCAATTTGAAGCTCTCATCGAGCGCAGGTCAATTCTGTTGTTAATTTTTCGATTGGAGTTTCTGTGTGGCCAGAACTGGGCAAATCAATCAAGGTCGTTCATTGTTGTTTGATGATCTATGGCTGATCGTCGATTGGAGGATACAGTTTTGTAGAGGAGGCCAAGGGGAGTTCATTCAGGTGGTTGGCGTGACGAGTTGACGATTGGATAGGCCATTAAAATTCAATTAGGATTTGTTATAGGAGGCGTAGGCTGATGGATTTGGGCATCGTCAGCCAGTGGCGTGCGTCGCGTGGTCGAGGGGTCACATGTGTGGACGGCGGTCGCCTAATGGTGGCGCGATGGGTCACGATTGGCTATGCTGAAGCGATCACGTGCAGTGGTCGTTCCATCAGGTCGAGCGCGTTTTTCTGAGCTAGGGTAGGGATGAAGGTGATGGTGACGTGTCTTGTTAGTTATTATTATTTTGTTTATTTTAAAATTTAAATCGTTAATGTTCTAATTGCATAACTTTTACATATGAGGTGTAATTTATACGTGGTTTCTTGCATTGGGATCGTATTGAAATTTCGGAAATTTTGACGCTTGTTTGGACAAATTCTGAGATCGTTTGAATTTGGACCCTAAATTGGATTTAAATTCGATTCAAATTCAAATGTGAGTGTTTTGACCCACTCACAACTACTAAATTATCTTATGTTAGTTAAATTTAATTTATGATGTGATTAGAAATTTATCGATCGATGTTTGGTATATTTAAATTGTCATTCTAGTTAAATTTGACTTTTATTGCACTTAATCATCATTTAATTTAATATTGAATTTAATTTGTCAATTTAATACCTGTTATTGATTACAAGTTATCTATTGATGTTTATTAATTTATTTGGATGATGATGATTGTGATGAATGTTTGATTGTTGATATTGGATGACTGGATGTTGCATTCTATGTTGTTATAACTGCAAGTTCCCTATGGGTTGAAATGATACATACCCGAATGATCTATAGATTAGCGAAAAATCGCTATGGGTCGAAATGATAGACTCGAGCTATTTTATGGATTTTCTTTGAATTCGGGATTGCGGTTTGAAATGATATATAACCGTAAAATTTTAAGTTGTAGATTTAAATGATAAATTGGTATCACTTGACCCTAGGGTAGAGAATTATATACGGACACCGGATTGGTTAAATTAAATGATCTTAAATCCTTAATTTTCTTGAATTTAGTTAAATGATATTTTGAAATAAAATTTGATTTATATAAATTGAATTATTATCGAAATTCATGTTTTAAAAAACACTGGAATTGGTTTAAAGGAATTATTTAAAGAAATTAAATTGAAATTTTAAAGTTGAATTTGAAGTATGCGCGAAGTTTGTCAGAATTGGGTTATTAATATTTTTTGAAATATAACTTTGAAATGTATTGAAATTAGAGTAATTTAAATTGATACCTCAAACATGGATTTGGAAGTGATATAGAATTAAATATTTTATTGAGAATTTGAATTGAAAGATTTGGAATTTGGTTTTTGGAAATTGAAATTTGTCCAAATGTGTTGAAAGGAAATGAATAGTTTAAACTGATATTAAATTCAAATTTATATTTCTAATATAAATTACTTTAAAAATATATTACTGTAAAGATTCCAAATTTTTAGATTTTCAAATTATTAAACTATTTTAACCTATATTAACTATGTTAAATCAATTTAACCTATTTAATTCATTTTAAAACTAATTAACCCATTTTAACTTATTTTAAATCTAATTAATCTATTTTAAAGTTGTTTAATCTATTTTAATTATATATCTTAAATCAATTTAACAGTACCTTTAATCTATAATTAAACCATTTTAGACTATTTTAACTATTTTAACTATTTAAACTATTTTCAAAATTTTCAGACTAAGTAAAGGGGAAGTGTTTATATTTAAATTCATTGGTTTAAAAGCAAATACGGCTAAATGATGTTATAACCTAAGTTGGGATTTGAATGTTATAAATAATTGAATACGATGATTTTGAAGTAAGGAATTAACCTACTTGGAATATGATTTTTGATAAAATTATGATTTCAGAAACCTAAGATTTCAATGGTGAATATGATTTTGAATGAATATAATTTCAAAAGCGATATGATTCGAACTGAATATGAAATTTTGATATCAATTATGAAATGGTTTTGAAAATTTAAAAGAACCATCTGTTTTGTAATAAGCGATTGGTTGTCAAAGAGACCGGGATCGAATATTGTCATACTCTCTGCCAATACCGAAAACCACTTTAACAATTGTGCACGTGGTGGAGATTCTAGAAATGAAGTAGGATGGTTTGACGAACGATTTCTATATGAGGTATGACATGACCTTGAGTCCCATGAGTCAGCTTAGATGTGACTAAAGCAGGAACTATAGCGAGCCAGGTGAGGTCATTCCTCCGATCGGACACATTTTTCGATATTATATTCTGACTTTGTGATTGTTTTGGTGGCCACCTTTGATTTTTGATTTGGGAGTGTGTTCCACGATGAGTGGTAGTAGCTGTTATGCGTTACCACCAGTCTGGGAGTGCAATTAGTATATCTACCCTGGCATTGCCGCGAGTGCTGTGTTCACATGCCCTAACGCACCTTCTATGAGTTTGTTTTGTACCATACCTATGAGGTGCCCTCTTTGTAAACCTCCAGTTTACAGATGAGCGTACGGTACTGTATAGCCTATGGGAATATATAAAATGTGTTAAGGGGGATATGGGTAATGCCTTAACGCTATTTTAATACTTTTACTTTACTGTAGACATATTATAATAGCGTATTGTACTACATAGTAGACAGTTTAACGGATCCTCAGGAGATGGCAGTCCCGAACATCTCTTAAGTTACTACACTCACGTTAGGCACTGGATTGGAGATGTCAAACCCCATAAATATCTATGACGCCATCACATGCATATTTACCTTTGATTTAACTTACATAAGATCTTTTAGTTCTGACTCGAGTGTTTTGTCTTTTCAATTCGCTCGGGTCAGCCTGAGAATTTTAGGGTTGAAGACCTTATTTATGGAGGACGAAGACTTGTACTAGTATTATTTATTATACTCCGCTTCATCATGTTGTTCGCTGCATTTATTTATTTATTTATTTATTCTTGTTGTCTGTAACTTTGATTTTGTATTGTATTAGTAATCAAATTTATTTGTAAACAGCTTCATGAACTGTTATTTGATTATTATATTCTGTCATTCCGCTGCGAGATTCTGGATTTGTTTGATTTCTTTCTCCTTTTCTTATTTACCACATAACTATCTACCCTTTTGAATGGTTTGAGTCTGACGTGTGTGTCTGCTTAAAACATCCAAAAAGGCAGGTCGTTACATACATTCTCCTTCACTTAGAACATTTCATCTTCGAAATTCAATGAAGAACGGAAACCAAAGGGGATAGAATAACAAGATACATATATAGTGTAATGCATAAACTATATACAACCTAAACTGCAAACCAAAATGCATATTAAGTGACTCCACCTCAAATGGTGAGTACAGTACAAAAGATATATGATACTAAGATAAGATGAACTCTTAGCCTATAGGCAACTAGATGGATCTCCCTCATACTAGCCTCTGCCTTAGCATCCTAGCTCCACGGCACTTTCTAACCTTAACAAAGGAACAAGCACACAAATACTCAAATAGCATTCACAATCACTAGCAACCAATGCTCATGGTTTGTTTAGGTTCATAACTTCCTCATCACCCAAGGACGATACAAAATCTACTAAGCATACCTTATGTTTAACAACCTTAGGTTGTTACTTAGACGATCGTTTATGCTACCTCATAACAAATCAAAGAGTTATTCCCTAAACTCTTCATAAGTCAACATAACATATCATACAAATGCACTAAAGCTTGTATGATGCATATGGACCATACATATGCAATATCTAATTTGATCACTTGCTCGATCACATAGATTTCGCTTCCAAACTAGTATAGATCACTTGACCTCTCTAATGCGGATTTCGATTTGGTTCCTTAATTAGAAACCTTCGTTCTCTTTGCAATAGAAAATATCGGGACTGTATCAGAACCTGTATCAAGTGTTCATTGTTAAAAATCGAGTGAAAAATTAATGATCGAAAAGGTGTAAACCACCTCAAAAACATATACTCGAATACCAGATCAGAACAGTCATGCGAATAAAACGATCTATATACAACTAATGTATTTAACTTATTAATTTCTCAAATTCACCAATTCCTTTAACTTACATTCCTTTGTACAAAAAGTATGCCATTCACTACTAAAATTATTTACGAATCATTTTATAAAAACATAACTTCAAGTTCGTAAAACCTTTTTATAACTTAAGTTCATACTAGTATAATACTCTACTACATCCTAAGAGTATATACCAAACATCACATTTGATTTACTTAAGAAGTACGTTTAACCACTAACACTCGTTTTAACTCGGTTCCATCTTAATTCAAGTGTTGTATAAACTCAACTTTATTTTTTCAGAAACACTTAAGTACAAGTTCTATAACGACTGGAAGTTCTCAACTATCCAAAGACATCAAAAATTCCATTTCACTTTATGAAATGAAAAGTATCCAACAACATATCATACATGATGCACAAACCAAACTGTCTTAATGCATAGAATACATGTGTCCATATATTAACTTAACATAATTTCAATAATTTATTTGACATACTTTACCCAAAAAGGGAAAACATGAAATGTTCCAACATTTATTCTGGGCTATGCCACCACCACTTGGATAACTTACATGGTATACACATAAAACTTTTCTACATTAGAAAGTTCATACCAAATTCCTTTCCAAAGAAAAACTTTAGAGCTAAACACCCAGGTTTTATTTCAAATCAATTGAAATAATAATATGTACATATATCCTTTGTATAAAAAATAATTTTCATGATTAAATCAAAATTTATTTTCCAAAATAACTCTGTAGCATTCCCCTCTTAGAAAACAAAAAATGAATGTCGATGATGCTGTAATCATCACCGAAATTAATTTCAAGCGTTGGAAAAGAGTTTAGTACATCTAAACCATACTTTTGGTACTTAACCAAAATCATTTCAAAGCGTTATCAAATGCTTCATATAATAATACTAAGTATCATGATCTCAATTTTCCTAATATTTACATTCAAATGACACTGCTGTTATTTTTACCAAAATCTTGAAAACATTTTCGAAGACACCATAATTTAAGTTTTCAAATTCCCTTTTTAATTATTTTTGTTTATAAATCATGTTTTATAAACCATACTTATATAAAATCATTTTCTTATATAAATCTTTTCACAAGTATTTTTTTTCAAAATATTTTATATTCCTTTTGATTGTAGTTAACATCTTTTTCTAAATTTAACTTCTAACCCAACATCATCATCGAACGCCTTATAGTCAAATTATGGAACTCAATTCATAAGGTTTTCGTTTCAATCTACCTACAATTACTGTCTACCCAAGCTATGGCATAGAAAGTTAAAATTGCTCATAAATTGGTCTAGCCAATCAATAATCAACAAATAATAGTCCATTTTCCTAACACGCCAAGAATGACTATCAAGTTTACGGGATGTTAAACTATGAGAAGCACTACAGTCAAACAAATGCGAATACAAAAGTCATAAACAAATAGTGTACCCTTAAGAATCATCTTCCCCTTTGCAGCTGTAGAAGTGGAAGGTATTGAAGAAAGCGCAAAAACCCTAGGTTGTTGTCCTATCTAAAACATCGGACAATCCTTGAAAAAATGATCTGGCTAGTGATAGTTGTAGCAAGTCCTCGATGCAAACTGCACCTCTATCATCTGTGGCTCAATTTTCGAAACCTTTGCAATCAGTGCTTTCACTATTTGCACCCTAGCCACATTCCCTTCTTTCCCTAACCTACAGCTTCTAGCCAAGTATCCCTTTTTCCTAAACCTACGACAAACTACACTAGAAATATCTCTTGATGGCTGAAACTTCCGCTTATTGCCTTCGGTCATTGCAGATATAGATGGCTTTGGAGTCGAACCTTGAACCGAAAAGCCATCCCAATTATATCCTTGAATGTTCCCTGGATATGATCCATCGTATCTTTACATACCATGTTGCACAAACGAATCCAAGCCTAGAACTTGACGATAGTCTTAATGTTATTGAACCTCTTTCTGCCCAACAGCTCAAACTAATGCCATATCAAAGCAAAGCCTTTCTGTGATCAAACCTACAACACTTCTTCTACTACATCTCCCTCGGCATTAGAAGTTGTAGCATCCATAGTTCTTACTAACTTATCAAAGAAAAAAAATTAGGCCACAAAAGGATATAATTATTTCAAAGAGAGTGTTACTAAGAAAGAGATATTCGTAAGGAATAATTTAAAAAGTCTAGTTTTCAAAATACACATACGCTCTTATATGTATAATACAGTCAGCTCATTCTAGGATGTCGCTTACCCTATTTCGAATGAGCCATACCCAATCATAGCCAAGGTGTTCACTAAACCTTATGCTCTGATACCAAATGTAATGATCTACCCCTTTTCGGGGCATGACTGCAAATGGTAACCTCGTTCCTGCTTTTATGGCGAGCCTCTCGATTGCACACCAACTCATAAAGGGGTATGTAGGGGTAAGAGTTTAAGCTTCATCACAGTTCATAAAGCGACCCCCTATCACACAACACAAGCTATAATAAGAATGATAATATGTAATATTGAAAGAATAGTACAAAAGCTTACTCTAAATACAGAAATACCAAAGTTACAAAACTTAAAAACCATCATCGGCCTGGATAGTTATAACTATTTGTACCAGAATTAGGCACAACACCCTTCAGATGTATTTGAAGAGATAAAATGAAGAAATTAAATAAAAAATGAGAAAGATCTAACAAACACACCAATCGATAAACAAGAAAAACGCATAGAAATACACAAATTTGGAGTGGTTCAGCATATGGCCTACGTCTATTATGAAACGGCTAACTTTTATTGATTTTTTCTTGCTGGTTACAAAGATTTACAATAATGTGATCCAAGTATAATGATATTTTTAGTAGAGTCTGGACGTAGAAGAGCCAAAAGTCCATTTTCAGTAGGTCTTGAGCTGCTATTTATATAGGCAAAAAATATCTCGCCCAGACTTCAGAAGACCTCTTCTCTTACGTGCGTGGGCCCAGGTGATCAATTCCTGGTCGTTTGGACTCGATCCATGATCGATATGAATGGAATTCATATCGATCAAGATTTATCCCAATTGAGTTGAGATCGTTCATGAACATTCCTGAGATTACACGCAAGGTCGTGTGGAAATTTGGTAGCATTTGGACTTGTAGATCTCGAGTTATGATCGATGCAAGTTGGAATTTATTGAAGGCTGTTGAGTTCGCATTACTTCTGTTCGCATCGCTTCTGGGCACATGATGACCAATGATGTGGTGCTAACTTTTAGGATCGATCCACTTTTTATGCCGAGTGACCGAGTCATCCACTTGACTCTGCCTTCTTTGTATCGATTATGTGAAGCTCTGTTCGCATCGATGCTCGCAGGTCACTTCATATTGATGGCCGTAGGCCGCTTCGTATCGATGCTGGCTATTGGTTTCTTCGTATCGACCCTAGGGATTGCTCTTCGTATCCACGCTTGTGTATGCTCTTCCATACCGATCTTTGGCTCTTTGCTTCGCATCGATCAAGTGAGTGATCGATACGAAACATGTCGCTTATGCATAATGGATACGAACTAAAGGGCCTTGTCAGAGGGATATGAACTGATGCTTGTAGGCCGATGTATACGAATAGGATGCTTACAAGATGATGGATACGAAATGGATCGATGCGAAATAGATGGATACGAAATGGATCAATGCGAAGTAGATGGATATGAAATGGATCAATGCGAAATAGATGGATACGAACAGAATGTGCTTTTCATATCATTTTATCATACAACTCTGATCGACTAAAAATTTGAAATTCTGGCTTTCATAGCTTTGATTGTCGTGTCATGCTAATTGTAGCTCTTCCGGACTCGGGTAAAATTTACCAGCATCCATAGCGAATCTATGTATAACCGTTTTTCGAGATGAACTATCTTTGATTTCCAGTCAATTTCTTGGTGTCACGGCCTTGCCAAAAGGAGGAACAACATTTTCCCTCTAAAGTATATCTTGTGAGGACACGATGTGCTTTGAAGAGATGCAATCTTCATTTAGAAAAGTTCTATCAGAATAGTTGACCGGCTGTTGTCTTCTCGTCGAAAGATGTAACCTCTGATTGACCTTTAGTAATGCAAATAACGAATTGTTGACTGCTAATTGTTGTACTGTGCACAATTGTAACAGAGTATTGAAGGATAGCAATCTGTTATTTATTGTAATCGCCATCAGGTGAGAATTTAACTCCTTGTGAGTTTTGAAAATTGGGTCCGTCATACATGTACGTATGTTAACCCGACTCCCGTTAACGTTGCACATTCACAAGTCGTTGTCAGTTCAGTTTTTTGTATCGAATCTCATATCGATCCTCTCCTAAATCAATGTGAAATTTGAGTTGTAATAAGCTTAATGGTCATTTTGGAGTACCCCTTTGTATCGATCCTCTCCTTGATCGATTTTGAGAAGCTGCAAAATCTTCTTCGTATCAGTGGTGATCAACACAAATTTGGTTAGAGTCTCAATGCAGTTCTTATCGATGGATACGAATCTCGAGTTCTTTGAATAGAGGGATACGAAACTGGCGCTTCGTATCGATGGAGGGCTGATGGGTTGGAATGGTCCAAACATGTTTCTGTTGTCTAGTTCATATCGATAAGTATGAATTTCTGTGGGCTTCATGTCGACGAACGCGAATAAGACATCTTGTATTGATGGCTGTGACTCCCAGTGATCTCCAAAATGATGGATACGAATTGACAAATTGGTTCCCAAAGTATCATTCGTATCGGTTGGCTGATGCGAGTGGATGGATACGAACAACGCTTCGTATCGATGACATGGGAGAATGCTATCGACCGGTAAGCATAATTAGGAGACGAATCGACATCTTCCTGGGTTCGAACCATATAAATATGGTTTTGGACTTAGAAATATTTTTACCCGTCTTCATTTTTCTTTCTGCCTTTCATATCGATCAAAGTTCATGAGCAAGAAAATTGCGTTCATCTTCAAATCGACCTAAGTTTTAATCCGCCAAACTAATTACCCAAATTAGGTAATTGATCCGTTGAAATCAACTTAAAATGGCGAGACTCGAATCTTTGTGCCACTCTACTTGTACTCAAAGCCAATTCTGGTGGTAAGGAGGCCCGAGATGGGTTATAGCAAGGTCGAGGAAAGAGAAGATGGAGCTTGGCCTGATTGGAAAAGAAGAAGTGAGGAGGTATATGAAGGAATTGGTGAAAGGTTGCTCGGCCTTAATTTAGTATCGATAAAGGGTTAGAGAAACTTGATTTCGCATCAAACCTCAACCGAGAACTTCATATCGCTCATCTGCCATGGATTTCGTATCGATTGTTGATTCTTGGATTTGTTTCTATCACTTCGAATCGATATGGATACGAAGCATATTTGTGATGAATACGAACTTCGTTGTAACCTGATCGATGCGAAGTCGACCTGACCTGATCGATATAAAGCCAATGGATTTCGATCGATACGAAGTTCAGGCTTCCTTGATCGATACGAAGTAGACATTTTTTATCGGTGCAAAGTGAATGTTTTGGACCGATATGAAATGAAGATTCCTCGATCGTTACAAAGTTAAGGCCTTTGCGAGGAACGATCCAAGTTTGGACTTCGATAGACATGAAACTTCATACCTACTTGAACACTTGACTATGACGAGATTTTGCCTTGCATAATTGGACTTAAATCATTTCATTGCATATTTGACTGCCTTTCGAATCTCGTCGATGGAACTGTAACCTGGCAAATTTTTATGAACTTTAACTTGGATCGATTTTTGAACCTAGGATGGCACATATGTGACGATCGACGATGATGATCATTCCGATTAGATTTTGAAGTCTCGTCGTTCGAACACCTTGTTAATCTCTGTAGAATTTCTTAAGTACTTTACAATATTGCATTACACAATACACTCATGCACTTGACACTAGGATACACACGGGATTATTATCTGATTGTTTTTACTGAGTTGATTAGCTATGGAACCTGGGAGTTCACAGTAGCAGGAGGCTCAAAGTTCACCACCTTTGGTAATAGAGATGCCATCCATTACAGCCGAAGTTATTAGTCCAGGTCCGGACGTGTTACCGGGAGAAAGCTTTATCGGGAATCCTAAAGATTCTATACCATCTAATGTCTATGAAGATATGTTGGGGAAAATCCGCTTAAGACATGGTCTACCACTAGATGACGTTTTGCTACCAGTGTCGAATGACAGGCCATATATTCCCCCAGAAGGGTATATCGCTTTTAATCGACATTCGTGTACAGCTAGAATACTTCCTCCATTTAACCAATTATTAGAGAAATGTTTGCTTTCTTAGGGATCGCTTCGTCACAGTTGCATCCGAATGGATACGCATTGCTGAACAGCTTATTTATTGTTTTTATGGAGCATCACTTGCGGCCCCCAACTCTGGAGGAAGTTTGGTTCTTTTTCAATGTCAAGAGTCGGAGAGATGATCTTCATACACATTCCTAGAGGCAGTCAGGAATTGCCAAGTTGTGATTGAAACCTGGACCAGGCTTAGCTACTTTAAGACAGAGTGGTCCTATGTTTGGTGCCCGCCAAGGTTTGCTAAACGGTGGTTAGTTAGACGTAAGTGCCACAATTTCTCTAATGGCTAACGAGATAGTTGCAATCAACATTGAATCTAATATTTTCTTTCCTTTACAGCGGCAATTCCATGACCCAAAGGTGCCCAATTTGAAGAAATAATGTGAATTCTTCAAGAGGTGCCTGGTGAGATTAGAGAGATCGACTCGGTGCTAACAAATGAAAATTTGAGTATCGTTAGGCTAATTAATCGAGACCAGATCATAAGACTTGAGGGATCTCTTAGAGCGGCCCTGGTAAGACGGGCTAAGCATAGAGAGGCTGGGATTGTAATATTCGAGGAGGGCGATGAAGAAGATATGCCCATCGAAGGTGAACCTATAGCTGGGCCTCCAGACAGTTCTTGGGAATTAGAGGGAAGGAGGAAAGGCAAGGCAGTTGCTCATAAGCTTCATAAGTCTTCAAGATGAAAATCCGTAGTCATGTCCCTGCCAGCCTCCGGTGTTAGAATTTCGAAGACTCCTCCCTCACAAATGAAGAATCCTTTCAAAGGGCTCGCCGACATTCTGATTCCGGACTACGTGTCGCTCCAACATGACACCGGATTGGAAGGGCTTCAAAGCCTTTAGATTTAGGCGAATAACTTCTTATGAGTATGGCCGACACAACCGGTTGGTTGGGGGGTTTTGCACATGCATACATACACTTTAACGGCACTGCACGATTTCCAATCATAAGCTATTCATTTCTAAAGACTGCTGATTCTGCTTTTCTTTCTATTTACAAATACGATGACAAGGTGGAAATCCATGCTCGTTAGCCTCCGCTTGGCACGCCAGTCATCTAGTTCATATTATGACTCCCATAGAAGGGTGATAGAGACCACGATTGTGGTTATTCTAGCCAAGAGCATTACGAAAAGGAGAGGGACAGAGAAAGAGAATATAGGCTTCGCTCCCGATCATGCTCTCCACCACCTTGAGCCCCAACAAAACCTTTCGGCCATGGAAAACAACCCTTGGAACCTTCACGCCAAAGACCGCCTTCTCAAGTACTAAGGCCCAATCCATATCGTCGGAGAACTGAAATCGAAACTCCCACTATCATTGAGCAACCTATCACCGAGTCCACTGGGAAGGGAGCGATCAAAATTGCCCAACTGAAAAAAGATTTTCCAAACATCTGTTTTGATGGCTTCATCTTCCCTCCACATTTAAAGAGAATTTCAGTGAGGTTGAACAAACAATACACGGCTATATTAATGACTTTTACAACCAATACCAGGAATGGATGAAAATCGTGGACAAAGCATCGGCAGTAGCCTTCGAGAGGGCGGAAACGATTGAGAAATTAGAAACTGATCTCGCTCAAAAGGACCGTAGGTACTTCATGATGAGAGCGAGTCCGCCAAAAACTTAGAGACAGAGGCCAACATAAGGGTTGATGAGGCTACTCGATGAATGGAAGAGATGAGGTGGACTCACTTAGCCCTGGTTGAGGAGATGGGGCATCGGACAACCACAATCATGGCCGAATGTGATGGGGCGCTTAAAGAGCTTGAAGAGCTTAAGGTCAAATTTGCTGAAATCATCAAAGAGACAGTCGATGCAAATAAAGCTGCCTAGGAAGCTGTGAATAGGCTGTGGTGCTTATGGAAGAGAGAGATACGCCAACGCTTAAAATTCAGGAAGCCGAGGCCAGGGTTGAGAATGAAGTGAAGATGGCAGAGACCAGGTTGGAGGCCGATATCGAAGATCTTCTTATCACATACAATGTTAATGTTCTGAAGCATCGAAACCTAACATGGCTCCATAACTATCCATCACACTTGTATAATGTTTGGGGCCCTTTGGTGGAAGATGAAAAGGCAGAATCCCAAGCTGAATCAGTTGATGAATTTGAATTAGAGAACTAGGTGCTGAGTGAAGATGAGAGAAAAGTTCTCCACGACATCACGATTACATATGAAAAAGAGAAACTTGGTACCCGACACTTAGAGACCAGAGAGGGTTTTGGCGTTGAGCGCCATGATGTAGCTTACGAAGCTCTTGTGCTAACACTACCTGAATCTACGTCTATGGTTGATCCTTAGTCTGTTTGTGTATACAATCCCGATCAACGCAGTTATCTCCAGCTCGTGAGCATGTCTTTGAAGCTGCTCCATCACCCGCGAGCCAACCTGAGGAAGGTATTCTAAACATTTCTTATGCTCATTCAAAGTCGGAAACGTTGATTGAAATAATCGCTAACTCTTTTTCTTTGTCTCTATTCAGTGAAAGGAGCTACATCTGTCGCGCCTCCTGCAACTCAAGAGCTGCATCACGAGTAGGAGGCCATCATAACAGAAGCGACCATGACAACAGCCACCGCACCAACCAACGAGGCATAAGGAATCATGTTTAGTTTTGATGAGCAGATGATGGAGGAGCTTCTTGGCTATCAAAGCGACCCTTCTGTCGATTTTCCCTTTGTCATGGGTGGAGGCGCACCTGTGATCAGTTCCTTAGATCCAACTGCTAGCGTACCAGCAATGCCCAAACAATCCACGAGGAGGAGATAATAGCTGAGATCAACACCAAGATGGAAGAAGCTGCGCGGGCTAGTGGTAGTGGAGGTGGGATGGTGGGCCCTGATCTAGCTCCTTTGTGAATGATTTCTCCTAGAGGCACGGCCGTCGATACCAGTGTGCCTCTCCTGCCTTCTAACATCGATCCTGTCCCTCCGACTCCGCCTTCAGAAAGTATTCCAATCCATGTGAGCTCGGAGGAGGAGGTTACCATAATGCCCCCAACTGGAGATCAACCGCCAAGAGGCAAGGGCTCAAAGAGACATCCAAACGACGATTCTAGCGGGTCGACACAGAAGAAGAAGAGAAAATAAACATGTCCTTTCGGCTCATTATTGGTAGATAGATAGGAATTTCCTTTTGCTCTTATAGGCCGTGTATAAATGCGGGTTCGGCTCCTGCTAGTAGGATTCTTTGGAATAATTTTGTACCTATCCTTCTCTTCCAAAGTATAGTTGAAACAAAATTTCATTTTGTCTTCAGTATGGTTTGCATTTATTTCTCTTAAGTATTTCAGCGTTCGAACTTCCATTCAATGTACTTGTGGAATCTTAGCCTTCGAGTCAGACCTGGGTTTAGTCGTTAAGTTTCAAAGCCACCGCTTCGGGTCACGATCGAGTGTTAAGTCGAATTCCGATGCTGCACTGTCTCGAACAGTAGCTGGTACTCAAGTTCTGCCCTTAGTTTCGGGATAAATTGAAAATATTGATCAGCAATCACTTTTCACCTTTAATACATCGATCTTAACTTTGTGAAATGAAGCTGAAACAAGACGAGTCCGGGTGGTCGAATCACACTCGCCCATCAATTGATGATTGCATCCACACTCTAGGGATTGCACTTGTACATCGACCATCAGTCACGTCCGATTAAGGTTTTGAGATATGTTCGCGCTCCGGGGACTTTAGTTATTTTACAGGTGGTCAGTAACACACGTTTGATATTACAGACTTTGCCTGCACTTTGGGGGCTTAGATTGTTTCGTGAGTGGTCAGTCACACCCACTTTGCATTTATACTCTGGCTCGCACTCCGTTGGCTTAGAGTTGTCCTACGGATGGTCGATTCACACCCGGTTTGTGTTTAAACTTCAACCTACACTCTGGGGATTTAGAGTTAGTAGATGTTTGTACTCCAGCCCACACTCTAGGGATATAGAATTAGTTGATGGACGGTTCACACTCTAGGATTCTAGACTTCGTTAACAGATGGTCAATCACATCTATTGTGAGTTTCAGAATTTCGTTCGCACTCCAAGAACAATGGATGTATTGGGATTGTGGATGGTCAAATTACATCCACCCTGAGTTAACAAGCAAGGACGTTAGATAGAGAGGTCCATCCTCCTTGAACTTGGTTTAAATACGAGCGAAGTCGTTAGGTGGATGGATCCACCCTCTTCGAGCCCGTATTAATGAGTTTATACTCCAATTCGCAATCTGGGAATCTGGAGTTAATTAGAGGATTATCGTGTATCAATCCTTTTTTTGGGCTTTAGTGTGATGACTTGTCCCCGAGCTCGGGTTTTACTTAGGGAGTGACCGATCGTATCACAGTCACTCCCTATTTGAATAAATCCCACAGTAGGACGGAACTTAGCTCTTCGTGCATTGTGATGGTCATATGATGCATTTTAAAAATCACTGCTCTAGCTCGACGAGATTGCATTTTATTGCTGAATAAGAAAACACTGCAAAGTCAATTGCCTTATTACAAATTCATATTTCAAAATGCATAAAAATTCTAAATGAAAAGTAGACTGAATAAATAAATAAATCCTGTTGTCTGTAGTAGCGACGAATGTTCTAGGCTCTCGGCAGAGTAAGACCGTCAATGGTTGATAATTTAAATGTGTCGTCTCCAAGACTTCATTCAATGACATACGGCCCTTCCCACGTAGGTTTCATGTGTGAAGGAACTAGGTAAATTCTCTAGAGGACGAGATCGCTGAGTTCAAAGGTTCGCGGTCGGACCTTGGCATTATACAATTGAGCTACTCGACTTTGGTGTGCTGCAACTCACAAATCAGCCTCTTCTCGCTTCTCATCCAATAAATCCAGAGATTCAGCAAGTAATATAGCATTTATCTTCGGATATAATATCTCACACGATGAGTTGGTACTTCCATTTCGACTAGAATAACGACTTTTGAACCGTAGGAAAAAGAGAATGGAGTGTGGCAGGTCATGGATTTGTGGGTTGTCCAGTAATCCCATAGAGTCATAGGGAGTTCATCGACCCATTGGCCCCCGGCCTTTTCCATTCATTTTTTCATAATGGACTTTATATGTTAATGATGGCCTCAAACTGCCCATTCGCTTGAGGGTGTGCAACTATAGAGAACTTCTTCTGGATGTGGAACGTTAATAGAAATTCTTAAATTCAGCACTGTCGAATTGTGCTCCGTTGCAAGTAATGATGGTATGTGGAAGGCCAAATCGACAAATAATGTTGTGTACCACAAAGTTGATTGCTTTCTTCATTGTGATGGTAGAAAGAGGCTCAGCTTTCGCGCATTTGATAGAGTAATCAACTGCAACGATGACGTACTTCGCACCACCTTTGGCTAGAGGTAGAGAACCAATAATGTCGATGACCCATAATGCGAACGGCCATGGACTGACCATTTGAGTTATTTCAGTAGGTAGGGCTCTTGGAATCCAAGCGTGTTTTTGACATCTATCCATTTTCTAGCATAATCCGATGCATCGTGGTTTATAGTTGGCCAATAATATCCATATCGGAGCACTTTCTTGGCAAGAGCTTGTCCCCCGGTGTGATCGCCACATTTTCCTTCATGTACATCATGCAACACTTGTTTGATTTCATCGTGGACGATACACCGGAGTAAAGGAACAGAGTACCCTTTTCTATACATGACTCCATTTCGAATAGTGAACAGCGAAGCCTTCCGAAGAAATCATCTTTTTTCGCTCTTGCGCTCTGGCAAGGTCCCATGCTCGAGATAATTTCTGAACAGAGTCATCCATGACTCCGTATCGGGAATGACTTCAAATACCTAGTCTATTTCCATCTGATCGATGCTTGGGAAAGACAACTTCTCCATGGGGACGATCCCATTTGCTATGCATCACCTGTACAGGCCAACTTTGCTAAGGAATCGGCCTTCTGGTTGCATTCTAGGGGTATACAAAGATGGCATAATAATTGAATGATCCAATATTTCCTAAACCCGAGCAAGATAAGCAGCCAGTCTTCGTTCTTTTGCTGGTACTCTTTCCGAAATTGACACACAACCAATTGTGAATCACGGTAAATCTCCACAGTGATAATTCTTAAATCTTTAGCAAGTCTCAATCAGACGAGCAAGGCTTCATATTTGGCCTGGTTGTTAGTCACACGAAAATCAAACTTTAAGGCATAGCATATGAATCGGCCTTCAGGAGTTTCAAGTACAACTCTGGTGCCTGAGCAGCGGTCGTTTGATGCACCATCAGTATGTAGCTTCCAGACATATTCAGGAGATTCACTGGTTTCGGGCAAGTCCCCCGGGATAGTGAATTCGGCGATGAAATCTGCTAGAACTTGTCCTTAAATGACTCGTCCTGGTGTGCAAGTGATGTCGAATCGACTCAGCTCGATATTCCATTTGAGTAACCTACCAAATGTCTCAGGCCATGTAAGGACCTGTCATAACGGCCAATTAGTGTAGACGGTGATAGGATGAGCCTGGAAATACGGGCAGAGCTTCCATGAGGCAATGATAAGAGAATAGGCTGGCTTTTCCAGCTTAGGATAATTTCTCTCTGCTCCGGTTAGTCATTTGCTAATGTAATATAATGGCCGTTGTATTCGGTCTTCCTTCCGAATTAGGGCAGCACTGATTGCATTTTCTAACGCCGTCAAGTGGATATACAATCTCTCATGATCAATAGACTTTGACAGAATGGGTGGTGTGGACAAGTGTTGAACCAGTGCTCGGAATGCACCCTCGCATTTTGTAGTCCATTCGAAATTCTGTTTTCCTATCCTGATCAGATCGAAGAAGGGAATGCATTTGTCGGTGGATTTCGAAATGAACCTGCTCGGTGCTTCTACTTTCGCGTTAAGGCTCTGGACACTCTTTATAGTCTTTAGAGTCTCAAGATTTCTGATTGCCCAGATCTTCTCGGGATTGGCTTCAATTCCTCGGGAATTGACGATAAATCTAAGGAATTTTCCAAACGCCGCCCCAAAGTGACATTTCAACGGGTTGAGTTTCATTCTGTACTCTCGAAGGATGTTGAATGTCGATTCTAGGTCTTTGATATGATCGGTGGAGAATCGTGACTTCACAAGCATGTCTTCCACATATTCCTCCATGGTTTTTCTAATTTGGTTGGCGAACATTCGATTAACTAACTGTTGGTAAGTTGCCTCGACGTTCTTGAGTCCAAAGGGCATGACTTTGTAGCAGTAAAGTCCCAGATCGGTGACGAAACTAGTATGTTCCTGATCAAGCAAGTGCATGGGTATTTGGTTGTAGCCAGAATACGCATCCACGAAGGATAAGAGTTCATGCCCAGCTGTTTAGTCTACAAGTTGATCGATTCAAGGAAGTGGAAAACTGTCTTTTGGGCAAGCTTTATTCAAATCTGAGTAATCAACGCATGTTCTCCATTTCCCATTAGGCTTTCTGACAAGTAAAGGATTGGACACCCATTTCGAATAATGTATCTCGGATAAACCCGTTCGACTTGAGTTTATCTACCTCTTCCTTAAGGGTGGCAGATCTCTTTGAATCCATACCACGCCTTTTTTGCTTAACCAAAGCATGCCGTGGGTCAATATTTAATGTATGAAACGCGATGTTTGAGGAGATTCCACACACGTCAGAATGCATCCAGGCAAATACATCGAGGTTTGTCCGAAGAAATTCAACCAATTTCTCCTGCATCTTTTGGCTTAGCTGAGATCCAATCTTTATCATTTTAGAACCGTCGTTATCATCCAACGGAACATCGATTGTCAGCTCAGCCGGGGAATCTTGACTTTCTTTACTTTCGCCTTCACTTTCGGTATCTCTTGGGTCAAGATCCCTTGGGAATTGGTTGGGGTGCCTAGGCCTCAGCCCAGGCATTAACTGTCAATTCTCAACAAAGCAGACGTAGAGAGATTCCTCTATGCCTTTTTCTTTTCGATGTGCCTCCCGCAGCTCAGCAACATAACAGGCTCGGCCAGTAGCCTGGCCTCCTTGAACGAGTCCAACTCCATTGTCGGTAGGGAATTTTAAAGTTAGACACTAAGGGGCAATGGGAGCCCTGAACTCAGCTAGGGCCAGTCGGCCCAAGAAATCATTATATGGCGAGTCTATATCCAATACAATAAACTGTAATATCCGGACTCTCCGACGTTCTCCAATACCTAATTCCACTAGTAGCTCCACCATCCCAATGGGTATAGTCGCACTTCCGTTGAAGCCGTGAATGCGAGATTGACAAGGCTTTAACTCCTTTGCTTCCATCTTCATCTGGTCATAATCTCGCTTAAACAATATGTTCACCGAACTTCCACTGTCCACTAAGATCCTCTTCATCCAAGCAGGACCTATCTGAGCTGAAATGACAAGTGGATCAATGGTTGGGGCTTTGACTCTGTCGACATCCCTGTCTTGAAATATGATGCCATCTATCATCGTTTTCTGTTGCTTGGTCAGAGCCCCGTCTTCCAAATTACTACAACATTCGAAGTTCGCATGCCTAATAGAGCTGACATACGACTACATTTCCTTCTAGTTTCGATCGGCTGGATGAGGACCACCACTAACAGTATGAATCACTAGCCTCCCACCAGTACGAGCGAGTTCATCCGATCTCGCCTGATTTGGTATTTAGTTTGGACTCGATGGGCTCGCATCTCCAGACTGCGGCGCCCGCACAAACTGCTCTAACTTTCTCTCTTGTATCAACTTCTCAATAATATCTTGTAAATGATGGCACTCGTTCAAATTATGGCCATAGCTATCGTGGAATTTACAAAACGTCTCCGCTCAAATCTATTTTTCTAGCGATTGCTTCGGAGCAGATTTATTATATTGAACAGTATTGCAGGTCTGCAAGTACACATTTTCCAGCGATGTATTTAAAAGATTATAATTGTCAAACATAGGAGCCTTCCGTCGTGGCCCACTATTCTGAACCTGTTCCCTGTTTTGATTTCCATTGCCTCTCTGTTGATTTTGTTTATTATGTATGTTCAATTACACTTTTTCGGCCCGGTTTGTTTAATAGCAACATTGCTTTGGATTCCTTCTGCATTGGTCCATGCGTCATCCTTTTTCCTTGACTATTTCGCATCCTCCCTTCTCAAGAACTGGGCTGCCTTGGAATAGAAACGGTCCAATGACACAGGGGGTTTTCCGGCCAACCAGTTGCCAAACTTAGAATCGAGATCGATCCCCTTAGTTAATGCCATCAAAATTGAGTTGTCATTGGGATTGCTAATCTTGACGCATGCAGCATGAAATCTCTCCAAATAACGTCTAAGTGTCTCTCCGAGAGCTTGAGTGATGCTAGACAAGGTATTAACATCTTTTGGGCTTGTGACGTGCATGCAAAACTGTTCAACAAACTTTGTTGCCAGCTGGTCAAAGCATGAGATAGATCGAGGTGGTAGACGAATAGACCACATAATCGCTATGCCCCCTAGGGAGATCGGGAAACTTCGGCACTTGACCGCATCATCGGCTCTTGCAACATTCATTAACCATTCGTACTTTAAGATGTGCTGGTTAGTATCAGAGCCCCCTTCATAAATGGGTAGAGTTGGCATTCTGAATCGCCGGGGTGGTTCAGTGTAGAATATATCATCAGTGAAAGGGGTATGTGAAAGTGACTGATACCAAATGAAAAATGCTTTGATACCAAATGAAAGTGACTATGTTATAGGATCGAAATGGCCAATAGTTGTGAACAATGTAAATGCAGTGGTAGTACGATGAAAACTAAGTTATTTGCTGATGCGGAATATGAATATAAAAAGTAAACAATTAAAGCAGTAAAGAAAATGACACCAAAGATTTTTATACTAGTTTGAACTCCCGTTCTACGTCTAGTCCCAGACTCCTTCTGGAATTAAAACTAGCAACCCTCTCTTAACTTGAAGGAACAGGTATTACACCGCCTGAGCAACCGAACAGGACTTCTAATGCCTAGACAACCGAATAGGACTTCTACCGCCTAAGCAACCGAACATGACTTCTACCACCTAGAAAATCAAATATGACTTCTACCTCCTGAGCAACCGAACAGGACTTCCAATACAAATAGTAATGTTGTTTCTGACTGAGTATGCTCTTGAATAGCACTGATAAGTCAATAATGTACACCCTTTCTATAATCTTTTTCCCAAGAGTAATGTGTATGATTGTGCATGTATGAAGAATGGGAATATTAGAATTGCTTTATTAGATATGGAAGTGAGATGTAAAGCAATTAATGCATGAACTTATGTAAGCAATAGATTCGAGAATGTTATGCACGTCAGATCAACAGAGATAGGAGAATTAAGTTCTTTGATCAATGAAACTCAAGTGTATTTATGATAGATAATGAGTTGCAACTACTGGTGAAGAGTTCTCTATGAACAGCAATGGTTTCAACCCTTAAGGAGGAAGTCAACTATTCAAAAAAGAGGTGTCTGTTCATAAAAAAGATAGTTGTAGGATTTAGTCGACTGACTTTGATCATTCAGTCGACTGAATTTAAAATATGTACATATATGTTAAAATGCACAGACTCAGTCGACTGAATGATCTTATTCGGTCGACTGAATTCTGTTCACAAACAAAAATCACTATAGCTCATTTGGTTAGAGCACTTGCCTTCTAAATTAGTGACCCGGGTTCGAGCCTCGCTCCATGCATTTTTTTGAAAACTTGATTTTGATTAAAATATGCATGCAAGTTTATTTGAATGTGAATGATGATTCTTGTGGAAATTTTTTAACAAAGCATTAAACTAGACTCTATGTACAAATTTAATGCCTCTTGATAAAATATATAACTATACGAACCATACTTTGAGTCGTTGAGTCTAAATGTTGTCGTAGTCGTGGATTCGTGAATTGTTGTTTCATGTCAGCAATCAAACCTATGATCCAACAGTATGACTCCATGAGTTTCCCCAGTCGTCATTGGTGATGCACTAACTTCCAGGATCATCTGACGGATCATTGTCGGGATACCCAACATCTAAACATTCTGGGCATGTTGAGTTAGGGTGTGGTCGGGTTCCACAATACGAGGATGGGCTGATCGCGGTCGACAGTCCATATCTCGCCTCCTTGGTTCTAGATTTTCAGGAACATAAGGCTCAGGAGTATAATTGCATTGAAGGTGGGTCTTATCTTTTCGGTTCTGAGCATCAATTTCTCACTCAATAGCGGCGTAGCAGCGCAGTTGTCAATAGTATGATAAGGAGTAGTACCTCCTCAGGATGAGGGTCTGGTCCGATGGCTAGTTGACGGGACGATTCTCGGTTGCCCATGATTCAAGGTGCGCTGATGTCCAGTAGCCTGTGTATAGCTTCCATCTAGCCACGGGTGCATGGATCGGTGATTGTAGTTAGAAGAGGCCGAAGTCTCGATGAATGAATAGGAAGCCTGATCTCTTTTGGATCTCATTTGTCTCAAATAGTTCAGTCGATTGGTCAATTCTGCGTTAGCACGGAGTTGCTGAGTAAGCTGCTGGCAGCTTTACATCAGCTCTTGCATTAGCAGTTAAAACTCTTCCATGGTAACTGGGCCTTGCAGATCTGAAGGTTCGGCAGCATTCTGGGCGGTAGGAGGAAGTTGCATGAGATTCTGTCTGTCTCGTCCTTTTGAATCTGCAGCTATTGAAGTAGTCCTAGTTTTGACCATGGTGGACAGCGAAGCTCTCTCCTAAACTTGGTACAAATCTAAATAGGATGGAAGAACTTCTGAATTTGAAATATGGATCTTCTCTTAGATTCTTGCAATTCGATATCGGTATTAGATCCAATGAGCAGGAGAAAAACTGGTTTTCTCAGTAAAAGCACCAAAGTGTTTGTACCAAAATTGGACACAACACCCTTCGGATGTGCTTGAAGAGATAAAATGAAGAAATTAAGTGGAAAATGAGGAAGATCTAAAAAACACACCAATCGATAAACATGAAAAACGCACAGAAACACATAAATTTAGAGTGGTTCGGCATATGACCTATGTCCACTATGAAATGGCTAACTTTTATTGATTTTGCCTTGCTTGTTACAAAGATTTACAATAGTGCGATCCAAGTACAATGATATTTTCAGCAGAGTCTGGACGTAGAAGAGCCAAAAGTCCTTTTTCAACAGGTCCTAGGCTGCTATTTATAGATGTAGGCAGCAAATATCTCGCCCAGACCTCGAAAGACCTCTTTTCTCATATGGGTGGGCCCATGTAATCGATCCCCAGTCGTTTGGACTCTATCCATGATCGATACGAATGAAATTCGTATCGATCAAGATTTAGCCAATTTAGTCGAGATTGATCATGAACATTTCTGAGGTTGCACGCAAGCTCCTATGAAAATTTGGTAGCATTTGGACTTGGAGATCTTGAGTTATGATCGATGCAAGTTTTAATTTGTTGAAGGCTTTTGATTTCGTATCGCTTCTGTTCGCATCGCTTCTAGGCACGTGATGACCGATGACATGGTGCTAACTTTTAGGATCGGTCTACTTTTTATGCCAAGTGATCGAGTCATCCGCTTGACTATGCCTTCTCCGTATCGATTATGTGAAGCTCTGTTCATATCGATGCTCGCAGGTTACTTCGTATCGACGGTTGTAGGACGCTTCGTATCGATGCTGGCTGTTGGTTTCTTTTTATCGACCCTGGGGATTACTCTTCGTATCCATGCTTATGTATGCTCTTTCATACCGATCTTTGGCTCTTTCCTTCATGTTAATCAAGTGAGTGATCGATATGAAACATACCGCTTATGCATGATGGATACGAACTGAAGGGCCTTGATGGAGGGATATGAACTGATGCTTGTGGGCCGATGGATATGAATATGATGTTTGCAAGATGATGGATACGAAATGGATCGATGTGAAATAGATGGATACGAAATGGATCGATGTGAAATAGATGGATACGAACAGAACATGCTTTCATAGAATTTGATCGATCCATAACTTGAGCATACGAACTCCGATGGACTTGAAATTTGAAATTTTGGCTTTCATACCTTTGATTGTCGTGTCATGTTGATTGTATCAATCCGGACTTAGGTAAAATTTACCACCATCCATAGTGAACCTGTGTATAACCGTTTTTCGAGATAAACTGTCTTTGATTTCCAGTCAAATTCTTGGTGTCACGGCCTTACCAAAAGGCGAGATAACAACAACGTGTCCTCACATACGCTAATATATATAATACAACAATATAGTAGAAATAAGAATGCTAAGGTAGGTAAGCATCCTTCTCTTCTCTATAAGATCCAAAGCATCAAAGCTAAATCTGGAAATACGCACAGAGCTAACCCAAGCATTATAAGAAAATAACACCCGGATCAGTCTAATAAACCAGCGTAAGAAACTCAAGAAATATGTAACATAAAACAATAACTATTGAGACTGTACAGATTCCTGTAATGGTTTTCCCCTCAAGGAAACCAAACATTAATTTAGTTTAATACATTGATATGATAGATAATGTCTACGTTATAGAATATAAATATATAACGCAGTAGGAACGGTTACATTCATTGCATTCAATGGCATATTATATGGTACAATCAAAACCACTAAGGTATGTTCGCATGATGGATTTCCCATAGAGACGCTTCCAGTAAACTTAAGTGGATCTCCATGACAAGGATCAGAAACTACCTTTCGAGCACTGTATATCTCTAGATAAAATATACCATATGGTAAACACAACTATCCGATCGTCAGAACATAGTATGAACTACATGGAACCAAGTACCAACAATTCCTACTAGCATCACCTATATTCATCTCTAGATAATGGAGCCGATATACCCTTAAAGGTTAGTTAAATCTGATATTGTGCATCTTACTCTATGTTTAGCCATTCTCGATGTAAAGGTCACATTTGGCCTCGCTCATACGAGTCTTCATCACTCAAATAGAACATGAATCCCCAAATGGACTCCATCATCTCAAACAGATTATGAACCGCTACATGAATTCGAGCATGTTGAACAGATCTCGGATCCTCACATAGATTCCCACATAAGTCCTTTATGAATGCTAAGTCCACTCTCTTGGAGTACTCCTCAAGATAGGCAGTCTCACACGATAGCATCGTTTGAAATGTTAATGTTGACCTCTCCCTTGGACTTAATCTTAGAATAGACAGTTCAACTCTATAACATTTCATTTCACAACCGCTTCCAAAACATTGAACTCGTATACTAGTTTTGAAGTGGTATTCGATAAGTAACACTTACCGATCCTAGTCCCTTTAAAACCAATTCGATGGCTAAATTTCAAAATGTTTCAATATTCGAAGACAAAGTGTTTGAATTTTAGAGTCTCTACACGCCACTATATCAACTGGCCGCATGTCACCCTGGAGAACTCTCGAGCCACTCAATGCTCAGGTTCGTGTCGGGACCGCTCACTGCTCAATCTTGCCTCGTGTCACCCAGGAGAACCCTCGAGTCACTCAACGCTTAGGTTCATGTTAGAACTGTCACGACTCTATCAACATGCCATATGTCGCCGAGGAGAACCTTGAGCTACTCAACACTGCATTTCATGCCGAGATCGCCCAACAACATATAACACAAATAGGCCTGGTATATAGACCTGTATTTTTGGATCTACGAATTTGAATATTTAATTATTTAAATATTTAGACTTGAATTAAATTATAATAAAATATATATTCCAAATTTAGACCTATTTTTGATGATGTATTTTTAATTTAATTTCATAAATTTTTCTATAACTTCCAATTTGGATAATAATTAAATTTTCGTTTGACGCTTTTTGCGGCAAACTTCGGTACTTTTGAATCTTTACAGAATAAGTTAGCTTGTCTATTTTATTATTGTTTTATGATCATCTCACATTGTTGTATACGATCGTATTTTTATATTTTTCGTTCGATGCTTGTATGAATGTAATTTTGTGTAGCCGATGCCCTAAACACAACAAAACTAAATCATTAATTGTAAAGGCATGTACACAACCCCTTTCTTTCCCATACCTTTTCCCCTATCTTTTACCTGACATGCGCATGTCTTTTGCTGACTTTTGTTTCCTTCACTATTATGTTAGTATTTTTGCTCTATATAAAGATATGCATGACATAAAGAGAAAAGGTTGGACATATTAATTTGGTATGCAATTTTGTTCTGTGCAAATGAAAGCATTCATTATTTTTCTCTCTCAAACCAATGCACGCATGAACTCAAAAAGTAAATAGTAGCACATTTTTCCACTCATGCACGTTTTCTTCTTTCTATGTTTATCTTTTTCATTCCAATTGTGTACAGTAGTATGGGTCCATACTTCGCACACAGGCTATTTGTATTATTGTAAACGGAAAGTAAGGGCATTTTTGAAATTTCAAAAAGACACCAAGTAAATTAGTTTAGCGAATTTTCTTTATTAGTAGTAGAGATGATAGTGTAATAACATATACAACTTGGGAACGTGAGCGTTTTGATTTGGTGTTTACGCATGAAGGAAGGGAGCAGGCGTCCATGCAGGGAGAGGAGATAATGCGATTTATAGTTGGGCAGTGCATGTTTAGTTTTCTTGGGCGTTGTTTGAAAATGGGTGAATATTTATTAAATTGTTTTGTTTAGCTATTAATTACTTTTAGTTATAAGTAAATTAATTTAGTTCAAATCGTTTTAAACTTTAAAAATTTATAGCTTGCAGTTGAGTTTGGTTTGGGTAAGTTTGGTGATTGGGCTTTGCAGTAAAAGATAGAGGGTGGGGTTTATATTAGTTATGTTAAATAGTTTAGAAGTTAATTAATCTAGTTTTTAAATTAGTTAAGTTTAAATAGTCTAAACTTTAAAAAGCTATAACTCCTTCATACGAAGTCCATTCAATCCATCGTCTTCGACATTAGATTCATATTAATGAATAGAATACACTAGTGTTGTTTATTAACATGTTTAGAGAAATATAAATGTTATTTATTTAATTTTGTAGGTTTGTAAATTAAATATCTCATTCGTTATAGAACCAAATCAAACGCAGTCAGTCATGTTAGGATCGTATTGATGTTAGCTATGCTATGGAATCGGTTTGACAGAATTGGAACTTGTTGAATTTCGTGCTAAATAGCAAAAACAAGAATGTTTTGGCAACAATTGGAATAATTGTAAGTTAAACTCACCTTTTTGGTTAACTAGTATGATATATAGTTAATAAAAATTGTTGAATGGCTGTTTGGATGATTTAATATATTTACTAATTGGTTGGATATATTCTCGCCTCTAGAGCGGATAAACCCTATTACGTCCCATGTAAGAGCGGGACCCTTTATATACGAACCCCGTCTTGAAGCAGTTGTGTAACGTACGCGATTTTTCGTTGCCGAAAAACCGAATAGTTAGGGTTTAAGAAAAGAATTTAAGAAAAGAAAAAGACAGAAGAAAAGATAAGAAGGTAGAAAATAGAGAGGAAAGAACATAGGAGAGAAAAAGATAGAAAATAGAACATAGAAAAAATAGAACGGAACAGAACACAACTGAACAACATCAGAATCTCACAATTCGCAGCGGAACAACATATAATAGATAAATGAATAATCTTTAATCAGTTATTACATTACATTACATCATATCATCAGAGTGTACAACAATATACAACAACAACCAGTGCAGCGGAAAAAGAAATACTATATAACTAGTAATACGCCATGCCATCCAGCTAGCTTCCAGCAACTCCTGAATATCCAGAATATCCTGATAAACCTTAAACTCTTGACTGCCCGTGTGGAAATTGGTGGGCACCCAGAGTTTAGGAAGGAAAACAATAAACTCCGAGTCAGTCATGTGACTGGTGTGGGAACTCAAAACAGTTTATTTATCTTTAAAAATCAAAATAGAGGAATATTTTTAAAGTCAATTCGCATTGCTTTTAAAAATGAGACTACCATAAGACCTCCTGCCACACACACAATGCAAACGCAGACTTGGAGGAGATTTCTCCTTATGATAGTCAAAGATGCTTGATACGCATTAAAAAAGAACATTTCATATTATTATTAGTGCATAGTGTAGAGAAAAATTCATTTCGAAAGTAGAATATAAATCTTAGCCAGCATAGGTACCATTATATTATGCTTACTATAGCTACCATTTTAAATGGCAGGTTCTACAACTAAAACCGTACAAGTCTCGTATTGTTTCTTTGGATTTCCAACGAATGATTAGGCCAAGGAACTTCCCATTGCCACATGAGAATGCCTCTGGATGGACATCCCCGAGAACCAAACCGGATCTCTACCAACACAAGGCCGGGTTACCCCTAACTGAGTAACAACTGACCGAATATGCCATCCCCCGATCCTTTGGGACCTTTCACCGAGCGCTCGCAATCAATTTACACAATCATAACAAAGTGTTTTCAACATGAGTAAGCATCTGGGCTCCATACCATGATACCACCCTTTTCCAGAAGGAAATGCACACATCCTAAAGGGCGCTACCCCTCATAACCTTGCCGCATCTTTCCTATTTTGACCATTCACGGGGTGTGAGGCTCGACGAAGTTTCGTCCACAAAAACATACTTTATACAAAAGCCATGCATTGGGTCAACAAATGATCATAGAAATGATCACAAAGATAGACGATCAAATAAACGATCCTATCACAAATAATCAACACAATGATCATTTACAGCAACACTCAGCATGTCACATTACCAAATTGGGAATATATCGCTGATAACATTCAACTACATAACCTCTGAGCTCGTACGTCTCAGAGAAGGGTGTTAAGCTAAAAGAATAAATTCTTCGCCACCAACAGAAATATATTTGAAAGAAATCGGCTTTATATCTCAATTTGTAATGTCAGACATACAATCCATACAAGTCTGTTCCGGGCTCGAACAAAACCGAAGGCACTTACAAAGAAGTCCTTGCAAATCCGGATATTCACAATCCTGATCGGATTTCCCATCACTTAGGGAGTCTCTATACCGTTGCAACTCAGTGCAGAGACAATCGACAGGTCATCCTATCGCTCTCGCAAATACCGGGTCTTCAACACCGATCTTCAATGCGATTCATAACGACGTATCACATATTCGGAATGGGTTATACGACCCCATGGTCCTTTCCCGGTTAACCCGAATAGTGAGCGCTTATTCAAAAATAAGTGTGGCATTCAAATTCAAACAAATCACATCAATTACCCATTCAAAGGGAAATATTGATAGTCGGTTATTGAACTATCAATGAATATGCACAACATCACCAGATTCCAAATAATTTTCCAAATTATTTAATTCCCAAAAATCATATCTTTACAAGATATAAAATTTCACACTTCAAAAATAAATCAATATTTATTTTTAACAAATTCCACTTTCTTTTATAAATTCCTTAGTGAATTTATATTTCACAATATCCATGCATATACGATTTCAACTATCCATTTTCAATTTATCTTCAAAAAGATAAATTCTTAAGATATTCACTTTATATTGGAAAACATTTCCATACTTACTTATTCATAAGTAATTCACAAATTTTATTTATTTTCAACACTTGGAAAATATTCAATATACTTAAATCGAGATTAAGTATATATTTCATTCTTTAAGGAAATCATTCTCTTAAACATATTTATTTGGGCCAAAACGAATGTTGCGTAAAACATCGTTACGACGTCCCAAAATCACTAGTATAGGGATTCGAAATTAAAATAGATATAGAAATCCCAATACTATACAAAACATTTCCTTTCGGAATCATTTACTATAACAACAGTGTTATAGTCCACTATTTCCTTTTATTTCTCGAAAACGTCTATTTCAACAACAAATGTTGAAATCTATGGTTTCGAATCTTAACATATTTAAAACATCGTTAGATCGTTTTAATTCTATTTAAAACATCACATTCAAAACATTTTCTTTAACATATTATTCACTATTCAAAAACGTGAATATACTACGTTATCAATTTTTTCATCCTTTTATACATTTTATTTTAAAATATCATTCACAGTCAAAAATGTGGATATAACTTCATTAATAGGTTTCAACAATTTACTTATCAAAATAAGTCATTTGCGAATTTATAAAACAACGTTTATAAATCCCATTTCTAATTATTTTATAACAACTTCCTTTTATAAGTTTTCTTTATTAACCTATTCGATTTATAACTCAATTATATACTAAAGGTTCATATTATAAGTCAAATACTTATAATTTATTTGTTTGCAAAAATCGTTCCTTTGAACTTCATAATTATAAATCTTATAACTTATAAGATTCAATTATTTATCCAAAACCATTCTTTTAATAACTTTATAAATTTTATAAACCTACTGTTTATAAAATTCCATTTATAATTTCACCGTTTATAATTCTATAAATCTCATTCAATTTATGAAATTCATTTTCACTTCATTCCAACACTTATAAAAACTCGTTTTATAATTTCAATATTTCAATTTATAAATATCCATTTATAAATCTCTTAATATAAATCAATTTATATTATTCTTTAAAACGTCTTTAATCTCCTTTATTATTTCACCATTTTGATTCATAAAATAATTAAATTTTATAAATCCTATATTTAAACTTTTCACAATAAATTCTAAAATCCCGATTAAACTATTTTATAAAATCATTAGCATCATATTCTCAAAAATCAGTTTTTAACTATTTTTCTCAAAAATCATAATTTTTATAACTTTAAAAATTATAACGTTTATTTATTTAAAATGGATCAATTCCAAAATTATGTTATAAAACGTATACTTCTCAAAAATCACTTTAAAAATCATTTTAAAGTTTCAAAATTTGGTCCAATGATGCTACACACCAAATAGTCAATCACGACAACAACGATATCATATATCGATATGATAATCCATCAAATATCAAAATATCTGAAATCAAATAAATACTGTTGAGGAATCCAGTTGGATCCCTCCAACCTGTTTTCCTGCATCCACAAACATTAGCACAATACCAATTCCGCTCCAGTACGAAATTATCGCGGTATATGGGATTTAAAATATTATCCGCTTAATAGACGGCGCAATAGGGTCTCATCCGCTAAACAAATAAATGCGGGAAATCAACAAATCCAATATATACATATGCCAATATATATATATTGTTATTATATATAATACCAATTTCACTGTTTATGAAATATTCGCGGTATATGTTTTTAATAAATAACATTCGCTTACTAACGGCGCATAATGTCTATTTTAACAATCAATAGATAACAATCATCATTCAAACATGCATTCAAATATTTTAAATCTAACTGTTTAAAATAAAATCGAAACTGATTCGATTGAGTGAGAAATTCTCACCTTGATTTCAAATTCGTTTTAGCGATTTATTTCGAATAAAATTAAACGGACGTTTAATTTTACCCAAAATTCTCACTAACTCCAAACGACTCCAATCCAATTCCATCGCGTAGTGCTCGTCCATACGATTCCAACGCAACTGGTTTCGCACGTTTTCGACCTCGTATAAAAAAGTTATGAATTTTCTAAGATTACACGTATTTATATTAACTAATTTACAACTTAAATTAAAATTATAAACATACAACCATCATCCACCATCCATTTCTATTTGCATCAGATCTGGCCGTGCACACCATCATCTCTCCCTCTCCTCATTAACGTTCACGTACAGGAACACGCACAACATACAAACCCATATAGCACAAATTAGGTTTTCAATTTGCACCATCAACACTCGACAATACTTCATCATACCCTCACCATCTTGAAGCCCTCCACCACCACAACACTCGGCCCAAGTGGCTCTGAGCTCGGCCACCTGATGTGCTTGGAATTGCATGCGCAAGTTGCCACGGTCGGCCTCCTCCTGCTCCTCCTCTGATGCTCCAAACACGATCTCAACCGTTGATCTCCAAGATCTCACTATGCTCTTCGATTTTGCTTCAGGAAGTTTAGCCTAATTGTCGACGGATTTGAAGTAATTGAGGGGGAAAGGTCGTGAGTTCCTGGCCGTTTATCAGGGAGGTGGCGGCTGCTGTATAGATTAGGGTTTTAATTTTTTTTTTTTTTAATTTATGAAGGTGTTGGGGCTATTTATAAGAAAAAAATCGAACACTATTCATCCCGGAAATTCCGAACTCCGATTTACGCGCCGTAACTGACGTTCCTAGGGTTTATCCCGCGTTCCGGACACAATGGAACAGGTTTCAGAAGCTAATTCGAACATCTGTGCGAGTTATGGCAATAAACGTTCAATTTAAATTAAACCGATTTAAATCGATTTCTAGGCGTTTTAATTCGTACCGGACAAACGGTAAATCCAATTGACACGAAATTTGAAACCTTACAATAATATCACATTACGGATCCGATGAAACTGGTTTCGTCGAAATCCGAGACTTTTTGAAAAATGGCTATTTTAACTCGCCAAATTAAAATTAAAAATAAATCGATGCGTTTCGAGCTGCCACGATCAAACGATCACTCCGATTGACACGAAAATTGAAATCCGGTAATAACTAACTATTACGGATCCAATGGAACTGGTTTCGTTCAATTCTGAGACTGTTCAAAAATTGACTATTTTCACTAGTCGATTTAATATTAAAATATTCAATTTTCACAAATTAACTTTTAATTCGATTTTAAAAGTTCTAAAATATCATTCTAACTCCAACATGATAAAATAAAATTTTACAAATCATTTTCAATCATATTTAACTCAATTTTCAATTATTTCCATAATTTCACATATTAAATTATCGATTAAATTATTCAATTAAATCATAATTATTCAAATAAAAATTTATTTGACTTATAAATTCACTTATTAATATTTAAAATTAATTAAATATTCAAATTTTAATTATTAAAATTTCTGGGTCGTTACAAGTTGATTTATATTATATAATTATATAACATTTGTGATGGAGGGGAACAGGTTGGAGGGATCCAGCGAGATTTCTTGCTATTATTGAAATATTTCAATAATATTCCTTTTATATGAATTATTGAATAATGAGCCTGATTGTGGACACTATGGTTATGACATTGTTATATGTTTGAAAACAAAAGGAAGCAGTAGTGACAGAAAAATCAATATCGATACTGTTAAGCGTTGGGTAGTTATGGGCCTTAAATTAGTATTTTTAGTATAAATTGCCATTGAATTGGAATTGGTTTTTGAGTTAGGAAATGATTTTAAATCCGAAACTGGGTTTCGAAAAAATATTGCTTAAAGTTATTTAATTATATTAATATTGTTTTAAAGTTAATCTATTTACATTTAATATATTTTTAAATTTATTAATTATATTAATATTTTTTTAAAGATTATATATTTATATTTAATATTTTTTAAGTTTATTAATATTGTTTTAAAGGTTATCTGTTTATATTTAATATTGTTTTAAAGTTATTAATTATACTATCATTGTTTTATACCTATTTATATTTAATAAGCTTTAAATTTATTAATTATATTAATATTGTTTTAAAGTTATTTAATTATATTAGTATTGTTTAAAAGCTATTTTCTTATAGTTAATATTATTTTAATCTAAATGTTAATATTTTGAAAGATTAATTATTTTAAGAATAATTATGGGTTGAAATTAACAATAAGGAATTTATTAATTAACAAGGTTTTGGAAATAAATTATTATTATTTATAATAAGGGTAAAGATTAAATATTATTGTTTTTGAAATGATTAATTATTATTTTAAGATATTTTAGGATTAACAATATTATTTATTTATTTATTCATAATAATTTTTTTTGCCAAAGCTAACGGGGTGAAGGAACCCTACCTTTATTTATAACATGATATAGAGTTACAGAGAAAACACGAGGAAAGAAAGATTAAAATGGAAAAATAAAAAAACACAGCAGCAAGCAATAACATTAACCGAAGCAGAACACAAGAAACTCCAAGCAACGCACAGCGTAACTTGAAGTAAATCTAATCTGGCCTCGGAGCAAGACATCATTGTTGGAACTGGATATTACATCCATTTTTTTTAGTCGCCTGATCAAATGGGTATGCTGATAGGCTTATCATCTCATATATTCTTCTACATGTCTTGTAGCTCAATTGCACTCTTGTCTTTCTTACTCGATTGAATATTATGTTATTTCTCCCTTCCCATGTCACTATGACCGCAATTTTCAGCATTATCAGTATTTCATATGTCTTGTAGATTCTTATCCATTCTATTTTACTATTTCTGCTTATAGTGTCGTAACCTCCTTTTTGTCTTATTTTGTTCAATATGAAGCTAGTGTAAGTGCAGTTAAAGTATAAGTGGTGTACATCTTCATCAGCATTGTTGCAGAGCTTACAAGTTTTGAAAACACTTATACCTCTATATGATAGATTACTCAATGTATTCAAGGCATTTTTAAAAACTTTCTAGAGCATATAGTTAACCTTTCATCAGCAAATTTATTCCAAATTCGAGAGTGCTATGGGAAGTAAGTTATATTCATCTTCCCCACTAATGCCTTGTTTACAGTCTTGGTGGAGTGTTCTTTTTGCTTTTCCGTCTACTTGTACTCATCATTCTATATGAAAGTTATCGGTAGGCCGTTGTATTTGTCCCATATTTCCTTCACAATTGGGTTGCTTGTATTATTCAAATTTATTCTTCCTTAAGTTATGTACCTCGTTGCAATTGCATTTGGTGAGATCCCAGCTTTCATGTGAAATTATTATCTGAAGAATCAGACCATAAGTAATCCATGGGGTAGTCCGGAATTTGGCAGAACTAGTTGATGCTATTTGCAACTTTGCATGGGGTAATATTATATCATGAACTTTCAACATAGTCTTCCACACCCAGCTATATGATTGTTTGGTCTCTTCCATCCATATATCTTTGTCTTTTAAATTGTTTTTGTTAGCCCATCGCACCCAGAGTGACTCAGTATTATTTAGTAGATTGTGGAAGTGCTTAGACAATGCAGCATAATTTCATAACTTTATGTTCATTATTCCCAATCCCCCTTCTTTCTTTGTTTTTTCCAACTTCTTAAATGCTATAGGAGATAGCTTTTCAATATGTATTGATCCCGACCACATAAATTTTATAATTGCAGATCTTATCCAACAATTTTGATGGTAGGAGGAATGTTCTACCCAAATAAACAGTCATAGATAGTATGACAGCCTTTATTATTACTAGTCTCCTTGACTGAGCTATATGCCTATTCTCCCATTGATTCATCACTGAGGTGATCTTCTCATACAGTGGAACACACTGGGCTAATGTTATTCTTTTTATTGCTAAAGGTATCCTAAGATAAGTCATATGAGAGTGTAGTGGTTGCATTTGGGTTATGTTGAAACACATAGCTTTCTGCGTATCATTCAGGCCAACAATTAGGAGGTGGGTTTTTTGGGGATTTATTTGTAGCATGGAGAATTTGTGGAATGAGAAAAGAGTGTCCATTATTGACTGTAGTGATTTGGTTGTTGGCTTTGAGAATATTATCAAATCATCAGCAAAAGCCAGAGTTGTTATCATTGGATTCCTGCATTAGGATGCAGCACAAAGTTTTTCAATTTCACATGATTTTGTATTGCAAGAGTAAATATTTCCATGACCATTATGAATATATATGCTGATATTGGGTCTCCTTGTCTTAAGCCATTAGTTCCTTTGAAATAACCTACATTGTGTGCATTGTAGACTATGGAATATCTGACTATTGAGATGCATGTGTGGAGCCAGCTGTTGAAAGCTGTAGGAAAATCCATTTTTTCCAAAATAGTCATAATTGTAGTCCAGTTCATTGAGTCAAAAGCCTTTCTAATATCAACCTTTAACATGGATCTGGGGGATTTGTAAGGTGATGAATATCCATTGATTAATTCATGGGTTAGAAGCACATTATCAAGTATGCTTCTATTTGGAAGGAAAGCTACTTGACTTGAGGAAATAATATGTTGTAGCACATTTTTGAGGCAAGAAGCTAGGATACGTGATATGCACTTATAGATGACATTACAACAAGCAATTGGTCCGTATTGTGATACATCAGTTGGATTGGCAGTTTTGGGGATCAAGATTAGATTTGTAGAGTTCACTGCAGCATGTAACTTGTTTTTGTTGAAGAAATTATGTACTGCCTTGTATATATCAGGAGAAATGATATCCCAGTAGTGTATAAAAATGGAAACAGTAAAGCCGTCTAGTCCTGGGGAGGCTGCCTTTCTCATAGTAAAAATTGAATTTTTTAATTTCATCATCGGTTATTGGAGTAATGAGGGATCTTTGCATGTCAGTTGTTATCTTTAGTATAGGAAGGTTATTGAGAATTGTGTAATCATTTTGGATGGGGATGCCACCAAGTAAGTCTATATAATAGTTTAGGAATGCTTCATCTATTTGATCATGGGTGTTACATGAGTTAGCATATCCTTAATCTGATGTATCATTGATTTTAATTGTCTGATCTTTAATGATGCATGGAATTCCGTGGTGTTCCTAATACCATGAGTTGCCCATTGCTGCTTGTCTTTTTGCTTTGCCATATTTGCTTCTGTCATGTAAGCTTTTTCATGTTGCACAATTAAGTCTTTTTCTTCCTGAATTATCTCTGGGGTGGAGTTTGAGTTCAATATCAATTGCTGCACTTTTTGTAGTTGCTCCTCTATTTTGTTGGATATTTTGTTACCTTGTCCATATATTTTCTTTGCCCATATTCTGATTGCCCTCTTTGTGTTTTGGAGTTTTTTTTGTAGTGAATGCATAAAGTTTACATAAGTGTATTGTTTCCAAGCTTCTGATACTGCTTGCTTTAATTCAAAGTTGTCAGTCCATTCATTATAGAATTTAAAATTTACCTTTTTGTGAATGACAACAGATCCAAAGTGGAGGATTATAAGGTAGCGGTTTGAAAGGAGTGGCATGGGAATGGGTATGTTTATGGATGGCCAGTGGTCAAGTGTTGGGATGTTCATGAAGCCGTGGTCAATCTTTGATAGAGTTGGAGAATGATGATTGCTTTTATTAGTCCATGCATATTCTGATCCAGATGAAGGAATTTCAACAAGAGATGCATTTTGCATTATGTTATTTGAAAGAGTTAGCTAAGAGATGGATAGAGGCTTTCCACCTATTCGATGAGATGATAGATATGAGCAGTTAAAATCACCCACAATAATCCATGGATGAGATGACTGTCTGAAGTAGGGAACGATTTCATGCATTTTATTTCTGAGCTGAGGAGAGTTAGAGGCATAAATGAAGGTATAACACAATGAAGTGTTTGATGGTTTGTGGAGAGCATGTGTATGAATGAATTGTGTGTCTTGAAGTATTGGAGTCGGGAAATAAATTGATGGGTCAAAGAGGACACGGAGTCTTCTATATGGTGATTGTGGTAGATTTGTTATGAAATTCCAGTTTCTATTTATGTACTTCGCAGCTTTATGAGTCATGGTGGAATCAAGTTTTGTTTTTTAGATTGAAATTAAAGAGAAATTATATTTATGAATTAGAGATTTTATCTGATCAAGCTTGGAACGTTGGTGAGCCCTCTTTATGTTCCATGCAGCTATGTTGTTCATCATTGATTAAACTTGGTGGCTTTTTTGTTTAGGATTCTTGTTCATCTAGCATTGGAAAATGGGGATTTTCTAGAATTTGATAGAATTGTGAGTTTGATTCCTCCTCTGACTCAATTGGAGATAGTGTTATAGGAGTTGTGTTGTTTGTTGATTTCTTTTTGCTTATTGACTTCTTCTTTTTTGTTTCTTTTGGTGGTTACTGACCGTTCTAAAATAACTCCTACTCAGGGAAAGCATGTTGGTGGAGTGATCTTGGTTTGAGATGATGCCATGACCGTTTATGGTGATTGAAGATGGGGATGGTATGGATTTAGAATTTAGTTGGAGAAGTTTATTTGATTTTGATGGAGATTTTGGATTGTTAGTGAAATTTGAGGAATTGAAAATGTTTGATCCATCAATAGAAAGCATATCAGTGAATTTTTAGGTGGTGGAGAGGTTACAGAAAGATTCATATTGCATGGTATCATTTGCAAGTGAAATATGAATACTCAATGAAGGAGTGGGCAGTTGTGGTGGTAGGCACAAGTTTGATTTAGAGGAGCTATTCTGGATTAGGTGAGCAGAGCAGTTGGTGTACTAGTGGGACATGATGACTCAGAATTGGTTTGAGCTTCAGATATGGTATGTTGGTGCATCTGTTTGTTTGTGCATGCCAATTCTGTGCACGTGCACAGTATCAGTTGTGCTTTTCTCATTGCCAATTGTTTGCTTCCCTATATTATTCTTTTCTCTCACTTGAACTGATTGATTTTTTTTCTTGCTCTTTCTCACATATCACTTTCTTTCCTTTTCTTATCCTATCTTGTTTCCCTTTTGGAACTGCATTTTGTCCAATGCTTATTTCATTTGCCTAAGTTTCGGTTTCATTTCCATTGCAAGTGTCTTCATCAGTTTCACATATTTCTCCCTCTTCTTGCAGAATTGAATATTTGTTATTCACTGTGACTGTTTTTTCTTTTGCTATTTCATTTTCTTGTCTTATTTCTATTGCATTGTCATTTTGTGATGCTTCTTTCTGTTCAAGAGACACTTCAGAGGGGTTCTTGCTATTTGCAGCAGTTTTATCATTATTTTCCACTGTTGCTCGTGTTATTTGTGTATTTGTATGGATTTTCTTACCCACAACCTTTATCCACACTGAGTTTTTTGTTCAAAACAGGTCTGATACTTGTTCTTTTGTACTACCACTTCATCTAACTCTTCCTGAAATGCCTTCTGATCTCCCTTTTCATATGTAGTTTGTTTCATTTGTTCTGGCAAATACTAGTTTTATGTCCAAAATTTTTACATACTGAGCATATATTCTGTTTCCAAAGGTATTTGACTTGAATTTCTTGTTTTGTGCCATCAAAGTTTAAAACTGTAAAGGATTCCACCAAATCACGATCAATGGTGAATATTTCTACAAGGCATTTTGCAAATTGAATTCTATTTATAGATTCAGTTGCCACATCGAGACATACTAACTGAACTATTCTGTTGGCTAACCAATTGACACCTACTGGTGACCAGAGACATATAGGGATATTACATAATTGAATCCAAATTGGTACTGCTTTGATGGTACCACAAACGTTGCTTACAGTGGGATCCCACTTCTTAAGTATGAACAACTTATTTTTCATCACTATTGGATCACCCCTAATAATTCGCTCTCTGTCAGTTGCATCAGATAGTAAGAAGAGGAAGATGTTGCCATCAAATTTTGCTTGTGCGTTTCCTTTCAGTCGCCATCTTCTTTTTAGTCTCTCAATCACATATGAATATGATAAGGGCTTATCTAGAAAAAAACCCACTACATAGTTCTGCCACACGCTGGCGCCAGCATCAATTACTTGAGGCGGCGATATCGTAGCATCACCATCATAAGATATTTCCATTTGCACCGGCATGTACTTACCGGCATTTCGAGGTAGGTGTTCGAATAGAGAAGACCAGCTATGATTGTTAGTCACCGGTGGACAGTGGTCAAAGGAGGTTAAGGAGGCTGGAAGGGAGGAGTGAGTTGGCTAAGGGATAAGAGAGGTTGGAGGTAGTGTAGGGGTTAGTAGGACAGAGAGGGGAGGTGGATTTGGATGGGTCAGATTTGGATCATATGGACGTGACAGGGATGGCGGTGTTTGAGATGGTATGGGAGGGGTTGTAGGGAAAGGACGAGGAAGGTATAGTGTTTAAGTGGACAGAGCGGGAAATGTATCTGCTGCCACTAAAATAAAATAAAATAAAAAAGAGGGAAAAAAGAGGAAAAAATGTATTTTCGATTTATTCATAATGTTTAATTTAAAAAATTATTATTATACGATACTGTTTAGAAGTAAATGATTTTTATTTTCTTATAAATGTGTTCGAGACTCATAAATAGAGTTCTATAAAACAAACGAACTTGGATTTTATAAGGGAAGCTTATAAAATGGTTTGAAGACTTAAGGGAAGATTATTTACAAGGTGAAAGAGTTTATAAATGGTTAGATGTTTATAAACAGATTGAAGAAACGGGTTTATAGATTTATAAAAGGAGTTTAGAAATGGTTTTATGGATTTATAAAGGATTTATGAATGATTTTAGAAATGTACAAAAAGAATGTATAAGCGATTGAATTTTATAAAGAGAGTATATATGATTTTAAGAGATTATAAAATGGTTTATAAATGGTTTTGAAGAATAATAAGGAGTTTATTAATGATTTTAGAATTGAATAAAAAGAAAATCTTTCTCAATTTTATAAATATACTTATACTGTTGAGATAAGTATATGTGAGCATTTTCTAAGTTGTGGGGTGTAATGTGTGTGAATACGCTTACACCGTTGAGATAAGTATATGGATATTTTATAAGTATTGAAAATATAGAGATTGGTGGATATATCTTTGTAAAAGTATTTTTTACAAGTGATTTACAAAGTGGATTTTTATTAATGAAAGGTTTATTAAAGGAGGCTAGTGGTTGCTTACGTGCTCAACCAATGTTTGTTTTTCCTATGGAATAAATCTCTGATTTGAATGTGCGTTTGTTAATAGTTAAATAACCGACTATCAAAATTTGGACCTAAACAACTTTGGAATTGTCTAGGAGAAACACATGAGTTATATGGCACAGTCATCTCCGATGATACTGTACGATGCGTATTAATCTCGTTTCGTTCTCCTAGGACAAATGATAAGGAAATCCGTCCACAACGGTTAGGAGGCGACCTCCGCTCTTATCTTTAACTGTTTATATTCTAAAGAACCGGGGTTGAGTTTACTCGGAATTATCGAAAAGTTGTTTTCGAAGAGACCGGGATCGAATATGTTATCCAAAAACCATCTCGATCCAACTCAATTGTTTCGAAGTGAAGACATTAAAAAGATGATGTAATTGAAGACAGAACTCTCAAATGTTTCGTTCAGTCCTGGAACAAACTTGTATGGATGAATGCTGATACAACATTATTACTTGGAGGGTAGTGTTAGCATTCCAAATGGGAAATGCGATATAAATGTAAAACGTAGCCTCTGGCCTCATCAAACCGGGAAATGACAAAAATAGGATATTGTAACAACCCATATTTTGATAATTAAAAATATTAAATTTAATAAGGTTTTGGGCTTTAATATTGTCAGAAATTAAAATTTATGATTTATTAAATTGAATCTTATTAGATTTGAAATTTTGACTTTAAGATAAATCTTAAAACAAATAATTTAATGAGATAAAACATATAATTGGCTAATATTGATTGAATGTAATTGACTACTATACTATGTTAACGTAATTTCAATCAATTTAAATAATAAAGGTTAATAAGGAATAGAATAAATGATGTATAAATTGATGTAATCTTATGTTATTAATTGCAATTGGTTTTAATATGGAGTATGAAATCAATTATTTTGTACGTAAATTTATTAACCTTTGTTTGTAAAGAATAAGTTAATAGATATAGATTATTAACGTATAACCATTGTTTCATTTATTTTCTTATTATTAAATCGGTTAGAAACTTATTTGGTAATTAATGGAGAATTAACGTAACTAAAATATTACAATTGATATAAGAAGAAACGTTAACTGTTGAGTGGTGAGTGTAAAACTTATGTCAATCAATTGCATAAGGGAATAGTTGATTTAATAATAAGAATGTAAATCAAAATAAAAGGATTTGTTTGAAATTTAAATATATAATGAACAGGTTTTATTACATTTGTAATTAAATGATGGAATTAAATTAGTATATAGATATTGGGTTTAACATAGAAAACTGGATTTCAAAGGAACCAATTGGATTAATTATATCTTCCCTGTATTAGGGTATGTTTTGAGATTTAATCATTGTTAGTAATAGTAATTATATCTTGCCATTAATAAGAGATAAAAGTAAATGGTAATTAATTAATGATATGTGCAACATATGTTTTATGTTAAAAATATAATGAGAATTTCATTGAGAAATATTACGTTCAAATTGTAAGCACTTAAATTTGGTACAAATATAATGATAGTATGAAATTAATTGATAAAGAAATGATGTGGTTGTACGAAGTATTATTTCTGTGACTCTTTAATGGGATAATCTTTAAATATAAGTTGGTTTAATGAAAAGAACATTTATTATCAAATAAAATGGATCTTTCATTTGTGAATGTAGTTTTAATTTTATTAAAATAAAGAATAGAATGATTGATTTAAAGGAAGAAATATAAGTATATTTGAACTGTGTTTTAGCATATAGATGGATTACAAGAGTGGAAAAATAATTTATTCAAGTAAGTTATTTATTTCTCTACTGTATAAGCAACAAATTTATAAATGTGTTTAAATGACTAAAGAAAACAATTATTCTATTTTTCATCCATTTTAGTTGTCTGTTTTGAAATTTAACTTTATAAGTAACTGTAATTAATATAATTGAAATATTTCAATGAGAAGGGAAAAAACATTGACTGCAATTAATAGATTTAATAAAAGAAACGCATCTTTTGTGTTAAACAGAAAGGATGTTTTAATGGAAATAAAAGATCATTTTGGGAAAACCAAATTGAACGTTTTCATTTTTATGGTAAGTAATTTTATTTATTATGCATAGAAAAAAAATTAAATGCGTACAAATTTGAATATTATTTGAGTTAATGAAGTCAATTTGGTTACGTTTCACAAATTGAATTTCAAAAAGGTTGTGCGATGTACATGGCCCCTTCATTTCTTTTGTTATTAATTGTTGCATGTTTTGAGACGTATAAAAATAAAACTTTCATTTTGAACAAGAATGATTTTGGATAAAAAAATTGAATTTTAGAATAACATACACACACACACACGCACATTAATATTCAAACTTTTAAATATATCAGAGGGTTCATGGTTGTGTAAATATCGTGGAATCAATTAGAAATTACTTTTTTTTACAGTTGTACATTGATTACATAAGTTTATATTCATTTTTCCATTTTATATATGGCTAAAATTTGTAAATGGGTTGATGCGACCATTACAGTAATTAAAAAGTAAAGTAAATCATTTTTATAGTGCATAGGTTGATATATATTCATTAATCAATAAATTTTGTTTGAGTAACGTAAATAAATATATATTGAATGTTTGATTAATTGATTGGTTGATTGTTAATTGATTAATTGAGTTAATGTAGTGTGCACATATATTAGCATAAAACGAATGTTTTAATATGGAATTTAATAATGTAAATATATGTATATTTGGGTTTATTGATATAAATTAATTGGAGCAAGTTTGGAATGTGGACCCAAAAGGTTTGTTTATAGGAAATAGGTGGTCCCTTCATTTACTTTACATTTATTATCACCTTGCAATCTCTCTCTTTTCGTTTTCAAGTAGTCTATTAATTAAACTACTCATTCATTTCTTATAAATTAATGGTTGCTTCATTTGATTTATTTATAAATAAGAATTTCCACATTCTTTTCATTTGTTTCTCCTTTATTCGTTTGCTCTTTTTAAATGCTTTACCTGAAGTTTTTTCCTTTTCTGTTTTTTCGTTTTTAATGCGAACATCCAAATTAATATGCATGCCCTCTAATTAGCATTTACTATTTTCCGTTTCAAAAGTTTATTTTGCTTATGCATCATTAGTTCTTGTAGCTTCCTTTCATTCGCAATTCTTGAAGCTTCATATTTAAAACGGAAGATTTATTTTTATCTTTATTGATATATTTATTCCTTTAGTTTACATCTTCCAATACTACATTTTAGGGCTATTCATATTTTTACTTTATTTCAATTCCTAGTTTGTTTATATATACCTTATTAGCTTTTCATTTTTTTTCCATCTTCATTCCCGTAGCCTCATTTCTAATCTCATCTTCTGTAGCTTCATTTTTTCAAATAAAATTTTCATCTCATTTCTTTTCACTCTTCACCTTCCTCATTCCCTTTTCTTTTTTTTAAATCTTCTTCTTCTCTTTTTTTGCTTCATTTTTATGCTTTTTTTATTCTTCTTCAAATCTTCTTCTTCTTTTTCAAATCTTCCTTTTCTTTTTCAATTCTTCATCTCTTTAAATTTTCTTCTTCTTTTCCAAGCATTCTTCTTTTTCCAAATCTTTTTCTTCATTTCCAGATCTATACAAACTTCTCTGTCTCTTTCAAAACATTTCAAAAAAAAAAAGATTAAGATAGCAAGGAAATAAATCAAAAGGAGGAAGTAGTAGCGGATTCAAATCCGACTAGACAAGGGAAATCCAAAAGGTGAGTGTTTAAACTCACTCACGAAATACTAAAATTTTGTTGCAAGTTAAACCAGGTCATATAGTGATAAATTTTTGATTGTTGGTTTGGAATATTTATAAATATTTAATTTGAATAGCTAAATTCCAATATGTGATAACTAATAATTATTGTGACATGTTATTGAATTGGTTGATTTGTTGAATTGATTGATTTGCATGTTGAATGGATTGTGCTTGAATGTATATTTGTTCATTTATTTGATATATCCTTGTTATCACCCTATGGTTTAATGTAATTATTTAAATTTTCATATTGATTATTTGCACACTGAATAAGGATGTAAAACCCATGAATTTCAAGTATTTACATCAGAGGAAAAATAGTATGTTTAGATTTACTGTTTGAACCATAAAAATGATTTTGGGAAATATACTGTCGTTACCTTACTTGAAAGTTTTCAAAACTAAATTTTGAAACATTGGGAAGTTTCCAAAAAAGTGAATATTGAAACTTTGGAACATTTTTATAAATCAAATCTCTAAAACTATGAAATTTAACTGGGAATTGTTCTGTAAATTTGAAATTTACTAGAATGGATCTATTGTGAAATCCATTTTATTTTGAATATGGAAATAATAACATTTTCAGAAATTTGAACCTTCAAAAAATGTAGTGATCTGCATTCCTTATTTCATATACTTTTGATTTAATTTGCATAAGAATTTTAGTTCTGACTCGAGTGTATTATCTTCCTTTATGCTCGGGTCAGCCTGAGTTTTTCAGCATTGAAGACTATTTCTGGTGGACGAAGACAAAGATTCAGTATATTATTGCTATTTATTATTCCACTACATTCTGTGTTCCGCTGCATTATTGGTTATTTATGATATATGTATAATTCTGATTTGAATTTGTAAAAGTGTAATCAAATGTTATTTGTAAAACAGCTTCATGAACTGTTTATTTGATTATTATATTTTGTCGTTACGCTGCGAGATTCTGTATTTTGTTTTTCTCTTTCCTTTTTTTCTCTTATTTACCCCATTAACAATCCTCCCTTTTGAATGGTTTGATTCTGACATGTGTGGTTTATTGTTGATTTGAACCATCCAAAAGGGTGGGTCGTTACAGATATGCAGCAGAGCTACATGGTCAACTACCATTATGAGCTGCCATCCTATTCTAGATTGTCCATATTCGAATTTTTTGCATGCAAACACCATAGTAGTATAAGGCCTCGGTGTCTAAAAGGGATTGGGTAATACAGTTTACCATGCTAAAGGGGCAAACCGGCTCTGCATAGCTGGGGTACAAGAAGTTCTTGTTAAACTCCGGTGCATTTCTAAGGGTGTACCATCGGAAGGTAGTCCCTTACCTTGCCATAGTATGGAATCCATTTTCTAATACGAGCCTATTTGAATTTAGTTGTATACCTATTATGCTGAAATTTAATTAATGTAACAATTTCGGCTATGATTAATAGATATTTGAAACTTAGACACTATTATAATATTAGGGAATTTCATATGAAATATTTTGGTTATCGTAAGGGAAAAACTCGTTGTGTTTATGTGCAGCGTGGTCTTACGAGAAAATTTTGATTTTCAAAGGTTTTCTACAACTTTAAAATCTAATTAGGTGTGTTTTCTCATGCGTTTTTCCAGACTGACTCGGGTGTTATTTTATTATAATGCTCGGGTCAGACCGAGCATAATTATAGATTTAGTTGGATGTTTTGAAGCTTCAGGAGATGAATTGGAGGCCAGTGACGTATTCACATATATGGTTATATTTTTCATTTTCAGTTGCATTCATTATTGTATTTATCAGCAATTGTAAGGACGTGTTGTTATAACTGTCCGGGCTGAAATAGGTTAGTATACTCTAATTCATTTCTATGTATATATGTATTATAGTTTCTTCTTGTGTAAGGATTTGTTGTATATTATATATTATTCATTCCACTATGAGATTCTGTGTTGTTTAGCTTTCTTCTTATCTTCTTACTTCTTTCTTTTTCCTAACAATTTGGTTTTCTGACATTCGATTGCTCGACACGTAATACAATAGACGTATTAGTGTTGACTTTTGGGGGGCGAAAATCCCGGCTGTTACATCCGGCAACAACATACCTACCTTGGTTCTCAATCATGACCGAGCTCTGCAGCATACACTTTTATTCATGACCACATGCTAGCTCGATTCGAAATAAAGATAAGCCTTACTTTCATTAATAGCTAAGTACACGGTTCACAAGAGTGGGTCACTCTCACCACCTGTTTTATTACATACTGCAATTTTGTCTATCTTATGAAAACATTTAAGTATAGATAGTACAACGACTATTCGGCTTCTCAAAGTAGGCTACCCTATAAACTACGCACGGATAGATAAGAATGGATAAAGTAGTGAATTAATTGGACAAATTTCATGTAATAAAAGACATTATGTTCATTCATTCCAAAAGTGCAAGGCATACGGCCCACCCCGTAGGGCGCACAAAAGATTGAAGAGAACTATCTACAGAGCTTGTTCATCAAGTGACTGGGCAACGGAGTCTAACTGCTCATGTGTAAAGATGGATCGCATGACCATCCTAACCGGCTTCATCTTAGTAGCCAGCTCCTCACGCATTCGGGTAAAGGCCTCGGTGTTGAATTTGCTTATGGAGATCGTGAAGCGGTGTTTTACCAGAGTAGGGTCTTCACCGGTTTCTCCAGTCAATTCTCCCATCTATCCTCCTCCACCTTCTTAGTGGACCTCATGTCCGTAAACGACGGGCATATAGATAGATGCTTGCTCGGGTCATTTCGTAGAACTTCAGCCTCCTTCTCAGCCTTCTCTTGACCCTCCTTGAGATCTGCATCCATCTTTTCCACATTCTCCCTCGCCTCAACCGCCTCCCTCACCACCTTCTCGATCGCCTCTACCACCCTCTTACCTTGGTGGCCTCAGCCTTGGCCATTATCGAAGCACCTTCTTTGACCTCAAACTCCCACTAGAGTTTCTCAACTTCATCCGATATGCGGATGGAGTGGTATGTGAATTGAGCAGCTAGTATTAGAAAAATAACCAAGTAACAACAAGAAAATTCAATGTTAGAAACTTACCATCAAGGTGTCCCAAGTTTGTGCATTCACCAAGAACTCCAAAAAGTTTTAGCTTCGACCAATTCTGCCCCATTGAGGGTATAATCGGGTCTCCATGGACATAAGTTGGAAAGCCATCAACAGACAATCTAGATATTCGATGTCCGCGGCCTATGAGATATCTGCTTTACCTGTCACAATGACATTGCATCATCCTCGGCGGCAACCCATTTATTTCATAAATACAAAGGAACTTAGAGTAAGAAGGGTGGCCCTAGGAAGTGAGGACGTGCCAGTCTCATATCACTTCCTCTTCTTTCTATCGATGGAGTGTTAGAGCAACCACTAAGGGGCTTGGAGTCACATTGATGATCCTAACTTCTTCGGATGCAGGAGTCATGACAGTTTGAACGGTGAAGTTAAGGATATCAAAGGTGTTGAAAGTGAGTTTAGAGGCCACTAAAACAACAAAGAAAGCCATGGTTAGTTCAAGTGAATGAAAGAAAAAAGAAAGTTCAAGTGCTAGTTAACTACCATTTGTACCGGTCCAGCCTTGCTTTCTGACAAGTGGCGGGAATGATGAGGCGGAACTACCTACACTAGTTTGATCTGTCTCGACATAAGACTTACCCGAAGGCACAACGTCGTATCTAGGATACAAGGGGTCATACGTGATAATTGGCTCAAAGGAGGGACTTGCATCCTAATCGGTGCCCGGTTCTTGTAGCCCTCCCCTACACTACTTTTCTTGGAGCTCGCCTTAATATCCTAATTAACGGGCAGTGTCTTACGCTGAGGCACGAGTACATTAACCAACTGTTGGGTCGTATTCTTCCTTAGTTCTTGTCTATAATGAGGCCAGACAAGGGTTCTTTGAATTTGATCTTGAAGGTAATCACATTTTTCCTTGGCTACTTTCTTCATTGTTAAGGCAGCCTTCTCCGTAACCATTCTTTAGGTCCCCCTAATTAGCCCAATCCGATGGAGATTACTATCAGTCACTAAGACCTTAAGGCCCCACAAACTATATGCGGCCGCCATTAGCTGATCAACATAGTCATTCAATGTAGCATAGCCAATGCCAGCAGAGTCAATAAAATTTCCTATCAATGGGAAAGTTAAGTAAAGGAAAGGAAAGAAAGGGATGAAGTAAAAAAGAAGGGAAACATAGACTTACCAGGGGTCTAGAACTTTGTGTTCCTTATCTCGGGGTTGACTGCACAAGAAATAAAGAAATATTTCCCTATCCATCCCGCGAATGCTTTGCTAAGATGCTTCCTTCTACAGTCGAAAAATCATGTTGACCAACTGGGCGGTAGGTTCATAAAAGCCGAGGTTTATGCAAGCGACATAGAGCCTACATTGAAGCTGGTAGCTATTTCGAGTAAGATGACAAGGGAAAGCCTGAAAGCATTGAGAATAGAGACGAAGTAGGGATGGGGGGAAGCATGACTCCTATCTTAAAGCAGCTAAGTGAAAATGAGAAGAAGCCTAAAGGAGGGTGGTCATGACGGTCGACAGCTGTGAGATATCTCGCTGTCTCAACTCACATCCATGGCCGAAAAGATTCTTAGTCCACCTAACTTTCCGATCTACCATCTCAGAGGCTTTGAGGCTAGAAATATTAGCAGAGGTTGATCTTGAGGTAGCCATTTAAAACACAATTGGCCTAAGTTAAAAAAAGTGCCCTTCATGTTAGTCCGGCAAGACCCGGAGGCAACGCTTCTAGAGGTAGGCTAGAAAAAAGTCTTCATGGCATGCCCAGGCTGGACACCCCTTGAAGGCCAGCTCATGACTTAGAAAAAACTCTTCTAAGCTATGTAACATGTCTTATGGCTCATAACCATTATTCTACAATTTACATGAATCCAATGGCAATTAATTTAGACCTAAATCTATAGCCTAAAACTAATACATTTTTCTAAATATCGTGGGCCATTGGAAAATTTATCAACACGGATCGACCACCGCTGATAAGGCAACGATGGTCGATTGACATCCAAAAAAGCTTGGATTCCGACAAGGCATCAATACAAAATTAAACTCAAAAGCAACACTCTCAAACGCTTCAAACGACAAACAAAAAAAGGACGACAACAAAGCCCATTTTTAATGGCAAAGAAGCAAAGGAGGAGAAGAATGGGAGACCTAGCTATTTTTCAAAGAAGGAAGCTTGAAAAGTAAAAAGAGTTTTTTGAAGGTTTTTGGAAGCTTTGATGGAGAAAATTCTTTCCATATCAATAAAGAACAAGGGAGGAGAAGATGGGGGTATTATAAATACCTATCCCCTCCATCACAGCTATTGGATTTGAAAAGCCATCATATCTCGACTGCTTAAGTGTAATCAATGCCATTGCCACTTCACACATATTGGAAATGTAGAACTCTTGCTACATCTGGAAAAAGAAAACCATTCAGTTAATGGCGTATCGCCATGTGTGGCACACATTAAATGCATGATAAAAGAGCCAATCAGTATGATCTTTATGATTTGACAAGCCCACCATTGTTCAGAGATACGGGATTGAGGAAAAAATGTTGCTTAAACTTCTCATAGGTATGATTAAGTCAGCCATCAAATCAAGGCCCGGTCCAAATCCAGATTAGCTAGCACTTAGCTCGGTCTAGTTCTAACCAGCCTGCATTTAACCTAGTTCCATCTAAGAAAATCCAGCAAGCAAGTCATAAATAGGCTAGCCTGAATCCCTGTGCTTGGCCCGATCTATCATGATTTGACATAGACACCTCATATGACTTGACCCAACTCGAAGTGACGGTCTACGTCCCAGCTTTCTCAGCCTACCCACGACCGGTCCTAAGTAGCTCGTCTCATTACTATATCTTAGCTCATCCCTTCATGCTCTAGCCTTAGCATTTTCAGCTTTTTTCTCAGTAAGCTTCAGCAATAAGCGATTGGCTGCCATGGTACATGGGAAGCTTCTCATTTTCCTAGCCACCTATACAAGCAAAATTAAATGAAAAATAATATGACCAACTGTACTAAGCACTATAACATGTCTACCAAAGGCACATCTACTCCTATAACATACCACCATGATAAATGCATATTAAATTTAAAGCACATGATTGGTACAAAATGTTAGCTGGCAAGAACCAAAGCCATGCGATCTCACCATCTTTACAGCTGTCTTCCATCAACCTACATGCTCAGATCTACAGCCCGGAGCATTTCTTTCCTATTATACTATGTAATCTCAGTCATCCATGCCCCACATCTGCTACTATAAAATACTTCATGCTATACAACATCAAAGAGATTGAAAACTAGTCGAAATTTAGCTACTTCATAAGCTTAGAATTCATTTACTGCAAGCACTGCCTCTCAGAGCCCTTAAGTTTAACATTATTGTAAGCTTAAGTGCTAAGTTTCTTATTATTTTCTTGCAATTCCTAGTAATTGTAGGAGGCAAACATAGCAAGAGATCTTCATAGTGGACATCGAAAAATCTCTGTCGAATCGCTCTACGTCTTGTGTCATTTACTTAGCTTGCTTACTTTGCTTCCCATTTTACATTCTAAGCCTAGTATTAGTAAGAAACCTATTGCTAATACAATGTATTAGTTTAATCCTTAGGTTACCTAATTTATTAGTCAATATGTATCCATTAACAGACTTACAAAGAACTATCACACCTTATCTTCTTCTCTTCCCACCCCATAAATCTCCATTATATGCTCTAATATCTTTAATATCTAGATTATTATTTTATTTATTCTATGGCAGCAAGAATTCAATTCAAGTTACCATGAAGGAAATAATATCCAAAACTAGTAACTTAATTTTCATTTTCCTTTCTGTAATTAGTTTGGAAGTTTGAAACATTCTTGTGTTTGGTTTCTTAACTAGTAATTAGGTTCCGTCTTTAATTTCAAGCTAAGACAAAGTTATAAATGAAGATAGATGACAAATGATGGTGTGAGTCGCCTAAAATACACATCATAGGAAAGCATTCTTGGCCTAGGAACCATCTGCTTGCTAGGATATGTTAGTCTTTTAGGCATATATAAACATAGACACAATATTTTTGAGTAAAATGAGCGATCCTCTCAAGAAGGAAAGCACTCTTTTAATTTTATTGCACACTTTAAAGTGGTGCCACCAACAAGTCTGGTAGGTAGCAAAACCATCCTACATTAAAAAAAAACCCCAACCCTATAAACTAGAGAGTATCAGTGATACGAATATCATAAGCAAACCTATTCGAAGTAATGCCCTGTAAAGCATAATATGGTAGAGGTTGCAGTGTTGAGTGTGGGCTTGCCTAGCTTTTAAAGCATAAGCCTAGATTTATCAGCAGGAGTATCGATCAAATCATGGAAAGTTGTTACGGTAAAGTCCGTTTAAACCATACCAGCTTACTAAACATGAAAATCTCAATAGATGATGTGAGTCCTGCACAAATATATGTATAGAAATATTCATATACTCATACATACATACATATATAAGGTAGGATAATGGAAAGTAGACTTAGTAATCAAGCAAATTTGAGGCGCTCAAGTGGTTACCTTCGTTTAGGGTCCACTAATTCGGTGCTTACGGCCATATTATATCTCCCACGATTATGAACAATTTGTCCAAGGCATTTATCCTACTTTTTACCTTTTTAAGAAATTCTTTAAATGTTACATGTTTGGCTAATTTGTAACTAGGATTTGCAATCCAATTGAGATTAATAGTGCAAGAGCGTAGTTTAGGTTGTCAAATGGGGTGCTAGCACTATTGAACATTCTTTGGTTTCGTTCGAATCAAAGGTACGAATGGGTAATTATGAAAATAGTATCCAACAAAATTCTATAACAATGGCTCTAATGATGTCCAAGTACCTTGGAGTAATGGTCACAAGTGAAATCCATGTTAGTTATATTAAAATTAAATATATAAAGAATTTATACAAGTAAAGAATTAATCAGTGGATATTTATAATATAAATGTGTTATATTTTCTAAGTTTGAGTTGCAAAAACACATTTTTGTCCAAAATTAGGTTCTTTTTCCTTAAAAATTCAATTATTTTTAATTTGTTGTGTATGGTTAGCCAGATATTTAATTTTAAAGGATGCATTAACTTTCCAAATTAGTTTGAATGTTGTTTCCTTCTTCCTAGAGAAATTTATGAATTTGTAAACTAAGTTTGAGAAAAGTACTCTATTACTTTCCCAACACCAAATTTTTGCATACTTTCAGTATCTAAGCTGTATAATTCAAGCATTGCACTAAGTGTTAAAAACTAGGTCAATGTGGTACCTTCTAGCACACAGTTGAAGTTAAAGTCCAATGAAATTCGTTATAAGTTGCAAAAACCTTAGAAATTAAGTTATTTTTAAAATTACAAATATCATAAAAATCCTTGAATTCCACTCTCAAAGGTATTGTTGAAATTCACTCTCATGCTAAAAGGAAGCATTATTACCAGAATGAACTATGTGACTGATACCAAGAATAAAATGTTAAAAAAATTTAAAATGGAATTTCAAAAGTGAGACATGTTGTTGGGACTAGAGGAGATACGATGAAGGTTGCAAGTTCCATGATAAAATTAGTTAGAAATAAATTCTTTTCAAATTAGGTTTTCGTTAATGTCATTAAATTTTCAAAACCATTTTCCCAGTAAAGACACATTGCAATTATAGAGATTTATTATTCCTAGGCCTCCTTCCTGTTTGGATTTGCAAACCGTTTTCTAATTGACAAGACAATTAATGCTATTACCAAGAGTTTTTCTCTGTCCATAGGAAATCTCTTCTAATTTTATCTATTTTGTCAATTATCCATTTTGAAAAGAAGTAAAAAGACATTTAAAATATGGGAAGTGTTGTTAAGGCAATGTGATTTTGCCCCCTCTAGAAAAAAATCATCCGTTCCAATTTGATAATTTATGTTTAATTTTATCGCCTGTCACATGCCAATCCTTTGTTTTTAACATTGTTAGTCTAATAAGACATCAAAAAAGAAAAAAATTCAGGGAATTATCCTTTTATGTTTTTTGGCTTTGAGTTTGGTACCCAAATTAGAGTTTTGTATTTGTTTTTGAACAGATTGGTTAAATTAAGGTTTGGAGGAAATTATTCGAGCATTTTTTAACTTCCTATCCTTCTCAAATCTAATTGCGTGGACATCATTGGAATTGCGTGGACATCCTTGGAATCATTTAACATTAATCTATTCAGTTTACGTAATGTATTCCCTAGTTTGGCTATATTTCTGATCGAAATAAAATGCTTTGAATCATGTTAAAGAATGAATCCAATGCAGTTGAGATATTCCAATCTTATGGCATATAACACACAAATTGGCATGCTTTGGTTGAAAATTGTATTTTTGTTAACAAGCTATGTTTCATACTAGCTTACTTTTGTGTTTGGCAACATATATTTCATTTTGCTTACTTTTCTGTTTAAAAATTTTCACCCTAAGAATATGACATAGAAGGCAGTTTCTTCTAAAATACGCAAATAATGTTCCACCAGAATCTATAGAGTTATTTTTGAAAAGGGCACCAAAACCTCTTATGGGGAGTGGGAAAATTGACACATGCAAGAAGTTGCAAAAAAATTTAGTCTCAGACAACAAATTTGCTTTTCAGTACAAAGATAATTTTTAGTGTAAACAGAAAACGACAGGTACAACTGTCATTATGTGATTTACACTAGAGAGTGTCATTCAACCTAAAAAATAAATTTGTTGTCCCAAAACTAATTTATTTTTAACTTTTCCCTTGAGCTAACAACCACCTAAAGGGAATTAGGGAAAAAATAAATTATGAGGGTTAATTTTCTGTCAAAAATTTTGTTCCATTGAAGGGGTGGTTAAAGAAAATAACGAGGGTAATTCGTAAATTTATTTCTGTCAGCGTCGCTCTTCTTCATTTGGCGACCTTCTCAAGCGTAGACTCTTCTTCATCATCATCGCTAGTTATAATATAGAATTCAAAGTTCGTTAATTCCAATGTTTTAACGAAGAGATATTAAACCAACAGCTCAATCCATTCAAACCTATTCCATTATAGTTCCATTAGTTTCAATCCCTGTAACATTTACAAAACTCAGTTTATAATGGCTGCTGCTTCGATCCGATTTACAACGCCGTCGGCTAATCCGAGGATTAGAGTGAGCAACTTCGGAAATTTCGGTGTTTCCGGATTTGTGTGCTTCAAATCTGAGCGGAATTTCAAGAGGATTTGGATTGGATGCTCTTCTGTTGCCGAATCTTCTTCTTCTTTGTCTAATTCGACAAATCATACAAAAAGGTATTGATGTTTGTTTTTTCATTTTGTTTGGGTCGTAGACTCACATAGTAAATGAGTATATATTTCTGGTATTTTTTGACTGGATTTCATTGCTCTGGATTGTCTAATATTTACATGGAAAGATATGATTGGGATGAAATCATAACCATCCTAATGATATACAAGATCTGGGAATCCTTCTCTGTCATTATATTAATCTTCAGTTAAATCCGAAAGAAGTATCCCTAAATTACACGCATTACACTATTTGACAGAAAGGTTCACCTTTTGTATTGGGGACCGTTGGAAATTAATTTTGCTTCATCTACATGAATATTTGATGAACACTTTATTTGTTTTCAAATATCAGACAATGAAAATTTTGACTGTACATAGCTATTCCATCTTGTATGTTGGTAGTATACTTGCATACAACATGATCATCGAACTTGTATGCTTAGAATTTGGAGTACCTTTTAATAGGAAATTGAACAGTGTATATTTCTTTGCCACTCAATTCCATCTCCATAAGCAAAACCTTAATAGATAAACAATAACAGTGTCTTCATTTTTCATCCAACTCTTATATCCAACAAGTTCCTATGTAAAACGCACAGGGGATTATGAACCAATTTTTTCTCAGGTAATACGAAGATGTAGAAGTTGTAGATCTAATGGCTATTGTGTAATTTTGATTAGCATAAATGCTTCAATAGATATAAGGCTTCTTAATAATATAACTATGTGGTTTGAAGTCATTATAATGATACCAACATTCAGAATCCTCAAATTTAACTCTACTGCTTTACTATATTCTTTATATACAGATATATGCATTTTGCATGTTTGTACTTTATAAGTGAAATGTTTTGCTGCACACAATTTCCTCTTCTATGAATGAAATATTATGACAAACATAACAGAAACATTCTGCAGATTAGTTGGCATGGGTTCCAAGCTAATTGGAAGTGGTTCAGCTGTACCAAAGCTTCAGATTTCAAATGATGACATGGCAAAGATTGTTGAAACTTCAGATGAGTGGATATCGGTTCGTACAGGGATTCGTAATCGTCATGTTCTTACAGGTAAACTAGAGTGTTCACCAGAACTTCTTTTTTTCACACATTTCATGGTCATTTAAACCTGCATATTATATAACTGTTTTTTTTTTCCACTTTCCATATAGCATCTCTTAGGTCCTAAAGCGTAGGTGAATTAAATGTCATTTCTTAAGTTGCATTTATCCATAACTACAGACATAAACCACAACTTGATTTGCTTCACCGTTGATCATTATAAGACAAACATATATATACTAGCCCCATTTTTGGTTTGTGGAAAGGTCCACTTCAAATATTTATTTTATCCATATGTGCTACACACTGAGACCCATGGATAGCGCTAAAGTATTGCGTGCTTGAGTTTATCCCTTGAGACCATATTTGTCATAAATCGTGTGTTTAGGTGTATGCAGTTTACATGAAAAAAGGTTCTCTCTAATTCCTTGTGTTAGATATTCATCATTGACACTTCATCAATTTAGAGACAACACAACAATATGACTTGACCTTTGTCATAAATTTTTATTTGCTTAACTTCATACAAAAAGGTTAACGGGACTAAATTATGCATTACGACATTAGAACTATGTTGTATAAAGCGCTAAGCAAAGGAACGGAGCAGTCGCTTGCTCAAGTGCTACCTAAGCTTCTTTTTTTTTTCCAAAGCAGGGAATTGTATTTTCTAGTATTAGGCCGTAAGTTTCTTCTTTGGATAATATAGGACGAGTTAAGTATGAGAACACTTCATGCTAACTCAGCCAATAATATACATATTATTAGGCTATAAGTTTGTAAACTAAGATTTAGCGATTATGAGTTTCATGAATTTATAATGATAAAAAATTCTTATAATACTTGCATTGATTGATTGTCATCCATAAATAGAATCCTTACAATTGCATTACATTAAAATTTTGCAAATCAATTGATATGTTATTTTTTAAGCTAAATCGCTTAATTTCTGCTTAAAAATAGGGCGATGCGCTATTAAGCGCTCCAAAAATAACTTATACATTTGTTGGATAATGATATTCGATTTGAAAAAGAAAAAGGTTCGAACAATTAATTTGCGCTTAAGTGCGCTTTTTATTCTGAACTCACTTTGTGGTATGGTCATTATATTACAGCTGTTCTCCTTTTTTTGGGTATGTTAATGTCTGCACAATATCACATTGACAGGAAATGAAAATTTAAATGGTTTGGCTGTCGAGGCTGCAAAGGGGGCTCTTCAAATGGCTGAAGTTGAGGCTGAGAATGTTGACCTCATTATATTGTGCTCTTCCACACCGGATGATCTGTTTGGTGGTGCTTCTCAGGTGAGCATTATATTTTCAGACAGCTGTGAAAAAATGGCCCCACCAAAAAAAAAATATATATATTGTGGATTTTGGATTAACAAATATATATCCCTTTGTTTCTTATAAATCCATTTTTTGTTATTGGAATCTCAAGTAGTGAACATAGAAAGTTTTTTATACACGCTTCCTCTCTACAAGATAATATGTTTTAAGTAGTCCCTAGGAATCTTTATGTATTTTATTTACTCTAGGTTATAATGCTGCTTGTCGTTTGTGAAGTCTGATTTAATAGTGGAAATAATCTGTGTATTATTTTATAATAGTTTTGCTACACCCTAATGCTTTAGGTTATACATCATTGCATGTCATTTGTGAAATTTGATTTTACATACAAATATAATGCATGTATGTTTGGAATTAGTTTGCTCAGTTATCGGTTAAAATAGTTCCTTTTTCCATGATTCAGACAAAATGATGGTGATGATGATAATCCTTTATTAGTTAAGTAGCTTTTTACTCTTTTTTGCTTGATAGTTGACTAAAATTTTAAATCACCGTCTTTACTCACTATTATATATTGTTTCAGATCCAAGGCGATCTAGGCTGCAAAAGTGCCTTGGCATTTGACATCACAGCTGCATGCAGTGGGTTTGTTGTGGGACTGATCACTGCCACTCGCTTTATAAAGGGTATTAAAGATAGCTGTATACTTCATTTTACCTATATAGATAATGCATTTTTCATGGCTTGCAAATGAGTATGCTTAGTCTAATAGGTGGTGGTTACAAGAACGTTCTAGTGATTGGAGCAGATGCTTTATCCCGCATTGTTGACTGGACTGATAGAGGAACATGCATTCTATTTGGTGATGCTGCTGGAGCAGTCTTAGTTCAGGTACATGCTTTCTTCTTCCAGTTTTCCTTGTGCTACTTGTGGTTATATTTTTTCATACTTATTTATGTACCGTCTTATATTTGATGAATACTATTTTTATCTCTTCACTACAACTTTTTGGTCATGAAAATCTAGCATCCAAGTCATTGAAACTATTCACCATAAAGATGATAATTCAGTTTTGGTGGACATAACAATTTGAGAATTGAGACATGTGGTCAGTTAACTTATTATTACTAAACCATGTTTGTATTTGTTCAAGAACAATGCTTTTTTCATAAATGGATAAGTTTAACAATTAAAATGTTTGTTACTATAATACCTCTAAGTTTCATCGTTATATTTTCTTGCAAAAATATAGATAAATTTTGCATCCGTTATGACATTTCACAGTGGTACAATTTTATCAAACTCTTGTAGACTTTATTTTCTAAATTTTCAGGCATGTAGTGAAGATGAAGATGGCTTGCTTGGCTTTAATTTGAATAGTGATGGCTCTGGTCAAAGGTATGCTTTAATTAGACTAAAAAATACGATAACTTCTGTTTATAAGCTAGTAATAAAGCAAAAGGTATCTATTATCTTGTTCACATGATTGTAGGCATTTGAATGCTTTCATATCAGATGCAGAGCATGAAGCTATCTCAAATGCAAATGGTGTACCTTTATTCCCTCCCAAAAGGTCAACATACTCTTGTATAAAAATGAACGGAAATGAAGTATTCCGTTTTGCTTGCCGTTGTGTACCACAGACCATTCAAGCGTCGCTTGATGATGCTGGTTTATCAAGTTCCAATATTGACTGGCTTTTACTTCACCAGGTAAACTTTATATTTAAAGGAGGTTGTTATTCATTGTATTAGGTTGGGTAAAGACGTTTTCTTTAACTTTTCCTAGGCGCAGAACCATTGTTTAGTGCATATCTGATTAATTATCAAATATCTCGTGCTTACAACACTTAATATTTTCCTTCCATCTATAACAAATATCGTATCTATGCACATCATGCATTCCATATGCTAGTAATTATATCAACATCATGCATTTATCGTTCAACTGTTTTGACATGCAGGCAAACCAAAGGATAATAGATGCAGTATCGAACCGTTTAGAAATTCCATCGGAGAAAGTAATATCGAATCTAGCAAACTATGGAAACACGAGTGCTGCATCAATTCCTTTGGCGTTAGACGAAGCTGTTAGGAACAGGAAAATCAAAGCAGGTGACACTATCGCTACTGCTGGGTTTGGGGCTGGTCTTACTTGGGGATCTGCAATCGTGAGATGGGGCTGAGAACTTTGGGACTCTACTACATGCATGGAGGATCTATCATACTGGAAGCTAATGCTTTCCTTCTTCTTGTTTGTGTAATATTATTTTATTTCTTTGTTAGTAAATTTTGGTCAATTCGGTGTTATGTAAGTGTAACTATAACATATGCATGGTTCAATGCTTTTGGATTAACAATTCATAATCTTCTTTATAATCTCCAAATCCATCTTCCACAAAATTGTTGATTGTATGTATGTCTCATGTATATATGTATTAATATAATGAAAATAGGACTGAATAACAAGGACTATAAACCTATAGTATGTGTGAAACATATGATGACAGGTAGGTATGCTTATGTGTATGTACAATGTATTATGCAAATGTTATGTGGGGTATAGTTGTTAATCGTATTCCTAGGAATGCGGCGTGGCTATCTAGCGTCTATGCCTGGTTAGTGAGTGGTGAGCAGAGATGTATGCAACGGTAGACCTCTATGGTTATCCTATTCAAACCATGATGTACAAGCATCCAACATCGTGGAATTGCCAATCCTTCATCCTGGAACTACAAACGTATGTGATGCTAAAGTCGTTTTTAAGATTCATTGTGAATATGGTTTGGCTTTGAATGTAATATTTATGTTTTCATGAACTAATTTGATTATGTTTCTCTTTACCCATGGTTTATTTATCCAAAACATAGTTTACATACCCAATCAGGTGTAATAAGAGATAAATTCAAATTGTACCCTCCTTATTGACTGGCCTACTCTTGCACCACGAAGATGGTAGACTTTGAAAACATCGTTACTAATATGAGCGTTAGGGCACGTGTTTCGCGTGTGATAATGATATGTTCATCGCGCATGAATTATTTTATATATCATTAACACGTTTAAGAAAAAATAGTTTGCACAGATACCTAGCCATGTTTTTACGTTGGAATAATGTGTACTTAATTTAAACTTTTATTTATAAGTTGCAACATCTAATTTTTATTGTTAGTTTGAATTTTATTTGTATTATTAATTAATAAACAACAAATTTGTATTTAATTAGAGAAAAAATGTTTATTTGATCGATCTTATTTTTAAGTGTAGATAGACGTTTTGAATTTGTAAAGAAGTTTAACCGTTAGATCCTATTTTTAGGGGATATTAAGGTTTGTTAAAATCGAGCGAGTTTAACCGTTAGATCCTATTTTTAAGGACTATTAAAATTTGTTAATAATATAAAGGGTCATTTTTGTTAGTTCACGCTGACACCAAAAAGCGTGACATCAATGGTATTACAATTATTATTAAAGATAAATTACCGCCACACACTTTGATAAAATCGTACTCTTTCTTAAATTAAATTACATTATGAGAAAGATAACAATATGATTTCTTGTCCAACATCCATTTATACTTTGGGCCGACCCCAATTTGCAGTCACTTGTTTCCTCCAAAGTCTAATTATTCTTTTTGATTAAAGTAGGGGTATGCCCAAGTATTAATTATATATTTTGTTACATATATTTAAGTTAATAATCAATTTTATTTAAAACAAAATGCGTTTTCTTCTATTATATTGTGATATAATTAATAAGAAACTAACTTAAAGTATATTAAATAGAAAATCATTAAAGAATATGTCATATGATGGCAATTAAAATGCGTTGTAATCATGAGAAATTTATTACATTAAAAATAAAATATTATTTAAATATTTCTACTCAAGATATTTCAAGACGGGATATCAATATATTCATTGAGATTAAAGTATGTAACGTCCTCTAAATGTTAGACAATGTATTACTTATGATTGGTGGAACATAAAGGGCTTGTGTATTGATAGTTATTGGATAACAATGGAACGACTCACTCGAGAGTTTTCTATTAGTTAATATAACTTAGGTAAAATAGAGAATCTCAAAGTGACGATGTACTTTCGACTTGAGAATACCGTTGAACTTCAATATGAACACTTCACTTTAATTAGAGTTAAATCGTGGCATGACGTTCATCGAACGACTTGGGTTTGAGTCGAAGCATTGATAGTGAAGCATTATTTAACAGAGAATTCGTCTCCTCGGTTATATGGGGTTGGTTTCACGGTCAACTATAGTCAACCCAAAGTCAAAGTCTTTGGTCAGAGTAGTATGATCAATAATAATTGTTATTATAGAACCAAAGGTTTTGTGTTTGCACTTACAAAGTTTGAATGTGGATGATGTTGGAATTTTGACCAAAATCAAATTCTATAAGTCCTAATGTGATATAGTGTTGACGAAGAGATTGATGTAAATAATCGTTGCTACCGGCTACCGCTTGTAATAAGTAAAATCGAATTTTATCGAAAAGAATTGTAAGCGATAAATTCATCCAAAATGTCACATCACAAGCTAAAGTGACGTGTAAACTTTAATATTTGAATTGTTCGATGTTAATCGCTGATTGAATTTACACATTTGAGTCTCTCAACCGAAATGATGAATATTTCAAATAAACAAATGATTTAATTAATTTATATTATTATAAATCAATTAAACAATTATTTTATTAATTATGGAATTTTATTTGATTCATTTTGAATATCATTGGTATTTAATAAAGTGCATCTATAGAAGTTATAAACGTACGTATCAATAGAATATTTAAATTAGATTTTAATGGAACAAATGCTGAATGGATATGGAAATTTTTGAGGCCACTGTACTTCATTCCATAGTCGACCATGCATGTAGGGTGAGAGGATCTAATGAGATTTAATTGCGAATTAAGTAGGGAATGTTTTAAAGGAAGAATATGAAAGGTTTCAATGTTTCCTTCAAAACTCTTTTCTCTCATTCATTCCATTATTCTTTCATAACAAATTTTATTTTCTTTCTCATGCTCTTCTCCTCCCTTCAATGGCTGAAAATTTCAATGGCCTCTATAGTTTCAAAATTCCGAAAAAATAAATACAATTTAATACTTCGTTAATTCAAAATGAATTATCACAGACATGAACACGTGTATTTGATGCAAAAGTAGTATGTTTACGATATGTTCGTAAAATATAAGATGGACCTAGAAGAACTTGACATGTAAAGTAAAAATATATTTGATTTATCGAATTTGTAAGTATACTGGAGAAGTTTCCAAAAGTATTTAAACGCATAAGATTTAATCTCAAAAATCGCTCCTCCTTACAATGTATAATGATGTATGGTAAGGAGTGATCAGACTTTTTGTTGGATAAAGTAAGATTAATGATGAGTGAAGTTGAGTTAGCTTCTTTTTATAAAGTCAACTTTTAAGAGTAAACGCATAAGGTTAAATTCATTTTCATATAAAATAAAGTCTACAAAATCATATAAGATCAGGATAGATGAAACAACTCCTACATATCCTAGGTCAAGGGGTTCACAGGTTATGTGAGTTGAGAGACTGTACGTAATACATATTTGTGAGGGTTCTTATGTAGACCGGCTCAAAAGAGTTTGGGAACGATCGATATTGATTGACCAATTTATATGACGAACATGAGTTTCATAGACTAAAACCAAATTATATATATATATATATATATATATATATATATATATATAAAAAGAAAATTCGTAAAGTATTTGTGAATACCTAATCCGTTGCACTGAGAAACATCTGTTGTTTCAAAAAACACCAACTTCATAACAAAGGGTTCTTTCCTGAAAATACTAGTAGTGGAATAAATTTGGATATGATCTAATGTCAAAACTGATTACAAAGAATGAAATGAAATTGACTAAGCCTACACGAGCATAAATAATTAGAGTGTTTAACAAGAATTCTCGCATATTATAATGAAACTATAATTTTCTTATCAATGCCGATAAAAGATTTCCTCGGTTGTCAATAAGACATTAAGCGTATTGACTCTACCGTATGACATTTTTATAATCAATATAAAAGGTTGCTGGGATTGTCCAAAATGATGTACATAGAAATGATATAAAATTGTTTAATATAGAGCATGTAAGATGGGTTCCTTATGCACTAGCAATAGGAATCATTATACATACAATATTGTCTTCAATGTCACACTTCGCTTATATATTTGGTACATAGAGCAAGTAACAAATCCGAATTAAGATTAGTAAATGAATTTTTACGCCAATATTTGGCATAAACACCCATGTAGTTTGAAGGAGAGAATAAAATGAAGAAATTAAAAGGAAAATGAATAAGAACAACATACTAATTTATAGTGTTCTGGCTAAACACTAGCCTACGTCCACTTAAATTTTGTTAATAATTTCTACAAAGTTTTACAAGTGAGATCTTATGGATCGGTGGTTTTGGATCGACGATGATTAAAGAAATAGCTATATCAATATAGAAATTTAGAATGCAGAAAAAAGGATCCCAAAATGGTGCCTCTCGTCTCCTATTTATATATAAAGATCAATGGATTTGTCTCTACCATGATCTCTCCACGTTCCCCTAATCTCGTAGAAGGTTGCCTGAAGAGATTGTGGGTAAATCAAGAGTTGCTCCATGGATCGGTACCAAAGCGAGACACTAAAATGAGTGCTTTGTTTAAATAAAGTATTATTCTTATTCTAAAAAAAATTAACTTCATTTTCTTATTTATAGTACAAAAAAGCCAAACATTACCTTCTCTTTGAATTATCAGTCCCTCTTTTAATTAGCTAATCACAACATAATTTATTAGTTTTTCGCAAGTTCCACACTAGATCTAATTGATTGATTTTACCTAAGTATCTTACTATGTTTATTTAATTAATTTTCCTTAAGTGTCTTACTGATGTAATTATTTTCTTTAAATGCTTTAATACACTCATTTAATTAGTTAGCATTTATAATGTTAACCGGATTTTTAACCAAGTATAATTCAACCAAATGTAGAAGGACAAGACGAAGACAAAATGGTTTGGGAACTTAGAAATACGATCGGAAGGGTAAAAAATTCAAACTCAAGAAAATTCATCGAATTTTGATTTAAGTAAAGGAGTCGGTACTGAGATGATTTCTCTTTTAACTGAAAGGCTTTTTTTTTCCTTTTGGCTTTACAAACCCCACATGCTTCATACTCTATTTAACCTCTCATGGTGAAGTGCTTTTCTCAAAGATTAGACAAGCAACTTCAAGAATTGATAGAAAGAAAGCAAAGAGAGCAGGATAGTTCAAGTGTTATCAGAAGAATTGTCAGAATCAACTCAAAGCCTATGAAAAAGAGCTTGAAACACATCTAAAAGGAGATAGAAGAATAAAGCAAGTGAAAAGATTGACTTTGCACGGGCCAATTCATATTGATACTGAGAGCTTTGTCTTGATATCAGGAGGTCTTTGTAGCCCTGGGTCCCACGTGGTCACTGTATGATATTGGGCTAACTCCCAGGCATCGACTCAAGTGGACTTCTGCTCCATGCAGCTATTTCCCTATAAATATCAATCCTATTATAACTAAAGAAGGATCTTCACTCTGTTTCTTCATCATCTCTTATCTCTCCCTCAAAATAGTAACTAGGCATATACTATTGGCAGTTCTAAGCTATAGAACCTATCAAGCCCATGTACTAGTGACTTGAATTCTCTGTAACCGATAATCAATAAAAATATAAAGTAGACGTAGGCCAGAAATTGTCGAACCACTATAAAACCCTTGCGTCTTGCTATTCTTTTTCCATTATGTTTACTACTATTTGCTAAATCTGGGTCCCATAGGTTCCCTACAACATATCTTTGGATGTTGATCCATTTTTGACGTCAACATCTTGGTGCTTTCACTGAGAGAACTAAATCCAAGCTTAGATCTTGCTCTTTACTTGGGTTTGAAAAGATCCATAAGTTAGATCCTTAAAGCTTACTTGAAGAACTTGAAGAATTTCTAATAAAAGTCACCGCACCAAGGAAATCCAATAGGTTCTCAGGAGCTATGGCTGGTGATGATGAAGGAAACACCCATCACATTGAAGCTAATAATCTATAGGCAATTCTAGGATCCTCTATCCAACTATAAGTAGTTATTAGAGGAGATCTTGATAAGATTATACAAAAGCTTAACCAAAAGATGTGGATAACCAGAAAGCTCTAATGGATAAAATGGATGCTTTGTTAACCTTGCAACCACCAAGAACTAAGAAAGTTAGAAGGGAAACTTTACCTGCCGCAGAATAAGAGAATTCCTCTGTTTTTGGTCAAAATAGGAGAGAAGGGAAGCAAAAAAACAAAAGATTGGAAACTCTGGAGCTGTTGAAGGACTTACAGGAGGATGTAAAAGTCTTTCCCCTATAAGCAAAACAAACGGTGTCGAGTGGATTTCTCTCGGTACCGATAGGATTGTACGCGTGGATGATGCCCAAAAAGATGATGCAATATATGTCTCTATTGAGGAAGTGGACTTGTAGCTTGATGGTCATGATTTGGAGTTGGATATTGATGCTGTTAAAGGGACAACCAAAGTCAAACTAACTACACACCCACGAAATACCAAAGGGGTGGTTCTCCCAAAGACAGGAGGACCTAGACGTCAATCGGCAAATTGAGAACGTTTACGGAGCCAAACACTAAGCGCATCCCCTGATAGTCGATCTTCGAATAACCATGCCAGCAAGAAGTACATCGCTGATATGATTAAATGATTAGTGGAGGAAAGTAGGGGAAGGAAGAACCAGGATTGAGGTTCTACACCGAGTCAAACTTCATTCACTTAAAACATCTTGAGAGAAGAGTATCCTAGAAAGGTCACTATGCCAATGATGCCATCATACAACGGAACTACTGATCCTAGAAAACACTTACTCAAATACGAATGACATATAGAAGGAGCTAGAGCTATAGATGTTGTTTGTTGTAGGTGTTTCCCTATCTTCCTAGAAGGAGTTGCTTTTATGTGGTTCACGAGGCTCACACCAAGATCTATATCTATTTTTGATGAATTAGCCAAGAAATTTCTGGAGCAATTTAAGCTTCATGCCGCCCGACCAAAGAACACAATGTCCATGTTGGCTTGTCTCAAGGACCCAAGGAGTCACTAAAGGGTTTCTTGAACCGATTCAACATCGCTATTACAGAAGTTAGCAATTCGAAGGAAGATCTTAAATTCATGGCACTTGTTCGGGGAATTCACCTGGATATAGATTTTGGTAGGTGGTTAAAGATGAAACAACCATCTACTATGGAAAAATTTCATCGAAAGGAAAACCATTTTCTACGATTAGAGGAAGCTGGTTCGGTCGAAGGAAAGGTCTGCGACAGATAGTCGAAGGAGGTAATTCAAAGCAACACTACACCAAAATAGTGATTTTGCAACATTTTATTTTTGTTAATTTCTAATACTTATAAATATTATCGCCTACTGACAATAAAAAAGTGTTAGGATACCTCGAAAAGTGTTGAGAAATATATATAATGTTTTTTATAAACTTTCCAACACATCAGTTATAATTTACAATACAAAAAAGTGTTAGAACAGTTGGTAAATTTGTATATAACTCACTAAAAATCAGACCCTTCTTTAATTTTGTATATGTAGCATTTTCTAACACTTTCCCCTTCCATCACCACTATCGGCCACATAATTTTTAATTAGATTAGGGTTCCCCTTCGCGCATTCCATCACCATTTTCTAACGCTTTCTCATTCCCATTCCATCACCAAGGTCGACAAATCAAAACTTTGGCCATTCGCGCATCCTCCAAGCTACCAGACATCTAACATCGCACGGCTTAATTTAAGAGTAGGGTTCCCCTTTTCAGTTGGCACGTCATCTCCAAGCGACATCGACCAGAGGGTCTTGCGATTTCAGGCTTAACTGACCAAACCAGACGTCGACGTCATCTCTCCAGGCGACTTTGGCAATCTTAGGTTTGATTTTGATTTTGATTTTTTTATATTAGTTCAGAACTAATTATTGAGGTTTTATTTTGATAAGAGAACGCACATTATTATATGTATGTAGGAATGTTTTTGTATATATATCATAATAACCTGGCATCCTACTTTTGAAATATTGAGTAAAACTGCCCGTTGATTCTCTCCGTTGTACAGTAGCACTAGCAGTTACTCAAAAATAATGAATCTTTTCATCTATTTAACCAAATAAATGCAGCACAAAAACTCAAAAGTTAGAGGATGTATGATTCCAATTTATTAATCATCCTAGAATAACTTCCCATTAACAAGAGATAAAAATGTGGAGAGAGGAATTAACCTTAAAATGGAAATGATGGTGTTTGAACCTTTGGTATCAAATTATCCACTGCCAATGGTAGTAAAGAAAGAGACGCAAACATTTAAATATCAGTGGTCATGTTTTTGTCCATATGTAGAGGTTGTCGTGTGCCTTAAGAAATGTGTTTGCGGATTCTCATTGGGTCAGCTTGTTTTAATAAGCCTCCAGATCATGTTTTCGTTGCATATTTTTCAAATTGTAACTTTTGGAAATTTTGCCCATCTACAGGGGCCAACAGCAGCCGCCTCGCAGCAGTCAACAGTTTTTAAAAAAAGTAATAAATATTGTTTAGAAAACTGAAACTTGTTGAGATATGACTGTTGAAACTAACTGTCACATTCAGGGTCACCACAAACAGAATATGCATAAAAAAATCATTTCGTATGCAATCTCATCTTCTTCCTTGCATTGTCAAAATGAAGAGTGTTCTTGTGGTTTGATTCAAGAATTTCAACTTGAATCAGACACGTTTTTGTATCATAAGAGAAATTTCCCAATTAAACTATCGTAATTGGAAAAAGGAAAACATCTCTTAAAAGACAATGGAGTTATTGTGCCTTGAAGTGCTTTAATAATCTCCAAAGCCACATCTTCCAACAGTTGCAAATAAGCACTTTATTTAAAATCACTAGAGGTTTACTCAATTATGTCATAAAAGCGGAGCTTACTGATATCTTATTTATAAAAAGGATTTAAGAGGGGGTATTTTTACTTATCTCTACTACTAATAAAGAAAATTCGTTGAACTAATTTACTCGGTGCCTTTTTGAAATTCTAAAAATGCCCTTACTTTCCATTTACATCTTTGTGCTCAAACAAAATATCAATGTATATAATAACACAAACAGCCTGTGTGCGAAGCACGGGCCCATACTAGTAAATCATAATGCTGATTAGGCGGCCATTATTGCAATAAATATAGGTGCTAATTTTGTAATACTTATGCTTTTGTTTACAAGCTCTAACCTCAGCATGATCAAGAAATACCCAAACTAACTGCACTTCTTGAAAGTATTTGAAACATAACATAGCCATGTTTGAATAGCAGTATTTCCAACATTTAACTAAAAATTTGAAATTGTTCTTACTGACTGTTATTATTCTTTTTTTCAAAATGTAGTTAAAATTATTGACTGGTCTACATTAGAAATTGTGTCTGTATGCTATAAAAAAGATAATAGAATGAGTAAACACGTCAATTAACATCTCAGAGCCTGTGATTGTTCAAACTGATCGTTGTCTAAGACATAAGAGTTTTAATTATGTAAAAACATTTTCATTGGTCATTACACATTCTGTCATATTTCATTTACCTTTACTATTAACATTTCATTATTTGGTTGATGTGGTTGACAGTTCTGTTTTTAACGATTCACAATTATAGGTAATAAGTAGATTGATGTGCCATAATGATGTTGTCAGATCATGTAGTGGCATCTGTAGAATTACTGTAAGGGCTAAACCTGTGATGCTAGGAATAGTGGCATAGTTGAAGTTTATGGATGTGTTTCTGTTCTTATAACAAATTTAGAGTTTATTTAACCTTTTTAACTGAATATAATACAGTCAATAATTATAAGGTAATATAAGAGAAAGCACCTACAAATCTACATAAATCACCATTAATGTAATAAGAGAGTTTTATTGAGTTTTTAAATAAATAAGGCAGCACTTGGATAAGTCTTACTAATCTATAATTTAGACCATCTAGCTTTATTGATAAATTGATCAAAAAAGATATATAAACCTGAAAATATACTTTTGATTAGGTAAAATATAAAATACATAACAACTCACACTAGTGTTACTCAGATTACAAAAACTTTTCAAATTATTAAAGTTACTAGTTAACTTTGTTATGGGTCTTCGTAATTGCAAATACGATTACAAGCGATTGCAATTGAAAATGAGTTGGTTTTAATTGACACACTGCTTATTCATTTTTCTTTGCAGATCTATACACTAATGTAATATTATATATTATTTTAGTTATGACAGAACAAACGTCAAGAGGGTGGATTAAAAATCCACGTAGAAATGAGGATGAATATAAGCAAGGTGTTCAGAACTTCATCAACTTTGTAAAGCAACACTCACCACAAGATGTCCAGTTATGTGTGTGTCCTTGTAAGAAGTGTAAAAACTACAAAAAAAATCTCAATAGAAACAGTTGAGGAACACTTGATATTTTTGGCATGCTTTTAACATATGATGTGTGCTTCTTTCATGGAGAGAGAAACAATGCTACAGTACAAATGACTCGTACATCAGAATCCGCCCAAGAGTTTCCTATTCAAGACCAAATGCAAGTAGAAGAGCATATCGAGGGTTCTCTTGGAAATTTCGTTAAAGATGCATTTAGAGTGCATGATATGTCACATGCTAGCAGTGAAGTGAACTTTGAAGAGATACATGTTCGAAAAATGTACCATAAATACAAAAGCAAAGCAAATGAGAAACTGTATCCTTCTTGTGAAGATAGACTTACAAATTTAGGTGCAATGGTAAAGCTTCGTAACTTGAAGAAAGAATTTAACTGGTCAGGAAATAGCATGATCGAGTTGTTGAAAGTATTTAAAAAATGTCTTCCGAAAGAAAATACATTACCCGACAAGTATCCCATTATGAAAATAATGTTAAAAGATTTAGGAATGAAGCTAAAAAGAATTCATGCATGTGAAAATAATTGCATGTTATTTTGGAAAGACAACGCTAACATGGTAGAATGTCCTCATTGTCATACACCAAGATTTAAAGATAAGGCAAATGCGTTAGGCACAAAAAAAGGACAACCTAACCAAGGAAAGTTCTAAGACATTTCCCTATAATTCCAAGGCTGACTAGATTGCACACTATACTGTGGATAGTTTGTAAAATGCAGTGGCATAAGCATGCCGATCCTTCTTGGAATTTCATGCGCCATCCCGTTGACTCAGCTGAATGGAGATCAATCAAATGTAAGTGGCTTTGGAGATCAATCAAATGTAAGTGGCCAGAATTTGCAAACGAAGGACGTAATATTTGGCTTGGTATCACTAGTGATGGATTTAATCGGAATGGGATTCTCTCCAATAGTTATAGTTGTTGGCCCGTATATATGATTTCTTATAACCTACCCCCTTCGTTATGCATGAAATCATAATTTTAACTACTAAGTTTATTAATTCCTAGACTAAAAGCACCAAGTCAAGACATTGATGTATACTTAGAACCTCTTGCTGATGAGTTGAAGAAATTTTGGATGGAAGGAGTAGCTTCTTTTGATATGGACAAGGGAGAAATGTTTAAAATGAAGGCAATATTATTATGGGGAATCCGTGACTTACCGGCATTTGGAAATTTATCTGGTTGCGTGACACATGTTTATAAAGTACGTCCAGTTGTGCTATGGAGACTAAGTCAGAGTGCATTGGTAACAAGGTTGTTTATCCAAAGTGTAGAAGATTTTTGAAGGATGACCATCCATATAGATTAGTAAAACATGGATGGTATAAGGATACCGAATATAAAGAACTGCCAACAAGGTTAAGTGGATAATCCCTTTTGGAAAAGCTTAATTGTATAAAATATTTTCCTAGAAAATTACCAAAGAATAAGAAGCGAACGATATTTGAAGCTACCGATAAAAGTTTCTTTACAGTTGGAGACGGTGACATAGAAAAATCATCTTGGTATAAGAAGTCAATTTTCTATGATTTAATTTATTGGAGTAGTCATAAAGTGCGACATACTACTGATGTGATGCGTACTGAGAAGAATGTTGTAGAGCATCTTATCAACTTAATGTTTGACAAGGGAAAGCAATCATCTAAGTTTGCATGAGATAAGATTCATAAAATTAAATGTTGCCAAGTTCTAAAAGATGCCAAACTTCCATCGTGTCTTGCTGCAAGATTTGGTGGCCTTATTACTATTCAACCACCTACTTTGCACATAAAAAACATACGAGTATCATATTTTCATGCAATACTTGCTTCCTATAATGGTTTAACATGCATCTCCGAAGCTTCGTGAATTACGATGAGCTATTTTACACGTGAGTTTGTATTTTAACATAATATGCTCGAAAGTTTTAGTTCGAGAACATGTTCAAGCCGTCAAAGATAAGATTTTCGAGGCATTATTTGTACTAGCACATTATCTTCCTTCAGACTTCTTTTATATAAGTGTTCATCTTACGGTGCATCTAGCTGACCAAGCTTTGCTATGCGGACCTATAAAATATATATGGATGCATCCATTTGAAAGGTGAGATATTATTTTTACAAGGTTTGTAAATATTATTTCAAAATGACAATTTCGAAATATATGTGCATGTGTACGTGCGTTTAGGGCTATGAAAGAATGCAAAAATATACCTAGTAATAAACGTTATATAGAAGGATAATTGCTGAAGCATATCTTGTTTCAGAATCAGTTAGATATGCAATGGAATATATGCCGAACCCATATGATGGAAATCATAGTTCTACACAAGCATCCCTTTTAGATGATGGTGATGATATATATGAACACCCCATCATTGAAGGCAAATATATTAAGCTAACTAGGATGCAACGTGTTCAAATTCGAAGGTGGATACTTGTAGGTTCAATGATATGATATCAGAGAGCTGTTGCAAGGCTCTTGTTGCAAATATATCTTGTAACTTGTAAGAGGTGACACAAATATATCTTCCACAACTTCATTCAAAAAAGAAACAAAAATATGATATTTAGACTGTTAACTTTGTGTTTTAATTTTCTAAAATAAAAACCATGTAATCTTTGGAGATCTAGATCAAGGTCCGGACCTCCTATAAACTTGGTAGTCATAATATGGGATTATATATGTAGATATGTGTGTACATCTATCTATGTTTGCTAGAAAATAAAACTTCCCATATCCTATTGCTGCATTATTTTAGTAAGTCATAATATGATATTATATATGTATATGTGTGTGTACATCTATCTATGTATGTTGTCATTTTACATTTATCCAAAATCTTATCACTATTATTATTTGATGAAAGATTGGTCCTTAAATTAAGAAGAGCACACACTATGTAATTATATTATAAATAACAAAAGCCATCACACAGATGATACATCATTATATCCCTACTGTTGAAATATCCCTGCTATTGCATTATTTTAGTCCATTGCCTGAAATATGCACCACATCATTACTCCTATAATTATTGAAATGACATTTTAAGTTTCGTTGTATACTAAAATCTTTTTTATGCAGGTCTAAATGTCGAACAATTTCAATGCTAGTGCATCTAAAGGTATAAATGAACAGCTTAAAGCATATAATCCTCCTCTAACAAGTGATAAAAAATACTCAATAACTAATGATTTTGAGGGTGTTAAAGGGAAAGTTGAAGCTAAATGGAGCTCCAGATGCGGAGCCCTAATTCGTTGTCATGTACCGATTAGCTATGACTAGTGGAGAAATGTGGATGATTAGTATAAGAATTTTTTGTGGCAAGAACTGGTATGTCACGAATTCACCTTATTTAGTCATTTATGTTTTGCACAAGATTTATCCTAAGTACTGAAATTTATTTGTTAAAAATTGAATTTGACATGGATATTGATCTCGATTTAGCTCAGCCAATTTTAGAAAAAACTTTTCCGCAATATTATCATACGGTAAAGTCTACTTTGCAGAATAAATTGCTCAGAGTCGGAGAAACACCATACCCAAGAATATTGCTATTAAAAAATGTCCTACGGACATGGACAAAGTATGGTGGTAAAATATTATAGACAATGAATATTCGGATAAAAAAGAGCAATGTAGGAAAAACATCAAATCCAGAGCTAAAAATACTATCACTCATACACTAGGAAGAAAATCATACCGTAGAGTTTACGACGAAATGGTAAGAAATAGTATAAAAAATATTTCTTGTAAATATTAATAATGAATAGTTAATTAGTTTAAAAATATTTGTTCTTGCAGGTCATGGAAAATCCAAAGAGAAAGTTACGCGGACAATGGTTTGGAAGGCGGGACATATAAATAAGAAATCTTGAGAAGTTCTTCCATCTGCAGCAAAAGCCTATGTAAGTATTTTTACTTTGGTATGAATTGTGATCAATTTATTTGGTATGAACATTGAAGGGTCTCAAAATGAAATGTGTTTGATTTCATGATTATTTTTGAAAATATAGAAAAGAGGGATGTCAACTTACTATCACTTTCCCTAGATGTCAACTGTGTCAACATCTATTACAGTCATAATCTAGTATCGATTGCTCTTTCTTTTGCCAAAGTAAAACTTAGGTTATGGTATTGTATTTGTACCTTTGGAAACCCAAACTTTGTTGTAAGTAAATATTTCATGCAATTCACATCATTCACAGTCCCCTTAAGCTCATAACTCCTTCCGGTATAACTCACCCCATATAAAATTGCTCTCTTTTTCTCAAACACTTGATGGTAGCTATCAGGGAAACTCCTCCCGCCTTATTTCAGACAAGGCTTGTGATGATGAAGGTGTCTTATTTGTAATCACACTCCAGACCTACCTAGTCACACTTCTAAATAGACTGTGGGTTCGGATGACACCATATCACATCGGACATCGTACTATCCAAGATAGTTTTTGAAATTGCAGGCTTACGCCACAATTGCTGCATCTCAAAGTTTTGCTACAACCAGCCATAAGAATGTTTTTGATGTTTACTTCTTTGTGTTGTGCTTCTATATAATATTAGAATTTATTCTTTGCTTTATCAGGCGCCTGGTATTAATAGTGGGGAATCAGATTCTACCAGCTTTTATTTTTTCTATTTATCATTTGCAAACAAAATTGATCAATTTTAGATTACGAGTAAAATACAATAAACAGAATTGAAATTATTTAAAAAATATATTTGCCTACTACACATTTTATGTTTTGAGCTTTCCCATGACCAGGACAAATTACTCAAATTTTACCGACCCTAATGTTTTTAGCTTATGATTTGAAGTTTGTATAATTGAGATCATTGTTGCATTACAAGCTTTTGGGGGTGTAGCCAATCCCTCCCCTTTTACAAATGCTTTCATTCAATATGTAATGAAATGAAAGTAGTTTTCTACATAAATAAAAAGAGTCAATATGTTACCTTTGGAATGCATGAAGAATAATTTGTACAGTTGAGTTTGGGTTCAATAGGAATCCATCTATCCACGCACATTACATGTATTCATAAGCATAAATTTGCGACTGAATGGTGGATGATGGCACATTATTAGTTCCCCCTTTTAAGTATAAGAGATGCACTTAGCAACGCGATAAATAGCGTAAAAGAGATTCTACTCAAAAGCTAATGCATGTGGTATAAATATATAAGCGAATTTCATTAAATTGTAATGGTAGCAGCATTGAAGGAGATTCTTTGTGTGTCTGCCAGAGTTATAGATGACCTAGTCTGTTCTTGATTATGTTGTAGGCAAATCATATATAGTTTCAAGTACTATTTATCTTCCAATTAGCAGAGTTGAACAATAAGCTATCAGTTTGACCAAAGATTAAAACCCTGACTTAACTACTATACTATTACTATCTTGGCGTATTGTAGACATGTAGAAAAAACATGGGCTGCCATGAATAAAAAATGAATGATAAATTATCCCAAGGTTAAAAACAAATTTAGTCCAAAATTTTATTATGCCCACTGTACATATCTTAGGTTTCTGAGTGCACAGCCTGAGTGCATGTATGGCAATGTAGTCGGTTCTCTTAGTTTAGTTTTGTCTTAGTTGTGTTTCTTGGACTTATTAGTTGTTCATTTGGGTTTGTATATGCCTATGTGTTTGCTATTTAGTTACTGAGCATTTAATGTTGTTTTGAGTGTGTACTGTGTGTGTTTGATTATATGGATGAGTGGAGTATGTATGGCTATCCATGTGTGTGGGTATTGTGTATATTTGATCAAGCTAGTTTTTCTTTTTGACTTGGCCAAGACAGCTGCAATTTTGATAGAGGCAGCAGCTGTCAGTAGAGTTCATCCCACCCTCAACATGATTTGCTCTTGCAGCATGAACATCCAAGACATATGCAGCATACTCTATACCTCATCAGTCATTATTTTGTATGATTAATTATGGACCGGTATATATGCTTTTGGTCCTTGGTCAGTAGCCTATCATGGGCAATAATTGGATCTAATAATGCACTGATACCTTAGATTATATTTTAGACCTGATTATAATTGAGTAAACCAATCTATACTTAACTTGCACGTACATGAATAGTTGAGTTAGAAGTTGCACTGTTGTTCTATATTTTTATACAATGAAAGTTAAATCTCAATTAATAGTAATTTTGATGTTTGAATTCTCATTTGACATACTAAATGTAGGCACTTGTGGAGGAAGATGAAGAAAAATAGAAGTTGGAATGTAGCGGTAATGAGGAAGCAAACACATATGACCTTGACAATGATCCCATCTCTAAAGTTTTTGACTCCGATAGATAGAAAAACTATTGTCGTGCAATTAGGCCACTTCCTCTACAAAACAAATAAATTTGATGCAAGCTTCAAAAGCAATTGCCGATAAGAATAAAAAGAAAGATTTTCATCAATGGTCATCAGAATTACAAAACCAAGTGGCAAATCAAGTTGCAAGTCAAGTGGCGAGTCAAGTGTCGAGCCAAATCAATGAGGCTCTTAAATCATTTGCTTCATCTTTCCTAACTATGGTACCGAGGTTACAACATAACCTTAATGGTGGTAATGTGATGCCTATGACGGAAACCGCTTCTAACTTGGATAAATCTCCTTCGAATATAAGAGTTGCTAGTTTGCTTGTTCCATCAAATGATGTTGGATCATCTACAAGAGGTAAACAATTTGTAATGCTATTATCAAGATATGAAGAAGAATGTAGCAAAAGCTTATATTGGAACACAAACTATGTGTCATTTCAGAGAGATAGTTCCAAATGTTGAGAAAGTTGTTTGGATAATAGATGTTTTAGAACCGGAAGCAATGATTTACGATAGTCCTCAAAATGGGCATTACAAGCTTTGTGAATTTTCAGATGGGGCTTTGTGATATGGCCCGTGTTTCGTCTTCGCAATATCTAAAATTCTATTTATCAATAGTAAAACTTTATCTTGCTTTTTGTAATTTGGATATGATATTGTGGTATTTTGAAATTGGAAAGTTTGTAGCTCATATTATAGTATTATCTAAATATGATATTGTTGCATTTGAGATATGGAAGCATTTTAGACTTTATATTGAATTGATATGATGAATTATATGTAATATGGACATCATCATTTATGAGATATTATATGAATTTTTTCAAGAATATAATATTAATTGTGCATAAAATAAGGTAAAAAAATAATTTCAACCAGTAATGCATATAAGTGTTACCAATATTTTGGGTAACAATGCTTATCTACGTTACAAACCTAAATGATAAGCAAAGCAATTTATGTGTAACAACACATATATGTGTTACTAAATAATCATTTTCCAACACCTATAAGCGTTACCGTATATTTCTATACCAACACTTATAAGTGTTACCGTATATTTCTGTACCAACACTTATAAGCCTTACTGTATATTTAGGTACCAACACTTACAAGTGTTAGTAATACATATGTTCGTAACACTTATAAGTGTTAGCAATACATATGTTCGTAACACTTATAGGTGTTACGAAATTGACCGCTCCATTCCTCACAGTCCATTAGTAACACTAAAAAGTTTTACTGAAATTATTTGTAACACTTATAAATGTTAGGATTTTCCTATTTTGGTGTAGTGCAATGTAGCAGTTAAACAAGATGAAGAAAAATATGGTGAGTTGTAGGAAACACTAGGAATTCTAAAAATCAGAAAAAGAGAAACCAAAACTCCAGTAATGGGCATAACGAGAATAGGAAGCACCCTAGGAATATGCGACTAGAGGGTTATATACCCATAATGGCACACTGGAAAATATTTATCTCGCTACTCATGAAACTGAATAATACGAGAAATAGCTCAGAAAGGAGGAAATGTAGAAAGAGAAATATTCTAAGATTTTTTATCACTTCCATGAAACTTATGGGCACAACATGAGTGAACTCCATCACTTAAAGGACTTGGTTGAGGAGCTGATATGGAAAAACAGGCTCCAGTAGTATGTCAAGCAACAGCAGAACGTTGACCAAGCTGCAGATCCCTAGGGAACCCTAGCTTAAGGAAAATCTCCTAGACCTAGTGGTGTAGGGCCTAGACGTACCAATGGAAGATTGCTAATTAACAACATCACAGTAGGACCTCACCCAGTGTAGAAAATCTGGGGTGAGATGGAGAGGTATACGAGTTTACTGAAGCATGCACTACAAGAAAGTTTCTACGCTATCAAAGACAGAGTTCTAGCTAAGCAACAAAAGATAATAACGGATGATATTGTATTTAGAAATCGAGATTCTGACGGAGTTGAGGCACCAATCCTTGACCCCATGGTGATAACCGTAGGAATTAGACCAGTAATTGTGCGTCAAGTTTTAGTAGAGAATAGAAGCTCGGTTAACATCATGTTTAGAAATATTATTGAACAGATGGAAATCAACATGAAGGACGTAATTGCCTGCAAGACAAAAATACAGAGATCTACATGTGAAGTTAGACAGCCGAGTAGGATGATCGACTTGCCCATAGAACTTAGTGAAGAAGAATGGAAAGTGGTTCGCATTTAGAAGTTTGTTATTATTGAAGAGTAATCAACATACAATGCCTTCTTGGGTGACCTACCCTAGCTTATTTCAGGATCACTTTGGCCCATGGTATCTGATGATGAAGTTCCCTACAGAGAATAGGCTAGGAGTAATGCATGGAGACCAAAGCATGGTAAGGGAATGCTATGTTGCAAAACTATGGGTAGCTAAGAGTTGGGAGAAAGGGAAAAATATGGGGAAGATTCTCCACGTTCAGGACTCGCAAGCATAGCAACTAAAGCCAAGACGTTGGCTCGGAAACCATAGCCGATTCAATGAAGCCGTGGATCCAAAGAAGTAGTCAGGGGAAGGGTGACCAGCACCGGCCAAGCTAACAGTGAACATTCCAATCGACATGGATGATCCTATCATGTCCTGAAGATTGGATCCTAGCTCAATTCTCAGTTAAGAAAGGAATTAGTGAATTTCCTCCAAGGAAACAAGATGTATTCGCTTGGACACATTTGGATATGTGTAGGATATCATCAGAGATAATGTGCCGTGCACTTGATATCAATCCAAAGTTCCTACGAGTATGACAGAAAAGGTGTAGTATGGGTTTGGAGTGATCCGTTGCGTTGAAGGAAGAAGTGGATAGGCTATTGGCAAACGGCTTTATCCACGATGCTTTATATCTCGATCGGGTATCTAATTCAGTGTTGGTTAAGAAGTCAAACGAAAAATTGCGAACGTGTGTCGATTATTCGAATTTAAGCAAGGCATGTCTGAAGGCAGCTTTCCTTTGCCCAAGATTGATCAACTGGTGGATGGAACTACAGGACATGAACTACTCTCGTATATGGATGTTTATTCGAGCTATAACCAGATTCTGATGTATATACCGAATTAGGATAATACTAGCTTTATCACGGATATGTAATTATACTACTATCCTGTGATACCATTCTATTAGGACAACGCTAGACTACATACTAAAAAGTGGAAATTAGGTTAAAGGGCTTCTACTTGCAGGGTAATAAGTTTTAAGGACAGCACTTTTGAATAATTAGTTTTAAGGACAATTTACAGCATAATGATAAATTCATTTATCTTTTAAAGTTATACAGAAAAATGATAAATCCTTTTATCATTATTTCTGTATAACTGAAAATGATAAATTCTTTTATCTTTTTCTTGTAAAATGTCCTTAAAACTAATTTTTCAGAAGTAGTGTCCTTAAAACTTATTACCCTGCACAAATAAGCCCTTGAAGTGAAAATCCCCTACTAAAAATTGGTAAATTCAATGTTCAAGAACCAAATCGAGCAGACCATGGAAGTATACGTAGACGACATGCTTGTGAAATCACGAGAATCACAGGAATCATCTGGATGACCTTTCATAAATATTTGAAGTTTTAGGAAAATACAAAATAATGCTCAATCCATTTAAATGCTCTTTTGGAGTGGCATCGCGAAAGTTCCTTGAGTCTCCATGCACACATCCCTTGAGAAAAGTTCTTTTGTATACGTACGACATACAATTCCTGATGCACACATCCCTTGAGGAAAGTTCCCTACGGAGAATAGGTGTAGCATGGTAAGGTACATCATCATGTGTAGCATGTTCATAAATATAAATGCCTTGAGGAATGTAACTACCTGACTATGAAAAAGCAAATTCAAAGCTTGAATGGAAAGATCACTGCTTTGAGTCGATTCATCTCAAGGTCGATGGATAATTGCATACCTTTCTTTGATGCCTTCAGAAAGGTAAGAAGGACTTTGAATGGAATCAGGACTGTAAGAATGCCTTCAAGGAGTTACCGAGGCACATATAGACGCCATCGCTCTTATCCAAACAACTGGACAGGGAGGATTTTTTCATTCATCTAGTAGTGTCTGGTCACGCACTAAGCGCTGTGCTAGTGTGAGAGGAGGCAAGGATTTAGAGGCTGGTGTACTACATCAGCAAGCGGTTTACTGAAGCTGAAAAGAACTACGCGAAGCTAGAGAAACTTTCCTACTGCTTGCTAATTGCGTCAAGGAAGTTGAGATTATATTTTTAGGCTCATCTGATCAAAGTGCTGATTGGTTTGCCTTTGAAATAGGTATTGTATCGACCCCAGACCTCAAGAAGGTTACCAAAATGGAATATCAAGTTGAGTTAGTACGACATCACTTACCATCCATGGAGAGCGATAAATGGATAGGTGTTAGTCGACTCTATCGTCGGATTTACTACGTAGGATCATATGGAAGAGGAGGAAGATGCTGCGATCATAGCTTCTCATTGGAAGTTATTTGTCAGTGGTGCTTCGATAAATTTAGCTCAGAGGCAGGAGTAGTATTTGAAGCATCAGAAAGATTACCGATTTGCTATGCATTGAAGCTAGATTTTCTACGACTAACGAAGCAGAGTATAAGGCGTTGATAGAAGGATTGAGAATAGCAATGGAACTAGGGATAAACATGCTACACATATGTTGCGATTCCCAATTGGTGATTTGACAAATTAGGTAGGAATAACAAACCAAGAGTGCGAGACTAGCTCCGTACATGTCAAAAGCATTAGAACTTCTCGAAGGTTTAGAACATTACACAATAGCACACATCCCCAAAGAGGAAAACATGAAGGCTGATTCACCAACTAAGCTAGAAAACTTTGGGGAAGCACAGTTAATAGGATTGGTTCTGTACGAAGTTTTTACATGTCCTAGTAACAATCAGATGGATGTTGACTGGATTCTGGAGACTACAAAAGAGGAGGAGTCATGTATGACTCTAATCAAAGGCTATCTGATCAACGGAACTCTCTCGAGAGACAAGAGTGAATGAAAGAAACTTCTTAGAAAAGTGTCGCGATCTATAATGCAAGACGGAATACTGTACAGGAGATGGTTCTTAACTTCCCTACTTTAGTGTGTAGCTAAGGATGCGACTAGGAAGATCCTCATGGAAATCCATTGGGGCAGCTGTGGTGACCACACCCGGGGGCAAACCCTAGCAAAGAAGATACTTCGCTACAAATATTTTTAGCCGACGATAAACCGAGATGCAGATGACTACTCCAATCATTGTGACGATGCTAGAGGTTTGTAAAGATTCCATGTTTCCCACCAATGGAACTTACACAAAATAGTCAGTCCATGGTCATTTGCGACCTCGAGAATCGACATCATCAGTGTGCTACCATTAGCGAAAGGAGGAGCCAAATACGCTATTGTTGCAGTGTATTACTTCACGAAATGGGCTGAAGCGGATCTGCTTGCGATGATTATAGTTATAAAGGTAATCAACTTTGTAACAAAAATATTATTTGCAGGTTTGGATTTCCATAGGATCACCACGGATAATGGGACTCGGTTCAAGAGTGTTAAGTTTAAGGAGTTCTGCAAATGGTACATAATTAAGAAGAGCTTCTCCATGATGGTGCATCCATAGGAAAACGGGCGAATGGAAGCAGTGAAAAAGATCATCAAATCCACCTTGAAAAATCGACTGACTAGAGTTAAAGGAAACTGGGTTAATGAGCTTCCACTAGCACCATGGGCTTATAGGACGACATGTAAGTCTACAACTAGACATTCGCCATTCGCTTTGGCTTATGGATTGGAAGTGATGATCCCGATAGATCTAGAAATCCATTCTCATCATAAAAGGCATTTCGATCCAAAAGTGAATGGGAAGCTCCTTCTAGAGTCTCTCGATTTGATTGATGAGAAAAGGGAGGAAGCAAAATTTAGGATTGCTGCTCACCAGAGAAGACTAGCACGACACTTCAATGACAAGGTTCACAACCGTACTTTTGAAGTAGGGGACCTCGTGATGAAACCAGTTTCCTTAGGTACGAGAGCGCTTGGCCCGAACTGGGAAGTACTCTACGCAATCGACTAGAATCTTGGAGATGGAACATTCAAGCTGCCAACTATTGATGGAATCTTTATCCCACGTGCATGGAGCAATGATCTATTCCGGTACTTCTACATTTAGCTTTCTTCATTTGTTTTAGCAAATAAACCACCCAAGGATGTTGAAGGCACTGTAAATTGGCAAGACTTGCCACTCTTTTCATTCGTAAATAAAGTTGGTATCTTGAACTAATGGGGTCATGTTTGCATAAGAAAAACTTCTATGCCACGCAATTGCCTACATGGCTGAGAATATACTTTTCTATTCTAGAACAATGGATGGAGAATATGAACTCAAACCGTCGAGTCAATGATGAAAATCGACCCCAACCTTCAAAGAGCTGGCGTTTATTGGAGATAGGCGATTTCGAGAAGGTTCAAAGCGCAGGGTCGACGATGAAAACCGATCCTAACCTTCTAAGAACCAAGGTTGCCTAGAGATAGGTGACGCCGGGAAGGTATAGAGTCTTCAGGTTGACGATGAAAATCGATCCCAACCTTCTAAGAACCGATGTTATCCAGAGATAGACAACGCCCAAAGAGTCCAAACCGCCAAGTCGATGGTGAAAACCGACCTTAACCTTCTAAGAAATGGTGTTGTCCAGAGATTGGCGATGCCAAAAAGGTATAAATTTGCTAGGTCGATGATGAAAATCGATAGTAACCTTCTAAGAACTTACATTACCTAGAGATAGGAAACATTGGAGAGGTATAAAACTATAAGGTCGACGGAGTAAATCGACCCGGATCTAACCAATTCACTATGGCCTGAAGTTAGGCAATAAAGAAAAGGTTCAATAACCTAGGGATTGATTGGATAATTCAATCCCATCGTACAAGGGTGCGACATCGCCCGAAGATAGGCGATGGCGGGAAGGAACCTTTGGACCTAAACTATCAATGCATTGACTTTCGAAGATGGAAGGCAACGCGCGATTGAACTCTGCAACCTTCAAGAAACCCCCATTCCCCGATGACGGGCAGTGATAGGGAGGTGAAACTGTTTTTGAGTTGGTCAGATCAATCAACTCTAACTTGTAGATGTCAACCATTTCCTAGAGATAGGCGATGTTAAGGTGAAGTCCAAACAATATAACCATTGGTATTCTAGTTTCCAGAGATAAAAATTAGAGCACGATCAGACTCTTAACATTAAATTTGGAAGAATTTGTTATGACGGAAGGCGATGACGATGCATCTTCATGACACTACATCTAGAATGACATTGTCAACTCATAAGAATTCAGTTGCAGTATAGAGATTGGTCGCATCAAAGTCATAACGTTTGGAATCGAGGGGTGAAGTCACTAGTTCTCAGAGATAGGAATTATCGTGCAAACAAGATTTCTACAAAAATGCTAGCAACTAAGCGGGACACGCTCGGGCGAAGATAAGCAAGAATAGTCATAGAGAGCCAATTGTCAGAACTATCTAACTTACCTAATCCTAAGAAAGGATTGAGAATCAGACTGGGGCCAATCAAAAAAATTTCCTGCCATACGTAATCCCTCTTAAATACTCAAAGTCTGGCATTCGGAACACTAATTCCCATAAAAAGGGATACATATGCAAAAACTAATCAAAAGGATCCCAACCAAGCTCAAACAGGAATTACCGCAGCGATGGTTAAATAACAGTTTTGTTCCACTAGGTAAAATAGTATGGTATCTACAAACTAAGCCAAGTAACGAGATATAACTAATGCAATTACAAGAATATTATTTACATGCATAGAATTTTGATAAATAAGCATATTGCATAGAAACAGACATATATAGTTGCAATACAGGCAATTATATCATATACACAAATAAGCATAGTACATAATAATGCAAACAAACCAAACTAAAGAGAGATTACAGAAAAAAGGTAATCTTTCAACACTAATAGTTTTTATGTACAATCAAACAATGAGGGTCGTGCCCGCACAATCTTGGCCTGTCTAGAACAAAATACAAAAGCTATTGACTCGATAATGATAGAACTCCAAATATGAAATTAGCTTACCATGCCAACAGCCTTAAAGCACTCTTTACTTTTTTCCCCTCTTTCCACATTTTTATCATCGGAAGGACAACTCTTGTGCCTTTTCTTTTCAACCTTGCTTGCCCTGCCAGGTGGAGTGTCGCCTTCAGAATGACTGGACTCTTTGCTAGTAGCAAAACCGAGCTCTCCAGATTTGCCGGCAGGGTCATCAGCGTGCTTCGGTGGATGGATCTTCAGTACGGGAACCTTGTGTTGGTTGTTTTTCGGCTTTATAGAAGAAAGCTGGGTGACTCTAGGCTCCTTCTTCACTTCAATCTTGTCCAAATCCTTCCTTAGCCTCTCAGCCATAGTCTCATGGGCAGTTGGATCAGAAGCACTCAGAATTATCAAGTCATCCTCCCAAGAAACAAAAATGTCCTCCAAGTTCTCTAGAGCGAAAATCTTCTCAGAATCAAGGGTAGGGACAGAACTGGAGGAAGTAATAGTTGTGGTAAGTCCTATGGAGATGGTGGTAGACACAATAAAGGTAGATGCACTTGCTTAGCTCTACGTAGCCGGAGGCAGAGGAGGCAGATTTGGTTGACCTATAAGTTGATGGGCAGAGCAGTACAGTTTAGTAAAAGGCTCAGGAGTGAACTGGAGCTTGTGAAAAATAGGAAAATAAGAGAACGAATGTCGACTTCGAATTCCCCTTCCTCTGTTATGTGCTCCTTGGTTTGGTCGACAAGAAGGGGAATGTAAGTCTCAATAGATGCAGCTGCTGCTGAAGTAGGAATCACCTGGGTGGTTTCAGAGCTAACCCCCTAGGAATGCAGGAATAATCATCATCATCTCTCTAGATTTTGAAGTAGACAATTCGTGTCGATCCGATGAGCTCGGGCCAGCGAGAGCTTAGGCGAGGATGGCAGTAGTAGCATTGGAATCTTCCTCTGCTAGGATTAACTTCCCCACTACAAACATATCAATCTCCTTGGCATTGAGGTACTAAGCCATCAATTCTTCCTCGAAGTGATTGTCATTAACACGCGTAGCTTGGCACAGTACCTCCTCTTAGGCATCGGCTAGGGCTGTAGGATAGTCATTCCCCAACCACTTCAGAGTTCTATATAACGATGACGCTCGCGTAAAATTGTTTGAGGTTATCATTGAGTTCCTCTCTCTATCTCTTTGGCCCTTGTCCCTCTCTCTCTCTCTCTTCTTTTAGCTCTTACCTCCTCAAGAACTTTGAGCTCTTGCTAGGAAACTGCAAGCTCAATGTCATTAGCCATCATTTTGGTCGATAGGTTATCCAAGTCATCGATAAGCTTCCTTTTCTCTTCTTGGAGCTTCTAAAGCTCAGCCGCCTATCGTTTAAGTTCATTTGCCTGTTCTGAGATAATATGGTCCTTTGTACTAATGATGTCATCTTTTTATGTAAGAGCTTGGGCCTTTTCATCAGATTGGTTCTCATACTCGGCACTCTCGGCCACAATAACTTTCAACTCGTTCCTCATCATGACCTCTGCAGTGTCTTGAGCACGCTCTAACTCTTCCATCAACTTGTTTGCGCTGCCCTTTTGCTTGAGGGCAATGTCCCTCTCTTTGATAATCATCAAGTCATCCTCGCTCTCCTTAATGATTCACTCAAATGTTCGCTTCTCGGAGTCAAAGGATTGGATGTTGATATAATTGATATTTTTCACATCAAAGAGAGCCGCACATAAATTCTTCCATTTATACCTCTCATTAATGTGCTTTTGAATACTCTGTACATTTTAGTTTGCCACCTCTTTTGGAGTATCTGTGGTATCTTGATCGAACTATACGTCATGTAAGAAGAGATAGGGAAATGTAGCTTGAAGGCATAAAGGGCCAACTGGAAAGGTGAATAAGGGAGTAGAGACCGTTGAAAGCAAGCGGAGCTATTGGAATCAAAGCATCAGAACTAAGGGTTGTTGTTGAGAATGAAGGAACTAGGCCAGCCCGCAGTGGAAGAAATGGATGAATTTCAAAAAAAATTTACCATTTTGGACCTTTAATGGGCCTACGAAGTCTAAATTTCATTTAGAACTTTTCTAAATTTGGTTTAAATAAAATCTTGTATTCTATTTAAAATAGGTAAATGGAAGTTTAAATAAATTTAATTTCAAATGTATAGTGCATCAAATACATCTAACATTTATTTATAAGCGTTAATATATAGGGAATGAAACCTTTCATTTCTTTCCCTAAAACAAGAATTAACTCAGAGCATTTATTGCATTAAATGGAGAGAGAAACATTTCATTTTCTGTCTTTAATTTGAATTGATTGATTCATTAAATGTCATTATTAATAATTTATTTATGGCAATATTTATTACCATGTCCATATGTATTATAAATGTACAATTTGTAGTTTAAGATTAATTTAATTTAATTTAATTTATTCAAGTTTACATATATATATATATGTGTGTACATGTGTAACATTATAATCCATGAAGGGTATAATGTGCCCGTATATAGATGATGGGATTTACATTGCAATGGCCACATTAGCTCATTTTGTATGCACTATAATTTGTCCAAATAGTGCTTGTATAATATGTCAAAACAAAATACGAATACATGCATGTATGTCTATATATAATTTATAGAATAAAATAGTTATTACCATAACAAAATAATGTAAAATAATCATATGATGATAATACAAGTTTTTAAAATTTTAGTAAATTTGAAAACACATTTTGGGCTTAAGGTTATTTATGGAACTTTTTACAATTAAAATAATATTTATTATTAAATAATTGATAATAGCTTGTAATCAAATTAATTCTTAAAAATAGGAATTAATGTTAATAAATTATAAATAATTTTCTGAAGGTATTTGAGACATATTTTGGGCTTAGACAAAATTTCTAGTATTTTTTCAACTGAAATTATATTTTTAATTAATTAATAATTATATTTTGAAAATAAATTAATTCAAAAAATAAATTAATATATAAAAATTTAAAAAAAATTCTGAAGGTTCCCAATACATATATAAGCATTAAGAAAATTTTAAAGAATTTTCTCAATTGAAATTATATTTTTAGTTAAATAATTGATGGTCGATCGAAAGTAAACTAATTTTTAAAAATAATAAATTATGTTTAAAAACTCTAAAATTTTATTGTAATCTTATTACATGCTACAACAAATATGAAATATAAAATTTAAATTTTGAACCAATAATTATTTTATTCATAATAAACAATTCACAAAATCATTAAATAATAATAAAATATGTATACACATATTTCATAAAATATTTTTATATTTTTTGATTCATTATAGGTATAAATCATCATAAGAAAATTTTAAGATTAAATATATATGATATATATAAACACATATACAATCATACATATTCATATTTTGTAGATCTATACACATTTAATATATATATATATATATATATATATATATATATATATATCAAAATTAAAACCCTTTTTTCATGAAATTAATTCAATAATAAAGTAATAAAAAAAATATTATACAAACATATGACCAATCTAATTGTAACAAACACAAGTACCCATAAAAATCTCATCAAATCTAAACAATAAACAGATTTGGATACAAACAGAGGATTTGGATGTAAATCAATTTTTATATGATAAACTTAAAATCAAAACAATGATAATAAATAAAAGTACACCTCCTAATGAAGCCTTTGAGTCCACGCTGAACAATGATTTCTCTTCTAAGAACAATTCACAATCTGTCAGGTTGTTAATCCAAGATTAGAGACCTTCTACTACAAATTAGTATTTTTAATTTTGAATTGAATTTGAGAATTTTAGAGATGATTTGAGAGGAAATTTTCTACCATTAAAATGAGGAAGAGGAAGAAGAAAGTGGGGACTCAAAAATGAATTAGCTTGTAATTAGGGTTTTGGGATTGACTTTTATTTGGATAGGACAAGAGAGCAAACAATGATCTCAACCACACATCTCAAAACCTAATCGCATATGCTGTAGCCACATCCTATCTTACTCCAAACCAACACATATCCTCTCCAAATCTCATGGGTTGTGAGCCTATTTAACCCAAATTAAACATATACAATCATATTTAACATATTTTGTTATCGATATCTCATATCAATTTATATATGCATAAATTTTTTAAATATATGCAACAATTTTATTTCTCAAATCACATTAAAAATTCAAAATTAATATTTCATAAATATTAATTTATTTAATTAATTTATAACAATTATAAACTAATTACATCGTTTGGTCTAAAGAGAATTCATCATTTCGGTTGTGTGACTCTTGGGTGTAAAGTCGATCAGCGATTAACATCGAACTATTCTAATGCTAACGTTCACACTTCACGCAGTAGGTGGTGTGATATTATGGCCAAATTTATCGCTTACTCGTTTTTGGAAAAATCTCATTTTAATTTAGCAAGCGTTACCCAGTTGTGATAATTATTTACACCAATTCTCTTCGTTAAAACTATATCACTTTGGACTTGCTGAATTTGGTAATGGTCAAAATTCCAACATCATCCACATTCAACTCTATAATCCAAACACAAAGTCCTTTGTTCAATAATAATAGTTATTATCAACCGAACTACTCTGGCATGAGATTTTGACTTTGGGTTGATTTGAGTTGACCGTGATGCTAGCCCTGTATAACTGAGGAAACGAATCCTCTCTTGAATTGTGCTTCACTTCCAATACTCCCACTCGACCCAACTATAGTCACTTGTTTGATACTATGCCATGATTTGACTATAATCAAAGTGGAGCTTTCACATTGAAGATTCATAATATTCTCAAGTCGAAAGATCTATGTAAACTAGTCATATCGATATTTTTTATTTGACCTTGGTTATACTAACCAACAGAAAACTACCGAGTGAGTAATTCCATAGTTATCTAATAACTATTAATACGTAACCCCTATGTGCCCCCAACAGTCATAAGTAATACACCACCAAATATTTACAAAGTGTTGCGTACTCTAGCCTTAACGGATACATCGACCTCCAGTTTCGATGCATCTTGACCAGGAACATTTAAAATGATGTGTTTGTTTCATTGTGATAAATTACTCACGGTCACGACACTTTGTAACTACTATCACAAAAAATATCATTTATGGATTTTCTATTAAATATACTTTTAATTAAGTTAATTAACTAATTAATATAACCACATTATATCAAGTACATAATACAAAGAAAACACCTTTATTTCGAACAAGATTGGTTAACGAGTTAGATGTAAGAAACAAATTACATAATTGCCCCTAGGGCATACCTCCAACTCTATCAATCTCTCACTTGCACTTGGGGTCAATTATGGAATCTTATTCCAACATCTCTAATCGGTTTTCTCAAAACTAGTTGGATTTGTGAATGGGTATGCTATTTTTTTTCAATTATCCACTCTGTTAATCAACTCTCTCCGACGGTGATAAACTGTTTTATCATATGGATCAATTCGGTGTATGTCTCACGACTTCTAGTGTAACGACCCCGGATTTTTATGAATTTAAATTGATAATTTAGATGAATTTTTGAATTTAAAAATTGTAAAATTAATTATAAATGGAAGCGAGTTTCCTCGATTCAAATAGAAATTTTATTAAGTCGTATGAATTTGTAAATTTGTATATATGTGAATATATATGTATATATTGGATTTTAAATAAATTCTTAATAAATGATTTTTGAAAAATAAATAATATACTTTAGACATAAGTATAGAAAATAAATAAATAAATTGATTTAAATTTTTATAAATGATGATAATTTGAGTTATATAAAATATATGTGTACAAAGAGAAATGTAAAACAATAATTTTTAAAAGTAAAAATTGTGATAAATATTTAAACTAAAAATAGGAAGTAGAACATTTGCTAAATTCTAACAACATAATAAAATAGAAATTTATTTGTATTACAAAACAAGAAGATTTAAAGAAAATAAAATACATAAATATACTCAGCTGAAAATAAGAAGTAAGTAAATACATTAACTAATAACTTAACAACAAATTAAATATAGAAATACATCCAAATAAATAAGTAAAGTAATAAACAAAATCATGTATACTTACAAACTGATAAAACAAGACAAAGTAATATAAGTGTGTAAACTATAAAATGGATACAAAGTAACATATCAGCTAAAGATATAACAACATATAAGAAAAGAGAGAGCAGAATCAATAAGTATAAACAGATAAAGCTGCAGCCACCATAGTAAAGCAAACAAAAGAAAAAAATATTGCTAAACAAAACAAAGTATATGTTTTTACATAAGTAATAAAGCAAAGCACAAAGCAAAGTTGTATAAATATGTAGGCTGTAAAGAAAATCAAATATGAACAAAACAAAGAAAATGATTTGCAGCCACCAAACTGCATAATCAACAAGTTAAAAAGCAATATATGTTAAATTATAAAGCAAGTAAAAATATAAACATGTAAGTGTATGCAGGCAAGACTAGAGCAAACAAAATGTAGGCTTTAGACAAAGTTGGACAGCAAGTATATGTTTAAGTATAGAAACATAAAGTAAAAGCAACCAGGCATGGAACAAAGTCAATTCAAGCTTGCTTAGGATCATTTCAGCCTGCATAAAGTGTAAGTAATTAATGCAACATACCTCATGCATTTAATGCAAGATTATCTTCAGCCATGCCTATTTTGTACAAACATGTCACCTATAGCCATGTATTAATATCAACCTGCAATCTTTTCTTCTATATGTTTGTATCCTCCAGTTCATTTTCAATAATCAAAAATATAAACAAGCATTTTTATTTTTACAAACTCAAACATCATTTAATCAATAAACAAAAAGTAAGAAGATCTTCATTAAGCATTTTCTCAAAGCCTGGTTCAAAAACAAGTTCTGTTCTTGTTAGTTCTACCTGGAAAATCAGGTGAGTAACAACAGCCATTTAGATTTAAATCTATGATGCCAGTTGCTCTGTGTACATGCAAAGATTAGCAGTATTCTTTCTCTGTTATGTCACAAGGTATCAGACAACAAGAAATAAATTTAGTTTCTTTTTACCTAATCAATATTAGACTTTGATGTTAAATAAAAGTTGTGGTGTTTAAGTACGAGTAGTAACTTAAAAATAGTTTCCTGACATAATAATGCATATAGAAAAAAAAATCGAATTTTTACAGTAGTAACTTCTTTTTCTGGAAAATTCAAATGTTACGAAATATTGATTCAAGTATGTATTTGGAATCTATACTCAAAGATAGGAATTTTAAAACTAATATGAGAATTTTTAGTTGACAATCTTGGCTGTAGTTAATAATTGAACAAAATGGGCATCTCTATCTTTTTCTGGTGATTGGATAACTCGGGTTGATTGGGGTTGTTCGGGGTGGTAGACGAGCCTATGGGGTTGCTTAGAAAAATGGTCGGAGTTGGTGGAAGCGACTGTGGAGTCGGCGGCGAGGAGTTTTGTTTTTAAACCCTAGTTTTGGAGTGTTGAAAACTTTCGATTCGTTCTCCCTATTGGATGCATCGAGTTCGATGCCGTTTGGAGGAATGGGGGATGGGTCGAAGGTGAAGCTTCTGCCGGAGTTTGGTGGCGTACGGTGGTCGGAGTGTCGAGCAAACGGCGTTGACAGGTTTTGGGGCGTGGACCTGATCGTGTTCCAGGTTTCAAATATGGGGCTCGAATTCACTCGATTGTGATTTGGTCAAGTTTGGGTATAATAGGTTGATCGAATTGATATGGGGAGTCGATGATGACGTTTAGGTGGATGCGGCGTTGGCCGGAGGTGGCGAACGAAGGCGTACACGTGCACGGTGCAATTTTTCCTGGTGATGTTGTTTGGGTAGAAGCAGTGTTCCAGGGGGTTTTTACCCGAAGTGGTACTCGAGTAATCGAGTAAGTGACTCGAGGCAAGTCGAGTCTGGGCTCGGGTCAAGTTCATGTTCCAGGCTTCAAACCTGAAACTGTTTTGGTTTGAAAATTTTTAAAACCCAAATTTAATTTTAAACCAAGATTTTTAAAGCTAAGTTCAAATTGAAATGTAAATATAAATTCAAGTTGAATGTAGAGTTTAGTTTGAACCTAAATAAGTTTTATATTTAAATTGTTTTAATAACTTAAAAGCAATTCAAAATATATTAAAGAAATTTGAAATGGAGTTAAAATTTTAAATGAAAAATTTAAGCAAGTTGAAACTAAAAGTTTAAATTTAAATTTAAATCTGAATTAAAGAAAATTTGAATCCTAGTCTGAAATCAAAGAAGTTTTAATATTTAAATTGTTTAAATTTGTTTTGTAATGATAATTAAAACATTAGTTAGAAAATGTTTTAAAAATTGAATTAGGAAAGATAAAAATGATATGCACTCATTTAATTAGTTCAAGGGAATAATTGATTAATTTATTTTATCAAGAAATTAAGATTTGAGTTAAATTAATTAAGATAAATTAATTTGTAAATAAGATTCATTAATTTAATAAAGAGTTGTCTTTTAAACAAATGATAAAGGTTATTTAATCAAATAATTAAGATCTCTTAAGTTACAGTTTAGAACTTAATTAATTAAATAAGCAGTGATTAAATATATGATTTTAAAGGTTAATTAAATGTTAATTAACAATAATTAAATTGAGTTTAATTACTTAAGAATAGAAATTAAATAATTATGAATAGTTAATGAGAATCATTTACTTGAAATTTATTTGATAATAAATGTGAAAAGAATTATTCATAGAAATTTAATCTGATTTAAATTTATCAGATGATTAAATTGATCCTACTTAGGGATGTTTGGATTTTATTGGATGTTGAATTGTTGATATCCCTGATATATGATGCTTTATGATTATCCTGATTTGTGTTGTGATCTGTGATATAGTTTATTATTTGTGATATATATATCTGCGAATATGTGTATGAAAGATAAGCGTTATGGTTATATCGCTTATCGAATATATTGTTGTATTTAAATCTGTGATGATTGAAATGATGTTGCACTATTGTGTTAAACCCCTGGACCACACTTATACACACACAAATATGGATTTCACAAGGAAATCGATTAAGTCGCAGATTTTTGAAAGAGTTAAATTTGAATTTTTAAATTCAAATGTTTTGGAAATGGAATCGGAATAAACGTGAAAAGCTTTTGGAATGGAATTTCAAAATATTTTTTTTTTTTAAATTACTTGATTAAGTTTTGGAATTTAAATAATTTGATTTAAATTTAAATTCAATACTTGAAATTGAATTCTATGATTTGAAATTAGGGATTAAAAATGTTATATTGGTTATATAGGGATTAAACCACTTTTAAGTATTGTTTTTGGGAATTTGAATTTAACCCAAGGATTTCAACTCGTATAAATGAATCAGATTTCCAAAATGAAAACTGTTGTTTTCAAATGATAAACACTTTTAGATAAGAATTGAGATTCCAGTTAATTAAGGGAATTTCAAGATTGAATAGAGAAATGATTTTCCTAAGTTATGAATGAATTCTTTTTGAAAGCCATGAATTAAATCTGTTTATTTTTAACAGATTTAAATTGATGATTTGTTTAAATCAAATTGAAATGAAATTGTTTTGAAGGCTATAAGTTAAATCTTTGATTTAAAGATTAACGAGTTAAATTGAAATAAAAATTGATTTGGAAAATCTGTGAATGAATCTTTTGTTTAAAAGATTAAAATGTGAAAATTGTTTAAAACCGTTAAAGGTTGTGAAAATGAATCTTTTTGTTTAAAGATTGAAAATGGTAATTTGTTAAGCCATTTGAAGAAAAGTTTTGGGTAATAAGTTGTGACTTAATTGAAATCCCAATATCCATATATTTTTAAAATGTTTCGCTCACTATTCGGTTTAGCCGGGAAAGGACCTTTATGTCATATAACCCATTCTGAATATGTGATTTGACGCTATGGATAGCATTTGAAGACCGGTGATGAAGACCGGGTATTTGCGAAAGCGATAGGATGACCTATCGATTGTTTCTGCACCGAGTCGCGCCGGTATAGAAACTCCCTAAGTGATGGGGAATCCGATCGGGATTGTGAATATCCGGATTGCAAGGACTTCTTTGTAAGTGCCTTCGGTTCTGTTCGATCCCAGAACAGACTTGTATGGATTGTATGCCTGACATTACAAGTTGAGATATAAAGCCCATTTCTTTCAAATATATTTCTGTTGGTGGCGGAGAATTTATTCTCTTAGCTTAACACCCTTCTCTGAGACGTACGAGCTCAGAGGTTATATAGTTGAAGGTTATCAGCGATATATTCCCAATTTTGGTAATGTGACATGCTGAGTGTTGCTGTGAAATGATCATTGTGTTGATTATTTGTGATAGGATCATTTATTTGATCGTCTATCTTGGTGATCATTTCTATGATCATTTGTTGACCCAAAGCATGGCTTTTGTATAAAGTATGTTTTTGTGGACGAAACTTCGTCGAGCCTCACACCCCGTGAATGGTCAAAACATGAAAGAAGCAGCAAGGTTATGAGGGGTAGCACCCTTTAGGATGTGTGCATTTCCTTCTGGAAAAGGGTGGTATCATGGTATGGAGCCCAGATACTTACTCATGTTGAAAACACTTTGTTATGATTGTGTGAATTGATTAGAGAGCTCTCGGATAAAGGTCCTAAAGGACCGGGGGATGGCATATTCGGTCAGTTGTTACTCAGTTAGGGGTAACCCGGCCTTGTGTTGGTAGAGATCCGGTTTGGTTCTCGGGGATGTCCATCCAGAGGCATTCTCATGTGGCAATGGGAAGTTCCTTGGCCTGATCATTCGTTGGAAATCCAATTCCCAATACGAAACTTGTACGGTATTAGTTGTAGGACCTGCCATTCACTTATGGTGGTCACCACTGTTTGGATGGTAGCTATAGTAGGCATACGATAATGGTCGTATGTTGGCTAAGATTAATATTCTATTTTCGAAATGATTTATACTACACTATGCACTAGTAATAATACCAAATGTTTCTTTTTAATGCGTATCAAGCATCTTTGACTATCATAAGGAGAAATCTCCTCCGATTCTGCGTTTGCATTGTGTGTGTGTGCGGGAGGCCTTATGGTAGTCTCATTTTTAAAAAGCATTGCGAATTGACTTTGAAAATCTTTTATTGAATGTTTTTAAAGGTAAACTGTTTTTGTTGCTCACACCAGTCCCACGACTGATCCGGAGTTTATTGTTTTCTTTCCTAAACTCTGGGTGCTCATTATTTTCTACACGAGCAGTCTAGAGTTGGGTTTTTCAGATAGTTAGATATAGTGGATTATCTGGAGTTAGTTCAGTCTTTGGATCGCACCAGTCTTGCCTAGCTTGGTGCATTGTTATGGGGAGTTCGAGCTTCTGCTGGATTGATTCTTGAAAATGGAGTTAAAGTTTTTGGAGTTCTTCATTGAAGACTATCTCAGAGTTATATTGTTCCACTGCTAGATGTTATCTATTTTCTTTCCGCTGCTATTTTATTGTATCATATCTCTGATGTATATTGATATCTATTGGATCATCTGTTGTATCAGATATTGTATCAAAGCTGTATATCAATGTATTATTCTTTTATTCCGCTGTGTTGTTTACTTAATGTTGTTATAAGCTTCGGCGAATCGGATTTGAACGGTCGAATCTATGGCATTCGAATACGATTTGAAGTATGAATGTCGATTTTCGAGCGGGCAAAATCCGTCTCGTTACATTTGGTATCAGAGCTAAGGGTTAAACTTTAGCTCAGGAGTGTAACACATTAAGTAGCTCATTAGAGATAGGATGAAGTAAATCCTAGAATGAGTAATCCCTAAGATATCCGTTTGAAAGCCTCAGTAAATTCTCTTGCTATTCACTGATAGTAAGTATGAGTGCAAGAAGAGAACGAGATAGGGGACAGGGGAATACGACTATAAATAGTCAATACCCTGCAACAGTGGAAATAACTTTCTCTATCAATTTTCTTTGATTCGTTTCCAAATTCTTTTGATTGCTTCGAGACGGCTCTAGAAAGAAGTTTCGGTGCGGGGATGCCCTACGAATCGTTGTAGATATTCTTTCTTCGTATTTCATCAGTTTCTTTTCAGTTTTTGATTTAAAACCTTAATGAATATGAATTGGAAATTTTAAATGAATTAGAAATTTTTGAATAAACTGGAAGTTTAAAAAATTGAGTTAAATTGATTAATAGAATATGAAGAATAATTTGAATTGAATCAATTAAACGATTTTGTTTAAAACCAAATTTGAAATTTTATTATAATTACTTGTATCTATTGTTGATATTCTGATTTGATGAGCCAAATGCAGAACTGATATCTAGTTTGATCTGAAATGATATTTCTCTATCTTTCATCTATCTTTGTTGTTTTCGTGCCTGCGAATTTCGAGGACGAAATCCTTTTAAGGGGGGAAGTCTGTAACGACCCCGGATTTTTATGAATTTAAATTGGTAATTTAGATGAATTTTTGAATTTAAAAATTGTAAAATTAATTATAAATGGAAGCGAGTTTCCTCGATTCAAATAGAAATTTTATTAAGTCGTATGAATTTGTAAATTTGTATATATGTGAATATATATGTATATATTGGATTTTAAATAAATTCTTAATAAATGATTTTTGAAAAATAAATAATATACTTTAGACATAAGTATAGAAAATAAATAAATAAATTGATTTAAATTTTTATAAATGATGATAATTTGAGTTATATAAAATATATGTGTACAAAGAGAAATGTAAAACAATAATTTTTAAAAGTAAAAATTGTGATAAATATTTAAACTAAAAATAGGAAGTAGAACATTTGTTAAATTCTAACAACATAATAAAATAGAAATTTATTTGTATTACAAAACAAGAAGATTTAAAGAAAATAAAATACATAAATATACTCAGCTGAAAATAAGAAGTAAGTAAATACATTAACTAATAACTTAACAACAAATTAAATATAGAAATACATCCAAATAAATAAGTAAAGTAATAAACAAAAGCATGTATACTTACAAACTGATAAAACAAGACAAAGTAATATAAGTGTGTAAACTATAAAATGGATACAAAGTAACATATCAGCTAAAGATATAACAACATATAAGAAAAGAGAGAGCAGAATCAATAAGTATAAACAGATAAAGCTGCAGCCACCATAGTAAAGCAAACAAAAGAAAAAAAATATTGCTAAACAAAACAAAGTATATGTTTTTACATAAGTAATAAAGCAAAGCACAAAGCAAAGTTGTATAAATATGTAGGCTGTAAAGAAAATCAAATATGAACAAAACAAAGAAAATGATTTGCAGCCACCAAACTGCATAATCAACAAGTTAAAAAGCAATATATGTTAAATTATAAAGCAAGTAAAAATATAAACATGTAAGTGTATGCAGGCAAGACTAGAGCAAACAAAATGTAGGCTTTAGACAAAGTTGGACAGCAAGTATATGTTTAAGTATAGAAACATAAAGTAAAAGCAACCAGGCATGGAACAAAGTCAATTCAAGCTTGCTTAGGATCATTTCAGCCTGCATAAAGTGTAAGTAATTAATGCAACATACCTCATGCATTTAATGCAAGATTATCTTCAGCCATGCCTATTTTGTACAAACATGTCACCTATAGCCATGTATTAATATCAACCTGCAATCTTTTCTTCTATATGTTTGTATCCTCCAGTTCATTTTCAATAATCAAAAATATAAACAAGCATTTTTATTTTTACAAACTCAAACATCATTTAATCAATAAACAAAAAGTAAGAAGATCTTCAGTAAGCATTTTCTCAAAGCCTGGTTCAAAAACAAGTTCTGTTCTTGTTAGTTCTAGCTGGAAAATCAGGTGAGTAACAACAGCCATTTAGATTTAAATCTATGATGCCAGTTGCTCTGTGTACATGCAAAGATTAGCAGTATTCTTTCTCTGTTATGTCACAAGGTATCAGACAACAAGAAATAAATTTAGTTTCTTTTTACCTAATCAATATTAGACTTTGATGTTAAATAAAAGTTGTTGTGTTTAAGTACGAGTAGTAACTTAAAAATAGTTTCCTGACATAATAATGCATATAGAAAAAAAAATCGAATTTTTACAGTAGTAACTTCTTTTTCTGGAAAATTCAAATGTTACGAAATATTGATTCAAGTATGTATTTGGAATCTATACTCAAAGATAGGAATTTTAAAACTAATATGAGAATTTTTAGTTGACAATCTTGGCTGTAGTTAATAATTGAACAAAATGGGCATCTCTATCTTTTTCTGGTGATTGGATAACTCGGGTTGATTGGGGTTGTTCGGGGTGGTAGACGAGCCTATGGGGTTGCTTAGAAAAATGGTCGGAGTTGGTGGAAGCGACTGTGGAGTCGGCGGCGAGGAGTTTTGTTTTTAAACCCTAGTTTTGGAGTGTTGAAAACTTTCGATTCGTTCTCCCTATTGGATGCATCGAGTTCGATGCCGTTTGGAGGAATGGGGGATGGGTCGAAGGTGAAGCTTCTGCCGGAGTTTGGTGGCGTACGGTGGTCGGAGTGTCGAGCAAACGGCGTTGACAGGTTTTGGGGCGTGGACCTGATCGTGTTCCAGGTTTCAAATATGGGGCTCGAATTCACTCGATTGTGATTTGGTCAAGTTTGGGTATAATAGGTTGATCGAATTGATATGGGGAGTCGATGATGACGTTTAGGTGGATGCGGCGTTGGCCGGAGGTGGCGAACGAATGCGTACACGTGCACGGTGCAATTTTTCCTGGTGATGTTGTTTGGGTAGAAGCAGTGTTCCAGGGGGTTTTTACCCGAAGTGGTACTCGAGTAATCGAGTAAGTGACTCGAGGCAAGTCGAGTCTGGGCTCGGGTCAAGTTCATGTTCCAGGCTTCAAACCTGAAACTGTTTTGGTTTGAAAATTTTTAAAACCCAAATTTAATTTTAAACCAAGATTTTTAAAGCTAAGTTCAAATTGAAATGTAAATATAAATTCAAGTTGAATGTAGAGTTTAGTTTGAACCTAAATAAGTTTTATATTTAAATTGTTTTAATAACTTAAAAGCAATTCAAAATATATTAAAGAAATTTGAAATGGAGTTAAAATTTTAAATGAAAAATTTAAGCAAGTTGAAACTAAAAGTTTAAATTTAAATTTAAATCTGAATTAAAGAAAATTTGAATCCTAGTCTGAAATCAAAGAAGTTTTAATATTTAAATTGTTTAAATTTGTTTTGTAATGATAATTAAAACATTAGTTAGAAAATGTTTTAAAAATTGAATTAGGAAAGATAAAAATGATATGCACTCATTTAATTAGTTCAAGGGAATAATTGATTAATTTATTTTATCAAGAAATTAAGATTTGAGTTAAATTAATTAAGATAAATTAATTTGTAAATAAGATTCATTAATTTAATAAAGAGTTGTCTTTTAAACAAATGATAAAGGTTATTTAATCAAATAATTAAGATCTCTTAAGTTACAGTTTAGAACTTAATTAATTAAATAAGCAGTGATTAAATATATGATTTTAAAGGTTAATTAAATGTTAATTAACAATAATTAAATTGAGTTTAATTACTTAAGAATAGAAATTAAATAATTATGAATAGTTAATGAGAATCATTTACTTGAAATTTATTTGATAATAAATGTGAAAAGAATTATTCATAGAAATTTAATCTGATTTAAATTTATCAGATGATTAAATTGATCCTACTTAGGGATGTTTGGATTTTATTGGATGTTGAATTGTTGATATCCCTGATATATGATGCTTTATGATTATCCTGATTTGTGTTGTGATCTGTGATATAGTTTATTATTTGTGATATATATATCTGCGAATATGTGTATGAAAGATAAGCGTTATGGTTATATCGCTTATCGAATATATTGTTGTATTTAAATCTGTGATGATTGAAATGATGTTGCACTATTGTGTTAAACCCCTGGACCACACTTATACACACACAAATATGGATTTCACAAGGAAATCGATTAAGTCGCAGATTTTTGAAAGAGTTAAATTTGAATTTTTAAATTCAAATGTTTTGGAAATGGAATCGGAATAAACGTGAAAAGCTTTTGGAATGGAATTTCAAAATAATTTTTTTTTTTAAATTACTTGATTAAGTATTGGAATTTAAATAATTTGATTTAAATTTAAATTCAATACTTGAAATTGAATTCTATGATTTGAAATTAGGGATTAAAAATGTTATATTGGTTATATAGGGATTAAACCACTTTTAAGTATTGTTTTGGGAATTTGAATTTAACCCAAGGATTTCAACTCGTATAAATGAATCAGATTTCCAAAATGAAAACTGTTGTTTTCAAATGATAAACACTTTTAGATAAGAATTGAGATTCCAGTTAATTAAGGGAATTTCAAGATTGAATAGAGAAATGATATTCCTAAGTTATGAATGAATTCTTTTTGAAGGCTATGAATTAAATCTGTTTATTTTTAACAGATTTAAATTGATGATTTGTTTAAATCAAATTGAAATGAAATTGTTTTGAAGGCTATAAGTTAAATCTTTGATTTAAAGATTTAACGAGTTAAATTGAAATAAAAATTGATTTGGAAAATCTGTGAATGAATCTTTTGTTTAAAAGATTAAAATGTGAAAATTGTTTAAAACCGTTAAAGGTTGTGAAAATGAATCTTTTTGTTTAAAGATTGAAAATGGTAATTTGTTAAGCCATTTGAAGAGAAGTTTTGGGTAATAAGTTGTGACTTAATTGAAATCCCAATATCCATATATTTTTAAAATGTTTCGCTCACTATTCGGTTTAGCCGGGAAAGGACCTTTATGTCATATAACCCATTCTGAATATGTGATTTGACGCTATGGATAGCATTTGAAGACCGGTGATGAAGACCGGGTATTTGCGAAAGCGATAGGATGACCTATCGATTGTTTCTGCACCGAGTCGCGCCGGTATAGAAACTCCCTAAGTGATGGGGAATCCGATCGGGATTGTGAATATCCGGATTGCAAGGACTTCTTTGTAAGTGCCTTCGGTTCTGTTCGATCCCAGAACAGACTTGTATGGATTGTATGCCTGACATTACAAGTTGAGATATAAAGCCCATTTCTTTCAAATATATTTCTGTTGGTGGCGGAGAATTTATTCTCTTAGCTTAACACCCTTCTCTGAGACGTACGAGCTCAGAGGTTATATAGTTGAAGGTTATCAGCGATATATTCCCAATTTTGGTAATGTGACATGCTGAGTGTTGCTGTGAAATGATCATTGTGTTGATTATTTGTGATAGGATCATTTATTTGATCGTCTATCTTGGTGATCATTTCTATGATCATTTGTTGACCCAAAGCATGGATTTTGTATAAAGTATGTTTTTGTGGACGAAACTTCATCGAGCCTCACACCCCGTGAATGGTCAAAACAGGAAAGAAGCAGCAAGGTTATGAGGGGTAGCACCCTTTAGGATGTGTGCATTTCCTTCTGGAAAAGGGTGGTATCATGGTATGGAGCCCAGATACTTACTCATGTTGAAAACACTTTGTTATAATTGTGTGAATTGATTAGAGAGCTCTCGGATAAAGGTCCCAAAGGACCGGGGGATGGCATATTCGGTCAGTTGTTACTCAGTTAGGGGTAACCCGGCCTTGTGTTGGTAGAGATCCGGTTTGGTTCTCGGGGATGTCCATCCAGAGGCATTCTCATGTGGCAATGGGAAGTTCCTTGGCCTGATCATTCGTTGGAAATCCAATTCCCAATACGAAACTTGTACGGTATTAGTTGTAGGACCTGCCATTCACTTATGGTGGTCACCACTGTTTGGATGGTAGCTATAGTAGGCATACGATAATGGTCGTATGTTGGCTAAGATTAATATTCTATTTTCGAAATGATTTATACTACACTATGCACTAGTAATAATACCAAATGTTTCTTTTTAATGCGTATCAAGCATCTTTGACTATCATAAGGAGAAATCTCCTCCGATTCTGCGTTTGCATTATGTGTGTGTGCGGGAGGCCTTATGGTAGTCTCATTTTTAAAAAGCATTGCGAATTGACTTTGAAAATATTTTATTGAATGTTTTTAAAGATAAACTGTTTTTGTTGCTCACACCAGTCCCACGACTTATCCGGAGTTTATTGTTTTCTTTCCTAAACTCTGGGTGCTCATTATTTTCTACACGAGCAGTCTAGAGTTGGGTTTTTCAGATAGTTAGATATAGTGGATTATCTGGAGTTAGTTCAGTCTTTGGATCGCACCAGTCTTGCCTAGCTTGGTGCATTGTTATGGGGAGTTCGAGCTTCTGCTGGATTGATTCTTGAAAATGGAGTTAAAGTTTTTGGAGTTCTTCATTGAAGACTATCTCAGAGTTATATTGTTCCACTGCTAGATGTTATCTATTTTCTTTCCGCTGCTATTTTATTGTATCATATCTCTGATGTATATTGATATATATTGGATCATCTGTTGTATCAGATATTGTATCAAAGCTGTATATCAATGTATTATTCTTTTATTCCGCTGTGTTGTTTACTTAATGTTGTTATAAGCTCCGGCGAATCGGATTTGAACGGTCAAATCTATGGCATTCGAATACGATTTGAAGTATGAATGTCGATTTTCGAGCGGGCAAAATCCGTCTCGTTACATCTAGTAAGCTCTAAGTTCTGTTATGAACTATATCGCGAAATTGTTATCAGTTATGAGATTCTCAACATTTGGAATTGGCTTAGTTATAAATTTGTGCAGTTATATATTTATACACATTATTTTTATTACGGCGCTATTCAAGACGATGTACTTAGCCTTTTTCATTAAATTAGCCACGACCTTTCATTTGGAACATTTCCAACTTAAAGATTCTTAACTTGAATTTATTAATAACATATTATATTCTATATCACTTATAATGTTTGAATCCAAACACTCCTTCATAAGGAGTTTATGTAAAAAATTCCCTAATATTTCATAAACACGGAGAACATTTCAAACAACCATTTACTGATATCAATTTAGATTTAATATTTGCTTTATGTATCAAATACATAAACAAATCATGATATCGTAACCAACATAACGTGGATGATAATTCCTATTGTCAATGCATAAGGAACTCACAGGTTACGTATTAAATAATTTAATAAGGTGTATTTACATATCGATTTGGGACATTCAACAATATCTTTTATACTCGCTATAAAAAAATCATTCAATACAAAGTGGAGTATTAAAACATCTAAGGCTTATTTCAACACAAGTACACTGTTAAAATCAACAATGCATTGTTTACCTATAGTTCATAAATATTAATGTACCTTTTCACGTTCTTTGCTTTTAACGTTCTTTCTTATGAACACACGATTTCTCTGCAATTTGATTGAAAATCAAACTATATGATTTCTATCAAAATACTTATCCAATCTCGATGCTTATAAAATGTGTACTTTTGTATCATTTCTTGGATCATATCCAAAGAACCAAAAACTCAATTCACTCCTACTGACTTCGAGACATTTTTGGTTAATATGTGTAAACAGCTTTCTCTTAATTGTTATTTAGAATTTTCTGCTTCAATGCATATGTACCAAAACACTAAGTCTTATCAAACGATAATTCTATGAGTAAATCCAAATTAACTTGAGCATGTTGAATTCCGAATCTATAATGCTAATTTCAACAATTGAAATTTATGATATTACTCTTATCAACATTGCTCATTTAATTCCAACTACATTAGCCTTTATCATAAAGACACAATCTCGGTAGATGGATCACATCCCTTCGGTTACGATCACTAAAATCATATTTTAATGGCGTACTTGGAAGTCGTTGAAATTTTCACATCATGCCATATAGAGTCAACATTCTTAATGGTTTAATAAAACAACCGAGGATTATATAATTTCGACATTAATAAGAAATTCATAGATTTCTCTTCGACATACGAGAATACTTATTAGAAATTTTGATGCTATGTGTTCATTTAGGTTAGTTAATTTCATTTCATCTCATATAATCAATTCTTTCCTTGGATCATATCCAATTCTGTTTAACTACCAATAACTCCTCAAAGAAATTCCTTTACAATGAAGTTGATTTATCTTGAAACAATAATTGTTGCTTAGTGTAAATAAAATATGGATTCATAAATGCTTTATGAATTTATTTATTTATAAAACTAATTTTGTTTTAGTTTAATAAATTATATTCAAAACATAAATATGTCATTCAATGACAGTCCTTTCCAAAATCCTTTTAGGGAGATTCATACAAGATCCTTCATAAACAATTATTACGTGCAATCTTTCGACTAACCTGCCAACTCCTTAGCCTAGGATATGTTGGAGTTTCTAATAAACCCTTATCTTGTAAGATTTTGTAAACTGTTATTCAAATGAAATAATATTAACCTTGTGTACCACTCTTAAGTACATTACCTTATAGAAAGAAACAAACTCAACTTCACTGAAAATTAATAGTATATTGTCCAACAAAGTTTGATTACTCCATGTCGATGCATTATCCCGTATCACATGAAGGGGTTATTTTGAGATTGAATCTTTTTTCATTTTAGGTACGTTTGGAACCTTTTCCACTATACTCACTCAATCGTTCAAATCAAATTATTTCTATCGCATGTTATTTTTACTTCTATTTTATATTCAATGAGTTAACCATATACATACTACCTGTGTATTAAATACACATGTCCATGTCGATGGTGACTCATCAGCGAATATGACGAAGTACATGGAACCATTTTGGTATTTATAGAATTATGACTGTGTATATCTATATGTATCAATACGAAGAGTTCATCAACTCTTATGATGCTCCCACTATATAGGTGCATCATCCTTTATTGTTTGAGATATAATTAACAAGTATCATATGATTCAAAATCATATAACAAAATTATTTTCTCAAAACTACGGCTTAGTTTATAATTCCGGAATAACTGTAAATAATATTAGATATTTCTGTTTTTGCCAATGCATCATTTTTGTTATGAAAACAAATACAACATTATAGTTCTATTTCATAACGAATATTCATAGTATACGCAGAAATATAGTTATGTCTATTTTTTCAATCGTTAACCAAAAATATTCTTTATTTCATAAATAATGTTCGGTACGTTTTACGAAAACAATTTTCATAATTTGATGCAATCAATAAGTGCTATATGACATGCACCCACTATTTCCATCATTATTATAATAGGTACTAAATTCGGAGGTCCATCATTCAATTAATATAGATTTGTTCATTTCATATACTGTAACTAATTTACCGTGGAGAGTTATTTAATCAAATATTTTGAACTCAAAGAAATAAATCTCATAGAAAACAATTTTCTATATGAAAATATATTTTGGAATAGAATTATATTTCTCATTCCAATGTTAAATATCAATCACTATTATTAAAATTCTCATTTTCTTTTGTTTCTTTATGAAGAAGAAATGACAATTCACTTTCTCCATCCCAATTATACCTTAAATCACATTTACTCTTATACAATTATTTTCGATTCTTATTGGTCAAACCTTTCAAAAGAAAACTCTTACTGTAATATCATAACTAACTCTTTACAAAAATGCATTTGATTGTCCTTAACATATAAGGACATCAAATATGTTGCTCTTTGGATAAAATAATTAAACTGACATTTCAACGATCGAGTTCTTAGATCTATTTTGTAGTTTTGGTCTTGTGCTACAGTTAACACAATATGATCTTTTATGTAATCAATCAAATGCAATACTCGATCTCATAGTATAATTTATTGGCTTATTTCGAATGAACTATATTCATTAAAATATCATACATTACGAACTATGACCATTCACCATGTAACATTTATATGTGATAGTATATGGATCAAATATCCATCCATAGTCTTGTATTGCTTTTAGAGTTCAAAACTTATAAAATGCAATACACGGTCTAAACCAAATACACATATAAGTGATCATTTTACGAATGTATTAAGTAGTTGTTAAAATTAGGCACTTGCATGGGTATAGAAAACATGAACATGCAATAGGCATTTAATAGTGGGTCTAAACAAAATTCGTCTGCTACTTAGGACTGACCCCACCCCTTACTAGATAGCACCGAATATGATCACTCCTTGATTACGATCAAATAACCAAAATAGGCCCTGAAGTGTACATAGAGATATTGACACTAGATCTTCGGATGATCATACTCTGATGGGAGCGACCCATATAGCCCTGCCGCATATCCCTGGTTTAGTCATTTTTCTGATTGATGAGGCTAAGGCTATGGTTACCTTTTATATAGCAACCATCGTGGAAGGCTTACCCTCCCCTCCATGTAGCAATGCAGTGCCAGGATTCATCCACACAAGTTCGTTCTGGGTCTAAATGAAACCGGAGGCACTATCTCTAATACATCCATTTTGGAATCACTCTCGGGATCAGTAGCAAGTAGCCCTTGCACTTCAAAAGCTCCATCTTCAATCTTCTTCGTGATGCCTGCATTTAGAAATGTTTGAGTGGGTCAAAGTGGTTTTCAGATAATTTATACTTATCTGATCCCGGTCTCTTCGAAATAACATTCGATAGTTCTGGTAAACTTAACCCGGTTCTTTTGAAAATAATCAAACAACACATAGGAGCAGGAATATCACCCTAACAATTTAAGTGGATGGATATCCCTATCATTTGTCCTAGGAGAACAAAACCAGATTTATACACACAGTACAACATCATTGAAGATGACTATGCCATATAACTTACGTGTTTCTACTAATATTTAACAATTAAATAAAAAACAACAACAAATTCAAAGATTTAGTTATCCACAACAACCACTAAGCCTCAAACTAAATCTTTCATTTTTTAAAACTCCTTTAAAAAGTGTTTAGCTAAACATTCATATACTTATCTCATTGACATAAGTATATTCAAAAAACATTTGTGAAAGATTTCTTATTTCCAAATCATATCAAAGAATCAAAACAACATGTTATTTAAATTAGAAATGAAGATAACCTCAAACAATATTCCTTCGATGTTAAGTGTGGAACGAATGTCCATACCACCAGAATTAAGAAGGTTAGTTAAAAGAAATCCAATATCAAATCCTTCTATAAATTTCCATCTATAAATCGTTTTAGTAAATCTCTTTTATTTATGAAACTTCTTTACTTAAATTCCAAGCCCATTTACAAAACTCTTTATAAATCCCCAAGTTCAGTTTTACAAAAATCTTTTATAAATATCAAAACCATTTATATATCTCTTTATAAATCTCCAAAATTATTTATAAAACTTCCTTTATAAATATCTAAAATCATCTATATAACTTTCTTATAAATATTCCTTATTTAAAACAAAAATCCTTTAATAAAGTCCTTTTGATAAACAAAATGATTATTTAAAACATCCTTTATTAAAATCATTACTTAACTTGAAAGCATTATTAAAAGTATGATTGACTTTAAAAAAATCAGAAAGAAGCTTAGTGTCCACAAAGGTTCTCTTTTAATTAAGTTTACTTCTCAAGCTATAACATGAGTATTTGCATAACAAGCATATATGTATAAGAGAATCATTTGACAACAAAAAAATCAACATATTGGTAAGATGTCCAAGTTACTATAGTAGCAGAAGAAGATTTTTTTCTGCTAAACACATGTCCAAGTTAATATAATAGCAGAATTGGTTTTTATTTTGCTTAAATAGATGTCCAAAAAATCTACTTGGTAAATTATGGTAGAACGGTGATTTATTCTATCAAAAAAATGTCAAATACAAGTTAATTAGCACTACGGTGATTTGTTCTGCTAAATGGATGTCATTGGGTTTCATATTCAATTGCATTTACTTAAGGATTGTCGACAAGCAAATCCCTTGGATTTAAAATATTCTTTTAAAAGAAATTTACTTTAAAACAAAACTAATATTTAGAAATAAAGTGGTTTAAAACTTTAAAACTCTTTTTAAAATAATTAATTATAAGTTAAATCCTTATTTAAATCATAATTGATCTTAATTTTATCTTAACTTAATTTAGTTAAATATTTAAACAATTATTAACTATTAATTAAACCCTAATTAATCTTTATTAATTATTTAATAATTAATTAAACCTTCATTAATACTTAAACATTAATTGATACCAATTAAGTAATTAATTAATCTTTAATTAAAAATTAAATAATAAATTAAACCTTTTATAAATAATTTATTGTTAATTAAAACCTTAAATAATTTATAATTAAAATTAATTAAACACTTGATTAATAATTAGTTAATAATTAACCATATACTTAATTAATAATAAATTAAAATAAATCATTTACTCAACTCATAATTAATTTCAAAATTAATCAACTTAATTAATAATTAATTAAAATAGATCTTAAATTTAACTCTAACTAAATTGCTAATCCATGTGCATAACTTTTCACGTATGTTTATATATATATATATGTATGTGTATATATATATATATATATGCAAATGTGTACACAACATTTCAAACAACTTTTAGCCGACGAATAATCAAAAAATTGAGAAAACAGTTTTCGGCAACATTTTCGATATTTCTAAATATTTTTGTAAATCAAATTTGAAAACTATTTCACCATCATTATTTATTATTAAAAAGAGTTTTATTTTCATTATAATATCTATGATTTGAATATTTAAAATTAATTAAATATTCGCAGATCAAAGCAGTGAATTCTGAGTCGTTACATTCTTCGACCCTTAAAAGAATTTCGTTTCCGAAATCACACCTCAACCTATCCAAGAAAACACTTAACATTATACATCAATTCATATGATGTACATAGATCATTCTTATACAAAAATATGATTTGATTACTACTCGAATACATAACTTTACTTCGTACTAGTATCGCTCAATCAATTACCTGGTGCGGACTCTGATCAGAATCCTTGATTTGCAACCTCTGTTCTCCTTACATAGCTGTAACTATGATAGAAAACACTGGTCCTATACCAAAATTATCATCAAGTGGTCGCCGTTAAAAATCGAGTAATGGATCCTTATTTGGAATAGTGTGAAACACCTCAAAGCCATGCACTCGAACCTTAGATCAAACTATATGGAAATGAGAGATGATCGATGTTTAACCTACGCACTTATTGGTTCCCCCTAACACCATTTCTATGTCCATTAAATTATTTATGAAAACATTTCATAAAACTAAACTTAGGTTCAACTTGTATAATACTCCACTACATCCTAATTATATACCCCTATTTGATTCAACTATTCCATTTTACATTTATTATCCTAAGAAAACTCAAGAGCCAAATATCCGGTCTTATTTCAATAACTTTTTGAAAACTTATATATATATATATATATATATATATATATATAGCTCGAGTAACTCCAAAATGATACTAAGGAACAGGGTACTACCATACAGTACCATGCACTCCCTACTAGAAGGGTAATACTCAAGAGAAGTGTTTACCATCCAAACACATATCTTCCAAATTTTAAGTTATTTTCGAGCCACTCGAACTAGTTAACTTAAAATACTACTTTTATTTCAAAATCCCATTTTTGAAATAATACTTCACAACAAAACATTCATTACCAACTTACTTTGGGTTCGTTCGGATTTGAACCTGTTTCAATTGTACAATGATAAAAAGAATTTACTGAGTGCACCATAATGTTCACCTATGTAAACATTTGATCGTCACTTAGAAGATTATTCGGATCATCACAAAACATTCAAGGCTCATTCCCCTTAACCAATCCAAAGAAAACATTTCTTACTAACATTTTCATCCCCAAAATTTTATTCTTAAACCAAAATTGCTTTCAATAATACTATTATTATCTTTCAAAACCTTGAAAACCTTTTTTCAAAAACCCCGAGATTTAAGTCCTCAAGTTTTCAACTTAAATTCTTTTTAATTAAAAGACACATTCTTATAACTTCAGTTTATAAATCAACTTTCATAAAACATTTTCCAAATATTTATTTCAAAATATACTAACTTTTAAACAAACATCTTTTATTAAATCAAATCCCACATCTGTAGGATCTAGATTAACCCTACAGGGGGGGGGGGGGTGAATAGGGTTATAGCAAATTTTCTCAAATTAAACACAGAAATATAATTGCAGAAATAAATATGCTGAAAAGTAAATCACACACAAAATTTACCCAGCTTCGGCAACCCCTGCCTACTGCTGCATTCCCAGATTTCTATTAGAATTAAACAGTATCACGCTTACAAACACTCTACTAGACTCGCAGACCCTTTTGCTCCCGCTCACAAACACTCTACTAGACTCGCACACCCTGCTCCCGCCTATAGAGTTTCGCTCACTCGCAAACACTGCTCCCGCCTATAGAGCTTTGCAAACTCGCACTCCCTGAACTAATTCTAAATAGACAATCTGACACTACCTAATCCCTAGGTGGTGATTTACAGATTCTTCGACCCGAAAAGAAAAAACAACTTCAAAAATAACACCGGAGCAAAAATTAAACTACAACTTGAATGCGTGATTTTTGCTCAAAATAAAATAACTAAAAAACCCCTTTATTAATTGAACCCTAAACAAAAAACTTAAGCCCTTTTATAAAAAACAAGGCCGGCCCCTTGTTTTTATTAACCCGATCCACTTTGGCTTTGACCCGTTCCTTCTTTTTCTTGTAAAAATGTCGGCCTTTCTATGTCGAATTAGGGCTTCGGCTTCTTTCTCGAATTAGTGCTTCGTTCTGATGATCTGGTTGACTTGGAGATTGCGTTGCTCGGCTTGCTCGTTCTCTGACGATTGATTTGTGTCGACTTCGAGGTTGCAAATTGTTGGCAGTGGCTTCTTATGATTGATTTTACTGCTGCGGTATGTAAATTCTTTGCTTGTTTGTGCTTTTGTGATTTTAGAATTCAAACTCGATTGCCGATGATGAACTTGGGTTTGTGTTTGGATTTGATTCGATTTTCTCCACAGCTGATGATGATTTTGGGATTGTATTTATATGAATTCTGAACACTTGATTTTGCTTGTATCGATTCGATACTTTCCTAAATTATGCTTTCCTGATTTTAATTACACCTTGATACGCACGGCTTTGATTGTGTTGCGTTCGATTCTTCTTGAATAACAAGACAGAAACTTTCCTCTTTTTAACATCTCTGACCATTTCAAAAAATAATGATACGAATTTTATATTCATTGAATTCTGACTTCGGCTTGTATTTTACTTCGATCATCTCTGCTATGTTGAACTTTGTCAATACTGTATTCGTACGTGAATCTTTTGCGTTACATTTGTACGTCTGCATTGTTATTCTTCGACTTTGGCACTGATCCATGATTTCTACTTGGACTTTGAATTAAGTACATATGATGACATCCACATGCTGCTTGCTTTATTCTCGGCCTGAACCTTTGCATTTCATCCATACATATATGCTCACTGTCTTCATCTCTGGCCATCTTTACTGTCACTTGGTACTGCCATGAATTTGCATAGTACCATAGCTTCTTTGTTGCACTCATTTGTCTTTGCTGTGCACATGTTGTAAATGATTTGGCTAAAGTTGCATCACTGGTATATGCATATTTGTTCACCTGCAGTTGCACATTGCTGCTTGTAGCACTTGTATACTTGGTCGAGTCCATTTGCATTCTGCAAGCTTGTACTGTCCACTGCCCTGTAATCTTGAGTTTGTTTACTTGGTGTCTTCATTTTTGATTCAGAACTTCTGTTCATGTCGGCACTGGCTGTAGTTGAGTTGATACATTTGTCAGTTCTACATTTGTTTCAACTGATATTGCTGCATCCATTCTGTTGCACTTTGATGTTGTATATTTGATGCATTCATTACTGCAATACTTGTCTTGGTTGAGTTTGTTGTTACAGTATTCATTGAGCTGAATATCATGGTGTTCTATTCACCCATTACTCCACTTGCATTGCATTTGTGATTAATGCAGTTTTGACATTTGGTCATGTTGCAGTATTCATTGTTGTTCCTATTTCATATGCTTGCACTACTTCTCTTTGGTCCTGAGTTGTTTAATGAAGAGGTTGAAATTTGCATACTTCATGTAGCCTTTTGGTCTGACTGTTGCTTCATGTAGTTGACATATTTGTGGTCTTCATTTGGTGATTTGCACTTGGTGCAGTTTCCATATTTGTGCTTGAGCTTGCATGTGTACCACTGATCATACTTGTGATATTCATTTGGGTTTGTGTGTTGTCTCTGACCTGAGCATGTTTATATTGAACTGCCTCCTGTACTTGCAGTTTGGTCCATTGAGTTGTTGCAATTGAATTCAAGTTTCTTGTACTTGTGCACTGTTGTGTCTGGTTCTTTCCATTCATGTTGCAACTCAAATGTTTCACTCTGATATATTTATGCATTTGCCACTGAGCTTGATTCATGCTTACTGTCACTACTGCTTCGAGTCAGTTTCATGGTCACTTATGCAGTTTGAAGCTTGCCACTGACTTTGGTTCTTCGCTTGCATCGTTGTAGTTGCATTTATGTCACGTAGTTGCATACTTTGACTTGATGCTGCATATATGTTTGTTGCAGTCCCTTTTTGCTGTTGCTATCCACATTGAACTGCCTTTGATGCACTTTTGAACTTTGTTGCAACTTGGTCTTGAGTTGAACCTATCTTGGGTTTGACCTTGTTTTTGATTTCTGTGCTTTTGTTTGATTTTTTGTACACGAGTTGGCGAGGCAGTGCACACGTATACGAATGTACACGTGTGTACTGCAGCCACTTATAGTTACCTGTCCCTGATAAAAATACTGATATGCACAGATATTGCACAGTCAAAAATGATGACGAACAACCCAAATAACCGAGGCAAATCATATTTTCAAAAATCGTATTTCATTTTATATTGCAAAAATATTTCTTTTTCCATTTTACTGCGTTAGTGAATATTTTTGCAGATTGCTCAGATGCTGGATTCAAACTGGAATGCAGTTGAAGACAAAATACGAGTGTGAGTGATATGTAGTGAGGTTATCAATGTAAAAATATTTGTGATGTAATCGTGATGTAATCAGAAATGTATATGTATAGTGAGAGCATGAATTTGTACTATTCAAGATTGTAATAAATATTTGTTTGAATAAAATTTCTGTTTGAATTCAAAATCTGTGTAACTTATTCTGTTTGAATTCAAATTCAAATTCTGTGTAATTTATTTTATTCAACAAATATTTATTTAATCTATGAAAAACAAAATAGTACATTACCAAATACATTTAAATGAATATATATGTTTATTATCATCAAACAAAAACATATAAGCGCATATTCAACAATCTCCCCCTTTTGATGATAACAAACATATATTTAAGATTTTGACCGTGTTAAATGTATTTGATCAATTATATACTCTAATTTGCTCCCCCTATTTTAATGCTTCCTCTCATGATGCTCCCCCTACATATATGCATACAAATAGAAATATATTCAAATGAGCCTAGATGCATATGGAAAAAATCATTTGACCTTTGCTTGATTCTATTTGACAAAATCTTAACTTTTCTCTCCCCCTTTTGTTATCAGCAAAAAAATAATAGTGTTAGAGAAAAATAGAGATTAAGTGATCAATATTAATCCAACATTAAACTCAAATTGAATATAAATAGTAAACTTCAATAAGAATCAAACAAAAACCATAACTACCCTTGTTAGGCGCATATTCCACTTTTAGAAATGATGGATATGGTGTTCATATAAAATCATACAGTTGAATCAACTTGTGGTACATTTATATCAGGAATTTGAATATCTACTAATCATGCATAACCGTTAGGACTTTTAAATGAGATTAGTAGTATTCAAATTTAATTTTAAAAATGAAATCAAGTATCTTCTAACCACGCATAACCGTGAGGACTTTTAAATGGGATTAGAATCAACTTGTCTATTTAAGCAATTAATTTTGATATGCGTTCCATACATGCATAACCGTGAGGACTTTTAAATGAGCATGGAAGCACATAAAAAAAATCCAAGTAATTCACCCATGCATAACCGTAAGGACTTTTAAATGAGAGTGAATACTTTGGATATTTATTTATTATTATTATTATTTTTTTAAAAATATGACATGAAAAACAAATGATTCCTGATTATAGTACCACATATCGACAAACTATATTGAATATTTCATAAACCATGGTCGATAGAAATAATGATAGATATAGAAATGATCATGGAATCTTTACCCAACAAAAAGTTTTATAATTCTTGTTTTAATTCCTAAAGAAATTTTCCAAATATACTCTCTTGAGTAATGTATGTTAAATATCAACACTCCTCACTTTTTCAATCACTATTTATCTCTTTGATAATTAGTAGGGAGTCGGATTAGTCAAAATTTGTCATTTAAAATCAAATAAAATTAACTAATCTAAAAATATGGTTAAACAATTATTTTCTCGAAGGGGTTATATGAGAAAAAAAATTCTGCTAAATGAAAAATTATTTCAAGTGAAAAAATATGCAGATATTTTCTTTGAAAAAACGATGCAGCAAATGAATGTTTCACAATAAATCACGTTCAACTCGTAAGTTTTCTATCAACTAGATTACTAGTATGAATTGCATCTGATTTTCTTTTTCAATCCAAAATATCACTAACTGGATTTGGTAAACCAGACATGAAGTGTGTATCAAAAATTTCAAACCCAATTTTAGCAACAATTTAAATGACATTCTTTGGATTTTGAATTGAAGCCATGTTCACACTCAAACAAATATCATGGTGTTAATTTCAGAAACTGTAGGATAAACTATTATATTCACGAGTAATCAACAGTCAGTCAACATCATAATTATTTCAAAAACAATTTCTTGAAGCTACAACAATTTCTTAAAATCCTTTTTCACATGAATTTGAAATCGTGCAAATTTACAAGCAGTGATCAAAATGTCAAAATATATCTAAGTATAGCATGAGTAATCAAGGATCAATAAAATACCATCATTTGACTAAACATATTAAGTTCAATGATGAAAGGATGGTTGGTCTACTTTTAAGCACAATTCAAAAGTAAGAAAAAGTCAAAGGAAAAATCATATCAATAAGTCAGAATTAAAGACATCACATCATTATCACAATTTTGGCTGATTTAATTCAGAGTATGGTGCAGATTATCACATTTAATATACCTTCACCTGTTTTACCTTTACGATAATTTCTCGTGATTGCCCATTGTGATTCTGTCACCTTTATACTAGGCTAAGGAACTTTTCTATGTTGCCCGTTGTGTTTCTGGAGCAGCCAAAATCCAGAGAACACCGTTGTTGTTCCTTAGCCTGCCACCACACCTACACGATGAAAGATTTTTGTGACCTATTTCTAGGTCCATGATTGTTAGTGGCAGAAACATTATGAATAAACAAACCCTTTGGAACCCAAACTTGTTTAGTCCTTTTATTCTTGTTCCAATAGACATGAAATTTGTTTGTAGAATTCTTAGGAACCCAAACTTGTATAAATTTTGTGTTCTTGTTCCTATGACTACAATTTTCAACATGATGTCCAATTATTTCACATTTATCAAAGATACTTTTCCCTTTTGCATTATCCTCAGCTTGTGTTTTCCCAAAACCCAGTCCTTTTCTGTTGTTAGCAAAAATTTGATTTCCCAATAGCATGTTGAAAGATTTTTCGCCTCTTGAAAAGTTATTCAAAGTTTTCTCAAGATTTTGGACTTTGGTTTTTAGTGTTGTATTTTCAGTGACAAGTGAGGTGCATCGATTTATAAAATCCTTTTTCCTAGTGTCGATGGTTTCCTTAAGATTCAAGTTTTCTTTTTCAAGATTCTCAGAGTTATTCTTAAGTCTTGTCAATTCTGAATCTAAAACTTTACATCTTTTACATTCTAGGTTTTGAATATTTTCAAGTTCAGTTTCTAACCTAAAATTTTTACGAGCAAGTTCTCTCCTATCAGTTTTCAGTTTTTCAATTTTAGATTCAAGAGCATCAACTACTTTAGTAAGATCAGAACACATAAAAACAAGATCTCTATAGGAATACTCACCTTCCTCACTAGATTCCTCTGAGCTTGAATCTGAATTTGATTTCGCCATAAGACACAAGTTAGCCTCCTCTGAGCTGCTATCCGAAGCTTCTTCTCCTTCTTCATCATCCCAAGTTGCTGCAAATACCTTCTTTGCCTTTTTCTTTCCTTTGTTATTTTTGAGAAGTGGGCATTTTTGTATGAAGTGTCCGGGCTTCTTGCAGTTAAAGCATGTCGGTTCATTATCGGAATTGTCAGAGTCTTTTGGCCTATTACGATTTGTTTTCTTCTTACGTGGCTTGAATCTCGACCATTTTCTAAGATTATTGACAGCCATTGCAAGCTCTTCAATTGGATCTTCTCCTTCTTCATCGCTTTCTTCTTTGCTCTTTAAGGCAATCGTCTTTTTCTTTGGTTCGGAGTTGTTGCGTTCTTCCTTTGCTTTTAGCTCAAGCTCATATGTCATCAAGTTTCCAATCAACTCCTCCATGCTTAGCTTACTCAGATCTTTCGATTCTTGGATTGCCGTGACTTTTGCCTCAAAATTCATTGGTAAGACTCGTAGTATCTTCCGCACAAGCTCTACCTCAGTGAATACCTTCCCAAGCGCTCTAGCGTTGTATACCAAAGTTGAAAAGCGTCCAAACATGTCCTTTATGCTCTCGCCTTTGTCCATCACAAAGTTCTCGTATTCATTGCTGAATAGGGCTAGACGAGACTCCTTGACTTGAGAAGTTCCTTCATGTGTCACCTCCAAAGTGTGCCAAATTTCCTGTGCTGTTGTACAATGAGAAATTCTATTAAATTCATTTTTATCAAGAGCACATATCAAAGCATTCATGGCTTTAGCATTTGTCGTTTTCAATCTCTTATCGTTAGCATCCCACCTATCCTTAGGTTTAGGAATCTCAGTACCACCAACGATTATAGTGGGAGGTTTATAGCCAGTTTCAATAATATCCCAAACATCATAATCAACGGAACTAAGGTAAATACTCATCCTAACTTTCCAGTAAGCATAATCATTTCCGTTAAACATGGGTGGCCTAACAATAGATTGCCCCTCAGAAAAAGCATTATTTGATGAATTCATGACTCTAGAGTTAAATAAAAATACCAGGCTCTGATACCACTTGTAGGATCTAGATTAACCCTAGAGTGGGGGGGTGAATAGGGTTATAGCAAATTTTCTCAAATTAAACACAGAAATATAATTGCAGAAATAAATATGCTGAAAAGTAAATCACACACAAAATTTACCCAGCTTCGGCAACCCCTGCCTATTGCTGCATTCCCAGATTTCTATTAGAATTAAACAGTATCACGCTTACAAACACTCTACTAGACTTGCTGACCCTTTTGCTCCCGCTCACAAACACTCTACTAGACTCGCACACCCTGCTCTCGCCTATAGAGTTTCGCTCACTCGCAAACACTGCTCCCGCCTATAGAGCTTTGCAAACTCGCACTCCCTGAACTAATTCTAAATAGACAATCTGACACTACCTAATCCCTAGGTGGTGATTTACAGATTCTTCGACTCGAAAAGAAAAAACAACTTCAAAAATAACACCGGAGCAAAAATTAAACTACAACTTGAATGCGTGATTTTTGCTTAAAATAAAATAACTAAAAAACCCCTTTATTAATTGAACCCTAAACAAAAAACTTAAGCCCTTTTATAAAAAACAAGGTCGGCCCCTTGTTTTTATTAATCCGATCCACTTTGGCTTTGACCCGTTCCTTCTTTTGCTTGTAAAAATGTCGGCCTTTCTATGTCGAATTAGGGCTTCGGCTTCTTTCTCGAATTAGTGCTTCGTTCTGATGATCTGGTTGACTTGGAGATTGCGTTGCTCGGCTTGCTCGTTCTCTGACGATTGATTTGCTTCGACTTCGAGGTTGCAAATTGTTGGCAGTGGCTTCTTATGATTGATTTTACTGCTGCGGTATGTAAATTCTTTGCTTGTTTGTGCTTTTGTGATTTTAGAATTCAAACTCGATTGCCGATGATGAACTTGGGTTTGTGTTTGGATTTGATTCGATTTTCTCCACAGCTGATGATGATTTTGGGATTGTATTTATATGAATTCTGAACACTTGATTTTGCTTGTATCGATTCGATACTTTCCTAAATTATGCTTTCCTGATTTTAATTACACCTTGATACGCACGGCTTTGATTGTGTTGCGTTCGATTCTTCTTGAATAACAAGACAGAAACTTTCCTCTTTTTAACATCTCTGACCATTTCAAAAAATAATGATACGAATTTTATATTCATTGAATTCTGACTTCGGCTTGTATTTTACTTCGATCATCTCTGCTATGTTGAACTTTGTCAATACTGTATTCGTACGTGAATCTTTTGCGTTACATTTGTACGTCTGCATTGTTATTCTTCGACTTTGGCACTGATCCATGATTTCTACTTGGACTTTGAATTAAGTACATATGATGACATCCACATGCTGCTTGCTTTATTCTCGGCCTGAACCTTTGCATTTCATCCATACATATATGCTCACTGTCTTCATCTCTGGCCATCTTTACTGTCACTTGGTACTGCCATGAATTTGCATAGTACCATAGCTTCTTTGTTGCACTCATTTGTCTTTGCTGTGCACATGTTGTAAATGATTTGGCTAAAGTTGCATCACTGGTATATGCATATTTGTTCACCTGCAGTTGCACATTGCTGCTTGTAGCACTTGTATACTTGGTCGAGTCCATTTGCATTCTGCAAGCTTGTACTGTCCACTGCCCTGTAATCTTGAGTTTGTTTACTTGGTGTCTTCATTTTTGATTCAGAACTTCTGTTCATGTCGGCACTGGCTGTAGTTGAGTTGATACATTTGTCAGTTCTACATTTGTTTCAACTGATATTGCTGCATCCATTCTGTTGCACTTTGATGTTGTATATTTGATGCATTCATTACTGCAATACTTGTCTTGGTTGAGTTTGTTGTTACAGTATTCATTGAGCTGAATATCATGGTGTTCTATTCACCCATTACTCCACTTGCATTGCATTTGTGATTGATGCAGTTTTGACATTTGGTCATGTTGCAGTATTCATTGTTGTTCCTATTTCATATGCTTGCACTACTTCTCTTTGGTCCTGAGTTGTTTAATGAAGAGGTTGAAATTTGCATACTTCATGTAGCCTTTTGGTCTGACTGTTGCTTCATGTAGTTGACATATTTGTGGTCTTCATTTGGTGATTTGCACTTGGTGCAGTTTCCATATTTGTGCTTGAGCTTGCATGTGTACCACTGATCATACTTGTGATATTCATTTGGGTTTGTGTGTTGTCTCTGACCTGAGCATGTTTATATTGAACTGCCTCCTGTACTTGCAGTTTGGTCCATTGAGTTGTTGCAATTGAATTCAAGTTTCTTGTACTTGTGCACTGTTGTGTCTGGTTCTTTCCATTCATGTTGCAACTCAAATGTTTCACTCTGATATATTTATGCATTTGCCACTGAGCTTAATTCATGCTTACTGTCACTACTGCTTCGAGTCAGTTTCATGGTCACTTATGCAGTTTGAAGCTTGCCACTGACTTTGGTTCTTCGCTTGCATCGTTGTAGTTGCATTTATGTCACGTAGTTGCATACTTTGACTTGATGCTGCATATATGTTTGTTGCAGTCCCTTTTTGCTGTTGCTATCCACATTGAACTGCCTTTGATACACTTTTGAACTTTGTTGCAACTTGGTCTTGAGTTGAACCTATCTTGGGTTTGACCTTATTTTTGATTTCTGTGCTTTTGTTTGATTTTTTGTACACGAGTTGGCGAGGCAGTGCACACGTATACGAATGTACACGTGTGTACTGCAGCCACTTATAGTTACCTGTCCCTGATAAAAATACTGATATGCACAGATATTGCACAGTCAAAAATGATGACGAACAACCCAAATAACCGAGGCAAATCATATTTTCAAAAATCGTATTTCATTTTATATTGCAAAAATATTTCTTTTTCAATTTTACTGCGTTAGTGAATATTTTTGCAGATTGCTCAGATGCTGGATTCAAACTGGAATGCAGTTGAAGACAAAATACGAGTGTGAGTGATACGTAGTGAGGTTATCAATGTAAAAATATTTGTGATGTAATCGTGATGTAATCAGAAATGTATATGTATAGTGAGAGCATGAATTTGTACTATTCAAGATTGTAATAAATATTTGTTTGAATAAAATTTCTGTTTGAATTCAAAATCTGTGTAACTTATTCTGTTTGAATTCAAATTCAAATTCTGTGTAATTTATTTTATTCAACAAATATTTATTTAATCTATGAAAAACAAAATAGTACATTACCAAATACATTTAAATGAATATATATGTTTATTATCATCAAACAAAAACATATAAGCGCATATTCAACAACATTATCAGTCGAACACCTTATAGTCAAATTGTGAAACTTAATTCATAAGGTGTTCGCTTCAATGTTATCCCTATCTCTACATACTTAACCAAATCTTAAAAAGGAAAGCTACTTATACACACTAAAAATAGTCAATGCTCAACATGTATGAAAAGTTATGAACATGGATTAGTAATTTAGTTAGAGTTAAGTATAATTAAGTTAAGTAAGGTTAAAAAAAATATTTATGTAAAATGTCACACCAGGGAGACATTAAGTACAAAGGTAATTAAAACATGTTTATCATGGAAGAGAAGGGGAGGGGACATGGTGGTGGGTTGAAATGAGTGATGGGAGGGTAGGGGTAAAATGGTAAATGACTAGGGAGGCTTGCTTATAAAAGGGGAGGGGTTTCTTCTTCTTTTCATTTTTTTACCACCTTCTCCATTTTCCTCCCACTTCACTCGGCCATTACTTTCTGTATACTACTCCAAAGATTTTATTTTTTCAAAGCATGTATAATTCCAGTGGCTACAATTTTTTATTTTAGCATTTTTTCGGATTTTGAACTTAAATACTCAAAAATCCATTTTTTCGAGAATGTTTTTTAACCTAGATTATGAAGTCCAAAAATTCCATTCAACATTTTGATCATAACTTCCTCAAAAATTATAGAAATTGAGTAATTATTTTATTTAAATGATAGAGGAAAGAATTATCTAAAACTTTTCTTTTGACTACATTTCAAATTTCGAGAATAAATGCTCCAAAAATCAAGAAGAAAATGGCCTATTTTTGAGTGGATTTCATGGTTTTCCAAGCTTTGCAAGCCTAAAGAATTTCAAGTTCTAAAGTGTTTTGGTGAGTAAACATTAGTTTAAAGTTCAAAGTTATTAGCTTGAAATATGTGATCATTATTTATTTTATGATGTATGCTGGCTTATGTTTGGTTGTTGGATATTTGATTATTGTTGATATGCGATATATGGTAAAAATGGACTTGAATTGAAGTCCACTTAGTATGGTTTAAAGTTGTGAATTTAGATGTGATATAGTATGTGAAAATGAGATATTTTGTTAAGTGGATTTGGTAATGATATTGTAAGTGTATTTGGATGTGATTACTTATGGCAAACTAGTTTGCAAAGTTGTTAAGTAAGATTCGTGTCCCTTGAAAATTTTGTTTATTTGTTTAAAACTATTAAAAGTTCAAGTATTTTTTAAACTTTGTTTTGGTTTTTAAATCTTTTACTTGAGTTTAGTTTAAAAACAAGTTAAAAGAAGAAGTTTGGAGGTTAGTACTTTAGAAACAAATTCTTACTACATCAATAGCGATAGTCGCTATGAATGTTCGCTATGGATGTGGTTCGAGGAATAATCAACATTTTTAAGTAAAGTGCTTTTAACTTAACTTTTAAAACTATATTTTTCCAAGTTTTTAATTAGAGATAAAAGTTTATTAAGTTTTTAATAATTAAATTTCTTTTAATTAAGTTTAAATAATTAATAATTAATTAAGATTTAACAGGGTTTATTAATTATAATTAAGTAAAGATTAGTTTCTAATTAATTATCTTTTAAAGATAAGATTAATTTTAATTAATTATTAACTAAAGTAAGATTAATTTTTAATTAAATATAATTTAAGCATATAATTTATTTTTAATTAATAATTAATTAAGTATAAGGTTAATTATTTAAATAAATCAATTATCTAAATTATTTTTAATTAATTAAGGCTTTAATTATTAAAGGTTTAATTTATTATTTAAGTTTTAATTAAAAGATTATTTAATTAATTGAGGTTAATAAATAGTTAATCATTAATAAAGGTTTTAAATTATTATTTAGTAATTAATAAAGGATTTATTAAGGGTTTAATTTATAAATAAATTATTTTTTAAAGGTTTGATTATTTAATTAATTTATAATTAAATTAAGTTCAAATTTAATAGAGATTAATTATGATTTAATAAGAGTTTAACATACAATTAATCAATTTAAATGGAGTTTTAAGTTTTTAATTCTTGTTTTCCAAGAATCAAATTGTTGTAAAGCTACGTCTTTTTCCAAAGATGGTTTTGAACACAAGGGATTAAAATGTCGATATTATTAAGTAGACGAACAATTGTGAATGAGTTATGTAAAAGTTTTGATTGTAGGGGCATGTGTTAGCAGAATAAATCCCCATTCTGCTATAAGTTGATTGTTTGATTATTTGGACATCTGATAGTAGAATAAATCTCCATTTTTCTATGATGTAATTGTTTATTGTGTAGACATATGTTTAGCAGAATAAATGCCCATTCTACTATAAGTAGTGAATTGTTTGGACATCTATTTAGCAGGACAAATCACCATCCTACTATTATGTTATTTGGACATATTTATATTGGTTAGTTTATATTAACATATTATTTCCTCATTTGGATATAAAGTGTCCTTAAATATATGTTGACTTATGTAAATAAATTGTTGAAAAACTTGAAAGTGGAACTAAAACTAAATTGTAACTTAAATTAGTGCTATTGGGATTGCCAAGCCACTTTTTGAATTTGTGAAGTATGATTTTGAATGAACTTAAATTCTTTTATCAATTTGGGGTTTTAAAGTTTATAAATGATTTTCACGTTATATAATTATTTTATAAAGTTATTTATAAATAATAACTTGTTTAATAAAAAGGCTGTTACTAAATAAAAGGGTATATTTAAAGTGATTTAAAAATAATATTTTGTAAATGATATTTTGTAATGTCAAAGGTATTTTATAAAGGAAATTTTATAAAGATTTTTATACATAGAAGAGATTTTATAAATCATTTTAGAGATTTTAAAAAGAAATTTAAATCAATTTTACAGACTTATAAGGAGGGTTGAAAAATGAATTGAACTTATAAAAAGAATTTTTATAAGGGCTAAGTGAATAAGCTTTATAAAGTGAATGAGTTTTATAGTAAGTGATGTTTTGAAAAGGGAATTTCTTGGCCATTTAGTATGGAATTTGAGAAACGGGAATTTTCCAAATTTTTTTGGTAAATACTTATATTTTTGAGATAAGTAAAAATGTTTCCCAAGTATAAAAGGGATGTAAAGGGGTTTGGGAAAAGTGTTTTAAAAAGGTCTTTCGAACAAGTTTTTGCAAAGTGCTTTAATTAATTAAAGATTAATTGGTGAAGACTTAATGGATCCCTTATGGAATCAAATCAACGTTGAATGATTGTTTATTTGATAGTTAAATAACTGACTATCAAATCTGAACCTAAACGAAACTTTGGAAATATCTAGAAAAATGTGAGTTATATGGTACTGTCATCTCCGATGATATTGTACTATGCGTATAAACCTTGTTTCGTTAGGATAAATGATAAGGGAATCCATCCATTAACAGTTAGGAGGTGAATTCCATTCTTATCTTTGCCTGTTTATTTTCTAAAGAACCGGGGTTGAGTTTACCAAAAATTATCGAAAGTTGTTGCGAAGAGACCGGGATCTGATATGTTATTCAAAAACCACTTCGATCCAACTCAAGCGTTTCGACCTGAAGACATCTTGAAGAATATGGAATTGAAGACGGAGCATTGAAGTGCAAGTGCTGCTTGCTACTAGTCCTGAGGCTGATTCCAAAATGGATGTAGTAGAAGCAGTGCCTTTGGTTTGTCCTTATCCTAGACAACTTGTATGGATGAATGTTGGCACTGCATTACTATCTAGAAGGCAGTGTTAGCATTTCAAGTGGGACTTCTATTCAAAAGGTAAGCGTAGCCTCAAGTATCATTAATCGAGAATGACTAAAATCAGGGGAGATGCAGCAAGACTGAGTGGGTTGCTCCCATTAGGGTGTGTCATCACCTTTCGAGATACATCTAATTATTTTTGGATTGGTTTTGCATGAGATCTCAAATAAAAAGGGTTTCAAAGCAACAGGGATGATGACATATTCGGTACTATCCAGTCAGGGGTAAGCGGGTCTTGTGTTGGCAGGGGATCTCGGCGAGGTCCTCAGTGCATTTTCTAGACCTGTACCGTGATAGGTGGTACCCCGGTGCCTTGTGAGATTATGGAATCCAATCTCCAATATGTGCCTTTATGGTTTTGATTGTAGAACTTAGTATGCTAGAATTTAATAATGGTAACAATTTCGGTTATTTTCGTATATTTATTTTGACCGCATAGACATTATTATAATATCACTGGATTTTCTATAAAAAGTGTTTTGGTTATCGTAAGGCAAAACCCGTTCGTGTTTATGTGCGACGTAGTCTTATAAGGTACCTTTGACTTTAAAAGGGTTTTAAACATAATAATTCAGTTGTTTGAGTTTACTCACACCAGATCCATGTCTGACCCAGAGTTTTATCTTGTTTTCCTAAAACTCTTGGGTGCTCAAATTTTTATGGACAGCCAAGTAGTTCAGGTTTTCCTATGGATGCAATTTGGAGGAGCTTGGAGCAGGATGCTTCATCGATAACTAGTTATTATCCTGTTTCTGCTGTATTATATGTATCTTGTATCAGTTAGATAGGGACGGGCAGTTATAACTATCCAAGAGTAAAATTTATATTAGTATGACTCTGATGTATCATTTTTGAAATGACTCTGTAAAGTATTATGTTGATTAATATATCTCATTCCGTTGCATTGTGAGAATTAGTGAATTTTTTAGTTTCTTCTATCTTCTATTTCCTTTCTTTCCCCTAACAATCTGTCTTTTCGACACTTTGTTGTTCGACACGTGAATACCATGGATGTATTAGTGTTGACTTCTAGGGTTCGAAAAGGTAGGTCGTTACAATGTGGTTAATGTAACGACACGGAATTTCACTGCTTTGATTTGCGAATATTTAATTAATTTTGAATATTCAAATATTAGATATTATAATGAAAATAATTTTTTTTAATAATAAATAATGATGGCAAAACATTTTTCAAATTTGGTTTTCAAAATTATTTAGTTCGAAGAAAAATTGAAAATGTGACCGTAAACCGTTTTCCAAATTTTTGATTTTTCGTTAGCTAAAAGTTGTTTGAAATGTTGTGTACGCATTTGCATATATTTGTTACAATATTTACATTTGTCGAATTTCAATTTAGTTCATTTGTATATGTTAATTGATAAATGTTTTATCAATCATATTAAATGGACAAATTTATCATTGTTGATATTATTGAATTATTTAGCATACATTCTTACAATGTTAGAAAGGTTAAATGTTACCATTTCATTTTTCTAACAAGGCTCCCGGTAGTATTTTATGTTTCACCAAACCCTAAGCGAAACATTGAAGTCTTTAAACTTTAGTAGTGGGTGTTAAGACTCCTATGCCTTAGGATTCTGATCTTAAGGAAAGCTCGACAAATCATAGGTCCACACACAATGGATTATTCTTTATCGGTTGTATCACATACAACTCCTAACCTTTTGTAACAACCTGTATTTTAGACCTTCAAAATTGATATTTTATTTATTTAAAATATTTAGATTTGAATTTAAATTATGGTAAATTATCTATTTCAAATTTAGACTTGATTTCTAATAACATATTTTAAGTTTAATTTTTAGATTTTTCCATAATTTTTAATTTGGAAAGTAAATAAATTTCCATTCGACGTGTTTTTACGCCAAAAGCTGGCATTTTGAGACTTCACAGAATTTAATAACTTGTCTATTCAATTTTTGTTTTATGATCGTGTAACATTGTTTTATGCAATCATATTTTATTCTCTGTCAGTCACGGTTGGAAGTCAGGGGCGATACGGTAGGGCAGGGTACCAGAATTTATTTTAAAAATCAACACACATAATCACATATATAAGGACATCGTATTTTCCCCTCAGCCGAAATGTTGTTTTGTGTACTCCTCCTTCCTTTTGGTTTTCTTATTCCCTCCTAGAATTTCGATCATCTTTGAGTATACACACACACACACACACAGATATATATATGTGTATATATATATATATTCCCTCCTAGAATTTCGATCATCTTTGAGTATACACACACACACACAGATATATATATATATGTATGTATCTATATATATATATATATATGTAGATGCTCAACAAGATAAGAAAAAAAAGGAATCATCCACTGTATTGCCTCACTCTGCCATGGAAATGCTCTATGGTCTTCATTTTTTCCCCTATAACTCAAAAAATAATATATGTATATATATATATATATATATATGTATGTATGTATGTATGTATGTGTGTGTGTGTGTGTGTGTATATATATATATATATATATATATATATAACCATCGGCCAAAATAATCTAAATGAAAGTTGTACGGTTTCATCTCTAGTACTTTTAGAAATTGATGGTACTCGATTTCGTTGAGTATCGATCGAATTCTTGCCATTTATCATCGTTTGTACTGTTGGATTCGTATGGTGTAGTGTTTTTAAGGAAGTTTCGAAAAAGTTTGGCGACGACGATCGACGATCATGGAAATCTAGGGTTCGGGTTTAATCTCAGTTAGGGCATCGATTGGAGATTTGGGGTTTGGCGTTGTGTTCATGGAAGTGAAGCGGTCGAATGGAGAAATTTTGGTATATTTTTGTAAGAGAATGTGTCGCGATTTCTTTTGGGCTGTTGCATTTCTAGGCTCGGTCGTGATGGTCAGAAATGGCGAGAGGGCATCGAAAGGGATGGTGACAGGTGAAGCATGATGGGAAGGTGAAGAGAAGTTCACATGTAGGGTTGGTTGTTGTTTCGGCCGACGGATTTGGATGTGCTTATGGACAATGGTGCACGGTATTCTTTTAGGTTGATGATACTAGAATCAAAATGAAAGGGGGAGGAAGAAGCTCTGTTGCGTTGGTGGATAACGGGCTTCCAAAGTTGTGGGCTTAGGCCTATTAGTGTGGCTGAATAGTTAATACATATTATTTTGTTTTAATTATACATAGATTAACATTTAACTTTGATATTTCGTATCGTACTCATATGGAATCCGATTGACCTGAATTTTTTTGCGTTATACTCGTATGGACGAGTAGATCTTAGTATTGTAACTTATTGATAGCTTTAGAGAAGTACAAATTTATGACATATTTAAACGAACAAGATTTAATCATTTTTTTTTATAATAGTGTCAATTAAAATTTATATACCTTAGCTATTGAAGTTTATTTGGCCAAACAAATTACCGTTGAGTTAAATTGGATTGAATATGGCAATTGGACATTGGTTTAGCAAAATAAAACACCATTCCGCTAAGTAAATTAATTTGGCAATTAATTAGCAGAATAAATCCCCATTCTTATATTTATAGCTTTAGACGTTTGATTATATATCGTAAATGATATGCCACTTTGAATTAGTGATATATTAACTAATGATGGTTAATTGTTGGATTTATTTACATAATCGTGGATTATGTAAATATCTGTTATTGAATTGAAAAGTTAATTGAATAACATGGTAGTTTGTTTAAGTACCATGGTGATCGTTAAGCCTCATTCGAATTTGAAAAGCTAATTATTGATTTGAAAGTTATTTTAAGAATAATTATTTTTATTATAAGGTTTAAAGATAAGTATTATTTTGTTATAAGATTTTAAAAGGTAATAACGTATTATTATTAATAATATTTTAAAAATAATTTATAATTGTTTTAATAATGTTTAAGTTAATTATTTTATTAATATGATTCTTAAAGGTTATTCCTTAATGAATGATTAATCAATATTTTAAATTCATTTAGTTATTATTTTAAAAATGTTTTTAAATTTAAATTTAATTACTTATTTAAAATGATTTAAAAATACTTTAATTTTTAATTAAAGTTAATTAATTATATTGATTTAAGTTATTTAATTATATTTAAAAGATAATTAATTTTCATATTAGTTTAAGGTTAATTAGTTACTGTTTTAATAACGTTAAAGTTAATTAATTATTATATTAATAGTATTTTGAAATTAACTTATTTATACAAAATAGTGTTTACAATTAATTTAATATATTATTAATGAGATTTTAAGTTATTATTTTAAATGAGATTTAATTTAAATAAAATAGAAGGATGTTTAAATAATAACTTATTATTTAAAGTCATTTTAATAATATATATGTCATTAAGGGAACCTTAATGACTCAAGGAGTTTATTAAATAAGTTTGTTTAAATATGGGAAGAGTTTATAAATGGTTATGGATATTTATAAAAGAACTTATAAATGATTTTTTTTAAGGATTTAAAAAGGAGAAGTTTTACAAATGGAGTTTTGAGATTTATGAAGAATGTTTATAAATGGATCGGAGATTTATAAAGAGGCATTATAAATAAATTTGGAGATATTTATAAAATAAAGAAGTTTTGGAAATGAAAAGGTTTGTGAATATACTTATACCATTGAGATAAGTATATGGTTATATTTTCTAGTATTGAAAATATGGTGTTTGGTGAATATACTTATCCTGTTGAGATAAGTATATGGAAGTGATTTCCAAGTATTTTAAATGTGATTTTAAATTAATGAAAGATTTATTTAAAGAGGCTTGGTGATTTCCATGGAAATATGATCTTGTCTTGAATATTTGTTTATTGGATAGTTAAATAACGGACTATCAAATCTTGGCCTAAATATGCAATCCTTCTTAATTTTGATGGTAGAGAAATATTCCCTACTTAACACCGAAGGATTTTAACTCTAGAAATATCTAAGGGAAACACGGGATTATATGGTACAACTACCATTGGTGGTGCTATACTTTATGATTAAACTCATTTCATTCTTCTAGGATAAATGATAAGGAGATCCGTACACTTAAACGGTTAGGGGGTAATCCCCGCTCATATGTATTATCTGATTATTTCCTAAAGAACCGGTATTGAGCATTTCGGAAATCGATGTTTGGTTTTGTGGAGCACCCAGGAAATGAAAGAATGCACTCGTAACAGAGGACTCGAACCCGTAACCACTCCAAAAACCATATACGCTTCTATAGAGGAGATTCATGATATATTCAGATGTTGGGATCCATGTGTGATTACGAGACACGTTGGGGTATGGGAATCCATGTGTGATTCCATGATCTATTTAACATGAGGGAATCCATGTAGGAATCCTTGTCCTGTTGGGGTATTGGAAACCGTGTGGGATTCCAGGATCTATTTGGTGCCAATGCATAAGCTGGAATGTCGAACATAGCCTCATCAGCGGGAATGACTAAAACCAGAGGTAGGAGGCATGACCAATAGGGTTGGCAAACCCATAGGGTGTAGTCGGCTCCACCTAGACGTTACGTACAGTTATGCATGCATGGAACGATGCACTTGGTCTTAGCGAGACCAACTATATTTTTCCTATGGTACATCACTAAGGGTGTATGCTTCATTGGAAGGATATCTAAGATCCTTGTGCAGGAGGACCGTTCCTCGAAGTACCAAAGGCGCCTCCATGGAAATCCTATACAATTAGTGAATGTGCCTTATCGGTTTTTGATTATATATATTGTTGTGATGTACACTCATGAGCATCACAGCTGCTTGATTTTTTTTTTCTCCCTTGGATATTATTATAATATCACTAGATTTTCTGATACAAAGATTTTGGTTATTGTAAGGTAAAAACCCATCTATGTTTATGTGCGATGTGATCTTACAAGGTGCCTCTGGTTTTAAAGGATTTTACAAGTTAAACCAGAAAAAATTCCTTGTGATTTGAGTTCTCACGCTGGTTTTACCAAACTGATCCGAATGTTTTTTTCCTATAATGCTCGGGTCAGACCAATCATATTTCCAGGTTTAGTTGAATGTTTGGAGGTTTAGGAGGAAAGCTGCAGGCTTAGAGACGTATTCACGTACATGGTTTTTTTCTATTGCATTCATGGTTGTATTTATCAACAATTTAAGGACAGATTGTTATGACTATCCAGGTTGAAATAGGTTAGTATACTCTGATTGACATCTGTATATACATATATTACAGTTTTTTTTATGTAAAGATTTGTTATATATTATAGATTATTCGTTTCACTGTGAGATTCTGTGTTGTTTAGTTTCTTCTTGTCTTATTTCTTCTTTCTTTTCCTTAGCTATCCACTTTTCCATTCAATTTGGGTCGAACATGTTTGGTTTATTGCAAGCTTAAACTGTATCGAAAAGCGGGTCGTTGCACTTGGTATCAAGCTTAGGCTGAGCGAACACCTAGGCTTGGTACGATTGACACATTGGAGATAGGGTAAGTGAGACCTTAGGCTGAGTTTGAGAGTATATAAGTGTGTGTACTTATTAGTGATACAAAATTGTTTTGTATTGTGTTGTTTGATCTATTGAGTGGCTTAAGAATTATGGTCGATGCGTTTGGCCGACTTTATCGACATGAATTTCCTAAACACTCAAACAAGACCAATTGACCCAATATTGTTTTAAAGTGGGTAAATGAAATTATTTTACCTGGAAATATATTTTATACATAAAAGAATAAATTTTCATAGAAAATTTAATATAGTTATTCTTGGTTGTGCTTGGTTGATAAGGAATGATAATATTCCATCATTATCATCTAGGATTTGATCGATCATGATCCCCCGTTATTTAGCATTGACAATTATCGGTTGATCTATCTAGAATCCTCCTTTTGAAACCTGAATTGGATAGACAGGAATTTTTGGAACATTGAAATTGAGTACCTTGTGAATTAAGTTTCACAATTCTATATAAGGCATTCATTGATAATGTTGAGCTAGATTTTGATTTCTAAGGTTGTTCATTTAAAAGAAAATTTAAATATTTTAAAATATATATTTTAGGAATGGTTTTATATAAGGGTTGATTTGATAAAATTAAGTTTTTAATAATGTTGTTATATTAAAGGGAATTTGGAATATTTTGAAATAAATATTTTGAAAATGATTGATTATAAAAAAGTTGGTTAAAATTGGGGTTTTATAAAAGAAGTTTATTAAATGAAAACTTAAATACTTCTGAAATAATACTTCAAGAATGATTTATATAAGGAATCTAGAATATTTTTGCAATAAATATTTGAGAATGATTTCCTTAAAATGGGGATATCTTATAAATTTGATTAATTAAAGTGTGCCTTATAAATAAAAGGAATTCGAGCCCGGTGATTTTGGAAAAATGGTTTTCATGGTTTACAGATTAATAATAATAATTGAAAATGTTCTTAGGATAAAAAAATTTCTATGTAGGGGATTGCCACTGTAAGGATCTCATTATAAAATTGTTTAGATAATGTAAATTTTGATTTGATTTCAAAAGTATGATTTGATTTACCATAGACTAAATATGTATATAATTATTTTAAATGATTTTTGAGAAAGGAAATAATAATTTTAATTGAGATAGTTTGGAGTATGAATGATTTGGAAAGGGTGATAATAATTTTCTTAAAGGGGTTTTTGGTTTATCAATATTTTGGAAATAGCTTGCTTAGAAATATATTTAAGTACAAATATCTTTGAAAAGGAACTTTATAGAAAGATGGATATTCCTTGGGATTTAGTTAGGGGAACGAGTCCTGATTTGTTTTGTCATGATCAAAATAGTTTTCCAAGTGACTATCAAATGTTTGCTTAGGCAAATGGTATTGTGCACTTAGTAAATTATTCTCTTTGTCATTATACGGTCGGAACGAATTCAAATCCGGACGAATCCAAAGCAAGTTTGAAATTGATAGTTTAGTGAAAACTATTTATTTGGAAGTATTTTCGGTATTGTTTGAAAGTGGATTTGAAGGGGAAAGTGGTTTTAAGTTCACTAGTTCGGGTGGCTCGAAAATAACTAAAAATGGGTTAGAGATAAGTTCGGATGGTAAATGTTTCTCTTGAGTATTATCCTTCTTATAAGGAATTTATTATACTATTTGGTAGTACCCAGTTCCTTGATTTAATTTGGGGGTTACTCGAGCTATATATATTCTATGGATTAAATATATGATATCGTTTCAAAAAGTGTTTTGAATAAAAACCCGGGTGTTTAAATTCTTAAGTGAATTCAAAATAAAAGTTTGAATTATAGTTTTGTATAACCATAGGGAATGATATGGAATTTTATAAGTTTTATAACTTAAGCTTGGTTTAATCGAGATGTTTTCATAAATATTTTAGTGGTAATAGAATTGGTATTAGGAATAACCAATTTAAATAAGTGCGGAAGTGGACATGGATCATTTCTCTTCCCATATAGTTTTGATCTAATATTCGAGTACAAGGTTTTGAGGTGTTTCATACCATTTGTAATAAGGATCTATTACTCGATTTTTGACGACGCGCACTGGATGAGGGTTCTTGATATGGAACCAAGGTTTTCTATCATAGTATATAGCTATGTATAGGAAGCAGATGTTCCTAATCAAGGAGGCTGATCTACGTCCACACTAGTAAATCTGGTGTACGATACTTGTTTGGAGGTGGGTCATGTATTCGAGCGGTGGTCGACTCCGATTCTGTATATGAATGATCTATGAACATCATGCAGGCTTATGATAATATTGAGTGTTCTTATGATGGAATTTTAGGGATGAAATCCTTTTTAAGGGGGGAAGTGTGTAACAATCCCTATTTTAGGCCTTCAAATTTTATATTTAATTTATCTAAAATATTCGGATTTGAATTTAAATTATGATGAATTATCTGTTTCAAATTTAGACTTGATTTTTATTGATGTATTTTTAATTTAATTTTTAAATTTTTTCCATAATTTTTAATTTGGAAAATAAACAAATTTCGGTTCGACGTGTTTTTACACCAAATGCTGGCAATTTGAGACTTCATAAAATTTAATAACTTGTCTATTTTATTTTTGTTTTGTGATCGTGTAACATTGTCATATGCGAACATATTTTATTCTCTATCCGTCGTGGAATCAGGCGCGATACGGTATGGCACGGTACCAGAATTTATTTTAAAAATCAACACATATAAACACATATATAAGGTACATTGTATTTTTCCCTCGGCCGAAATGTTGTTTTGTGTGCTTGTCCTTCCTTTTGGTTTTCTTGTTCCCTCCTAGAATTTTTATCATCTTTATATATACACAAATATATATATATATATATGTATGTATGTATGTATGTATGTATGTATGTATGTATATGTATATGTAGATACTCAACAAGATAAGAAAAAAACAGAATCATTAACTCTACTACCTCACTCTGCTATAGCAATGCTCTAAAGTCTTCATTTTTCCCATGTAACTCAATATATATGTGTGTGTGTGTGTGTAACCATCTCCTCACTTTAAAAATCGTTGCGTCCCAAACCGTCAAGTTTTAGCCAAAATAATCTAAATGAAAGTTGTTTGGTTTCATCTTTAGTGTTTTCAGAAATTGACCCTACTTGATTTCATTGAGTATCGATTGATTTCTCACCATTTTACAGTAAAAAGAAGAAAATGTTCGCGATCTTTGAAAATCGAATTTTCTCAATCCAAGTCGAATTGATCATCGTCGTTTTTACAGTTGGGTTCGTATGGTGTTGTAGTATTTTATAAGGAAGTTTCAGCGATGTTTGTTGACGATGATCGACGATCATGGAAATCTAGGGCTCGGGTTTAATCTCGATTGGGGCATCGATTGGAGATTCGGGATTTGGCGTTGTGGTCACGGAAGTGAAGTTGTCGAATGAAAAAATTCTGGTGTATTTTTTTGAGAGAATGTGTCGCTATTTCTTTTTGGCTGTCGCCTTTCTGGGCTCGGTCGTGATGGTCGGAAATGATGAGAGGGCATCGGAGGGGATGGTGACAAGTGAAGGGTGATAGAAGGTGAACTGGTGAAGAGAAGTTCGTATGTGGGGTTGGTTGTTGTTTCAACCGATGGATTTGAATGTGCATGTGCACAATGGTGCACGGTTTCTTTTGGGTTGATGATACTGGAATCAAAATAAAAGAGGGAGGAAGAAGCTCTTTTGTATTGGTGGAGAGCGGTGGGCTTTGGCCTGCTAGTGTGGGTGAGTGCTTAATATATATTATTTTGTTTTAATTATATATAGATTAACATATTAACTTTGAAAATTCGTATCGTACTCATATGGAATCCGATTGACCTAGAAATTTTTGTGTTGTACTCATGTAAACGAGTACAACACAGTGGTGTAACTTATTGATAGCTTTTGACAAGTATAAATTTATGACATATTTGAATGGACTAGATTTAAATCATGTTATTTTAATAATAACGTCAATTGAAATTTATATACCTTAGTTATTAATGTTTATTTGGCCCATTAAATTATCGTTGAGTTAAATTGGATTAAATATGGTAATTGGACATTGGTTTAGCGGAATAAAACACCGTTATGCTAATTAAATTAATTTGGCAAATAATTAGCAGAATAAATCCGTTCCATTATTTTATAGCTTAGGACATTTGATTATATGTCATAAATGATAATGACACTTTGAATTAGTGATATATTAACAAATGATGGTTAAGTGTTGGACTTATTTACATAGTCATGGACTATGTAAATATTTGTTATTGAATTGAAAAGTTAATTGAATAATATGACAGCTTTTTTTAATACCACGGTGATAGCTAAGCCTTTTTCGAGTTTGAAAAGCTATTTATTGATTTGAAAGTTATTTTAAGAATAATTATTTTTATTATAAGGTTTAATGATAAGTATTATTCAGTAATTAGATTTAAAAAGGTAATAACTTAATAATAATAATATTTTAAAAATAATTTATAATTGTTTTAATAATGTTTAAGTTAATTATTTTATTAATATAATTCTTGAAGGTTATTCCTTAATAAATGATTAATTATTATTTTAAAGTCGATTACTTATTATTTTAAAAATGTTTTTAATTTAAATTTAATTACTTATTTAAAATGATTTAATAATACTTTAATTTTTAATTAAATTTAATTATTTATATTGATTTAAGTTATTTAATTATGTTTAAAGGATAATTAATTGTCATATTAGTATTAGTTTAAGGTTAATTAATTACTGTTTTAATAGCATTTAAAGTTAATTAATTATAATATTAATAGTATTTTGAAATTAACTTATTTATACAACAATAGTGTTAAAAGTTAATTTAATATATTATTAATGAGATTTTAAGTTATTATTTTAAATGAGATTTAATTTAAATAAATTAAAGGATGTTTAAATGATAACTTATTATTTAAAGTTATTTAAAGTTATTATAAATAATATATGGGTTATTGAGGGAACCTTAATAACAAGGAGTTTATTATATAAGTTTGTTTAAATATGGGAAGAGTTTTATAAATGGTTTTAGATATTTATAAAAGAACTTATAAATGAGTTTTTAAGGATTTAAAAAAGAGAAGCTTTGCAAATGGAATTTTGAGCTTTATAAAGATTGCTTTATAAATGGATTGGAGGATTGTAAAGAGACTTTATAAATAAATTTGGAGATATTTATAAAATAAAGAAGTTTTGAAAATGAAATGGTTTGTGAATATACTTATATCATTGAGATAAGTATATGGTAATATTTTCTAAGTATCGAAAATATAGTGGTTGGTGAATATACTTATCATGTTGAGATAAGTACATGGAAGTGATTTCCAAGTATTTTAAATGTGATTTTAAATTAATGAACGATTTAATTAAAGAGTCTTAGTGATTTCCATGGGAATATAATCTTGTCTTGAATATTTATTTATTTGATAATTAAATAACCGACTATCAAACCTTGGCCTAAATATGTAATCATTCTTAATTTTGGTGGTAGAGAAATATTCCCTCTTAACACCAAAGGATTTTAACTTTGGAATATCTAAGGGAAACAATGGGGATTATATGGTACAGTTATAGTCGGTGGTGCTACAGTGTACGTATAAACTCGTTTCATTCTTCTAGGATAAATGATAAGGCGATTCGCCACTTAAACGGTTTGGGGGTGTTCCCCGCTCTTATGTATTGTCTGATTAGTTCCTAACGAACTGGTATTGAGCACTTCGAAAATCGACGTTTGGTTTTGTGGAGCACACGGGAAATAGAAGAGTGTATCATAAGAGATGACTCAAACCCGTAACCACTCCAAAACCATATACAGTTCTATGGAGGAGATTCATGATATATTGAGATGTTGGAATCCATGTGTGATTCCGAGACCCGTTGGGGTATGGGAATCCATGTGTGATTCCAAGATCTATTTAAGATGAGGGAATCTGTGTAGGAATCCTTGTCCCGCTGGGGTACTGGAATCCATTTGGGATTCCAGGATCTATTTGATGGCAGTGCATAAGATGGAATGTCGAACGTAGCCCCATCAGCGGGAATGACTAAAAATAGAGATATGAGGCATGACCAATAAGGTTGGTGAACCCATAGGGTGTAGTCGGCTCCACCTAGACTTTACCTATAGTTGTTATGCATGCATGGGGCGATGCACTCGGTCTTAGCGAGACCGGCTATGTTTTTCCTATGGTACATCACTAGGGATGTATGCTGCTTCAGTAGGATATCTCCGATCCTTTTGCAGGAGGACCATTCCTCAAAGTACCAAGGGAACGTCTATGGAAATCCTACACAATTAGCGGACGTGCCTTATCAGTTTTCGATTATATATTTTGTATTGTTGTGATGTACACTCACGGGCATCACAGCTACTTGATTATTATTATTTTTCCCTTAGATATCATTATGATATCATTGGATTTTCTGATATATATAGGTTTTGGTTATCGTAAGGTTAAAACCCATTTGTCTTTATGTGCGGCGTGGTCTTACGAGATGCCTTTGATTTTAAAGGATTTTACAAGTTAAACTAGATAAAATTCTTTGTGATTTGAGTTCTCATGCTGGTTTTACCAAATTGACCCTAGCGTTATTTTTCTATAATGCTCGGGTCAAACCGAGCATATTTTGACCCGAGCATATTTCCAGGTTTAGCTAGATGTTTGGAGCTTTAGGAGGAATGCTGCAGATCCAGAGACGTATTAACGTACATGGTTATTTTTCAGTTGCATTCATGGTTGTATTTATCAGCAATTGTAAGGACAGGTTGTTATAACTGTCCAGGTTGAAATAGGTTAGTATACTCTGATTGACATCTATATATACATATATTATAGATTTTGTATGTAAGGATTTGTCATATATTATAGATTATTCGTTCCATTATGAGATTTTGTGTTGCTTAGTTTCTTCTTGTTTCTTTTTCTTTATTTTCCCTAACTATCTGCCTTTCCATTCAATTTGGGTTGGACATGCGTGTTTTGTTGTCAGCTTAAACTATGTCAAAAAGCGGGTCATTACACGTGGTATCAGAGCTTAGGTTGAGTGAATACCTAGGCTTGGTAGGGTTGACTCATTGGAGATAGGGTAAGTGAGACCTTAGGATGAGTTTGAGAGTATATAGGACTGCGTACTTGTTAGTGATACAAATTTTTTTGTATTGTGTTGTTTGATCTGTTAAGTGGCTTAAGAATTTCGATCGATATGTTTGGCCAACTTTATCGACAAAAATTTCCTAAACACTCGAACAAGACTAATTGACCCGCATTGGTTTAAAGTGGGTAAATGAAATTATTTTACTTAGAATATATTATATATATATAAAAGAATAATTTTTCATAGAAAAATTAATATAGTTATTCTTAGTTGTGCATGGTTGATAAGAATTGATAATATTCTATAGTTATCATCTAGGATTTGATCGGTCATGCACGCCAGTTTTTAAGCATTGACAATTATCGGTTGATCTATCTAGAATCCTCCTTTTTGATACCTAATTTATATAGATAGAAATTTTAGGAACATTGAAAACGAATACCTTATGAATTAAGTTTCACAATTTCAATATAAGGCACTCATTGATAATGATGAGTTAAAATTTAATTTCTAAGGTTGTTCATTTAAAAGAAAATCTAAATATTTTAAAATAAATATTTTAGGAATAGTTTTATATAAGGGTTGATTTGATAAAATTAAGTTTTAATAAATGTTGTTTTATTAAAAGGAATTTGGAATATTTTGAATTAAAGATTTTGAAAATGATTGAGTATAAAAAATTTGGTTGTTTAAAATTGCTGTTTTGTAAAAGAAGTTTATTAAAAGAAAACTAAAATATTTCTGAAATAATACTTAAAGAATGATTTATATAAGCAAGTAGGAATATTTTTGCAATAAATATTTGAGAATGATTTCCATCTTATAAATTTGATTTATTAAAATGTGCCTTATAAATAAAAGGAATTCGTGCCCGGTGATTTTGGCAAAATGGTTTTTATGGTTTACACATTAATAATAGTAATTGAAAAAGTTCTTGGGATAAAAACATTTATATGTAAGGGATTACTACCATAAGGATCTCGTTATAAAATTGTTTTGATAATGTAAGTTTTGATTTGATTTCAAAAGTATGATTTGATTTATCGTTGAGTAAATATGTATATAATCATTTTAAATGATTTTTAAGAAAGCAAATAATAATTTTAATTGAGATAGTTTGGAGTATGAATGATTTGGAAAGGGTAATAATAGTTTTCTTAAAGGTGTTTTTGATGTATCAATATTTTGGAAATAGCTTGCTTAGGAATATATTTAAGTATAAATATCTTTGGAACAGAACTTTATAGAAAGATGGGTATTCCTTTGGATTTAGTTAGGGGAACGAGTCCTGATTTGTTTTTTCATGATCAGAATAATCTTCTAAGTGATGATCAGATGTTTTCTTAGGCGAACGATATTGTGCACTTAGTAAATTATTCTCTTTGTCATTATACGGTTGGAACGAGTTCGAATCCGAACGAATCCAAAGAAAGTTGGAAATCGATAGTTTAGCAAAAACTATTTATTTGGAAATATTTTGGGTATTGTTTCAAAGTGGATTTGATGGGGAAAGTGGTTTTAAGTTAACTAGTTCGGGTGGCTTGAAAATAACTAAAAATAGATAAGAGATACGTTCAGATGGTAAACGTTTCGCTTGAGTATTATTCTTCTTGTAAAGAATGTATTACACAATTTGGTACCACCCAGTTCCTTGGTTTAATTTTGGGGTTACTCGAGCTATATATATTCTATGGATTAAATATATGATATCATTTCAAAAAGCGTTTTGAATAAAAACCCCGGTGTTTAAATTCTTAAGTGAATTCAAATTAAAAGTTTGAATTATAGTATTGCATACCCATAATGTAACGACCCAGTTTTTCAGTCGTCTGAATTTGGAATATTTAATTAATTTTAAATGTTCAAAAGTTAATTTTATAAGTTGAATAACTTATATTTCAAATATAGTAATTTATTTGGATAATTAAATTGTTTAATTTAATATTTGAAAGTGTGTAAATAATTGAAATTTGAATTTAGTGTAAATGCAAATGATTTATAAAGTTGAAATAAATTCTATTTGAGTTAGAAATGAATTAGGAAACTTTTAAAATTGAATTAAAAGTTAATTTATGGAAATTGGAAATTTTAATATTTAATTAACGTGTAAAAATAGCCATTTTTGACACTGTCTCGGATTTCGACGAAACCAGTTTCATTGGATCCATAATAATGAATTATTATATGATTACAAATTTTGTGTCAATCGGACTTTTGGTTTGGTCATACGAAACTGAAACACGTAGAAATTTATTTAAGTGATTTTATTTCAAAACAATTTGATTCGAAAACCTATCTTCCTAATACGATGGAATTGGCTCCCGATATATATTCCATTGTGTTCAGAATAGGGGTAAAACATTATAAATGCCTGGCGGCACGCTTCATTTGGACTTCGAAATATTTTCGGATGAATAGTGTCACGAAATTTTATATAAAAGGACCTCACTTTCTCCATTTTTCACAAACTCTAGCGTTTTAACCCTAGCCACCGCTTTGAAATGAATGGCCAGAAATTGCTGACTTTCTCCCCCAATTATCTCATGATCTACCAAGAATTAGCAAAAATCACCTACTAGGAAATCGCAGAGGTTGTCGAGAGCTTCAAGTATATACAGTGGTTATCGAATATTGTGGCCACGTTTGGTCAGAATGGGCTCGTGAAGTCGTGTCGTTCACGCACGTATTCCGAGGAGATGGTGGGGTTGATTTCATCATTGTCAAGGGTGGAGGTGCTGGCGTGATGCTCTTCGTAGTGGCATTGTTCGATCGTGTAATAGCACGTTGAGGAGGTCGCAGCAATCAAGCATAAACGGCGGCAATGGGTTTTTGTTCGAACATGGAACGAACGTGAGGAAGAAAAGGAACGTGCGACCCTGCTCTATAGTTCTGAAATCAATGGCTATGATTATTTGTAGGTTAATATATACATACATATATATATATATATATAAGAAATTTGTATATTAAATTGTATAAAATTATAAAAATCATAACTTTGTCATATGAAGTCAAAATTAGAAGCAACAAACGGCATTAGGTTCATATTGTCGAGCAATACATTTTAGAGATAGTTTGGATGGATTTGGAGTTAGTGAAAATTTTGGTTAAAATTAAACGCTCGTTTAATTTTGAAATCAATCTCAACCGTGATGACTACAGCCAAAGTGAGTACAACTCACTCTTTCTAACTCACTTATATTTTTAGATAAGTGAGAATAAATTTTATTTATGATCATTGATGATTGTTTGGATGATATCTGATATTATTTTATATATATATTGATTGGTTTGGATATATTCCAGCATATTTTAGCGGATGAGACCATATACGTTCCCGTGTACGAGAGGACGACCCTTTGTACGTGCATCTACCTCGAAGCGTACATTGTACATATTTTTCTCGTATGTATATTTATTGCAGGTTACAGGTTGGAGGGATCCAACTGGATTCCTCACCATTGTTGATTTTATTACAAATATTGATATATATGTTGTTATCATGTGATACATGATGTTTGGATACCATGATTGATATGATTGATGTGAATGTCGTTATTTAGTGCTGATGTAGCATTGGACTATATTTTGGAATTTCAAAATATTAAAATAATGATTTCAATTTAAAAAGGATTTCAAAGTGATTTTGAAAATATATATGTTTTAATAAATTTTGAACTACTAAATAAAAGAATTTATTTAAAATAAATAAAAAGTTATAATTCTTATGTTATAAAAATTATGGCTCTTGTGAAATATAATCAGAAGATGATTTTTGAAATGTGAAGTTAACTAAATGTTAAAATAAGTTAAAATGAGAATTTTGAATTTATTATAAATTGTTTATTTGTAAGATTTATAAAATTGTTAAAGTAAGTTAAATTGGGATTTCGAACTTATTATAAATGGTTTATATATCTGAGATTTTTAAAATTGATATTTTTTGTATAAAAAGGCAATGGCATTATAAACGAGTTTTGTAAGTGTTAAAATAAGTTATAGTTGAATATTATAAGTCAATAAGATTTATAAATTTATGAATTTATAAAAAGAATGAATTTGCAAATAAAAGGGATTTATAAGTAAATTAACTTATAATTGGATTTTGACTTATAAATGAGATAGAAATGGAAATTTGTTAAAAAGGAATTTGATATATGGAAGTGTTTATAAATTATAAATAGAATTCGTAAACACTGTTTTATAAATGTGAAATCAATTTGATTTGATAAGCTAAATTTGGATTTTTATTAAAGGAATTATATTCATGATTTTGGACAGTGAATAATCCTTTAAATTCAATGTGTAGAAGTAATGAATTTGGTAAAGGAATCATATTCACAATTTTGGACAGTGAATAATCCTTTAAAGTAAATGTGTAGAAGTAATGAATTGGGTAAGAGAATTATATTCATGGTTATGGAGAGTGAATAATCCTTTAAATAAAATGAATGTTTTGGAAAGTGATATTATAAAAAAAGAATTTAAATGGTTTGAAAATATGATGATTTGTAAATTTACTTATTATTAAAATGAGTATATGAAAATGTTTTCCAAATATCCAATAAGTGAAATGGTTTTGAATATCATCTTTTTAAAAGATATTTGGAAGTGAATAATTGGAATGGGATTTGATTTATAAACGATTAATAAAATCAGGCCCAGTGATTACTTAAGTGCTAGATTTTATTTTTTGCTTTGATATTTAAATAACCGACTATCAAAATTGGCTATTTTAGTTCCTCAACTTGACGTGGAAACTAATTAGTCATACACTTAGTACGTAACTAACGTTGTAGGCTTGATTATCATTTGTGTTGAGAATGTTGATTCGTGTAGTGCGGAGTGATTACTCCAATCTATCTAGCTTCCTTCTTGGCCGAGGGATAGCAAGTTGAAAGTTGGAGACATGATAAGTCTATGAGGCTTAGTTTCTGTGTGAGGTTGAGAAACGCTTTTGAATTATTGGTGCGAAGAAAACAGGAGCAGATTTATCTTAAAACCACTTCGGACCATCATATATACAACGATTGTGTTGGTTGGTCGATGATACTGAGATTTAGGATTTTCATAGTGAAGGACTGCTAGTTGATCGTTTGGGATTAAAATACCAATATAAATCCAGTAGTAGTAGCCTCTTCATTATGAAATATTTAATGCAAGGACTGTCGCTACTAATCCTTGGGACTTCCCGACAGGATGTGGTAGGAAAGTACATTTGGTTGGTCCTGTTCCTGGACAACTTATGTGGACGAGTGTCTGACATTGTGTCTCTAAGATTACGTATATTGATTTTTACAAACATACATCATATGGTGGTGGAGAAGGCAAGTTCTTTTAGCTTAACTCCCTCCTTGAGATGTACGAGCTCAAGGGTTGCATTTTTGTGGAAGGCAATTAGTAGTCAACAAAAATGGCAATGTGGTATTCAAAGATGATGTGATATGTGATATGTGATATTTGAAAGGTAATCGATACCTATTTTGGCCGCACTCCCTGGAAAATGACTGAAATAGGGATACAGGCAACAAGGCTAAGTGGATCGCTTCCAATTAGGAGATGTCATCACTCTTCTAGATATATCTTTACACGCCATGACAACATATATCTGATTATTGTTGTGCATGATTGTGGCCATGGATAAAGGTCGGTAATGACCGGAGGGATGACATATTCAGTACTATCCAGGTATGGGTATGCCGGCCTTGTGTTGGTTTCGGTGGGCAGTATCTGCTTCCTAGGTACATCCCTCTAGAGGTGTACTATGTTGGTTCCGAAAGGTAGACCCTATACCTAGTCATTTGTATGGAATCCAAAATCCACTATGTGCTTGCCATTCTGTTTTGTAGAGCCTAGTATTGCTGCAATTTAATAATGGTAACAATTTTAGCTATTTAATTTATTATTTGTATACCAGACACTAGTATAATATAAGAGGATTTGATATGAAAAGGTTTTGGTTATCGTATGGGAAAAACCTGTCTATGTTTATGTGTGGGCGTGTCTTGCGAGATACCTTTTGTTTTGATAAAGGAAAAGTTTTGATAACTTTATAAATTCAGTTGAGGTATGTTTTCTCACGTTGGTTTACCAAACTGATTTGGGCATTCTTCCCTTACAATGCTCGGGTCAGACTGAGTGTAACAACCTAGAATTTGACCACTTTAAAATATAATATTCAAAGTGATTTTAAATATAAATAGGTAATGTCATAAGATTCAAACAATATTAGATACAAAAATAGTAACATTTGCCTATATGGACAAAAGTGACAAAAAGCTGATTTTAGAGAAGTAAGTTTCAACGGTTAAGTAAATTATTTTAATTTATTTATGAGTGTTTATATTTTTAAATAGATTATGAAGATTTATTTTTAAGTTTGGTTTACATAAATAAACAGTTTAACTAAAACGTCAAAATGTGACAGTAAAACATTTTGTCGAAAATCAATGTTTTGTCCGTTAAAAGTTGTCACAACGTTGTCGCATCTTTGTTTTCTTATACAGAAACATATATTCAAATAGTGTAAGTATTAATTAATTCAATAATCAAGTTCACTTTTACTAAATAAGATTAGGAAATTCTAGAATGTCATTAAGAAAAGTAAGTTTAAGAAAAGTCAAAAGTAAACATCAAGTCCAAATCAAAATCCAACAAAATAATTACTTTTATTTACTTAAACTTTAAGTGACTAAGACATAAAATAAGAAGTGAAAGGATGATGTTAAGTGTTGAAAAATTGGAGTTTTCTTTAGGTTGAAGTAAGATTAGTTTGGTAATTTGATAAGAGATTATTTTGTAAATTACCACTTCTTTTTTCTTCTATAAATACCCACCTCCTTCTTCACTTTCATCCATATTTCTTCTTCTTCTTTTCTCAAACTTCTTCACCTTCTTCTTCTCCTATTTAATGGCTTCCAAACCATGGGAATTTTTTTTAGAAAGAAATAATGTCAAAATATTTATAAAATATTCAAAAGAAATCAGTGTTCATTCTCTTCAAATCAAACTCATCTTTTCTCCATATTTTACCGCTGCTTCTCTCGGCCATAACTTCTTCAAAATAGAACTAAAATATTTTTTTTAAATCATGTATTTTTCCTGTGGCGATAACTTTCTTGTTGATCATAATGTATCATTCTAAAATTAACCATGTCAAAAATCCACTACTTTCCAGTGCGTTCTCTGGCCCAGTTTTTAAGATAGAGAATAGTCTATTTTGTTTTGATCATAACTTAATCATAGCAGATCCAAATTAAGAAATACATTTTTTCAAATCATATGAAATTATAGTGGCTACAACTTTTATGTTGATCACTTTTACCAGTTTTGAGCTTTGCTATACCTGAAACACAATCTTTGAAGTGCATTTTTAGGCTTCATTTTTGTCAATCCGACAATACCTCTTCTTCATTCTAACATATCTCCCTCAAAACAACTTGGATTCAAGCGATTCTTTTTATTTAAATTCAAGATAAAAGAATTTTCAACAACTTTTTGGTTAAAAACTTTTCTAAATTTTGAGATTATAGGGCCTAAAATCAAATACAAAATAACCTTTTTTGGATTGCAAGGACTACTCGCTACTAGTGGTAGTAGGAGAGTGCCTTCGGTTTCGTTCAGTCCTAAAATGAAGTTGTGCGGATGCTTGTCTGATATTGTATTCTAAATCACATTTGAGTAGTTTCTATAAATGTATATCAGTTGGTAGTGGAGAAGGCAACTTCTTTTAGCTTAACACCCTTTCCTGAGACATACGAGCTCGGGAAGTTATACTTTTCTAGAAATCAGTCATGTGACGTGGAATGACAATGTGACATTCAAAGTGGAACTTGTTGTGATCAAAGCATGGTTTTGTATGAAAAGCGTGGCTTTGAAGAAATTGAGCGTAGCCTTATTAGCCTCACATCCCGAAGATGATATGGGATACTATGTGGTCTGACAAACACAAATTCGAAATGAGTATGCATAGTGGTGTATTATAAGTTGGACCCTTTGGGGGAAAACGTCTCTCAAGGTATTTATTGCCCCATTTTGATAAAGTGGTTAGCTTGAGAAAAGCAAGGAACTACCGATTCTCAGTGGTTGTATATCAAGTACAGTTCCAAGTGACAAGCTTGAGAAAGGCGATTAAGGCACCGTGGGAACTATGTTTGTTATGCGTGGATCATAGAAAAGGTCTCTAGTTCCTTATCATGTTGGAAATCTAATCCTAATACGAGATTTATGTTTTTGATTGTATTTCCAAAATAGTTGTAATGCTTTTCAAACATTTCGGCTACACCTTTTCGTATCATATATTTCGCCCGGTATATTTCATTGACCTAGTCCGGATATATTCCCTTAGACTTAGTCCAGGTATTAATACCTTATTTGAATAAGTTTATATGAATAGTGTTTTCAAAAGAATGTCACTAAAAATAATATCAAGTGTATTTCGGTATAAAATGTTTTGGTTATCATAAGGTAAAAACTTGTCCGTATTTACGTGTGGGCGTGGTCTCATGAGATACCCTTCTTTTTAAAGGTTTTGATAATATAGTCATTTTAAATTTCGAGTATCTCACATTGGTTTATCAAGCCTGTTCTGAGTATTTTTAATACTCGGGTAAAATCCGAGTAGTTTCAGGTTGAGTTGAAGATGGTTAGAGCTTCCAAAGGAGAGCTGGAGATCTTCATCATCGTATGCACGTAATCTATTATCCGCTACATCTACTGTATTTATTTTGTTGTTTTCAGCATTTGTAAGGATAGAAGTTTATAACTGTCCAGGCTGAATCTAGGTTAGATTCTGATATTCTATTTTAAAATTTTCCACTGTAAAGATTATTATTGAAATAATATGTGTTATTCCATTTGTAACGTTTGTGGATTTTGCCCGCTCGAAAATCGACATCCATACTTCAAATCGTATTCGAATGCCATAGATTCGACCGTTCAAATCCGATTCGCCGGAGCTTATAACAATCATTAAGTAAATAACACAGCGGAATAAAAGAATAATACATTGATATACAGCTTTGATACAATATCTGATACAACAGATGATCCAATAGATATCAATATACATCAGAGATATGATACAATAAAATAGCAGCGGAAAAAAAATAGATAACATCTAGCAGCGGAACAAATAACTCTAAAATAGTCTTCAAGGAAGAACTCCAAGAACCGCAACTCCATCTCCAAGAATCAATCCAGCAGAAGCTCGAACCCCAATAACATATCACAAAGCTCAGCAAGACTGGTGCGGTCCAAAGACTGAACTAACTCCAGATAATCTACTGAACCTGACTATCTGAAAAACCCAACTCTAGACTGCTCGTGTAGAAAATAATGAGCACCCAGAGTTTAGGAAAGAAATAATAAACTCCGGATCAGTCGTGGGACTGGTGTGAGCAACAAAAACAATTTATCTTTTAAAACATTCAACATAAGATTTTCAAAGTCAATTCGCAATGTTTTTTTAAAAATGAGACTACCATAAGACCTCCCGCCACACACACAATGCAAACGCAGACTTGGAGGAGATTTCTTCTTATGTTAGTCAAAGATGCTTGATACGCATTTAAAAAGCAACATTTGATATTATTACTAGTGCATAGTGTAGAACAAATTATTTCGAAAGTAGAATATAAATCTTAGCCAGCATAGGTACCATTATATTATGCTTACTATAGCTACCATTTTAAATGGCAGGTTCTACAACTAAAACCGTACAAGTCTCCTATTGTTTCTTTGGATTTCCAACGAATGATCAGGCCAAGGAACTTCCCATTGCCACATGAGAATGCCTCTGGATGGACATCCCCGAGAACCAAACCGGATCTCTACCAACACAAGGCCGGGTTACCTCTAACTGAGTAACAACTGACCGAATATGCCATCCCCCGGTCCTTTGGGACCTTTATCCGAGATCTCGTAATCAATTCACACAATCATAAAGTGTTTTCAACATGAGTAAGTATCTGGGCTCCATACCATGATACCACCCTTTTCCAGAAGGAAATGCACACATCCTAAAGGGCGCTACCCCTCATAACCTTGCTGCTTCTTTCCTGTTTTGACCATTCACGGGGTGTGAGGCTCGACGAAGTCACGTCCACAAAATCATACTTTATACAAAAGCCATGCTTTGGGTCAACAAATGATCATAGAAATGATCACCAGGATAGACGATCAAACAAATGATCCTATCACAAATAATCAACACAATGATCATTTCACAGCAACACTCAGCATGTCACATTACCAAATTGGGAATATATCGTTGATAACATTCAACTACATAACCTCTGAGCTCGTACGTCTCAGAGAAGGGTGTTAAGCTAAAAGAATAAATTCTTCGCCACCAACAGAAATATATTTGAAAGAAATCGGCTTTATATCTCAATTTGAAATGCCAGCCATACTATCCATACAAGTCTGTTCCGGGATCGAACAGAACCGAAGGCACTTCTTACGAAGCCCTTGCAATCCGGATATTCACAATCCTGATCGGATTCCCCATCACATATGGAGAACTCTATACCGGAGCAACTCGGTGCAGAGTCAATCGACAGGTCATCCTATCGCTCTCGCAAATACCCGGTCTTCAACACCGGTCTTTAAATGCTATCCATAACGTCGAATCACATATTCGGAATGGGTTATACGACACAAAGGTCCTTTCCCGGTTAAACCGAATAGTGAGCACGATATTTCAAAAACAAATGGATAATGGGATTTCAATTAAGTCACAACTTAATAATTCAAAACTTTTCTTCAAATGGTTTAAATAAATTACCATTTTCAATCTTTAAACAAAAAGATTCATTTTCACAACCTTTAACGGTTTAAACAATTTTCATATTTTAATCTTTTAAATAAAAGATTCATTCACAGATTTTCCAAATCAATTTTCATTTCAATTTGATTAACTCGTTAAATCTTTAAATCAAAGATTTAACTTATAGTCCTCAAAACAATTTCATTTCAAAAATCACCAATTTAAATCTGTTAAAAATAAACAGATTTAATCCTTAGTTTTCAAAAAGAATTCATTCATAACTTAGGAAAATCATTTCTCTATTCAATCTTGAAATTCCCCTAATTAACTGGAATCTCGGTTCTTATTTAAGAGTGTTTATCATTTGAAAACAACCGTTTTCATTTTGGAAATCTGATTCATATATACGAGTTGAAATCCTTGGGTTAAATTCAAATTCCCAAAACCATACCTTTAAAATGGTTTAAATTCATACAAACATGTTTATAATATCTTTAACCATAATTTCCAATCATTAAATTCAATTCCAAATATCGAATTCAAATTTAAATTGAATTATTTAAATTTCAAAACTTAATCAAGTAAATTAAAATAAATTTTAACTTGAAATTTCATTTCAAAAGCTTTTCACATCTATTCCGATTCCATTTCCGAAACATTTGAATTCAAATATTCAACTTTAAAAATCATTTTAAAATCTGTGACTTAATCGATTTCCTCGTGAAATCCATATTTGTGTGTGTATGGTGTGGTCCAGGGTTTAACACAATAGTGCAACATCATTCAATCATCACAGATCAAATACAACAATATATTCGATAAGCGATATAAATTTATAACGCTTATCTTTCATACACAGATTCGCAGACATATATATATATATATCACAGATAATAAATTTCATCATAGATCACAACACAAATCAGGATAATCATAAAGCATCATATAACAGGGATATCAAACAGTTTACCATCCAATATAATCTAAGCATCCATAGATAGGATTAATTTAATTATCTGATTAATTTAAATTAGATTAAATTTCTATGAATAATTCTTTTCACATTTATTATCAAATAAATTTCAAGTAAATGATTCTCATTAACTATTCATAATTATTTAATTACTATTCTTAAGTAATTAAACTCACTTTAATTATTGTTAATTATCATTGAATTAACCTTTAAAATCATATATTTAATCACTGATTATTTCATTAATTAAGTTCTAAACTGTAACTTAAAAATCTTTATTACTTGATTAAATAACCTTTATCATTTGTTTAAAAGACAACTCTTTATTAAATTAATAAATCTTATTTACAAATTTATTTACCTTAATTAACTTAACTCAAATCTTAATTTCTTGATTTAAATAAATTAATCAATTATTCACTTGAACTAATTTAATGACTGCATATCATTTTATCTTTACTAATTCAATTTTAAAACATTTTCTAACTAATGTTTTAATTATCATCACAAATCAAATTTAAACAATTTAAATATTAAAACTTCTTTGATTTCAGACTAGGATTCAAATTTATCTTTAATTCAGATTTAAATTTAAATTTAAACTTTTAATTTCAACTTGCTTAAATTTTTCATTTAAAATTTCAACTCCATTTCAAATTTCTTTAATATATATTGAATTGCTTTTAAGTTATTAAAACAATTTGAATTTAAAACTTATTTATGTTTAAACTAAATTCTACCTTCAACTTGAATTTATATTAACATTTCAATTTGAACTCAGCTTTTAAAATCTTGGTTTAAAATTTAAATTTGGTTTTAAAATTCTCAAACCAAAACAGTTTCAGGTAAAAAAAAAAAAACTGCAACAACATTTACTCGAGCCCCCCTTCTATTTGCTTCGAGCAAAAATTCCAAACACACGAGAATTTTCCCCAGTCTCTCCCCTGTCTTCACGCAACTCCTTCCCCCTTTCCCTGATCCTATCTTCTTTCTATTTCTTTTGAAAGTTTTTAAGTATAAACTGTAAATTTTATCACCACTTCTCAAACTCGAGTAAACACCCGAAGTAACCTATGAAATTTCTCGAGCTCCTGTACTTCTTCCTCTTCGACCCTTCAATCTGTTACACGCAAAAGCACGTGCACGTGCACCACTGGCCAGCGACGCTCTGGTCATCGTCGTCGATTCTGGCAAGTCGCAAACCACTCCAATATACGAAATCGAAACTCGATTCACCTCTAAATTGTTCAGATCCAATTTAAGCATCTGATGGCAAACCTGTAACTTGAACACCCCCCAGCAAATTTGCTTCGCCTCGGTCGCTTCCACCACCGGAAAGCCACTACTTCGGCCTACACACTCGACTACAACCCAGGCACCTCCCCTCCAAGCCCGGCCACGCTCGATGCTTCGACGAAGTCGTGGCGATCAAATGATTGAGCACCAGAAAAATTAGGTTAAAAAACTAAATTTGATCGCCGCCGTCACCTCCGGGGTCGTGACCACCTCCAATTATTTTTTCTACCACCGTGGTAAGCTCCTCCACCTCCTCGACCAACCTCGACTACCCCAGTTCACCACGACGCCGGAATTAGCCAAAAACCCACTTGCCGATCATCTACGAATTTCTCATCAATCACACAATGAAAAATTACCATTTTCGATTTAAAAATCCTATCATCTCTTGCCGATTCAGGCTATATAAGTAAATCTCGAATTTGTTTCATTCGAACTTATGGAAAATTAAATTTTGATTAGTGACATCAAGTTTATACCCACTGTATATTTTGTTGTAGATAAAGCTATTATATTTTTTTTTCTTATATAGTAACTGATACTTAAACACACTCATTAGCCTTTGAAACTAAGGCCTAATATTGATTTAGTGATATGAGATTGAAGTTTCCTGTTTGCTTTTAAAACTGTAACTCAGTTATACAAAAGAACCCATGGGAAAAGAGAAGATAAAAGACAGATCATTATCACTCAATATATTCGCCAATACATGATTGTTATTCTCAAGTTTAACAGTACTTAGATAAAAAGAAAACATTATTTATTCACTGTTTTAGGTTTTAACAGAGAACAGAGGTGTATATATAAACCTATACAGACATGCATCAATTATCCCAGGCAATCACATACTTACTTCCATGGAAACCACATTATTTTGATTATCTATCACAACATCAAGTCATATTAACAATCTAAAGGTTAAATCAAAAGTTTACTCATAGGTTCAAAAAGATGACATAGAGCCCCTCTGTTGAAAAACTGCAGATTTGATTTTTTTGTTTTTTTTGTTTTCATGAACTCTGAAGTTTGATCTTTGCTTGCTTGTAATTTGAGTTGAAACTTTACTTGAGGTTTGATGTATATAAAGAGAAGTATGCAGTTTTGAAGTCCTTTGCAAGTACAGGATGTAACTGTATGGCTGAGGTGCATTAGTTATGGGCTAGAGATGAAAGCATTTATTACTCTTCTTTGTACTTCTTTATTTCAGCCTTACTTAGTTTAACATGCTTGTCTATACTTTGCATACTTTTGGTGGCTGAAACATCATATGTATCTTAGCTTTGTTTATTTATATTTTTATTCCCAGGCTCTTGTATTGCTTCTTCATTTTATTTGCTCACACTTATTTTACTTTGTTTAGTACTTTATGCTTTGTTTTGTTTATGTTTTGTTTATCTATTTGTTTGAATACTTATGCATTTGTTTTGTTATATTGACTTGTTTCATATTTTACATTGTTTATATATGTTACTTTGTTTTGTTTCTTATTTATGCATTTGTTTATTTATGTAAAAATATATACTTTTATTTGCATTGCCTTAGTTACAGTTATTTGTTTATAAAATTTTAACTCAAGTATAAACACACTTTTATACTTAGACAAAGTTTTAAAATCTTACCTTTCCTTTATTTTTAAACTTATATTATTAAATACTTAATTTACTTAAAATTATTTCAAACTTATGTACATTTTTATAAGATTTATTTTATATTTACAATCATAGTTTCCCAAAGTACATACATATATTATTTTATTTTTATACTAATATTTTGCTTGTATATGAACATAAATTTCTATTGTCAATATATTGTTTAAATTTTTAACTAATTTGTTTCATGTGTATATTTTACATTTTATAGTTTACATAACCAATTTTATCTTCTGAAATGACTTTTTAACTTGCCTAATTTATCTCTATTTATAACTTAAATATTTATCATAAATTTTACTTTAAAAATTATTGTTTTACATTTCTCTATATATATACATATATTTTATATAACTCAAATTATCATCATTTATAAATTTTTAAATCAATTTATTTATTTATTTTTATACTTGTGTCCAAAGTATATTATTTATTATTTCAAAATCATTTATTTAAGAATTTATTTGAAATCCAATATATACATATATATTCTCATATATACAAATTTTCAAATTCATACGACTTAATATATTTTCTATTTGGTTCGGGGAAACTCGCTCCCCTTTATAATTAATTTTAGAATTTTTTTTATTCAAAAATTCATTTAAATTATCAATTTAAATTCATAAAAAATCCGGGGTCGTTACAAACTTCCCCCCTTAAAAGAATTTCGTCCTCGAAATTCGCAGGCACGAAAACAACACAGATAGGTGAAAGATAAAGAAATATCCTTTCAGATCAAACTGGATATCAGTTCTGCATTTGGCTCACCAAATCAGAATATCAACAATAGATATAAGAAATTATAATAAAATTTCAAATTTTGGTTTTAAACAAAATCATTTTATCGATACAATTCAAATTATCCTTCATATTCTATTAATCAATTTTAACTCAATTTAAAATTTCTAATTCATTTAAAATTTCCAATTTCAATTTTCAAATTCATATTCATTAAAGTTTAAATCAAAAATGATAAAAAAACCGATGAAGATACGAAGTAAGAATTTCCAGCAACGATTCGTAGAGCATCACCGCACCGAAACTTCTTTTTCTGGAGCTGTCACGAAGCAATCAAAAAGAATTTGAAAACGAATCAAAGAAATTTGATAAGAAAGATTGTTTCCACTGTTGTTACAGAGTATTGACCAATTATAGTCGTATTTCCCTGTCCCCTATCTCGTTCTCTTCTTGCACTCATACTTACTATCAGTGGATAGTAAAAGAATTTACTGAGGCATTCAAACGGATATCTTAAGGATTACTCATTCTAGGATTTACTTCACCCTATCTCTAATGAGTTACTTAATGTGTTATACTCCTGAGCTAAAGTTCAACCCTTAGCTCTGATACCAAATGTAACGTTTGTGGATTTTGCCTGCTCGAAAATCGACATCCATACTTCAAATCGTATTCGAATGCCATAGATTCGACCGTTCAAATCCGATTCGCCGGAGCTTATAACAATCATTAATTAAATAACACAGCGGAATAAAAGAATAATACATTGATATACAGCTTTGATACAATATCTGATACAACAGATGATCCAATAGATATCAATATACATCAGAGATATGATACAATAAAATAGCAGCGGAAAAAAAATAGATAACATCTAGCAGCGGAACAAATAACTCTAAAATAGTCTTCAAGGAAGAACTCCAAGAACCGCAACTCCATCTCCAAGAATCAATCCAGCAGAAGCTCGAACCCCAATAACATATCATAAAGCTCAGCAAGACTGGTGCGGTCCAAAGACTGAACTAACTCCAGATAATCTACTGAACCTGACTATCTGAAAAACCCAACTCTAGACTGCTCGTGTAGAAAATAATGAGCACCCAGAGTTTAAGAAAGAAACAATAAACTCCGGATCAGTCGTGGGACTGGTGTGAGCAACAAAAACAATTTATCTTTTAAAACATTCAACATAAGATTTTCAAAGTCAATTCGCAATGTTTTTTTAAAAATGAGACTACCATAAGACCTCCCGCCACACACACAATGCAAACGCAGACTTGGAGGAGATTTCTTCTTATGTTAGTCAAAGATGCTTGATACGCATTTAAAAAGCAACATTTGATATTATTACTAGTGCATAGTGTAGAACAAATCATTTCGAAAGTAGAATATAAATCTTAGCCAGCATAGGTACCATTATATTATGCTTACTATAGCTACCATTTTAAATGGCAGGTTCTACAACTAAAACCGTACAAGTCGCGTATTGTTTCTTTGGATTTCCAACGAATGATCAGGCCAAGGAACTTCCCATTGCCACATGAGAATGCCTCTGGATGGACATCCCCGAGAACCAAACCGGATCTCTACCAACCAAGGCCGGGTTACCCCTAACTGAGTAACAACTGACCGAATATGCCATCCCCCGGTCCTTTGGAACCTTTATCCGAGATCTCGTAATCAATTCACACAATCATAAAGTGTTTTCAACATGAGTAAGTATCTGGGCTCCATACCATGATACCACCCTTTTCCAGAAGGAAATGCACACATCCTAAAGGGCGCTACCCCTCATAACCTTGCTGCTTCTTTCCTGTTTTGACCATTCACGGGGTGTGAGGCTCGACGAAGTCACGTCCACAAAAACATACTTTATACAAAAGCCATGCTTTGGGTCAACAAATGATCATAGAAATGATCACCAGGATAGACGATCAAACAAATGATCCTATCACAAATAATCAACACAATGATCATTTCACAGCAACACTCAGCATGTCACATTACCAAATTGGGAATATATCGCTGATAACATTCAACTACATAACCTCTGAGCTCGTACGTCTCAGAGAAGGGTGTTAAGCTAAAAGAATAAATTCTTCGCCACCAACAGAAATATATTTGAAAGAAATCGGCTTTATATCTCAATTTGAAATGTCAGACATACTATCCATACAAGTCTGTTCCGGGATCGAACAGAACCGAAGGCACTTCTTACGAAGCCCTTGCAATCCGGATATTCACAATCCTGATCGGATTCCCCATCACATATGGAGAACTCTATACCGGAGCAACTCGGTGCAGAGTCAATCGACAGGTCATCCTATCGCTCTCGCAAATACCCGGTCTTCAACACCGGTCTTTAAATGCTATCCATAACGTCGAATCACATATTCGGAATGGGTTATACGACACAAAGGTCCTTTCTCGGTTAAACCGAATAGTGAGCACGATATTTCAAAAACAAATGGATAATGGGATTTCAATTAAGTCACAACTTAATAATTCAAAACTTTTCTTCAAATGGTTTAAATAAATTACAATTTTCAATCTTTAAACAAAAAGATTCATTTTCACAACCTTTAACGGTTTAAACAATTTTCACATTTTAATCTTTTAAATAAAAGATTCATTCATAGATTTTCCAAATCAATTTTCATTTCAATTTGATTAACTCGTTAAATCTTTAAATCAAAGATTTAACTTATAGTCCTCAAAACAATTTCATTTCAATTTGATTTAAATAAATCACCAATTTAAATCTGTTAAAAATAAACAGATTTAATCCTTAGTTTTCAAAAAGAATTCATTCATAACTTAGGAAAATCATTTCTCTATTCAATCTTGAAATTCCCCTAATTAACTGGAATCTCGTTTCTTATTTAAGAGTGTTTATCATTTGAAAACAACCGTTTTCATTTTGGAAATCTGATTCATTTATACGAGTTGAAATCCTTGGGTTAAATTCAAATTCCCAAAACCATACCTTTAAAATGGTTTAAATTCATACAAACATGTTTATAATATCTTTAACCATAATTTCCAATCATTAAATTCAATTCCAAATATCGAATTCAAATTTAAATTGAATTATTTAAATTTCAAAACTTAATCAAGTAAATTAAAATAAATTTTAACTTGAAATTTCATTTCAAAAGCTTTTCACATCTATTCCGATTCCATTTCCGAAACATTTGAATTCAAATATTCAACTTTAAAAATCATTTTAAAATCTATGACTTAATCGATTTCCTCGTGAAATCCATATTTGTGTGTGTATGGTGTGGTCCAGGGTTTAACACAATAGTGCAACATCATTCAATCATCACAGATCAAATACAACAATATATTCGATAAGCGATATAAATTTATAACGCTTATCTTTCATACACAGATTCGCAGACATATATATATATCACAGATAATAAATTTCATCATAGATCACAACACAAATCAGGATAATCATAAAGCATCATATAACAGGGATATCAAACAGTTTACCATCCAATATAATCCAAGCATCCATAGATAGGATTAATTTAATTATCTGATTAATTTAAATTAGATTAAATTTCTATGAATAATTCTTTTCACATTTATTATCAAATAAATTTCAAGTAAATGATTCTCATTAACTATTCATAATTATTTAATTACTATTCTTAAGTAATTAAACTCACTTTAATTATTGTTAATTATCATTGAATTAACCTTTAAAATCATATATTTAATCACTGATTATTTCATTAATTAAGTTCTAAACTGTAACTTAAAAATCTTTATTACTTGATTAAATAACCTTTATCATTTGTTTAAAAGACAACTCTTTATTAAATTAATAAATCTTATTTACAAATTTATTTACCTTAATTAACTTAACTCAAATCTTAATTTCTTGATTTAAATAAATTAATCAATTATTCACTTGAACTAATTTAATGACCGCATATCATTTTATCTTTACTAATTCAATTTTAAAACATTTTCTAACTAATGTTTTAATTATCATCACAAATCAAATTTAAACAATTTAAATATTAAAACTTCTTTGATTTCAGACTAGGATTCAAATTTATCTTTAATTCAGATTTAAATTTAAATTTAAACTTTTAATTTCAACTTGCTTAAATTTTTCATTTAAAATTTCAACTCCATTTCAAATTTCTTTAATATATATTGAATTGCTTTTAAGTTATTAAAACAATTTGAATTTAAAACTTATTTATGTTTAAACTAAATTCTACCTTCAACTTGAATTTATATTAACATTTCAATTTGAACTCAGCTTTTAAAATCTTGGTTTAAAATTTAAATTTGGTTTTAAAATTCTCAAACCAAAACAGTTTCAGGTTATAAAAAAAAAAAACTGCAACAACATTTACTCGAGCCCCCCTTCTATTTGCTTCGAGCAAAAATTCCAAACACACGAGAATTTTCCCCAGTCTCTCCCCTGTCTTCACGCAACTCCTTCCCCCTTTCCCTGATCCTATCTTCTTTCTATTTCTTTTGAAAGTTTTTAAGTATAAACTGTAAATTTTATCACCACTTCTCAAACTCGAGTAAACACCCGAAGTAACCTATGAAATTTCTCGAGCTCCTGTACTTCTTCCTCTTCGACCCTTCAATCTGTTACACGCAAAAGCACGTGCACGTGCACCACTGGCCAGCGACGCTCTGGTCATCGTCGTCGATTCTGGCAAGTCGCAAACCACTCCAATATACGAAATCGAAACTCGATTCACCTCTAAATTGTTCAGATCCAATTTAAGCATCTGATGGCAAACCTGTAACTTGAACACCCCCCAGCAAATTTGCTTCGCCTCGGTCGCTTCCACCACCGGAAAGCCACTACTTCGGCCTACACACTCGACTACAACCCAGGCACCTCCCCTCCAAGCCCGGCCACGCTCGATGCTTCGACGAAGTCGTGGCGATCAAATGATTGAGCACCAGAAAAATTAGGTTAAAAAACTAAATTTGATCGCCGCCGTCACCTCCGGGGTCGTGACCACCTCCAATTATTTTTTCTACCACCGTGGTAAGCTCCTCCACCTCCTCGACCAACCTCGACTACCCCAGTTCACCACGACGCCGGAATTAGCCAAAAACCCACTTGCCGATCATCTACGAATTTCTCATCAATCACACAATGAAAAATTACCATTTTCGATTTAAAAATCCTATCATCTCTTGCCGATTCAGGCTATATAAGTAAATCTCGAATTTGTTTCATTCGAACCTGTGGAAAATTAAATTTTGATTAGTGACATCAAGTTTATACCCACTGTATATTTTGTTGTAGATAAATCTATTATATATTTTTTTCTTATATAGTAACTGATACTTAAACACACTCATTAGCCTTTGAAACTAAGGCCTAATATTGATTTAGTGATATGAGATTGAAGTTTCCTGTTTGCTTTTAAAACTGTAACTCAGTTATACAAAAGAACCCATGGGAATAGAGAAGATAAAAGACAGATCATTATCACTCAATATATTCACCAATACATGATTGTTATTCTCAAGTTTAACAGTACTTAGATAAAAAGAAAACATTATTTATTCACTGTTTTAGGTTTTAACAGAGAACAGAGGTGTATATATAAACCTATACAGACATGCATCAATTATCCCAGGCAATCACATACTTGCTTCCATGGAAACCACATTATTTTGATTATCTATCACAACATCAAGTCATATTAACAATCTAAAGGTTAAAACAAAAGTTTACTCACAGGTTCAAAAAGATGACATAGAGCCCCTCTGTTGAAAAACTGCAGATTTGATTTTTTGTTTTTTTTGTTTTCATGAACTCTGAAGTTTGATCTTTGCTTGCTTGTAATTTGAGTTGAAACTTTACTTGAGGTTTGATGTATATAAAGAGAAGTATGCAGTTTTGAAGTCCTTTGCAAGTACAGGATGTAACTGTATGGCTGAGGTGCATTAGTTATGGGCTAGAGATGAAAGCATCTTTACTCTTCTTTGTACTTCTTTATTTCAGCCTTACTTACTTTAACATGCTTGTCTATACTTTGCATACTTTTGGTGGCTGAAACATCATATGTATCTTAGCTTTGTTTATTTATATTTTTATTCCCAGGCTCTTGTATTGCTTCTTCATTTTATTTGCTCACACTTATTTTACTTTATTTAGTACTTTATGCTTTGTTTTGTTTATGTTTTGTTTATCTATTTGTTTGAATACTTATGCATTTGTTTTGTTATATTGACTTGTTTCATATTTTACATTGTTTATGTATCTTACTTTGTTTTGTTTCTTATTTATGCATTTGTTTATTTATGTAAAAATATATACTTTTATTTGCATTGCCTTAGTTACAGTTATTTGTTTATAAAATTTTAACTCAAGTATAAACACACTTTTATACTTAGACAAAGTTTTAAAATCCTACCTTTCCTTTATTTTTAAACTTATATTATTAAATACTTAATTTACTTAAAATTATTTCAAACTTATGTACATTTTTATAAGATTTATTTATATTTACAATCATAGTTTCCCAAAGTACATACATATATTATTTTATTTTTATACTAATGTTTTGCTTGTATATGAACATAAATTTCTATTGTCAATATATTGTTTAAATTTTTAACTAATTTGTTTCATGTGTATATTTTACATTTTATAGTTTACATAACCAATTTTATCTTCTGAAATGACTTTTTAACTTGCCTAATTTATCTCTATTTATAACTTAAATATTTATCATAAATTTTACTTTAAAAATTATTGTTTTACATTTCTCTATATATATACATATATTTTATATAACTCAAATTATCATCATTTATAAATTTTTAAATCAATTTATTTATTTATTTTTATACTTGTGTCCAAAGTATATTATTTATTATTTCAAAATCATTTATTTAAGAATTTATTTGAAATCCAATATATACATATATATTCTCATATATACAAAATTTTCAAATTCATACGACTTAATATATTTTCTATTTGATTCGGGGAAACTCGCTGCCCTTTATAATTAATTTTACAATTTTTTTTATTCAAAAATTCATTTAAATTATCAATTTAAATTCATAAAAAATCCGGGGTCGTTACACCATTTGTGTGAGATTCTGTTCTGTCTTTATTTTCTTTGTACTGTTAACGATCCGTATTTTCATGCAATTTGAGTTAGACATGTGTGGTTTATTGTCAATTCAATGGGTACGGAAAAACGGGCCCTTACACCGAGTATATTTACAGGTTCAGATTTGGTGCTTTTGGAGCTTCAGTAGGCGAGCTGGAGATCTTCATGTCGTATACACGTATCTGTTTATTATTCCGCCGCATTGCTTTATTCTTATTATAAATTATTAGTATTTGTTTGGATATATTATTATAACTGTCCAAGATGATGATAACTTATTGTGTACTCTGATATTGGTTTACGTATATTATAGTTTTTCTTTGTAAAGATTACTGATCTATATTATAAGTTATTCCACTGCGATGTGAGATTCTGTACTGTTTTGGTTTTGCTTCTCTCTTCTTCTCCTCTTCCCTTCTTCTTTTCTCTCTCTTTATTCTCACCCTCTCTTTTCTTTCTCATGATTATCTACAATCGGTGTGCTCTGGGTTGAACATGTGTAGTTTATTGTCAGATTCAGAGGGCGCCGAGTGTGGGTCGTCACAGCGTGTTATCAGAGCTTAGATTTACTATATTCCTAGGGTTTGATGCATACTTTGTATAAATAGGGTCGGTTTCACCCTAGATTGAGTTTGAGTGTAATATATATATATATATATATATATATCTGTGTGTGTATGTATGTATGTATGTATGTATGTATGTATGTATGAGTGCGTATTTGTTAGTTATATAAATATATTTTATATCGTGTTGATTGAGCTGTTGAGTGACTTACTGATTCTGATCATTGCGTCTAGCTAACGTTATAGATAGGGATCTCTAAACACTTGAACATGGAGATTGGATAGAATATTGTTTTCAAAATTTGGTAAAATGAAATAATTTTACCTTGATTATATTTTATACAATAGTACATAAATTAATTGATTGTTAATGAATGGTAATAGTTGTTTATTATCATTTGTTATTTTTTGTGCCTAAATAATAAATGTTGTTGTTATTATAAATCTAAACAAAGGTAAACAAATTAGGAATGAAACTTATATAAGAAAAGCTGAAATAAGAAAAAAATATAAGTATAAATTTACAATTGTGATTTATAAATAAAAGGAATTTGAAAGAAAGAATATAAGAGCACTTAATTCACTACAGTTGATGGGAAATAATAAGGATGATGACGGCCGCATCATCGGTATCATTTTCAAGTTTCTATGTGATGGATTTGCTACCTTAATAATTTACTAATGAAGTTTAGATTTGTTTTGATAAAACAAGTTTTGAATTTAAAATCCAAGTGCGATTTGATAAAATATAAGCAAATAAGTTTATGAACTTATAAATTGAAAATGGTATATATAAGAAAAGAAGATTTTTAAATTGAGATATGAAATTAAATTTAACTTAAGTAAAGATTAAATATATTGAATTAGTGAAGTGAATTATATGATTTGAAGTTTAACTTAAGAAAAGTTAAATAAATGAAATCTAATTTGAAATGAATCAGATAAGTATTTCAAATGAATTAAACAAAAGTAAAAATAAACTTAAGTTATTAAGTGATTATATAACATGAATTGAAATTATAAGTTGAGATTAAACTTAAGTAGTATAAAATGAACTTTGAAAAGGAACTTAGCTTAAGCAATATTAAATAAATTTGATTTTAAAATTCAAAATGAATTAATGAAATGAAGCTATGGAATGAATATAAACTTGAGTTGTTAAATAAAATTCAACTTAAGTTACAAAATGAATTGAATTGAACTAATGATTAGTGAATGGAATATGATTGGAAATGTTGTTATTAGAATTTAATAAACTTAAGTTATGTATTGATAATATATACATAAGAAATGTTGTATAAAATTGTAAATTGAACTTAAGTAAGTGATTTAGAAAATAAATCATAAGTGTTATTAGTATTATAAGGAATACACTGTGTAATGAATGAAAATGTAAATGAAGTTGAATGTAAATAACAAATGAATGTTGATAAATTTGAATTGGATTGAATATAAATTAGTTGAATGTAAACTAAGTAAATATGAATTGAATTTAAAGTGAATGTAGCTAACTGAATCCAGTCTAAATTGAATATAATCAATTGTGATTAATGAATATGAACAAATTGAAAGACAAACCAAGTGAATGTTAATTAAATTTGAAATGAATATTGATTTGGTTATGAACCAATTTGTTTGTAAATGTGTTGGATGGTTGTTAGTTGGATGTCAGTTGTTTGATGATTGCTTATGTTGCATATGTTTCATTTCCATATGATAGTTGTATAGTATATGTTATATATATTGATATTATGTGCTATATACATGTACTTATTGTTTGTTGAGTGTTTAGTAGATCCGGACGGCGTTTGCTTTGCATTTGGAGTTCGATTTTGCGCTATACTAGCCGTATATGCTTACTAATAATATATGAGGTACATATCTCGGATTACGTATCGTACTTTTACACTTTTTCCCTACGAGATGCCTCATCCTCGAAGATGAGACGTATATTTGTGATATTATAAATATTATGATTTTTTTTCGAATTGATTCGAGCAAAGGAGACTCTGGCGAATTTTTCTGAAAATTTAAGGCGTTAGAAATTTTGGAAAATTTTTTTTTGAAATTTTTTCTATAAATGATTTCGACAAAACTAGTTTCATTGGATCCGTAATAATGAATTATCATAGGATATTAAATTTTGTGTCAATCGGACTTACGGTTTGGTCGTACGAAGCTGAAACACGGAGAAATTTATTTAGGTAATTTTAATTTGACATAATTCGAGTCGAAAACCTATCTTCCAAATATAATGGAATTGGCTTTTGATATATATTCCTTATGTTCAAATAGGAGTAAAACATTATAAATGTCTGGTGGCACGCTTCTTTTGGAGTTTGAAATATTTTCGGATGAATAGTGTCATGAAATTTTATATAAAAGGACATCACTTTCTCCATTTTTCACAAACTCTAGGGTTTTAAACCCTAGCCGCCGCTTTGAAATGAATGGCTAGAAATGGTCGACTTTCTCCCTCTATTATCTCACAATCTATCACGAATTAGCAAAAACCACCAATTAGGAAATCGTAGATGTTGTCGAGTGCTTCAAATCTATACGGTGGTGATCGAATATTGTGGCCGCGTTTGGTCAGAAGGGGCTCGTGAAGTCGTGTCATTCACGCACGTATTCTGAGAAGATGGTGGGGCTGAGTTCATCATTGTTGAGGGTGGAGGTGCATGGCGTGATGCTCTTCGTAGTGGCATTGTTCGATCATGTAATAGCATGCCGAGGAGGTCGCAGCAATCGGGCATAAACGTTGGCGATGGGTTTTAGTTTGAACAGGGAATGAACATGAGGAAGGAAAGGAACGTGCGACCCTGCTCTATTGTTCTGAAATCAACGGCTGTGATTATATGTAGGTTAATATATATATATATATATATATATATATATATATATGCATACATACATACATACATACACATATATATATATATATAAATTGTATAAAAAATTATGTAAACTCATAAAAATCATGACTTTGTCATACGAGGTCGAAATTGGACGAAACAAGCGGCATTGGGTTCGTATTGTCGAGCACTATATCTTAGAGCTAGTTTGGAAGGATTTGGAGTCAGTAAAATTTCGGTTAAAATTAAATGCTCGTTTAATTTTAATTGAAATAAATCGCTACCGCGAATAAATTTTATTTATGGTGATCGATGATTGTTTGGATGTTGTATGATATTATTATTATTATATATAATTTTATTAATTGTTTGGATGGCGAATAAATTTTATTGAATGGTTTGGATATATTCCCGCATATTTTAGTGGATGAGACCCTATACGTTCATGTGTACGAGCAGATGAACCTTTGTATGCATGTCTGCCTCGAAGTGGACATTGTACATATTTTTCTCATATGTATATTTCTTGCAAGTTATAGGTTAGAGGGATCCAACTGGATTCCTCACCATTGTTGATATTATTATAGATATTGTTAGATATGCTGTTATCATGTGATACATGATGTTTGGATGCCATGATTGATGTGATTGATGTGAATGTCGTTGTTTAGCGCTGATGTAGCTTTAGGCTATATTTTGGAATTTCAAAATATTAAATGAATGATTCCAATTTAAAAAGGATTCCAAGTGATTTTCAAAATGTATACGTTTTAATAAATTTTGAATTATTAAATAAATGGATTTATTTTAAATAAATAAAAAGTTATAATTCTTATGTTATAAAAATTATGGCTCTTGTGAAATATAATCAGAATATGATTTTTGAAATGTGAAGTTAACTAAATTGTTAAAATAGGTTAAAATGAGAATTTTAAATTTATTATAAACGGTTTATTTATAAGATTTGTAAAATTGTTAGAATAAGTTAAATTGGGATTTTGAACTTATTATAAATGGTTTACGTATGTGAGATTTATAAAATTGATATTTTATAAATAAAAAAGTAATGGCATTGTAAACGAGTTTTGTTAGTGTTAAAATGAAGTTATAGTTGAATATTATAAGTCAATAAGATTTATAAATTTATGCATTTATAAAAAGGAATGAATTTGCAAATAGAAGGGATTTATAAGTAAATTAACTTACAATTGGATTTTGACTTGTAAATGAGATAGAAATGGAAATTTGTTAAAAAGGAATTTGATATACGGAAGTGTTTATAAATTATAAATAGAATTCATAAACACTATTTTATAAATATGAAATCAATTTAATTTGATAAGCTAAATATGGATTTGTATTAAAGGAATTATATTCACGATTTTGGACAGTGAATAATCCTTTAAATTCAATTTGTAGAAGTAATGAATTTGGTAAAGGAATTATACAATGATTTTGGACAGTGAATAATCTTTTAAATTAAATTTGTAGAAGTAATGAAATTGGTAAGAGAATTATATTCAGGATTTTGGACAGTGAATAATCCTTTAAATAAAATGGATATTTTGAAAAGTTATGTTATAAAAAAGGAATTTAAATGTCTTAAAAATAAGATGATTTGTAAATTTACTTATTATTAAAATAGGTATACGAAATTGTTTTCCAAATATCCAATAAGTGAAATGGTTTTGAATATTATCTTTTTAAAAGATATTTGGAAGTGATTAATTGGAAAGGGATTTTATTTATAAACGATATAAAATCAGGCCCAGTGATTACTTAAGTGTTAGATTTTTTTTGTTGCTTTGATAGTTAAATAACCGACTTTCAAAATTGGTCGTTTTAGTTCCTCAACTTGATATGGAAACTAATTGATCATACAATTAGTACGTAACTGACTGTGTAGGCTTGATTATCGTTTGTGTTGAGAATGTTGATTCATGTAGTGCGGAGTGATTACTTCAATCTATCGAGCTTCCTTCTTGGCGGAAGGATAGCAAGTTGAAAGTTGGAGACGTGAGATGTCTATGAGACTTAGTTTCTATGTGAGGTTGAGAAATGCTTTTGCATTATTGGTGCGAAGAGACCAGGATCAGATTCATCTAAAACCCACTTCGGACCAACATATGTACGACGATTGTGCAAGTTGGTCGATGATATTGAGATTTAGGATTTTCATAGTGAAGGACTGCTTTTTGATCGTTAAATCCCAATATACATCTAGTGGTAGTAGTCTCTTCGTTATGAAATATACAGTGCAAGGATTGTCGCTATTAATCCTAGGGATTTCCCAACAGGATGTTGTAGGAAAGTACCTTCAGTTTATCTTGTTCCTGGACAACTTGTATAGACAAGGGCCTAACATTGCATTTTTAAGATTACGTACATTGGTTTTTACAAATGTACATCATGTGGTGGCGGAGAAGGCAACCTCTTTTCACTTAACACCCTCCTTGAGACCTACGAGCTCAAGGGTTGTATTTTTGTGGAAGACAATTAGTAGTCAACGGAAATGGCAATGTTGCATTCAAAGATGATGTGATATGTGATATGTGAATGGTAGTCAATACCTCTTTTGTCCTCACTCCTCGGGAAATGACTGAAACAGGGATAGAAGTGGCAAGGCTAAGTGGTTCACTCCCTAGTTGGAGATGTCATCACTCTTCTAGGTATATCTTTACATGCTATGACGTCGTCTACCCGATTATTGTTGTGTATGATTGTGACCACGGATGAAGGTCGGTAACGACAGGAGTGATGACATATTCGATACTATCCAGGTATGGGTAGGCCAGTCTTATGTTGTTTTAGGCGGGCAATATCTGCTCCCTTGGTACATTCCTCTAAAGGTGTATTGTGTTGGTTTGGAAAAGTAGTCCCTTTACCTAGTCGTTTGTATGGAATCCAAAATCCACCACGTGCCTGCCATTTTGTTTTATAGAGCCTAGTATTGATGAAATTTAATGATGGTAACAATTTAAGCTATTTAATTTATTATTTGTACACTATACACTAGTATAGTATAAGAGGATTTGATATGAAAAGGTTTTGGTTATCGTAAGGGAAAAGCCCGCTCGTGTTTATGTGCGGCCATGTCTAATGAGATAACTTTTGTTTTGATAAAGGAAAATTTTTGACAACTTTATAAATTCAGTTGAGGTGTGTTTTCTCATGCAGGTTTACCAGACTGATCCGGGCAATCTTCCCTTTCAATGCCCAGGTCAGACTGAGTATATTTACATATTCAGATCTGGTGCTTTTGGAGCTTCAGCGGGCAAGCTAGAGATCTTCATGTCATATACACGTATCTGTTTGTTATTTCGTTGCATTGCATTGCATTGCATTGCATTGTTGTTATTGTAAATTATCAGCATTTGTGAGGAAAGGTTATTATAACTGTCCAAGCTGATGATTACTATTGTGTACTCTAATATTGGTTTATGTATGTTGCAGTTTCTCTTTGTAAAGATTATTGATCTATATTATATGTTATTCTACTGCGATGTGAGATTCTGTATTGTTTTGGTTTTTCTTCTCTCACTTCTTCTATTCTCTTCTTCTTTCTTCTCTCTTTCTTCTCACCCTTTCTTTTCTTTCTCATGGTCATCTGCAATCGGTGCACTCTGGGTCAGGCACGTGTGGTTTATTGTCGGATTCAAGGGGTGTCGAGTGCAGGCTGTCACACATAAGAAATGATGTGGAATTTTATAAGTTTTATAACTTAAGTTTGGTTTTATGGAGATGTTTACATAAATATTTTAGTGGTTATAGAATTGGTATTATAAATAACCAATTTAAATAAGTGCGAAAGTGGACATGGATCATTTCTCTTCCTATATAGTTTTGATCTAATATTCGAGTACATGGATTTGAGGTGTTTCATATTGCTCCAAATAAGGATATATTACTCGATTTACGACGACGCGCACTGGATGAGGGTTCTTGATATGGAACCAGGGTTTTATATCGTACGATATGGCTACGTATAGGGAGCAAATGTTCCAAACCAAGGAGAATGATCTACGTCCGCACTAGTAAATCGGGTGAACGATACTGGTTTGGAGGTGGAGTCATGTATCCGAGTGGTGATTTCTGATTCTGTATACAATGATCTATGAACGTCATGTAGGATTATGATAATATTGAGTGCTCTTATGATGGAATTTCAAGGATGAAACTCTTTTTAAAGGGGAAGAGTATAACAACTCGTATTTTGGACCTTTAAATTTGATACTTAATTTATTTAAAATATTCGGATTTGAATTTAAGTTAGAATGAATTATCTATTTCAAATTTAGACTTGATTTCTAATGTCGTATTTTTAATTTGATTTTTAAATTTTTTCCATAATTTTTAATTTGGAAAATAAATAAATTTCCGTTCGACGTGGTTTTACGCCAAACGCTGGCATTTTGAGACTTCATAGAATTTAATACCTTGTCTATTTTATTTTTGTTTTGTGATCGTGCAACATTGTTGTACGCAATTATATTTTATTCTCTGTCAGTTGCGGCGCAGAATCGGACGCGATATGGTATGGCAGGGTACTAGAATTTATTTTGAAAATCAACACACATAAACACATATATAAGGTACGCTGTATTTTCCCCTCAGCCGAAATGTTGTTTTGTGTGCTCCTCCTTCCATTTGGTTTTCTTGTTCCCTCCTAGAATTTTAATCATCTTTATATACACATAAATAAATAAATAAATATATGTATGTATATGTAGGTACTCAACAAGATAAGAAAAAAAAGGAACCATCCACTCTACTGCCTCACTCCGCCATGGCAATGCTCTACAGTCTTCATTTTTCCCCTGTAACTCAAATATATATATATATATATGTATATGTATATATATATGTATATGTATATAACCATCTTCTCTCCTTAAAAATCGATACGTCCCAAACCGTCAAGTTTTAGCCAAAATAATCTAAATGTAAGTTGTTAAGTTTCATCTTTAGTATTTTTAGAAATTGACCGTACTTGATTTCGTTGAGTATCGATTGAGTTCTCGCCATTTTACAGTAAAACGAAGAAAATGATCGTAACCTTTGAAAATCGAATTCTCTCAATCCAAGTCGAATTGATCATCATCGTTTGTACCGTTGGGTTCATATGGTGTTGTAGCATTTTAAGGAAGCTTTGACGAGGTTGGTGACGACGATTGACGATCATGGAAATCTAGGGCTCAGGTTTAATATCGACTAGGGCATCGATTGGAGATTCGGGTTTTGGCATTGTTTTCATGGAAGTGAAGCGGTCGATGGTGATAGGTGAAGGGTGATAGGAAGGTGAAGAGAAGTTTGTGTGTAGGGTTGGTTGTTGTTTCGGCCGATGCATTTGGATGTGCGTATAAACTCGTTTTGTTCTTCTAGGACAAATGATAAGGAGATCCGTCCACTTAAACGATTAAGGGGTGATCCTCGCTCTTATGTATTGTCTGATTATTTCCTAAAAAACCGATATTGAGCATTTCGGAAATTGACATTTGGTTTCGTGGAGCACCTAGGAAGCGGAAGAGTGTACTCGTAAGAGATGGCTCGAACCCGTAACCAGGCAAAAACCATACACGGTTCTATAGAGGAGATTCGTGATATATTGAGATGTTGGGATCCATGTGTGATTTCGAGATTCGTTAGGGTATGGGAAACCATGTGTGATTCGAAGATCTATTTGAGATGAGAGAATCCATGTGTGATTTCGAGACCCGTTGGGGTACTAGAATCCATGTGGGATCTCGTGATCTATTTGGTGCGGTGCGTAAGCTAGAATGTCAGACATTGCCTCATTAGTGGGAATGACTAAAACCAGAGATAGGAGGCATGGTCAGTAGGGTTGGCAAACCCATAGGGTGTAGTCCGCTCCACCTAGACGTTACCTGCAGTTGTTATGCATTCATGGGGCGATGCACTCGGTCTTAGCGAGACTAGCTACGTTTTTCCCATGGTACATCTCTAGGGATGTATGTTGCTTTAGAAGGATATCTCTGATACTTTTGTAGGAGGACCGTTCCTCGAAGTATTGAGGGCACCTCCATGGAAATCCTACACTATTAGCGAACGTGCCTTATCGATTTTCGAATATATATCTAGTATTATTGTGATGTACACTCATGAGCATCACAGCTACTTGATTATTATTATTTTCACCCTTACACATTATTATAATATCACTGGATTTTTTGATATAAAGGTTTTGGTTATCGTAAGGTAAAAACCCATTCATGTTTATGTGCGGCGTGATCTTACGAGATGCCTTTGATTTTAAAGGATTTTACAAGTGAAAATAGATAAAATTCCTTATAATTCGGGTTCTCGCGCTGGTTTTACCAGACTGACCCAGGCATTGTTTTCCTATAATGCTCGGGTCAGACCAAGCATATTTCTACGTTTAGCTGGATGTTTGGAACTTTAGGAGGAAAGCTGCAGTAGGGCTGTCAATGGATAACCAAAAAATTTGAAATCCTTCCGCATCCCAAAAGCTGATAAATATCAAATATCCAGAAAAACGAAATGCAAATATGGATATGAAGACATCTACATCTCCGCATCCAAAAATTCTCTGTCCGGTTTTTGTCAAGATTATAGTTCGAATTATGTGTATTTTAGTGCAGTAAAAGATAGTTATTTATTATTTTATTAAATTGGTAGTTTATATTATACGTACTTAATGCTTTTTAACTGCTCGAAACTATTTATTATCATTATATATTTTTAATTTTTAACACTTTTATAATCGATGGGATTGAAAATATTTATGTTAAACTAAAATTTTCTTTTTAAAATTCTTGATTTATCGGTCGTTAGAGGATAAGATAATTATCCGATATCCGTTCATATCCACGGATGTGGATATCCGATATCCGAAAATGATTTTGGATGCGGTTGCGGATATGGCACTATCTTTGTCTGAAAGCATCCAGTGACAGGCCTAAACTGGAGGCCTAGAGACATATTCATGTACATGGTTATTTTTCCGTTGCATTCATGGTTGTATTTATCAGCAATTGTAAGGACAAGTTGTTATAACTCTCTGGGTTGAAATGGGTTACTATACTCTGATTGACATCTTTTTATACATATATTACAGTTTTGTTTTTATGTAAAGATTTGTCATATATTATTAATTATTCGTTCCTCTATGAGATTTTGTGTTTTTAGTTTCTTCTTATCTTCTTTCTTCTTTCTTTTTCCTAACTATCCGCCTTTCCATTCAATTTGGGTTGGACAATTCTGGTTTATTGTCGGCTTAAACTGCATGGAAAAGCAGGTCATTACACCTTTGGTACGTTGTCCTAGTCCTACCTTTACCTTGAGGAAAGCTCAACAAGTAAAGTGGGACTATTTACTCGGGCCAATCATTGTGCAACAGCCTAAGTATAATGCACGTACCTTAAGGACAGCTTAACAAATACGTCCAGCTATCTTACCTTATCTATTCAGTAGTTAATAGTACTACATATAATATCCCTAGCTTTAGGAAAGTTCAACAACTAAGGAGTATGCAAGTAATCTATTAATATATAAATGGTAGAGGATAACTTTATATTAAAGATTCATAATCTTCAATATATTATATCGAGTGATATCGACTTATGGACTAATGTATTTCTTATGAAATACTCTAATGTATCAAGTGCCGGACATATCAGAAATCATAGTATATGTACATTTACTTATGTATTTATTCCTTAAGTCTATTTAGGGCTTCTTTAAAGTTCCACCTTTTGTTATACATTCATATTACATAGGCTGAATTATTATATAACTTTTATAACTTAATTAACTAACATAATAGTCTTATGTATAATATTATATTAATTAAATATTATTTAATTAATTTTAACAAATTAGCTATTTAATTAATTTTAATTAGTTAACTCTTTATTAGTTTTATATTATAATTCCAATACAACATTTATGTTGGACATATCTACTATACACTATAACCTTTATAGTATATCACATATATATATCTTAAATATGTGTAATTAAGCAACCTTTAATTAATTTATTCAATTAAAAAATTTGATTAAATTTTATTAATTTCAAAATTTATCTTACATGCATACATACATACATACATACATACATACATACATACATGTAAACTTATGTTATCCTAAACATTTTGAAATAACATAACATATATCAACATATATAAGGTATGCATATATGTATTAATTAATTAACATATTTAATTAATTCATTTTATTGATATTATTAATAAATTTTGAATTTTGAAATTAGTACATAAATATTTTCAAACATTTTTGAAAATATCATTATCCTGTCAAACATTTTGAAAACTTATACTGTATTATGACTTTTATAGTAAATATGTTTTTATTTTAATTTTTAAAACAATTTTGAAAGCTAGCCCAAGGCCTAATTCAAATTGGGCCTTTCCTATTAAGGGAAACCTTTGGACTCGCTCACCTTTCAGGCCAGGCTGGTAACCAGGTAGGAGAGAGTACTTGATTATCAAATTCCAAGCCTAGACGTTACCTTTCCAAACACCGTACTTAGGGGGTAAATTTAATTAGTTAGCCCTAACATGACTAATTTAGACCGCATAGACTATTGGGCTCTGATACCATTGAAGGAACTAGGCCAGCCCACACTTGAAGAAATGGGTGAATTTCATAAAAATTTACCATTTTGGATCTTTAATCGGCCTACGAAGTCTAAATTTCATTTAAAACTTTTCTAAATTTGGTTTAATAAAATCTTATATTATATTTAAAATAGTTAAAGGGAAGTTTAAATAAATTTAATTTGAAATGTATAGTGTATCAAATACACCTAACATTTATTTATAAGCATTAGTGTATAAGGAATGAAACCTTTCATTTCATTCCCTAAAACAAGAAATAATTATATTAAATGGAGAGAGAAACATTTCATTTTCTCTCTTTAATTTTAATTAATTGATTCTTATATGTCATTTAAATTTTAATGGAATGAATGTGAGTTTGTTGGGTTTAAAAATAAATTGAATGCATGTAAATCGAGTTGTAAATCATTTAAATTTGAATAAAATGATATACGGATCGACTGAAAGTAATTAAATTTGTGTTGGAACCTTAAAATTTCTCATGGTATATGTTTAGCATGAAATTGCTTATGAAACTTATGAGTTTTAACCATTTGAATAAGTGAGATGTTATTAAATTCCATTTTTTGGTACTTACATGTTTAAATTGAGTAAGTACAGGTACCTGGAGCTGTTTTGCTGAATTTGAGCTATTTTGTTGACTTTGATTTCGTGAATTGCAAAAAAAGCCTTTGCTTAATGCTAAAATAAGGTGCGTTTTCGGATTAAATACTACGAAAATATAAAATATTGTTATATATTTTGTTTTCCGATCGTGTGGGTCGATGTATATATATTTATTTCTCTTGTCATATTGCAAAAGGCTCCCCGTACATGGGAGACTACCAATTTTTTTTGAAAATTTAGGGTGTTAGAAAAAATTTGTTAACGGAAATCGATTTCGAATTTATAATCGAAATAAAGGATTTTGGTTTAGGACGAAAACTAATTGTTTGAGTTGAAGGTAAAAGATTAGGAAAGTGAAATATCGAGTTCTTACTAAGTGGGTTTTGATAAAGGTAATGGGTTTGGAGCATTTTCCAGCCTTGGCAATTTCGGGGACGAAATTATTTTAAGAAGGAGGAATGTAACGACCCGGGCTTTTCAACGGTTAATTTGGAATATTTAAAATGGTTTTAAATATTGAGTTTGAATTATAGATTGGTTTTGAATATGAAAATCTGGGTTTATTTATAAAATAAATTCAGAAGTTGAATATAGCGATTTATTGGATAATTTAATTATTGAATTTAACAATTTAATAATTGAATATTAGTTAAATTATTCTATCTTGAGTTTTAAGCTCGATAAAAATATTTAAAGGCTTGTAAAATTTATATTAATAATAATGAAGATAATAAAAGTTTTAAAATTGAATTTGAAAGCGATCTGTTCAAATTTAAAAATAGTTTGTTCAAATTGACATTTTAAAATAGTCATCCGAGAAACAATCTCGAAATTCGACGAAACTAGTTCCATCAGATTCATAATAGCGTATTATTATCGGATTTAAATTTTGTAGCTTTTGGAATTATCGTTTGATCATACGGAATATAAACCCGTTGGATTAATATCGAAAATTCAGTATAATAATTGAGTCCAAAAATCTATCTTCTCCATACGATCGAATTAGGACTCGAAACCTTTTCCACTGCGTTCGGAATAGGGGTATAACATTATAAACACCTAGCGGCACACCTTGATAGGTATTCGAGATTTTGAGTTTCGTAAATTGAGACATTCTAAAATTTAAATAAATAATTGTCCAGTCAATATTCTCTACAGCAGTAATTCCATCTTTTCATGTGTGCTTGACCCATTCAAACACATAACCGTTCAAAAAACATGTAACCTTCCTTTTCAAAATCACGTCTTTCCCCCTTTCTTCCAATCGAAATTCAGTTCTATAACCGAAGCCGCCTCCTTCCCTTTTATAAATGCGAGTTCCTTTCCCCTTTCAGTTTCAACTTCAAATTCATGAAATCAACGTTTCGTTTAGAAAAAATTATGGATCTACAAATGAAAATATATATGTACATAATCGATCAAAGGCAATCCCTTCAGTAATTAAGTAATCCACTACGTGCCTGCCATTTTGTTTTATGGAGCCCAGTATTGCTGGAATTTAATAATGGTAACAATTTCAGCTTTTTAATTTATTATTTGTATTCTAGACACTAGTATAATATAAGAGGATTTGATATGAAAAGGTTTTGGTTACCATATGGGAAAACCCGTCCGTGTTTATGTGTGGACGTGTCTTGCAAGATACCTTTTTTTATAAAGGAAAAGTTTTGATAACTTTATAAATTTAGTTGAGGTGTGTTTTCTCACATTGGTTTACCAGACTGATCGGGGCATTCTTCCCTTACAATGCTGGGTCGACTGAATGTAACAACCCAGAATTTGACCACTTTAAAATATAGTATTTAAAGTGATTTTAAATATAAATAGGTAATTTTATAAGATTCAAACAATATTAGATAGGATTTGGGAAAAAAAGTACATATAAAAATAGTAACATTTTCCTATATCGACAAAAGCGACAAAAAGCTAATTTCAGAAAAGTAAGTTTCAATGGTTAAATAAATTATTTTAATTTATTTGTGAGTGTTTATATTTTTAAATAGCATTATGAAAATTTATTTTTAAATTTGTCTACATAAATAAATAGTTTAACTAAAATGTCAAAATGTGACCGTAAAACATTTTGTCGAAAATCAACGTTTTGTCCGTTAAAAGTTGTCACAACGTTGTAGCACCTTTATTTTCTTATATAGAAACATATATTAAAATAGTGTAAGTATTAATTAATTCACTAATCAAGTTCACTTTTACTAAATAAGATTAGGAAATTCTAGAATGTCATTAAGAAAAGTAAGTAAGTTTAAGAAAAGTCAAAAATAAACATCAAATCCAAGTCACTCAAAATCCAAAAAAATAATTACTTTTCTTTACTTAAACTTTAAATGACAAAGACATAAAGTAAGAAGTGAAAGAATGATGTTAAGTGTTAAAAAATTGGAGTTTGCTTTAGGTTGAAGTAAGGTTAGTTTGGTAATTTGGTAAGAGGTTATTTTGGTAAATTACCACTTCTTTCTTTTTCTATAAATACCCACCTCCTTCTTCACTTTCATTCACGTTTCTTCTTCTTCTTTTTTCAAACTTCTTCACCTTCTTCCTCTCCTATTTAATGGCTTCCAAACCATGGGAAAAAAATTAGAAAGAAATAATAACAAAATATTTATAAAATATTCAAAAGAAATCAATGTTCATTCTCTTCAAATCAAACTCATCTTTTCTCCATATTTTAACACTGCTTCTCTCAGCCATAAATTCTTCAAAAAAGAACTAAAATACAATTTTTTTTCCAAATCATGTATTTTTCCAGTGGCTACAACTTTCATGTTGACCACTTTGTCTCATTCTAAAATTAACCATGTCAAAAATCCACTTCTTTCCAGTGCATTCTGTGGCCCAGTTTTTAAGACAGAGAATAGCCTATTTTGTTTTGATCATAAATTGATCATAGCTGATCCAAATTAAGAAATTCATTTTTTCAAATCATATTAAATTACAGTGGCTATAACTTTTATGTTGATCACTTTTATCAGTTTTGAGGTTTGCTATACCTGAAACTCAATTCCTTGAAGTGCATTTTTGGGCTTCATTTTTGTCAATCCGACAATACCTCTTCTTCATTCTAACATATATCCCTCAAAACAACTTGGATTCAAATGATTCTTTTTTTTCAAATTCAAGAGAAAAGAAGTGGTAATAGGAGATGGGTTTTGGTTTCGTTCAGTCCCAGAACGAAGTTGTATGGATGTTTGTCTGACATTGTATTCTAAATCACATTTGAGTAGTTTCTAAAATTGTATATCAGTTGGTGGTGGAGAAGGCAACTTCTTTTAGCTTAACACCTTTTCCCAAGACATACGAGCTTGGGAAGTTATACTTTTCTAGAAATCAGTCATGTGACGTGGAATGACAATGTGGCATTCAAAGTGGAACCTGTTATGATCAAAGCATGGTTTTGTATGAAAAGCGTGGCTTTGAAGAAATTGAGCGTAAGCTTACTACCCTGACATCCCGAAGATGATATGGGATACTATGTGGTCTGATAAACACAAATTCGAAATAAGTGAGTATGTATGGTGGTGTCTAATAAGTTAGGCCCTTTGGGGGAAAACGTTCCTCAAGGTATTTATTGCCCCATTTTGATAAAGTGGTTAACTTGAGAAACGCAGGACTAGTCGCTACTAGTGGTAGTAGGCGAGTGCTTTCGGTTTCATTCAGTCCCAAAACGAAGTTGTATGGATGTTTATTTGAAATTGTATTCTAAATGACATTTGAGTAATTCTATAAATGTATATCAGTTGGTAGTGGAGAAGGCAACTTCTTTTAGCTTAACACTCTTTCCCGAGACATACGAGCTCAGGAAGTTATACTTTTCTAGAAATCAGTCATGTGATGTGGAATGACAATGTGGAATTCAAAGAGGAACCTGTTATGATCATAGCATGGTTTTGTATGAAAAGCGTGGCTTTGAAGAAATTGAGCGTAGCCTTACTAGCCTCACATCCCGAAGATGATATGGGATACTATGTGGTCTGACAAACACAAAATCGAAATAAGTGAGTACGCATGGTGGTGTCTAATAAGTTGGGCCCTTTAGGGGAAAACGTCCCTCAAGGTATTTTTGCCCCATTTTGATAAAGTGGTTAGCTTGAGAATCGCAGGGAACTACCGATTATCAGTGGTAGTATATCAAGTACAGTTCCAAGTGACTAGCTTGAGAAAGGCGATTAAGACACCGTGGGAACTATGTTTGTTATGCATGGATCGGAGAAAAGGCCACTAGTACCCTATCATGTTGGAAATCTAATCCCAATACGAGATCTACGATTTTGATTATATTTCCAAAATAGTTGTAATGCTTTGTGAACATTTCAGCTACCTCTTTTCGTATCATATGTCTCGTCCGGTATATTCTGTTGACCTAGTCCGGATATATTCCTTTAGACTTAGTCCGGGTATTAATACCTTATCTGAATAAGTTTATATGAAAAGTGTTTTCGAAAGAATGTCATTAAAAATAATATCAAGTGTATTTTGGTGTAAGATGTTTTGGTTATCAAAAGGTAAAAACTTGTCCATGTTTATTTGTGGGCATGGTCTTATGAGATAACCTTCTTTTCAAAGGTTTTGATAATACAGTCATTTTAAATTTCGAGTATCTCACGTTGGTTTATCAAGCCTGGTCTGAGTATTTTTAATACTCGGGTCAGATCCGAGTAGTTTCAGGTTGAGTTGAAGACGGTTGGAGTTTCCAGATGAGTGCTGGATATCTTCATCATCATATGAACGTATTCTATTATCCACAACATCTATTGTATTTATTTTGTTGTTTTTAGCATTTGTAAGGATAGAAGTTTATAACTGTCCAGGATGAATCTAGGTTAGACTCTGATATTGTATTTTAAAAAATTTCACTGTAAAGATTATTACTGAAATAATATGTGTTATTCCATTTGTGTGAGATTTTGTTGTGTCGTTATTTTCTTTCTATCGTTAACGATCCATATTTTCGTGCAATTTGAGTTAGACATGTGACGACCGCCCATGACTCACGCAGGAAAACAAGGGAATGGTGCGTTGAAAAGTGTGCCAGGCAGCTATGGACGATAGTCAGGGTAAGATAAAACAAAATAGTCTATCGTATTACTCACAGTGCATGGACAAAATACAATAGAAAATATACATAGTGAAGCTCCATAGAACAGAATCATATAAACTCATAATAGTTTTATACAATCATCTGAATAGTCAATACATCAAGCCTCACTACATAACACTCAGAGTATCAAACAAACAGCGGAACATCCAGTACATATAGTAGGAAAACAATATGCAAAAGCCTCCAGCTCGTCTTCGTCATCAACAACGTTGGTAGCCAAGAACAGCACCTGTCACCTGCTACCTAGTCTGCCCATCCCAACATGGATGAACAGCCCAAGGTAATAAGAGTTGAACATAAAACCTTGAGTCAGACAACAGTCTTAGTGAGCAGTAAATCAACTATCAAACATACCAAAAGAGCATAAAGGGTAAAAGGAATAGGAACTCAACCATCCCACTCCACCTCATTCTACAGTGATAGCCCCCAGACACACCAAGCAGAAACAAACATAACAAAGCAGACATTTAAAGTAAAGTAATTATCACTCAAGTCAAGGTCGATGTTTTCCATGTACAAACCCCCAAGGCCTAAACCAAGATCAGATAAGCACCCAGAAAACACCGCTCTTGAGATCGAATGATGGTGCAACCAAACATCCATGACTCTGGCTATCACTGTTATCCTTGCTTTGATACCACCGTTAATTGAATGACCGACACCTTCTTTCAGCCGTCCGTCAAGGCCTAATGGCAACCCCGGTTCTAGACATAACTCCGCACGTCATCGTGACCCGTGCCTAGGACTATCGCATCTGCCCAGAGTACTAGCACGTCATCGTGACCCGTGCTTGGAACGTCATCGTGACCCGTCCCAACGTACTCTTGCTTTGAGCATGCTAGAACCTTCAATAACGATAAGATCCAAGCCTCCTAGTCATCCTCCTCGACGACTATTCTCATACTAGCTCAAGCGCCTCTCGAGCCCACCATTATCCACAAACCCGGACCGCATCACCGAGTTATCAACATGCTTGGGATGATCCCGTCTGGATTAAACCAAGGCTTTCTCATGCTTTGCTTCAACGCATCATAGCAAAGTCCCATCTCAACATCATGGTTTGCCTCATCGCATCATGGCAAAGTCCATCATCAACAAATCTATCCATATGAGCTTCAACATCCGCTTCATATGCCACAGGCAGCTTTCCTTATTCAAGAGCCTTTCCACTTAGCTTTTGAATCATCTTCGACCAACTTGTCCAAATCAAGTTATCAATCAACTAATCAATCAAATCAAACATTAATCCAAGTAATCAATCATTCAAACAAGATCTAAATAAACAATTACAACAATAATGGCAATTTCGTAAATAAAGAGTCCAAATCTAACATGCAACCTAACAAGCATGAATTATGAACAATATCTCTACAACTTGATGAATGAACTTGCATAAGTGAACATGTAGTAAAATAGATGTTGAATCATCATTAACCATAGATCTACATGCAGACTTAAGAAAAATGCACGAAATCACTATCTTTAACACATAAACAAGCCACCGATCCAATATACTCCTTTGGGTCCGTGTGAGAGATAACTACCACTCACCAAAACACCTAAACACCTCAAAAACAACCAACTCCAGATCTGGACAGCAAAGGACTAAGCTTGATCCGGCAAAATCTCGCTTCAATCGATGAAATCTCTCTTTGTTGGATGAAGATCTTCAACTTTGGCTCTTGAATCTTCAACCTTGATCTTCAATCTTGGATGGATGTAAGCACTAGATTAGAGTGGAGAAAAGAAGTGAAGAAGTGTTGTAGTCGAGCTCTCAAAATGGCAGCACTTCGTCGCTTCAAAATCCGGTGCCAAAAAGTGAACCAAACCCCTCTATTTATAGGCAGAAAATCCTTAAGTCGCCGCCCCTTAAGTCGCCCACGACCTAACCCATGAGTCGCCCCCGACCTAAGACTCACGACTTAACAGGTCCTACGACCTAACACACACAGGGTAATGCGCGACCTAACACCACAACACTCACGCGACCTAACGACTTAGCAACATAGCCGCCTCAACGACCTAGTTCCTTGCCGACTTAACGTTCTAACAGGCATACCGACCTAACTCAACCCCGAGCCAACGACTTGCCACACGCACGACCTCCTTATGGCCGACCTAACATTAAGTCGCTCACGCGACTCAGCGACTTAACTACCCTGCCGACCTAACTCGTACGCGACTTAACTAAGACGCGACCTAACCAAACCCAGGCCACACGACTTAACACTTATGCGACCTAATCACTAAGTCGCTCGCGACCTATCTATACACTGCTGTCTAATATGGGTCGCTCACCCCTAAGTCGCTAACTATCTTAGGTCGCTTCCTGTTTTTAAGTCGCTACCACTAGGTCTCCTTAGGTCGTTAACTCCACTATGGGCCGCCTCCTGTTAAGTCGTTCCAAACGACTCACGACCTAAACCCTTAAGCCTCTAACTATCTTAGGTCGTCCATTCCCCCTAAGTCGCTCAAATCTATAGGTCGGTCAAATCTTAACCCGTTAACTCGCTAGCTCCACTAACCCGCTCACTGTACTTAACTCGCCTGACCATCTTAAGTCGTTATTCCTATAGGTCGCTCCACTAGACCTAGCATTCACACGACCTAAACTACCCACGGCTTAAGCACCACACGAGTTAACCTTTATACGACATAAGCTTTGGTCGACTCAAACTCTAAACGACTTAACAACAATACTAACGACTCGATGGCATATTTTACGATTTATCGACACGTAAAATACGGGTCGTTACAAGACATGTGTGGTTTATTGTCGATTCAATGGGTACAAAAAACGGACCATTACACCGAGTATATTTACAGGTTCAGATTTGGTGCTTTCGGAGCTTCAGCGGGCGAGTTGGAGATCTTCATATCGTATACACGTATATGTTTATTATTCCATTGCATTATTGTTATTGTAAATTATTGGTATTTGTGTGGACAGATTATTATACCTGTCCAAGCTGATGATTACTTATCGTGTACTTTGATATTGGCTTATGTATATTACAGTTTCTCTTTGTAAAGATTATTGATCTATATTATATGTTATTCCACTGCGATGTGAGATTCTGTATTGTTTTGGTTTTGCTTCTCTCTTCTTCTCCTCTTCTCTACTTCTTTTCTCTCTCTTTCTTCTCACCCTCTCTTTTCTTTCTCATGATTATCGACAATCTGTGTGCTCTGGGTCGGACACGTGTGGTTTATTGTCGGATTCAGAGGGTGCCGAGTGCGGGTCGTCACAGCGTGTTATCAAAGCTTAGATTTAGTATATTCCTAGGTTTTGATGTGTACTCAGTATAGATAGGGTCGGTTTCACCCTAGATTGAGTTTGAGTGCAATATATATATATGAGCGTGTATTTGTTAGTTATATAAATATATTTTATATTGTGTTGATTGAGGTGTTGAGTGACTTATTGATTCTGATCGTTGCGTCTAGCTAACGTTATAGATAGGGATCTCTAAACACTTGAACATGGAGATTGGATAGAATATTGTTTTCAAAATTGGGTAAAATGAAATAATTTTACCTTGAATATATTTTATATAATAGTACATAAATTAATTGATTGTTAATGAATGGTAATAGTTGTTTATTATCATTTGTTATTTGTTGTATCTAAATAATAAATGTTGTTGTTATTATAAATCTGAACAAAGTTAAACAAATTAGGAATGAAACTTATATAAGAAAAGCTGAAATAAGAAAGGGGCATTTCACCAGAAGGACAAACTTTGCAGTCCAATTAGTTTCTAGGACACACATTCAAAGAAATTACTTTAAAGGCAAAATCAGCAGAATAGTTACTTTCAAGGACAAAGTCAGCAGTCTAATTACGTTCAAAGACATAATTTCATAGGATTTTAGGCCCTAAAAACTAATTATTTTGTGTTTTGTCCTTGAAAGTAATTATTTCAGTTGTGTGTTCTAGAAACTAATTCCACTTGCTAAAGAGGCCTTTTGGCTAATTTCCACAATTATATAAGTATAAATTTATAATTGTGATTTATAAATAAAAAGAATTTGAAAGAAATGTGAAAAATGCGGAATACAGATCTTAAGGCTAGGATTAACACTAGAGGGGGGTGAATAGTGTTTAAAGAATTTACTAAATCTTTTTGAGTTTTCGTTAATTTGAACACAAATGTATGCAATATTCAGACACAGATATGATCATAGAATCAAACACAGGTACAGAAATAAAGTAAAAGTAATAAAGGAAAGAACATACCTGATTTTATACTGGTTCGGAGTTATCCTACATCCAGTCTCGCACACAAGTACGGATTTCCTTTAAAAAGCAATTGTACAATTACACCCTCGATTTCAAGGCTACGAGGAACACCATCCAGATTCACAATCCTTTGGGTAGAGATACTTGATTTCACGGGCAACAAGTTCACCCAATTGATTTCCTAGGCTACAATCACACCTTTTCTAACTTTATTGATTTCCAAGGCCATAATCACACCATTTCTCGCTTGATTGATTTCCAAGGCTGTAAGCACACCTTTTCTCACTAAATTGATTACAAAGAAGTCTATAATCCAAATAGCACTGAGATCTTGTTGAGATAGTGATAGAGAATCAAACTAGAAATGATCTAGTTAGATTCAATGTTGATTTCGGACGAGTAAAGGTAAGAATATGTATAAAGAAATGTGGAAGAAGAAGGGGAGTGAAAACCAGAAAAATATATGAACTGAAATTCGTTGAAATAGTCCCTATTTATAGAAGAACAACAGCCATGTCCATTTGTGAAGGGATATGATGAATAGACACTTCTTTTGAAATTCAAAATTTTGAAATCAACTGCCACTATGTCGACATGGGTATCGTGAGTATGTCGACATTCCAAAGGAAATTTTGGTGGTTTGTTTTTCTTTGAAAATAACTTTTATCTTATATTAAAACTATTTTAAACTTCTATAAATATACTTAAATATAGCTAAATTACATAAATAAATATAGAGAATAATATTTTGGTATATATAAAATTTTACAATAATTTTATATTTAAATCTAAGTATAAATATTAAAAGTTTAAAAAAATTATTATTAAAAGATAGTTTTAAACTAAGGATAATTTGATTTTAAAGATAAAGATTATTTTGAGGCTAAAAATATTTAAAACCAGGATAGATATTTTTGATTCTTTTAAAAGGAAGGTTTTGAAATCATTTATAAAACAATATATAAATTTGTAAAAACATTTTGAATAAAAGTTAGTGGATACAAAACAATGTTCCATTAGATTTTTCGTAGGTTCCATCCTACTTAGGGTTCCATCCCTTTAACAGGCTCGAAGTGGATTCCATTCCACAAATAAATTGGATTTTAAGATGCTAGTGCTTTTCTAGGAGTTTTAACAAAATTCCTAATTAAATTACTTATTCTTGAAATCTAGAACTCTTGATAAGCTTGATATTCTTGATACTCATGAGTCTTCAATCTTGATATCTTGAATCTTTATATTGTACAGTGTTCATTCTTGGTACCTACATGGTTAAATCCTGCATATACATATATTTCTAAACAATAATGTTAGTATTTATATTTTATAATCTTATTCTAAGGTTGTTGTCATCAAAACCATCATCTCAAGGACTAACAATCTCCCTCTTTTTTATGATGACAACCTTTGTTTATAAAATATTACTTCTATCCTAATAACTCCCCTTAAAACTAATAACTCTCTCTTAATCTATGCCTAACTATCCTATTTTATATTTCTCCCCCTTTGTCATCAACAAAAACTAACTCCAAACTATATAATCTCCAAACTATATAACTCCTCCTCATTCTTGGACTAAAGTGCCTGCATTAATAAACTATACAATGGAGTATATAATAGATAGATTAAGAGATAATTATACTGATAGACATGATAATTAATTAAAGATCATAGAAATATCAATGCATATTTATACATGTTTTTCACACCAAATATCAATCCAAATCAAGTCAAATCAAATCAAATCAATCAAAGCAAAAAATTCAAATCAAACATTACGAGGAACTTCCACCCATCCTTCTTCTCCAAATATAGGGTCTGCTTTAATGGCATCCCAATTTTCATTATCATTACTGAGAGAGATTGGAGGATGTGCTTCGTTATCATCCTTGTGCAGGGAGGAAATCATCCATCATATTGCATCGAAATGCCTTTCTTGCTCCTTGATCATGTGCATTTGACTCAACTCTAAGTGTCGCTGGTTTCGAAGAATGAACGAAAGAATATTCTTGAAAGAATTAAGAGTCTCTTCAAGATTCTTGGATAAATTATGAATTGGATTGGCCATATTTTAGTTTGTGAGAAGAATGAGAGACAAAGTAGATAAGAAATAATATTGAGTGATGAATTTTGGAAGAAATAGGTATTTATAGGTGTAGAAATTCATTTGAAATGAATAAACATAAGGTAGTTATTCAAATTTCAAATTCAAAATGAAATGTCATTTCTGACCAGTACATGTCGACATGGTCATAGGGGGTATGTCAACATGATGTAGTGAATTTTAATGGCTTATTTTTATTTTGTGAATAATTGTGTGTATGTGTGTGTGTATATATAATATACTAACATTTATTCTGGAGATAAGATAAGCTAGATAATAGAAAAGAAATTCAATTTCATTTCATGATAACACAATACAACGATTAAACACAAAGAACTACATGAACTTTTAAATTAAAACAAACTAAACTAATACAACATGAAATGAAAAGATAGAACTAGTTAGAGGATGATGAAGATGAAGATAGCCCAAGCTTCTTGCTGACTTTGGAAATAAACTTGTTCATCCTGGATGAAATTTTGTCCAATTTCTTACTAACGGATCCTTTAAGAATCTGTTGATTCTCAACAATGGTCTTTTGGTTTTTGAGAAGGGTTTTGTTGGTTGGATTAGGAGGATAATCAATGCTTTCCAAAGATGTTTCACCATCTTCTTCTTCTTCAATTTCCATTTCATCCCCTTCTTCCTCTTCCTCCTCTTCCATCTCCTCATGAGCCAAACGCTCTTTCTTTTCGGCAAGAGTCTCATAAGGTTGAAAAACAAATGGAATTTTCATAAGAGAAATATTGGAATGATTGAAAACGTTTCTTGAAACAAATTCTTCTCCTTTGAAATCTACTCCAAAATAGTTAAAAATCCGAGTGAGATAGATTCCATGATACAAAATATTCTCACCCATTTCAAGATTTTTGGGACGAAGTTCATCCAAAATAACCTACGTCCAATTAATATCACAATTTCGAAAAGTAGCAAAAAGTGATTTGCAGACTTTTGAAGTAGGATTATTAAAATTTCCCGATCTTGGGGTCAAAGTATGTTGCAAAAGAAGATTAACAATTCTAGCTTTTGGTCGAAAGTTTCGATTTTAGAATTCAAAATCATCATCTCCTTCGAAAATGTGATGAAACGTCTCACGATCATTTTCATCGATATTAAAACTAGAAAGATCCATTCACGTGCTTTTGCAATTGAGAATGGTACCCAAAAGATCACAATTTAAAACGATTCTAGTGCCTTTGACACTACTCCAAATCTCATCATCATTTCCAATATAAAATCCACGATTTAAATTTGCATAGAAAATTTTAACAAGATTTGGATAACAAACAAAATCATTTTGAGAAGCATCAATAAGACTAAAAATTTGATTGTTTGCAAAAAGAGAATCAATTTCATACGAAGAGAAATCTTGAAATATAGCAAACTTTCTGGGATGGACTTTTCCATAGTTAACATAATTGATGTATGCTTTTATGGCCTCCGGATCATTGAAGAGTTGCTCTTTTATCTTTCTGGAAATTCTCATGGTAGAGGGGTTGCTTGAAGAAGCCATTGGAGTAAAGAGTAGAGAGCTTGAAGTTTTGAAGAGAGAGTTTGAATTTGAAAATGAGAGTGAAAAGATATGATAAAAGATAGTGAATAAATAGATTCTCAAAGGACATGTTCTCTGGTCAAAAGATGCATTTTCAGAGAATTAAATGAAGTGAAAAGGTGGAGGAAAATCCAACTATTTGAATTCAAGTTTTGAGTTTCAAATTCTGTACCCATGTCGACATCATGGTGGGGACCATGTCGACATGTGTCTTTGAATTTCTATGATTTATTTTTCCTAAGTATTCTAATACATATATATATATATACACTTATTATTTTTAATGTATATATATCTGGAATAATTCTGAAATTATAGTATATTCTATAAAATATTATAATACTATTAAAATTAAAAATAAAAATAAAAATAATAATCAAAATAATAATCAAAATAATAATAAAATAATAGTAAAAAATTTAAAATTCAAACAATACACCAATTCAAAATCAATCAAGCAAGCAATTAAGCATCTAAATCTAAGCATGCAATTTCAACCAATTGTATTGTAAATGTGTACCTTTTTCTGAGTCCGTTTCTCTGAATTCGTCGGAGTCGTGAACTGCTGTGAAACACATATTTGAATTATCTGTCTTCTGATCATCATCGCTTGAGGATGAGTCTGAGTCATCTAGAGTAGCAGTAAATGCACGTTTTCGTTTCTTTACGGAATCATTGTTTATAGGAAGATTTTGCCTATCTGGATACGGACAGTCTCTTTTGATATGGCTTGGTTCATCACAGTTGAAACATTTGATATTGTTTGGCACTACATTCTGATTTCCAGAGTTCTTATAGTTGTTTCTCTTGAGATTATTCATCTTTCTGAATTTCAGGAATTTCCGAAAATTCTTGGTCATAAAGGCTATCTCTTCATCATTATCGTTATTTGAGTCTGATCCATCGGTCAATGCATCGAATGCCATTGATTTCTTTTCAGATGCTTTGCTTTCTCTTCTTCCAATCATTTGGACTTCAAACGACATTAGATTTCCAATTAATTCTTCTATCTTTAAGGTACTGATGTCATATGCCTCTTCGATCGCAAGTGTCTTTTGATCCCATTCTGGAGTAAGAGAATTTAAGATTTTTCTGACTTGATCTCCTTCCGAAAATTCCTTTCCCAAGGATATCAGAGAGTGCACAATATCCTGAAATCTACTATACATATCTGAAATAGACTCATTAGAATTCATTTTAAATAATTGAAACTGATTTGTGAGCATGGAAATTTTGGTTTGTTTTTCGTGAATAACTTGCAAAGTTTTCCATATTTCATATACAGACTTACAAACTGACACTCTATTAAATTCATTCCTATCAAGTGAACAAAACAGAATATTCATTGCTTTAGAATTATTTTGTGCAACGGTCTTTTGCTCAGCGGTCCACCGTGCAAAATCAGTTGTGGGTTCAGAATATTCAGTCTGTGTGATATTCTAAGTGTCTAATCCTACAAATTGTAAATATATTTTCATCCTACATGTCTAATATGCATAATTACTGCCATTAAAAAGTGGTGGTCTGATAATAGACTGACCTTCTACAAATGAACTAATAATAGGGATGATAGAACTAGTGTTGGTAGTGCTACCAGTACCAGTATTGGTAGCCATTTTGAACAAATTTCAAAATTTAGATTATGAAAACTTTGAAAACCTTGCTCTGATACCAAATGTGAGAATTGCGGAATACAGATCTTAAGGCTAGGATTAACACTAGAGGGGGGTGAATAGTGTTTAAAGAAATTACTAAATCTTTTTGAGTTTTTGTTAATTTGAACACAAATGTATGCAATATTCAGACACAGATATGATCAGAGAATCAAAAACAGATGCAGAAATAAAGTAAAAGTAATAAAGGAAAGAACATATTTATACTGGTTCGGAGTTACCCTACATCCAGTCCCGCACACAAGTACGGATTTCCTTCTAAAAGCAATTGTACAATTACACCCTCGATTTCAGGGCTACGAGGTACACCCTTCAGATTCACAATCCTCTAGGTAGAGATACTTGATTTCATGGGCAACAAGTTCACTCAATTGATTTCCTAGCCTACAATCACACCTTTTCTAACTTGATTGATTTCCAAGTTCACAATCACACCTTTTCTCGCTTGATGGATTTCCAAGGCTACAATCACACCTTTTCTCACTAAATTGATTACAAAGAAGTCTATAACTCTAAATAGCACTGAGATATTGTTGAGATAGTGATAGAAAATCAAACTGGAAATGATCTTGTTACATTCAATGTTGATTCCGACAGAGTAATGGTAAGAATATGTATAAAGAAATGTGGAAGAAGAAGAGGAGTGAAAACCAGAAAAATATATGATTAGAAATTCGTTGAAAATAGCCCATATTTATAGAAGAACAGCAGCCATGTCCATTTGTGAAGGGATATGACGAATAGACACTTTATTAGAAATTCAAATTTTTGAAATCAACTGCCACTATGTCAGCATGGGTATCTTGAGTATGTCGACATCCCAAAGGAAATTTTGGTGGTTTGTTTTTCTTTGAAAATAACTTTTATCTTATATTAAAACTATTTTAAACTTTTACAAATATACTTAAATATAGTTAAAATACATAAATAAATATAGAGAATAATATTTTGGTATATATAAAATTTTACTATAATTTTATATTTAAATCTAAGTATAAATATTAAAAGTTAAATATATTATTATTAAAAGATAGTTTTAAACTATGGATAATTTGATTTTGAAGATAAAGATTATTTTGAGGCTAAATATATTTAAAACCAGGATAGATATTTTTGATTCTTTTAAAAGGAAGGTTTTGAAATCATTTTGAAAACAATATATAAATTTGTAAAAACATTTCGAATAAAAGTTAGTGGATACAAAACAACGTTCCACTAGACTTTTCGTAGGTTCCATCCTACTTAGGGTTCCATCCCTTTAACAGGCTCGAAGTGGATTCCATTCCACGAATAAATTGGATTTTAAGATGCAAGTGCTTTTCTAGGATTTTTAGCAAAATTCCTAATTAAATTACTTATTCTTGAAATCTTGAACTCTTGATAATCTTGATATTCTTGATACTCATGAGTCTTCAATCTTGATATCTTGAACCTTTGTACTGTACAGTCTTCATTCTTGGTACCTGCATGGTTAAATCGTGCATATACATATATTTCTAAACTATAATGTTAGTATTTATATTTTATAATCCTATTCTAAGGTTCTTGTCATCAAAACCATTATCTCAAGGACTAACAAGAAAGACTATAAAAGCACTTAATTCACTATAGTTGATGAGAAATAATAAGGATGATGACGGTCGCATCATCGGTATCATTTTCGAGTTTCTATGTGATGGATTTGCTACCTTAATAATTTACTAATGAAGTTTAGGTTTGTTTTGATAAAACAAGTTTTGAATTCAAAATCCAAGTGTGATTTGATAAAATATGAGAAAATAAGTTTATGAACTTATAAATTGAAAATGGTATATATAAGAAATGAAGATTTTTAAATTGAGATATGAAATTAAATTTAACTTAAGTAAAGATTAAATATATTGAATTAGCGAAGTGAATTATATGATTTGAAGTTTAACTTAAGAAAGGTTAAATAAATGAAATTGAATTTGAAATGAATTAGATAAGTATTTGAAATGAATCAAACAAAAGCAAAAATAAACTTAAGCTATTAAGTGATTATATAACAAGAATTGAAATTATAAGTTGGGATCAAACTTAAGTAGTATAAAATGAACTTCGAAAAGGAACTTAGCTGAAGTAATATTAAATAAATCTGATTTTAAAATTCAAAATGAATTGATGAAATGAAGTGAATAGAATGAATATAAACTTGAGTTATCAAATAAAATTCAACTTAAATTACAAAATGAATTGAATTGAAGTAATGATTAGTGAATGGAATATGATTGGAAATGTTGTTATTAGAATTTAATAAACTTAAGTTGTGGATTGATAATATATACATAAGAAATGTTGTATAAAAATGTAAATTGAACTTAAGTAAGTGATTTAGAAAATAAATCATAACTGTTATTAGTATTATAAGAAATATACTATGTAATTAATGAAAATGTAAATGAAGTTGAATGTAAATAACAAATGAATGATAATAAATTTGAATTGGATTGGATATAAATTAGTTGAATGTAAACTAAGTAAATATGAATTGAATTTAAAGTGAATGTAGCTAACTGAATCCAGTCTAAATTGAATATAATCAATTGTGATTAATGAATATGAATAAATTGAAAGACAAACCAAGTGAATGTTAATTAAATTTGGAATGAATATTGATTTGGTTATGAACCAATCTGGTTGTAAATGTGTTGGATGTTTGTTAGTTGGATGTCAGTTGTTTGATGATTGCTTATGTTGCATATGTTTCATTTCCATATGATAGTTGTATAGTATATGTTATATATATTGATATTATGTGCTACATACATGTACTTATTGTTTTTTAAGTGTTTAGTAGGTTCGGACGGCGTTTGCTTTGCATTTGGAGTTCGCTTTTGCGCTATATTAGCCGTATATGCTTGCTAATAATATATGAGGTACATATCTCGGATTACATATCGTACTTTTATACTTTTTCCCTATGAAATGCCTCATCCTGGAAGATGAGATGTATATTTGTGATTTTATACATATTGTGATTTTTTCAGATTGAACCGAGCAAAGGAGACTCTGGTGAATTTTTCTGAAAATTTAAGGTGTTAGAAAATTTTTGGAAAATTTTGAAAAAAATTTATAGTTAAAAGTTTTGATTTTTAAGTTATAAATTCAAATGATATTAGTTGATTTTGAATTGATATTATTTAATGACTATGAATGAATTTAGAAACTTAAGAAAAGTTTTTATAAAAACGTAACTAATTGATTTTGTGAAATTTAAACACTTAAAAGAATAGATAATCTATTTCAACTAATTGGTTTTGAAAAGCTAATGGGATTTTGGGTATTTATCTTACGTAGTAATTTCGAAGACGAAATTCTTTTAAAAGGAAAGAATGTAATGACCCAGTTTTTCAGTCATCTGAATTTGGAATTTTTAATTGATTTTAAATGTTAAAAAGTAAAATTTTAAGTTGAATAACTTATATTTTAAATACAGTAATTTATTTGGATAATTAAATTGTTTAATCTAATATTTGAAATTGTGTAGATAATTGAAATTTGAATTTAGTGTGAATGAAAATGATTTGTAAAGTTGAATTAAATTCTATTTGGGTTAGAATTGAATTAGTAAACTTGTAAATTGAATTAAAAGTTAATTTATAGAAATTGAAAATTTTAATATTTAATTAACGTATAAGATAGCCATTTTTGACACTGTCTCGGATTTCGACAAAACTAGTTTCATTCCGTAATAACGAATTATCATAGGATATTAAATTTTGTGTCAATCGGACTTACAGTTTGGTCGTACGAAGTTGAAACACGGAGAAATTTATTTAGGCAATTTTAATTTGAAATAATTCGATTCGAAAACCTATCTTTCAAATACGATGGAATTGGCTTCCGATATATATTCCTTATGTTCAAATAGGAGTAAAACATTATAAACGTCTGGTGGCATGCTTCGTTTGGAGTTTGAAATATTTTCGGATGAATAGTGTCATGAAATTTTATATAAAAGGACCTCACTTTCTCCATTTTTCACAAACTCTAGGGTTTTAAACCCTAGCCGCCGCTTTGAAATGAATGGCCAGAAATGGCCGACTTTCTCCCTCAATTATCTTATGATCTATGAAGAATTAGCGAAAATCACCAACTAGGAAATCGTACATGTTGTTGAGTGCTTCAAATCTATATGGTGGTGATCGAATATTGTGGCCGTGTTTTGTCAGAAGGGGCTCCTGAAGTCGTGTCATTCATGCACGTATTCCAAGGAGATGGTGGGGCTGAGTTCATCGTTGTCGATGGTGGTGGTGCATGGCGTGATGCTCTTCATAGTGGCATTGTTTGATCGTGTAATAGCACGTCGAGGAGGTCGCGGCAATCAAGCATAAACGGTGGTGATGGGTTTTAGTTCGAACAGGGAATAAACGTGAGGAAGGAAAGGAACATGCGGCCCTGCTCTATTGTTCTGAAATCAACGGCTACGATTATTTGCAGGTTTATATATATATATATATATATATATATAATTTTGTATATTAAAGTGTATAAAAAATTATGTAAACTTATGAAAATCAGAACTTTGTCATACGAGGTCGAAATTGGACGAAACAAGCGGCATTGGGTTCATAAATCGCTATTGCAACGACTACTACAAAAGTGAGTACAACTCACTCTTTTTGACTCGCTTATATTATTATATAAGTGAGAACAAATTTTATTTATGATGATCGATGAGAACAAAAGTGAGTACAACTCACTCTTTTTGACTCGCATATTTTAGCGGATGAGACCCTATACGTTCCTGTGAATGAGCAGATGACCCTTTGTATGCATGTCTGCCTCGAAGCGGACATTGTACATATTTTTCTCATATGTATATTTGTTGCAAGTTATAGGTTGGCGGGATCCAACTGAATTCCTCACCGTTGTTGATATTATTATAGATATTGTTATATATGATGTTATCATGTGATACATAATGTTTGGATGCCATGATTGATATGATTGATGTGAATGTCGTTATGTAGTGCTGATGTAGCATTAGGCTATATTTTGGAATTTCAAAATATTAAATGAATGATTTCAATTTAAAAAGGATTTCAAAGTGATTTTCATAATATATACGTTTTAATAAATTTTGAACTATTAAATAAATGGATTTATTTTAAATAAATAAAAAGTTATAATTCTTATGTTATAAAAATTATGGCTCTTGTAAAATATAATAAGAATATGATTTTTGAAATGTGAAGTTAACTAAATTGTTAAAATAGGTTAAAATGAGAATTTTAAATTTATTATAAATGGTTTATTTATAAGATTTATAAAATTGTTTAAATAATTTAAATTGGGATTTTGAACTTATTATAAATGGTTGACGTATGTGAGATTTATAAAATTGATATTTTATAAATAAAAAGGTAATGACATTATAAACGAGTTTTGTAAGTATTAAAACGAAGTTATAGTTGAATATTTTTTTTTTGGCAAGGCCAGCCGGTTTTATAGTGGACCTTTCACTTTTTATTACGAACGTAATAAAAATTGAAGTACAGGAGCAAGGTAAAAGCACCTTAACTACTAAAGGAGAAACAGAAAATACAGCACAGGTACGTGACGGCTATGTCACAGTAACTAAAAGGATCATAATAAAACTATAACTCCTCCGAGGAGGGAGAATCACCATCAACCGAAGTCACCAAAGAAGATGTCAAAAGGACAGACCCAGAACGACCAGCATACGGGCGAAACCGGAGAGCAAGACAAGGGTCATAAACCACATCATCAGAACAGTAGATAAAAGATCGATCCCAAGCAGGATCTGCAAGCATGTCAGAATTTGAAGCCGCATCTAACCCGTCCATGTCAAGAACTATAGAATCTCCAGAAATTTTGTAGCGTAGGCATCTAAGGTCCAGCTGATCATCAGATACAAAACGGAAGAAGGATTCATTAACCGGGTTATACCTCATATCAGAAATGGGATCAATCCAATACCCTTCAGCTTCATCCCAAGCAACAGGAGGCAGGAGCGAGGAAGGGTGAGGTGCAACAAGAGGGATGACAGGAGCAGAACCAAGAACCACAGAACTAGGCGGAGAAACAGGCAAAACTAGGGGCAATGAATGAACACTCAGATCTGGCAACGCAGCCTCAGGAGCAGGAGAAAGGTGAGAGGGAGGGGCAGGAACTTTGGGGACCCAGATCCTAGGACGAGGGCGCGGCAAAGGAAACTTGGGAGCAACCGTAGAAGCTTCAGAGTGAAGGCAATCACAAGCAAGGTGACCAAAGGAGTGACAGAAGGTACAAATATCAGGAACCCAGCCATAGCGAACCCTGACTTCCAAATTATGGCCGATAGCAAGCTGTACAGGAATAGAAGAAGGGAGAGGCTTAGAGGGGGAAATCTCGATTAGGGCCTTCGCATACATCAACTTGTCACGCTCCACCGTGTTAGAGTCAAAACATCTCAACTTACCAACATTACAAGCTAACAAATTCAAACCAATAAGAGGCTGAAGAACTGTGGGAATCTGAGAAAAATATACCCAAACAGGGATGGAACATACTTTCTCGCGAGCACATGCCACAGTTGGAGACCAAGGGGTAACAATAAAGGGCCTTCCCTCGACTATGCATGGCTCAGCATCCAAAACAAGCCGACGATCTTCAGAAGAGGAAAACTTTAGGAAATACATCGTATCAATCAGTTTCACTTGCAAATTACCACGAATCTTCCATGCCCTGCGAAGCACCATAGCCGCATTTGTAAGACGGTGATGTGGGTCCAAAAAAAAACCAACCAAATGGTCCGACCAAAATTCCACGCCGGCCTGCATAACACAAGGGGGAGGAATCATCACTCCGTTTTCCTCAACCAATTCAAAATCAATCGAGATGTAGGCACCCGCATTACGGGGCAAGGACGAGAAAAGAGAAGACCATGATTTTGAGTGCTGTTTCGTAACATCAGGAACACGGCTATCAACAACTCTGGGGGCAGTGGGAAAAGAAGCAACAGTGGTAACAACAGGGACATTACGATCAGAATTCTCAGGGGAAATTACACAAACACGTGGTGTGCCTAAACCAGAAGTCAATAAGTCAATAAGATAATTACACAATCCGCATTTATAAGTCAATAAGATTTATAAATTTTTGAATTTATAAAAAGAATGAATATGCAAATAGAAGGGATTTATAAGTAAATTAACTTATAATTTGATTTTTACTTATAAATGAGATAGAAATGGAAATTTGTTAAAAAGGAATTTGATATACGGAAGTGTTTATACATTATAAATAGAATTCGTAAACACTATTTTATAAATGTGAAATCAATTTAATTTGATAAGCTAAATGTGGATTTTTATTAAAGGAATTATATTCACGATTTCGGACAGTGAATAATCCTTTAATGTGTAGAAGTAATGAATTTGGTAAAGGAATTATATCACGATTTTGGACAGTGGATAATCCTTTAAATTAAATGTGTAGAAGTAATGAATTGGGTAAGAGAATTATATTCACGATTTTGGACAGTGAATAATCCTTTAAATAAAATGGATGTTTTTGAAAGTTATATTATAAAAAAGGAATTTAAATGGTTAAAAATAAGATGATCTGTAAATTTGCTTATTATTAAAATAGGTATATGAAATGTTTTCCAAATATTCAATAAGTGAAATGGTTTTGAATATTATCTTTTTAAAAGATATGTGGAAATGAATAATTGGAAAGGTATTTGATTTATGGACGATTAATAAATTAGGCCCGGTGATTACTTAAGTGCTAGATTTTGTTTGTTGCTTGATAGTTAAATAACCGACTATCAAAATTGGCCATTTTAGTTCCTCAACTTGATATGGAAACTAATTGGTTATACACTTAGTACGTAACTGACTGTGTAGGCTTGATTATTGTTTGTGTTGAGAATGTTGATTCATGTAGTGCAGAGTGATTACTCCAATCTATCGAGCTTCCTTCTTGGACGAAGGATAGAAAGTTGAAAGTTGGAGACATGATAAGTCTATGAGACTTAGTTTCTGTGTGAAGTTGAGAAACGCTTTTGCGTTGTTGGTGCGAAGAGACCAGGTTCAGATTTATCTAAAATCCACTTTGGACCAACATATATACGACGATTGTGCGGGTTGGCCGATGATATTGAGATTTAAGATTTTCATAGTGAAGGACTGTTTGTTGATCTTTTGGGGTTAAAATTCCAATGTACATCCAGTGGTAGTAGTCTTTTTGTTATGAAATATCTAGTGCAAGGATTGTCGCTACTAATCCTAGGGATTTCCCAACAAGATGTGGTAGGAAAGTATCTTCGGTTTGTCATGTTCCTGGACAACTTGTATGGACGAGTGTCTGACATTGCATTTCTAAGATTACGTACATTGGTTTTTACAAACGTACATCATGTGGTGGCGGACAAGGCAACTTCTTTTAGCTTAACACCCTCCTTGAGACCTACGAGCTCAAGGGTTTTATTTTTGTGGAAGGCAATTGGTAGCCAACGGAAATGGCAATGTGACATTCAAAGATGATGTGATATGTGATATGTGAATGGTAGTCGATACCATTTTTGGCCTCACTCCTCGAAAAATGACTGAAACAGGGATAGAAGTGGCAAGGCTAAGTGGGTCGCTCCCAATTAGGAGATATCATCACTTTTCTAGGTATATCTTTACACGCTATGACGTCGTGTTATTTGATTATTGTTGTGTATGATTATGACCATAGATGAAGGTCGGTAACGACCAGAGTGATGACATATTCGACACTATCCGGGTTTGGGTAGGCCAGTCTTGTGTTGTTTTAGGCGGCAATATCTGCTCCCTAGGTACATCCCTCTAGAGGTGTACTATGTTGGTTCGGAAAGGTAGTCCCTTTACCTCGTCGTTTGTATGGAATCCAAAATCCACTACGTGTCTGCCATTTTGTTTTGTAGAGCCTAGTATTCCTGGAATTTAATAATGGTAACAATTTAAGCTATTTACTTTATTATTTGTATACTAGACACTAGTATAATATAAGAGGATTTGATATGAAAAGTTTTTGGTTATCGTAAGGGAAAAAACCCATCCGTGTTTATATGTGGACGTGTCTTACGAGATAACTTTTGTTTTGATAAAGGAAAAGTTTTGATAACTTTATAAATTCAGTTGAGGTGTGTTTTCTCACGCTGGTTTACCAGACTGATCCAGGCAATCTTCCCTTTCAATGCTCGGGTCAGACTGAGTATATTTACATGTTCAGATTTGGTGCTTTTGGAGCTTCAGTGGGGGAGCTAGAGATCTTCATGTCATATACATGTATCCGTTTATTATTCTGCTACATTGCATTGCATTGCATTGTTGTTATTGTAAATTATTAGCATTTGTGAGGAAAGGTTACTATAACTATCCAAGCTGATGATTACTTATTGTGTACTCTGATATTGGTTTATGTATGTTACAGTTTCTCTTTGTAAAGATTATTGATCTATATTATATGTTGTTCCGCTGCGATGTGAGATTATGTATTTTTTGTTTTTGCTTCTCTCTACTTCTTATATTCTCTTCTTCTTTCTTCTCTCTTTCTTCTCACCCCCTCTTTTCTTTCTCATGGTCATCTACAATTGGTGCACTCTGGGTCGGACATGTGTGGTTTATTGACGGATTCAAAGGGTGTCGAGTGCAGGTCGTCACACATAGGGATTGACATGGAATTTTATAAGTTTTATAACTTGAGCTTGGTTTATGGAGATGTTTACATAAATATTTTAGTGGTAATAGAATTGGTATTATGAATAACCAATTTAAATAAGTGCAAAAGTGGACATGGATCATTTCTCTTCCCATATATTTTTGATCTAATATTCGAGTACATGGCTTTGAGGTGTTTCATACTGCTCCAAATAAGGATCTAATACTCGATTTCCAACGACGCACACTGGATGAGGGTTCTTGATATGGAACCAAGGTTTTATATCATACGATATGGCTACGTATAGGGAGAAAATGTTCCTAATCAAGGAGATTGATCTACGTCTGCACTAGTAAATCGGGTGAATGATACTGTTTTGGAGGTGGAGTTATGTATTCGAGTGGTGATCGATTCGGATTCTATATACAATGATCTATGAACATCATGCAGGCTTATGATAATATTGAGTGCTCTTGTGATGGAATTTCAGGGACGAAACTCTTTTTAAAGGGGAAGAGTATAACAACCCGTATTTTGAACCTTCAAATTTGATACTTAATTTATTTAAAATATTCGGATTTGAATGTAAGTTATAACGAATTATCTATTTCAAATTCTAACAACGTATTTTTAATTTTATTTTTAAAATTTTCCATAATTTTTAATTTGAAAATAAATAAATTTCCGTTCGATGTGTTTCTACGCCAAATGCTGGCATTTTGAGACTTCATTGAATTTAATTCCTTGTCTATTTTATTTTTGTTTTGTGATCGTGAAACATTATTATATGAAATCATATTTTATTCTCTGTCAGTTGTGGCTCAGAATCGGACGCGATATGGTATGGCAGGGTACCAGAATATATTTTAAAAATCAACACACATAAACACATATATAAGGTATACTGTATTTTCCCCTCAGCCGAAATGTTGTTTTGTGTGCTCCTCCTTCCTTTTGGTTTTCTTGTTCCCTCCTAGAATTTTGATCATCTTTATATACATACATACACACACACACACACATATGTATGTATGTATATGTAGATACTCAACAAGATAAGAAAAAAGGAATCATCCACTCTACTGCCTCACTCCGCCATGGCAATGCTCTACAGTCTTCATTTTTCCCTTGTAACTCAAATATATATATATATATATATAAACCATCTTCTCTCCTTAAAAATCGATACATCCCAAACCGTCAAATTTTAGTCAAAATAACCTAAATGAAAGTTGTTTAGTTTCGTCTTTAGTATTTTTAGAAATTGACCGTACTTGATTTTGTTGAGTATCGATTGACTTCTCGCCATTTTACAGTAAAAGGAAGAAAATGTTCGTAATCTTTGAAAAACGAATGCTCTCAATCCAGGTCGAATTGATCATTATCGTTTGTACCGTTGGGTTCATATGGTGTTGTAATATTTTTAAGGAAGTTTTGACGAGGTTGGTGATGATGATTGATGGTCATGGAAATCTAGCGCTTAGGTTTAATATCGATTGGGGCATCGATTGGAGATTCGGGTTTTGGCGTTGTGTTCACGGAAGTGAAGCGGTCGAATGGTGAAATTCTGGTGTATTTTTGAGAGAGAATGTGTTGCGGTTTCTTTTGGGCTGTAGCTTTTCTAGGCTCGGTTGTGATGGTCGAAAATGGCAAGAGGGCATCAGAGGGGATAGTGACAGGTGAAGGGTGATGGGAAGGTGAAGAGAAGTTCGTGTGTGGGGTTGGTTGTTGTTTCGACCGATGGATTTGGACTTGGATGTGCATATCTGATTATTTCCTAAAGAATCGATACTGAGCATTTCAAAAATCGACGTTTGGTTTTGTGGAGCACTTGGGAAACGGAAGAGTGTACTCGTAAGAGATGACTCAAACCCGTAACCACTCCAAAAACCATAAACTGTTCTATGGAGAAGATTCGTGATATGTTGAGATGTTGGGATCCATGTGTGATTTTGAGATTCGTTGGGGTATGGGAATCCATGTATGATTCCAAGATCTATTTGAGATGAGGGAATCCATGTGTGATTTCGAGACCCGTTGGGGTATTGCAATCCATGTGAGATTTCGTGATCTATTTGGTACGGTGCATAAACTAGAATGTCGAACATAGCCTCATCAGTGTGAATGTCTAAAACCAGAGATATGAGGCATGGCCAATAGGGTTGGCAAACCCATAGGGTGTAGTCCACTCCACTTTGATGTTTCCTATAGTTGTTATGCATTCATGGGGTGATGCACCCGTTCTTAGTGAGACTAGCTATGTTTTTCCAATGGTACATCTCTAGGGATGTGTGTTGCTTTAGATGGATATCTTTGATACTTTTGTAAGAGGACCGTTCCTCGAAGTACTGAGGGTACCTCCATGGAAATCCTACACAATTAGCGAATGTGCCTTATCGGTTTTTGAATATTATCTAGTATTATTGTGATGTGCACTCACGAGCATCACAACTACTTGATTATTATTATTTCCACCCTTACACATTATTATAATATCACTGGATTTTCTGATATGAAGGTTTTGGTTATCGTAAGGTAAAAACTCGTTCATGTTTATGTGCGGCGTGATCTTACGAGATGCCTTTGATTTTAAAGGATTTTACAAGTTAAAATAGATAATATTCCTTATGATTTGGCTTCTTGCGCTGGTTTTACCTGATTGACCTGGGCATTGTTTTCCTATAATGCTCGGGTCAGACCAAGCATATTCTAGGTTTAGCTGGATGTTTGGAACATTAGGAGGAAAGCTGCAGTAGGGTTGTCAATGGATAATCGAAAAATTCGAAATCCATCTGCATCCGAAAAGCGGATAAATATCCGATATCCAGAAAAATGAAATGCAGATGTAGATACGAAGACATCCGCATCTCCGCATCTAAAAATTACCCGTTCGGTTTTTGTCAAGATTATAGTTCAAGTTATGTGTATTTTAGTGCAGTAAAAGATATTTATTTATTATTTTATTAAGTTGGTAGTTTATATTATGTGCACCTTATGCTTTTTAACTGCTCGAAACTATTTATTATCATTATACTTTTTTAATTTTTAACACTTTTATAATCGATAGGATTGAAAATATTTATGTTAAACTAAAATTTTCTTTTTAAAATTCTTGATTTATCGGTCATTAGAGGATAAGGTAATTTTCCAATATCCGTTCGTATCCGCGGATGCGGATATCCGATATCCGAAAATGATTTCGGATGCAGATGCGGATATGGCACTATCCGCATCCGAAAGCATCCGTTGATAGGCCTAAACTGGAGGCCCAGAGACGTATTCACGTACATGGTTATTTTTCTGTTGCATTCATGGTAGTATTTATCAGCAATGTAAGGACAAGTTGTCATAACTATCTAGGTCGAAATGGGTTTGTATACTCTGATTGACATCTGTTTATACATATATTATGGTTTTATTTTTCTGTAAAGATTTGTCATATATTATAGATTATTCGTTCTGCTGTGAGATTTTGTGTTTTTAGTTTCTTCTTGTCTTCTTTCTTCTTTCTTTTCCCTAACTATCCGCCTTTCCATTCAATTTGGGTTGGATAATTCTAGCTTATTGTCAGCTTAAACTGCATGGAAAAGCGGGTCGTTACACCTTTGGTACCGTGCCCTAGTCCCGCCTTTACCTTGAGGAAAGCTCAACAAGTAAAGTGGGACTATTTACTCAGGCCAATCATTGTACAACAGCCTAAGTATAATGCACGTACCTAAAGAACATCTCAACAAATACGTGCATCTATCTTACCTCATCTATTCAGTACATTAATAGTACTACACATAATATCCCTAGCTTTAGGAGAGTTCAACAACTAAGGAGTATGCAAGTAATCTATTAATATATAAATAGTAGAGGATAACTTTATATTAAAGATTAATAATCTTCAATATATTATATCGAGTGATATTGATTTATGGAACAATGTATTTCTTATGAAATACTCTAATGTATTAAGTATCGGACATATCAGAAATCATGGTATACGTACATTTACTTATGTATTTATTCCTTAAGTCTATTTAGGGCTTCTTTAAAGTTCCACCTTATGTTATACATTCGTATTACATAAGTTGAATTATTCTATAACTTTTATAACTTATTTAACTTACATAATAGTCTTATGTATAATATTATATTAATTAAATATTATTTAATTAATTTTAACTAATTAACTATTTAATTAATTTAATTAATTAACTCTTTAATTATTTTTATATTATAATTCCAATACAACATTTATGTTTACTATAACCTTTGTTTTAATTAATTTTAATTAATTAACTCTTTAATTAGTTTTATATTATAATTCCAATACAATATTTATGTTGGACATATCTACTATAACCTTTGTAGTGCAAACTATAACATTTATAGTATAACACACACACAGATATATATATATATATATACATCTTAAATATGTGTAATTAAGTAACCTTTAATTAATTTATTCAATTAAACAATTTTGATTAAATTTTATTAATTTCAAAATTTATCTTGCATGCACACATACATACATGTAAACTTATGTTATCCTAAACATTTTGAAATTACATAACATATATCAACATATATAAGGTTTGCATATATGTATTGATTAATTAACATATTTAATTAATTCATTTTATAGATCTTATTAATAAATTTTAAATTTTGAAATTATTATATAAATATTTTCAAACATTATTGAAAATATCATTATCCTTTCAAACATTTTGAAAACTTATATTATATTATGACTTTTATAATAAATATGTTTTTATTTTAATTTTCAAAACAATTTTAAAAGCTAGCCCAAGGCCTAATTCAAATCGGGCCTTGTCTATTAAGGGAAACCTTTAGACTCGCTCACCTTTCAGGCCAGGCTGGTAACCAGGTAGGAGAGAGTACTTGATTACCAAATTCCAAGCCTAGACGTTACCTTTCCAAACACCGTACTTAGTGGGCAAGTTTAATTAGTTAGCCCTAACATGACCAATTTAGAGCGCATAGACTATTGGGCTCTGATACCATTGAAGGAACTAGGCCAACCCATAGTGGAAGAAATGGGTGAATTTCATAAAAATTTACCATGTTGGATCTTTAATGGGCCTACGAAGTCTAAATTTCATTTAAAACTTTTCTAAATTTGGTTTAAATAAAATCTTATATTCTATTTAAAATAGTTAAAGGGAAGTTTAAATAAATTTAATTTCAAATGTATAATGTATCAAATACACCTAACGTTTATTTATAAGCATTAGTGTATAGGGAATGAAACATTTCATTTCTTTCCCTAAAACAATAAAAAATCGTATTAAATGGAGAGAGAAACATTTCATTTTCTCTCTTTAATTTTAATTAATTGATTCTTAAGCTTCATATAAATTTTAATGGAATGAATGTGAGTTTGTTGGGTTTAAAAATAAATTAAATGCATGTAAAGGGAGTTGTAAATCATTTAAATATGAATAAAATGATATATGGATCGACTGAAATTATTTAAATTTGTCTTGGAACCTTAAAATTTCTTATGGTATATGTTTAACATGAAATCGCTTATGAAACTTATGAGTTTTAACCATTTAAATAAGTGATATGTTATTAAATTCCATGTTTTGGTACTTGCGTGTTTAAATTGAGTAAGCACAGGTACCTGGAGTTGTTTTGCTGACTTTGATTTCGCGAATTGCAAAAAAAAAGCCTCTTGCTTAAAAATGCTAAAATAAGGTACGTTTTTGGATTAAATACTGTGAACATATAAAATATTGTTATATATTTTGTTTTCCAACCGTGTGGGTCGATGTATATATATTTATCTCTCTTGTCATATTGCAAAAGGCTCCCTGTACAAGGGAGACTCTGCCAAAAAAAATTGGAAATTTAGGGCGTTATAAAAATTTTGAAAAAGAAATTTGAATTTTTTTATCGAAAATCGATTTCGAATTTCTAATCGAAAAAGGATTTTTGTTTAAGATGGAAAACAAATTGTTTGGGTTGAAGGTAAAAGATTAGGAAAGTGAAATATCGAGTTCTCACTAAGTGGGTTTTGATAAAGGTAATGGGTTTGGAGCATTTTCCTGCCTTAGCAATTTCGAGGATGAAATTATTTTAAGAGGGAGGAATGTAACGACCCGGACTTTTCAACGGTTAATTTGGAATATTTAAAATGGTTTTAAATATTGAATTTGAATTATAGATTGGTTTTGAATATGAAAATTTGGTTTTATTTATAAAATCAATTCAGAATTTAAATATAGAGATTTATTGGATAATTTAATTATTGAGTTTAATTATTTTAATAATTGAATATTGGTTAAATTATTGTATCTCGAGTTTTAAGATCGATAAAAAATATTTAAAGGCTTGTAAAATTTATATTAATAATAATGAAGATAATAAAAATTTTAAAATTGAATTTGAAAGTGATCGGTTCAAATTTAAAATTAGTTTGTTCAAATTGACATTTAAAAATAGCCATCCGGGAAACAGTCTCGGAATTCGACGAAACAAGTTCCATCGGATTCGTAATAGTATATTATTATTGAATTTTAAATTTTGCAGCTTTTGGAATTATCGTTTGATCGTACGGAATATAAACACGTTGGATTAATATCGAAAATTCAGTATAATAATTGAGTCCAAAAAGCTATCTTCTCCATACGATCGAATTAGGACTTAAAACCTTTTCCAATGAATTTGGAATAGGAGTATAACATTATAAACACCTAGCGGCACGCCTCGATAGGGAT